>JADMLD010001397.1:9492500-10945000 GCA_017589585.1 Phylloscopus whistleri
GTTCTTGAGCTCATTTTTTGTGGAGACTTAGTAGGCTGTAGTTAATTTTTCCCCCTGCCTCATTTTTGCTGCATAAGTGGTTGAGATCTGGTGCTATAGTTAAGTTTAATTCCAAACACTGATATAGTTATCCCCATTATTCCCCAAAATACTTGAAAATAAAACAGAAATCATGCAATTTCTATTCCTTTTGTTCCTGTCTCCTAAAAATTCCAAGATAATTCTTGGCAGAGGTCAAGGTGTTATAATTAACCCCGTGGTTCACACACTGCTCATTTCTGCTTCTTTTCCACACCTCAACAGTTCAACAGTATTTTTCAAGCTTGTAGTAGTAACACAGGCTTGGTGTTGGAAGGATTTTCCACACAGGAAAGCTCTTAGATTCAAGGGTTCAACTCCTAATTAGTAAAAAATAGTGTGAATTACAGCTTCCTCCCTCAGAACTAATAAATCTATTCTGAACAAGGTAGTTCCTCTATTTTACCCTACAAATATCAGCACAGTAACATTGCTTCCAGAGGACAAGTTTTTTTTCATTGAAAATTTAGGAATGAAGAGTGTGAAGGCTTAAATTCAGACAATCCTACGTCTCCAAAACTGTTGGTCCCTGGGAAAATAATACTCAGGTGCCAATCAAGCTACATGTGTCTAGTTCAAGGCTTCTAGTTACTGTGATTTCTTTTAACAAACATTAAAATATTTCAATAGCATTTTCAATTTTGTGAGTATAGAATATCCAGAATTTCATCACAAGAGAAAAACAAATTACCACCTCCCACCATAGCCAAAACTTAAGAAGAAGATATTGCAGAAACTCAGATGTATTTAAGTTTTCCAAATGAAAGTTTGTCTTCTGCAGTTTGATCTCTGACCAAGTTTTTCCCTATATTATTACTTCAGCTTTCTATATATCCCCATATGCTCTTCCCTTACTTTCTTATTTAATTTTTGTGCATAGCCATGTTTAGAATGAGGTCCTACCACTTTTTTATTCAAGCTACACACACAAGTAACTTAATTGATATTGCTATAGTCATACTTTCCTCTTTAAAGTTGAGTATTTAAAAGCTAAAACATGAGATATGGTATGAGATTTCTTCCTACCATGTGACAGAAAACTGAATGATTGTAAGTCAGAGAGGAATGTAGACAATTATTCTGTTGATTTGACCAATATCTAGTGAAAAAAGGAGGATAATCTACTTGGGCCTTTTGTATGACACTTGATATCTCTGACACCCCTTGAAGAAAGGAAAGGTCTCAAGTAGTCAGGCCATCACTAGAATCACCACTCATCTCTTCCCCTAGTCTGTACATTAGTCAGGAGAAAAAAACTTAAATGTGTTTTCTACTCCCTCAGATTTCAAAGATGATACAGAAGTGTCACAATGTTCCCTAAAAATACAATCAGGTCACGATTTGAGAAACACTAGTGTAGGCTGAAAGAACAGACAATACCTCAGAGGCACATCTGAAATGTATGATAGAATACCATCAATGCAAACATTTGTTCTAGAAATACGTGCCCCTTATGATCCATGTGTGCTCACCTGCTGCCTAAACCAGAGTACTCTGTGCATATCCCCAGTCCTTACTGCACTGTGCAGTAAGATATCTGAAGAGAAAATTAACAAAGCTTTGGATGACTTGCATGTAGGAGTCCCCACTCATCACAAAATTCAGGCTTAGCTTCTCTGCTATCCTCCTCATCAGTCCTTAAAACTGTAGGGAATGATGAAGAAAAAAACAAGATCCAACCAACCAACGCCTGGCTACAAGCCTGGTGTTACCAGCAAATTTCAGGATTCTTTGGATCAGCTGACTTGCTGGAAATAAAGGTAGCACACCTGTCTCCAAGGGGAAAAAGGATCTTTTCCAGGAGTTAACAGGGTTCATTGAATGAATTTTAAGCTAGACTTGAAAGTAAAAACTAGGCTCACAAGAGATAAGCCAGGAGCCAGCACACCAGGTTTGAGGGATCTGCTGACACAGTCTTTTGATCTGCCACCTCAGTGAACGGAATGGAGATCTGTGGTTATTAATGCCTTAGAAACCACAGAAGTGCATGAGAATGGTGATGTAGGAATTAAGGATTCTCCTCCCCAGGGTGTTAGGACCAATAGACCAACTGTAGGAGTGCCTCTACACCAATACACACAGCACAAGCAACAGACAGGAGAAGCTGAAAATGACCATGCAGCAGAAAAAGTACCATCAGTTTTCTGAGACTTTCCATCATGGAAACATGGTGGGATGACTCACATAACCAGAGTGCTGCAATGGATGTCCATACATCCTTCAGAAAGGATAAGCAAGGAAGGAGAGGCAGCTGAGATACTTAATGGCTTCTTTGCCTCAGTCTTTATTAGTAAAACCAGTCGCTCTCTAGGTATCCAGCTTCCTGAGCTGGAAGACAAGGGCCTGGAGAAGAATAAAGCCGCCATAATCCACAGGGAAATGGTCAGTGACCTGATAGATCATTTAGACATACACAAATCTATGGGGGCAGATGGGATCCAACCCAGGGTACTGAGGGATGTTGTCGAAGTGTTCACTGAGACAATTTTCAGAATTTACCAGCAGTCCTGGCTAACTCTGGGGATCCCAAGTGACTGGAGGCTGGAAAAAGTGATGCCCACCTACAAGAAAGGCTGAAAGGAGGATCCAAAGAACTACAAGCCTGTCAACCTAACCTCAGAGTCAGGGAAGGTCTGCCATAGAGCAGATTATCTTCAGTGCCATCACACGGCACATAAAGGACAACGAGGGGGTCAAGCCTAGCCAGCATGGGTTTGTGAAAGGCATATCCTGCTGGACTAAACTAACCTCCTTCTAAGCTAGAGTGACAACACTTAGGGGTCAGAGCTGTGGATGCAGTCTACCTGGACTCCAGTAAAACCTTTGGTACCATTTCCCACAGCATTCCCCTGGGAAAAGTAGCTGCTCATGGCTTGGATTGGTGTCCTCTTCACCAGGTAAAACTTTGGTTGGATGGCCAAGGCCATAGAGTGGAGGTGAATGGAATTAAATCCAGATGGTGACCTGTCATAAATGGCGTTCCCCAAGTCTCACTATTAGTCCCAGTCCTGTTTAATGCCTTTAATCAGATTGCAGATGACAGCAATTTAGGCAGGAGTATCAATTTGCTGGAAGACAGCAAGTCTTTTTGGACACATCTGGACAGGCTGGATCAATGAACCAAGGCCAGTTGTAGGAGGTTCAACGAGGTCCAGGTCCTACTATTGGGTCACAACCACCTCAGGCAGTGCTACAGGCCAGGAGAAGAGTGGCTGGAAAGCTGCCCAGTGGAAAAGGACCTGAGTGGGGATGGTGGTACACAGCAACTGAACATGAAGCAATGTGTGACCAGATGGCCAAAGCAGGCCAAAGCCATCCTAGCCTGTATCAGCAATAGTGTGGTCAGCAGGGCTACAGAAGTGATTGTCTCCCTGTACTGGGCACTGGTGAAGCCACACCTGGAGTGCTGTGCTCAGTTCTGGGTCTCAGTGCAAGAAAGACACTGAGGTGCTGCAGCATGTCCAGAGAAGGGCAAGAGAGCTGGTGAGGGGTCTGGAGCACAAATCTGATGAGTGGCTGATGGAGCTGGTGATGAGAGAGAAAAGAGAAAAGCCTGAGGGGAGAAGTTATCACTCTCTCCAACTACCTGAAAGAAGGCTGTAGCAAGGTGGTATCTGACTCTTCTCTCTAGTAACAAGCAAAAAGACAAGAGGAAACTGCCTCAACTTGGACTGGGGGAGGTTTAGATTGAAAATTAGAAAAGACTTCCTCATCAAGGAGATGATCTACTGAAAAGGGCTGTCCAGAGGGAGTGGTGGAGTCATCAGCCACAGAGGTATGTCAATGTGGCACTTAGTGATGTGGGTTAGTGGTGAACTCGTCAGTGTTAGGCCAGCAGTTGCACTGGATGATCTTAAAGGTTTTTCCCAATATAAAAAAAAGTAACTGGGGAGGCTTCTTATAGTAAAATTGACAGTAATCTCGTCCATCTAGAAGGACTTAAGGCATTTCTAGGGTATTTGACTATTAGATAAACTAACCTGTATATCCACAGTCTTTTTCTCCGCCCCCGTCCAATGCACTGATATTATAAAGAAGCACCTACTGCAGCAATTATCCATATTGATTATGCTGCTTGGGTCTGGTGTTCTGCTGCATTTCATAAGCACAAAGTATGAACAGTTTTGAAAAAATACCTGCTCTGAGGTTAAAATTGTTTCAGAAGTCCATTCAGATATTAGTTGGCTCACATTTACTTTAACATATAGTTCTATCACTTTTTTTTTTCCACTTTCCAGAAATTTAATACTCTTTGCATAGAATTCATCAAGGACCTTCTGTCTAGGGACAAGATACTAAAACCAGACAGTTATTGTTACATAGGAACCTGACTTCATATCGATTAAAAAGTAAGCTTAGCAACTGCTTTCAAGTTAAGCAGTTGAATAGCTTTATAAGTCTTGTCCTGTATCCTTTGCAACTAAAAACATCTGCAGTTGAAAAAGACTATGAGGTGAAGCCCAAGGTCAAAGAGCAAGTCAGTAGCAGACAGAAATGAAGTGAGGTCTTGAATTTCCAGCCCTTGGACCATCCCCTGCTGAAATAGTGAATGTTCTCAATACTTTAGCACATGTCAAATCCATTCTGAATCTTTCTATATTTTTGATATAAAGACTGTAGAATGCATTGAAATTCAGTAATTGATCATACAGCGTAGGGAGGGAGGTTGAGACTATTTTTGTATTTTTAAATTGTAAACTTTTACTTTATAGCCACTTGCATCTCCCATTATCGGAATAATAAATAAGAAGATTCTGTGTATATCTCTATTTTTTATCATGCATTCCTCATTTTATTTGTCTTGATACTTACCCACCCTCTTTGCATTAAACATATGTAATTTTTGTAACTTCAAACTGACTATTTTTGCTATATCTTTCTCAGTGATCAGAATTGAACACATTATTCAAGTGATGCTGTACCATTGATCTATATAGCACAATATATTTGTTATAATGCTCACACTACAGCATCATTAGATGCATTTTCAGTACAATTTTCTACCCCATCCCTCAACATTGCTTAACATTTTGTTTGCTTTTATGTTTAGTGTTGCACACTAAAACAAACATTTTCACTGAGCTGTCCTCAGTGACATCCAGGCATATTTCCTCTAGGTTATAGTTAATTTAGAACCCAGCAATGTGTATGAGTAGTTCAAATTGGTTTTTTTCCAATGTGCACTACATTTCATCTGTCAGCAATGACTCATTTGTCATTATGCTGCCTGTTAGCTCAATGAGGTGCCTCAGAAGTCCCTCACAGTTTCTTCTAATTTTTACAAACTTAAGCTGAAGTGAGCTTCTTGCACCTTACTTTTTAAAATACTCATAACTGTATTAAATTTTCCTCAAAAAATTTAATAGGGGACATATTCAGAAACTTAACAGTCAAATATCACATTTTTCCTCATGCTGATTAATATTTTACAACGATTTTCTAATAGATTAGAAAAGCACTGTTTTTGAGCAGAGAAGTCATTCTTGTTTCTTCAACAGACTTGAGTTTTTAGTAATATTTTTGCTTTTAAAACATTGTGGATGTTTTATTGTAAAACACTCCTTAGTTAGTTTTACTCATATTATTACTGTGAAGTACTTTTTAAAAATATTTGAACACTCATTTTGCCATTGATTTCACAAAAGGGAATCTGTAGCAGAACTAGAGCCACAGAGCTAAATGCAATCTTCAGTCCATAAGCTAAGTGGCCTGAATAAAGCTGTAAGTTTGTTCCCTGATATATGAATGAGGAGAAAAAATACAAACTGTTGATACAATACACCTTCCTCCACAGGTTTTAAAGTCCTTATCCTCAGTGCCCCAGTATATGCAGTATTTTTGCTGGTGGATTAATGTAGTTAATACTCATCTATTTCTGCTGGAAGGAACTCCTAGGACAGTATGATGCATAAAGCTCTTATGCATAGCTCTGCAGAACACAGGGGCAAATAAATTTCCACCTGTACATCAGTACCAAAGGTATTCAAACACCTCAGATGAGGGGATAGTCCAGTCTGGCAGGTTTCTCTCTCAGAATTTTTTTTCCATTTTTAAAAAAGAAGAAATTAATAATTTGTCTCTAAACCCTTTATATGATCTTCATGCTGTCATTTTGATATTTCTGTTTCAGGAACAAAAAGTAAACAGCTAAAACTCATAAGTAATATCTTGACACGTGTATTCTATTCATTATAACAATTAAATTTACAGAGATAGGGAATATGCTCCTGAGAATAAGCTTCCTGAAGTTTGACTTGGGCTGGAGCCAAAACATTTCAGGTTTAGTACTCAGGAGTATTATTTAGAAGATAAATTGCTTGATATCAGATTTTTGGAAAAGGTAGAATTAGCATCAAGTCTTGTTGCACAGCAATTCATTGGAGGGAACATACTCCATATTACTTGCTCATATTCACAATAATAATTAAAAAACAAAACAAACCTCTGGCTAAGGGAATTTAGCTTTAATAAAATGTTTTGAAAATGCTGTTAGGGAGTATTCCATTGAAGGAAATTGATAAATACTTTCCCCTTCATTTTTATGTTATAATATTTTGTGCTTCAAAAAGATTTTGAGCACTATACAGTCTTAAAAGACTTTCACTATTAAAGCTGATTATTCCTATGAACAGGGGACCCCATTATTGATCTTGAACTTTTGAGTGACAAAAACAGCCCTTGAACCACTGTACAGCAATTCCTCACAAAACACACTCTTGCAAAAAGGATTACATACAACTAAAACTGTTTTTATGAAGAAACAACAGGAGCAAGAAAATACAAACTGCTTATTTTCCCTTTGCTTACTTGGAGACTAAGCTTTTCCAGATGTTGAACTTATGCTTGTAGCCCTATGTGTGCAGAAATGTGCACACACACCATTCACATACACACATCTGAACAGGAATTGACTCATAAGTGACAAAAATTCTTCCTCTTGTCTTGCAACTGCAATTTTCATCATGAGTATGTAAATGTTATTTTCATGCAACACTGCAAGCAACCATATCAGTTTGTGTTTGTTTGCAGATAGAAGAACATGGGTACTATTCCTTGAAACCACAGTACTGCACACACACCTATTTGTCAATATTGGGTTGAGCTGTATACATTGCATGACGTCACTTCATTCACACTTAGAGTACAAAACAAGTTCTAAATTACTCTTAAAAACAAAACCAGATCAATCTAAAATTAATGATGAGAAGCCTGAAGTGGTACAGGAAACCGCAGATGTCAGAAAGCAGTCAAAAAGGATGATGCTGAAGTTAAAAAATGGTCTCAGGAACTTGTACTCAAATATATCAACTCCTCACTGCCCATTGCTGGCTTGGACCTATCCTGAAGGGCATCTTTCTTGAGATACACCTCTTCATGAACAAGGAGTAAAAACATAAGGCAATCTAAATGTATTAGTGGGGAGAAAACAGCTGGTGGCACTGAAAGCCTCAGAGAAGGCAGTACAAGTGCTTTTTCATTTTTTAAAATGTGTTTCAACTTGCTAAGAAGGGGAAAAGAAGAAAAGAAGCTTCTCAGCAGCACCACCTGTTTATTTTACTTTTGATTCCCACTTACCTGATTCTTGTGAGACCACTTCAGCATGTTTAAAGAGAATTCTTAAAGCAGCTTTTTTTTTTTGGTGGGGGGGAGGAAGTTACTTTTCTGTTTGGTTTTTTGTTGCTGTTGTTTGGTTGGTTTTTTTAATGCTACTACTGGACAGTGATACTGCATCAATAAGTATGTCTTGAGCATCTACATTACAATGATGTGATTATGTTTTGGAAATGTGGTGAGTTTTACACCACCCTTATGGTTCTATTATACAAGACTATTACTACACACCTCTTGTTCCCCAGATTCTGACAATGTAAGAAATCTAAGCTGGTAACAGCCAGAATGAATACATGAAAGAGCAGTAAAAGGATTAGATTATTTATATGGCTAAGTATTGTTAATACATATAGAGATTACAATGAAATTAATAAAAGAGAATATTGCTAACAGTTTCATAAATAAGTGAATTCCAGACAGTCCATTTATCATTACAGGGTTTAGCATTGCTTCATAAACCACATTATGTTGCAAGTTGTTTTTTACTTCAATCATGACGGCAAAATTACTAGAGTCACTTTTTTTTTTGGGGGGGGGGGGGGCGGGCAGAGCAGGGGTGGAGAGAATAATGGCAGAGGAATGCTCCATTAAGAGACATTGATTTTATAACAGAAATCCATTGATATCCTATTTCCTACCACAAAATTTTGGAAAAATGAATGCTTATCCAGCAGTTCATGCAGTTTCTTGATTTCAAAGCCAGTAAAGGCTATTAAAGTAATCTAGCTAATAGCACAATAGACTTCTTGGTGCAAGCATAAATGCCCATTATATCTTCAATTTGTCTTTGCTTTCAGTAATCCTCCAGTAAATCACACTCAAAAATAAATAAATCTTCAAAATCCTGATATTTCATGAATCCCTATTAGTTAGCAATCAGGAATGGAGAATGCATTTTCCTTCCATTTTGATTTTATTATTTTATTTTATTTTTAAGGAAAGCATTGGGTTTTGTTTGATTTTGCAACAAGCTTTAAAATATCTTGTTTCAAGAACAGTCTCCTTACTTTAAATGTAGGCATTGGCTAATATGCTTTTACCTTTGAAAATTTAAATATTAGTAACAGAAAAACGTGGTATATTAGTCAATGATAAAATCAAAGGAAAATATGTTGCCACTTAAAAATGCTTAACTATTTGCCACATTTCTCCTCTTCAGTAACAACATAAACTTTATCAGCTACATTTAGGAACAGAACTCCTCTGTCTTCCCAGTGAGGAGTTATTCTGGCTGCAAACATGCTGCACATGCTATTGAAAGTGTCTAATAATAGAAGACCATGCACTTTCATGTAATTCATAATTAGAAGATGACTACAACAGCATTATTTAAAATCAAGCCTTTGTTATCAGCACCAGTTTTAGACAGAAGCTGAGAATCATTTGTGAGCTGTGGCAGACCCAGACTGTTCAAAGCAATTGCTGTTCAGCATGAAAGCTGCAATGGAGGTCACAGAACAGGTCAGGAGGAAAGATAGTGTATCGATTTCACACCAGGAATAGAGGCGAAGCGAGGGCCCACTGTTGCTGCATGTGATGTATTTCACTTCAGTTTAAGGCACATTTCATTCCAATTCAAGAGGGGGTGGGGAGCAAAGGGTGAGCGGATTTCACACTGAATCATGATGAATTCTGGACTTGTGTATTCCAGTAAATATCTTCTTCCTGACATTAAGTATTTCTACAGCAGACTGAATACAATGGAAATTAGACTGCAATCAGATAGCAGAAAAGGACTCCTGGTGGGGGGAAAAAAAAAAAAAAACAAAAAAAAACCACAAAAAACCCCCCACAAAACAAAACCAAAACACAACCCCAAAGAAAACCTGCCACCAAAACCTATACAAGATTAGGTCTACTGCCTCCCAGATTAGTATATACAAATCTTGTCTCAAACCCAGAAAACTGTTACAGATGAAGTCTGGTAAAGAAACTGTACTTTGTTCCAATATTCAAGCTGCTGAAGACAACTTTATATGATATTCTAATATTTTATTAAAACATTAAGTCACATAAACCTAAGCACAAGGCTTCAAAAACTAAAGGATAGAAAGTCTGTTCACAGAAACCTCCCAGCTACGCACGCACAAAGGCACGCTCACTGCAAAGAGAATAAAATCCCTGAAAACATATTTTAAATGCATCAGTATAATAAACTTACTAAAAAGTGGTGGATAATTGTATTTTATTTTCATTTAATATGGTAATATAAATTGATATTCCAAATGACCCTGATTACTCCAGCAAAGGATATTAGCTGCTATCCCTAACTGTTTTATAGAAGAGCGCTGATGATTATTCATACTTCATTGCCTAATAATAATGGCCAACTTCTCCTCCAACTCCTTTTTTAATAAATAAATAAATAGAAAATAAAAATATCTGTTCTAATGAGGAAAGCATTAATTGGAACTAGAGGGATATTTCTCAAGTTACTTGGATAACAGGCTAGCCTTGTTCAAAATTTTTTTTTCCCCAACACTGAGAAACTTAATTTCCATTACTTTTGCCAAGTATGCTGTAAAATTGTCAACTTCTAAACTGTTCAGTTCACATACAGGGTAATGGTCAAATGCTAAGATTTTTATGGATAAAGTGCTCCCTCCCTCCTCTGATATTACTTTGCATAATTTGTTCTCTGAAGAACCGCTCCTCTTTTTAAACGCTGACTCTGCTCTTCTGCTTTTGACAATATTTAACAGCTTTTCTAGATCTTTATATTGGCTCCATAACACCAGCAAAATAGCCAGACACTGACATATTTCAGAACAAAAAAGGACTATATTTGAGACTGCACAGAGATTTCCTATTAAATTATTTATATGAGTTCACTTCCACGTCATTATTTCTTTTCAACTGTTCTAAGGCATCAATGTCAACTTCTTGAACCCTCTCATGAAAGCTTTGCTGTCATCAGGGTCTATTTCAGCATCCTTAATTCTGCATAAGGAATCAGTTACCCAGCAAGTTTCCAATCACAAAGGGCCAGATGTTCCTCTCTGCTACATGCTGGAGCTGGCCAGACGGGCCCCTCACTAAGACTGAGGAGGGCAAAAGGTGGCTGTGCAGAGTGAGAGGGAAAGAGAGAGAGAGAGAGAGACTGTGTGTGTGTGTGAGCTCTACTGGCCTGCCACAAAACAGCTGAGGCTGCGCTGCACGAAGAGAGAAAAAAATTCTAACAGTGGAAAATGTTAACAAACGGAAGTGATGGTAGCAATCAGGTACTCCATGATCCACAAGGAAATATCATTAACTTGCCCTGTGAAATTCCGTAAGAGTTACCACTTCTAAAAATCATTTGTCAACTTTGATGATGCTGTGCTGCAGAAATGTATAGAAATCTCAATGCTGTGCTATATAAATGTACAGAAATGCTCCACAGGCTCGAGTGAGGCTTCAGTGAATTAGCACCTGCTGGCTACAAAGTCAAAACCCACTAATGCTATTTGATCTACAGACTCCTGCTGACACCAGGCATCGTGAGATTCTTCCTCCTCTGATATGTGGTGTATGGTTAAACTGCCTGTGATGGATCCTCTCAGGAGCATCCAAAAGCATTGTGGTGCTGACAATTGTTTCCTAAAGACCATGAAGAGTAGAATAGCTGCAGACACAGTTTCATGAGCAAAGGCCAAGAGGACAGACATCTCTCTTCATGGTGCTGATATCCAGAACTACCTCTTCCCATTAAGAAGGGACAATGCCAGCATTAAGATCTCTTTACCTCACATTTATTACTGGACTTCCAGATAGTCATTTTTCCATTTCCAGTTGGACAGACAATTGCTATTTTTTAATGGACAAGGATCTTACCAAGAGAATAAACCATTAAGACCACTGTAGACAAAGCTATTCTAATAAGCAATTTGAAAACAGCTTGCAAGACACCCATATGGAACAGAACATAAATCCCAAGTAGTTACCCAAAACACTCTAATTCAAAATAGTCCACAGTGATTACCAGGCAAAATTTCCATTCCAAGCCTACGTACTGAAATTCAGTGCTATCAGTGGCATAAGTACCCCCTGTTTTATACAACCTCACATTCCTTCCCCCTCTGTTTTATACACCTCACATGAACATTAACATGGCAAATTTGTTTATCTGGGACACATCAGCTGACACAGGTAAAAGTGTACAGCTGTGGGTCTTGCTTTCATTACAGTTCAAGTTAAGCCCAAGGCTTGCAGATGCCACTGAAAGGTTTCTGCCACACATTGATGCTGATATTCCTTGTTCAGGAGAGACTACATCAGGTGATGCAGCACTCCAGTGGGGGTTCCTCAAAACACAGCAGCAAAAACTGTACCAGGTACACCCACACACTCCATGGCTGGGGAAACACGTGGCAGGAGCACCAACTGTACCATCAGCTGGAATGGTTATTGAGGCTGTGGGCTGGGGAAGCTGTTGCATTCTTCCAAATTTCTAGAACCTGAATTTTTCAGTACTGGCACAATATTCTATAATTCCCACAAAGTCCTCCATTACCTCATTAACTGAAGTGACCTGTTTTGTCAAAAAAAAAGTTCACTAAAAATTCAAAGAAATGTGAAATCTGATTTTTTTTCTCCCTCTTCAGGAATGTGAGGAATGTGAATGAGAAAGAAGAGAGAAAAGCAAAGGGGCTTGGGTTAAGTTCAATTAGCAGCAGAGCATACTCTGGAAAGGTGTGTGCATAAAATACAGGCCTCAGGGAATAACAGTGGTAAATAGACAAATTAAACTTCAAGAGTCTTTCTAACCTCTCATATATATAATTTTTTTTTAATATTTACTGAGTGTAAAAAGATCAGCCTTAGACGCTTGCAATGAACATGATAAATGGTCATATTGCATATGTGTTAATTAATACTAACCCCTCTCTGGATAATGGAAAAAAAAGTAATGCAAAAAAAAAGAAATCCATATAAACCCCACAACAAAAAAATTAAAGCATTTACAGACACAATATACATGCTTTTAGGCAAAGTGAGTCTGGCAGGTGGGTGTGTTCCAAGTAAACTGCACCACCATTTACTTTCTATATGGAAACAACAACCTGAAAAAAAAAGATACTCAATAAAGTGCAAAGCATTAAATTGCATCTTCTACTTGTTAGATGCTTTTACCAAAACATTCAGCCACTTCAGCAACAATCTCATCCAAACTACAATATTTGGAGTAAATGGTGTGAATAGAAACTTTCAGTTCTACACTAGGCATTTTCACAGATTGACCTAAAACACAGTGAGCTTCTGCACAGTCGACTTAATCCCTAGCCAAGAAGTAAATGTGCTAGAAGCATCCTTTACAACACTGTATATTAATCCACACCATTTTTGCTTGTGTTTTGTGTGGTGTTTTGTTTTTTAAAACAAGGATACCAACACCCATATCTAGTTATACAAAAATATGTCACCCAGTTCTTTTGAGAATTAAAGAATTCCCCTCAATGCCATAAAAAACAAGTGTTCATTGGAAAAGTCCACAAATTATTTTTTTCTACTAACCATTTGTCCAAGCAAGAAGAACTCTAAAGACAACACTTTGAAACCTCACAAGTGTTACTCATTCAAAAGAATGGCAAAAATCAGTTTGGGTTCGTTTATTTAATTACCTTTTTCAGCTTTACTGGGGTCTGGTTTTTTTTCCTCTACATAGCCATAAGAAGATTGTTGAAAAGTCAGAACTGAACTAAACACACTAAAGCCCACAAAAATCCCCACAGAAACTCCCACCCCAAACACCCCCCACCTTAGGTTCACATGTAAGAAACTACAGTCCTTAAAAGAACTCTGCAGCCTGACAGTTTGGACTCTGTGGAGGATCACTTAAGGACTACATGTAATTAACCATAATTGCACATTATCATTCTCAATTTAAAAACAGAAAACAACCAATATGGGTTCTTCTGGCCTCTGATAACATTTTGTCCCCTGTATCTTGAAAATAATTTATTTGCACTAAAAAACACTGTAGGAATAAGCTTCTGAGACTTCCACCAAGTACAAGTAGCAAGACTTGGTTCAGAACCAATATCAGAAAAACTGATCACAATGTTGTAATTGCTATCTGCTTGCTTAAGGATGACTAAAAATGAACTAGTATTCTGTTAGAGCAAAACACTCATGGACTTTATATCTCAGAAAGAGGACTGCATGATCATGAATATTTTTAGTATTGTCATTTATTGAAAGCATAGAGAGTTTATAGCATAGATTAGTCCTTCCAATTCTGAGGGAATGAACACTTTAATAATGTATAATTCAAGGATGAGAAGGTTGAGAACAATGGTTTCAAACAGATATTTTAGGTCTTCTAGTTTAGAAGACATTTCAAAACAAAACTGGTTTTGTGATCCCTTGGCAGAAAGGGGAAAAAAAAAAAAAGCAAAGAAAAATCTGCAAGGCAAGCAATGTACTTTTTAGGTAATATTAAAGAAAACAATGCTCTTTAAAAGAAAAAAAAGCTGCATGTCTTTCACATTTTATGTCCTAAGTAGGTTTAAGTACTGCCTATTACTTGTCAAGAATTCAATAGCAAATAGAAACTTTCCAGGTTGACATGCTGGGGCAGACGAAGGTCATTCTTTAAAGCATTTTCTCCCCTGAGAGGAAAACCTGGAAGGATGCTGTTTGAGCAATTTATACCAGGCACAGCAAGTCATTAGATGTCTGTGCTGCAAGTCTGCCATAATCCCAATTCCACAGCCATATGTGGTTACCATGGTGGGAACCAGCTCCAAAAGCCAGTAAAGTCAAAGGAGCTCAGAGGTGTGTATTTTCTTCTCGATGCGCTGAGATATAGGCACTGTAAATCTTGCCCAGAACAGCAAGGCAGCAGAAAAGGTGAACTGCAGAGATGAACAGCACACATTATTTTTCAAGACAGTAAACTTTTAAGTTTGGGGGGGTGAGACATGATTATGGAGGCAAGGAAAAAAAAAAAAAAAGGCAATTTGCAGGTAGGAAAACATTCTTTCTGGTTAATGTTTTAATGAGAATGGTTCTCCTGATTCAGTTTGATTTCAAAACAAAAACTAAACAGTATGGAATCCCAAAGCATCTGTGAGTAACTACTACACCCTTAATTTCAGAGTCAAGAGACTTCCATTTTAAATAGCCAAAACAATACAATTCCTGACCCGTACTTTGTAAAGATTTAAACTCAGCACTTTTGGAAAACCCAGCCATCCAGGAGGAATACATGAGCTTGCAAATAACTCTTTTTTCCTGGAGAAGGTTACAAAATGATGCAAAGATGTCTAGTTTTCAGTTACAGCAAGCAATACACGATACAGATTTGCTGATACAGAACGTGACCTTATTCCATTTATATAGGCAGAATTTCAAGCCTAATACAGACCTACACATCTAAGGAGGAATATAGACAAATCTATTAAGTACATACTGCTGATATGCCCACAACATGTAGCACTACCTAATGTTTGATTTTTACTGTAGATTTGAAATTACACAAAACCAAAAGCATTTTACCCAACAAGAATGGCACATGGACTATCCTACTCCTCCTTCTCTCAGGGCTCTTACAATCCAGGTTGACACACGCTCCTCTACTTGCCAGCCCCAAGGACAGCCCTGTCTTGGATATCTCAGCCAAGGCAGAGACTTCTTATCATGGACTGCTTTACTGGCCTGTTCAGAGTCCTTCATATGCCTCTAAGCCATACAAAAGGAGAGAGCCATATAAAATCCTCAAGTTTTTGACCAATTTTATCCTCCCTACACTTGTGGAATAGTTTTGTGTTTGTAGTTCCAGTGTGTCTGAAAAAGAAAAAGCTCAGAACAGAATTGTATGCATATACATTATTATTTTTAACACTCAAACGTCATTACAGAATCTTGACATTTATATACAAGCACAATATAAGTGACTTAATGTTTTACGGCCTCCTCGAAATACTTTCCTGTAACATCTGAATTCGTCCCTTTAGCTTAGGGAGCTATGTAAACAAATTTAATATACTCTAAGGACATACTGCATTTCTTCTAAGTTCACATATCCCAATTCTCTCATATTTCTAACATTGGAAAATTCATCAAGTTAAAATACTATGGAAAAAAATAACTTTAAAAGAGGAAATTAAGCCACTAGATCCACTAAGACAAGCAAAAGTGGAAAAACCAAGCAAAACCACCATCATTAGCTGCATGCTATCCAATTAGCTTCTGCAATAGTCTGTATCAGACAAGATATATACTACAGTATTTTAAAGGAGGGCAGAAGACATGTTCAATCTTGCTGTTTCTTAATTTTCTTGAGTATTATTTAGTCAAACAAAAAAGCATTTCTGTACTCTACATTTACTTATCTCCGCCTTAAAATTACAAATAGAATACATATCATGCCTAGAAATCTGTTTCCATTTACATCAAACATCAGCTCTACATGTAACTTTACATTCTTCTCTCAATAAGAAAGTATGAATGCTTTTGTCCACACAAAGACTATCCAATTACCTCTCTAACATCAAAAGGTCTTCAAATAAACTATATATGCAACCAGTTCAAACCTTAGGACATACATAAAGGAGACAAAAGTACTAAAAACAAGGGAGATTCTAACATACATATGGGCATTAAGGCAGTGATATTAAATTTCTAGCAGAAAATTGCCTTTAAAAAGCCACTGCATTTCTATAGCTATATTCTTGTTTTCTATGCATGGACAACATCCCACTGAAGTCAACATCAAAACACATATGCATTAAAAAAGGACCCACAACAGCATCATTTTCTTAAAACAGAAAGTTTACACCACATTCCTAGCAACATGTCATTCAGATGTTCTTACTTCAGAAGAACCTGAGAGCCCACCAGCACATAATGAACTTATCACAACTTCCTCAAAGGTCAGAGTATGTATTTCATTTTTCTGTTTTTTTCAAAGCACACCCATGACCAGAAACTAAGGTCTCTGGCATATTTATTACGAGATGTCTACACATGTAGAAGCAGTATGTATGCATATACACACATGCACCTTTAAAGCATTATTATAAGGCTTCCCTTCCAGTATTATTAGCAGCTGCTTGCATATATGCAACTTCTTGTCCAGAGTGACAGCTGTATTTTCGCCTGTTTTGACATTGAGTCTGATCTGGGTGAATAGCTCATATCCATTAAAGTGCTATTACAACACTGAATGACTGCCAAAATACTTCCTGATCAATTTTAAAAGCCAGCTAGCTGTCATCATGTAATCGCAACAGCAGAAAACAAATCTTTGGGGAATAAAACAAGATTTTAAAACATTTTTTAAAAGCAGGGTATTAAGTCTAAAACCTCCAAACTATTTAAATAAAAATCACGAGCTGCAGCAATATCAAGGTAAAAATCTCTGGGCTTTGAAAACCCATATACTTGTTACTGACAAGCATTCTAACATAGTCTCTAAATCTACCATTTCAACAACCTCTGCAGTTTGAACTCCTGCCATTACATAACTTAATAAAGCAGCACTGAAAACAATCACCACAGAGTGTGATTGTGCTCACCATTAAATTTAGTTCTATAAAATTTAAGACTGAATTCAATCATCTTTGTGTCTTTGGTTGAATGACAGAAAGCCAATATGCCAGTTCAACTCCTTACTTCTGAATAGCTTCACCATATGCATATTTTAAGTTTCAGTACAAACATTATTTCAGACTTTCATTTATCAAGCACACTTGAAAGGCTATATAACTCAGAGACAGTTAAGACCACTTGAAGAGAAGGCACAGTTGGCACAAATTTGGCACAGCTTTCAGAGATCCTGAGCAGTGGTGTATTTGTAATACAGCACATTTAAAAACATCAAAAATGGCTTGTAAGAAGCTACACGTTCTGTATGGAAGATGTCTGGTAAGACAAGCGTGCAATGCCCACACTGCACATAATGACTACTCAATGTACAGATGTATTTTTAATTTCTCCTTACTGCACTGTTTTCTCCCCAAGTCTGTGTGGCGTGCCACTTTGATGTGGTCAGTCTGTCTTGATCAGTGAAACACAAAATACTGCTGCATCAAAATATATATGTATGAAATGAGCTCAAAGAAGTAGACCCACCATCTACTCCATGAATATCCACACTGGCTCAAAAATGCAACTGCACTTGCCACTAGAAATACACCATGATTTAGAAGTTCTTTGAAGAGCTTCTTCTGTAGCTCTACTCAAGCTGAAATATCAACATAACACTCAAGCTGAAAAACAACAAAAAAACCCCACCAACAAACAAAATAACCCCACTAAAGCTACACTAGGTAAGATTGTCAACATGCAGTTTTACACCAAAATAACTGAGTAACAAAGGGCTATGCTCTTTCAGTTCTATCTCTCATATAATTGAACTCTGTGTTTATAAAGTTATAAAACCTAATTATAAAGATAATTACATTACTCCCTGCCAAAAATAATGTTATTTGACACTTTACAGTATAATAATAATAAAGAAATTTTGAAAGTGTTATTCTAGCCAGAGTGTTCATGACAAGAAACCTCTCTCCATGTAAAATGAGAAACTAGATGATTAGAGAGGGTTCTGCAAGCACAGGTACAATATATCTTATCAAAGAGTGACAATTCAGAAGTGAAAATGCTGAAGTTGTTTGTGCAGAATACATATTGTAAAACTTTACTGGTTTTGGCAGCGTGTCAAAAAATGCAAACTGCATAGGAAGGAACATTGACAGTGACTCCTGGATTTAAGGGACAGCAAACGTTTTCAGAGAAGCTACAGTAATGACATACTAATAATTTAATAAAAAGAATTCCTCAGATTTTGTTCAACCCCAACAAAGTAGACAGAATCTAAGTAAATCATTTCAAACTCATTAAAATAAAAATATAAATACAGGGGCTTGTTCAGATGTACACTTATATTCAACCCCATTTGTTTTGTATATTGTAAACATTTAGTTTTAAAACAAATCTTCCTTTAGGTCAAGGAAGAGGATATCTAACATGAAGTCCTAACTAACATTATGTCAGCTCCACATGAACATGGCTGTATTTTCATTTGTGGCTTAAATATTTAAGGAGAGACAATCCTAATTTCCAAGTAGATCCTCTTTTTTTTTTTTTTTTTGAGAATAGCAGTAACCTAAAGCTAGTTAATAACATATTAGGACAATTGACTAGAACATTTATGTTAGTTTAGAAAAACTGAACATATTATTGTATTACATGTTCTTAAAAGATCTATAACCAACTTTAAAACACATTTTAATAATAAAACCAGACCTATAAATGCTGTAAAATTTATAAGTTTAGCTTAGAAGGATAACATGTTGATTAACTGTTGATAATTCTGGATAACAGCACTAGTGATAAGTAGCAGCTGCATTAATAGCTACAGTGGGAAAGGACTACTGGGAATCTGCATGTTTGCAAAAGGATTCTGAACTGCTAATATGTACAGATTGCTACAAAATCCAGTGCATGAAAACAAGTGCTTGACATCAAAAATGTTGCCTATTAAAAATATAACCAGTATGCTATTTCCATGGTTTAAATGTTCTCAAGAGCTTTTCCTGTTTTTAATAAAATTCTTATAGTATCAAAATTATCATGGGTTTTCTGTCAATATGATTGTACACTAGAAGGAAGATAACAAGAACTAAGAGGCTGATCTTGCCAAGAAGAAAACTGATCTTGCATCACATCAAGCAAAGCCACTTATCAGCCAAGATGGTCCAACTCAATAATAGAAGAGCTGAAATGCAGCATAAACTAGCTAAGTCAACTAGTTAGCATTTATCAATTTACTATTTAGGAAGGAAGGCATCACATCACAATGAACATCCCACCCCAAACTGGCAGGTTCCCCAAAATAGACTGGCATGTTGCCACAATGTTTAATCTCAGCAGGAATATACAACAGGAGGAACACTACAAACAGGAAGGAGGGACAACAGGAGTCTACAATCCTGCTCTTCGGTGATATTTGCAGAGGAAGGAGGTCACCAAGAGACACCCAAGTCACATGAGAGTGACCCTAAGGAAAAAAAAGAAAAAAAAAAAAAAAAGACAATGAACCCTCCCTCCACAAACATACATTCACATTCCAGCAGATTGGAATGAAGGATGATATTTGACTCATGATGCCAAGAACTGTCATAATACTATTTGATACAAGCATGAAGTTACTATTAAACTAATTTTAGAGGTATTATAAAGAGTATGAGCCTCACATATTTATTACCATCTGCCAGAAGTGATTACAGTACTGAGCATACAAAACAGTTATTGGAAAACCTATCTAAACGACCAGCATAGCAATTCCATTGTTAGGAAAGCTTCATGATGTAACACCCATCCTGCTCACACAGGTATTGACTATGCACACATAACATTATATCACATAGCTAGCATAGTATTAATAATGACAGTAGAGAGGACTATGCTTTATTTACACAGTGTTGCAGGAGAAGTTGCTTATTACATCAAAACCTCAAGCCAAAAGAACATAGCAGAAAAATATATGCAATTCTGCAACAGTTTGGCTAATGGTCATTATAAATACCATGTCAAGCTTCATGCCAATTTTATTTTTTCTTAAATAAAATGAGCTTGTCACACTGTTCATAAGGGAGATAGCTGAGGCTCGGACTGCAAGTAGATACACCAACACTAAAACCTTTTCCAGATGTGCAACTGCTCTCTGCAACACAGAGATATTTCTTAGCCTTTAAGCAATATGAATATGAACTACTAACTGAATAGAGTAACTGTCATATGATAATTTACCAGGCTAGGGAAAAAAAAAGTCAGTGGAGAGTCAGGGAACTGAGCATCCTACCAGGGATCTTTCACCCTTTGACTTTCTAGTTTACAATCTGATTGTTCTGGAATGCTGACCTACTTGTCAGCTTTACAGGATCTGTGCCTGGGGTCTTCAACATGGAGATGCACAGCACAAAGACATGGCCTCCATTTCCTCCCTCACCATCCTTGTCTCTGACTCATAATCACATAGCATCTATCTTCTCAATATTACCTGCTTCCAGAGCAATTCTGTCCTCCCAGTTTGGAATAAAGGCCCACCTTTCCCTGCAGTGCTCTTCCCTTAGTTATTTTCCTCCTGATTCAATCAACTCACAGGGCATTGCTTCAGTTAAAGGGGAGACTGGGAAGACAGAGACAGCACAGCTGATGGAACATCCAGCTGCTATCACAAATTGATATCAGGAATCACAACAGCACCACACAGTTTTTTGTTTTTTGGAATAATGTATTTTAAAATTAAGCTTTTATGGTAGTAGTGACTACTGTAACTCACCCGTTATAAAACATGAAAAAGTCCCTACCCATCACTGTTTTACTAACAACGACCATGTAAAAGTCTGACATACAACTGCACTTCCATTTATGGGTCTCATTCACAGGGAACTTGGCTGCTTTTTTCCTTGGGATGTTTTCTATAGCATATAAGAGAAACAAAGAAAAGCTGGATAGCAAGTAAAAATTGAATTGCTTCAAGTCTGGTTTTGTACTTCTGTACAGAACTTGGCATATTTTTCCCATTCTTCCAGTTCTTTTTTCAGCAACAGAGATATTGGCCATGACACCAAAGTGGACCAATATCATTCTGTGTATGAACTCTCTCACTAAAAATGCCTTAACTTACCCTTCACTCCAAATGCATATAACTAATCAAGTCTCACAGCACATCATTCTAATGCATTAAGAAAGAGGATATGATTGTAAATAGCTGGTAATGCTAACCTGCTCAGCAACAGAAGGCAGAAAAACATGTTCACTAGCAAGCTATTTTAGCTGATCAGCTAAAATCCTTTATGTAAGGAGATCTCCCAGCATCTCCTATTGAAAGAAAGAAATTCAGTTCCAGTTATGTCAGAAGCCATCTCTGAATTAAACAGTAACGCTGATATTGTGACTTAGCTACCCTAAATTTATTTTGATGCCCTAACATTTACATCTGAAGTGACTACCACAAGCTGATCTTGTTCCAAAACCTCCAGACTGCTTCCTGTCAATGATGGTCCATGGCTTTGATAGTGTCCAGACCAGAGCAGGTCTGGGGGTCACACTGGAGGCTTGCAGCCCAGCGTCCCAGAGGTCTCTGGCACTGCCAGTCCTACAGACTTCTGGTCAAACCAACACAGAACAGATAGAAGGAAATGCAAAAAAAATTAATTTGGGTTAGAATGAGCATAGTTCCACAACTTGATGTCTGTAGCTGAAAAGATAATAATTCTTAATTAAGCTGCCTTTTGTTACAATTGACAACCAAGACAGATTTGTACCCCAAATTTTCTATATTGGACTGTATGGTATTGCTATGTAAGTTACCAATCACTTGATATAGTGCTATGTGGCTTATCTCATGAATATTGTTAGATACTGTTATTTGGGTGTAACATTTCAACAGTACTGTAATTATGGGAGCACCCCCAAGTGTGATCTTGACATTTACCAAGAGAATTTATTCATTCATAGGTTGTTGTGAATGCAAACCTAAGAAGGGGGGATTATGACCCACTTTGCAAGTTTTAGCACTGGTACCTCCTCTATTCCATATATGTCTTGCCCATTAAGCTATACATTACAAATACATTTGAAATTTGGCAGGGATGCCATTCAGAGGGTCTCAGAGGCTGTGGCCCTACACTTGGGTCGCAGCAACCCCAGGCACACCTAAAGGCTAAGCAGAAAAGTGATCAAGAACAGCCTTACAAAGGACTGGGGGCAGTGGTCGACAAAAAATTCAAAATGATCTGGCAATGTGGACTTCAAGCCCATCCTGGGCTGCATCCAAAGCAGCGTGACCAGCAGGGAGAGGGAGGGGATTCTGCCCCTCTGCTCTGGTGAGACCCCACTTGAAGCACAGGGTTCAGTACCACCCTAAGGACACAGTACTACTGCTAAAGCAAGTCCAGAGGAGGGCCATGAAGCTGATAAGAAGGCTGATAAGGAGCACCTTCCTATGGAGACAGGCTGAGAAAGTTGGAGCTGTCAAGACTGAAGAAGAAAAGTTTTCAGACACTTCATAGCAACCTTCCAGTATCTGAAAGGGACCTACAGGGAAGCCAAGAGGGTCCCTGCATCAGGAACTGTAGGGATTAGGACAAAGCAATGGCTTCAAGACAAAAAGAGGAGAAATTTAGGTTAGATATTAGGAAGAAAGTCTTTACTGTAAGGGTGGTGAGACACTGGAACAGGTTTTCCAGAGAGGTTGTAGATGACTCAACTCTGGCATTACTCAAAGCCAGGTTGGATAAGGTGGTCCAGTGAGATCAGCCTGGTCTAGTGGGAGGTGTCCCTGCCCATGGCAGGGAAAGTTGGGACCAGATCTTTAATGTTCATTCCAATCCTTAACACTCTATGACTATTCTAGGAGTAATGTTATTTAGGTTAAAAAAAAAAAAAAAACAGTTATAAAGATCTCAGATTTGTTGAACTCTTTTTTCCCCTGAAAAAATAAAGTGCAACTCAGCCCTTAGTTTGTGTGTACACAAATAGAAGTTGTATGTTACCATGGAACAAAGTAGGAAGGAAGCCTAGGCATTCTCTCTATTGAAATCTTGAAAAACTTCCAGCTACTGAAATAAAGTGTAAGTATAAGCCAACATTTCTACATCTATATAGGTGGAGTTAATCCCCTTTTCTATCTCCAGTATAACTGGACCTTTTTGTGCCTTTGTCTCCGTTACTTCATATTCGTCATGCTGGCCACCCAGTCTGTACAGCAAATATTTAATTTTCTCTCTGCTCTGAGCATTTAAGGTATTTGCATTGCTTCAGAAACTCTATAAAGCAACATGTGTTAGTAATTCTTGCCTCAACCTCACTAACAATCACCTGTGGAAAAAAAAAATTAATAGAGTTAATTCCTACTTCAACACCAAAAAAAGGTCAAAATGCCTCTGTGGACTTCACCTGTCAGGTGAGGTGGGAGGTGTGTGTGGGGCAGGGGTGGTAAGAGAGGTCAGACAAACCAAATATGCACACCTCTTCATGAAGGCTGTTTTCTGCATGTTTCACATAACACTTTGGATACCTTCAATCATATACCATCAAAATGGTTTAACATCACTTATAAAAGAATCTAGTACTAAATTATAATTGCATTTATTTCAGAGCTTCTTTTATTGAGTCAGGTGTGGGCGAGCTTGTTGTTTCAACATGCCAAAGTTATCAGCAGTGAGATTACCAGGAGTATCAAGAGAGCATGAAGTGGGTGTTGACACTCAGAATGAGAACTGTTAACACTTCAAAAGCACATCATGAAGCAATGGGACTGCAAGAAGTCCCTGCCCTCACAGCTCTCTGAACTTCAACACCCGAATTTAACAGATTAGCAAAGCAAGCATAGATGACAATAGGTGTTACACTCAAACCTAAGTAATCAAAACTGGGTGTATAAATCCTTTGCAAACTCCCCAAAGCAATCTATTTGACAATGTCCCTTTATCTACCATGCCCTCTAATTTCAAAGTTGTAAGAGTTTATTACAAGTTATTGTGCTTGTCAGCACAAGAGAAAAAAAATTAAAAATCAGAGAGGGAAAACCTTCATGCCAAGTCATCCTATTCACTAAAGACGTATCCTTGTTATAAATAAAGTTCTGTATTTACAGCATTATAATTTTGCAATAAACTATTTACTTAGGATCTAACATTCACTGTTAGTATAGATAAAAGCATAGAGAAGCTTAGCCATGAAGTACTATCTATGATATGCAGATGAAGAATATTTGTAGTAGTAAATAAATAAAATTATGAATAAACTGTCAGTCCATTTGTAATAAAAAGAATATGTTAACTGTGCACTCATAGCTTCAGACGAGGCTGTTTTCTATATCTTGTTTGTATCCTCTTAACTAATTCTTTAACCATACCAAAACACGTATCAGTTGCTTCTGAACAATCTTCTACAAAACTGAACTAGAAATGGAGCCAGACCAATGCTTACACAAGAAATGCAGCTTATTACATTTGTTGCACTTCAAATAAATATTGATTTCAATCTCAGAATGCTATGAAAGGGCTTGCATCAATTACACAGTACATCACAGTCATGATGCAAGTTACCTAATTCCAGTGATGCACACAGCAAATCAATCATTCACATCCACACAGCTTGGTGAACCAGAGCCACCAGTGCTTACCTTTATCTGAACTTTTAAATACTGCATTCATTTTGGAGTGGCATTATAAAGGAAAAGGTTTACAATGAAAAAAATATCAGCTAATCTGCCAAAAAACCTGCAGTAATTATAATTACCTCTATTCATGTCATGTGTGTTTTAATACATACACAAATGAGTAAAAGAGCCCTTAATGACAACAACATGATGAGGGGAGGTTTCCCTTTTGCATTATCTATTTATTCAACACAAAATTATTAGGCTATTGTGATAAAGCAGCTAGAGTACAATGACTTTCCTTTAATCACTAATTAAAATGCTGATTGCCTGTTGAGTGAGACGTGCAGTTATGGTCAAACACCAAGTCCCATTGTGTGATAACAGCTTGGGCTGGCCTTACAACTGGGTGGGGTTGAATCACTGCTAAGTAAACAAACCCTCTATGGCTGAAAAACACAATCCCTTCAGCTCAATAAAATCCTTAAGTAACTTTTAATTTTACAGCCTTAGACAAGCTAATATTGCAGAGCACAAAAGTTCAGCGATAAAGGGACCTACCGGGTGCTGGTATAAACAAGCAATTACACAGATTGTAGAAGAGCAATACTGAGTCTGTATGAATTAATTTATTCTGTGTACAAGCTGAGGTGGAAATTAATTTCGTGGGGCCAAATTTAAAGGACCACTGGGACATTATTTGCTTCATCTATTAAACTTCTGAAGTATACTCAAATTGCACCTCTGCAATCCCAGTGATAGCACCCCAATGCCATTTAGTGGGGTTTCACAGATATAGTCAGGAGAACCCACACACTCACATTTCCCTTACATACTTGATTTATTGCAAAATAAATTAAGTAAAATAAGACCCATTTATCTACAGTCATGTATTTATTCCATGTAAGCATTTTAAATGGCAGTAAAAAAAAAGAAGTCTGCAAAATGCCACTGTTCACACTGGAGAACGTGGGAAAAAACAGCAACACTGTACTTGTCATTTACAAAAAAAAGAATTCTTTTTCAAGAGACAGTAAATAAACACTTTCTAGTTAAAACCAAAATAATGTAAAAGCTTGATTCTACTATTATGAGCTTAATTTCATGAGCTACCCAAGTAGCAGTGCAGCATTTAGCATTTTCTGGAGTAAGGGGGAAACTCCTATTTTCTTCTAAATATGGCTTGTTGATATTTTAAGAAATCAATTTAATCCATAAAGTTAACATGGCATAGAAGAAACAAACACATCATTTTTCAGAAGTAAATTCATTCCTTTAAAAGGCCATTGGCTACTAATTCAAACACCTCCATCACATAAATAAGACCAAATTTGTTTTCTTCCAGTTCAACAAGTTTATTCTCTAAAAAGAAGAAATAATAATGAGGTGTTTAATGGACTAACCTTTATCACATTTCAAGTAATCACATAAAGTTTGGTGTATTTTGGCTGTGTCTGTTAAAATACACAGCAAAAGAAATTACCTGGGGACATTTTTGTTATAGTTGTACATGTATATTCACATATTACACATAATCTGAAGGTACTATTACAGAAACCTCAAATTAATAATTTCTTACAATTACTTTTATGTGCATAAATGCCACAAGGACAGAAAGAATTATTTTATAGCTGCAAATAACTCTCTTCTCCCTTTTCCACCAGTTGCCTTTTTTACATATACACATGCACAATCAGTTCAACTTCCTCACAAAAATAACAATATTTAAACAAAAAAAGAAAAGCCTTGACCACATCACAACTCTTCACTTGCTGCCATATTTCTCCACTTTACTTGTAAAAAAATCCAGTTCATCTCTGGTAAAAAGAGCATCTCTCACACGTTTAATATTTTTACTCTTTTTCTCTCATTTGTCTGCAGAAGACAAAATAATTCACATTTCTGTAAAAATGCAAACTGTAGAAAAATATTTGCTTCTGGCAGGTTTTTTTCCTTCCCTTTTGCTTGAATGCATCTGAAACTTTTTTTTGTCTATATGCAGCTGCTATTTATATAATAATTCATCTCACAGAGGAAGAAAAAGTCCATGTTCAGTGTTTGGAAGGCACATAGAAGAGGGAGAGGTGCACAGGGGTCTCTGCTTCCCTACTGCTGCTGTACAGAGAGGCCAGTGAACACGCTACATCTTGCAGAGTGTCAGCACCACGCACCCAGAAGTGAATGTGTCAGACTGTCGCCCACACCCTAGGACTATTATTACCAATTGCAACCGATGGCATGCTTCACTTCATTCTTTCACGTTCAAATAAATACAACTTACAGCTCTTCTTTTACACTCTTGTGTTGCAAGACTGGTGTCAGGAAACTACAGCTGATGTAACAGCCAGGTCCAGCCTAAAGTGAGTAAAATCCAGCAGTTACCCAAGGCAATGGCTCTGCTCTCACTGCCTCTGCTGAGCCACACGGCCTGTGTCAGTGGGTACTCTAGGTAATTAAAGATATAAAAGGACAACATCAAAAGCTGCTGCATGGAAAACTGTCCAAACGTTGTTTCTACCAAAAGCTTAAAACGTTCTGTTTCTAGATTTCTGTAGACCCTTTGGTGATCTAGCCAGTGCAGAAAGCATTGCTATAGTAAAAGGATCACGAAAATTTTGGAAATAGGGCAAATTCTGATGACAACTATTGGTAGAAGTACTTCGGAATGACAGATAAAACAGCTCAGGCCCTAATCTCCCATAAAGACATACATCATTTCTGAATCCCTGCCTATGTTTTTCAGCCTTTGCAGAAGGAGTTGGAGGTGGCTTCCAAGTGTGAGACTAGAATCTCGAGGCATGAAGTCTAAGGGGTTTTACTTCATAAACATTCAACAGAATTATAAAACTTGGTCTTATTCTTAAAACTTCCCCTAAATTTACTGGTCAGATTTTCACCCCTTCCATTTAGCACATTCAAATATCTTCCAGAGGGTATCAGTTTCCCAAACACTGAACAAATACAGACTGAAGGCAGTGACCCATTGTTCTAGACAGCACTGCTGTAGCTTTCATCTGATCACTATTACGCAGCTGTCATCAAAAAGATCTCTTACTGCCTGTAATACCTGGGTGGCTTGGCAAATATAAAAGTTGGCTTTTACTGTAGATTATTGAACATTCCACTAATTAAAAACACATATTTCTTATTTAAATGGGAGTGGACTTGACTTTATACACCAACAACTTTAAGCCTCAGTGGTTTAAAACTCAACTAGCAAAGATATCTACTGACACTTTTAGAAACTTGCTACCTTTACCATCTATGACCTCCATCTAGCTTTGGCATCTGCAGGCATACAAATAACTAAAGTTTAGCCAAATACACATGGATTCTCCACTGATATACAGAAACATCATGCTGTAGTTGCAAAGGACCACGTAGGATGATTATTCATGCCTGGAAAACTAGCATTTTGGCATCAATGAAAAATCTTCCAAAAACCTGAGTGTATTAAGCCATAGAATCACCTGACTGGTAGGTGGTAGGAACCCACTAGCTTTTGACGATTATAACAGAACAAAGCAGACTAGAAAATACACTTTGGAGATTCACTCTGTGTAAGCAGAAAGATTGGATGATCCAGCTGGTCATTTGAATTCCATGATTCATTATCCTGAGCTTTATTTAATCTTTTCCAAAGCCTCACAGAGTAGTAAACCAGAGAAGCAATTCATATCAAACAGAAAATATTTTTAATTCAGTCCCAAAGACCTTTATGAATGTTCACTTACTCACAAATCAAAACCATTCTGTTTGTATCTACTCTAAATAATCTGAGCACAACATTTCATAAGACAAATATTATACACAAATAAGAATATACCAGAAGGCATGTATGTTATAACAAAACATAAAGGAAAAGAAAACCCTCATATAGAAGAGCAGCCTTTAGGACTTTATCTCGATCATAGAAAATAAGGGAAACAAGGATTCTCTAGCACCATATTCCAAGACATGTTGTGCCATAATTTGGAAAAGTCATACAGACTTCTACTTTGTGCAAAAGACAACCAAGCCCCAAACAAACCCCAAAAAACAAACAACAAAAAACCCACTACACATGTGAAAGCCCAAACCCATATGAAAACACACCCTTCTAATACATACCAAGTACATACTTACATGCCACAGCACATATAATGAGAATGTGCTTACTGTATCAGCATTATAATGCTAATATGAAGATTATATTCCTGTGAAGTATTAGCATTTGTGAGTAGATTACATGTCAGTACATAACTTAATTCTTACTTTATTAGCTGTTGAAAAGCATAGATATGCACTGCAACTCCACACAGCAGTATATTTTCTTTTTATGAAAGGAATGTTTTCAATCAATAATATGAGCTAGTTTGAGATGGTACTTATTACATGTACCGGGAAGCATTTCTAAAGCAGTTCAAGAAGCTGTTGCCATTAGATGTACCCAAAAGTGATTTTGTTTGACCTTTCACAGTGTTCAAACATACTCTTATGAGTGAGAAAAAGAGATGTTGTGGTTTTCTTCCATTTCCTTGTCCTAGCTCCAGGCCGTCACATTTAAATATTTTTATACATGGTTATATGGCTATATAATGGTTATATCCCTATCATTAGGATTTCCTTGATAAAAAAAACCCTTCAAATACTTTCACTTTTTACTTTTAGAAGGCATTATTTCAGATTCCCATTTCACAACTCAAAATGATGATCCTAACCTTTGTTTTTGTATTAACATGCCATACTTAGCCTCAAGACCAGTTTGTTACCAACTGCCAGGACCCCAAGTTACTTTTTCTCCTAGATCATCTTCTCACCAAGTATTTAAAACCTTAGCATTGCTTAGCTCTTTCCTTTAGTGAACTCTCTATATTTTATTTCTTCAGTTTATCAATATAATTTAGACTTCTTTCCCTGTGCTTTAAAATGCACACTGACCTTCCCTTCTGCAAGTAGCTCTAGGTTAACAATTACAAACCAAACAAGAATTTCCTATTTCTTCACACAAGACATCAGTGAAGACAAATTTTGCCAGGCCCTGAAGTCACACCATGAACTCCCTCTGCACTGAAACTACTGCTTAGTTTAGGACATCAGTTTAGTACCTCTGCTAGAATTCTAGGCTTTCCATCTGATTATTATTTTTTTCCCTAAACATAATCCTAACCTCCTTTATGGTAATTTCATCTTCATCATGTTCATCATAGACCAGCTGAAGAAAACGTCAAAACTAAGATATTTACTAAAAGCTAGAATTTTACTAAAATCTATGACACATTTTGTTTCTCTACTACCTATAATGCATGTTTATTCTATTACTGTAGGTAGGCTTGTTGACACTATGTTTGCTGAAGAAGTCATGTTGACTTTTTCCAGATGTTTATGAGCAATGTGTATTTTTCCAGCAACTGAAGTTTGCTGACTGGTCTGATATTGCTTAGGTCAAGAAGGTTTAAAGAGAAGTATGGCTGAGAAATTATTATTCATTGACACCTTTTTTCAGGAAGCCAATTAAGTGTCTCAATGAGAATCTCCAGTAAGGAAGGACACTGCCAGAGGAGCCCCCTGCCTCCACTAGGAGCCCTGAGTTATCTTTAGTCACTCTCTGAGGCCTGGAGTCCTAACTTAGGCATCTGACTCGAGCTGAGGTGAGCTAAGCTCTACACCTCCTAGTGTGCTAGGAATCTTACCAGTGCTCCAAGAGTTTTCACAGACGATGCTGTCAGCTGTGTAAGCTGTCTGGTTAATTCTCAATTACTCTTGGATAAATATAATTCATTGTTTAAACAAACAGACAAAAACCAAAATCGCCATACTGCAACCCAGCCTAGCTAGGTATTTTTCATTCCTTTATTTTTCATTGAAACACCTGAGTTTCTCAAATTTGACATAGATGTACTTAGTAAGAAATCTCATGCCATTAATATTTCTAGTGAAAATTAAGCAGCAAGAAGTTAAAAAATTATTCTAATAATGCCAAGGCATCTATTGCTCTTACCTAGTCACTGAACAATGTGCAGGCCCTTTTCTCATTATTCCTTTCTCAGTGCTTTGTCTCTTACAAATTAATTCCTCTTTGTGCCCAAACCCCTCCATTTTCATTTCCACTTTTCCATACAATTTTTTTTATCATCATCCATAATAATTTGGCCCAGTTTCAGCTTCTGACAACACCCTTCAAGTTTTAGGTCACTAAAGAGCTCATGTTTAGTTAAACTGGACTTGTGTTAAACTTTATTTTTTTGCACTAGTAAAGCTAGTGTTCAGATATTTTGAATGTTTTCACTGAAGAACTGTCCAGTGCCTTCAGTGGAGGCACAACTATCCAGCCACACACTTGCTTCCTACAGAAAGCTACTTACCAATTTCCCAAGTTTAATGAAGTGCCCTTTCTTGAACCCTACCATCTTTAAGCATAGGATACATTACATCTGCACACTGCAAAAAAGCTGTCAAACTATCTGACAGCCAGAAAGACAATAGGAAAATTAATCAAAAAACTGAAAACCAGCCAAATGGTAGTCATGGAAATTCTAGAGACTAACAAATAAGGCCAAGGAACTGGAAGCATAGAATCCTAGAAACTGTCAAGGTTGAATGAGACCTTTAAGAGGAGTGACTTAAAGTCACATAAGAAATAGTGACAATATGGAAAAGATACAAAGGTATTAGAAATCCTCCAAAGGAAAGCTACAGAGATGGTAAAGGGCCTAGAGGGAAAGCTATTCAGAGTGGCTGAGGTCACTTGGTCTGTTCAGCCTGGAGAAAAGGAGACTGAGGGGACAGCTCAATGCTGTCACACCTTCCTCGTGAGGAGAAGAGGAGGGGCAGGCACTGATCTCTTTGGTGATCAGTGACAGGATCTGAGGGAATGGCCTGAAGTTGTGTCAGGGGAGGGTTAGATAGGATATTAGAAAAAGGTTCTCCACTCAGAGAGTGGTTGGGCACTGGAAGAGGCTCCCAGGGAAGTGGTCACAGCACCAGTCTGACAAAGCTCAAGTACTTAGACAATGCTCTCAAGCATAGGGTGTGATTCTTGGGAATGGTGCTGTGCAGGGCCAGGAGCTGATGGGTGTCTTTCAGCTTAGGGGTTTTTATAATTCTCTGAAAGGCTATACATTGCATACAGCCCCGACACTCTGTTCCTGGATTGAAATAGTGGATTTTGGACCTGACAATTAACATTACTTTTTAAAATTAACTTAATTTCACCCTAAGAACGGTCCTATTTCCTTGACACTAAGCATAAGCATGTACCATTAGTGTCAGTGAAAGTTATATGCCCTTCCTGAGAAGGGACTTAAGCTGTTTACAAATGTTTGCTTGGACAGAAGACAGAAGAGGAACAAATAATGCAGAATCCTTGGGAAGATAACATATTTGAGAAAGTGCTCAGAATAGCTTATCCTTATCCATAGCATGCTTCTTAACTTGCAGTCATTTCATTTTCTTATATTTCTGGTCTCAAGCTGCAAAAACATTGAAAAATGTTCACTTTTGTGGTTTATCATCTTCACTTCTATGATATTCAGATTTTTTTAATTTTTTTTTTTACCAGTGCTCTGGCAAACTTATTTCCTGACAGAACTATGTAAAGAACAGGAAATTGCTTTGCCTACTGCAGAGTTTGTAATCACAAGCATTTGGAATACCCAATTTTAAAAGTTGTGTCTATTCAATCAGAGAATAAAATGGATCATGAACACAGTTGAAAGAGCTTATATTTCACATCCCAACTAGTCTCCTAAATAGCAACCCTAAACCAGTAAGAAGTAAGTTTACTTAAATTTTGATTGAAACTCTTGCATAGGTAGTGTGTTTGGGAAAATGTTTACAAATAATTGGTTATGAGAAAATCTGTTGTGAATTAGTCTTTTTTATTTATTGCCCATTAGCTGCAAATAAATTAGCTTGTTCATAATAATACATTGCATTCTATATCAATTGCACACTAGATTAAATGAGCACATCACTGTACAAACTTTTGAAATGCCTAAAATAAAAGTTGGGCAAAAGTTTTCATTTACTAATGCTCTAAATGTTACACAAATTATAAGACCAGTCAGTTTGAACAGCATAGTATGAATAAGACAGGCAGAGAAATAGCAAAGCCTCATAGGATATATTGCAAATAACAAACTAAATGCCTCCCACAGCTGTGGTTGTACCAGTAGTCCAGGATGCAACAGATTTTTGCATCATGTTTATCAGTGGGAAGCCAGCCAGATCTGCTTACAAGTGGATGGAAGGCAGAGCTATGCCCTACCACTTGCCAGGCCCCTCCAATCTCTGTGTTTTAATTTAATTTCAACTTAGAGCAAGTTCTGCATCTGGCACCTCCCTTGCCTGTGCCAGAGGTTTCAGCAGAGTCCCACATCAGAACCCACAAATTGTTGTGCAGCATTTAGTTTTTAAAAATATTTTTTCAGAATAAGAAAGAAATTAAACATTTTATCATTAATAGTATTTCAGTTGTAACTAAATATAAATATCTTGAAAATTCAAACGCATTACTATTTCCCAATTTAGTGAGATGTTTGCTTTTCCAATAACTTTGGCTAGTTTCCTTTATGCAAAACTCATTATGGAAAGAAAGTGCAAGGCTGTTTTGTAAAATGGAACATCCTGTCCTTAATGCTCCAATGCTGTTAAGGTGTGTAAAGCTAGTCAGGCTGCTTGTTCATGTTAGAAACGAAGTATTTGAAGATGCATACTTCTTTAAGGGAAGAAACACTAAGTTGGTGCAACATTTTCATGTGCCAGAAGGAAGTAAATCTTTAAGATATTTGTTACATTGCAAATGCCACTCTGGACTACAAAGGGGAAAAAACAGGTTTCTGGTAACCAGATTAAAGGCCAAGGCCACAGCTTTATTGAAATACAGTAACTCACACTACAGAATTATCTGACAGCCAATAGTCCTTGCAACAGTAAATAATGAGAGCTCAAGGCAAAACACCACATACACTGGACCCCAAAGAAATGCCATCCAGCCCTAATGTCAGGCTCTTAAGTCTATCAATACTGATAAAACTTGTTTTTTTAGGTATGAAAGATGTAATAATGCTTGTATATGGCAATAAAACTTTGCAGTGACTCTTTCCTGTCTTCTTACTGCACACATCAAAAAAAAAAACAAAACCAAAAATAAACAAAAAAAAAAAACACCAAACCATTGGTGACAAAAATTTAAAAATGTCAACCAGAAAAATCCAAAGTATTTGACTGTTCACCACCAAATTCATTCAGAGCACTGAATTCCTAGCAACTTTAAGATATTCAAGAACTTCTTCCATATTAGATAAGGTGTAAATTACTTATTACTTACTTAAATCAACGCAAAAAGCAGCATGCACACTGCCATTGACACCAGCAGAAATTTGTGAATGCACTAATATAACTTGCTGAAAAAATAACTTTTGCTGCTTACCTAATACACCTGCATATCTTGAGCCAGTGTCACAAAATTACTGTAGTAATATTATACAAGGTCAATGTTACACTCCCATACTTCAAGGGTTACAGATCCCTTTTAATGTAAATCAAGAAAAAAAACCTCATTCCTCATATTAACTTGTTCCATTCCAAGCTCAATACTTAAAATTAAGTCCATCAATACTGTTTGTCTCTTGCCCAAGAGTACCACTCTGGAAGGAAAGAGACCACTTCTAGCCTTTTTTCAAAAACATACCCCTTATTCTAAAATTTTTATTAGTTTTGTAACTAACAAGAATGAATAAGAAGCAGAACAAAGGCAAATTTAGAAAAAAATAATAATTTGAAGTGTTACATCCTCAGGCAAAAAAACCTGGGAAGAGCTGATTTTGGCTGTAATTCATATCAGCTTGAACAAGATATTAAAAAGTTTTGTATATATAGAGAGAGTGGGTTTTATTTGTCTACTTACAGATGAACCAAGCAATATTTCAGTTCAAACATAAATTAAGATAGGCAAACTTTGATCTTTAAGGTCCCTTCTAACCCAAGCCATTCTATGATTCTGTGAACTCGAAATACACAAATAAGAAGAACAGAAGAAGAGTAAAACCTCCTCAAAATCTGCAGATATAGGAGTCACTGCAACAGGTACATACTCTGATGTAACAGGGATCTTCTCACAACCTCATGACTTATAGGCTCCTACTACACATTGTTTTCTGCTAAAATACAGAAGCAAATAAAAGGCTCATCATTCTCAGTCACACATAGGTACTAGACCAGTAACTGTTTTTCTTTCCCGTAAAATAATGACCTGTGTTAATATACATGTATTGTTCTCAGTCACACAGAAAACTTGCATTGCTCCTGCTCTTTTTCAAGAAGATCTACAAACTACTGCAATATTATTAGCATCTGAGAAACAAATTATTCATCTGTAGCAGCAGCTCCAGCTCCGGATTTGTGCACGCACTTGAGTACCCATGCTTTTCCCTCCTGGTGGCTCTCCAACTCTCAGCACGTACATAGTACATAATTTTTTGTCACTGTAAGCTGAAGGCACTGCTGTCACTTGCAGACCTCATTTAAACTCTGTAGCATGTCTACAGACTATTTCACAAGCTGCTGCTGCTACTCACTTCTTCAGGCTAGCTGCTACAGGGTCATAAAGGTCACTAAAGCCAGATCGGTCACTAGGATCAATTTTCCCTTCACAAAGATGCGCATAAGAAAAGAAGTGGTGAGAAATCCAGGGCAGGCATGCCATCCCCACAGTCTTTGTATCAGCAGCACCTATAGGGTGGTAGGAGTCAATTCCCATGCAGGTGGGGATCCCTGTTTTTGGCTAAGACACTATGCCTTTAAAAGAAACAGCATACTGGAGATAAAAAATTTCTGCTTCGGTATTTTGCTATTCCTGGTAAGGGAAATAACCTTTCAATCTTTTTTTGCAACTGCTATGAGGCTTAAACAGAGGCAATCCTACTTGGATATCTTTTAAACCAGAATAACCTGCCAAAATATTCAAGGGAAAGAGCTCATGATAGTGTTATATTCTTTTCTGAAAGCTTAATTTAGACAACTACCAGCAGATCCCTTCATGGACACAGCAAAATCTTAAACTCTCTCTATTTGACTGTGCTAGCCTAAGGCATTAAGTTCAATCCACCATGTCGCACCTCAGTAACTCGACACAGACTAGGAAATTCTTACAGTCAGCTTCCCCAAGGGATTTGTTAAGTTTCACATACATTTAGTTGTGCAGTTGGCCTGTTCAAATTGATAAACTTGTTGCTCAGTGCTTGCAGATTTTGTCACTAGGAAAAATAAGTATTGGAGTGGGGGAAGGGAAACTACTATGTTTCAGTAATAACTTTAAAAAAAATAATAATTACACATGCATTACTGCTCCTATCTCTTCTTGAGAGACATTTATTTTGCAGAAGAGAGAGGCAAATACTCTGGTGATGGGCACATTAAAAATGCCACAGATAGACAAGATGAATGTCATTAGCGCATGAAAAATGAATAGAGCAGACAAAAAATTCTATTCAATCCTATGAAATATAAAGAAATAACTCACCACATGAATATCCTGTGTATCTGAACAATACATATATATATAATAATGCAGGTTACTGATAAATACTTCAGTCTGGAAAAGCACTTAAAAATTCTTACTTTGTAGTAAGTGAGCAGTGCACTGGAATCAATAAAATTATTCTCTGAATTAAAGCATGTGTCTTAATTTTTATTTTTTTTTTTGGTTGGAAGCTATATGACCCACATGTAACTATTAGATTACTTTAACAATGTTACATGTCATAATGATGTTTATGGTAATACTGCGTAAAAGTAACTTCCCTCCCATCCAACTGATGCTTATGGGTATAAAAACTACTAGTCTGTGCTATATACATCATGAAGCAAACCTGTATCTGCAATGGTATCTTTTGCCAGCATTGGCAGGAGAAAAATGGAGCAGAAAAGCAGCAGCAAAGACAGGCTGAAGAAATAAGAAGCATGAAGAGCCTCATGCTCCTGACCATACCCTTTCCAGAAGGGTAACTGTACGGACCTACAGCAAGCACAAAACCCGTGGTGCTGGCAAGAAAAACCAAGCACGGTCATGGAATCAAACCAAAGGAAGATATGATGTGTCTTTTCATCAGTCTTCAGAACACACAAATTAAAACTCTCTGTATCCTGCAGAGCTCCTCAATTACTTGTCATTACTATTGTGCAAGATAGAAAGCATTTAGTCCTCAGTGTGTAGCACAGATAGCACACCAGACTTCTCTTTCAGCTATAGAGTCATGTATTTTGATGACAACCCAAAAAGAAGCAATTGCTTTCTCCATCTTTCCTCAGATGCCTTTGTTATAAAATACAAAAAGTTCATTATCAATCCTTGCACCTAAGCTGCACGAGGATTTCCAATGATGAGATTAATTTACAAAATTGATGCACTGCAATACCAATCACAGAGCCACCTAAACAAATGCCTTAGCTTCGTAGTTCTGCAGGGATTGGTGATCTGCAGTTTGTGTGATGTTCTTAACAGTTATAGGCTTACAAACACTATGTGACTACCCTTGTTGGCTTGTCCAAGCTGAAGCTTTCCAATTTCAGAAATGGGAATCACTGTCTACAAAGAAATCCAAAGTGTCCCCATAGCCTTTTTTTTTAATAGGTTAAAAAGATCAAGTTTATTTTGCAGTATGCAAACTGAGTTTGTTTAACAGATAAAATAATGCCAACAGAAATACATATTTTCAAAAAGAGAAAAAGAGCACTTAAGTTATAAAGACTTAATAAAACTAAGAAAAAACATAGACATATATATCAGAGGCCATTCAGGACACAGATCCTATAAGGTCAAGTGTTTTAGACAAGTTTAAAGACAAGTTTTGAGGCAGAGACTACCTTAGGACAAGGACATGCAAATTGGTATTTAGGTGCAACAAGATATAACTTAACCTTATTTTCAGAAGCAGTTATAATGCCTGGGCCAATAAACAAAATTGCCAAAGGACTGGTAGAATCAGGCCTCTCTCAGAAGATAACATAAGCACACACAAACAAACACAACAACAAAAAAACCAGACTAGCAAAATTAGACTAAAACCCCAACACCAAAACAACCCAACACCCAAACCCCAAAATACTGCACTTCCAGTTTGGGGTCTTTGCTTCCTGCATTTTCTAACTCACAAGGTGTCTTAGTAAGCAGACCAGGTTACAGAAGCTTTCACTGCACTGCACCTGACCTGTGAAGAAATAGGAGTTCATCTTCAGCTGACTCAGTGATTAGAACTTCACAAGCAATGAATAGCTAAATTTGGGGCAGCTACACCTTTCTTCACACTTGAACATAACGATTGTCAGCTTGTGAAAGAGGATCTATACTAAAGGGAAATTTCCTCTTGCCAAAGCACAAAAGAGACAAACAACAGCCCATCTACAGTAACCTGTCTGTCTTTCATAACTACACTACTATATGTACTTCAGCAAAGGTTTTTTACATTTTACATATTTATTTTTAATTTGGAAAAAGCAATAAAACAACCCACCCTTTCTCCCCCCTCCAACCTGCTGTATTTTCAAGATGCAAACCTGTAGCACAGTTATAAATTACTATAAACAAATTTCTAAGCATCTTGTAATTCCTTACTTGTCCTAATTTAACGTTAAAGAATTGTCTTTATTCTGCCTAAAAGAATGAATGTACTGATAACAGCTTTGCAACCTGATATGAAACTTTCCTCAGAAACATGTATAAAATGTCATTTGCACAGAAATTTTATTTCATTCTTTTTTTCTATGGACACAATGTTCAGCTTGTCTTCCAAACACTAGGATTGGCGTATCAACTAATCTGAATGACAGTGATATCTTAGTTAAACATACAGTACACTTGGGAGATTAAAAGATTCTTCCTCAAAAAAACTTAGTTATTTATGCAGTCCATTCTCCTAAGGTGGATATGAGCCACCTTTTTCAGGAAGAACGGAGTCTCCCACCAAAATGCATGCACTGATTGAACAACTATGTAAAACGTACTTCACACACTTGGAAGATAAAATATAGGAGCTCTCATTTAAAGAGGTACAGTACCTAGTTTGCCTGCTCAATTGAGCTATCTATAATTCTCATTTCAAGCCAGTTGTAGCTTATTGCTAAACGGAAGGTTTCCGTACTGCCCTAAAAAGAAATAGTTGGTTTTCCTGTTTGAGAATATCACAGTTTTCTGACAACAGTCTGTTTGCTATCTTCAGTCAAGGTCAGTTCTTCAGCAATTCTTCCCATCTTTCAGAATGGGGCAAGCATGAACCAGAAAAATACCACTTATAATATCTATAATGATCCATGATCAAGTTCAAGCCTTAATAAACAGGATTTTGAGTAAAATTAAATTTTGTTTTATCATCGTGAAATCCTCAATTGTTGGCAGCCAATGAAAAACATACTAATTAGTCACTATAGAAGTAAAATAATTCCTACTGTATATAACCCTATTATAGTCCTACTATTCTTGTCACTAGTCACAGGGCTTCCTTTTATGAAGCTTTCATCAGTAATTGAACTCTTCACACCATAAGTACAAACCACATCTTGGAGTATTTACTTACAAAACTGGCCCTTCAAAACACAAAATTCCTCCTCTTAGACATAATTTTTATCAAGTATCACAAATGCTTAGCTTTCCAAGAGGTGTTATTGGATTTTTGAATAGGATCCAACTTCTGAAGGCAGAAGTACAGTTTTCTCAAGAATCACAACCACCAGAAAACAAACAGACAGTAAATTCTCACTCCTCCTAATTTATTTAACACTCTTTACTACATACACTTTGACTCTAATATCAAATTAAAAATTTCTGCATGTGCTACATTAGGTAGCAGAGGACTTCTGAGGAAGAAACCACTGAAAAAGATAAAGACCACCACTGTGTTTTTTGTGAATTCAGAGAGTCAAACTGGCAATACTACCACTAATGCTCACAGCATCAATGTTAAAATCAAGGTAAAATTCCCCCAAGGAGGAAGCAGAAAAAAATAAAGCAAAGTTACCTACCTATATTTATTTGGAACAAATCATAGCATACTGAAGAGTGGAAGCCAAGAACACCAAACACCCTATTCATGCAAGCATTTTCTAGATCAACCATCTCTCTAGAAACATCTCCTAAATAGCTCACAGTCAGCTCTGGGAGCCAGCAATTTAGGGTCAAACCCACTTGTAGAATCCATCTGCTTTACAACAGGTGCTCCACATACAACGGCCCTAATAATGACTCAGCTGGGTAATCTTGCTCTGACCAGTTAACAGCTGATCCTACTGCAGCACACAGCTAACCTAGCCTGGTGTGTCCTTGTCTTCCCTACTGCTTGTTGCACAAGAAAAATAGGCACAGGTTTAGCCACTTCCTTTGCCACACTGATATATGATGTACTTTCTGACCCCTGCAGCTGTTTCAAATCTGACTAAAATCAGACCAGACAGCAAATTCTTCAGTGAACTACAGGGTTACTGAACCAGCAGAGCTGCAAGAGAGCAAAAGGAAACCAAAGCCATTTCTATGCACCGACTCCATCCTCCACACAATTGAGATATAACCCATAAATTATGTTTACAGTTAAGCCATGAATTGATGCTGACCTCTTCTTGTATGTTGCTTTTGTCCGCCTGTAAAAATGGGAATAATAGTAGTGGACTGTCTCCATCAGGACAATAAAAAAGGGTTTATTACCATCTGTAGCACCACACTACAGTTCAGGTAGCATAGTGATATATATATAAGAACACAAGTAAACATAGAAACCTACATAGCATAAAGTGGTTTGAAATCTCCAGATGTCCCTCCTAAAATTTGAAGACAAACCAGGAAAATACAGTAATGAAATAACAGAAGTAGGTGTCATGCAGGAATTTCCAATATTTTTAGTTTTTTTTTTAATTGTACAGAACAGGTGCCACAAGTATCATTTCCCTCCTGCTGGCTGGCCCACCTGCTGTTTGCCTGATGGTTCTATCTTCACTACCTTAGTATTTATTTTCAATATGCAAAGTTAAAGATAATAACATAATTTTTTTTTGTATTTTTTAATCTCAATATATTCTCAGTATCTCCCCAAATAACTCCATGTAACAAATGCAACTTTATTGTTCTTTCAGATATGGTAAAAAGAAAATACACAACAAAAATCTTCTCTCCAAAATATTCTGTTTTACAGATATGACTTTCTGCAGAGAGTCCATACGAAAAACATTATGTCCCCTTTCCTCTGTTTTGCTTTTCCTCTGTGATGCTTCTCAAGCTGCCAGATGTGAAAACGGGTGGTGTCTCATTTGGTGTGAGACATGGCATGGATTCATTGAATAGGTACCCAGCGTGGAAGGGCTGACAACTGCAGCAATAAAAATCTCATGAGATGCATGCCAAGAATAATGAAATAGTAATAATAACAATAAATGTCAAGGTATAAGATTTCCTGGTTTTAAGCCTAAAATGTTTTCAGTCTCAATAAAGTTTTTGGCTGAAAGAAGAAAAACAAGCACAGGATGCTAGGGCATTTCAAGTAAAACATTGAGTCTCGTTAACTCATAATTAGATTAGAATTAATAGCAATTAATCATGGCATTATAACATTATAGCAATTCTCTCTTATCACACAATTCTCTCCCTCCTTCTTCTCCCTTCTTCTTCCATGAGCTTTATAAAACAACACACCTATTCACACAGATATTTACAGAACTGGGGAAACTTACACGGAAACTTGCATTTCTGAAAAAATCTGTAATTCCTTGGTTCCCTTCAGTGCTGCAGTTCTGCTGATACTCAGGTTATTGGATACCTTGGTTCATCTCTCCCACAGCTCACCTGGGCTCCTACTCAAAGATTGCTGGGTGAGAAAAGTCCAGAGCAGGCAGTATACTTCCAGGAGGGAATGCAAGTGCCTCCCCACAGCCTACCTACTTAAACAGCCATGCTTGCTCTCAGCTAATGCTGCCACTTCGGGGAAGTGTTCTCATTTTTCTGCTTACATCACAGACTCTTATGTTGCTTTAATTTATTAAAAAGAAATCTAAGTTTAAGGGCACTCATAATCAACACTAAAACCTAGATGACACCTGCAGCTTATGGCCCATAACCACATAGTACAGCTGCACTGCAAAAAAGTCTCACTGGTGATGGGGACTGGCAACTCTCCCAGCTTCAGTGAAACTCTCACTTTCTTCAGTGAAAGATATGACTGACATCTGCATTTGTGAAATCCCTTCCACCACACACTCTCAAGGACAATGTTTGGACCTCTATTCTGTCCTACAAAACCATGTAGGTTTTCACAGCAATGTACCAATGGTTTGATATGAAAGCATTTATATCTGATCATGTGAACTTCAGCTTTCCTTCTCACCTATGAGCTGAAGTGCATCTTAAGTCTTCTCTTTTTTTTTTTGACAAGAAATCTATTGATCTACAATGAATATTATTAACAACACAAGAGTAATTAAATTTGAAGTTTTGTGATTCCGAACAGTGAGATCCCTACATTTATAACTCATACAATGCTTAATTCAAAACAGTTACTGATTTCACTACTTTTATTTTACAGTTTATTATGTGTCCTCTGTTAGTTTAGAAGATACTTTCTTAAGCGTAACCTTTTGCTTTTGTTGTTTTTAACAATTTTCCAATTCTCTCTTTGACTATCCCAAGTGCCAATGAAAATTATACCACGCCAAAGTATAATGTAGAGGCTACTGTCCAAGCAATAATATATTTGTTATTGCTCAAGAAAAATAAACTTTTCATAAATGCATAATTTATGAGAATAATTAGCTTTTGTTATTAATACTACATGAAAAAATAACTTGAGATCAAACAAAACAAAAATTAACAAATGAGAATGAAAAAACCTTAGGATTTTTGCACTGAGTAAATATCTTTCTTACAACTTCCTCGCATCTAGAGTAATGTATTAACTTTTCTATATCTATGTATTTTTTATATTCCAATTCCAAATTTTTCAATCTTTACCTGTGGCTACATGCATTTCAGCACACAGCAAAACAGCAGTATTCTTTATTTTACTGTGCTGTCAAACAGGGTATAATTTTATTATTTTAAAGAAAACACTTCCATAAAGTCCAATAAATCAATGTTTCTTAAAGATAAAAGTTTGCAGAACAGTTATTTGCTCTGTTTTTTTTCTCTTAACTGGTTTTCTGTTTAGCATTAATTTTAAATGTAATGTTATTTCGGTCAACCAATACTTTTAAGCATGCTGAATAGTGTGGAACATTCCTTTATTCTGATGTCATGCAGAAAGCATTTTTCTCAGAAGACATCTTTTGTAGTTGTAACCAAAAGGCAAAAGAAACTGGAGATCTCAAAAGGTGGGGGGAGGCGGGGGGTGGGGGTGAATGGGGGGAAAGGCTTAAAACTCCTCAATCCTGTCACTTCTAAAACTGTATTAGAACCACACATAATTTTGGCGGTGACATCTTAAAATAGTCCCTTATAAGCCAACACTTCTTTGCCACATTCAAGGTATTACACTCATTTTTTGCAGGTTTTGACTAAAAATTCCGTGCATTATTGTACTGTATCACAGGGAAGTTCGCTAGTTTCATGAAAGACGTTTTCATTTCTGACTGGCATCTCTCAATAGCAGGGGGCCCAGGCATACCGCTCTCTTCCAGGCAAACCTTTCTGCTCTTAAACAGTACAGCATTCATAATTTGCTTCCAGCACCGCAGGGCAGCTACACAGAGAAGTTTCTGCAACAAAATAGGTTACATCACAGAGAAATCCACTATTTGGCCAAGGTGTAAAGCATATACACCCCTCACTCAGTTCTGCACCTTACAAAAAAAAATATTATCTACCCCAAAGGCATGCATTTTCACATTCAGCCTGGTATGTTGTGTATTTTAATGTGTTTATTATGTATCATCACTCCCAATTAGGTACATGAAAGGGAAAAATCAGCTACAGAAGAACAGAAGCTTAAAAAAGGTCTCAACAAGATAAATACATGTACTTGCAATAACTTTTCTTTTTGCAAATACTCTGAATTCTCATTGTATGAAACTGTACTTTATGCTGGATGTTACTTCCTAGACTGTCTTACAGGCATAAAGGGAAAGCATAAAAAGGTAAAATTGCTGAAAAGTATCATCAGCATAATTCAGGAACAAGAACTTCTCTTACGGGAAGGAAAGTTCGAGTGCCCAAGATAAATTATGAAATTATAATTAAGAAAACTTTGATATCATCATATGCTAGTCTATTGGAGCATTCCATCAAGGTATATGTAGAAAAGGAAAAGAAAGCATTTTGCAAGTACTTTTAAAAATGCTCTCATTTGAAAAATAGTTGTATGTACTATTATGTACTCAGAATCATAGATTATGCTGAGTTGGAAGGGACCCACGGGGATCAATGAAGTCATCTCCTGGCTTTGCACTAGACCATTCCAAGGATCATACCATGTGCCCGAGAGTGGTGTCTAAACACTTCCTGAACTCTGTCAGACTTGGGGCTATGACTGCTTCCCTGGGGAGTCTGTTCCAATGTTCTTCTGGATGAAGAACTTTCCCTAATATCTGATTATAATGTTAAACCCTGCCTTTCCACCAGGGAAAATATCACGTGTTATCAGTATAGAGTTACACACTACAAATGCAGAGATATATGTGCATAGCCTGTTTGAACTGAGAAATTCCAACTGTTATTGCAATCACAAGTAATAACATACAACATACACAAATTTCTGTGTACTTCTTAGAAATGCTAGAATAAAATGCACACCACTTGAGGTTGTTCAAGTTATTGGATGTTATTACTGAACTGAGATATAGGTGATATGTGTATATATATGTAAAGTAAAATAATACACAGTTGATAAAGATGTTACCTTACCAACCATAATAAACACATGCCTGTTATTTTCCTGAATACCTACCAATTAGTACACCAGCTGCAATATATTCCGCCAAAAACATGCCATGTTTCAAGTAGGCAAACACCACATAATTGTCAAAAAACTGCAATGTTAAAACAGGAGAAACCTGGATTCTATTATCTTTTCTTAAGAAATATCTCTGGAGCACACTCTGCCATAGGTAGGACTTGGGAGAACCTTGGCTTTCCATGTGTAATTTGGAACTGGGATCCCAGTCTTTTCCTGTGGAAAGAAGGGAAACATGCTCCAAACAGATCTATAACACTATATAAAGCTAAATCAAAGTATCTTTAGGCTTGGTAGGGACCTCTGGAGATCAGTTAGTCCATCCTCGCCAAGATAGGGTCACCCAGAGCAAGTTACACAGAAAAACATCCAGGTGGGGTTTGAATGTCTCCAGACAAGGAGACTCCACAACCTCTCTGGGCAGCCTGTTCCAGTGCTCTGCCAGCTTCAAGGTAATGAAGCTATTTCCCATGTTGAGGGGAATTTCTTGTGTTTTAGTTCAGAACCATTGCCCTTTATCCTGTCGCTGGGCACCACTGAAGAGTCTGGTGTAGTGATGTATTTGTATAACATAGGCCATTCTGTTTACCAGCCAAACTGTTTGTGAGTATTCTTATCAAACCACATACAGTTTTTGTTATCAGAACTCTCAGGAATTCATCAAGGTTACTGAGAAAAACAAGACTAAAATAAGAATAAAGAGCCTGAGAAACTGACTACCAAAAATGCGAAACCTAGATAAAGGAGGCACAAGGTGATGATGGGCTCTGACCAATTAAGTGTGCTGAAGAATGCGTGCCTGCCTCGTGAACAAGGCGAGCCGGCCAATGAGATGATGCGTGAACAAACAACTTAGAATCTATAAGTGTAGTTTAATGTAAACAACAATGTAGTTTCTGTTCAATCATATTAGTTGTGTGTTCAGATGTCCCGACCTCCTACATATCTGGCATCATCCTCTTGGCACCTGCCTCTGAGGTATTTATGTGTGTTAATGAGATTCCCTCTCAGTCTTCTCCAGAATAAAGACATCCAGCTCCCACCGTGTCTTGTCACAAGAGATGCTCTAGACCCCAAATCATCTCTGGTGCCTCACCAGACACGCTCCAGTAGCTCCTTGTCTTTCCTGTGCTGAGGAGCCCAGAACTGGACACAGCACTCCAGATGTGGCCTCACTAAGGCCAAGAGGGAGAGGATCACATCTCTTGACCATCTGGCCAAAATCTTCCCAATGCACCCCAGGATAAAAAGACCTATTACTTTAATACACTCCTCCAATGCACTAGTGACAGGAAGAGATGTGACTGTTACTACCATTTAAAAGAAAAAAATATTTAAAAATATCTTTAAACATGGTATCATCTTATTACAATTGCTGGGAATATTCATAATTGCTTTACTGGAAGAAATGGTTTTCTATGTTCAATTTTTCTTTTATGGAGTCAGCACAGCTACAGGAGAATACATGGCTTATGCATCAGCAGAACTGGTAGCTAAGTTCCAAATATAGGGTCCTCATTGCTGATGGTCCATGCACCAGAAAGAATATAGATAGATTTTCAAATTCCAGGTTGAGCTTGTGGCACTGGCAGTCAAGAAAAACACCTCTTCACTTACTCCTTTTTCCTTTTAATTCTACAAAATAAATAAAATTATTGCAGGAAACATAATCCACTGCTTTATGATAACAGATTTTTTTTAAGAGAAGTTTTTTGCTTTAAAAAACAACATCATGCACTGAATCCACTGTTAGCCTGTTGTCCATCACAAGTACTGTGCCACGTGCTTACTAAAAAGAGCATTAAAGCATAAAAGGAAAAAAAAAAAGGGGGAGTGCATATGGCATTGAATGAAATCATACTAAAGAACTTCAGAGAAGCAGTCCAAAATCAAGAGATCTAAATGTGAAAATAATGTAAGGTTCTCAGCCGCAAGCCGGATCACTGAACAGATGAAGGCTAAATAGGGCAGTGTTTCCAAATGTTTCTCAACCATTGCTTTTGCCTTGCCGTGGAGGAGAAAAAACCCAAACAAAAAAATAGGCCATTTTGTGTTTTAGTCATTCAGTTTTCTTAAAATTATTATTTCCTCTCAAAATTTAAAATAATGTGTAATACAGACATTTGATACTAGAAGGGACTACGCAGCACCATGAAAGTTAAGCAATAATATGGTGTACAGATATGTTTTTGGAAGGTATACCACACAACATTTTAAGTTGCAACTCAGTAGAATAAACTAGAACTATACACAAAAGATCACAAGCGTGTAAAGACACGTATCTATGAAAACTACTGCAGAACAGCCTCCATGATCAGTGGAAAGACAATGCTGAAGACGAAGTTTACCTCCCACACTCTTAAAAAAAAAAAAGGCAAAAATTACGATGTAATTTTGTTTCAGAAGCTCAATAATAGCAGTTCTCCCCAGCCTTCCTGCTATGCAGCCCCTTAAATGACAGCACTAACACTTGACAGTGCAAGTTCTTCTTTATTTTCTTGTACAACTAGTCACCCCTAAAGTTTATCATTCTTCATATTTATAATACATCCACCAAAAGCAAAAATTCAGTGTCGTTCATAATACTTTGAAAGAGATGCAGCTTCACAAACGATAGGAACCTTGGGGCATTTAAAATTGAATGCATTTGTAAAATTACTTTAAATTTCAACTGTGGATGGTAGCTAGGCCTGCTTGCCTAAAGATAATGCTCTGTATTACCATGCCATAGATCTGGGTTAAATTTCCAGCCTCCCAAGCTGGCACAACCTGGGGTGAGACTAGTACCTCTTGTTATCGTGCAAGCACCACTTCAGCCGATTAAGGAGCAGCACTGTTCAGCTCTGAAGAGAATCTCATCCTCCTCACCAAGAAGCTGTGTCTTTGAGCACAGAGAGAGGTTAAAAACAGGGTTGAAATGGAGTATATCCTCAGGGCTCCATCAGGGACATGAAAGACAACCCCAGAAAGTATGTTACATGACAACAAAGACATCAAATAATTTTAGCGGAATAGCTGCCTTCTACCTCTACAAGTTTCCCTGGCACTTCCATATGCATACAGTACCTTTTTCCCCTTCCATCACAAGATTTTTGTGTATTGCTGTTACATGCTATGAAACAGCTGCTGTATTTGAATCTAGATAGCTAGATTACAATGGCAGATTAAGTTATTCACATGTAATGGATCAATTACCTGCATCTTCTGTACTCAGTGAAAAACAGAAACTACTTGTAAGAGGGCATGTGTAGAAAGAAAGCAGCTGGGGGTTCAAGTGTTGCTACTTAGTCCTCTCACTCCCAGTCCTAAAATGTCACACGATCTGGTGCACTCAGTCCTGGAAAGAAGTTCAAAATTTAATATACATTAAGGAATGAAGGGGTTTGTTTCACTACTCCCAGGTACCAGCTAAACACTCAAATTATTCTTGTTACAAGGATAAACAATCTATGTGAGTAAATGTGTAGTATTTACACAGAGATTTAAAGACAGTCCAGACACAGGAAAAAATTTCACATGGTTCTTGCCTGCTTTCTGAAGGGAAACAAAGAAATTTCAAATTTGAACTGCTTGTTGTAAAGCAGTGAGGGATCCTTTAGAAAGAAAGGTATCATCACACTACATGGTGTTGTAAAAGACAATGTTGCTAGACTTAGGCTCACGGTACAAGCTTTGTATCTGATGACTTTAAAGCTTTGTAGTGTGACTACTTGGCTTGAAATCTGATTTTCTCCATTAATGCACTTATATACAAAAGAAAAATGACTTTCAGATTAAGGTAAGCAGCTGCATAGTAATAGTGGGAATAAAACCAGCATCTGTGGTCTTGTGCAAATCAGTATTAGTTTAAGACTGGATATTGACAAATAAATGGCTGAAGGCTACATACTTGCTGGAATATAGGAAAAGCCAAAAAGGCCAGTGCTAAAGTGCCTAAAAATTTGAAAGATATATACTGCTGAAAATTAAATTGAAATACATTTTCTAAATACCTTCTGCAACATAAGTGGTCTGTATCTTCTTTCAAGACAGAGTATCAGTTTATTTCAAATTTAGAGATATTGGCCTTGATTCAAATTCATGGCAGTTATAGAAACCAATGTTCCATGGCTTGATTCAGGTGGCAAGCATTAAATCTTTTTCCTGCTGTCATGCAACAACAACTTTAATACAAATTAGCACTGCCAAACTCAGTTTCCTGAGCTCAGAAGTCCTTGATGCTACTCCCTGAATTTTATTCATACTTTCACACGGATTGTGCTTTGCTGAAATTGTTGTAGCTGACAAGAGACAAAAAAATACAATTTAATGACACTGGATTCAGTATTATAATTCATGACATTGTAGAAAATTTAACATGCATTTCTTCATTATTTTTTTAACTGAAGTAAAGCTCAATCAAATCCATACAATGTTTGTGGAGGGTTTTAACGTGTAAATTTGGTTTCTATTAGTAAGATCTTCCCTTCAGACCATTTGTTTATGCTGAACCTAATCTTGCCAGTCAACAATAACTTATTTTTCAAGATACCTATTCGACTTTTTAAAAGGCCTTCTTAAGAGTTCAAGACAAAACCATCTAAGCCTCTGAAAATACAAAGCAACAAACCAAAATCAACAGTTTTTCTCAGTTTTCCTTCTCAACGGGAATATACAATTAACTAAACTTGACACTCCAGACAACTCAGAATGAGATCCAGAGGGTAGATCTGAGTCAGAGAAAGCATATTTCCACTTAAGAAAGAACCCTCTGTTTCTCCAATCAGCCACTCCAGACTGATGGGCCCTTAATTGCAGAGTTCCACAAAAAAGAGTGGGAAATGCCAATGAGTACCTAAGCCTCCTCGGTTTCCATGGCCATGCTCAAAAAACCCTGGCAAAAATTTGCATTTCAAGGAACGCCCAGTTCCAATTCCATGCAACTCCCATAGAAGTAAACTAAAATCCAAAACCACTTCCTAGCAAAATTTCTGCCAAACCAGTCAACTCCCTGTAACTTTAAAATGAACAACTCATTCTATCTGAATTCAGACTTCAATTTACAGCCAGTCATTCATAAGTCTGTTCCTGTTTTATTAATATTTTACCACTAATTTATAATCCAGGAGTACCAAAAGCTAATCAAGCTCTTTGCTTTAGTGTGCTGCCAGTAAAAAAGCTTATAATGGTTAGTCCTGGTCAGAGACTTATAATGTGTGAAGACAAAGGAAGCAAAACAAACTAAAATAACATCCCTTTTTCCTCCTCAAAATCCTGTAATGATGAGGATAGCCTTGCTAGTTCTATGACTAACAGGATTTTCATTTAACATTTAATTTCAACCTTTTTTATTTTTTAATAGCTGCAGCCAAGCTATTTTCTAAGTGACTTGCTTTTGGAATTTTTTTTACTTCTTCATATAAAAGGAGACAATCACCAGTTTCTCAGTTACCTCTTTATCTGCCAATCTGTAACTACCCTTGGCCAACTGCCTTGCAAGTGTGAGTAAAGAAAGAAACACCAAAGTCAGCACAGGGTAACATCACCGAGGCTCTGAAGGCGTGATATACATGTGTGCTGGCTGGCCCTTCCTGCTCCTTGTCCTCATTGGGAATGCTGGTGCTTTTCCTGAGAAAAGGGGAAATTATATTTATGATTCTCCTCATAAATGGGTTTAAATGATTCTCCAATATAAATAGGACTAGAATCTTTCTGACTTACTCTTCAAAAGCAAAGAGACCAAAACAATAGTGATTAACGTGTTAAATTAAAAGTGTGCATACCTGCGTGTATTTGTGGGTGGGTATGATTCTTTTGAAACTATAAAATCTTACACCACTATCAAAGGATAATATTTTTAATAACTCATGCTAACAATTGTACATGTTTATCCAGTATTTGTAGCTATTTTGCCAATAGTCAGTGCTAAGATAAAGAGAATTTTGCGAAAACTCTGCTCCCACTTAAAGGTCATACAGGTACAAAATAGACTTCAAAGAGCACCATAGGTGTTTACAAAAATAAGAAAAAAAAGGAAAGCAACAGGTTCAAGGCATACTATGCATTGATAAACTCACTCTTTATCTCACTACATATCAAGCATTTATCAATTGTCAGGAATAGAAATACCATGCTGATTTTAAAGCTCGTAAATGTGAATGCTTTAATGTGGTAGTTAAGCATGGACGTGAGGGTTTTTTTCCTTTCTCTAAGGAAGTTATAGCAGATGTTGACAGCTTGGTTAACCAATTAAAGAGTTAGATACGCCTCTGGAAACACTCAGGCTTAAAATAAGCCCGGGAAGCCCAGCCAGCCCTTTTCCTTCGTCCAGCTGAACAGGTAACATCGAGGTAACATCGAGTCGGGCCGGTCTGCGGGCCGGCCAGGCCTGCAGCTGCACCCGCCCCGGGGCGGGGAGCCGGCCTGAAGGCCCGGTCGGGCTCCATCGGCTCCCGGCAGGGAAGGAGAAGCTGCAGCTTAACATCAGCTGATTTTAAAGCTATCTCAGAACCCGCTGAGCCTGGAGGGAGCCGGGAGGGACCCGGGCCCACCCCGATTGTCCGATTGTCACCGAGGGGTGGGCAGGGTTTTCCCCCCCACACCCTCCGGGGTGAGAGGAAAGGAGAGGGGGAAAGCCCAGCTGCTTAGAGATCTCTTCCCCGGAGAAGCTGCTGCAGAAATCACATGGCCACCGCAGGCCTGGGCAGATTTAACCCTTTCCTGGCAACATGAAGCTTTCAAGGCTTAACTCTCCCCTGAGAGAGAGAAGGACAGAGTGCACATAGAGAAAACCCAGCATGACAGTCAGATGGAGAGAGTAAAAGACTAATTAGAAGAAGGACAGAGGAGTTGCCTGCTGGCTGGACTTCTTATTGGGCCATGGAAACGAACTCTATATGTAAATTATCCCTTCAAATCATGGGGAATATATGCATTTGGGGCGATGATTGTAGATTTGTGTGGGGATCTGAGCAAAGATGTTTGTGATGGACTAAGTGATATTGATCTTATGAGATGTTTGAACAGAGATAGAGATGAGAAGCCCTATGTGCTTGAAATGAAGAAGTAAAAAAAAGATATCTCTGTTCCTTGAGAGGAAGAATCCTTTGTTTTTGGAGTTACTCATCTTTAAAAGGTGACACCCCAATAATGCAAAAGTCTAAAACCCATGACCCATAAGCAGCTTAGGAAACTGCTAATGGGAGGAGTTACAGAAGCAGGTTTTACCGAGCGGCTGCTTTTGTGACAGGTAAAACCCGTAAGAGAACTGTTCCGAGTTGTCAGTGGGATCCATGACTCTAAAAGACTCCTCTCCCAAAGAATTGATGAAAGACTATTTTCAAGTGGTAAAACTGACTGAAAATCACAGGGTTTGTCTCTCTGTATTGTTTGTGAAAAAGTGAACACTTGTGGGGGGAAGGAAGAGTGTTCTGAAGGTTTCATGTGTTTTTTTTCCCCTTTTACTGTGTGTGTTAATAAAACTTACCTGTTAACTTTTAAGTTAGGCCTGTTTTGCCTTTTTCTCCTAATTCTCTCTCACAGCAAAAAAAGAAAGACACTCAAACTGATTTATTAAAATACGAATATCGATCTAATATCGATACCCAACTGTGACGGACAAAAGACTCTCTAACAGTTAAGTTGGAAGGTGTATGTTTATCACGACCGGACAGGCCTGGGATAGCTCCCTAATGTGCACTGCCAAAGATCACAGGTAATTACAAAGCCTTTTATCCACAAAAGTGTTGACTACACCAAATACAAATGCATATTCATACCCCTGTCACCTCCTTCTCTCTGCTTCGTATGCTAATTGACAAAAAGGCCATTAAGCATGCGTAGTTTGGTCTCTGAAATGAGTCGGTGGTCTTATGTGGGGAGTGGTCACCAAAAGGAGGAAGTAAAACTAGTCTTCCTCGTTCTAAACTTTCAACCTTTCGATGCATACATGACAAATGACTCCTTGCTATAGCTTCCTGTTCCCACGACTGTTTCTGGAGATAGAAGGTTTGCAATTGTCTTGTGTTTCTGGGGTCTATTGATCAATTTCCCTGTTTTTCGTTACAAGCACAGCTTACACAAACATAAAGTTGACAAGCAATGAGTTATTAGATCCGGGATAGCTTATCTAAAATCTGGTCTCTTTTAACCATCCTTTGACTTTTAACTGATTTCAGCAAAGCTTATTTTTTTCAGCTAAATCGGCAATATATTGTTGTCTATAACCCTAGCTTTTCCTGAAGTCTTCAAAATTAGTGTCACAAAACCATTACACTGAATTTGGCAGATAGAATTTGGCGAATGTTAAACCACTACAATAAAACAGACTTCCAGTATGTGCTTACAATTTGGAATTGCAGAAATGGCAGTGTTACCTAGCTGAAATCAGAGAAGGGTCTCTTATTGATTTCATGTGCAGTAGGCCCGAGTGATAAAAAAATCCAACGGATGTTTGAAATGTAAGTGCAAGCTTCCAAGAGAAGCTGAACATCTTACTGGTACTGACCTATTTTGGTGACTAATAGCAAGACATTATATAAAATTTTGGCTCTAGTACCTACAGTAAGTGAATGTTTTTGCATCTAAGGCATAAAAACACATACAGAGAAAAGAATAGGAAAAGCAGAAGAGGAAAGTTGGAACGAATTTTGATAGGATTTCCTAGCTACACTGCACATACTCAGCTGGATACTCAGCTTGTGTAAATTGACAACCTAGCACTGGAGCCAGTGGAGCCAGTACTTAACACAAACTAATAATCTGGTTCTATGTGCTGTTGTCGAGAGAAAAATAAGCACAAGCTTTCCCACCACAGAGATTAAAATATAAAAGTGACCCTAATGAATCTAATGGTGTTTGGGGAGTTCCTGTATCTTTTGCACAAATCAAAAGAAATGATGAAGGGACAGAGAGAGTAATGGCTAAGCAATAATGCCTCATGTACCCTCACTGCTAAGAGATTCATAATTAAAATCTTCTCTAGCTGTGTGCATAGTGCCCATGGCAATCTGTGCCTTTGCACTTCACAGAAATAGGGAAAAACTTACTGACAGTGGACTGTGAGCCCAAGATACAGCACTGAAAAAGGCATTTAAACCTGTGAAGTATGCTGGCCACCTGTTGAGAAATTCACAAAAATTAATGGTGATAAGATGGGATGGGCCAAACATAAATAACTAGAGATCAGCTGGATACGTAAGGACTAGAAAAATTCAACTTTCTCTCTACATGAAAAAAAATAAACTTTTTTTTTTAAATAAAATTCTTTAGTGAATGTGAGTTAATAACTTTTCAAAATTTTTTCAAAATCTCACCAAAATTGTGATTTCTCAAAATGAAGTGCAACATACAACTTGGACAGATTATGTTTTGAGAATTCCTACAAAGATACTTTCTAGCCTATCTCGTAGTTCACTTTTTTTGCAGTTTTTCTTATGTTTATAATGTGAAAAGTTATAATAGCAGTTACACGTGCTGCTCTGAACTTCAGGAGTAATTCTCAATTTCTGAGAAGTAATGAGTCATTTCACAAGCACAGTGACTACTATGATCATTTATCATACAAAACCCAAAGTAAAATATATTAATTTTATTATTCTGTAAGTCTAGTTAATAATATTAGACACATTAAAACTACCACTAAGCAGAATTTGAATAAAAGTTATACTAATAGAATGATTCAAAATCACTTGAAATCGGTGAGAGTCTTCCCATTAATTGACTTTTGTGAGCTTTGAAACAGGGGTGAATTGATCAGTAATGATGCTCAAAGGCACATCACAAAATAAAATTCAATTAGGAATGTAGAAATATGCTATCATTTTACCCCTATCACGACAGAAGAAAAGCCACCTTTACCAGTAATCTTTGGTAGAGCTTCACAAAGCTATACCTACCTAATTCTACACTGCTTGTCAGGGATTCTTTCTCCCTTTTTGGGACACATTAATCTGAAGTATTTAAAGCAATCATGGCATGGCCCGAACACAATAGGGGAATGTCCTTCATGACAAATGCCAGGTGCTCCTGCCAGCAGAGCGATTCCCTGACCCTAGGAGCTGGCAGAACAGAACGTCTCAATTGGCTCGTAGGACAGCCAGCTTTCTGAGGAGGCATTTAGTAACTTCCCTAGCCACAAGCAGAAATAAACTTGTGCCATGCACTTAAAATAATAGAAGGAAAAGGCTAGATGAGGACACAAAAAATCTAAAATAAAGCCTTCTGCCTGCTTGCTTCTGAATGGTAAGGATAGAACGGATCGCCATTACAAGACACAGAATACAAATTCCCTAAATTAAGAAAAATATTTAACACAAGTTTACATCCCAGGGCTCTTTTTTCCTACATTTTGTAGCACTGTATCTGTTTCATATTTTGTCTAGTTTTGCTTATTGTAATTTTATATAACTCTTAAATGGATGCTCTTTGGAGAACTTGATGTTCTGGCATACTGTATGTTGGCAATGAGCACTCATTCATTAAATTATATGAGTGATTCTGAAAATCTTTAATTGGGTAAGATCCCTGTACTTAACTATTAAATCTAAAGTAGAAATGCAAGGATTTGAAAGGCTGGGCCAAAAATTTATAACAGGAAGAGAATGTGTATCACCATTCTTGCTGTATTAGCATACACTTAGAAGATCACCAGTGCATTTTGAAAGTTATATCATCAAAAAACACATGATAATACAGAATTGATTTTAAAATTCAGCCTGAATTATCTGCATATTTCATATATTTTTATTAGGCTTTAAATGTTCACATGTTCCTGACACCCTTCACTATCTACTGGCTTGATACTGGGTTTTCACATCTTCAAAGATTTTACCCATTTTAATGGTAAAATTTATTACCCAATTTTAATAGCATTTATTTCTGGGAGAAATAAGGAACCCAGTCCAGCTTCTACTGAAAACTGGATAAGGTTATGTGATACTGACATGTTCTTCTATGAAAATTACAATCCAAATAGCATTTTATTGCTAGTGGGCAAAAATTTAAAAAATAGTAGTGACTGGAAAACCAAAGTCACATTTTTCAAAACAGGCCCTTAAGGACCTACATGTCTTTGTGCTTTTCAATGAGATTAACGTTTCTGAAGATAGAATATATCTGAGCATGAAATTTAAGATTCTGAACCATTTTCACTGTTTTGAAAATATTGTCCTGCAATTTCAAATAATTGTTCAGTAGAGAACATTGAGGGTGTTTTGCTTTTAAGTAGCCCTTCTCTAAAGCTAAAAATTTTAATATCATTTACCAGGACTTACGAAAATTTTCACTTAAACAAATCTGCAACCCCAAGTTTCAATTTCTTGGGCAACTTCAGAATCTGCTTTGTTTATACTAGCAAGCGAAATTGAAAGCAATATATTATCCAGCCTTAAGGGCTTGCTTCTCTTTCTCCTTTCAATTAATCTTGTCTCCAAGGAGTCCTGCATTAAAATAAAATAAAATATCAATACTATTCTTTTTTAATTTCTATGTGTTTAATTGTAAGCAGCAATTAATCAATTTTTTTCAATTTCACTTCTTCTTGGGGACATCTCACTGATAAAGCGAAAAACACCAATATATTAATCAAATAATCACAAAACTTTGAGGCAAAAAAAGTTTTTGTCATCAAGATTTTAACCTAAAGCTAGGCAAATCCCATTTTTTACTTGAATTATTGGTAAAACTCATTTATTTTTCCTCAAAAACATTTTCAGCATATATATTAAATTTCAATAGCAGAGAGCCAATTTCTCTTTTCAATTACACTCTGCAACTTCATTAACACCACTGGAATTGTTTGGGTATAAGTAATGGCAAAAAAATTACTCACAGTTTACACCTTTTTTTTCTGACTACTTTTTATGAGGGAAAAGAGAGCTCACGCCTAATCCACATTGATATTCCCAGTATGATCCTAAAGCCTGGAAAATGCAAATTTCAATCACTTTGACAGTGTTGTTGCTACTAAATCCACTTTAAATGGAAGAACATTAGATACTGCCTCTCTCTTCAACATTTTAATATCAGTGGATCAAATCAAATCTCTCTGGATAGGCTTGGATTTTGATCTATGTGCAAGATTAGTTAAGAGTCACCCAGATTTTCATTCAAACCCCTTAGTTTCTGAGAATTCTCAGTAAATCTGACAAGTTGGCCTTCCTACTCCAATTATTTTTATGAATATATATATATAAACTCCTCTGACAATGTATTTGACCCCATTTATGTAAGAACTGTCATTAGATTTTTTTTTTTTTTAGGTACTGTTACAGATAAGAAAATCAAGTATCCCAGGAGTTAATTTCAATTTCTAGAATAATTCTTACAATATTAACCTCTTTTTTTCTTTTTTTTTTAACCTATTTAATTATTTCCACTCTCTCAATCAGTTCAGATAACTTAGTTAACTGCAGCAATCTCTTTACTTCTACACAGGCAAAATGTTGTCCATCAACAGACATCCTGAAGTTTTTTCTTCTAATCTGTAAAATAATATTTTCCACTGAAAGATTTAAAAAGTTTTAGTATATTTCTGCTGCACAGCTAAGTTCTCAAAAAAAAGTGTAGGGCTGATTTATATTCATTTACCTAAATAAAATACCTCTGCCAAATTGTTTTACATTGTGCAGTAGTAAATTCATCACTAGAGCAGTAATGAACACCCTTCCAATAAGTGTAAACACCGACAACTTCATTACAGCACATTCTGCCACACACCACTTCCCCACTCACAGAATCACAGCCTCTAAGAGAAGCTTTGTGCTTCCTGAGAAGGGAATTGTTTGTGATAAACTTACTACCACTACTCCTTTTCTTTGCCCTTGTTAATACCTAGATCTCTTACAAAAGTAGTGCCTTTATTATATATGTACATTTTGTACGTATAAGATATATATACTTATTTATCTGCCTCATTTAGCCTGAACCAGAAAACCTGAATATGTGAAAACCTGTATCTGACTGGCAAGATACTTGAGAAATTAAAAACTTCATGGTAAGCACAAAACAACTGACAGGATTTGTTTACGTGTATTATACCCATATTTTTTAAATGTAGAACTTATGTCTGCTGCATAAATTTCATCACCTTTAATTGTGAAAAGGCAGCCAGTGAATTATTTTTAATAATTTATTTGTGATCAAGAGTGATCATAGTTTCTTTTTATCATTATATTTCTATCTCAGTTTTACATAGGTAGTAATATTTTCTGAAAAGTTAGCTCTATATTATTTTAATTAGTTGTTTTGCTATCTCTATGGAAAAATAAATAAATCCATAAATATATAAATAAATAGCTCAATAAGAACTCAAAAAAATACTGTGTCAGCAAAGCAGCTGATTACATTATCTTAAAAAATCTGATATAGAGAAATGTATATTGACAATTACCTTTTTAGTGAACCTGACCATAGAGATAAAACCTCAAAATTCTGTGGTTTTAATGCTGCTGGCCTTATGCAAAAATGAGATTTTCTCTCAATTAAATACTCAAATTTCATCTGTTGAGATCCATTACTTTAATAAGGAGTTTGCTAGAAAAAGATTTTATTTGTTCTCCAGGGGCAAAAAAAAAAAATCAAGTTTTACATAGTAACAATCAATGCTAAAAATATGTCATATGTCAATATGTGATCTTAAAACAATCTCATTAAGAGATTGCTATTAGCACTTTATTAAGCAGTTTATGTAGTGCTGTTTTAATGATTAATCTATTGTTTCTTGCACAAAGTTTTCAGCATCTTGGTAACTTCCACATCTTTTAAATCTTATAAAGCATCTTCACAGTTCTCTAAATCCATACCAAGATTTTTTAAGTACCTATTCTATTGGGCCTCAGTTTAACAAGCCATCACTAGTACTCAACCAGGAAAATCAGTTAAAAATAGCTGTCCAGAGTAGGTATCTACAGAGGTCAATGATCATTTTAGTTCACTCTGTTGTGAAATGATTCTACAAATTAAATAAAAGTAGTTGCATGTTGCATACCAAAATGACATCTGTTTACCAACAAGGAGCTGGGCCTGTAATGTCCACCTGTAAGAAAGTTCAGGCTTCACCCTCTAATTTAAAAGTCATGGAAAACACAAAAAGCATGAAGTCATAAAAAGCAAGAAAGCATACCAATTTTCTTTTCTTTTTAAAGGTGCTTATTTCAGACGTTGATTATAGTATATTTTACCTTTCAAAGTGAAAGAATGATCCTTAAAGCACCAGCTGCCGGACAGCAGTGCGTGTTCAAGGCCTGGTCTCCTGTTTGCACTCTGTCCTGCTATGCTGCCTCGAAGGTGGTCAGCCTTGACCACCTTCTTCCATCCCACTGCTTTGATGGAAAAACACAGTACTTTACAAATACTTGTTTCCACTTTTTCTACAGATTAATACTTTTATGATAAAGCGCTGCAAATCTGATCTTGCCTCCTGCCTTCACCTTCACTAAAAGACCTTAAGAGTATTTGGACAGCAATCCAGTTCACCAAACCATTCAATGGACATACAACATAATCCTTGCCCATTTTCTAGATTCCCACCGTTTCATTGCTGGGGAATTTCTATCCCTTGAACTCAATATACTCAATTACATAATATTTAATGTCACATACAACAAACTTCATACAGTTGAAGACTGACCATCTTCTGTGGTGTATCTTTTAATCAGGGTTTGTTCAGCCACTCAAAATTACTGCTGTTACTGACCCATCCCTAACATTATTGTTGCAAAGTTGGCATTCACTATACTGCACTAACATGCAAAAAATCAGTGTTTCCTATTGGACAACTCTAAAATTTCATAGTTGGTCTACTCCACACAAAACATCACATCTCAGGACTGTGCTGGGCCTCATTAGTCTGCAGACTTACAGCAAAGAAGGCTAATGGCATACTGAGCTGTATTAACTAGAATGTATGCAGTAGGTGCCCCTCTCTTTCCAACACCTGTGACGTTGCACTTGGAGTACCCAGTCCAGTTTTGGGCTCTCCAGGACAAGAAATGCAGGAACGTATTGGAGCAAGCCACTGCAGAAAGCCACCAGGACATAGAGAGGACTGCACTACATAACATACTGCAAAGAGGCTGAGAGAACAAGGTTTCTTCATCCATAAGCACAGGAGGTGAAATAAAGACATTTCTGTCTACAGCTGTCTAGTGGAATGCTACAAAGAAGACGGAGCCAGACCCTTTGCAGATATGTACAGTTTTAGGACAAGAGATGAAGACAGAAGCTGGAACACAGGCAACTCCAGTTGAATATTAGGAAAACCCCTTTTGCCATGAGGTGGTGAAACACTAAAAGTTGGTCAGCTGATTCTACAAGTTGTAGCATCTTCATCCATGGAGATATTCAAAACCTAATTTAACACAGACATGGACACCTGATCCAGATGACCCTGCCTCAGCAGTGGGGGTTGGACTAGATGATCTCCAGAGGTTCCTGCCAACCTCAGCTGTTCTGTGACTTGAAGCAAGTCATAGCCTAAAACTCTCATGACATCATACAGTAAAATCAGGTCCTGGTCAAGACTGGTGATAGATGTTCTAACCTGAAAAGAAATCAAACTGTTTCCTACACTTCCAAATTTGCTGTGGAAGAAATCCAGCTTCCTTTCACTCTCTTTCCAACACATTCCTGCAGGCTTCTGAGCTGTATTTATCTTCCACAGAAATATACTCTACACAATGATTTTCTAGAACACAATTACCATTTTCCCTCTCAAGGTGACAAGGAATTTGGCCACCTAACTTTCGATTTCCCCTCCTGGAACTCTCCAAATCTCTCCTCCTGATTAAAAACCTGGTTACCAGACCACTACTATACAATTAGTTATGGATACCAATCTCCTGATGAACAGCATTCCACAATTTGTCTTTCACCTCCCTTCCTTAAACAAATCAACACAAGAGGAATTATTTCAAGCTAGAACTCAAAGAAGACCAAATTGTATACCTGCAGCTACCTGGATAAATCTGAAGCCTTTCTAGTAGTGCCAAGTCTACATTGACACAACTAAAATACATGACTTCAAATACTTGAGCATACAATTAATTAAATTTACATACATGATAACTTATCTCTGCTAACATGCAAACTTAGATATTTATGAAAACAGTTATTACAGATCAGTTCTTTCTCAAAAAATGACATGCAGAAATTATATGGGTCCGATATTGCATACCTTTGACAAAAGTTATCAATGCATATTTTGATTACATGCCCCTTAAACTAATGCCCATATCACTATTAGTTGATTTTGTTTACTTTTATCATGTATAAAGTAGACTGCATCCTGGTCTAAAAGTATAATATATGCTGAAGTTCACATGTGTTCATTGCAATGTTCAAGTCAATACTGCAATTAATTTTATGCCATTGGGGTTTCACCAAGCAAAAATAATATCCAGGCATTTAATTTCACTAAATTCAGTCTGTTTAATATGCACTTCACTTGATCATAAAAAAAAAAAATAAAACTTCAAATAGGAGTGTAAATTTAACTGTGTTACAGAAAACCTTCATTTCCAGCAAATGTAGAATAAACAGCAGCTAAAACTATGAACTCTTCAAAGCAGGCACTTTTTTTTTTTTTTCCCTAGGCATTGTATGGTATGATGCCTTGTCCATACAGTCCAAATAATTCCTTAATCATATCAACATGAGATAAAAACACATCATAAAGCAGGGTAATTAAGCTGTGACACATATCATATCCATTAATGAAATGCACTAAAAATGATAGTAGCCAAAACTATTTAACTGAGACCATTTTCTTCAACAATTTTCTAAGCGAGAAAATCACCAAGGAGACTTGCTACAGCTTCCAGAAACATTCTACATAACAATGCAACAACAGGAGTACTGCGTCAGATCAGTGTTTCCTGTACCCCATCTCCAACAATCCTCAAAAGTAGCTGCAAGGAACAACATAAGAAAAGTGACAGCATATATAATACACACCCAAAGTCTCTGTCCAATCATTTTCAGTGCAGACATTTCCTCAAATAAATATGCAGTTAGTAACATTCAGTGGATTACTCTGTCATTAATTTGTTCCATCTCTTCTGAATCATAAAAGCTTTTCACACCTTAACACATTTAAGAGACATCACTTCCTCTTACAGGAACTCAGCATCCCAGATCAACAGAGTACACTGATAAAATACTGGTATTAGCAGCAGTAACAGTAGTACTAACACATCCACTATGTAACCAAGTACCACAGGACAAAACCCCTGCCCTGAGCCCCCAAAATCCTAGAGAGCAACTATCAAATAAGAGGTAGGAAAATATTTAGATGCAGTAAGATGACAGCAGCTAGCATCACAAGAAATGATATCTAGTTAGAAGTAGCTTGATGCTTTTGTAGACATTTCAGGTAAGGAACAACTTGGGAAGAGAGATGAATCCAAAAGGCGATGTTACAAAGGAATCCTAGTCCAAGCATAAGGTTTCAAGCAAATGTGTGTTTGCAAAATACTAAATGGGCAACAAGGCTGGAGTTACAACTTGAAGGAAAACCTTGACAAAGTGAAACAGTATGACAGAGCTGGGCGAAGAAGGACTTGAAACTTAGGGCAAGATATTAATATTTAATGTACCAGAGAAGAGATGTCAGGGGCGATATAAAAAGACATGGTCAGTGTGACAGTCTGTCACTCTGAAAATGATCTCTGTAAGATGATTCTGGATAGATAGGACTGGAGAAAAAATATTTCTCAATGGTAGTGAGGATGAGCATTTAACTGAAGAGTAGGTAGGAAAGCATACAGCAGGGATGTTGAGCAGAAAAAGCCTGCAAGACTTTGATGCAGTCTGAATGCAAAGAACTTCAGAATAGAACAAAACAGTTACACTACGTCAGTAAAAAATCAATATAGCAGAGAAAGAGCATCCCTTTCCATGATATACCATGTCAACATCCAGCAGTCAGCTGTGTAAAAACTTCCTGGAGTTGCATCATCACCATTACACTTAACAGCTCCTCAGAGATGTAATAGAGTAATACTTGATGCATTTTTGAGCCTGTTCATATTTTGACCTCTCAAACACCCTTTGGCAAGGAATTCCACTGAGGAATTCAACTGCATGTTACAGGGTAGGATTGAAGGGAGGCACACAGAAAAGCCACGAAAATAAACAAGACAAAACAAACAAAAAATTACAATTTCTGTTAAATGTTTTAAAACTGCTTCCTGAGAATGCTTTGTTCTCATAATATTAAAGTTAATGAATACTTGTTCTTCAACTACCTTCTGGAGGCCTTGTTCAGTCATCAATTTTCCAAGAGGAAGTATTTTACTTTAACTCTTCCTCTGACAAAACTCCTTCCATGTACCTCATCAGCCTTTATGCTCTTATCTCAAACTACAGTATCTTCTTCAAATAATGATAACAAAAATACACACCACAGATGGATTTCACACACTGGATTTATGGATTGGCATTCATGTTTTCAGTTCATTTTTTCTATTTCTTTCCTACTCACATCGAATAATCTTACCTTTGTAACTACTATGCTATGAGGAAGAGGTCTTTTTCAGTGAGACTGCCAAATTACAGACCTCTCCTAACAGGCAATATAGCAGTGTTAACTTGAAAAGTAGATGGCTTGTAAGGAATTCTAGGAGATCTGTTTTGATTAAGGGAATCTAAGCTAGGCAATAAGATGACAGAGAAGCAAGACTACATTTTCATTGAGATAGATATACTAAAGCCTATGAATCATCTGCAAAGAGATGATACTTAAATTGTCTTTCCACATAAGATTATGCAAAGATGAGAGCAGAATAAGGGGGGAAAAAGAGGGCGGTTGAGAGACAACATGTTGCAGAACTCCCACACAAAGCTGGGTAATGAATGAGAAAGATCCTCCAAAGGATGCACTGAAGAAGTGATCAGAGTATCCAAAAGCAGCAGAAAGATGGAATTTGCCAAGAAGTCACAGGGCAAAAAGAACAGGGACACGGTCAACTGTTTTCACAGCTGGCTGTCAGGTTGAGAGAATGGAAGTTTAAGATTTAAAGTGCAACTCACAATTAAAGTGATCTTTAGAAGTCCGTATCTTGCTTCAACTGTCTCAGAAGTAATCCAGTGCAATCACCCCACTTAGTCACATGTGCCTCTGCTCTGCCTTTTAGCATGCCCTTAGCACTGCTGCCCATCACTGCAGTGCACTCTGCACGGTGCCTGTTCTGCTTCAGTAGGGCCATAGTAGGATGCTAAGAATTACTCATGGTGTTGCAATACCCAGGGCTTTTGTTCAGCAACTGAATTTGCCTTATATCTCTGAGAAGATCATATTGGCCTGAGCTAGTATGAATTCCAACTGGAACTGCATACTACACAGCTTTACCAGGCTCTACCAGGAACTGGGACACAAGTGGAAGGGCGGCCCCACTGCTATGGATCTGCATCGCCTTTTGTTACCCATTCCCAGACCAGTTAACCATGTTTGCCATCTTCTGCTAACATTTCTCTTGCCAGAGAAGGAAATTACTAAGAAACGTAACAAGTACAGTTTCCCACCCTGAATTCTCTTCAAAGAATTGGTCCATGAAGTGGGACAGGCTAGACCAAAATTACTACTTAAAAAAATTTTTGATCCTCCTATCCCTCTCTATTTTGCATTCACATCTCCCATAAAAGATGTTTTGTAGATGGGCTATGTCATTGCACAATAGCCAAAATTGGTTAGAAACTCCATAAACTAACTTGTTTTCCAACATTTACATGTGCACATGCAACTACTCACAGATACTTCTACAGACCAACCACTTCTGAAAATACAAATGGAAATAATAGTAATCTTTCAAGCTCTCTCTTTTCCATTGCACAGAGAAAAGAAAAAGGAAAAACAAACCCAAAAAAACAAAAAATGCCACCATTCTAACTGATCTACTTTATTAACATATTCTGTCCCTTAGAAAAAAAGCAAATTAATTATAATTTGCTCCCATTTGGACAATTTTGTGTATAGCATTCATTTCAGTGGTGTGTTGAAAAAAGAGCCAAAATCAACACATACATTTTCTTAAGTGAAGACTTGAATAAAACAAAGCCAGGCACTTGGTTCCTCTTTCAATCCATATGATACACAGCTGCGTCAATCCCATCAGGAAACAGGCAACAGGAAATTCTTAACATTCTGAAGAGAAATCTAAAGATGTGTCTCATCACCCTTCCTCCTGAAAGTGCTTTTCGATTGTCTAAAAGATGTTTATACTAGTTCTAAAATTATTAATTACTTTGCTTAGCTTTTAAGCAGCTATAGGCCTCATTAAGTAGCTAACAAGGAGACAATTTTTTTTTCTTTTTATGAGTTGCCTACACTTTTTCGTTTCCTTCATCACAAAATATAAATTGTTAAGGAAACCTTGACACCTATGGATAAAATCAAAGCCAAGTACTCTAGCTATTGGAAAACATTCCTTCATAATGTGCTGCTCCGGTGTTATTTGTGTTTCTAACTATAGCTCTTGCATATATAATTCCATTATACTTTTATAAATCACCATTTTGAAAAATGCTTTTGAACCATTAATATATTTTCCTGGTTAAAATTCTTTGAGATGTTCTTAACAAGAGTCTTAGATAATGAATTTGGGCAAACTCTGGAACAGTCTTTACAGTATTATCATTCTCATTAATTTTCAGAACTACCCACTGTGTTGAGATGATTGTCATGGGCCTAAGACTTCAATTTGGCTAAATATTTTTGCATATATTTCAACATATAAGTAACTAACAGATGTTTAAAATGTTAAGTTCACAATCTAGAAATAGTTAAATATTTACTATAGTATCGTAATTTGGGTTTGCACTAATTTTTATTTTTCTGCTTCTATCTTTAAACACTGTTTTAGAGTCCTGCTTGGCTGTAGGCAAAATGCTTTAAAACAACATCACATGAAAACAAAACATACTTGATTTAGTAAATACAGCTGTGTTTTTAAAGAAAGAAAAGAAATAAACACTCAAAGGTACCACAAATTAAAAACAGAGAAAACATTTAAAAAAAGAAAACAATTCAATGTAGAAATGTTACTTTTACCTAAGATCCAGGCTTAATGTAAAACCTTTTAAATTGTTTGCACATTAAAAGCTGTAAAATACATGTTTTATTTTTGCTTTAGAAACCTTACACATTCTACTGTCTTACACCATTCCTAGAAGGCTCTATTAGATGAAAACAACATTACTTTCAAAAACACAGCATATACAGTGTCTTACTTTAGTCCAAATTATTCTTTGCCTTTTTGCCTTTGTTTGTTTGTTTGTTTTTTGATTTTTTTGTTATCTTTGAAGACTGCTTCTGTTTCCATTGTTTCATCCTTAACCATTCACATATCAGACCAATAAGTATTTCATTACTGGTTTATCTGTCCAGAGGCTTGAGAAGCAGTAACAATTAACCCTCCCTTCACAGTGATTGATACAGGCTTTGCTTTCAATTTGTTCCACTACACAGATCATGAAATTCTGAATGCGATCATCCTTATTGACCTACACTTTCAAACACACAGCTACAATGAGATGAAAGTAATTATTAAAAGGAACACAGGACTACTCAATGCTGAAACAAAGTCTTGAAAAATCTTTTAGATGACCTTCTCATAAAATTAGCATCTTTTGATGTGAAATAAAATTATGGATTTTCTTCATAATCTGGAAATATTCAATGTAAATCTGATCAAGGTACAATATCATTATATCACAAAAGTCCAGTTCCAATGTCACATCAGTTCATATCTGACCCAATAAACAGTAACTTCAACCAGAGTGATCATAGTAGGATCATGCCCTATATATTTTAAAAAGTTCCTCTGTCAGTTTTATTTTACACGAGCTCTGCTTGAAATGTTGTGTTGAAAATGACAAGACAGTAATTACTGTTCTATTGTAGTCTGTTTCAAAAAAGAAACAGTGTTTCTTTTTAAGATTCTCGACTTCTTGAAGCACCTAATGTAAATAAGTAGAGAGGAAATTCAGACTGCTAAGGAAAAATGAGAAACTCAAGTCAGATTTCCATCATCAGCTGAGATGAACCAAGACCTATGCACATCACTGCTGGAGACTTACTGCAGTGGAAAACAAATATTTTTCATAAACCCTTGAAAAATATCCTCACAAAATATTAATTTCTTTTAACTGATACATTTTTAAAAATTAAATAGGATTGGTAGGTGAGCAGTAATGATAGAACTACTTAAAAAATGGGATGCAGTCAAAGAAAATCAGGATAGAAAACTGTGCAGAAGGATGTTCTTACAGGCCCGAGGCTCTAATCACAAAACAAAGTGATGGAGATGAACCAATACTGCATGGATTAGCAATGAATTATTTTGAACTATAATCATGTGCCAGCACAAAGGGGAGGTAAAAACTACCCATTACTCACAAGCTGATCTGCAGATAAAAGAAAAAAAAAAGTGAAAAAGGGAAAAATTTATATGCTAAACTGAGTCAGGAGAATAATGAAAATCTAAAATGTTGTTACACTTCAAGTAACATTATATTTAATGTCTTTCATGTACTGTATAATGTTGAGTATTTACACAATAGAGTCTGTAAGACACTAGGGCTAAAGCAGGGTTAAATTGGATAACTCTTCTGTAAATTAGTACTGCATAATAATATCTGCTGAAAAATATCCTAATAGATGAGTTAGTTTTAAAATAGCACACATGGGCACTAATTTCTCCCACTGTAAAACTGCAGGAAATACATATAGATAGATATATACATGCATAGGTAAAGACTGGTACAGGTATATGAAAATGTGTAAATACACATACACACTTATGCAGACACAGGCATATATAATGAGGGATTTAATTTCCATTAGTCCATTTGAGAGCTAAGCATCACCATCTTAAGATTCAATGTTAGTTTTCCCTTCAGGAGAAGAAAATGTTAGAAATAATTTTGTGAGAAAAGAAAAATCAAAACTGCTATCCACAAAGATTCCTGAGATTCTTATGAACAGACTGTTTAAATGAAGAGCACTTTAATCAGTAGAGGAATCCTCACGTTTCTAATGTCTTGCTGTGCATTCTGCAGGTTATAGTAGCAGCTGGTAGAGGTCATATATCTTTTGTGAGCATCCCAAAAAGGCTCACTGCCAGACTGTTAAATTATGAATAAGCAATGAACAAAAGAATGCAGATACGGTGGTGACAAGATAATCCAAGCAAATTTATCTATGACAAATTTCACAGGATTAACAAATTACATTTACACAGAACAATAAAAATGAGGAGAAAAAAAAAGAAAAAAAAAGGAAAAGGAAAAAAAAAAAAAAAGATGAGCCTACTTTTCGCCCCCAGCATTAGAGGGAAAGAAAATCTCCATTCCAGTACATGTATTTACATTTAACTTTAGATAAAGTAAGATATAGCTTACTGAAGATGAACAAATAGTATTATTTCCTTTCAAGCAAATACATATTCTGTATCTATCTAATACACAACATACACCTGCACTTTGCAGTATATATGTATATAAGTCAGTGGAAAATCCTTTAAAGTTTTCCTCATAATTAGTAAGAAGCAGAATAAATATTCAAGAACTCTAATTTTGCTTTTCAGGCAAAGTATCTTTCCATTCTCTGTCAGTTAACACACACTTTTCCCCTTAATCACTTCGGGTTTTTTTCCTATTCAAATTGAAAAAATATTGCAATATATGACGAATGCCCCAAGAAACAAATAAGTCATGAATAGAACTTAATTTTTTTTTTTTTTGCAGTAGTACCATGATAAACATTTTTTTTAAAAAAATCACTCCTAAAGGAATCCTAAATCCATAATCTAAGTATTGGCTGCTCCTAAAATAGACATTCAGTATGTCAAATAATGTGGGGGGAAAGTAAAGGAGATTTGCAATGTTTGCTACATCCTGCAGTCTCTAGTTCTGGTTTTTGGAAGTGATACAAAAAAATTTGAAATACTACCCTTAAAAAGCATGGAATATCAGTTTCAAAATAGCAGTTCTGTAGAGAAGCATTTTTCTTCCTATTAAAAAAGGAATAAAAGGAAAGACAGCATCTCTTAGTTTGGAAATTTGAATGTAAGTAGAGTGATTGATAAAAGAAACAGCATATATGTTTGAGAGATCTGAAATCAGCTGTATCTTTTCTATCATGCTTCTCATCTGAAGTCTATTTTCTGTCACCTCCATTTATTTCCTGTTGTTTGTTAATCTGAAACAGTTGTTTAGTAAAAATAGATCTTGAATAAATATGGACTTTCTAAAACCATATGTATCATTTATGTATCAAATATATGTTTTTGTTACAGAGCACTGCCTACAAACAGGAAACCTCACTATTAAAGTGAACATCCAATTAATTAAGATACTTTAGTAAACTACTTGGATTCTGCAAACAACTACTTGAGTACCATTTATCTAGCTCATTCAGCCGATGGAAAAAAATTACTGTACTTTCGATTTTTCACAAGAAATGCAAGTTTTGTCATAAAACTGAACAGCAGCTCAGAAAGAATAAATAGATAAATTAGCCCAAAGTATTTGTTTCTCTTTTTATGTTCACCTTCTACGTGTTACTTAGCAAGAGAAAACAGGTTTGTTTTTTAAAATGCAGTTCTTTCCGAGAACCTCCTGTCCATACTGTTAGCAATTTATGCAAAGGTGAAGCAAACATGCCAATCCTACATCTAACTATACTCAGACAAATAAAATCAGCTACTTTTTTTTTCAGACGTGAAGGTTGAAGGATAAGTACCACTGGCAGCTATTCTCTTCTTTTTAATACTTTTTTCCTTTTTTAATCCTGCTGCCAGCACTGTACAGATTCAGTCACTCAGTTCTTTCTATTGACCTCAACCTTGACCTGCGAAAACTGCCCACTTACATTTTTTCCCACAAAGTAACAAATTCTGCCTTCCATCATCTCTAAGAAAAAACAGCTTTTTAACAAACATTCTTCTAAAATTTGGTATACTGTACTTTTGCTAAATGAATTACAGCTTTGGCACCTAACTCATATAAGCCTAGGTTGTGATAAACTGATTGTAAATGTGAATTTGCACATGACTTTCAAACATGACATTTAAGCAAGAGGGAAAGAAAATAACCCACACCCCATTCTAATATGTAAATATAGAGTTGTGATATATAAATATACAGTTCTGTGCCTAAATTTCAGCAAAACTATAACCCTTTAGTATTTAATCCAAAATGACTGTTCAAAGACTATTCATTACACAATAAAATTCAGTTTAAAACAATGTAATATCTAATGAAGCCTGTTCTAAATTTCTGTTGGAAAAAAAATTCCCAGGCAAGTATTTTACAGGGAGCTTATAGGATTTAGGTGCCCATATTTTACTAAAATGCAGTATGTGTTGAATGCCTAAATCCAATAGGCTCTTGAGAAAATCCAAGCCCCTGGGACGTTATCGTAGATTACGTACATACATATTATTCAGACTATATCCCCTAAGTTCACTATATACATATGTAAACCTAACATGCCTGCAGGTAATGGAACAGTACTTTTCCACTTAAATTATTTAACATAAGTGTTGAACTTGTATTATATATCAAGCTAACAGCTAATTTTAAATTGCAATCAAGCCATTCTCTGAAAGCACTTTATTTCAGTGGAGGTTTTGCCTGTAAAAGAAATGTAAATCCCTCTAATGAAGGCTGTATAATCTTTGAATACACAGTCAAAATGGGGGCTGGAATTTTATTCCTAATACTAACATTGACATCTTTTGCCACTTCTGCTAGTTCTCAAAAATCTTTTGTGTGTAACTATCTCATCAGTAAAACATGTAGAACAGTGTTTCAAAGCATGCTAAGCCAAATAAAGAACCATATCTACAGAAATGCTCAGTATTAATATTAAAAACATCTTCAGACATTGGATGACATCAATGAGAAGTTCCCCAGAACAGACAAATGGCACAACATGACAGAAGAGTGAAAGTCCAAAATGCAACATACAAGAAAGGCTGGGAAAATAGCCTGTAAGAAAATCTTCAAAACTCTGCTTTCAGTAATCCATTTCAAATTCTTTCTTACATATCACTTGTTCTTTAATGTGCCTGCCTCTCGCCTGCATGTGGAGTGCCGGGTAAGGTCTGGCATAACTCTCAGTATCTAGCTGCAGCAGGCTGAGATCAGGATCTCCTTGAGAATCACTCCATTTTTACTTGACAATCTCAAGACTTCTACGTTTTACAATAACACACAGAGGCAAAGTTCACTATTCCTCTCACTAAGTATATTTGTCATTGTGATCTCTCTGAGAAAAAATTCACATCTATTAAATTATATGTTAAAAATACTTTTATCCTTGCTTGTGGTTCTCTGTAGTATACTTTAATTGTGTACATAATTTCATTTGAGACTTTTCTAAAGATTAAGGTACAACTTGAACTCAATATTCTCTCAAAGACAGGGTCCAGTTCTGCCAAGTTAGAGACGCAAATACTATCTTACCCTTACTGTACCTTCTTTGTCCTGTGTAATATACTTCTGTGGCATACAAAATTACGAATATTTGTACTCCTCAAAGTCCTGTTCAAATGAATGGCACAACGGTCCTATTCATTTGACTAGGACTTTGTGTATTGCAAAACCACTGCTTGAGCTAGTCACAGAACAATGCTCTAGTCATATAAGACATGGCAGCAATTATTATATTCTTATTATGGCACATCTACTTATGTAGCAAAATACAATATTATTACAAATTATCCTTATTATGCAAAGTCCTATTAAACAAAAAGTCGCACACCTCATTCACACTAATGGGATTTTGTATGTTAAAGATAACGTACAGTAGCCTTATAAATATTACATAGAAAGAAGTAGCCTCTTCTGAAAAAAATGTAATTCTTCTGAAATGAATTTTCAAAACATTTCCTCTCATGGCCGTAAATCTTTGGCAGCTTCTTGAAAAAAAAAAAAAGCCAAAAAAAAAGCCAAACGTTAAGCATAAGCAAACAAACCAAAGAAACAAACAACTGGGGTGAAAATGCAGTCTTTGCTATGTACCTTAAAAATATCCTACGTTAAGAATATATAAACAAATTTCCAGCGTGACATCCTGCAGAACAAGTTTGTTTGATTAATTTTAAAATATACTCTGACTATGCTGACATGACTATGCTGAAAACACAAGATGAGATGCTTTTACACCTGTAAGAGCTACTGCTGATAGTAATATAAAATTGATCTGATGGAGTAACTGAATGTAAGGTTTATTTATATGAGATGAGATTTCAGGAAATGGTTTACAGTTACTTAATTGCTAATAAATGAACTTCTGCCACATTGGTTAAATGGCTTCATTCTACTGACCTCGGTGAGAGAAGAATCATTCCAAAAATATTAATAAAATGGTAACAGTTAGTTTTCATGATCAGTATCAGTTATTCAAAATTCTTATCTTAGAATACATTTTCCAGTAAAGAGGGTATTGTTATAAAGATTGTTTTAAGAAACAAACAAAAAAAAATTAAACACACTCTACTTTTTAGGAAGTATGGTGATGAAACTAACACCTAGAATGTCAATTTTCAACAACTGTTTTACATCACTCTTGCAGTAAAATTCCCATCTGGGCTGGCAACTTGTGTGCCAAGTTTCAAACAAATGTGGTTTGAAATTGCCAGTATATTAGGCTCTGAAATTCAAGTGAGATGCTAATAAAAAGAGATGGATACTGACAATAGATCCTCATATTCTCTTAAAAATACCTATGACTCCGGGTGTTGTATTAATCCATTATCAAAATTCTCTAATTATTTGTAACTTACTTATAGTACAGCTTAGAATATAATGCCATCAAATTGTTAGAAAACAAGCTAACTGGATATAGTTTTTAAGAAAAAAACAGTTGTTCTGTAAAGAATGTAAAAATGGTGCTGCAGACAAAACCTTGTTATTCAGAATCCCATTAGTTACTGAAAATACCTAATATAAGTTTTGTTGATCAATACTCTCATGTAAACCCTAAATAATATATTATTCCAGTGGAGAAAAATGCAGCAAATCAAATATGGTGGGAGAATGTTTCAAATTATGAAGAGTAGTATGACTGCTAATCCATAAATCAGAAATCAGAAAGATGGTTGTAATGTGGGAGGGCTCTATTTAATAAAGGTCATTATAACTCCTGGCTCTAGAGCTATAAGATCTAATATCCTCTCTGGTAGCTCTATGATATGCCCATGCATTACTGTTCTTGTTGACAGTCTGTTGCCTTGGAAATATTTCATTATTTCAGTTTTTCCATTTGTAGACCCTTGGCCTTGTGATATGAAGGCCACCCTATTTCATATTTTCGATTATCATTTAAGCAATCTTCTGGAGCTATTTATATAAAAGCAAGTGTTAGACAATGCATATCATCATTTATCACTGCTATGTTTAAGCTCATGCTCTAGAAAAAGTGCCAAAATAAAGGTTTTTTCTCTTTCACTTTAAACCAATAGCACTCTAATATTATGATATGCTATACGAATCAATGCTGGCATATCATATGCATGACACTTCTGTCTATTTCATTTTCTTGGGTGTATATCCACACAGTAGAAAAAAAAAAACCCTAAACTGTTGCTGTAACTGTAAAATTTGCTAACATTCACAGTTTAAAAGAAAAACAAATGTAAGTGTGTAGTTTTTCATATATCCTTTTAAGAAACTAAACAGGTGAAGTAAGTTTCAAAACTATTCAAGTGCCTGGTTACATCAGAGACTACTACTTTTTACATCTGTTTTGTAAGTACATTTTTTGCTTGAAAAAAATGTAACACCATCTACCTAAACACTTGTGGTAGTGAAGACTAAAAAAATAATGCACACAAGGTCAATTTAGAGGATTCTTAATCTTGAGAACTAGTTTGCTGAAGTATTATCTAATAGACGGCCAAACCCTTTCAGTAAGTGATACGCTCCTTTCAAATATCATATATATTTCAAATATCTTGGTTCACACAGGTGAAACGATGTGTACAAAGACAGCTAAAAGAGTTATCTGTTTATTGAAGCATTGATCCATTTTTCCCAAAACTTTTAAGGAATAAACAGATGACCATTATTTTTGCTACAAAAATGTCATTGACTTCTACATGCAATACTTATGCCTGAACTATCCAGAGCACTGTACAGAGTGATAACAAAGTGAACCCTAAGGGCAAAAAACAACTTCTTGGACACTAGGCCAAGTTTGTGGCTATTAGTGTTCTAGAAATTTAGACTACCTTTTTCCCCTGAAATGATTACACCTCCCACTCCCTACAGGGAAAAACTACTCCGATCCAACCTTTAAAATGACAGCATCAGAGCTGAACAAGAAGATGTTATTAAAGGGCATTAAATTAAATACAGTATATCCTCCTACAACTTCAATCAGAATTTCAGACCAAGTGTTATTTAGTTCAGCTCTCAAGTGGAGCAGAATAACAAATCGCGCACTTTGATTTACCTTCTCCGAATGCCAAATGGAGACAGGTGATAAAGAAAGCACTCATGCACAGGCTATGAAGTTTCCCCTAGAAATTAATTCTATCTTCAAGATTCCTATCTCAGAGAAATTCCCAAAATGGCACACAAATATGCTTCTGCCGGAGAGATTACTGAAGCTATCCTGGCAAATACACTTAGCACTAATATAGTAACATTCTCAGAAAGAAGACAGCAGAATTGTCTGTTGTGGGGGGGACAGGACTTATTCGTATGAATTGTTTTTCCAACAAAGAACTCTGCAGGAGAAAAGCCTGCTTTAAGTGTTATTAACACAGTAGAAACACCTTTGCTGTCACTGGAAGAAAGATTTTTTAAAAAAATGTTCATAGTTGAAAATGAAAATCTGTAGTTAAGTCACTGACATCTAAGTATGCACTGTTTTCCCATTGCGTGTTTCCCATTTCCTAATTTTGCTACATATCAATATAGCCTTGTCAAAGTGCAACAGTTAACACTAATGCATCTAAGACAAGCACACTAACACTTCAATGGCAAATATGAGATGTATGGGGTTTTTTATACCACGCAGTCTGTTTTCTTAGGAAAAATGGCACAGCTACTTAGACAAAATCTGTGGCATTTGGAAGTCATACTAGAAACGCTGACCATTCTAAAATATGCAAGTATGAAATTAAAGCTGAAGTACTTTCTTTTAAATATTTTTCAGACTTACTTGTGCTGTGAAATATAAACCAACTAATACATGATCCAGCTACTTTTAAAGGCTATCTAAATGTTAATTTCCATTTTTTCCAACTAGCCAGGAACCTTCCTCACCCCTCACACTCAAGTTCACTTGTAACGGTAAAGGGGGCGGGAGGGAAAGAACCCATCCCAAACCCTCTGGCTGCTCCTCTTCTGGGCATATATCTCGTCGCAGTGTAGCAATGGAGCTTTGAATACTTTTGTAAGAATCACAAAGTAACATCACATGAACTTGTACTTTTGTCTCCTACCAGTCACTTCTAGAAAGATTCACTTTACTAGAACAAATCCGCTACGGGCAATTCGTGTCACCAGCAGAGCACATTAATCACAAGCACTCTCTCCCAACAAAAGTACGTGGGGCAGGCGGCGGGCCGGGAACCAAGCGGGGGGGTAGCGCGATCACCCCCCGCCTCCCTCCCCGGACCCCGCGCACCGCCTCCCCGCCCGCCCGCCCGCGCACCGGCTCCGCTCTGCCCACGCCGGGGGGCGCGGGCACCCGCGGCCGGCACGGCGGCGGCGGGGCGGGGGGCCGGCCCGGGCAGCCCCGCGGGCGCAGCTGGCGGCGCGCCCCCCCCGCTCCGGCCTAGCCGCACTTGAACCGCACCGGCGGGGCCGGCCCCTCCGCCCGGAACGCCGGGCCTGGCGCGGCGCCCCAGGGCCGCCGAGCGGCGGGGGCCGCCCGGGGGGGCCTCTCGCCCCCGCGCACACACAAACACACACACACACAGACAGACACACACACGCCCGCTCCGCAACGCGCCCCGCCAAGCACCGGCTCCGGCAGCCGCGGCGGTGCGGCCACCGGAGCGGGGCCGCTGCTGCGCGGCTTGTTCTGAGTGTGTGCGTGTGTGTGTCTGTGTGTGTGTGCGTGTGTGTGTGTGCGTGCGGCTGGCGGTGCGCACTAGGAGGAACTCACGGTGCCCGGCTGTGCGAGCAGCGGGTGCCGGCGGCAGGTCCCCCCACCCCGGCATGGCAGCCAGCCCCGGCCCCCGGCGCCGGCGGCTCGGCCCGGCCCGGCGCTGCTGCGGCGGCTGCTGCTGCTGCTGCTGCTGCTGCTGCAGGTTCAATAAAGAGAAAGTGTTACCGTTCTCGCCTGGAAGGATCCTGCTGAAAGCTTGGCTTGGTGGGCGCCATCTTCCTGGGATTTTTTTTTTTTTTTTCTCCTCTCTCCCTTACTTTTCCCCCTCCTGATGTTGGTGTGTGTTGTGTGTCTAGCAGCAGCAGCGGCGGCAGCAATGGCCCCGGTTAGCCAGACAGGCTAAGGAAAAGTACTGAGGCCAAAGCATCGCGGGCTCCCACTCCTCCGCGCAGTCCTGGTGCAGGTTGCTTGCTCGCTTGCTTGCTAGCGCTGCTGCTGCCGCTGCCGCCGTCCATAAGCCGAGGAGCGGAGGGAGCCGGGGCCCCGCCGGCCCCAGAGACATGCCCAGCGCAGGCAGCGGCGGCGGCCGGCGGCGGCGGCGGGAAGAGCTAGCCGCGGCGCAGCCCCGGCGGGCAGCCCGGCCGCTGGCATCGCCCGGCAGGTGCGGCACACGCACACACACACACACTCACACACGCACGCACACGCACTCTCTCGCACACTCGCACACACACACCCACGGGCCGGGCTACGCGGGGTGCCAGGCCATCGGGCTAGCGGGGCGGGGGCGGGGGAGGGAAGGAGGGGTGTCAGGGATCTCCAGGCTTGACCGCTGTGAAAGTATTTCTGGGCATTTTCCAGCTGCTTTCCCAGCTCCGCTCCCGCTCTGCGTGCAGGGGACACAGCCTCTGCTGCCGGCGCAACAACGCCACTCAGTTGCAGTTTCGCATACTTTCTTTCTCTGGAGTCTGGGCTCCAGCAGGGAAGAGGAGCAGAGGGAGGCAGGGACTCTCTCTTCAACTCCGCGGGCGCAGAAGCGCGGCGGGAACACACCGGGCACAGGCAGCGTGTCACCCGTGGGCTTCCACGGTGGAGGACGGACTCGGGTGGGAGCCGCGAGCCGGGGGATAGGAGGGCCCTGCGACCCACAGGGCCGTACGCGGGTGTGCCCGGAGCCAGCCCGGACGAGCCGGGCCGGGGGAAACCCGCGCATCCCCCAGCCACCTTCGAGAACGCGCCCGCACGTCCTGGGAGCGGGCACCGGGTAGTAGCGGGATGAAAAGGCGTAATGCTGGAAGTGTGAACTTAAGAGTGATGACCCGCTTTGTTGGCAAAGGGTGTAGCACTTCACGCGGTTTTATTGGAGATTATTAAACTAATCTTGAAGTAAAGGAGCGGAGAAAAGAAACCGCTACCTTAATGGTTCCTTCCAGGACACCGGGAGAACCTGAGCGCTCCCAGCCCTTAAAGAAGAAATCACTCGTTCGCTAAAAGCTTTTCATCTCCAAGGTAACTTTGTGGCTGTTCTGCTGCTCCCTTGGAAGTACAGCTGCCCGGGCCTGATCCTGCTCCCTGGGAAAATCCAACGGGCTTCCTTGGGGAAAGGGGCAAGCCCCGAAGGTCGGCCGCATTTGTTCTCGAGAAACCTTTCCGCGACTACTCCAAGAGTTTTTCTGGGGGGGAGGGTAGGAGGCTGGGGGCCAAGAGCGTGTGCGAGGGCAGAGCCAGGGGGAAGAAGTTAGCCAAACACCTGGAAGTTTGGCTGCGGGGCGCCGTCCGCGCCCCGGGGGCCGAAGGATCTCTTCCCGCAGGAGGCGGCCGGGCCGGCGTAACGGGGCGCGGGGGGCGGCGCGCGGGGCAGGGGACACGGCCGGGCTCGCGGCCGCCGCCGCCGCGCACGTGCGGCCCTCGCGCGGCCCTGGCGCACGTGCGAGCCGCGAGAGGCGCGAGCCCGCGGCGGGACCGGGCGGGCAGGGCCGGGGCCGGGGCCGCGCTGCGCTCCGGGCGGCGCCGGGGCCGCGGGGCGGGCCGAGCCCTGCGGGGCGGGGGGAGCTGCCTGCACGGGAGCAGAGACCGCTCCCGGCCGGCAGTCCTGTCTCCTCGCCTCCGATATGAGGGGAAGGAAAGAAAAAAAAAAAAAAAAAGTTAACAGGTGTCTCCTCGGCTGTGGCAATAGAGGAAGGAGGTGTCGTGTCTGCCGTATTTTTAAGCGTTTTGAGAAAGCACGGAGAAAAATCCTTCGACGTAAACCACGCTGTTTCATCCATAATGTGTAGTGAAAATTTGGAAGAAGTGCATAAATGTTTCCCCTCGTAGGTCCATGTGAGAGGCATCCAGACTGGCCTGGATTCCTGCTAGTAAAAGTGCTTGAATATCTATTAAGCACTATTTGGATTAGAGGTGTTAGTAGTTTGTCAGAAAAGTATTGCTTTTATAACTTCTTCCGGATTACAGACCGATAGAACCAAGCTATTAAACGCGAAGTACTAAAAAAATTGTATGCTGCCTTGTCTACATAATTCTGTTTAACTTAAAGTCTCCAGAGGTCTCTTTCATTTGTCTAAAAGCCAATCTGACATTTCTGACCCTTGACTTCCCCACTTCACAGACTAAACTATTGTGATTGCTGCCTGTACTTCCTCGTTAAAGTGTCCGTCAGTTTCCATTGTAATTTAAAATACCTTATAAGTGACAAAAATCATACAGAAAGCATAAAAAGAAAGAAACTTTAATCCATTCTTTATAACTCCCACATTCAAGATTTTTGGGGTGTTTTTTTGTTTGGTTGGTTGGTTGGGGTTCTTTTAAGTATATGATGATTGGTGTGTTTGCTTGAGTAAAACAAGACTCCTGCTCAGTTTCAAATGTTTCTTAGCTAAGAACGCCTTTAGGAATCATCAGACCTTATTTCAGGAGTATAAGCTCCCTATTAACTCTCATTTGATAAAGCCTACAAAAGTTACCATCAAACGTTCTCTATCACAGCCATCAAAACTATGGGAAGCAACACAAAAGTTGCTAAACGACAGAGCAGGCAATGGTCAGTTATCTAAATCTGGCTCCTAAACCAATTAAGTTTGAAATATTATGCGGAAACTTCCTATTTTTTTTTTCTTGTACATCATAGAGATGTTTAGTTTGGACATTTAAGATTATACAGCATTTTTCTCGGTATTTAATTTAATGCAATAGTGGAAAGCAAGATACTCGGGACAGTGCCTTTTTTATTGCGTTTAGAGAAATATAAACGTTTTCTTCCGATTTCAGTAGTTCTGCTGTCGTCTACTTTTTTTTTTTTTTTTTTTTTTTTTTTTTTTTTTTTGAGGATTCGGCTTCGGGTATAAGCTTATGATAAAGCAAACTAACAGATTCAGACTTCAGGTTTAGAAACATAAAGAAATGTCAGGTAATTAATTAAGTTTCATGTTAGTATCAGCATATATGAATGAATTGTTAGGGCAAATGGGGAACGTCTTTAAACTTCATTATGACTTACTGCCAACTTTCTACGCTTTGCTTCCTAAAGGCACTCTCTGTGAATTTCCTGCATTTGCATGAGAATGCATTTAAGTTGAAAAAATAACAGGGCTGAGTATATTTTAGGGTTTCCTCTACATTTCCCTGTAGTAACAGGTGACATGCTAAAACTGTTAAAACTACAATGTGGAATTGCAAGTGTGCAACCCCAAGTGAAAATTGTTCTCTTTCTTGGTTGAAAGAAAATTATCAATCAGCATACCATGATCAATTATCCCCCTGGCTGCCACACACTGGGATTTGCACAAGGCATTGACATTGAGAAATTCCTCTTTAGAAAGGATGAGCGGACGGGATCCCAAACTTTGCAGCAGCCAAGCTAAGATGCCGGGGTATCACTTTTTTTTTTCTTTTTTTTTTTTTTTTCTATTGTTGCTTTACAGCTCATCCAAGACAAAACTAGGAGATTGTGTTTACTTCTCAGTGCATTTTAAAAGATGCTGTATTAAAAAAAAAAAAAAAAAGGAAGAAGAAGAAAAAGAAAAAAGCACCCTCCCCTCCAACCAAGCGCTCCCCCCTCAACAAACAGAGAGATCCAAAAAAAAAATTAAAAAAGGAAAACAAAGAAACACAAAAGCACAAAGAGAAAGCAAGTGAGGGAGCCTGAAGAAGAGCCGCACACCCCTCTCCCCCTCGGTGCTCACCGTTGTTGGTAGGAGGTGATGCCCTGGACGTTTTGCGGGTTGCCGTTGGCCGCGGCGCCGGCTCGCCCCATGCCCGGCGCCGCCGGCACCCCCCCGGCCGCCCCGCCGGCCGCCGCCGCCGTCACCTGCACGCTGAAATCCGGGAAGATCCTGATCATCCCCGCGGCTCAGCACCCGGCGAGTGTCGGCGAAGAGGTGCAGCAGCAGCGACTCTCCCTCCGGCGGCTGCAGCAGCAGAGCCAGGCACACTGCAATCCCATTAGTGAGTGGCGGCCACTGTGAGTGAGGACGGGCGCTTTGATGTGAGCGGCTGGGCTGAGATTGAGGAGTTTGGGGGGGCTGGGGGTAAAAGGGGGGGGGGGGGGGAGGGGGGGGGAATTTACCGAATTGCAAACATGCAACGCGTGAAGATTTGGGAAGCGAAGTGGAATATCAGAGCTACCAAAAAAAAAAAAAAAAAAAAAAAAAAGGTATGTCTGATACTACTGGAGCTGTAGATATAGAAGAAAAATCCAAGCTGAGGAGGGACGGGGAGGAGAGAGGGGGGCGCAATTACTTTAGCGGTGCAGTGAAAATGATGAGCAGCAAATGTTGCCTTTTTTTCCCTCCTCCTTCTCGTCCCTCCACCCCCCACCCTCCACCCAAAATGCAAGTCTTAGAGGATTTCTCTCTCTCAATGAAGTAATAATAAAGGCGGCTGACCACAGTCTGGGCTAGCGCCAACTGTGCGGGGGGGTCGGGGTGTGGGAAGGAGGGGCGGGGGGGAAGGGGAGGAATATCCCTGCTCCCAGAGTCCTGAGGAGAAGAGGAAGAGTGAAGGATTGTTGCAGCACAAGTTCTCGCTCTTGGTAACTTGCTTTTGCTCTCCTAGAGGCACCCCGCACCCCCCCTCCTCCGTCTCTTTTCTTTCTCTCTATGAAGGGACGGTTTTCACAAGCGAGGAAATGCGCCGCTTTTGTGCAAAGGCAGAGTTTGTTCCTTATTCTAGGGAGCTGACTCTCCTCCCCTCCTAGTGTGCAGCAATGTTATTGCGAGTCAAACTTGTAAGGTGTGTGCTGTCTATGCACGCACTGATCCCTACCGCTGCTTCAACATATCAATTATGGGACGGAGCGCTGCGCAGAGGCCCCTGGCAGAGCTCCCCTCCGGGTGCGGCACGCAGCGCAGCGCAGCGGCAGCGGCGCGGAGGGGCCCGGCCTCCGCCGCCCCGCGGGACGCGCGGCCGCAGCTCCGCGCCGCCTTTGTGCCACCCGGGGCTGCGCGCAGCCCCCCGCCTCGCTCGGGCGGGCTTGCCCTCATCCGCCTCCGCCAAGCGCTTTTATCCCTGGACGCGGCGCTGTGCGGCTCCACCAGCCCGCCGGGACCGCACCCCTGCCCCGGTCGGGGCCACCCGGCACCGAGTCCGCCCGGCCGCGGCCCTGCGCGGGGCTGGGAGCCGGGAAGGAAGCGCGGAAAGTTGGGCGTTAGCGCGGGTCGGCGGCGGAGCCTCCTCGGTCTTGTCCGGGTGGCTGCCTCGCCTTGCCTCGGCCTTGGGGTGGGCAGCCTTGGGGTGGGAAGTCGCGGTGGAGAGGACACGGAGACCCGAACCCTCCTCGCCATGGTGCTCGGCGAGCGCTGCTCGGGCTGCTCCCTCCGCCCGCAGCTGCAGTGGGAGACGAGGGGCGAGGATCCCGTCCCGGAGGGAGCACAGCGGCTGTGCCCAGTCAGAGGCAGCAGGAGAACGGCAGAAAAACTCCCTCCTGTGCAAAAGGGTCCCACCAGATGGCCTCGCTTCTGGGGGCGCCTCTGAAACCACGGAGCCTGGAGCCCCAAGCTGCTGATTGCTGGAGCTAAAGAGCGCGGTGCTTGTGGAGAGCTGGACTCTTCGCCAGCCCAGTGAGTGGACAGCTAGAACAGAAAGTAACACGCTGTGTTAGTGCACCTTACACAAGCAGCAGCCGTGCTGCTAACTCGTTTCTGAGGAAACCGAGGCTCATACCAAGAGGAGCTGCATGGGACAGGACACAGGTAGTAGCACTCCAGAATATGTGTAGTGTTGAAAAGGCTATGGCAGCATCTCAGAAGTGGGCAGAGGTCCCAGGCTGTCGCCTCACTCCAAAGGCATTGTAACCTGTGCTGCTTCCATGAATCAAAGCGGTCACCTGGGCCAGTCCCCCCTTTCACCATGCAACTCCTTTTGGAGTCTAAGCCTGGCACCTAACCTAAAAATATCCTTGTATCTTGACTTTTCTTCCCATTGCTGTTTAAAAGCAAATTAAGACACACCAACTTTATGTTAAAACAGAGACTGCATTCAAATCCTTTGTATTAAATAGCATCTGTGTTTGCATTCTGTTTTAATACAAAATGCTTTGGATTGCGGCTAATACCAGGAGATATGAAACTGGTTAGTCCCCACATGTTGCACATAAAAAGAATTCATAATGAGCATCTGTGGGATGTGGAATGGATCCCATGAGTTAGCTGAAGACCTCATAACGTAAGAGCTGAGAAGCCTAAGTGAATTATGACTCTCTTTCCTCGCAAGTAGGATTAATTTTCTATCCCACTTATATTCATTATCTATCCTGTTTATACTATAGGGACATCAATTGTTTGAGTGTTAAATATGAAGACTTTACAGAAACGTGTAGGTTAGATAGCTCGCAGAGAAGAGGGGGGTTGTTATTACTAGGAAAACTGTTATTCAAACTCCATGTTTAAAGACCAATATTAGATAAAGCTGCTCACTTTTTTAAAGGACTGCAAATTCTGTGCCTTTCTCCTACAACATATTTAAAATGTAAGGTTTACAAAGTACTCTCCATCTGCCTGTGGCCCTCCCAGCGATGTCAATAGGAATTTTGCATGCAGATGAAGGCCGCTATATGGCCTTTAGAGAGCAGGTCAATAAATGGCTGGAGGAATAATTAAAGACTTCTGAGCTGCTCCTTTCCTTTTTCTTACATTATAGTACAAGACTGGCATGAATATAGGCTGGGCTACCACTCTAATTGGCTATGGAATAACACTGAAAGGAATTTAAATGTGGGCAGTAGCCATTTTCCAAATGATCACTCCATTACAGTAGTTTTGTCTGTCAATGTATGGCCAGGCAGTAGAGTGGATGTAATCATGTCGAAGTCCCCATCCATTGATTGTCACTCTTTGCTCTACAGTGGCAACTCTAAGCAGGTTTTCACGTTTCAAAGAGACAGCCAGGGTGGAGAGCCTGCCTTTAGCCAAGCTTGCTTCAGCTTAGTCTTGAAAGTCACTGCTTTTCATCCATGTAAGCAGAACAGAATCTCTTGATATTTAATAAGATCTTTTATGAGTATGGATTAATATCTAAAGTGTTAATGTAACTAAAAGTTCAGTCTTGATAACTTTGCTTGCACAAGTAGACCTACTAAGGCACTGGAAGTACAGACAAATAGTTTTGTATGTTAGTTTAGTATGTTAGAAGACAAGCACTATTCAAAAGTAGGTTTGTGAATGTCTAGAATACGGAAGCATTTTCTTTGCCATAGCTCTTAAAAGATGCCAAATAAAAAACATTTTCTCATATTTGAGGAAAAGTCCATTTTGATTGTATCTTTTTTCCCCCCAAATTAATCACAATGGTAAAATCCATTAAGTAGGTAAGTAGGAATTTTTGAGACTTGTTTCATACACCGATGAAAATATCCATCATCAGGCTTATACTCTGTGCCATATTAAATAGTGCAGACCCAATTTGCCACATATTTCACCAGTGCTACAACATACCATGATGGATTTAACTTAATTTGCTGCAGTATGGTAGCATAAATGAGATGAGAATAAACCCCAATATTTTTAATTTACTTTATTTCTCATTTTGGTCAAATTATTGACAGCTTCTGGTGTCTGGGTGACATAGTTTTTGTCTCAATACCATATACTATTGCTAGATATGCTGCAAGTTGCTTTAGTATTGATTAAGCAAAGAAATATTTTAATAGAGTACTGCTGTTTCTACATGCAGTAGACGTTCTTCTCAGGCAAAAACCTAGTAAAAATAAAAATTAAAAACACATGACAATATGTAATACAATAACATTTAATATTTATGCTTTTCATATACCTCTCTATCACAATTACATATTATATCTATTCGTATTGTCGGTGTACTACTGTTCCTTTCACAGGTGAAAAAATATCTCTCCTCTGGAAATTCATTTCCATTTACTTAAAGTTAAATGGTTTGACTTTGAATTTTCATTATCTGCTGTTGGAAGGAGCTTGTGACAGGTATGAGAGAGAATGCTACAAAGCTTCATTGTATCATCTAATTTTTGCTTCACTTTAGTCAGATATCATTTAGGTAGAGAGTAAAATAGTATACATAGAACAGGATAAGATAGAACAAAACAGAACAGAAATAAAATGAAAATAGGATATATAATGAATTACAGTAGAAAAATGCCTTTATCTTGAAGTGATTTTTTTTTAGTTATACTGATTCCTCACTAGTGAGAAAATTGAACTAATTTTATATAAAAGGAATATGTCATAACAGGATATGGCATTTATCTTCCTGAGATAGGGGTGACCTCATCATTCACAAGTGGTGTAGCTATGAATGAGTAATCAGCCTCCCCACCCATTAAGTGTAGATAAAGTCCACATCTTCTGTCTAAGTATTAAATATTCGACTTATTATTTTACAACTCACCATCTCTACAAGTGTTCACTGACTGATGCTTCAGTTGCTGCTGCCAGTGTGTATTGTCAGTGGGAAGCAGAAGAAACCCCTCAAAAGGTGCCCTGTATAATAGAGAATGAAAGATGAGAAGGAAAATGAAAATAACAGATGAGAAGAAAACAAGAAAAAATGGACCTGCAGGAAAAAAAAAAATTATGGGCAGAGCAGGGATAAGGAAATTTTTTAACTGACCTATACTTTTGTTGTCTGTAATATTCCAAGAGCTTTATAACATACAAGCAGTGAAAATATTTTTCATATTAATACTTCACATATATCAGCTACCTCCTATCTCAAGTTATATTGCTCAAGTTATTCCCAGAGGAATTTTTATATGTATAATGTGAGAGAAATATATAGTTAGGAAAAAATTCCTTTTTACTATTTATCAGCAGTGCACATTAGGGAAGAGCCACAGTTAAAAAAATACAGTTTATTTCTAGAACTATATAAGATAACATAATTTTCTCTTTTAAATGATGTCACGTGCTGCATTTTGTTTTCATTCCTTTGTAAAAGCAATGAGAGCAGTTTAAAGAAAATATTCTGAATTTAATTTTAAATCCAAAAGAACTGGCTGTTCCTCAGTTTAGAAGAGAAAGCTCTAAATAGAACACGAAGTCAGGAAAAAGACCATTACAACTTAAATGAAAGTACTCAAATATTTTCCATCCTTACCATTTCTTGACATGCACTCATGGTTGAAAGAATGAATAAGGGAAATGTCTTTTCTGAAAGGTTTCGCTAGGACTGAAGGGCAAGTTTAAGGTAGCCCCTTCCCCCCGTATTCAAAAAAAAAAGCAGGCAGAGAGTAAGGTAGAAGGAAAGTGCCTGGGGAACATAGCATCACTATCGAAATCATAAAAGATGTATAAGGACATCAGTGGAAGAACTATAAAAACTATTAGAAGAATGCCCTGCAGGGCCATCCCAATGCTCAGTGATTAGCACGCTGCGCTGCCGTTGGGAGGATGCCGGGCAGGGCTGAGGCTGATCTCAGCCTGTCCTTCATTGGTACTGGCAGCTGGGAGCCCTGGCAGCACGGGGCGTCCACAGTGCACAGAGACTGATACAGTGCTCACCCACCCAAAGTATGTGCCTAGGCTGTGCTTTGACCACTGAAGCTGCCTCAGGAAGGAGTGTCATATCCTCCCTGTCATCAGCTTTTTTTTTGTTTTACTCTTTGCGTGAAAGCAAAGGAGCACCTCTGCCCCACCATGTAATGACAAAGGACAGGTCCATCTTCTGAGGCTGGAGCATCAGTGCTAAAGTCAATTTCTTGTGTGTTATATGCTTTGCTCTGGCCCTAAATTTTAGTGAGTGAGTTATTCCTTGGCACCAGAGGTTTTCTGCAGTGTTGATCATCCACAAATTTTCTAGCATCTTGAGCAGATTGAGAGGCAGCCAGCTCATCTTTTCAGACTCTACCTGCTTCTGCAGATCTGTGATGTTCCTCCAGGCAGTTCTAGCACCTCTGTTTTCATTTCCCATGTCTTCAAGATCAGTCTTATGTCTCCAAAGTAATCTGCTACCTCACTGACATCAAATTAGGACTATGGAGACCATAACTAAATTTTGCTGCTTACACCTCCCCAAAAACTCCATTCATGCCACACAGCCTGATTTGAAAGAAGCCTTATTTGAAAAACTGGAAAAACTAATTGATTATCTACAGCACTTCTAAGAAATGCCATCATATTATCCTGTGTTCTCATCACATTCAGATTTTTGGTTCATCCATAAGATAAGTGGAACTTAAAAAAACACAGGGCTCATCAACACACTTTTTTCTTTCATTTATGTATTTACTATATTATATTTATTATATATTTATTTGTAGCCTCTGTCAGCGCTCCTAAACAAAATAATTTGCAGAAGCACCTATTGGTGGAAAGGCAGGATCAGAAGATAGCTCAAGGTTTTTGGCTGCTCTGAGAGGAGGATTCTTACTCTTTCCCTTACTAAGTGGTCAGTCTCTTCATATTCAGAAGGAATGGAAACCAAACACGCTCTCTTTCTCCTAATTATTCTCTGATGAACAATTCCAAGTTAATGATACATACAGCAAAAAAAGCATTGAGCTTTCACTCAGAGCTCTTTCAGACAAGCCTACTACAGTCCAGCATAGCCTTTCTTCTTTGGTGGCAACTGTTAGTGCTCTGCTGAGTCATGCAGCAATGAACATTGAACAAAAACATTCCCATCCATGTGTCTTATCTCCTACTGTCCAAATTGCAGCCAGTGCACTTTAAAGCTGTGCTAGGTCCTTAAAGACATGCTTCTCCATAGCTGGTGTGGTGGGGTTTTTTCTGTTTTGTTACAGCATTATTTTTCCACTCATTGAAGGCAGTGCATTGTGTTCCTGTGTAGCGGTCCCAGGTGGGCAGCCACGTACATCTGTGGCTCTGCAACAGTTTCTGAGACTTCAAGCATACATAAGAATTGGAAATAAAAACGTTGATCTTTGCTCTTAGTGTTTTTCCAAAACTAATTAAAACTTATAAGGATGTATATATGTGTCAAAAACTTGAATGCAGGCTAGCCTGTCTGAAAATGCATCTTTGTCCAGACATAGGAATTCCTAACAGAGTCCTGTTCTTATTTATAACTCTTTTTTATTCTACAGTTTCAGTTCACCCTGTGAAGATGATTGTCCAAATTTTTTCATTCCTTTTTTCCTAAATTCAAACATCAAGCCTACTCACAGGTGGTCTTCAAAATCTAAGCACATATCAAATCTTACTCTTTCAATTTCAAATTTCTCTTGGGTAAAAACCAACCAAACCTTCCCAGTATTTTTATATGGTCTATCACAAACCTTAAAGAGGAAGTTTTATTCCCTCCAAAGATAGACCTCCATCCACATTACTTTCATTTCTATTGTTGCTACCCATACTGTAACTATTGAAAATAACTACCAGTGTTACATGCAGCACCCTGAGAAGGGTCCTTACATTTCACACTTTAGAATTCTTTGCTTGGGGACTTTAATTTTGACAAAACTGGAAAACACTTGGTCAGAAGCCATCTTCTTAGTCCTCTGCTAGACCTTTATTTTGTTTTTCTTTTTCAAAGATAGGGTAGCACACCGACTGCCCATAAATTTACCAAATTTGGAATGTGTTGAGTTAGTTTCTTTTTTTCTTCTTTTGCTGTAAGTATTCTCACCACCTCAAAGTGTGTTTTCATTATCAGAAAGTGGTCTAGACTGTAGTTTGTATCTAAATAAAGCTGAATAGCCCATTTGTTTGAAATTACTCGGGAAGGCTATCTAGCATTCTTGACTGTTCTCTCCCAGTGCATCATATGATCTCATTTTTATATTATTGAGTAGGCAACATAGAAAACATCTTTGTGACTTTTGAGACTCAAACAAAATTAGGTATTGGCAACATATTGGATGGAGAACTTCTGGATTCTCTGAGGGAAACAGATAATGTGATTTTCTCATTGTCAACTTATGTTTTAGGTATTACAGAATTAAGCCACTATTCTCTTGATTACACATTTGAGGCAACATATATTTGGCTATAGGGTATCTATAATTTGGGTGTATATAGATGTCTATTGGAAGAAAATTATAATTTATTTCAAAATTAATTAAAAGGGCTTTATTGTACCTTTTGTCACTTTTGCCCCAATATGGGGCAAAATGCATTTTACTGGTACCTTGATAGGACAGGTTGGTGAAAATTAATACTTGTTCATGGTATGGCCTATTTCTTCTCCATACATACGACAGAAGGAAAAACAACATGAACTCTTCCAGCAAACTATCCTTTTTTTTGAAATACGTTCCTTATTCCAGAAAAAAAAAAAAAAACCTCTGACAGGTTTTCAAGAGTATTTAATTTAGTATAGGTTTGGCCTTTTTAGTATGAAACAAGAAGAAATATTAGTGTCCATACAAGTAGGTATTGTAACTACAGCAACAACATCTGCACAATGTCAGAGTTTGTTTATAGTTGCAACATGTAATAATCACTATTTACTGCTTCCTTTAACTGAACTAAATCAATATTTTTTCCTAAAGTAATTAAACCATATGGAGATAAAAGCTATCATACAGGCAGAAGTAAAATTTGAATATTTTGGTCAGATAGCAGCAATTCTTCTAAGATTCAAATGCAATCATTAATTCATTAAAGGTACAATTTGTGTTGAATAAGGTTGAATAAGTCCATGCTATTTTCTGTGCCATCAACTCAATAACAACTTGTCTATATGCCAGCCAAGCACAGTGGCTAGTTTTCTTAGGATGAACTTTTGATTCTAATCAGTTTTAGTCAACTGTTTTTGGCTTATAAATAAATACAGAGGGTGAAAATCTGCATAATAAAGAAGATATTATATGCAAAAAGTCTTGAATTAATAAAATGACTAAAGCTGATATATCAAACACCTGAAGAAGAGGAAAAAAAAAGGTTAAGATTTTTCTTGAACTCATTGTACACCTTCCACTTTTTATGGTATGCATTAATAATACTTCAAAGTTGGCATATCTGGAGATAAGAAGAATTATTCAGTTTAAATAGCAACAGTATTCTTAGCTTTCAGAATATTCTTATGAATCCTTGCTACTTCCACTAACACTGCTCTTTTACATTTGCTTTTTAGGTGAAGAAGAGTCTGTGACTGGGAATAATGCAAAATAATTTGACTTTTGAGAGACTCTAAACTCTTCAAACCATTGTTATAACAGATGATGCTTGACATTGCCAATCATTCTGTCTTCCTTTTACTTTTAAGTCCTGATATCAGTAGAAGACTGTGTACATGCATTCATATGGTGCTGTTTGGTTTGTGGATCACACATGTCTGGAGTTAAAATATCTTCTGTCTTCACTGTTAGTTAGAAAGAACTTTAAAATCTCAAAAAATATCCCTTAATATGGCTTGCAAGGTAAACAAGCATTTGGGGAAAAATGCTATGTACATGCTAACTTGAATATACCTTTATAAGTACCAAACAATATTTCTTCAAGTAGGAACTTTATGTTGATATTGTTCATTTTATCATACACACATTATTCCATAATCTAAAAAATAATATCATTTTGCAAGCAGGTACCTGGTGATTTGTTATTAGGTCCAGTTATGATGCTGCAAGGTGATAAATTAATATTAATACCTTTCAAAAGATTCTGGGGTTGAAGCCTCACTATCATATATGGGCACTAGAATTTGGCTCTCCTGTTTACTTGGAATGTTAAGCCCCTGATTTTCATGCTCAAGTATTCAGAAGTCTAGTCAACCCAAAATGGAGACCATTGTCTGAGATGCAGTCCTTGTCTGGAGAGTAAAACTGAGGATTTCCTGAGGCTTCGTGCTGTGAGAAGAGGAACTGGAAAGCCAAAGATGAGTCAATGCCTTTTCCCACCACCAAGTTAATATGCATTTGAATCTCTATTTCTTTGTTCAGAATGACTTCTCTTGTGGAGAAATTGCTCAATCTAGAGATGATTGTAGTTACACCATCATTCAAGTGAATTAATGCAGTGAAACAAAGAAGACTCTCTTCATCACTAATGGACACAAGACGTATGCAGTGACTGACTGACCACGGGCTGCTCTGGTGTCCTAGCCTGGATTGCAGCAACAGTGTCTGCTTTGGATAGCAGCAGTGTATGCCTTCCTAACAGCTAATTATTTCTGCAGAGTGACAGTATGATGTTGATTAAAAATATATATTAATATATATGGTATATTGTACCTATAAATATATCTTGCCTGATTTATTTGGTCTGAGCTCATCTATAAATTGTCTGGCTTCTGAAGGAAAATGGCAAAATTTGTCTTGCACGTAGAGGGATAGATTTCAAGTTAAATCAGGGGTTAGATCAAAAAAATCCAAATGAATAACAAACTCCCAAGAGCTCAAACAAAGCAAATTTTAATACATAAATATCAGAAGGCATGTGTATGTCTTGAGCAGAGAACAAACATGAGATCTGGATGGATGGGAAAAAAAGGTCGGCTAATACTTTTCCCTCTGAAAAAACAAGAATAAGAGCGTTCTAGTACAGCATAGTGGTTAGATCATCAATAAGCCTGATTCAGTCATGAATTTGAATAATTGAGATGTATTCTGTTTCAAGCAAGGAAGCAAAAGTAAACATACTCCTCATCTGTCAATTATCTCCATTGTCAGTTTAATTTCAAGGAAGAAATTAAGGAAATTCTGCATTTTCCTAAAAAATAACTCAAACAAAAAAAACCCAACCAACAAGCCATCAAAAAAAAAAAGTACAAAATGAAACAAAAGCAACACCAAAAAACAACACACAAAACTAAGCATCATCAAAAAAAAAAAAATCTCAAAATACATACTTATATGGCATTGAACCTTTCACATGACTTTCCTGAAGGTTAAGGAGGAATTCTAATCCATTTGGTTTTAAAATCTCATCGTGGATTTTTCATCTTTTTCCTACACACCCCACAAAAATTTTATAGGAGAGGACTAGACAAAAGTCTGGAAGATGCTTCTTTCTTTACTATGAGGTAATATTCAGTACTGCTTATTAGTAAGTCAACTACAATCACAAGAAACAAGTTTTCACTGAAGTCTATTGATGTTTGCTTTTGTCTTTATAAGGTGTTTGAACATTCAGTCTTGAACGTATGCTGCTGGAATGAGTGCTGATGCTGTTAAAAATGATTATTAAAGTGAATTGAGAGTAATTTTTAATAGTGTTTCATTGGAGTCAGTGGGCCAATATTATCAAAAGTGAGTCTCATTGGAGATTCGTTTCTTCATGTGAAGTCACTGAAGCCAAAGGTAACAGGCTACAGAAAGTTAACCCCACACAGTGCAATTACATTCAATGTAGCCTCATCTTGTGGCAAAAAAACCCACTTTATTAAGTAGAAGATTGGTGTATCACTTTCACACAATATATTAAAAAACCCACCAGGGTAGTGTCACAGAGGATGGTAACTACTGCAGCTAGGCTTTTAGGATAATTGCACAGTACCACTTAAGGCACAGATCACATACTACTACAGCATGCTTTCAAGAGGGAAATGTTAGGCAAGATATCCCATATCCTATACTCTTTGAACAGTGCCTCACGCTCTTGCTTTTTCTAGATAGTCATGAGAATCAGACTAAAGGACTCTGATGTCTCATCCAGAGAGAGATGGCAATTGTAAAAAGACACATTCACTGCCTCTCTCTGAAAACTAAAGAAATGAGAGCAAAACTACTTTCACTTTCATGAAGATTTAGAGGGTTTGCAACATTTGATTAATGGAGAATAAATTTAGCTACTTACCAGGAAAAGCAATCTTCAACGTTTTTTTTCAACTTAAACTAAATTGCTATTAACTTCCAAAACGTTCAGAGGAACTTATGTAAAACCAGCAGATGCACAACTCGATCCTGTTATGTTTTGTGTGGGTCCAAAGTGAGAGACATCCTTTGCTTAACCATTCCATGGATTCTGTCATTCCACAAACACCACTGTATAATCACATTACAGCAGAAAACTGTGTCAATGGAAAAATATTATACAAAAGCATGAATTATCTATGTGAATGTAAGTATATAGTTCAAAGTGATTACATATTGTATAATTGATGTGCAGTTTTATGTTTTTGGGGTGTTTTCCTCCACAATTCTAAAATATTCTCTATGCTCTAGATCTATTTGCCATCAATTAAATATTATAATATAAGCTCTTTTAGTATAAGTACAGCAATTCCAAGTTTCACTTAAGTCTTTATATTCATTAATGCCTTTGCAGCTCAGAATAATTCTGTAATTGTGGAACCCTTGGAGTGAAAGTATTACTTAATGTCCCATCAACACTGGGACACAGGACATAAGTCAACTTCAATGTGTATAGGGTAAAAAAGATTAAAAAATATGTGCAATATAGGACTTAAAAAGTCTAAATGAGATTGTAGATTAATTCTCAAATCTATCCTCCCAATTTAGGTGGGCAGTGATGAGAATGAAGCAGCAAAATGCTAAATATTCTGTCTCCTTCATGTCTAATGGGTAATTTTGTTCATTCTGCCTGAGCTGCTGGAAGCAAATCAGATATCTCAGTACTGAAGACATTTTTGTAACTTGAAAGTCACACCAGCATATAGCATGCTTTCCAGGTCCACTTGGAAGTGTTGGCTCCTGACCAACTGCACTGGTACAATACTCTGCTACACTGCTCTCTTTTAATGCCAGCTCTCCACAAAGGTTGTGAAGAATTTTTATCTACTCTTGTTTGGCCTTGTGGTGCAGATTCATAGAAACAGGTAATTGCAAGGAAATATCATTCTTTTTACCTTTTTATCTTAAACATTCCCTTAGATTGTTTTCATCATAAAATTGGTAATTTAAAACTTTTTTTAAAGTCTTAAAAACAAAAAAGAAAAAACAACACAACAACATTTATTGTATATCTGGAGACATTCTTAAAAAAAACCTCTCTTCATGGAGTGACATGGAGTTACTGAAATATGTCGCAGTCTCTGGCATGTGTGCCAGTCGACATTGACACTGCACTCGAGGTGCTTCACCAAAATTATCAGAAGGCTTCACATATCTATATCTTGTTATTCAAACAGTCTCCTATATCTTTCTTCTTTTTTGCTTCTAAGAGCAGCTCCACACAGCTCCAGCATTGTCTCTCTTCTTCTGTTCCGAGTCCGGCTCCATCCTGTCCCTAGCACGGCCGCCTAACCCTGTCTATCCTAAGTACAAAATCTTACAGTATCTTACCTTTTCTGGCCCCTTGCCACAACCTCCTGTCCCTGGGTCTTCACAGCACGACCAGCAGACTTCAACTAACTCTGTACCAGTTAACTCACTACTTATCATGCCCAAGGCTGTGAGGGCAAGGTGTTTCTACTCTGAGATAATTAACACAGCTGTAACCTGTTAGAGGGGAGACTGCCTTCTGCAGCATCTATTTTTGTATCACCACAGAAATATGTGGTAATCAAAAACGATTTTGAGAAAGCATCACAGTCAGTCCTGGGCAGGTCACTGAAAACTGGATTACTGTTTTCGGCCAAGGCAAGTTCTGTGAGTTAGCAGCTCTGCTTGCTTCTTCCTTGGAGAACATAAAGGGAGAACAAGTCACAGTCCCAATAGTTTCTGAAGGATTATTGTTACTGAAAAAAAAGAATGAAAAATATGTTTTGACAGTTTAGTACCTTCTGAAAAAATAATTGAAGTTAGAAAGTTAGATGCCAGGATTAGTCAAATCAATCTGACTTTAAATGGCAGAGATGATAAACCCTAAAAAGAAAAATCTTTTATGGTAACTTTATCACAGTGTTCATCGTAGAAGGGCATATATATAATTAGGTATGCATGGTAGAACCCCTGTAAAGTAATAACTTTTAATGAATAGCCCTGTTAAAATAATACATTTCTGGGCACCAAACCAAATATGTACAGGAATACAGTGCAAACCTTCTGAATGATAAAGCAGGAAACTAAAAAGAAAATAAAAAAAAACCCTAACAAAAAGAACATTTAGTAGGAAATTGGACTGATATGCCTGCTTATATTAATAGCTGTACATGTTTTCATGAAATCAAAATAAATTTGATAAAAGAGACTTTTGAAATTACTATATGCTGTACAAATATTATTCATTAAAAATAAAAGATTTTTCCCTAAGAAAGTTGATTCTAATTTCATCTCTTTTGCTGATTTCAAAAGAATTATACCAGGAATGCATCTGTTCCTTTTAGAGTATTTGCTTCATGCTAGTTGTATGTTTTGTTTTATTAGGACAGCACTGCACTCTATTTGATAGAAAACCAGTCTCTGATCAGCAAACCTTATTCTACTTAAAAAGCTTTACCCCGTGGAGTGCTTAGATCCAGGTTCTTAAATAGCTTTATGTACCCAACTCTTTTAGGAAATAAAATGTGATACTACCTAAGTTTTAGATCTTCAGAGATACTTGATTTTCTGAACTTCAGCGAGTGCCAAGGTCATCGAGTCTCAGTAGGCAGCCAGCATACTGATGCTTCAGACATATGCTGTCATTCTCACATGACAGTCAACCTCTTCCCCTGAATTTGGGAGCCAAAGCTGGTGACTATATACAGTCTCAGAATGATGGGGAGCAGAGCACATGAATGTTTAGTTTTGCATAAGAAATTGACTTATCGGGGAGGATCTGAACTTCGAAGGACCATGTCAAACATTCAGTTTTACTTCTCTGAGCAACAGGTTACCAATGTATAAGATCCTCAGGAATGTGACTAGCTTATTAAGACTTTCATTAAGATTATATCTTCCAGATTTCCTGTTCTGAGATCAGATCAATTTGTTGGTGAAATTCATTCTCATTTTAAAAGGGAAGGAGACAATGCCTCTAGGAGAGGGGGGAGTGACCCCCCTAGAGAGCAACCTTCTTCTAAATGGCAAAAAAAGTCTTAAAACAGAAAATGTCTCAAAAACTGCAGGAAAACCATTACATTTGGAGAATGGATAGCAAGGTGTAAGAAGGAAAGAGTAGTGTCAAACACTACAGAATATGAAAACATCCCAGTGAATTAATTTTCTAAATTATATTTTGGAGGTTAAGTATTTCTTGACTTGATAGTCAAGACTTGTAGTACTGGTTTCAGTGTCATTTGTGTGCTTCATAAATTTATTTCACTTTTCACACACTCTTATTTTAAAAAAAAGTATTACTGAGAGATTGTTGAAAACATTCCTGGAAAGTTCTAACAGATTGTGCAAGATGAGTTAAAGCTAGTGTTGAGAGATAGTGATGTTCCATATCAAGTAAATTAGTTTATTTTACATCTCTTTATGCTTCAATCCAAACCCAGGACTACCTCTATGTCTCTATGGTGACTGTGAGACAACCTTGTGCCATAGTGACTTGTTCTGAAGTTGCTTGAATTAAGAGGCAGTGCTTTGGATCTATATTTCTATGGATGAAATACGGCAGATTAAGTGATTCTGGGCTGCTAACCGCCTCTATCCTTCTCTCTGTTTTAGAGCTCTTGTGATTCATTGCCATTCTCCTGAAGTCACAGAGAAAGGACAGACGGTTTTAATTACGATCACAAAAAAAAAAAATTTCTATCAGGCATATGGAGATAACAGCCCAGAATTTTTACGAGACCTTGGAGAAGTTAGCTTGCCAGAATTTGAAACCCTGGAAGTTGACTTATTTTAGCTTCAGAGAAAATTTCCTGAGCCTCTGATTTTCTTTTTTCCAGGAGAGTCTGATAATAAAATGACTAAAATATGACCTTTGCTTAGAAATGGATGAGAGAGAAGATGTACAAATAACAATACCTGGAAAATGGTACATATTAATAAGAACTAATTACAGTTTATTTTCAATTATATTTTAAAACCCATCTTCATAAGACTTGCTTGAAGTTGTACTGTTTTAGGTTGAAGTCACTGAAATTTTATGGTACTAGAAAGGATTGGGTCCTTGATAACAACTTTATAATGGCTATAAAGGGTTTCCACAGTTACATATGATTTAATTGTTGGAAGACCTTTTTAAAAGCTTAATATTAGGCATAAGGTGGGTTGGTGACAGGGCGAATGTTTCCTCATGTCCTATTGAGTGGTTGAGACTTTTTAAAAAAATGTATTTGATGAAAATCTTATTACTTTTTTCCTAATGGAAGTGTTAATAATCAAAACATCACTATTCCAAAAAGAAGAAGCATAGGATTATTCATATTCTGCTGCTGAATGTCTTAGTTTTTGATGTCAGCTGGAACCAGCACCTGATAACAAGATTTCATAAATACAATTAATCTGAAAAACATTAAAATAACTCAGTTTCTAGCTACATTTATCTTTATAAGAGTAGACTTTATGAAGAACACCAGATAGGCAAAAATGTTAACACTTCAATTTCCTGAATTTAGACTTTTCTGATACTGACTTTATTTTCCATTTGATCTATAGGTGCTACTTTAAAAATATTTGAACAATATATTTTATTTATAATTGTAAAAAGGTAGTGGAGGCAGAAGCAGCCTGTACTAAAGAGGTACCAGAAGCAGAGAGTTCAGTACATAAAACTTCTGTCTTTCATTAATTTTCATCTAGAGTAAATGTGAGGTGTAGTTCACAACGCTGAGTAAGTGTGGAACAATTTAAAGAAGTTACTACTCTCCCAGGCGAAATGCATCATCTCCCCACCTGTTGCCTTTTATGAATGAGTGCTGGTGCTTGTTGGGAGTTTACTGGGGCTCCATTTGGCTTCAGGGAGGGCTGGATTAGGTTCTGACATAACTGATTTCCCACCAGCATCTTGCATAAGCTGTTCTTTTAAGGACCAGAGTGGATTTTTTTTTCTGTGCAGAGAGAAGTAACCTAGCAGCAGTGAGTTATGAGCAGTCATTGACCATTTGGAGTAATAATCAGTTTATTAAGGAAGCAATTTACAAAGGTACTGCAATTACAGCTAACTTCTAAATAAATATACACAGACTAATTTCTTAGTGCCTCCGAATTCTTTTCTCTTCCAACCTGTATTTCTTTTACAGACCTACAGGATAAATCCTGAGCAAACATAACAGCATGTGGCTTTTACCTAAGTCCATTTTCCCTCACTCTAAAGACCTTCAAGAAGAAAAAAGGAAATAAATTTTACAAAAGACTGAAAATAGCTACGATAATACTGCTTCTTGGATGAAAATCAAGGAGACACAGATTTAAGATTTCTGCCAAATTCAGAAGTTATTATTCAGGGCCAAAGTCTTTCATTTACAATACCTGGTATCTTAGAATACTGGCTCAGCATGTGCTTTTTGGAAACAGGGAGTGTTAGTCACCTTCTCCCACACAGCTGAAGTAGCACCATGAAGATGCAGAGGCAAGTTTCAGGTGAAGCACATGATTGCATAACCCTTTTAACACACATATAGGGCTTGGGAAATCAGTAAATCAGCTGGGCTTACAATTTGATGTTGCCTCCCACGTGGAAAGTTGCCATCCTGTTCATAAAGCTTGAGGTGGACTGTATTCAGCTTATAAAACACTCTCCATAACTTTGTAAATTCAAAACTTGTCATCACATTTTTCCCTATAAATGGAATAATTTAAGTATTTTCCCACAATTTAAATCAATTTTCCCACAATTTAAATCAATCCTTACTAAATGGTCAAAATTTCACCAGTAAACACCAGCAGTGTTGACTGAAATCAAACCATAGCAAATAGTGCTCAGCTCTGACAAACTTATCCACCCAAGTCAAAAATGGCATTACTTTGAAACCCCCATTAGTTCACTGTTCTTGCCTAAAGGCATAGAAGTGGGAGTTAAGGACCTCTCAGTGCAATTTTTTACATCCATCATGCACAGGATGCCTCTAAACAAGCAGGAGTGTAGTGTCTTCTGAGGACAAGAGACCAGCAACCAAATTGCTATTGAATCAGTTGAACTATGAGTACAATGAAGCCTGGAGCTGTAGCCATTTGGCAAAGAGCCTTATGATCTGTTGTGCTATGCCATGGGTTTCCTGAGGAGATTTGGCTCCATGATGAATGCTGGTGGCCATTGCCATCACTGTGTGATTGAGGTGCAGATAGAGCAACAATATGGGAGTGGCATTGGGAAATTCAGATTTTTTTTCTCCCTTTTTTCAACTTATTTTTCCACATCCATGTGTTTTTATTCTGATTTTGAGGACAGAAATAATCACACACTTACCCTGTAATAATGTAGTAATCTGTCATATAAATACCCTGCCATTATATGGTAATTATGGTTTCATTAAATGATCAACAGCTACCATGTTAGCCAAGAATAATTACACATTTGTGTCCTGTATCTTAAAGTGTTCTCAGCTCCCTTTTTTTTTTTATTGAATAGGGGAAAAAAATGTTCCCTCATGAGTAAGATCACAATTTGGCCCAATGTATGCATTTATTCAGTATGACTTGGAATGCCACAATCTCCTATTTTGACTTTATTCCACAGCATACCAAGGCCTCATTTAAGGGAACTTCACCACAGCTATTATGGCTGCACATTTTCAAAGTTTCCTGAATCAGGGGCCATTCCACATTACTGGGTTTTTTTTCTTTACACTTCCAGTGCCAGTTTATTACTTCCCAGAAATTTAATAACACAGTAGTGTCTACATTGCAGCTCTCTGTCTGAACAACCTAGTTTAACATTTGACATTGACCCAAACAACTGGTACCTTGAAGGTTTCAGTGATTGTCCTCAGCACTAAGTATCTTCTTGTAATTAATAAAGAGACATCCTCCACTTGCAATTTTTTCTCTAAGTTGAAATATGAGACATAAGAACCATGTATAATATTCATTGAAGCAGCTTTAAATTACACTAAATAGACCAGTGTGTGTAGATCTGCTAAATTTTACTATGTGGACACAGTAAAAATATTTTACCATTTCATCTGTACATTTTCCCACTGTTGACCTTTTAGCACAGATACATGATTATTCATTACATACAGCTTTTGACCATTCATTGAAACTGGTTGTCAGTAGCACAGATATGCTGGATAAAAACATGATGAGTGAATTTAGGGTACAGTTTGGGTGCCTTACCATGGCCTCCTAGGCCCCTGAGTCATCCTGGGGTACCTAAGCCAGTGACACAGGGATGGCAGATCCTGAAAGAGACCAATGGGCTCCAGGACTGGTAACTACAGCCCAGGTAGGATATCCTTGGGTAGCAAAAGTGGCAGCAGCCCATCTGTGTTTGGGCACTGAGTTGTGCCCTAAATTTCTGATCATGGTCAACTCATCTTCCTCTTGGACAGGCAAGTGGTGTGTTGAAGTCAAGAAACTTCATTTGAAAATGGTATTTTCATTTGAAAATTGGAATGATAGCTCTATTCCAATTTACAGGATCAATATTTTGTTTTCAAAGACATATTTAGTCTAGTTGACACTAGATGGGGAAGAGGGGAGGAAGGACAGAAAGTGGAGAACAGGAGGGAAAGGAAGTGCAGTTTTGCAGCTTCCTCTGTTAAGTCTCTCCCATAATATGCATAGCTTTGGTCCATTAATTTCTGTATTTCTCTTCTACCACCAACTATTTTTGTTCTGCCAAGAGCATAATTCTGCAGGCACTTTACAGGTTTTGGATACACTCTTCCTCATCAACTTTCCCTTTTCCTGCTCTTACTGAAAAGCCTCTGTTTGAGTTGTTTTGACCTATTTGTCAGCATTTTTCCTTTCCTTTTCCTGTGTAATTGAAATTGTCAGTTCCAGAATTTCAGGGAACCTTCTATTTACAACATTCATAGGCTCTGATTCATCGTGCTAACTTGAGCCACATAACTTGACACATTCATTAAAATTACACATAAACTGAAATAATTGAACATGTGCTTCACAGAACATTTTCCAAAGCATTTCACCTCAGTAAAATATAAAAAGGGCAAGGTTATTGCAACACATACTCAGCACTATTTCCTTGTGTTTGGAGTGGCTTTAGAAGAACCTATTTTGCTTTTAGAGAAAAACATATGAAGTTTACATTGAGTTAAATGCAAGCAAAATTTCAAACTCGATACACACCCAGTGGTTGAAGGCTGTCATCCTGAAATGTAGCCTTTCATCCAGAGGAAAACTCTTTCCACCATATCCTTATGTTAAACATTTATTTATTTTAGAGAGACAAAAAGTTTTCCTTTCTGTGATACAAGTAATTTATCCCAAATTAATAGGATAAATTGGATTTTTTTAAAGTTCAAGACAGAATCTGGATGGGATTGAGTACTGAAGTCTAATCATATCATGCTTTATTCAGTGACAGTGCTTGTCCTGTGAACACATGCCCCAAATCACCACAGTAATCTGTTCTTAGATCGTAACACAGACTGCTGTGTACCTTTTCTTATAGATCTGTATTTGTACCATGTCACCATTTCAAGTGAGATACTCAGTAAGAAACAGGTATCTTAACATGATCTTTCAGGCTGTATGAGTCCAACAATCTGTTGTTACTATGAGTTCCTGTGAGGTAGTTTCTTCTTGAAAATAAATGAGTAGAAACACAAGGAAAAAGGTGTACAACACAGGAGAATGGCAAGTATGCAGATGTAATCCTTCACTTTTGTAAATCATCACAGGTGCCATAGGTTATGAGACACAATGAAGTCCTGTGCATGTTGCTGAACAAATAAGGAGGATCAGAAAATCCAAAGAATTTCTAGACACCAGAGAGATATTTGTCTTCTGCTCTTATATTCCACTCAATCACGAGCCTTATCTTTAGAAACTTCCAAGGCATCTAAAAAGTATTTTCCAAGTAGAATATATTCCAAGTCTCTGTTGTGACGGTACCAGTATAAAGAAAAGAATAACTTCAGCAACATACACAAAAATGCAATCAAGAAATTCAAAGCAAGATTTGTACTCCCCCTCCCCACTTAGCACTCAAGAGAGAAAACCTGACTGTTGAGAGGGGAAAAGCAGCTCTATCATGTTTTATTTATATATTTATTTATTTTTAAAAACCTTTACTAAGAAAGGGAATAATTTATTACGAGGAAACATACAAAAGAAAGATGACCACTGATACTATATGCAAGTAGAGCATACTCAGGTAACTTGACCTATATTTTAAAATATATATATTTTTTCTGCCATTGACTGCCAGTACAAAGGCTCTGGTCTTGCGACTGGAGATTTCTCATTGAAGCTCCAGGGCTATGTGGAGCCCTCCTGGCACCAGGATCTGTAAACATGCTCTGGAATGGGAGACAAAGTTCCTAACTGAGCAATAATATCTCTATGGAGGTGTTAATTGAACTTTCTGGATCCATTGATACATTGACTAATACAGTGACTGTTTAAAAATAGCTCAATATAGCAGCTGTACAGCTTACATATAGCAGCTTTCATATTTTATCTTTATGTATCTGTCTTTTTCTTTTCTTTTTTTTTTTTTCATTTATGGCTCGCACATTTTAAAAGTGAGCAAGTACTCAGGATTTTATTGATGCAAGGGAAACATCTAGAGATGTGAAAGAAGTGGGGGTAAAAACATAAGAATGAGGTGAACAGTGATCCAAGCTTTGAACTTGAAAACACATTGTGCTGTAGCTGAATGCCTTGGCAACAATCCTTGTGATATGTGTATGACCCACATGGGCAGTGGAAAATGCAAATGGTAAGGATGCAAGGACACTTTCAAACACATTTTCTCTGTCATGTAATTTATTGTGAAAGTATATATTACAGGAAAAACAAGCTTTTAAGCAATACTAAAGTGAAAAATCATGTAAGGTAATAAAAATGTTCAATAAAGCTGAAAGTAAAACTCTTTGTACTTAACATTGCCTTCTAGGGCTGTGCCAAACTGGTTTTGTTTTTACCTGTATTTATTTTGTTCGGTTTTGCTGTGTTTTTGAGACATTTTGTCATCTTTTGAAAGAGTCCTCCCTTCCAAAGTGGGAAATCCTGTTAGTGAAGAATATCTCAAAAGAGAAAGGATTTGAAGTGCACATGAAAGGCACTTGAAGTGTGACTGCTTTACAGGCTTACAGATCATGTCAGGTGAAACCAGGCAATGTTTAACAAGGTAAGCAGCCGAACCCTTGTGGGTGGCCCTGCATGGCTCCTGCCAGCTCAGAGAAATGGCATATTCTTCTCAAGCCTCTGGATTCCAGATTATCTGATTTGTTGTGCTTTTTCTTTTTAATTTCCTTGGGTGATTGTTTATTAGAAGCAATGGTCACTGCCATTCTGATTTCCACCTCAGACAAATATCTTATTTTTAATTTTTTTCCTCCAGCTAGACACATTCAAAGAGATTCATGTTAGAATGTCAATGACATTTTAGGTACCCTCCTTTAGGTATACTACCATTACTTTCCTGGGAGACTCAGACTAATGGGAGTTACATTAACTCTGCAGTGCTCCTTACAAGACGAAAGGAGAAACATCAGCCCGCTGGCAGTGTCAGTAATGGCATCTCACATACAAGGCTTTCTTGGTACTCAAAGTCTCTAAAACAGTCAACAAGATAGTGTAAAAACTGATTTAAGTTTACAAAGCATTAGTATGCATTTTTCTCCTGAAGAGTGAGCACTCTGGGGTATTACTTCTGGTAGTACTACTGCTAGTACTGCCACTTTTATCATTTAAGAGTAAGGATTGCTGTTCTGAGACAGTTGGGTACCATTCAGGTGGGTAGTCAAAAACGGATCCTGAGGAAACAGTATTAAAGCCAGCACACAGAGTAGTACTTTTCTTGGTATACAATCCCAGCAGTCAGTGCTTTTCTCTAAATTCTGATGCCTTACCAAAGCAGGTTATCCTGGCACTCAGGACTTGTTTCCTGAAAGGTGCTGAAGATCCCCATTCTTCATATAAGTCACTTTGGGTTTACTACAGCATAACTATATAGTCAGTAGCTAGAACTAGTAATTTTTATAATGAATTGTCATTAGACCATGAAGAGAATAAGTAAAATATCTGCTAAACCCAAAAACCTAGAGCTAAGATCCAGTTTGAAAACAGCTGCTCCTTGCCCTGCATGATGGTTCCTATGGAGCCTCTTCCCCAGAAAAACTAGTAACTATGGGAGGAAACCCACCCCCAATCCCCAAATAACCAAAACTCAGCCAAAATCAACAAACTTGGAAAGCTTAACTTTCTTTTCTAACATCTCTAACACCCTGGATGTAGCAAAGAAACCAAACCCAGGTCTGATTCTTATGGCCCTGATATGATTTGCTATAAAATACTTAGTATACTATTGGACTTGCTGTTGAGTTCTTCCTGGTGTAACTTTTGATTAGGAGCTCCATCACAGTGGAGATATTGCTGAATTAGATAATGAATTTTAGACTTTTTTTTTTTTTTTAGTGTGAGCACGACATCTAAGCAAAACCATTTTTTTTTCCTTTAACAAGTAACCAGAAGGTTTTTTAGTTGCAACTCAGTTTTTCTTCATCATGAAAAAATCAGCAGATTTTTTCAAGGTCACTGGGGAGTTAGGCTCTTGAATCTTGTTTTCCAAAGTGGCTTCAGCTTAAAAAAGCCACTGAAGAAAAATCAGTGAGATTGAAAAATCATTTCTGAGAGGGAGACCAACACCTCTATTATTTACAAATATTGCAGTGGATTTAATGTCGAATCCTTGGTTTTACCTATAGGAGTTCAGATAAAACTGCCAGCTGATTTTTTTTTTTTCTTCCATTTCTTTGAATGGTAATGTCTAGATTTTAGATACAGGAAGGTGGTGCTTAATGACGAAGAGCTCTCAGATAATCCTTGTTCCACAGAACCCTTGAGAAATCCTGAAGAAGCTGTTTATTCCATCCTTCTTCACTGTAGAAATTTGTCCTTCTTGTAACAGGACCCAATGATGTTAATTTTTACCTTCTCACAGTGAGGAATCTATTTGGAGCAGTCATATAGTGTGGGGAGTCTACAGAGAAGTCTGTAAGTACATTTTATTTGAATTACATTCCTGACTGCAAGCATAGCCTTCTCTGTCTTGTGCACTCATAATGTCTTTGTATGAACAGAAGAAGTGGATCAAGAATTCATCTCATGAAGGATTTAGAACAGGTAGCTGGATCCCTAACTGTCTTGAATAGTAAGCAGTAAATGGCCTAATGCAGAGCAACAAATTAAATTAATTCCTTTCATATGTATTGTCTGCACCTAGCCTTTCTTTTCTCAATTAAAAGAAAACAGGCCTAATACCTCCAATGTAAAACAAAATCATATATCATAGTTAATTAAGTAATTGCTCTAAATTGCCGTAACTAACGGATGCCTGCCTAAGTATGTTCACATTGTGAATCCACAGAAAAGGACATAAGGAATTAACAAGATTCAGATGGAAGAGAGATCACTAGAGGAATTACTTTACCGAAAATATTGTTATCAGCCTCTCTTACAAGAATGGATACTTTAAAATTCCAAAGATGATAAATGAAGAACTTCATTAATTTAGGTCTTTACCCTTGAAGGAAATGTCTTTTTATATATACATACTTCTTTTTTCCCTTCCTCCCCTCCTTTCTGTTTTCATCTTTTTGGCTGTAGACACACAAAGCAGTATCATTGTGATCCAGGATTTATTTGAAGAGATTTCATCTGGAATGGAGTCAAGCAGAGCAGTGGCAGGGGAGCTTTTACAGATTATGACCTGTAATCTCATTAATACTCTGAGACACAAAGATCCAAATGTTGAGTAATTTTGGGAAAGACTACAGCCTATGTGGCTACATGCCCTTATGACAAGACGTCCTGGAGGCCAAGATGAAACCAGCTTCTCAAAAGTCCAACATGAGATAAAATGCTGCTGATAACAGCTGACACTTAAATTTAATATTTTCAACAGGAGCAACAAAACATTAAATCTCAAGACCATATCTTTATTCTCTGTCACCTTTTACAATGTTTCTCCTCACAATAAAGGAATGCCCAAGACTTAGTAAAGTATAATTTCATCCAATACTGCTAAAGACAGCAGGTCAGTGACCATTAAAAGCGAAAGCTTTTAATCTCTCTTTTGGAGTTCATCAGACAGTAAACTGGTTCACTGAGGCTGGCTCAGGTCCTTAGCTCTTGAGTAAATTTCACACTATCATGAAAAGCTAATTATAGACATAAAAGGTACATTTAGCATCTTGAGCTTGAAAACCCAGAACAATGTCTAAAAAAAAGTGTTGTGGCTAGATCAGAAGTTTGTCATTATTGTCAAATGAAATACCAACAAGATTGTTATGGTTTGTAAGTAGCTCCTTATGCAGATCATGTTGAAGAAAGCTTTCCTGGGGTGGGTGCATATTTTTAAATGGTGCAGAGCCTCACTTTGAAAGGCCTTCTGGCATGACTACTTGAGAACAGGTGGCAGAGTAGCAGTAGGTGTAATGTGGTCTATCCTTACATTAATTCTTTGGTACTCTCCTTCATCACAGAATCATTGAATGCCGTGTTGGAAGGCACTGATCAAGACCACCAAGTTCAACTCCTGGCCTTGCACAGGACACTCCAAGAATCACATCATGTGCATGTGAGCATTGTCCAAAATCTTCTTGAACAGAGACAGGTTTAGTGCTGTGACAGTTTCCTTGTGTAACCTGTTCCAGTGCTGAGTTACCCCCTGGGTGAATAACCCTTTCCTGGCATCCAACCTAAACCTGCCCTGGCTCAGCTTCATGCAGTTTCCTCAAGTCTTGCCACTGGTCACAGGTGTGAAGAGATCAGAGACCCCTCTGCTTCCCCTTGTCTTGGTTTGGAAAGACAGGTATCTGCCAGGGAAAGCTGGAGCTTCCCTTGGAATGGAGAATGTAAACCCCTCACCCCCTCCAAATTATTATAATTTTGCAATTAAGGGCTTTCAGGCAAAGATTTGAGAATAGGAATAACAGTTCTTTACTAGGAATATTAACAATACAAGTGTAGTAGTAAAAAAACCCAAACAAACAAGCAAACAAATATCAATCCTAGAAACCCTGACAGAGTCAGAGCTACAACCAGACACCCTGTTGGTCAGGGTGTTGGAAGCAGTCCAAAAGTGAGTCCTCCTGGACTGGCAGATGTGGTTCTGTTGGAGCAGAGATGATCCTATAGAAAAAGGCTCCAGTGATGGTGAGAAGGGTCCAGTGATGGTGAGAAGGGTCCAGTCTTCCTCCAGGAATCAGGTGGAACCAGATACTTTGTGTTCCTACATCTCACTTTTTATCCAGGTAGGAATGGTTGGCTCCCCCCACTCGGTGGAGCATCTCACAATGGGATGATGGAATATGTCATGTCCTTAGTGAGCCTTAATGGCCCATTAGCAGAAAATATCCCCCTGGAAGGAGGAGGGGTGGTGAAAGAGATAAGAAACACTGCCCCACCTGGTTTTAACAGTTGGCCCATTATCAGAAGGCACCCACCCCCCTCCTCCCAGAGTTACAAGAGATAAAGAAAACATCTCCCCAGCTGCTTTCAACAGATGAAATAGAATACACATTTTTGGTTCCATAACCCAGGACACCCTCATGATCAAGATGAGGTCTCCCTTCAATCTCCTCTTTTCCAGGCTGAACAGACCAAGTGACATCAACCATTCCTCATATGAGTTTCCCTCAAGGCCCTTCACCATCCTTGTGACCCTCAAAAAAAGTGCAAGAAGCTGAGTCAGGGAAGGTTTATGTTGGGTATTAGGAAAAGTTTCTTCACCCAGAAGGAGTTTGGGCACTGGAAAAGGATCCCCAGGGAAGGGTCACAGCACCAGCCTGACACAGTTCAAGAAGTGTGCTCTCAGGCACCAGAAAATGCTCTCAGGCACCAGGTGTGACTCTTGGGGTGTCCTGTGCAGGGCCAGGAGTGGGACTTGGTGATCCTTTTGGGTAACTTTCAACTCAGCATATTCTATGATTCTCTCTGAGGAAAGCCTCTTAAAACCTCAAGTTTTTCTAATTGAAGGTAGTTTATAATTTTAAACATACAGTATTTCTCTACTGCGGAAGTTCAAAAGACAGACAGAAAGCCTTTTGAACTTGCTGAAAGCCAGTAGCCATGTACCTAAAGCCAGAGTTTGTTGGAAAGCTTCTGGTGGCAACCCTGTGTATGGATTCAGAGAAAATATTTCCTTAATTTCTATTTTTCTAACAGGTCCAGTTCATTATCTACTTATTTCAAAACTGTAAAACTGATTGAAAATTTTAAAAAGCAGGGAAAAATTATTTTTCTTCTTTTAGTCTATGAATAATAGCTAGGGGAAATAAATTGGATTATTTATAAAGTCATGGACATAGTAACTAGAAAGAATCACTTCTTTCTGTCTTTAGTAAAGTTGGATGTAAATTAAAACCATATTTATAAAAATATACTTTACTGTTATCAATTAAACAATAAAAAAATTAAATTTGAGGGATCTAAAAACATTATTTATCAAGATGTTTTACTGCTTATTTACTGGGAAGAATAAACTTTTCCTTAAGGAAAATAAAGTACAAATGCAGAACAAGACAATATTCAATGGTACAAGTCCAAGCTTCCTGTGTGCTCATTTAAATCATTCCACCCTGAATTCAGTCCTTCCAGTCTCTGTGCTTGTGGTAGTAGTTTTCTGGCCTTCCTTTAGTTTCTCAGCGTCTTTGTGGTAATGGTTGTGCCTAAAAAGGGAATGAAATGTTCCAAGTGACTTCACACAGACATGCTTAGGGCCTGATCCAAGCCTATTGACAAGGCTGGAGCCCTTCCATTTGCTTCAATGAGCTTTGAATTGGATATTTTATAAGGATGTTGCCTCCTGGCTTCCTGATGCGATAGACATGCACAAAGAGACCATATTTGCAGTGCTCCTTCTTTTGTACTCTATCAAACAGCATCTTCATATCTAGTTTGCTCTCACCATAACTTACTGTCTTACTGAAAGAACCATTTTAGGTCTTTTTCTTTGATTTAGGTCATTTAGGAATATCGTACTAACTGTGCTTTCTTAAGGTTTTTTTTTTTTTTTGTAATTAAATCTGACTTGATTACTTTCTATTCACAAATCTAATTTTTCTAGATTTCCTCTGCTATTATTTCCCTGTTGCTAACAAGTGATGTCTGCTCCCCCCAATTCAACACAGATTATGAAAATTCTTAGCTTTATTTATTGAGTTTCTGGGTTTCTGAATGTAGTAAAACAAGGCCTTGTGTAATACAGATTCCTGTGGTGATGTAGGTTTCTCTGCCATTGACTGTGATACTTTTATCAATACCCTGTGTATACAGTCATCCAGGTTGTCATATCAAGTGATAACTATCTTCCAAATCAAAGTAATCTGAATTTTATAAAACCTAGTAGTAAATAGAGCTTAATGTTTTATCGGAATCCAAATGAAGTACAGCCAGCACTATAAACTTCACTTCATGTTCCTCCAGACAGTTTCTTATGGACTTCCTTAGCTTATCAAATAAGAGCATCAGTTACGCTGTCAGAAAAAAAAAAATCATGTTCAACCATTACATTTTACTAGTTTTACACTCACAGTGAGTATTTTGTATGACTATTTAGTCATCTGAATGTTTAGTGGTCATGTTCCTCCTCTCCATGGCATACAAAGCAGTCACTCTTCAAGCTCAGAACATTTTTGAAAGCTGAAATCCCTTCCCTTCCCTTCCCTTCCCTTCCCTTCCCTTCCCTTCCCTTCCCTTCCCTTCCCTTCCCTTCCCTTCCCTTCCCTTCCCTTCCCTTCCCTTCCCTTCCCTTCCCTTCCCTTCCCCTTCCCCTTCCCCTTCCCCTTCCCCTTCCCCTTCCCCTTCCCCTTCCCCTTCCCCTTCCCCTTCCCCTTCCCCTTCCCCTTCCCCTTCCTCTTCCTCCAGTATTTCTTACTTTATCAGGAATTAAAATATATAAATATGGAAATTGTACAATTTCACAGCTTAACTCCTTTGGTACTGCTAGAGTGTCAGTCATCTTCAACAAGCAGCTTGGAAGTGCTCACATAGTTCAAGTATATTTTTTTTCTATTTTTCAGTCTTTCCAATATAAATTTCACTGTGCCTGTCTGCCTTAATTTTTATGTCCTTTTCCTCTACTTCCTTTGAAGAAATCATATTAATTTTTTTTATTGTACCTTACACAGTTTTAAGGCATCATTTTAATTTCTCTTATCATTTATGACAAGCACTTAGATCAATCTGGCTCCTTCTAAAGTAAACAAGAGTGTAAATTGTGTATCCAGAAGGCTCAGGAATAGCACTAAGCTCACATTTCTCAGTGTACATGTAGCTCACCTCTGTGCCAGAGTGAGACCAAACCAGGAACTGCCCCACCATGCAATCTGGTTTCCATGTGAAGACAGATCAGGAAAGGAGCTGAAAATACTCTTGATGAGCACACAGGGTAAAAACCTTGTCTGTTAGAGTGGCTTTATCCTTGGTATTACAGAAACAACTTTTTTTTGCTAAATTACATCACTTGATTGAAATTCTTTCTGTCTTCTCTGAGTTTGGGATTTGGGTTTTTTCCCCCCTTTATGTTATTTCCATTTTCAACTTCTCCAGCAACGTGTTGATTCTTGTTGAAGTCTTATTCCATCATCCATCATGAATTCACAAGGCTACCTCCTGAACATCATGCTCTGTTTTGTTTTGGTTTGTTTTTTATTTTCAGTAGAGGGTGAACTACTATGTTTTGATAAAAGTGACATTTTGGCATCATAGGCCTCTTCTCAACTGGTGAACTTTAAGTCTTCATTTTGGTCTTATTCATTAGATCTTAAACTCATTCCTCAGCTAAATTTTCATAGTATTCTAAGAGAACTTTCTCTGAATTAAAGCTGTAGTTTCAGGTTTCTTTGGTGGCTTTCCATTGCAAAAATTTACCTGAGTGATGAAGGTGGTGGGACATTTTTCCACCATGCTTGTTTTATACTGAAAAAAAAAACCTAAGAGAAGAAAACCTGCTTTCCAGCTTTGTTTTTGTTTTTTTTTTCCAAGTAAAATAATTTAATCTCTTATTTTATACACGGAGCTCCTACTAATATCACTAGGAAATACACATCCATTTAAGGAGTAGTAGATTCTTTTTTTTGGAAAAACAAAGGAAATAAAAAACTGGTACATTAGATGAAGGAATAACTGAAATAAACTCAAGAAACCTTGGCGAATAACTTTCAATCAAAAGAACTCTGAAGTAGCAAAAATGATTGTGGATCTTCAGAACAAACAAAAAAACCAAATCAAAAACAAAAGGCGAAACCACAGAAGACTGAAAGCAGTCTGTTTCTAACAGGCTTTTTGAGCATTAAAGCTCTTGTAAAAATGTCAGTCACAACTGCACAGGCAGCCTCAGGAGTGACTGAACTTAAGCTCTGGAATCACAGAGCACAAACCAGTGTCTAAACTTAACCTGTGTTGGGAGGGCATATTGCACCTTCTTGTAAATAGTAGACTAGTCCTCCTAGGGTGGTCCATTTCTTTCATTCTTTGAAGGTAGAAAATATAAGTATATAGGATGCATTAAAACAATAAGCCTTTAGGAAAGCAACATTAGTCATCAAATTATTGTAGAACATGGTTCCTCTAGATATGAGTAGAGTTCTCTTTACAAGTAATTTAACTATTAGACTGTGAGAAAAAATAACTGATTTACTGACAGTCAGTTTGGCTGACTCCCCCACCATCAGCAGATGCTCTTGCTCAGGACACAAGTCCCAGCTGCCTTTTTTTTTTTTTTTTTTTTTTGTGTTCACCTTGTGTGCAATAGCAAGACTCTGATTTTGAGTTCTCATCCCTCTGGGCAGAGCTCCAACTCTAAGCTCACCTCATGTGTCTTATGTGTGGCTGCCAGGCAGGTAAAGACAACTGTCCTTTTGAAATTACAAAGCAGATTTAGCAGCCAGTGAATACCTTGTTACTGAGACTGATGCAGCCTCCTAATTTTTGGCACTGCTCCTTGGAGGAAAAAAGTAATCATGAGATACAGTAGGGATAATTACCAAATTGAGGAGAGAAAGCTTTCAGATGAGCAACAGGCATATTTTGGAGGAGGGAGAGGAGAGTGTTTGCTATTTTTAATTACAGCTCATTAGACACAGAGAATCAGCACTCAAATCAGTGGGGAGACTGGCATTACTTCAGTAAAAGTCAAATGAAACACCAAAATATCATATAAATCGGAAGTGGTTTTTTGCTCTGTTTTGAATTGTTCTCCTCTACAAATCTGCTTCTCTTGGCTGCACCACTTCATCATATAAACACAGCCTAAGTCAGATCTCTAGAGGGAAACATCTGATGCTGAAGATCCAGCACCCATACCATGAATTTTCTAATGTATATCCACCTAAAGGATGGGAAAATGATTCTTTCAAACCTGCTGTAGTCTGGTGCTGTACTTCAGAGCTGTGTGATAGAGTTCCTATACATTAGGGCAGTGGGCCACAAGTTTAAAAATGTTTTACCTGAGAGCAGTGCAGCCTGTGTACTTTCACATCACCTGCAATATGAAGCAAAGTCTGGAAAGTGGAAATCATTGTGATCTACTGCTCAAAAACATGCTTTGAATCCAAAGGAAAATGGTAGTATAAGTATAAATCGTCTTAAATATGAATGGTCAGCAGCAAATTAAGGCTATGAAAGTTGTAGAACTTCTGCAAAAAAAATGATCAGCAACTGGGAGAGATATGGCAGCTAATTTTTACCAGGAAGTGGGTGAGTGGGAGCATAGGAATCTGTGGTACAAATCCCACATTCATGTCCATAAAGATAAACAACTCCTTTTACATTCCTGAAGTATATCTCATTGTAATATAAGCACTACTAACTGCAGATTTCGTGTCTTTTGATATCATTAAGAGTCTGTCATAGGGCAGTGATTATAGAAAATTATTTATGCTATTGCAACCTCACATTTTACATTCCCTATGTTAGCATTCTTTTGAGTCCCTTCCTTTTTTCTTTGTCATATATTTCTCCTTTAATTTGAAATGTGGAAGTTGATGGATTTGGTGTAAAATTGGTTTAATTGAGATTCCATTTAGATTCTACTCTATAGTATGATGAAATTCCACCTAGTCTAGCACTGTAATTAATTAGAAACCTGTTTAAGACATGGAATGGTATGTCTCAATTTCTAAATTGCCTATCAAGAGTATTGCATTAAATTTTGATGTTTTCATGCGGAAGTAGTAGTGATGTCTATAATAAAAACGCCTTTGGATCTGAGTTCAGAGGGTAATTCTGAGACTGAAAGGAAATGAGTCCAAGGGATATATAAAATGTAAATCCTAACACGTACATTAATTCTGACCAATTGTAACCTTTGTGTCTCTTCTTCACACTTTTTCCTCATGTCTCTCTTTCGTCACTTTCTCATTTATGTGAAAGGCTCTGCTACATGTGGATGACAGAAGATTTCTCTCTGACATACGAGAGAAACAGGTAAAGAAAGAACTTCCTTGACACAATTTTTTCAGAATTGCCCTGCAACCAGACATGTTGGCTCAGATTTCAGAAAGATGGAAAGTAGCAGAAAGGCTAACATACAGATATATGTCCACACAGAGCACTGGTCCAACAATTTTTGGGGACATAACTGCCATAATACCCATCTATAAGATTAATTGCAGGAAAGAATATGCTGTGCAGATGCTATTAATCCATTGCCATCAAGAATGCAATATTCTTGCCACAACCAAAACGGGATCAATAAACATATTTGAAACCAGACTCAGTGTCTAGCTACAGTTTGCTTTCCTCACAAAACTCTTAAGCAAATAGCATTTTCTAGGCTATGCAAAAATGGGCATGGCACATGAGTTAGTCTGACTTCTTGTTCAAAGCATTTGAAACTGAATTTAAGTAATGTTAATGCAAGGAAATACTTTCAATAATTGTTGCTCATGTTTACACTCCTTCTCTTGAAATTCCAACAGAAATATAAAGTGCCTAGTACCCAAAGAACAATATTTGCATGATATAATTATTTTTCCACATGAAAGAAAAAAATGCTTTGTAGAATTAATGGTATTACAGAGCAAGAAGAAAATATGATGACATTGAATAAAGCTTATGGGGGAAATAATAGGCATTGATTGCATGTGTTGCAGCAAGATGATGCAAAGTTCAGGTATTCTTCTTTAAGCTTCCCCTCAGAGTACAAAGTAATAATTTTACTCCTTTGAAACCAGAGGTCCTCCAACTAAGATTTTCAGGAAGCTTTGAAAGGAAACACATTTGTTATAGACACTTTTGGCAGAGGTAAGAAACCTCTTAATGGAGGAGGGAATTGCAGAGATGTTATTCTTCATTGTGTACACATAAAACAATATTTTAAATTATTTTCATTTAATTTTTCTCTCCTACTATATCTTTGATATATTTAAAATTATTTTAATTTTTCTCTCTTACTATATCTTTGATGTAGTAATATAAGAATTTGTGTTTTGTGCACTAATTTAAGTTTTCTGTTAGTTTTTCACTTGATAGTCATGCTTGGAGCATGTCCGTAGACCTATACCATGGTGTAAGGGAGCCAGTACACACTTAAAACATTAAAAAGTTTTTACCAACTTCTACAGCTTTCCCTACTCTTCTCAAAGCATTCTATGAATCAAATCCTCTGTTTTCATGGTAAAGTAGTACTTTTGAAAGGTAATTTAGAGACTGAAATCTTCTATTGAGCTATATAGCTGAATTAGTAATAATTGTCCAATTTTGCCCATTACTGCTTCTCCAATTCACTGACTGGATTGACTGTTTTCAGAGCAAAACTGTCATTCAGATTGGAGACCTCTGCAATGGTTACTCTTTTCTTCCTACACTTGAATAAAATACATGATACTTGTGTATTTATGAAATAAAGATTATCTCTGGAGTTCAAATCTCTTCTTTCCTATGGCATTAGTTCAGTTAGCTAAGTCTCTACCTGCATGAGTCTCTCTAATATAGTAGCTGTTAACCTGCATTATCAGATATTCTCTATCAGAGCTTTAATTTTTCTGTCTAGAAAAGATCTTTGTTCATTTAGACTGACAAAGAGGACACCAGTTCTTTTCATTTGTTTCGTTGACTTTGGTGAGGCATCAGCCACGAAGTGGAGCTGCATCTGTCATTTACAAATACACTAGATCTACAGATTCTGTGTAGATTCCCACTAAGTGAATTTAAAGTATCGTCAGCATGCAGTTCTCAGAAGTAGCTGTGTCACTGCTCTTCTGTTGTGGGTTATTCTCATTAATGATAAATTAATAGCATGATAAAAATATCTGGGAAATAATATCAAGAGAGATCAGAAGCCATTTCTGTGCTCTATGACATAGATTTAAAGGGAGAAAAATATCCTTAAGTCAGTGGACTTCAGATGTATAGAATAACACAAAGAGTTTACATGCAAATGCCTAAAAGGAGAAAACTATTTTGAACAAATAATGTTAAATCCAGAAAAAAATGCATTGTGTGTAATTCTACTAATATTTTCTCTGAAAAAATAACTATGTGAGGGGCTAATCCTGTTCTCTACATATACAAAACTCCCTTTAAGTCAGTGAGAGTTTTTGGAGTTAGAACTGCCTGATTGGTATCCAAATTTATTCAGATTTACAGTTTGGAGTGACTCCTAATCTTTCCAGCAAAAATACAACACTTAGTGGTTCCGAATTCAGTGAAGACATCCACATAGACAGATTCTTATTTACTGCCAGAGTGATTTACAGGGGCAGGGACTAAATCTGCCATTAAGATTGTTGACATAGCCTTCCTCAAAAGCAGGCCAAGAAACATGAACGTAAAACTCTCTTCTTATTACTGAGTGTTGTTTATAGCTGTTCTGTCGGTTGCTCACCTCATATAGATTCAGTACAACTGCTCATGAATTCATTCCCCAATGCCAATTTTTGTGCTTTATTTCCCTTTCTGTTAAAGAGACCTAACTGCAGCAAAGTAAATATTCTTCTGGTACTGGGAATATGGAATTTATATACAAATTCCATGAGAAGCTTTTATACATAGGCAGGCCATCAGCTTAGTAAGATTATAAACTCTGCTTGTTTCATTAAACTGCAAGAGCATTCCATTTGCAGTGGCTTTTTTGGACACTGTGAGAGTGTACCATTGTACATGAAGTTGTGCTCTGAAGAAGAACTTGAACTCAATATTAAAATCTTTTATGAAATCGTCTTAAATATTCCAGCTAGAGTCTATTCTCTTGGCACTGTCAGAAAAAGTGATTAATTAAAATAAACAAGCAGCATACCAAGATATATAAACCAAAATGAAACTCCCCACCACATTACTAGAAAAAGAAACTGTAACTTGTTTCACCTGTCCACCAAAAATAATTTATTTCATCTAGATAAAATATTCAACTTTGGTAAAGAAATAGAAAGAAAAGTCATGAAACTGAAAGCATTTGTAATTTTGAAGAAAATGTGGCAATATTTTCAGTTAATAGCCTGGCTATACAACTGAACAAATACCTTTTGAATAAAGTCTTTCCAAAAAAAGGGAGAGTTTTCTACACTATCCTTTTAAACTGAAGAACCTTTATGATATGTTGAGAAATCACTTTTTCCCCCCTAAAAACTCCAGAACCATTGGGATGACTGGTCTTCTTTCAAAAGAAAATACTGTCCCATCTACAATATCTTTGTGATAAGAGCACTCCTCAAATATGGGAGAAAGTCTAAATTACTCTGCCTCAGGAGACTTGAATCTTCATTTTCAACTGTTTGGCTAGTGTTACAACCACAAGATTGCAAGGATTTTGGAAAGGAAATCCTTGTTAGCCCTGTCTTTTGAATTATTAAATATTCACAAGGACAAAGACCGTGAACGTAGCTCTGCACCAGTTAAGACACTTATTGGATGAGATGTATTACAAAAGACCAGGGTATAAATCCTCAGTCTTTTGCATTAAGAGTTCAATGAAAGGAGATATTTCCCCCTGGATTTTAAACCTGAACTTTTAGTCCTTAGGGAATTTGAAACAAAAACACATTGAACATTCAAGGTAACTCCAGGGATATTCTACCTACAGCATCAACATCATCCAGTGTCAAGTGATAACTTAGAAATTTGAATGGCACTGGTCCCTGTGAGGACAATGCACATTCTTTCTGTTTTCTGAGTCCTTCCTATAAATACAGACTATATGTAAATGCTTATTATCAATGACTTTGTTTATATGCAGTCAGGATATTATCTATGGCATAATATATTATTATTAAATCTCAGAACAAACCAACCTTATAGTTGCACTCCTGGTATCATATTATGCTTTTACTTTTGTTGGAGTATGTTATAGTAAATACCAACCATATCACTGATTCTTTGCATGAAGTCTATATTTCTTGGGCAACATATTTACTTTTATTCCTCTGTAAGACATTCATTCCAACAACAGTAACCTTTTTGGGTGCAGAGTAACCAATTATATTGAATTTTGTGAAATGAATTACTTTTTAGAGAGTAATGTATAATCAGAAAGATAATTTAAGGTGTAACCTCTGTATTTAAAAAAACTACTGTTGCACCTAAAAACCCAAACCAACTTGAGTACTTCCTTTCTCTAAAGCAAATAATTAAAAGTTAAATCAGAGAAGCGTGGTAAGTTATGCAAGCAACTAATTATTGGAAGAGCATCTGGATCTTGAAAGATTTAGCAAGCACAAGGAAATAACTGCAATAGGATCTTCATTAGGTTTGATACATTTTGCATAACTTTTTTGCTGTTAAATTAATCATTGCTATTTGTCACTCAGCTATTTCTGAAGTAATTAAACAATAACATATCCTGGTTTGGTCCATGATATACATCCATAATGCCATTTGAGAGGTCAAACTCTGTGATAGTCTTATTTCTGATTTATGTCAAGGCAGAAGCATGGGTTTTGTACGTGTTCTCTCTGCTGAGTTTGTAAAACATGCTAAGCACAATGAGCTAGGTCATGCCTGCTCTTTAAAATGTGCTTTGCAGAAGATTTAAGAGAAGAAAAAAATTTGTCTAAGTATAGCATTTTGTACTCATTGCTGGGAGCATGGTCCATATCACAACAGTCAGTTTGTATTACAGTAGTACTGAGCTATATGTTGAATTGTGCTTAAAACTCAATTGCTATAATGAAGGATGATTAATTTCAAAAGCATACGAAGAGAGAGTGAAAGAGAACTGAGAAGATAGAGCCACAAGCCATATTATCTGTGAAAGATATATATAATATAGGCCTTGATAATTAAAAGTTTTCTGAGAGCTCTGCAAAGCATTCAGATCATCAGATTTAATGATGTTGGGGCACCTAAATTAGGTGTTTCAAGTTTGGGAGCCTAAATTCAATCTACATGACCTAATTTGAAATCTGTCATTTAAATAGGGGCGATCAGAATTTCTGAAAAACAACTCTCATGTTTCAAGACTCAAATATGGATTGAGATCCCCAGTTTTGAGACCTACATTCAGTTATTTTGCACTAGATCACAATGTTCTTTCTTTTAGAGCTGCAGAGAATGTAGAGAGAGCCAACAGTGTCTACAGCAGCACTGCAGGGGCATTTCTCTATTCAGACCTTGTTTTTCTAAGAATGGATTAGTTTCTGTTATTTTTCCCCCCATTCCCTTGAAGTGAAACAAGAGGGTATTTCTTAAAGGTGCTTTATGACATTAGAGGTGTACTGTGAAATTCCAAAACATTCATAGATCTAAGAAAAGGGGGGGGAAAGGCTCTTTTGTCAGTCTTGATGACAAATGCTATATCTTCACAGCTTTTAACAGGAATTGTAAACAGTCAAGTGATAGTTGCTATTGACAGGAAGAAGTAGGGCACAAGTTTTAGACAAGGCAACGATTAAAGGAAATTAACGATCAAGGAAATGTGGCAATTACAAGACTGAGGATGTTTAACACCCATTTAGTATCTTTTATTAAACAAGATAGAAAGATATTGTGTCTTAGATACAAAATATTTTATACATTATATCTGTCATTAGTATCTTGTTGATAGAGATTTTTGTTCATAGAAAATAAACCAGAGGAAAGTTTCTAACTATCAGGAAAACACTGTTTTGAATCAGACCTGAAATTGGAATAAAGTAGTGAAAGTTTTGTCCCAATAAAGATGATGCTTTACTCTCTTCAGAAGAACATTATCTGATGTGAAGAAATTCAAGAACAAGATGCAATACCTATAAAGATCATCTAAATTCTTAGGTTATCCTTGTAACCTGGATGGAAGTTGCCTACTTGAGTTTTAGTTATGAAAAGCACCTTTGAAAAACTGTTCAGTGGGCTCAGAGGGACAACCAGCCTATCCTTCCATATTTAGGGATTCTTAAGGGTTCCTCCAAAATTTGAGAGGCAGTTTGAACCTGTTTACTTTATAAGGCAGGCAAAGTTTTCCATTGAATAAAATTTTGGCTTGAAGCTCATTCTAACTGCAAAATTCTGTGTTAGCCATGGGAATAAGCACAAGATATTAGTCTGCTTAGATTTCAATAATTTATCCTCTGAGGCACCCAATGGATAGCAAGTTTAGCCAAGTAGTTTGAGGGAATGTTTAAACAGAACTTTTCCACGTGTTAAACAAACATTGATGACTGACAGTAAAACATAAGTTAAAGTCATAAGAAAAATATTCACAGAATCCATTCCTATGATATAGAGCTTTCCAAAGGTATATGAAATCCCATTTGAAGCTAAACAATGTAGCCAATTACTGTCAGAATTTCTTCTATTTTCTTGGCCTTAGATACTAGTTGACTTGCCACATTTTAGAAAATATTTTTGCATAGCTGTGAAGTGCTTGGACATAATTTGACCTTCCCACTATGGGGAAGTTTATCAAGTGACATCTCGATTGTTAACTACTCTGTCAAAATGGAAGTATTTGAAAATGTAATTAATAGCTGGTTTTAGTGGTAACTTTGGGAGTTTTATCCTGCATTTCCAGTCAATTGCTTTGAAACATATTTCTTAGTCACCTCTGCTTAGAACTTCTCTTTTCCCTCTCCTTGATCTTTAAAAATTAGGTCAAACTTGAATTTTAGGTCACAGTGGAGAAGTACAAAAATCAGCAACTACTTCACACTGTGCCTTATAATAACTGCTTCATTTATCCACAATCTTGATGTTTTATCAAAGAGTTTCAAAGAGCAAGGAGTTTCACACTCACTAATTATTAAAAAACGGCATATCATTTTGATTGACAATTCATCTTATCAATATATGATAACCTGAAGACTTCAGTGTTAAGTCAAAACTTTATTTATTATTTCAAGTTCAAAACCTAAATATTCTAGAATAGCTTTAGGATATGTTTTGCCTGGTTCTAGGAGGAATCAAAGCAGTTTAAACTCAGCTAAGATACTTGTACAAATTTCTTTAGGACCACAGCAGTGTCTTCATAACTCTGAATACCTATTAAGGGTCTCTTTTCATGCAACATTTTGTATTTGTACCCTGGTGGAGTGGGCCCTGCCAACCAAGGCATGAATATGCATGGCTTTGCAGCCCGCCAGTCCCCTGCAATGTTCCAGCACCCAGAATGAAGTTGTTTATGGAAACCAGAAATTAAATCGGGTTAGTTCATTTCAAGCAATAGTCAAAAAACAGAGGACAGCTCAAAATGGAAAGCAGAAACAGCTTACTCCTTTCTAGAATCTCACAGACCCATGGGTAAGGCTCCTAGGTGCGAAGGCCATAGTGGTACTAAAGATAGAAACTGGGGAGGTAGTAAAAGAAGCAAACAAGGACTCCAAACCCTACCCCAAATTCAGATCCAGGTTCTAAGAATGGCTTCAAAATGTAAAATTACAGGCACTTGAAATTGTCCTTTTAATTTCTATATTCAGTTATTATGCTTTCACTGGCTCTTATGAAAGAGAGAGAGGCGTAACTGAGGCTGGAAAACTGGCAGAGAAGAGACGAGGAAAGCACAGTCCTGTTCTCTTTGTTGCACCTCCTTGCTATAGAAAACTCACTGCTTCTTTTGCAAACTTGAGAGAGGTCAAAAAAGAAGAACAAATGTGACCCCTAGAAAATAATCTCTTTCATCCCCCTTGCTCTGCTAAGGATACACTTCTTGTCTTGCAAATGGAGCTGTTTGACAATCATTGCTCTCAGTGTCTGGTTAAGCTTCATCTTTGGTTCTAACAACTAGTGCACTTTTGACCTCCCTGTGCTGTCGTAGACATACAGTGGCAGAAAAGGTCAAGGAAGAACTTTTCCACAAAGATTATAGTCTGGCAAACCTTTTCCTCTGGGCAGCATTAGAACCTGGATATTGGCCTTATTGGATTGATTTTAAGGAAATTCAAGGTTGCTACAATGTAAGCAAAGACTGTCTCTCTTCAGCTGTTGCTGTGGGGCCCCATACCAGTCCCCTTTCTGAGACATACTTTTCTTTACACTTTCTTCCATGTATTTATGGTCAGCTTTCTCTGCCTTTCAAAAGGGAGGGGAATAAGAGTTTTTTGTTCTCTGAAAAAGTATGGGCTTGTCTAGCCCTGGTAAGAGCAAAGAGGCCAGTAATGACTGGGACAGGAAAAGTAACTTTTTGGAATTACTAAATTATTCAGCTGTCCAGAGTTCTTATACAAGCACTAGAAACACACAGAGTATTAAATATATAAAAACATTAAAGCTTCTGGTTTTACATTAATAAAAACTAATACTTTCAGAAATGTCTTATATAAATACTCTTGTTGTAAAACAAGCTAATAGTGCAATAACTATTTCATTTTTTTCTTAAAAAATATTAAAAAGCTTAGTCTTGCACAAGTGTCCAGGAATTGAAATCCAGGCATTAGTCTATCATCTAATCTGGGAGAATTATCAGAAAGATCCATTTAAAAATCTTTTCCTGTAATTTTTTTTTTTTTTTCATGTTTATATTCTAATACACATGGTATGCTACTTAGTCTCTGTCATTAGCCAGTACTAAAGGGCAATTTGTCATGTATTACACTGTGCATTTAGCAGCTTGAATTGTGAAAAGGATCTAAATTCTGCAAAATCTAGTGTTGGCAGCAATGATCACAAATTGCAATGCAAATTAAAATATATAATATTTTATTATTTAATTGCTAAGCTTCTTTAGAACACAGACATTTATATTTCCTTTTTCCAAAATATTTACAACCAGTGAAAGTAAAGATTTAATTATTAAATAAATTGGTTTAAAGCTTCTATTTCTAACTGAACCTTGAAACAGACTTCTATGTCTAGAATGAGATAATGAAAAATAGTAAGTAATATGCAACACCATAGCAAGCTTATCATATTTAAAATGCTAGAATGTTACTTGGCCAAAACTATTGACAGATGATGAAGTATAGGCTGGATGAAACCGCCATAGCATGAGGAAATCACTATGCCTTTTTAAAGCAGACAGTATGCAAAGGTGTTCAAAGATTTGTACTAAACAAAGGTACTGCAAACTTCTTTCAGTCATTTGCCACACTTCCAACAGGTGCTGACCATCTAATTCTTTAGGCAGATTCATCCCACTTCATTAGCACTTTTATGAGTTCATATTAGTTGTTACTGGTTTCCACCTATGTAATCGAAAATTATCTTGCATAAAGGCTGACTATTTATGGGGCCACTGTGGCATTGTTTTACATCATAACAATACTCCCTTTTTAAGCAACGTTATTTTAGTCTCATCCAGTTTCCCATATTGTATCTTGTGTCACCACTTATTTATTTATACACTGCTTTGCCCTAGTGTGTATAAGACCTCACTATCCAGATTCTACTTTCCAACACTGCAGAGGAAGAAATACTCAATGATGTTTTCCCCCTTTCATTCTAACCATGTTCTCTGTGTTGAGAACAGAATTTCCTGATATGCAAAACAAACTATGAAAGTCTGTAGCCTGCTTTATGGTGTAGGCATTACTAGTAGATGAAACAGCAAGAGCTCCTTTTTTCAGAACAACTGTTTATGAACCCTTGTGTAGGAACAGTTTTTTGGCTTCTGTTCACTAAGATTGTCACAATTCAATTGTATTTAGGGACTTCAGACCTATCTTTATACTATGTAGGTTTGCTTATTTCAATATTTGGCTGATGAGAAACATATAATGTGTTTATTTGAGAGAAAGAGTACAAATGAAAATTTGGGGGGTTGTTTGTTTTGACCTTTTAACAACAAGCAGATATTCTCCCAAAAACAACTGTACTGTTACCTCCAGTGCTAGGCAAAAATAACAATATAGCCACAAAAGAAGGACTGGTGAAAATTACTCAAATGAGATGTTCATTTGAATGTTTTGATGTGTTGTCTCATTGGTAATCAAGTGTAAGATAAGGACATTTTAATCCAAACCGATGTTTCAGCAAACAGTATTGTAAAGATGATAAGTTTACTGGATAGTTTTTAGATTCAAGTATATAATTTTAGACATTGCAATAGTTCTTTCAGCAGCCCACACCTACCTTGAGAAGTGTTTTCCTTTGTTGTGCAGAAGCCACACCAAATCACTCTACTCCATGTGCTGGCTTATATACATCACTTATCAAATTCTACTTTCCAAGGAACTGATCTGTGATTTCATTCTTCCCTATTAAAGACTGTCAGATGCCATTCACCAGGGTGTCTGTGAAGTTTCTCTCACATTTTTAAGCCTTTGTTTTCCAGCTCAACACATATATTCAGTGCTGAAAGTCAAGCTTTTCCCCAGAGGCCCACCAGATCTCTATGTGTTTGTTGCAGATACTAAATAACTGCAGTTCTAATACCTCTAAAAATGTCATGTCAATCTTCTTTTTAGAAGAGCTGGATGAAATCTGAGCTCCTGTTCACAGAAGCCAGGGTTCAGCTGCAGATCTGTTTTCATGAAATCTCAGCCTCTGTTCACAGGTGCCAGTTGCAGAAGGTGAGACAGAGCAAACCAAGAACATTGTTCTGGCAGTGGCAAAAGTGACAGGAAGTATGTTCCTGATTATTTTTGTCTTTGCATAAACTTCATGAATATACAATAAAAAATATTAGAATGTAGATTTCTAAAATTAACATGAACTTTCATCATCATTTTAATTTTACGAAGTTTATGACATACTTTGAGATATTTTTCATTAGTGTATTTGCTGTCACAATAAGGATAAGTAAAGATAAATATTGTTGATCACTATTGAAAAAAAGATTAAAAAAAAATTTAGTGTATATCATATTCTAAAAGAACCACCTGAATCTTTGTGTGAGGATATATAAGTTGGCTTGCAGTTGAAAGTATACAGGGTTTTTTCTAAGAAAATTTTTAAATTAAGAATTCCAGTTGCATGCAAAACATGGTTTCTCTCTGGGCTTGTTTTAAAGACTCATGAAGTTTTTAAAACATAAAAGTCCTGGTACAGAATTGTCTTGAATGAAAAAAGAAATAGTGCATATTATTGCATAAAACTTTCAAAGTACCATGGAACTCTTAAGACAAATATAATTATTATTATCGGTTTATCACCTCAAACGTGTTGTAAACGTCATTACATCAGGTGAGTTTGAAAACAGTTTTCCATTTTTCACTTTCTTTGACAAGGTGATTCATTGTGTAGAGCAGTTTAAGATGTCAGTCCCTGTGGAAAGAATTGAGTTGTACTGATGTGCTCATGAGCATCCCTCCATCAAGGTATGTGATTAAAGAAGGGGTATTCTGAAATATTGTTACCCAACTGGCCTGAAATACGAGTGTTTTCTTTATTGAAATATAATTTATCACAGTCAACTCCCTCTAACTAAACATATATATGTTAAATACAACATACGAAAAGCTGGTCATAATTATCCAGAAAATCATATTTGTGATAAATTTTTATGCTGCAACACAATGGTTTGTCAAGTAATTAAAATAATTTGGTTCTGACACCGCATCTTCATTTTCAACAGTGGAATGATGAGTAAGGAAAAGATACCTAGACATTTTCTTTGCATTTTGAATGTGCCTTGAGTCTGTTGTTGGCTCATTTTTGATTGCCTTAGAGAAAGGCAGAATGTTTCCATCTTGCTTTAGCCATTTTTGCATTGAATCTGGAAAATTTCCCCTGTCCTTTCAGCAGACAACAGATTTCATCATGAAGAATTAAGTTTACTCTTCACTGTCATTCAATTGGACTAACCTCCTCTTCTTGGCACAGCTGCCTATTGTATTACACTCCTTTACAATCCCACTAAGCTATTTGACTCAATAATTTAATGACAAAATGAAATTCCAAAGATTAATTCTATATCATGTGAAGGAGTATAGTATTTCCCTCCATTATATCTGAATCCACTTCCAGTCCATTTTCATGAGTGACTTGTTATTATGTGGCTAGAAGAAAAAGACAGATTTGTCTTAGACAAATCATTCATTATTTTGAATGCTATCAAGTCTATTATGTTAAAAAATGCTATCAAATAGTTATAGATATATACTACAGGCATAACTCAACTTTCCTTCTCAATCACCCTCCATTTTCCTTTCCTTTCCTTTCCTTTCCTTTCCTTTCCTTTCCTTTCCTTTCCTTTCCTTTCCTTTCCTTTCCTTTCCTTTCCTTTCCTTTCCTTTCCTTTCCTTTCCTTTCCTTTCCTTTCCTTTCCTTTCCTTTCCTTTCCTTTCCTTTCCTTTCCTTTCCTTTCCTTTCCTTTCCTTTCCTTTCCTTTCCTTTCCTTTCCTTTCTCCTTTCCTTTCCTTCATATTTTACTTCTACACAGGCAACATTTCCAGATGCAGTATATGGTATGGCTGAGGACTAATCTACTGATACACCTGCTGCCTTTGTCTTCCCATCTTACTGTGGCCATAAAGAGTGGTGAGTGGCACAGAAAGATGTACTAACAAGTTACAATTTGACTTTTCTCACAGCTGACAATAATTACTAAGAACACATCCCTCCCCTTCCAAAGAAATCACACAGATACCCCTCCCCCTCCAAGAAGAATCCTCCTCTTGAACACCCTGTGTTTAATGCAATCAAATGTTAATTAACTGACAATGGTACACCTGATTGATATGCTTGGCATAACTGAACAGCAGAGTCAGAAAAATGAGTATTCATGAATAGTATCACTTTACACTTTCCAATAACAAGTCTAGCAATAGAGACAAATCTCTTTCAAAACAGAGTATGCTCCTATTATTCTACAAATACTTTAACCAAAGCTAGTTCCCATCAACCATCCTTGAAGCTCCACCTCCTCCTCTGCTTCTCTCTTTTTTCTTTTATCAGCCAGCATGACATTTGCAGATCTGAATCCTCCCTCCAGCCTAGTTGGCACAGCTTCAGCATCATGTATCTCCAGTAATATTTGTTCTCTAAAATTACTGAGTTATACAATTCTGACTTCACTTTTAACTTAGCTTATTCCCCCACTCTCCAGAAATAGAATAATACTGCTTGCTATTGCAAAGGAAATTCCATTTTTAAAGCAGTGAAGCACTTAGAATTCCTCCTGCCAGCCACTTTCTCTTCACTCCAAGCCAGTATGGCTCTGGTGCCACCTTTTTGCCCACCTTTTAAAGCATTACTTTTAAATTGTCTATTACAAATGTAAGTTGCAAACCCTTCATTTAGTTCTTGAGTTGCACAAGAAGAAAAGGTACGAGTGGAGAAATGTTCAGCTTGGAAGACCAGGGGATAAGATGCAGGAATATATACAATGAGCAGCAGCAGGTATGAGAAACATTTATGTTGTCATTTAAGGCAAACTCCCTACACCGGAATCTTTCTTTAGTAGTCATATTAGTGGAAAATTGAGCTCTATGTGCATGAAAAGCTTTTAAAGGCTTTGCCTCCACAAAATATTGCCAAAAGCAGCACTGATCAGCTCAGCTGGCACAGAGAGCAACCCAACAGAGCTCTGACGTTGGGGGTTTTTTGATTCATGTGACCATTTCAACCATTGAAAAGATGTTTCCATAACTTTTTCAGCACTTTGAAAAGCCTTACTTTGAAGTAAGTAAAGCAAAAACTGTAGAGATTTATCTAACATGAGCATGTCAGGATAAATAATGATCAGTTAATAGCAGTATAATAATGCTACTCAACCTGGAATATTCTTGATTAAACTACTGGCAGGGTCTACTAGGATTTACAGAATGATTGCTTTTTTGTTTTCTTCTCCTTTTATATTTTTTTCCACCATTATGTATTATTTAAAATCTGCTTGCTAAAATTTCTATTTCAAGCTTGTTAGAGGTAGATGTTTCTCAGCCCAAATTTGCTCCACTTCCTTATGAAGAAACAACAAAACCCATGGCCTCCAAAGTGAATTCTACGTTCAGGTTTTTCATTCAAGAGCTACCGAGCAGAAATTCAGGAATGTATGTGCCACAGCCTGCATGAGAAATTGACATGCCACCTTGCCTAAGGGCATGTTATTTTCAATACTACTAAATCTCCCCATGAAAAAAAGGAAAATATTTTGAATATATGGTTGATGTTCACTAGCAGTCCTTCCGAAGTCAGATTTTTTTTCATTCTGTAAATGAAGTGCATCAAGAATAGTTTGTCTTTTTCCACTATTTCTTGAAATCTTGGCAAATATGTTTTCCTTTCCCTGTCACTCTCATAGTGTTTGTAAAATGCTAAAAGTAGATCCTTGCTGCATTCAAAACATCCTTACAGTAATTGCAAAAAATAAAAATGTTTAAAATATGTCATGAGTTTTAAAAATTATTTTCCCTTCCCCTTCCAGAATGTCAGAGACATAGGCTCAACATAAGGCAGAGGTGAAAATATTTACTTTTTGAACTTTTCTTTTCATACCATATTTAATTTTAATCATTATATAATTCTCTACTTCTTGTAAATTTTAATAATTAGTTTGACAATAACTATGATATCACAGTAATATTTGCAATCTAAAATTACTGATTTATACAATTCTAACTTCAGTTTTAACTTAGCTTATTTCTCCACTCACCAGAAATAAAGTAATACTACTTGCTAGTGCAACGGAAATTCCATTTTTAAAGCGCTGAAGCACTTAGAATTTCTCCAGTACATAGACTTAAGTGATGCCAACTTCACTTATGGCATGGTCCTAAATGACATTTCTAATATCAGAGATGAACATGTATTTACTGAGCAAACAGTGGTCATATGAAAAATGTTAGCTTTTCAGGTTGGTAGAAAAGGCATAGAAGACAGGGCAACTGAAAAATCAGACACACATAACTGAAGGCAATAGATCAGATGTCATTTGTTGGCCAAAACCCCTCTCAAAGTGATGCTATTATTAGGAATAAGTTTGTTATAACTTGTCAGGGAAGGAGATTGACTTGGCTAAGAACCTGACATCCCTATAATTCCTCTTGAGCCTAGTACAGTCTGGCCTAAACATTAATAACCCTTTTCTGTGTACAACAACACAGAAAAGTTTACAACGTTGTTCCTGATGTCTTCTGGCCAAATAAAAAAAGACCAAGAAAACAAAAGTAGCCCTCTTAGCAGATACATGTTGTTCAAAATATGTTGTTTTCATCAACACAGGGGAATTGGAATGAAATGCTAGAATATGTGTTGTGGGAGGCTATGTCCTCTGTGCATCCTGTTACCAGGGAGGAAGGTTGAGATGCCATCTAGATGACAGCAACTCTTTATTTATGTTTACTGCAAACAGAACAGGAACAATATGAGAATAATTTCATGTGTTTGCAAGCTGATGTGTGCACATGTATACAATGAACAGCACAAACAACCATAAGAACATGGAGACACCACCTGACTTTCTTACCAGTACAGTGGTACAGATGCCGTGTTCCACTAAAAATCCTTTACTTACCTTGGAAAAAATGCAAACCAGTAAGTGAGAAATACTGGGGACATGGCTTAGAAGGCTATCCATATTTAAAACTAATGTGATTGAAAAAACAAAACAAAACCAAACCAAACATTTTAAATTGTAGTCCAGGCATGTGTTTTAGCACTAGTGTTAGTGTGCACTCCCTTTGCTTAGAGCTGGAGAGCTCTGGCCCTCTGTGGGAGGAATGTGAAGTAGGCAGGAAAAGGAGATCCATGTGTCAGGGCCATTGCTGTCAAATGGCCTCCTCACACATTGCAGATGTTGTTCAAGCATGAGCCAGGGAGTGTGTGGAATAAAAAGCAGCCTATGGAACTTTAGTAGGGAATAAATTCTGCAGAAAGCTTGCAGCATTCTTCTGTGCCACAAAAGAATTTCTCCAGCAGGAAAGAGTTCTATACAGGACTCTCTGCATGGGCTGGTCTTAGAGGTACTCTTGGTATATCAACATTAGTTTTACACCATACCAATATTTTCCTTTAGGAAATTGCAGGAAGTTCCAGCACAATATGGCCATAGGCATGACTTACGCTAAGAGAGAAAACAGTCCTGTGGAATATACATATATCAGTGTTTCACTTAGAAATCAATTTCTATTGACAACAAAGTCAATTCTGATGATAAAAATTTTTTTAAAGGGTGAATTTTCTAGCCAAAAAAGGAGTAGTTGGTAATGATGGGTCTTGTGTCATAGTCATAAAAATGATGACTTTATCTCATGAGACCAAATAATATAGATCTGGGATTACTAGTCAAATTAAAATGTTCCAATCTCTCAGAGAGGAAACACAGAAATTTGAATTGTAACCATATAATATTCCAGATATTGTATGATTAATATGTGGTTTATTGATTTGACAAGTAATACTGTTTTCCCCCAGGAAAAAAGTGAATTTGTGGCAAATGGCCTAATAGAATGGTACAAGTAATTGATGGAGTTCTGCACAGTCTGTTGGGTGAGATGACAGATCTGAAAAGCCTCTGAATTATTAGTTTGCCTGTTGAGACAGTGCAAGGTGTAACTATAGTCAAGGTAAGTTTAAAAAATATATAGCATAAACCAGAAAATACTTGGGAGAAAAGAAGAATAATTATTAACTCGATTCCACTGTCAAGACCATTTAAAAACTATGGTTGAGGTAAATTATAAATAAACATAATTGTCACTGCAAAAATTTTACTAAAATTTGGAGCTACATTTTTAATTAATTTATATATATATATACCTTAAAATATTTACAATACAATAAAGTGGCCTTTAGCTATATAGTTGTACATTTCAGGTAATTATAGGTTACCTTGTTAGACTTGTACATGATAAAATATATGCAAGTGCAGAAATCTCTGCAGATTCAAAAGGTTCACATAATAAATACTTCTTAAACATAAGCATTGTTACTGCTGCTCTACATACCTCATAGCTTTCCTAAGGCTACACTGTGGAAATTTAAATTGAGAGACAATTTGCCTCTTGCAGTAATAGGAAACTGTTAGTAATTTGGAAAACATGAGGTTGTTCTTAAATACCTGTTCCTTCACTGTTGCATGAATATATCTTCTGGTCAGTGTAGTTTCTCTCTGCTTATAGCTAAGCTTGTCAAATTGATGTACATTTTTTAAAGGAGGAATGTTGAAGTTTTTTGTAAAAGCACTTATATAGTTGGAAATATAATGATTAAATGTGGCATCAGAGGGCATTACTTGTCTTTTAAATTTACTGACATTCCTTCCCAATAGTGTTTTTAGGAGATGAATGCCATTTTTGCAGGATTAACTTATAAAGATGGCTGGCTGGCCTTTTTTGGACACCCAATATAGTTTTAGCATTATAAAGATAAAAGCACTTAAAATGTACAATCTAAGTCATCAAAACAGCCAACTTCTAGAGGGTCTAGATAGACCTTATTCAATATGATTATATAAATGAAATTTTAAGAATTGGACAACAAACTGTTGCTGATAAACAATGAAAAGATCTGCTATAAAATACTATATAAGACACTAATTATTTTTGTCTCCTTGTTTGGCCCAGAAGACCTACAGAATCTTTAACGACAAAGTCTTTTACCTCTGAGTTAGATAATACAAATCTTCACCAGTTAAGGAGTTGCTTATCTCTAGGGAATATTTGCAAAGAAAACCATATTCTTTGGAATTTTGATAAAGCATTCTGTGCTTGGAACGCAGGTAAAACAGATCACCAATTCTGCTTTTTTTTCCCCAATAAACTATGTTTATTATGCCAATTCTAATTACCATGCAATCTAATGGTTTTAAGGCTTATAATTTCCACATCACTGGACATCACAAACATGAAAGCATTTTATACTGTCATTATACATCAATGTTTGCAGTTGGTTATACATATATACAGAAATTATTCACACATCTTAACCTTGCTATTTCCTCTTTCAAACCAACATAATTTTACTGTGAAAGCAGCTTTTTAATAAATGGTATAAGAAATACAGCAAGGCACACATTTTTTAAAAACTTTTTTCTCATTACCACCTCAAGAAGCATAAAAACCCAAAATGTTATACTTAATTCAGTAGAATGTCAACAGTTTCTAATATACAACACTATGTAGTTGTTTCTTGAAGTGTTGCATAGATTAAATTTTTAAATTAAATAAATAAATGCCATTTATTTAAATTGCTTAAATTTTAGATGCATTGAATCAGAAGGACCAATGACTTCTTTTTGTTGCAATCCAACAAAATAGTCACTTTAAAAGCAAAATAGTTTCAATAAACTTATGCATTATACAGATAAATATTAAATTTGATACATAAAATAGAAGAGTACTGAGAGGTACAATTCTGAAAAGATGAACCAGACTGATTGTGAATTCTATAGAACTGTAAAGAACAGAACCAGTGGTAAGTAGTACAAGAGCATCCAATTTAGGAAGGGGAGGTCATTAGAGGTAGTTTGGGAGAGGAATTCATATGAAAGCAAATGGCCTTGCTACAAAACAGTATGATCACTGAAACAGGATTAGCATATGCAGCCTGACCACAAAGCCAACATGGACAAACCACATTTGGAAAAAAAAATTATCTTGGGAGTCAGTTTAATGAAGGGCAGTGACACAATGGAATTGGAGGTCATCCCAGGGTTTACAGGATGAACCTGCACCTGAATTGCAGCCAAGTTTCTAAAAGGAAACAGAAAAGTAATAGTAGGTTACAGAAAATGAAGTTTTATTTGCAAAATACAGGTCTTCCAGAACAATAATAGATAGCCATTAAATGGTCACATGCCAGAGCCTTTAATGCAGAAGCATACAGTAGGCAAAAAAATTACTTTTAACAGCCTGAGGTACAAGTTAGTGTAAAAAATGAATTGATGTAGAAAACTCACTGATTTTCATAAAGACTTTGCTTCTCAAGAAACAAGGGTATTCATCACATTGGACCTTTTCCCTGGATTTTGTCCTCATCTTTACTTGTGAACTTACCTTCATCATACAGAAGTGCACCAACCAATGAAAACATGGAAATTTTCAAGAGTTAAGCAACAAAAAGATCTATCCAACAACTACTTTAATATTTGTGCAAACATATATAGTGAGACTTCAATGGAGAAGAGGAAAAGATTGTCACAGAAGTGGTCTGTGAATAGAATTGCCAGTATCATCACTGCGTTTTTAAATTGTAAATAACTATTTAAACACTTCTAGTACCAGCCACGAGTTAAATTTGCCTACTACAGAATTATCCAGCTCAGAGTTTAGGGTGAAACTATTCAGCAAAGAGCATGGGCTTATGATGAGAATTATGAAGAAATAACTGTCAGAATACAGCTCAAAGATTAGTGCAAAGTACATCTCAAGCATTTCCTAGGAGGCACTCCAGACATGCACTATGTGCCTCTCAAGCTAAGCAGGAATATCTGGATCTATCCAGTTACCATCTCCTTTGATCTTCTTTGCTGTAACTGACCACATCTCTCCCCATTTATACGAGAAATACTCTTACTCCAAAATAGTGAAAAGCTCAACAATCTGTTTAGATATTAATGAAGAACTGATCTGAATAAAGTGGAAGATTGTATCAAAAGGTTTCTACAATTCTGGCATGAATAAGAAAAGTCTCATTGATGGATTATGTCAAGTTTTTAAAAATTATGTAATTCATAGATTTCAAGACAAGATTATTTATTTAGATTTTTTAAAGTCAGGTACTGTAAGGAGCTAAAAAGTCAGACTGCTTTAAACTCTATAAAGAAACTTTATATAATTTTTTCCCTATAAAAATCTCTAGGAAAAAAAATAAGCAAAGATTTAGATTATTATTGTAGTTCCAGTCTCTAAAAGTAAATTATTATATACTAACTATTATGTAAACTTGGTTTTTTTCCTCCTGTAGTAAATAAATCACTAACAGTCCTTTGCATTTATGTACCATCTTTTATCTGTGGATCTCAAAATACTTTTACGCAAATAAGCTATTCTTCATAAGTGCCATCAATCATTATTCTCATTATTTTGTTGCAAAAAAAAACTGAAACAAGGAAGGAAAAAGTCATACAAAACATCTATTGCTGAGCAGGAAATAACAGTCAGGCGCTTTGAGCACCAGTGCTGGTTTTCTCCTGATGATAGTAAGTGGCAGAATATTCTATCTAATATTGCAGCACTGTCAGATAAAATCAATTTCGTTTTCTTAAGTGCAAGTAAATTATTTTCCCCCTAAATTAAGTTAAAACTTAAATTTAAAATACAGAAGTAAGGAAATAGCTTTTGGATTTACTTGTAAGGACTAACAGATCACACAGAATTCTAAGGCATCCTCTAGAAAAGACTTTGGATAGAACGCATATATGTCCTGAATGAATTCACCTCTATGCATATTGAATTTGCAACTAAAAGTTCCCATTCCGGTGGTGAGCCATGGGTCACAGAGACTGCAGAAGATCACATGATCTCATGTGCAGATAGATCTTCCAAGGTGACCCACAAATGAGAAATAAAATCAGCACAGCTTTATGAGCACCTCTGTTGAAGAACCCCATGTTGGCTCATGTGAAAGACTAGTCAGTGCTGTCAGAGATATTTTTGAGCCTGCCAATAGAATTGTTACAATTTTCCCACAATGGTCTTTGGTTGTTTATGTTTTGTTTTGATGGGGTTTTTTTGTGTTTGTTTTTTGGGGGTTTTTTTTGTTTGTTTGAGGGTTTTTTGTAGCACACTGTTAAACAACAGGATTGCAACATTTGACAAAAATATTTATTCACTATTAGTTTTATTCTCCTGTACAGCCAAGGTAAATACTAAAATGGTACAAATCAACGTACATTGGAAACCATGCCTTTTTCAGCTTTGAATTCTCAGTATGCTTTTAAGGTACACATATAGTAAAGATTTTTTTCGAAGTATTGCAGCTACACATGGAATTACACATTTAAATGAGCTTACAGCACAGGTGCTTCAGGAAAAATAATGGTGTTTGCCATTTATCTTTCAAATTAAATAATGTGTTTTTAAATAGTAACTTTTTTCATAATACACTTATGGGAACAACATTTATCTGTCACATTTTAAAAGATGTATTAGTAATAAATGTAAATTACCTTTGGAAAATCAGTAATTAGCCTCATCAAAAAATAAACAATCTGCCACCAAAAAGATAATCTTTAGCATAGTTAAGTATAATAACTGTTATTTGAATAAGTTAACAAATTAGGATAGATTGCTTCTGTAATTCATTCCCCATAGCATGAGAGATGAAGTTAAAGCATCAAGCTTGTGGATGGGGGAAGGGAGCTCAGACTTTAGTGAAACCAAACCTAGCAGCTCAGATTTTCATTTTTGGTGTGTCAGAGATAAACTATATGTATTCTAGAACTTTACTACTGGGAATAATACAGTACATAGTTTCCGTGGAAGTAATACTACATGTTCAAGTTAAGAGCCAGTGTATCTTCCTACATTTAAAAAGTGGGAATGTAGTGTGAAGGGCTTTGTTCTCTTAAAATAATTTGTCAGCCCCTGGGCACAAGTGGAAGCTATAACATAACCCTATTAAGTTGTTGTATCCAGATTCTGCATTAAATTTTATTACATTGTGGGGCATTTATTATTAAATCTATCCTCTATGTCCAATCTTAGACCTCACACAAACTGCATATTTTCATTTCCAGTCTTATGGAAAAAAAATCTGGCTACCATGCAAGTAACAATAAATTCTGAAGAGTGAGGTAAGTTTAAGCAGTATTTTGAGATCCTCAGAGCAAAAGTACTAACAAATTGAAAAGACATGTCATTATCTTCATCAGTGAAATAATGAGAACAAGGATAAAATCACACTCACTACAGCAAGTACTCTTCCTCAAAATAATATTATAAAAATGAGTGAAAAAATAAGAAAACTAGTAGAACAATAACTTGGAAAACTTATGTTTACATCAGTTTTCAGTTAACAATCTCAGATTTTGTCATCATCTCAATTCCCAAATAGAGACTTCTATACACACATAATCCATTTAATTTAATTCTAAAATACATAGAATCATCTATGAGTTTTGTGATTCATAGTTGATTTCCATTGCTTCTCCAGGTGTTTGGATGTGTCCAAGTATTAACCTAATTGGCAATCAGCAGGTCATGATAGCCTATTTCAAAGCCATTCCAGAAATATTCTCTTTGCTATGATGGTTCTAAGATAATGCATTAGTCAAATAGAGACGTGTTGAGATAGCAGCAAGCTGTAGACTACTGCTATCATAACCTAAAGGCTTTGCTAGATATATAAATGTGAATGTGTGAATGCTGGGTAAACCATCAATAAAAGGATAGCTCAAAGCTTAGAACTACAACATAACAAAATAAAAAGTGAGGAAGTTAGATCTCTAAGAGCAGAAAAAGAAATCTATTTTGTGTAAATCAGATGAGATCCTCTGCTACAGCTACACTTTTTTTGCCATAGGAGAATACTAGTGTTTTCCATGAGCAGTGATGAATAGCCTTTTCTCCTGGCAACAGCATGGAATCATAGCATAACTTGGAAGGAAACTTGAACATCAACTGGTCCAACCTCCTGTTAAAAGGAAGGCTATTTTCAAAGGTAGAAAAGATTATTCAGGGCCACATCCACTTGAATTTTGAAAATCTCCACAGGTGGAGATTCTAGAACTCCTCAAGGAAACCTGTCCCATGCTTAGCCTTGTGTTTTATTGGAAATTCCCTTGCTGCAGCTTCTAGCAAGCAGCAGCATCTGGAATTGGCTTGGCATTTGGAGTTGCTGTTCTGGCTGTGGTTTGCTGGAGGAGTGTTTCCAAAGCCCAGTGGCATTTGATAGAGCTGTGCTGGCTTTTGGGTCACCAAATTAGTGAGACTCAAAACTGCAGTGCTGCATGCTAGGAATGGATCCAAAAGTTGTTTTGTAGATCTTCTTCTGTTATTAAATGTGCAGTTATTGTTCAACATTTATGTGAGGTCAGAAATTCCAGATCAGAAATTTCCACGTCAGAAATTCCAGAACTTTCAAACATTCATAGAGATCAGGACCACCTTTTTGCCTTAGGTTCCATCATCTTATTCATGTTTCAAAATGCTTACCACAAAATTGAACCGAAGGTTGCAGTACTGCTGGGTGACTACCAGTTTCCATCTCCATTACCCTCACATTATATACTTTCATGATGTTGTAAAGATTTGTTGTTTTGGAAACCTCAGCTTTTGGCCTAATGCTATGTTGTAATAATTGTGTTCTTAATAATGGCTTACTGAATTAAAGTCATCGTAAACCAACATCAGGAGATGACTTATTATCTCTCTATTCTCCAGTCTGCTTAGCCATTCTTCATGGTTTGTCTAGAAACATTGTAGAACTCCAACTCACTAGTCAAACAAACTAATTCTCGAAGAACTGGAAGTTCAGCTTTATCAAGTGCTTTTAACCCCTCCTAAGACCAGCTGACTGCAGAGAAAGACATCAACAAGCAGAGGTGGTTTCTGGTTCCCTCAGCTGAGGAGGGAAAGGAAGCTGATATATTATGTTTGAAGAATTCCCAGGTTCTGAAAGATAGCAGACTTGTTCCAGAACGGAGCAGCTCCAGTCAGTGCAAAGCCAAAGGGCAAAAAGCAATTAGTATTCACTGCATTTGTTGACTTGTGGCATGTAAACTGGGATTATAGTGTAATCAAAACAAATTAAATAGCACTATCATGAAACAGAAGCCCTGGCTGACAATTCATCTCCTTTCATTTTACAAAAAAAAGTTAAAAAAAAAAGTTTAAAAAGTGCAACTTGTAGAGTACATACCTGTTTTTAGAATTATCTATGTGCCTGGAGAGGGTTACATTCTATCTGTGCATATTTATATGTCTTTCCTTATGAAGTTTCAGGAGATTTTCTTCACAAGTAAGAGTTTTTCTGTTCTGATGCAAACCATCCTTTTTCTGTGAATGACCAGGCTTTATCTGAAACTCTGTAGCTGAAGCCTCTTCAGAAGCAGCAACACATCCTTTTTTCTCTTCTATTCCAGGTGTTTTTCCTGCACTACTCTTTTTAGTGCTAACCTCTGGAGAATTCTTTTCCAAACTTTCATTTTTTCCATCTGAAAACAGCAAATCATCATCAGCATTTTTCAAATTACTTGATGCACATTTTTTGTTAGTATTTGGAATATTTATATCATTGTCATCCCCACATAAGAAAGATAAATCCCTACCTTCAGAAGAAGTTTTAACTTCTAATGACTCTGGAGTCACTTCACCTAGTGACTCTGCAGATGTTTCAGAAATAGGGTTAGAAATTGGTTGCTGCTGCTCAACTTGTGCTTCAGAAGAACCATTAGAAATAGACTGCTGCTGCTGCTCAACCAGTTCTTCCTCAGGACAGGCTTCAAAGAAGCATTCAATATCTTCTCTCTCATCTGTGAAGTCCAGTGGCACAGGAGTGCTGCTCTTTTCCTCTATGTATTTGATTACCTCTCCACAGTCACTATCATGAGAAGAAAGTGAAAGATAAGAATAGAAGTCCCCTTTTCTTAGCTGGATGGCTCTGTGAGAATGTTCTAACACTTTTTCCTTGATCTGTGCTAATGACGCTGGAGCAGATGATTCACATTCAGGTTGTGACTTACTTTTCAAAGCTGTTGATGCCATGTCTATTATCTCCCTCACAAAATTGTGTACTGAGCCATCTTCTATACTTTTTTTATCAAAATCAGCAGATTCACAGTTACAGCACAAATCAAGCCCATTGGCTGATGAGTTGCATTCTGCTTCACTGGATTTCAAGGCTGCACAGCAATCAGGAAATTTTTCAGTAATGTTTACTCCATGTTGTTGACCACTAGGTAAGGGTGGCTGTAAAGCTGTATCTTGTATGCCCACAGAATTTGTTTCTGAGGAAGATTCAAGGCAAGGCTTCTTTGCAGGGGAGGAAGCAACAGAGTGATGATCAGGCTGAAGATGACTTTGACATTCTCTTAGAGAGTTCCTGGATCCAGCTGAGGACAGAACAGTCTCCTTGCCATCCATGTGTGAATCATCTGAACTGTCTGTAAATGCTTCACATATACCACACTCATTTTCAGCTTCTCTAACATCAAGTGATGCATGAGTTTTGGGGGTTGTTGCTACTCTAACAAGACCTTCCTTTTGACTGCCAAGAGTATTTTCGACGTTGCCATTCTCCATATCATCCACAAGCTGATCCTTCACAACCTGAGAGATGTCTTTCATTGGGTAGCTCTTTGTCCCTTTTTCATGATCACATGGTATATTCTTACTATTGCCATTATTTTCTGATATTTTCTGTACTGAACCATTCAATAGTGTTTCAATGCTTAATGTATCTGTGGCCTTTGATGTCTCATTACAAACTTCTTTACTGCGCTGGATTTCATCACTGAGGTTACTTTTTCTTTTCTCCCTTGTCAAGGAAAATTTTGGTCTAATCCAGGTTTGTAGCTCGTTTTTTATATAATCAAGTCCTGAAATTAAATTGCATTCTTCATAAATATCCTCATCAGTTGCTATGCTGGAGTCATCATCTTCATCTTTGATACCTAGCTCTTCCTCGGTTAAAGTAAGGGTGGAACTTGAAAGCAAATCACTGTCATCTTCATCATCAGTACAAGCAGAAGTGCAGGAGACATTAACAATCATGCTGACATTGACATCGCTCTCATCAGCTACGGATCTATTAAGATGTTTTCTAAATGATGCATTTGAATCTGGTATTTTATTTCTGTGTAGTACAATGTCTTCAGAGCAGAGAGAAAGATCCTCGCTGCTGCTGAGTTCAGTGAGAGAAGCTGCTGAGTCTTCATTGATTGAAGATGCAATATCTAAAGACAGCTGTCCAGTAAAAGACATTTTTTGAGAGCCACTTTGGAGTGTTATATCAGAGATGCTGCGCTTTATTTTTTGATCTGAAGGACTCTGGATATTCTCTAAACGATTCAAAAGATCTAATGTCCTTTTACTGAGCTCTCCAACAGAATCACTGCTTGCACTTATGTCTCCAGAGCCATGATGACTAAAAAGATCTTCATTGCTTTTGTAGGAAGTCAGCCAGCTCTCCAAAGAGGCACTTCGCTGAAGACCATCTCCACTTTTAAAAATACCTGAGCTAAACAAATCACCTACTATAGACAGAGATTCTAAGGAAGAACTATGAGATAAAGTTGAAACCTGTCTTGCATTCTCTGTAGCAGGTAATTTTCTTACAGTTTCTGCAGATTTACAGGAATTGGGATCTGATTCTCCACAGATACTTGCCAGAGTATGATCATGAATAAACCCATCTGGTTGTGACTCTCCAGCCTTAAGTTCAGATTTACCAGGTATTTTGTCAAAACAAAAGTTATTAAACAAACTACCCTCTGTCTGTGTTTTTTCAATCTGCGATTGTTTCATTATCACTGGTAATTTGAATTTGGAGTCTTGAAGATATGAGTAATCATAAAATGTAAACACATCATGTTTTCCTTGCAATTCTTCTAGACAACCAGGATTAGACATAGTAATGCTGTCCAAATCCTCATCATTTTCACTTCCACAACATGCAGAAGGAGCCAATTGGAAATCATCTGAAAGACTAGTGTGATCCTCTTCATCTTGCTTTAGTTTTGGTTTTAGTACATTATCCACTTGGCTTTCCACATTCCCAATTTCAGGATTACTCTGACTGCTTTCAATATCATTTAGCAAAAAAATTTCTGAATTATTTGTAGTTTCTGTATCACATTCACTCACTATCCCACTCTCACTCTCAGAATGCCTGCTTATGTTCCCACTCTGATACATGCAGTTAAATGGTTTTGCCAATGTGGTACCTCCTATTAGATCTGGCAGGGATTTGGTAGATGAAAATGATGAGTCTTTACTGAGACTTTTGTTTAAAAGGTTAGACTGCATTACACTGGAGAGTCTGGATGTTTTTTTCAAAAAAGGCATATGTTTTTTTTCTGATAATTCAATATTATGAAGACTATAGACCTGATAGATGTGAGGATTTGGAGGGGAAGTAATGTTGGGACAATATAGAGAAATTCCATGATTATTGATACTTTCATCTTCATTCACATCATTATCACCACATTCTTCTGAAGCAGGTTTCTGGTTTAGATCATCCTTGTTGAGCTCCTGATCAGGATCACTTAAGTCTTCATGAATACTGATGAGCTTATTACTTATGTCAGTTTCATCCCATTCTAGTGCATCTTCACTTGGACCATTTAGATCCATCAAACTGGGATCAATAACATTTAGAGACTCCTGTAAAAGAAAAAGTCAAAGATTAAATATATTTACAGCTATATTTTAAACCTGCTTCCGCTAAAATCATGTAAGTTAATGGAAGTGCATTTTTGGAACAATGATTACTAATGGGCTTTTAATTTTGTTGTATCTTGTGTGGTATTAAAATGATCAATTAAAATGAAACCTATTACATTTTGAAAGATTTCCTAAAATTCTTACTCTTTTTCTTCTTATTTTCTGTCAAAATATAATACAGAAGTTTGACTTTTCCTTAATACAATTAATTGTAGTTAGTCACTTTTTATATAATATATATAAATATATATAAATATATAAAAATATATATAAATATATATAAATATATAACCTGGAATCACAGAAGTGTGTTAGTAAAAAACATGCAATTATGTTGGATATATTAAAATCTTTCTTAGCCTGCTTAAATTTAAAATAGTTAAGATGTAAAGATTTATGAAAGGGTTTTTGAAATGTTTATAACAAACTTCTGTGTAGTCAACCTTAAAACAACAGATCACAAGCCTTGATGAATTTTTGCTAGAATTTGTATTTATTTTTTACTTGATAATAAAGGCAGTACAAATGACCAGTAAGACTAATGAATGTTAATATGTTCAGCTGAAAGATCAAGTACTACATGAGTTTCAAATAATGTCTGCCCTGGTACCTTTCTCTGGAAAAGAACTGATAAATAAATGAGAGAAACATGATTTTCTTTTTTAAAGATTTGTAACTTTCCAGTAATATTTTTTATTATGACTCAGAACATATGATAACAAGAATTGTTTCTTCTAGAAATATGTGTGGAAGAGGAAGAGTATCTTGACAACTTTTCTCACTCAGATGTGATTTATCAAATGGCCAGCAGTACCAAAACACTTTAAACCCTTGAAAACAAGACTGAAATGGTCCCTGATTTGGGGGCTGAGTACAAATTAATTTCGCTTTATTTTTCTATTTCCTGAGAGGCTTCCATAGTAGAGAAGGCTTTGCTTTTACAAGGAGTCTTGTAATAGAACTGTTGACAAATGTAGAAATGTTTAGTTTAAATCATCTGAACAGCCGAACAGTGATCACTGGATCCAGAAACACAAACACTTCTTCCAAGAAACCTTTCAACTTTGATCTCTTGCTTTCTGTAATTTTCTTTGAGCAAGTGATGTTTTTCAAATACAGCACTGACATCATTCCAAACAGCAAGAGCAAATACCAGCAAATATAAAGCAGATAAAATGAAGCTGTAGTCCAACGAAGGGCAGTTCTGCACAACTTAGTTACTGACTTAGATTCATCAAGACCCGGCCAAGGTTAATTGTGCAGGGAAAGGCACGTACTTCCGACTTCGATTCTCAGCTGGAAACTCTCTTTGAAGTAGGAACTAAAGCTTCACAGCCCTTTTGTGAGCTCAATAGTTAGGACACAGATTTTGGGCTGGGACACTTTGCCAGACTGGGCATAAGAGATATGAACCAAGCTATTCTCTCAGGAGAAGGCCTAGTTACATGCTGTTCTTAAAAGAAGCTTGCTTGTCCTGTGTCATTTTGCATAAAACAAATATTAATTTAGTCATAGGTAGATGAGGAGAATTTTGTCCTGCAGTGCTGTGTTTGGCCTGTTTGACCAGCAAGAGACACAGCCAGTGCCAAATCTCTGCTCCAGTGCCTATTTAAGTATGGATATAGGTGGCATTGTTTCTGTGCAAGGCTATTTTATCCCAGTATGTCCAGAAAACAAAAGGCTAAAACAATCAAAGGAAATCAGGAGGAATTATTTCCTCCATACTGGACAGCTATCCACCATTCAACAGGGTGATGTGATAATTAACTTATTTGATAAATCAAGACTCTCTCCATCTAAAATAAATCTGTGTCCTCATGCTTCATTTACCTTAGCTGTAATGCAGGCCCCTGAGTACTGCAGCTGTGTTAAGATATTGCACATAATGGGCTGAACTGCAGTTGCAAAAGAATTTTTTCATTGTTAGGCAGGTTAGGAGGCCTTTGGTAGTTCATGAATCTGTCACGACTAATGTTGAAGCTTTGAGTCTCTTTGTGGATCTACCTACCCCTAAGTTTTTATAGAGTACCTTTGTTAGAGTTGTTGTGGTTTTTTTCCCCATAAGACATTGGCTAAAATTAAATTCCTGCAAAAACACCCATTTGCTAGATAGCTATGGCTATCAGAGCAGTTCTGTACGTTCTGCAGTCCAGAAATCTTTATTTGGATTTGCCAGTTTGCCATGTTTTAATAAAAGCTCCTGGTTTGTACTTAGTTGGACTCAGTTTCCCACCTGTAGCAGACCCTTAACTAACATTTAAGTAAAATGCAGGAGAATACAATTATTTGAAAACCTGTTAGATTAAAAAAGAAATCAGATTCAATGGCTCATTTTCTCTGTGTCATGTTTTACGACTTTGTCGTACTCAGCATTAGGAAGACATTGCTGTGGGAAGTTTCCTAAACTGCTTGATTTTACTGTTTTAAGCTTCTGCCAGCTGCAAGAAGAAATTACTGAAGGCAGGAAATCAGCAGCAGGTTCCAAGGATTTTATGTTCCACAGAATCTGATTCTGTTCCTCAAAACAAAACATTTGGTCCTTATTGGTCAGGAAGATAACCTTCCCTCTGTAAATCAGCACTTGGCTGCCTTGTTTGTTCAGCAAGTCAGATGGACTAAAACAATAAAACATGTAGAGCTGTGACCTCAGCCTATTCATCTTCACTGAGTGCTCCCCACTTCAAAGTCTATTTTTTTATTCTTAAAATGCACATGCTTTTCCGAGGCCTGGCATATACTCAGAAGTTTTGCACGCTTAGGTTTATGGCAGGGGATTTTATTATTTTATTTTATTTTATTTTATTTTATTTTATTTTATTTTATTTTATTTTATTTTATTTTATTTTATTTTCCTTCTGATTGTTGTTTATACTTGCAAAGATTCTTATGTAGATATGGTCATTTTACTAACATAGCTTTCTCTGTCCAAGGAACTGACTAAATCGACATTAGTGAATTACTACTGTAGTTATAAACATCAGATCCCTTGAAGTACAAATGTAATAGTTATCAGCTGCACTGGCAACCCTTCCAAAGTAAAGGAAAAGTTTTACTTTGAAACAAACTACTCAGCTTAAGTCACACCTGTTTTGTATTTGGTGTTTTTAGTACAGGTATATGTTTTCCCCATACTTTTTTACAAAATTTAGTGAACTGTTCAAACAAGGCAGAGATTGAGGTAGTTTTTGGATGAGCCACACCACAGCCTCTGGAATAAATCTCTGGAGTGAAGAATGGAAGGTAGTATCACTCCCACCTCCATTTACACTGACAGCAGTAGCAAGGTAAAAACCCAGGAATTTAGGAATTATTTTTATCATATCAGATGTCTCTTTTTCAGGCTGCTCAGTGCAGAGGGAGGGTGCTGGACAATTAGAATTATCATTATAGTAATAGATGATTAGGTCTTGTCAACAGAATGTTTAAAATTCACCAGCCTTATCCTTTACTTGGTGTTATGCAGAGGAGGGTACAAATGATAGATGTCAGATAGTACCAGAGATAAATTCTGTTCACTCACTTTACTGGGAAAAATGGTGTTGTTTCTTCTTCTATGTTTTTCATTTAAAAGAACTGTATAGTATTGTACAATTCATCTTTTACACAAAGTAGATAAATCTTCTACTGTTATTTCCAATTGGGAAAGCTTTTCTTTTGTAAGAGCTGCACCATGTTTTTTATTTTGCTTCAGTTAATTAAGAACATGTCTTTCCTAGAGAGTTTGTTCTTATAGAGTCCAAGTTCTACCTAGCCTGGATCAAGGTATCTGAGTGACTTGGTCCAGGGAAAGGAGTCCATGTCTATGGCAGGGGGACTGGAACTAGATAATCCTTGAGGTCCCTTCTAACCCAAACCATTCTCTGACTGTATGATTCTCTGATTCTATGATCCCTTCTTGAAATGCAAATACCCAAATAGGAAGGGGTCAGCAGACAGACATACTGATCTCCACATGTAAGACACACTATATTTAAAGAGACTCTTGGAGTGTGCTACAGAACTTCACATTTCAATGGAGTGACCCCCTACTCGTAAGTCCAGCTTTGCTGAAGCCTGTGGCTAAACATGGCAGAGGTACCATCCTGTCTGGCAAAAACTTTTTGGATAATTGATGGCACCAAATTTCTTGGAATTCAGAAACTTGTTTTATATATGTGCAGGAATGTGTGAGTAAAAACATATATTTAATTTTAAAGTAGGTCCGAGTGGCCTCTATAATTATAAAGTCACTAAATATCACTACATTTAGAGAAGATCTCTAAGATCAGTAAGAAAAGTAAGAAAAGGCAAATAGTTTTGACCAAGAAAGTAGAAAAAGCCCCAATGTAATAAGAATCAAAATATGCACGATATTAAGTACATTCTTATTTTTTACATATTACCAGTAGAAAAACAATACTTAGGAAGTATTTATTGTTGCATGAAAAGTTTTAAGTAAGATTAAGTGAATAATCTACTAAATTACAGACTCAGAAGAGTAAAAGGTTAAATTAATTCTAATGTATTTGAAAGTGCTACTTTAAGGATTTTAGCTATTCCTACTTTGAATCCAGAACTATTTTGCTCAGAAAGCATTCCCATTTCAATGGGATAACTCTTGTGAGCACAATTAGGTGTGTGCTTAAATCCTTGTAGAGTTGGTGTTTAATGGCTAACCAGTTAATCTGCATGAAATGTTAATGGGAAGAAATAAGTTTATTAAGCCAAATAAAGATGTTTCCTCAGCCCCAATACTCTTTAAGGAAAAGTGTCAAAATTCAATTTTTCATTTGTTTCCTTTAATAAAACAAAAATAGTTTAGTTTTGGGGGGTTTGTTTTGTTTTGTTTTGTTTTTTTCTGAAGCAAATAATATTAAACAATGATTCTCTGTTTTGGCTTCATTTGCATGTGCTACTCCAGTACAGATACTTTGTGTCGGTAAAACAGGCTTGTAATGTAACCCCTACGTACTATTATTTTTTTTAAAGGAATTAACATGAAAAAAAGAGCTTTTACAATAATAAATAAAAACTCTGTTCTTCCTCCCTCCCTGCAACATATCCTTCAGTTGCTGTGGCCAAATTATCCGAACTCAACTGCACTTAGGGGCCAGGAGAAAAAGAAAAGGGACAGAAAACCATCCCCCACCTTCAGGAATGCATGCGCATTCAAGGAAGACAAACATGATTTTGTCTTTTGAAAAATGCAAGCATGCCAAGTACTTCTGCTGAGGGAAATAGCCATGTGTACAGTGCCACTTCACCTCTGCCTCACTTAAACTCATTTTCTAAATGGTGTTCCCTATATCATAGGCATCAAAAAAGTATCCCCATTTCCCAACACCAATTTTTAATATGCATGAGCATATGCATATGCATAATATTCCCTGTGCATAACACTGAAGTGGCCTACACATATATGCTCAGAATATATGGAAGCAGCATGCTTTATCACAGATCATGAAAGAAACATACATGAACATAGATATCTGTTATAATTGCAATTAAAAGCAGGTATACATTTATTTCTTGACAAAATAAGATCTAAAATTGTGGTAATCTCCTACTGCATTTTAAATCTATTATTGCCTCTCTCAATGACATTACACACTCATTCCTGCACATACAGAGCTCCTCCTTCTCTTTTAGAGGCCTTGTATGCTTACAGGTACTGCCAGGGTCCTACATGAGTGATTGTATGCACAGATTCCTGTACCACAGGAAGGACACTGACTTTGCCTCTGCCCTCTGCAGTCACAGATGTCATCTGCAAGGGTCCCAGTGTGAGATGAGAACAACAAAGTCTCCACCATTGCTCACGTCTATATGATGATGTCTGAAGTTCTCTGATAATGCTCAGAAATAACAGACTAAAGGACCACTATTGTCCTATCCAGGTTTTAAACCAGGTAATTTTCTTTATCATGGCAGCAGCTTTGCGAACACATAAGTAACAGGTAAAATAACTGCAGTGACACTTTAAGAGAATGCCCAACTGAAAACTACTAACTCCTATTAGTAGGAGAAGTGTTTTAGAAATCAGAGAAATTGTCCATTCTCTAAACATTCTTCTGTATTTCTATGTCCTTGATGATGCTAGGTAAAATTCTGGGGTCAGTTGTGCCTGCATATGAGTCCTATGAGGGTCTTCTAACTCCCTTGGTAAGCTGCCTGCAGTACCAGATGGAAAAAAAGAGTGAAAGGCTCCAGCCTCTCCATCACACTCCACTCACACATCACACTGGAGTGTACAAGCCAGGCTGAAACAGAAGGTGAGCCATGTCAGCAGAAGGCCTGCAGGAGCTAACTTTGATCACAGATCAAGGCAAAAGCAGGAACTCAATAAGTTCAGTCTCTGCTCTGTGTCCAAAGTATCATTGCTAATGACCTACCCATTATCTGTTTTCCATCCTGTACAGAAGCATTTTCCTCTTTATTTTACCACCACATCCTTTCTAACATCTCCTTTCCTTATTTGCTAAAGAATCCCTTTAAATGTTACTAGAAAGAAGAACATCTATAACATTTTTATATTGAATAATATTGTCATCCAAATAGGTTTACAATCGCAGACCTATATCCCAAGTTGTGTGTTTGGGCTTTTTTTTTTTTTTTTTTTTTTTTTTTGATGAGAAAACCTGGCTACATAGCATATTTTACCAACTGTTGTTTTTACTGCTTTGTAGCTTTCTTTTCATCTGTCAAGAGGTTACATGACAGGATTTTTTGCCCTTGAATGTCATTTCATAGCTCACCTTTACTTCAGAGAAATATATGATTTTCTTTGTTCAAGAATCCATCACAAGCCCTTTATGAAACTCTTGGAAAAACATTCCTGGCTTTATCTAAACCCAAAATGTTTTCATGCACACCTAGTTCAGAACAGAGCAAATCCTGGCACTACACCTCAGATACATGCCCATGCAAGTTGGTGGGAGTTCATCCGTGCAAAGCCTCAGAATTTGACCCAAATGGCTTCTTTATAGTTAAGACTATAAAATGTCCAGAAAAACCAGGGAATCTGTGGAACATTGTATTAATGTCAGATCAATTGCATTCTGCATTTAGATTTTCATAAACAAATTTGTACCAGCAACGCAAAGTGGCACACTAAGATCTCCGTTGCTTTCTCTTTGTACTAATTAAGAGGTCTGCATACTGTTAATAATACTTTCAATTTAGTATAATTTACACTGGAACTGGTACTCCTTTAACAGTGTACTCTCAGTTAAACTAGAACAACTCAGTAGATGCTATCAATGGAGTCAGCAGGCGAAATAGCCATCTCCAATCTACAGCAGGCACATCAGGACACCAAAATCATGGCTTTTTAAGGAACTTTGTTTCAGCAGAAATGAGGGTTTGTGAAAAACTCTGAAGAGTGAGAATCACCATAGAAACACAGACAGATATAAGGTACAAAAGAGCAGGACATAAGCCCTCGGGAGCTTGACCTTAGAAGAAATGTAGAAAGGAAGTTTCCTCACGAAGAGCTGGAATAGAGAGACTTGACTTTCTGAATAAAAATTCTTCCAGTATACTGTAAAGGGAAAGTTTATCTATTATTTATGAATAACAGGACTGCATGAAAAGTACTTGTCCCTATCATCAGTTTCTTCTTCTGAATCAACTGAGAAACCACCAAATTCACATTATCAATGAGAATGGACTTTTTGTCCCCCTTATTTAAATTTTCAATGCAATTTCTTTGCAATTTCAGTTCTGGCATTTCCTGAAGTGATTGATTCACCATTTGTAAATTTGAGACATCGACTTGAGGGGAGTCAATAAGCAAGCATTGTTAAGTCAAAGGCTAGAAGAATACTGCATATTATAAGTACTTGCACAGTCTGCCCACCTGTGGATTTCCAAGTGCTAAGTTAAACACCACAGTTGTCAGTAAGTGGCAGGGAGTTCTGGCAATGAATCAAAATTACAATGGTAAGCACTTTGAGGCTACAACACTACAATTGCTCCTTGCCATTACACAGCCTATATCTAAGAAAAGCTGCTCTTCAAACGTTGCAATATATAGAAACACTGGCCTAATCTCCAAATATAAGCAGTCCCTAGGTAGGCAGAGCTCTTTCACCAAGATCATCTCATCTTTAAACTTCCAGATTCTCTTCTTTTCTCCTTCTCTGGTAAGTGATGATGTTTATACCTCTCTCTGTACATAATAGATGTCAACACAGCTCTGGAGTTGGCTGGAAAAAAAGGACTGGAATTTCCAATCTAAGCTAGTACATTGACTAGGTCCTGTGCAGTGTCTCAAGTACCAGTATTATGTGTACAGTTTGGGTTAGTCACTTGCAAAATGGTTTGATATAAGCGTACTTTATAGAAATTCACTTGGAAGAAGCCAAAGTGGTAGACAACTATACCTTGCTATTGTGAGAGGTTTCTACATGCCTGTCTTAGTTTGACAGAGTAAAAAACTACAATGGGGAGTAACTCAATGTTACAAAATCACTATATGGCCAATATTCAACTTTCTTCTCTTACAGATGAGTTTATTTTAAATGTTACACAGCTTAAACTTGGGCTTAAATCAAAATATAAGTTGAAGATTTCAGTCTATCCACAATGACTATTTTCAATGCTGGTGAGGCACAAAAAAGTCCAATGAATACTAAGAGTTTACAAAGTAATAACTGAGGGACACAGGGCTATTAGTATTAATGTTATCAGTAGAAGTGTTGTTAATTTGCGGTATAGAGCTTTAAGTCTTTCCTGCAGCTGCTCAAGTTTTTACTAAAACTGTATGTTTGACATGTGCTTTTTGCATAGTGCTTAGAAATTTTGGAACAGTTCATGGTATGTTGTTTCACTCTGAAACAATATTCCTCCCCTTTTAAAAATCAAAACGCATTTTTAGAATAAAGTGTCTTTCTGAATTGTTCAGTAAACCAGTAAACCTGCTGAATGAGCTGTGACTGCATAAAGTTTAGGAACTCATTTATTATGTTTGTAGATCAGACACTGCATTTATTCACAAAGTGAATCTCTAAAACTTAGCTTTCATTAGAGCCGTGGGGAGGCCCAGTCCTTCTCCCTTTGCTCGAGAAGGTGAAGCTCAAGAAGATAATTAACCATGAAACAATGAGGAGGCTTGCTGGGTAAGCACTAGTGTGAAAACAGTTACTCCTCACAAAGGAGGGGAAATTAGCTGGCTGGATAAAAAAGGAAGTGTCAGACTGGAAGACTGAAAGGACTGCAAGTGTAAGTAGATAGCTCTCGGATCATTAATGCAATTTTTTAACATTTAAACGTCACAGATTTCTAAATTTAAATGCACTTAACTGCTATGTGTTATAGGATATTAATATGCCATTTTAAAATAATTTTTCTCAAACTTTCCATTTTCACATTTCACCACTTTTAGTCATCCTTCCCATGCATGAAAAAAGTCACTGCCTCTTAGTATTGTGTTCTTAGCCAACGTAAACAGACTGTTCTAAAAAGATTCTGTTTGCTCATTGTATTTTACAAACTCATTATTTTACATTATACAGGTCTTTTTTATGAACAGAGTTTCTTTTGATTATACTGTTTTGCAGAGTAAAGACTTATATCTTTCCTTTCAAAACTTCCTTCGACTCGAGCAGTGTTCCCTGAAGCAGCCACATTTTTGGCAGAAATTCAGTTGCATGCTATGCCAAAAGAAATAGAATAAACAAACACTGCTTAACGCAGCTGGCTAGGTAATTTACATATTACTGCACACACCAAACACGAAGACCTGGATATGGATTAGAGCTACAACAACGACACAAACATCTTATCTGTAAGGAGAAATGAAACTCAGATCATCATTGCTCACGATTTACATTTCATTGTTTAATTTATATTATAGTACCTCTGAAATAAATGTATGTGCACATTTAAATACTAAGTAGATGTATTTCTTATAATTTCTGTCTGTTTTACAGAAAAACTATGCTAGAAATGTCTTGGAAAACCATTAAGTGAGTACATTTTAGGAAGTTTTCCTCTGGTGAAAGCACACTAACTAAATGGCCACATTCCAGCTTTTGGAAATAGCAAAAACCCCTCCAAACACAATGAAAATTTTCTAGGCAAACTGTAAAACTTCTTCACTATACATATAGCATAGGTAGGGCCTCCAAATCTGCAAGTTCATGTGCTTTCAAACAGCAACAGTCATTTTTGGGTGATATCAACAGTCCATTCAGCTGAGTCCATCTCCTGCAGTGGTTAGTAGTTAATGTTTATGGAAAAGTTAGAAAACCCTCGAACACATAGAAGGGTATAGAAGCTGCTATCCCAAATTTGAGAAGTCCTGTGGGGACTTTCAGAGTTGGAATTCATCAAGCCTTAATTGATGTCTGCTCTGTTAATTTGTCTGATTATTTACTGAAGTCATTTGTCTTTTTGCAAATCTGTAGGAACAAATTTCATTTTTATTATGCACTCCATGAAAATAGTATTCTCTTTTGATTGTTTTAAATCTCCTGTCTTATAATTTTATTTGGTACATTTTCCTTTATGTGTTAAGAAAAAAGAGTAAATAATTGTACCTTAGTTATTTTCATTTATTTTTAAAATAGTTTTTAATTGTATTCCTGTCTGCTTAGGGCTGATGTAGCTCCTAGAATACCCTATAATAGTGAACAATGACATACTAACTATGCATATACTTCCTGAAGATCCTGCAAATATATTTCCATAGTGGCCTGAGTATTGTAGCCTTATCATCCAATATGGAGGGCCCATGTAAGATGGAAAAATTGCAGTTGCAACCTGTCAGAAATAAAGTTTTTCCCTCTTTTCCTAAAAACTATTTTGTTTCAGAACTCTTGAAAAGTAAGATCTGAAGATTAGCTTCAATTACACTCATATACTGTTCCTTGCAGAACTGGATTCATTAGACATGCAGAGTAACAAGTCATTAAATTAATTATAAAATCACAAGTTTGTGACTTTCATGTTTCCCCTAACTGTAATTTTTAAAACAATCCTGGCCTGAGTCACAAACTTATGATTAGTGGATATTAGGCATCTAAATAAAACACTGACTTCATCCTGTAATTTGAACACAATGCATTGCAATGAGAGTCAGTGTCTGCTGAACAGTATTAAATATTTGACCCCATGCTTAAGTGCCTAAATAGGAAGTGATTTCTTTTGAAAACCTCTGTCCTTGAAAATTAAAACCTAATCATTTTAGCTTTTATTTTTTAATGAGGTATTTTTCTGTTTAAATGGTGTTTGACAGTTCTCTCAGCATTGGCATGCTTTGGAAACATATTTCCAATTTCTGAATATTACTGATTTTCCCACTAAAACTGATTATTCCTGAGAATTTGTCTGGTTTGACTGGGGTTTTGAGTTTGAACTTCCCATCATTTTACAAAGCCATGGCAAAATATGACATCTGCCAGAGTGAAGGAAACGGTGGCATAATACAGCAGATTGGTGAAATGCAGGGAGTATTTCACCCTTGGATTGTTACCTTATACTTTTAGTTATGACAGAAAGATCTGCAGTCTCTGAGGATGGAGTAGAGCCCTCTGTTGAAAAACTGAAATATATTTCTTTTTTTCTTTCACTCTAAAAACCTATCATTGCAGGTGACCACTCAGGAGACTCTCTCAAGAATATAACGCAACACTTATCTGAATTTTAACTAAAGTTGACTGTGTCTGCATATTTTTTACTAAGACCTGCTCAACAACAAGGGTTTTACCAGCTTTGTTTTAGCAGATCATCCAGACTCTGTGTACTGTCACGATGGTTGTCCTCATAACTACAGCTGGTCCTCAGGAAAATTACGAGAAACACAGAATTTCTCACAAGAATGAGGGATGTATTACCTATCTTCAATTAAGTCCAAGAAAGATCTAGACCTAGTTGCAGCACCTGTGTAACTACATTTTAGATCCTACGGATAATTGTTCCATGTCACAAATCAGACATGCAGTGCAACTCAGAATCTCAAAAGCGTATGCACCTCAAGTATGAGGATGGTGCATCATATCAAAAACTAAAATCAAATATCCATTCACTTAAAAATTAAATATTGTAAGGAAGCACTAAAATGAGCAAATGCAAACCATCAAGGTGATACTGTCATAGACTATCTGGAAGAGGTCCAGTATCAAAACAAAAATTGTGATAGATAGAAAAAAAATAAATCCGTAAAGGTTCAAACATAAGTCATGAAATAATTTGTAATGGGTAGATCATGTAATGTGTGTTCAGCACTTTAAAATATGTAGTGTGCCCTTCTCATCCAATTAACTTAATCATCTCTCAGTACTTCACTATGCTAGACATTCCTGATGAACTGTTAAATTTTATGCAAGATTTTTAGCTAGGACTCACCTTGCAAAATGATGGCTTGTGAGGAAATAAGAAACTTTTAGAAACCAGGTTTTGTTTAGTGAAACTATCTAGGAAATAACTGAACAATGACAGATTAATTTTTTACTCCTAAAACAAGGGGTTTATGTGTGTTTTTTAAGCTTAGAACAAGTGACATTCGATGGGTTGAAAAAATACTGCATCAGTAAAGTAAATACAGAGAAATGGAGACACCATGCCTAACATTATGCAAAACTATGTTCTTTCCCAGAAAGCATCATAGAAACAGATAAATAGAGTAAAAGAATAAAGATACCAAATCAGAAGCAATATAGTATACTTTAACAATGTTTTTCCAAATGCACTATAAAGAGGAAAGGCAGGAGGTTGTAGGGTAAAAATCCTGAACAGCCATTTAAGCAGGCTCTTTACCTCCTAAGAAACAAGCTAGAAAGAAGTGCCTTTCTTTTTTTTTTCTTTTTCTTTTTTTTCAAGTGAGCTGTCTCACCATTGCAGATTTTCCCAAGTCCTTACAACTCTAATTAAAATGTGGTAATTGGTTATGTTACCTCAATTACCATGATGCATGGACATTGATACAAAGCGACACCAATTGAATCCCTTGGGTGTTATACCCCAAGGCCATCCCATTTATTGTGCCTTATTATTTTCAATTATGGGGCTGGATGTACAGCATACTTTCAAGCCAATACAGAGGAGGGTTCTGCTGGACTTTCAATGTAATGTACACATAAGATGACTCAGAAGAAGAAGAGAAATTTGGGGTTTTTTCATGAGGTATAGTAGTGAACTTGGTGATCAGAAAATGAATATTTCAGACATTTTCAGGATGATATGAGAATCAGGGCACCCTAACCTGAATCGCCTTAGCTCAAAATCTCCATTTTAAATGCATGAGTAACACTGTCCCTTCAATAATTAGCCCTCTGTGTTGAATAAGAAAAGAAATTGTCTGCTCCATAAAACAGGTATGCTTCTCATTCAATGAATGAGCCTTCTAGAGAAAAAGCAGCTTCTCCATTCACCAAAAAGGCAGGAATATTGAATTGCAGCTAAAGTAAAATCCATTAGAAACCACAGTTTTTTCTCTCTCTCCTTGTCCCAAAAAAGTGAATTTCCATGATCACCTCATTGCAGCTTTCAGGCATACCTGATCTGGGCAGGACATACACAAATTGTAATCCTCTGTAGCAGCTGGAATAATCTGTTCAGGTTAAACACATAATTTTTATTGGGGTATACCACTGGCTGAGCAAAAAAATTTAAAAAAAAATTGCAGAAAACAACTTACGCATTTGCCCTTTGACTTAATTTATGGGCACAACTAGGACTGAGTCCGTCCCAAAACCATTTTTTAACTTTTCAGTCTTTCAAGTAGATTGTACCTTCTAAAGGAAAGTGTGTAGAGAGTTAAAGCTTCTCCAGCTGTTGAGCAGGAATTTTAGATGGCAATTTTGAGTTTAGTTAAATGAAGATTGTTGCTATTGCTCTTACAATTGCCAGGCAGTCTCCTTTTTCCTTTAAGATGATTGCTAGCAGGGTCTTGTTAGACAGGCTATAAGGCATCTGTGTAATCCTGAAGTTAAAATTAAGGTGACATATAACATTATATCAGCAAAATATGGAATGAGAAATCTGGATGAAAAGAATTTACTAGGGAAAAAAAACCAAGCAAACAAAAAAACCAAACAAAAAATCCAAAACAAACAGATGGGGAAGACAAAAACCTCTTTCGCAAAAACTAATTAGTACTGCTTCCAGTTTTCTGAGGTTTTCTATTTTATGAATACCTCATTCTATATAGCTAGATTGACCTTCTGAATCTAATCATATTTCGTCTTTCTGGAGCAATTCTTATTGATAATTACGATATTATTGATAATTATGATAGAACTTTTTGTTTATGAGGACAGCTTTTACCCAACTGTAGATGCATGAAGTACATGTTAATAAATTGTTATTTGTAAACTTATGGTGCCCACTTATTGCAAAAGGTGAGCAAAACTAAAAACTGATGAAGACCATTAATGAAGACAATTCAAAAGAAACAGAAGTTTTCTGTGGTTAATTCCAGCATACCTTTGTAAAGTTTTAAGTGGCCCAGATAGATTACTGCATCATCTGAATCAAAAGGGGAAGAAAGAGACTAAGGAAGATCCCAGTACACAATTAGAAAAGTGTAGAAGATGAAAGTGACTCTTGCACTGAGGCTATACAATCATCTAGGGTATCTTATTTACTGTCAGCAAGTCAGATGCCATGAATGAGTCAGATGCCATCAGGCTATAAAAACATCTCATTTGTTTTCATAAATTACAGTATTTTGTGGGCAACCACAAAGACAGACTTGTTACCAAGGGATACAGTTTGTGTGCCAAGCCTGGCACACCGTCAAATACAGAGAGATACGGTAGCAGAAGAAACGGTTCTGGTGCCTACCCAAGAAATGACTGCACAGGAACTGAGTGAAAAGGAAGGTTAGAACATGCCAACTCAGGCAAAGAAAGTCAAAGAAACATGAATCCTGCAGTGGCTGAAGCATATTTAAATGTTGAGAATATGGATAGTTTTATGAACAAGAGGAACTTGTTCATACTGACATACTTAAAAGAAGCACTATTATAAAGCAGCCTAAGATGAGAGGTTCCAAAACAACATAGCCCACAGTGAAAAGTAGATGAGCATCATGATATCTCTAACTGGCTGCTATTTCTCAGAAGAAAGAATGATACACCCCTCAGCCAGTGAAAGTCCAGCAAACAACTCCAGGCAAAGTGGTAACAAAGAAGCAGGTACCTTGTGAAGTTCCAAGGTTCCAGATATCAAGTGAGATTCTGTACTCATATCCTCACCATACCTCAACTCCTGGTCAATTGCAGTCCCAAACAGAAACATGAGACTTTGGTCCAGCTGCAAGAGCAGCACCAAGCTCTATTTAGCTCGTAACAGTCTATTTAGAGCAACTGCTTTCATACAGCAACTGCCCACACGCAAAAGGGGATAATATGCATTCATTGCAGTAACCTGGACCTCTGTCAGCACTCTCTAACATATCTCAAAAATGCAACTTCTTTCTGTTCCAAGTCAAATAGGAGATACATATTTACTAAAACAAACAAACAAACAAACAAACAAAAAAAAAACAACACAAAAAAAAACACAAAACCAAAACAAACAACAACAACAAAACCAACCTAACAAACTGCTAATTTGTGGTACTTCACCTTTAAGATAACACAATTGGAATGCAGTTCCCTCTTGGGCTGTTACAGACCCAACAATACTCAGCCTTTAACAAAAAAAAATCAGGATTCTGAGAGCTTTTTTTTTTTTGCTTTGGTTGTTGACTAAATATTGCACGTACTTATTTCTGAAGCTCCAAAGTTCAACTGTTTTTCCTACTGCTGGTCAGATCACTAAACGTTTTGTGTAGCAGTAACCAAATTTATTAGTGCTATTGCTGCAACACCTTAGTAATAGGACTAAAAATATTCCTAAAATGGAACTATCACAAAAACATAACCAGCATTTCTCAAGAGAATTAAAAATATCTGCTACTGTGTTTTCTTTCTTTATCAATCTTTTCTATTTCTCAGTCTCATATTTATCTTCTAACCCATTCACTTGCCCAGCCTATTTCATTGATGAATTCTCTTACTTCTGTTCTTATTTCTTGCTCTCCCAGACTCATTACCATCAAAACTCTCTGCAGCTGCTTAGATGGCATTTGACTTTTATTTCTTGACTTTCCTCTCAATTAAACATAATGTATTGTTTAAAACTCCTACCTACAATTTCCATAAAGCTTCTATCTGGGTCCTCACCAATTCTGTTTTTTCCTTTAATTCCACTGAAATTTCTGTAACATTCTCTCACAGTCTCAATTATCTTCACCTTTTATGTTGCCAGTTGACTAATCCTATGCTTATAAAACCAATGCTGATACTACATCTGCTTTTTAGGGATGAGTTCTTTCCATGCTGCCTCATACAGGGCCCATTTTGACTTGTCCTAACCGTCTGTTCAAACCTCTTCCTTCATTGAGTCCCACTTCTGTGTCAATACCTAAAGCAAAAGAGCCAATAAATCAAACTGGCAGAGGAGCACTCCTATGTGATAAATTTTGAAAAAGGCAGGCAAGCAACATTATTATTACCTTCACCAGTTCACTTGTCCACAGCATCCTTCTCACTAACTCACCATTTCTTAGGCTGTTTAGACTAATAGCATTTTCACTCAGGAACTGCTAGTGTTTGTAAACAATGCCTTATGTATCTTCATACTGTAGGACCCTAACTGAATCAGAGAATTATAACTTCTGTTATTTTTGTAAAGGAACTTTAAAAAAAAAAAGAAGTCAAAAGTAGTATTTCACTGTTAGTCAGATAATTGCTAAGAAGGATGTGTCAAGATTTTTTTCTTTGCTTGCTTCATATAAACCTCAAAAATTGTATCACTTGCTCCCAAATCTCAACAAGACTCTTCAGTATATGAACTACATAGGATTATCATTGCTGTCAATGTAGCTGCAGTATACAGACTTCAGCAGTGTGATAGTTGCACAAAACATGCTGAGCCAATTCATCCGTTACAGTCAATGGTGTTACAGTAGGGATTATTTTATTCCCCCTGCTTTGTAATATAGTTTTATGCTGTAGAAAACCAATCTAATTTATGCCACTTAATGGATGGTTTAAGCAGAGTGCTATTTTGCCTCTTAGGAATCATTTCCCTGAGATAAAAGCAAATTACTACATTTTACTTATATTCAAATAACAGAGGATTGTATATTAATCACATACCCATGGCATTTTATGGGAAATACACATCTACTGCTGGGATGGTAATTAAAACCAGTCTTAGTTAAACAGGAGATTCTTTTTCTAAAATATATTTACAATCAGTGAAATATGTCACTGGGCCCAGTTCTGTTAGGTACTGAGCAACTTAGCACCAGGAAAAGATTGGTTTTTTTACTGGGTGGGATCAGATATGATGAGATTAAATATGTAGCAAATACAGTATGTATATGTGTGAGTTTATATCATTAAACAATCTTGTCCATACAATGCTGTGTGAAAAACTGAAGATTCACTTGTAGAAAGTAAAGACAAGGAATGGCATCTCAGTCAGAAGAAAACACTCAGAGATGGATATGTTTTCCTTGTGCTGAAAAAGTGTTTCTTTTGGTGAAATGTGTGAAGAATGAAACCCCATGAAACCTCTTTAAAGCAAGCATCACTCACCAAGTCTTTTTCTGATCGCTTCTGTAGCCTGGTTTGCCAGTGGACAGCTTGCATGACAATGGCTTCCCACCTTCTCTCAAGGTTCACAATTATCAGCTGCATGGACTGGTGATCTGCATTTAGGTTGCAGGTCTCCTGATCATCCAGGAGGTGCTGGCATAACCGCAGCACAGAGGCTACCCCACGGCGCCTCTGCTTGATCTCAGAGCATAGGGACTGAAGGACAGAAAAACAGCAGATGTCAGCATGGAATACTCTGTAAATTGAAACATTAATTATTAGCTGATATTTAGTGGTGCTCAGTCTCTGTCTTGCAATATTTTTTTCAGGTATTCCATAAATTCCCATACTTGTGTCAAAGCTTAGTGTTTTATTTTCAGATAAATACAGTCTTAACCTTAATAGCACAGACAGACTAACACTACGTTCAGTCTTCTTCAAACAAATGCCATACATAGCTAACTGTCTTAATAATGCTGAAAGTTTTATGGTGTAGACTCGTTTATTCTTCCTTTCTTTTTCATTCAAGTGGGACACATCTGAAATGAGTTACCCTGACAGTAATCAGCTTCAGAAATCCTACGAAAAAAAAAATACGAGGGAAAAATCATAGTCATGCAATGAGAATATGTATATTTTTAGAAAAAACAATAGAAATTATGGGTCATGTGCACCATGTCATAGGAGAAACATTACAGAAGGAGAAAATTCAGTATAAAATTGTTTACAGCTGTTTTTTGTTATCATAAAATATTTTCAGGGTAGTTCCATATTCAAGTAAATGTAGGAAAATGGTGACCATTGTATCATCCCTGAAAAGAAGTAATTCACTGCATTTATTTCATATACTGATTCCAGTCTACTGAGAATGCAGTTCTGACATAAACTGGATGATGGGAGAAAATTGCTAAGCCCTATATTGAGACTTGATGGGAGCCAGGATATGTTCTCCAGGTTCTCCACCAAAGGCCTCAGAAACTGTACTGAGAATCTTGTTGAGCAGCAGAATAAATAATGCATCCAACATGCCGGAACTAGAGCAAGGTCTACCACTCAGAAGCAGTTAATGGCATGGGGTGCTCCCAAACATGGTTTTATCCATGACTATACTGTCACTGAACATCAAACCAGGATTTTTTAAACTCATAACAAATTTTAATAATAATATCTATGAAGTTGGGGTACAGAAGGCAGAAATGCATGCGAGAATGACTGCTTCAGCCCAGGTTCTAAGATCCTTTACTTTTATAAAATTACATGGCTCAAGTATTCAATAATTATCATAGGGCTGTGCTACTCCTGAATTTAACAGGACTGTGCTCTACACATGGGAGCTTTCAAGATAACTTAAATTGTAACTTGCCAACATCTGTTTCCCTCTGTGGGACACCACAGATGAAAGTGCATAACCCCACGAGAAAATCTGAACTATCATCTTTTTTGAAGACAGGGTGTTTGCCTCTAAACTTCCAGTTAACGATAAGAAGCAAATTTAAAAAGTCACTACATCTCTCAAAGCTGTTCAGAAGCATTTACTGATAAAAAACTAAGATAATCTTTCTTAATTTTATTAGCAAAACAAAAACATTCTATAAAAAGTGAATTCCAGTTCCAGATTTTTGTGTCACTGTTTCTTTAAAAACTGAAATTTATAATTAGAAATGTCATAACTCAAAGAAGTATTTTGCTGCCGTTCTTGATCAACAATATTAAGCTTCAAGTGTGAACCAAAAGATTGGTATATACATCTAAAAACATGTATCTTTTCTTTGCATAGGGATAGTGTGCAAAAGACAGGGATTTCTTTTAAAAGCCTTCAAGAGAAATGATGATTAAACTCACAAACATAGCTGAATTACTAATCTACTTTCACTAGCACAATTGGGCCATCCTAACAGATTGCTTATTAATCAACAAGGGTAAACAAGGCAATGCAATCTCATTTAAAGCAGAAGTTTTCATGCCTAAAAGTATTTGTGTTCAAAATGTTATTCCCGATAAGCCTTCATCAGAAGATACCTTAAAATGATTAAGTACATTTGATTGTAAAGTACACTGCGTAGTATAGTAGCAGGTGGACATTTCATACAGATGTTCCACTTATTGATATAATGCATTCTATAGCTATTTAAATTACCCTAACTCTATAATAGCTAGAATTCTATTACTTCTATAATGAGAGAACCCTGTACCTTTAATATTTCTGAATTTTAAATAAGGTGAATGACAAATTCCCAAACCACTATTTATGGCAAAATATGACCAGGAATTTTATTATTCAATTTATACCAGAGCTGCATTTTCACTTACATTTCCAGAACTTGCCCTTATTTATTTTCCTAGAGTTCATTACAAGTTTCCTTCATAGTTCTTGATGTAACCACCACGTCTGGCACATTTCCTTTCTGATGCTGTTCATTAGCTTAATGTCAGATGAGGAAAAATACCAGCCAACCAAACCAGACCAAAAAGTCTATCTACAGTCAGGGTTCTTATTTTACATTTTATAACTGCTAGGCAATTCAGGTTTTATGGAAGTGATGGTGAGTTATATACCGATCACAGCCAAATTTATGTAGGTCTGCGTTAACTTCGCAGAAGTCAATATAGCTCAGAATCTGGCCCCATAACATTAATTTACCTTGATCTATTTGATTAAGTCATCCCTTATAAATATTGGTCTTTTCTGATACAATGCCTTTTAATATGATGAGGTAAGGAGAATTGCATTCATAAGCCATTATAGGGGACTTTAAGTGAGGCCTTTACATTGTGTTATCTGAAAGCAGAGCTACAGCATCCAAGTCATTTCTAATTTATATCAATTTTACACCAGCATAATAACAGTAGCTTTACTGAAGCTATTTCTGATTTACATGGCTGTGACAGTACAATTAGGCCTATGGCACTTTTGTTTCAATTTTATTACATGATATTATGGTTAATATTAAACAGGAGAAGAATGAAGTGCTTGTATCTAACAGTGTATTGAAATAGTTGGCTATAGAAACAATACTTTAAAACCCAGAGAACTTAATCATGTAAAGACATCTTTAAGCCCTATATAATAGCACTAGCAGTAATGAATTTAAGCAGTATTAAGTCTTGTATTCAGTGTCCTAAAGGGACACAATAATTGCCTATATCCCATGGCATGATATATACACTGTGGTGTGGTATATCCATCCAGGTTTTGCTATTGTTAAAATGGCATTCTTGTATAAAAACTTCCCAATACAGTAATTGCACATGCAAAGTAAGCTTCCAATTATCTGGAAGGTACATTCTACATTGTGAATGTAGAAGCTATAACTCATGTGTGATAAAAGTAAATTAATTTTAAAAAGGAAATATGATGAGTATCTCTATTGAGCCTTGGGCCTTATGTTTTACAGCTTCTATAGTAAGCTACTGGGCACTTGAAGGTTCAGAAAATTAGGATGTGGTCTAACTGTACACTGAGGTGCATCACTTAGGCTCACTTAGTCTTCTGTGTGTGCAGAAGATTTGCTGAACTGTAGATTAAGAGATCAGACACTTTCAATTTTGTCCCCTCATAATATCATGTGTCCATTGAGCTGTGGTAAATGTAAACACAATCCAAATCTTTGCAAATATGGGAGAAACATATTCACTTAAGCCATTTGCAGTGAGATTTAAATAAATTTATTTGACTTTTTTTGCTGCAGGCTAAGAGTAGCACAGTAACTGCAGATGCTGTGTATGAACTTGACTTTGAGTCATTTGCTTCACAACAGATATGCTGATAACATTGAGGTGTTAGTCATTAGAATGTTCTTATGGTCATGGTTTCCCATACTGAGGATTCCTGTCCATGCAGCTAGAATCTTGAAAAGTTCTACTTCCCCTTGCCTACTCCTATTTTCAGTGCTTTGAAGTTATCACCTGCATAGCTAAAAAGGGCTAGCTGAAACTACTTTCACAGCTTGTTAATACCATGACTTAAATCATCTGGAAAAGCCCCTGCTGAGTCCAATGACATCAAACACTCCTTCCAAGCCAAGGGCTAATGGCACTATCTATGGGGATGGAAGCGGCCATGATCTGAACAGAACGTGCTTGGCTTAGCTGCGTGACTCCTAAGTGAATGGCATATGACCAGAAACATGTCTGCAGCTACAGGCAGTGCCAGAGCATATGAGAGCCATAGAAAGGTGGACAGCTGAGGAATGTTATAGTTCCTCAAGCCCCAGTCAGTCTCCATCCCTTAGCCTTCCTGCAGCATATCAGCACCTGAGCTGTGCTGCACTGCCTGCTCTGCATGACTGAAAGACCTGTATGGGAAGTCAGCTTTCTCACACGGCATGTAAGATGAGTTGGCCACTGAAACATGTCACATCAAGAATTTTGACCAGGTGTTTAATATTAACTAATTAAGATTTTTGATTAATTCAATGGCACTAATTGTGCTTAAAAGTAGTTTAAAAGTCATTGTAAAATTAGCTGAGTTGCCTAAATCCACATAATCCACACATTCACCACATATATTATTGAGATGTTTTCATAGCCTCATTTATTACATATTTTTTGGAGAATTCATTTTTATGGGATCTGATGTTTCTTGTTTTTACTCTACAAGTGGACTAAATGTTCATGTAGAGATGGCCAGAGTTTTGCAAATAGTTGGACAATGACAAACAGTAACTTAAACAGATGGATTTTCTTTATGCTTTCAGGTCCAGAAGAAATGCCAAGGTATACTGATATAAGTGTTATTTCTGGGCTTCTGTGTATGCATGGGCAATACAGGCTGTTTTCAGCAACACAAAAGAAGCTCAGCTGCAGATAAATGACCAGATCTAAGAGGAAGCATCTGTCTAACCTTGGGCTGTTAAAGGCTTACTCTTCCTCCTTGTTGCAAGATGTGGGTATGTGAGGGAGGGAATGATACACTTCTGATTGCACCAGTTGTTCTTTGATGGAAGATGGATCTGCTGTTCTCTAGTACAACAATCACATGCAGAAATGTGATAAGGCAGGATCTGAGAATGGAAGTCACCCTTCTGTGTACACCAATCAAACTACACCTCTTAGAATTTATTTGACTTTTTATGTCTGGTTACTGGCTAGGGTAGCATTTCAGTTTTTAAAAGTGATAATGTAAAACTTCTAAGTATCACAACTAACAGAAATAATACATCCATAAAAAGAAACAAGAAACAGGAAAACAGGAAAAAGAAAAAAGGAAATGTTTGCAAAGGCTGGGTAAAATGTAGTTTTCAGTGTTGTCTATGAATTGGCAATGCCTGTTGGAACTTCTCAGGGTAATGCATTCTTATAGGACAGATAGTGAAAAGAAGAATTTTTGGTTCTGAATGAAAAAGAAAACAATTCCTCAAAAAATATTAATAAGAGAGTAATTCCTTAAAATAAAAAAGCTAAATGGCAAAGATAGAAAATGAATGATTACCTGTCATTGTTTAGAAAAATACTGCCAAACCTGTGTGCTTTTGCTGATTTCAAGGTTAAAAGAATTTGTCACCTAATATGGGAAATCTACTCAGCTGCATACTGTGTGACTTAATCTATATTGAAGCTAAATATTCTATAAGTATGCAGTGAAGTGCAAAAAAACAGCAATTGAAAAATGACATGATTAAATGGCACAACATGCAATCATTTGCTTTCAATTATATCAATGTATCTTCTTCATTTCAAGGAGGCAGGCAGAAATATTGTTTTTTAAATGCCTCTATTAAATTGGGCACCAATAATAAAATAGATGAGAGCCCTAATAAGCTCATTTGCGTAACATATATCACACACCACAAAACTATTCTCTCCAAACAGGTTTGTTCATAGATCTGTCTCCCAGTTGTCACCAGTCTTGGCTATATTAGAAGATTTTAAAGGCACAAAGCTTGCAGACCATTCAGTGAAAAACCTTTGTACTTAACCCTTGAGAGAAATTTAATGCTAATTATGGAAAAAGTATTGATATAATATCTTTCCTGTCACATTTTATTATGATGACAGTCACAACAGAATCTGGGAATGACATTTTAGAAATATCATCTAATTGTAAGTCAGAAATACAGAATGACAGTTTAAAGTAGAATATCACTTCTTTCAAAATAGGGAACTGGTTCTCTTCATTTAAAAGCCCTACTTTTAATGGTATTACAACCACTAAATTGCTACACTGATCATATCTCTGTAACTCACTGCTTAGCAAAGTGTTACGATATTTCTCTTGCAAGAGAACTGTGTCTCTTTCTAGACATATTAAAATGACAATGAACTATTAGGAAAAAAGACTTCATTTTTGCACTAGCTTTAAGAATATACATAGCAGTTTGCATTCTACATATAAGCAAGTATTTAATGAATTCTTTTCATTAGATTTAAAAAGTTACATGGGTATCTGTACTTATTTACAATGAATAATTGAATTATTTATTATTATTATATGTATTAGTAACATAATTGATTATATCTGTGTTATTTTATTATTATTTTTACAACTAAATTTATTAACTAAAATATATTTATATTAAGTAAAATATTTACTTTTAAATAGCATTCCCATTTTTCTCGAGAAGTAAAATATATGCATTAAAAACAGTCGCAATTCAGATTAGATGGTTCTGGGCCCATTCTATAAAAGCCACTATTATATCTGTATGGCATTCTTTAACTTCTTTGTTCTATTCCTTGTGCCTGCTTAAGTACTTCAAAATATTTGTTTGTGAGAATACCACTCAATGGTCTGTTTTTGAGCTCATACTCCCATGTAACTAGTAATATGCAATATACTCCTCTTCATAAATTAAAAACACTATTAAAATTCCAGACGTATAAAACAATATGAAGATTAAGTTACTATAAAGGAAACTATAATAGCTTACAGATTGCTTGTATCATTATGAAAGCACTGGTATCTATTACAGTGTCTCCCTGGAATAAAGAATGCACTTTTGGCAATAATCTGTTAAAAAAAGTGCCCATTATTGTTAAGATGTTCCTATCTTAACTCTAAACTAGTGTGCAATTACAGGAAGATAACTTTTAAAAATAAAAGTAAAATGGTGTTGGATGAAAATGAATCTTCCCTACTGAAATACAACACATCTTTTCCATGCCTTATTTTTCTTGTGTTTCTTACAGGGAATTAGATTCATTTTCAAACGGAAGTATTTTAGAGCTATATACTACACACTTTGAAGTTGGGGTTAACTTGGTTCCAGGGAATAAGCCAAGTCACTCAGAGGAGCCAGAGGGGATGGCAGGGGGATCCATTTTTCTAGTCTAGCATAGTGCTTACAAATGGCTTTGGTTCATGTCCTCTTCTCATTTAATTTGAGAAAGTATCTTTCCACTGAAAAAGATTCAAAGGAGAAATATTGCAGGAAGTGCCACAATTTTCCAGGATTTCTTTTTTTGCCCCCAAAAGATGCTAAGATAAAAGTAGGCTAAGCATTAGACAGGTAGGATAAACATCAGTGTTGTGTTTTGCTTTTGTAGTGAATCATGAACCACACTGATCAAAAATATGTTTGCCTATACTGGACATTATAAATTTGAAGTTTTTGTTAGATCACCACACTGAGTAGAGATTCAAATGAAATGTGTCAAAATTCAAGAGAGTAAAAAATCCAGGTACAGGTGGAAACATTTTAAAAAATCATGTAAGACATCATTTAGGTTCAACTTGACTTCCAATCTTTGAAATTCACTTAGAATTACATCTTAAAAAAATCAAGATGTTTCTCCACATAGATCACACATTAGATGCCAAGAAACTCCCTTCAATTGCCCAAAAACCTTAGGTAAGAATTTCAGGCATTTTTAGTGAAGACTTAAAACTGTTAAAACTTTGTATTCTATCTTGAAGCTATATTATGCTTTAAAGGAAAAACATCCTTGCATGGGTGTACATCAATACCTCCCAAGCTAACACTCAAGCTGAGGTTCAGACGTTAATATTGTACTTCCTTTTTTAATCTAGTACCCTCATAGGTGGTAGACATGTATTTTTGCTGTCCTTGAGCAATGGGCCTGGTATATTCCAAAATATAGTGAGAGCTTACCCTATTCTGAATTACAGAAAAACATGTCCTGCAGTGTATAGGTATTACCTTTTTTATGGGAAAGCAGTGAACATAAAATAGATTAGACTGTTCTTTTGGAGACTTCAGAACAGGAAAGGGAAAATAAACACATGTAATAAGTAAGGAAAAAGATATTTCCTTTGGCTTTTTTCTTATGTCAATGAAGTAAACTTTGCCTGGATACAAAAACATACAGGTTGAACTGTGCCAGGGTAACTTGAGGAAAAGAAATTGTGATGTTTTCATGTCTATCTGTATAGACACAGGGACAACAAACAGGCTTTTCCAAAAATTGTGTTCTTCATCTTATTTCCAAAAAGCATTGCATCCTCAGAATGGATATACGTTCCCATGCCTAACCTTAAGCACAAATATACAGACAGACCCACAGTTTTTGGTTTCAGTTCAAGACAAAACTAAGAGTCCCCAACGAGAAGCTACTTAGAGCAGAATCAACCAGAGCCAGGCAGCACTGTGATGAGGTAGGTTCACCCCTCTCAGATGTAAGGTAGCTCTACCTCAGTACCTAACTTGGTAAATAAGATTAAGACAAGTGATCACATTGACTAGGGAAGTAGTTGTCCCTCTCTACTTGGCACTGGTGAGGCTGCATCTCAAGTCCTGTGTCCAGTTCTGGCCCCTTACTCCAAGAAAGACATTGGGGTGCTGGAGCATGTCCAAAGAAGGGCAACAGAGCTGGTGAAGGGTCTGGAAGGCAAATTATATGAGGAGTAGTTGAAGGATATGGAATTATTCAGCCTGAAGGAAAGGAAGGAATGGATCAGAGTATCACTCTCTAAAACTACCAGAAAGGAACTTAGTGCTATGGTTTAGTTGACATGGTGGTATTCAGCTGAAGGCTGGACTCAATGGTCTTGGAGGTCTTTTCCAGAATTTATGATTCTATGATTTTATAAATATATTAGGCTTTAAATGCCTCTTGTACAAGTTAGACAAACATGACTGACATACAGTTTAGCCCTGGGACTACAAGAAGGCTTGAATTAAAGGGAAGGACAGAAGCAGGTGATTTGGTCAAGGTGAACTGTGAACGGCAAATAGCTAAGGTTTATCAAAAACCAAATGTCTGGCCACGGTGACTGTTTGTCTGTGATGGTCTTAGAGACTCAGAGGTCCTCATACTACTGCGCCTTCAAGTGCCATTCTTCCACTGCCTGGACAATAGGATGGGGTTGAGAAGACTAGACAGGATAAAAGCAAATGGGCCATGAAAGAGGCCTTCACTTCTTCCTTCACTAATGCTTAGAACATCATGAGGTTCCTCTTATTGTGACCAAAACATGAAAATAAGCACCAATATGATAAAGGGAAAGATGGTTTCATAAGAATAACATTACACCATCAGCCATTGACAAAATGCACAGAAAATACATCAAATTAGTGGCCAGGCATTCAGTTTTATTCTGAGGTAATGAAATGCAGCTCTTGCCTAAGAAAACGATAAAGCAGTCATCCTTCAAAGGACAGGAATCCACATACTGTTTGTTTCCCCATTGACTTTATGCAGCAAGCACAATCTAAGCCCTTCTCCTGTCCCTAGAAATACGGTACCAATATACAAATCCCATTCCTGACTGACATCTTATACTTGTGATACATAATTTACATGATAAGGAGTGTATATTGGAGACCTGTTCTTTTACACTCATATTCTTACTCATATTAAATTACACTTTACCCTGCAAACAATTCTACTAAAACCAACAGATTTCCTGACAGTATGAAAATATTTTCAGTGTAAGTAAAGGTACTAATACAGTCCATAATAATACTCCCTATTGGGACTATGATCATTTAACTTACATACAAAGATAAAACCTGGGAAAACTGTCCAGTATGAAACCAAAATTAGGTAACCGTCTGCTAGGTCAATGATCCACCGATTAAAGAAAAACCTCATTAGTAGGATATAATGGCTCCAGAGACACTGTTCAATCAATAATCCACTAATATTGGATAGATTTGCACCTGAAAATGCAATGCTATGACTGCAAAGGGGCAGTTACAGACAATCAAATAAATTGTCTAATCACATGTGGTAGTACAAAGTGAGCCTTGATGGAGACAGCGCAGTGAATTTTTGTTAACTGTCTTATATTCCCAGTCCATGCTGTACTTGTTTTTCTACATGTTATCAGTAACAAAGGCAAAGCTTTGAGGCCAACAAAATTACCAACCCTCTCTGTAAACTAGTGCAATTCAGTCCTGGCTCATTTTTAGGGGAAATATTTCTTTCTCCCTTTCTTTCGTCATCTTCTGCTTTCTTCTCATTTTCGTTTTCCAGGTTGATAGTAACAGAAGAGAATGATTCTGGTTTTGCAATAAATAGGTCTTCAAGGCAATTAGCAGAACAATAAGCAGTCTCATTTTCCAGGAGTCATTTGGATGATTCAAAAGAGAAAAAATCAATTATGTCTTCAATCATAATGAAAATAATAAGTGATAGAACTGAGAATGTTCTCCCAAAAGAAGCCATTTTTTTACTTCTACACATGTGACTTTTCAAGAGGCTATGACTGAGAGGGGGAAATATAGCTCAAAATCTGTAGGTATCATCAATACGAAAGTCTTGGGAAAGGAACTGTAGGCCCTTTGCCACTATGAAGCTGCAAACATTGTAATGGCCAGTTTGGAACAGCCATCTCTGTAAGCCAGTGTCTTCTGTGTTGCTCAAATTGAGTGAGACCTCTAGTCTCCCATGACAAGAGAATTAAAAATAGATCCTCCCAGTACAGTAAGAAAGACAAGGACAAGGGCTCAGTTGTCTCCTCACCAATTCCAGTTAACAAAATGGTTCAAATGAGCACCCTGTTGCACACCAAGGAGGATTGAAAGAGAAATCTAGGCTTAACCTTTCTGGAAAAGAAATAAACCTGTAACTAGTGTAGAAGAACCTCACAGATATAAGTAACTCCTTCTAAGTTGGAATTGCAATTGTCTCATCCCGAAGTTCCTCTCTCCTAATGATACTCCTGATAATTTCTTGAGTGGGATTCATCTGAACTAATGGAGAATGTGAGCCGTCATTTAGAAGAAGTACAGTACCTCTTACTCCATAGCCTAAATTTTAGATTCTTTTGGTTTTGGATGCCTAAACCAGAATGGTTTCATGCCAAAAGTACTTTTCTCCCTTCCAATTACTAGAAAAGAAACTCAGAGGAGATATGTGCCCTTAGCTAATCTGTTTTAACATGCCTCTGTCTATACTGTTTGTCGGGCAATCATCTTGGTGTATCAGAAATAAGGGGACAGTACATAAAATAGACCTAAGGAAAACATGAATTTGTAGCCTAAAAGTAGCCACTAGGTTATTCTCTGTCCACCAAAGCATTCAGTATATTGCTGAGCTCTGCTGAGCTCACTTCTTCCTGTTACTAGAGAAACCTCCATCTCACACCCCAATCTTAGTCCAGAGCCCTTCTGTCTCTTTATTTCTCCCAGCAAAGGGAGCAATTATGAGGGAAAAATGGTTTAGACAACTAGATATTCTTCAAGATTAATTTTGATGTTTTGATTAATCAGAAAGTAAGTAACAATGTAAAAAAACAGAGAATTTATGGTTCAGGATTCACAGCCAAACTGAGATGGTGGAATGACAGCTGATATGTCAGCAGAGTATTTATTCTTAAATGGGAATTCTGTGTCATATCAGTGTTGCCTTAAATAGGGAAAGCTTATAGAAACACAAAGTGAACTTTTTTCAGTGAGTACTAAGTATATAAAATCAAAATCTGAGGTACATTAAATATCTAAGTGTTCTGTGTTTTGTGTATTTGCATATACATAGAATATTGTGCATTGATATTTTAGTATATTAAATCAAATTAGAGATATAACCATGTGTTGTATTAGGGCCAAAAGATATGTATGTAAAGCTGCTTTACTATAAAGGTGTGGCTTCCCATTTCAGTGGTCCACACAAGCGCTACTCCGGGGTGGTGGTCATGGAAATTCAGTCTGAATTCGCTTCAAACCTTTGTAAGAGGCATCAGGCTACATTCATCTTTGGAATCCTACATGGTTTTGTACAATTTAGTGCTGTATGCCTTTCTGTTTGCTAAAATTTAATCCAAACCAAATTTGGGTAAATAATTCTCCATCTGTGAAAAGGTTTAGGTCTCTGAAGTCACACTCCTTTTGAGAAATTTATTAAAACTATTATAACTTTTTTTTTCTTTTTTTCTGGTCATCATAAAGGTGTGGAAAGGATTAAATCTAGTTTGAATTCTTTTGGACTCTCTGTGGGAGACTGTTTTGCATACTTTTGTTACATGCATATTGAAATTCTGTAATTCTTTGGTTGCAGCTCTGCCAGAAACATCATTCTAAAAACTGTAAAGGATCTAAAATGCAGTGGTGAAAGCAATTCCTGCCACCTGTAGGAACAGCTAGCATTCTCTTTAATTTCTGAGTCTCCAAACCTTTATTCAACATTAATAGTTTTACTTCATTTTGGCCATAATCTTACATGCTCCCAAACTCACTTGTATTTTATTTGACTGAAGTACATTTAACTGATTTTTTTGTATGACCTACAGTGCTGACTCTTCTACAAACTGTTCTGTGAATATAAAAATCATCAAAAAACATAGTGACTATTAATTACCAATGCAACCTGTATTATTTAATCAGAAAGTTCAGTTGCCTTAGGCATTGGAGAAATAAGAGATGCTGCTGAGAAATACTTTTTTTTTAAAATGACACCATATCATCTGGTGTGCTCAAGTCATAAATGTAGTGGAAGATGAAAACTTACAGTTCTGAGTGGGTCTAGTCATTAGAAATAGTTACAAGCATCACATAATTTACACTGTTTACATGGCAAGCAGAAATGGCAACAAATAATACAAGCTGTGGAATTCAATAAACCACCGACTTTTAGAAATTTCAAATGAGAAGAAATTTTCAACATGTTTTGTATGATTAAGTAGTCTGATTTCTTTAATGGATATATTGACTAAAGTCAATGAGAACCACAAGCTTTCAGTACTGCTGAAAACTGGGACTATTTTTGTTAAAGGCACAAATAAAGATTTAAGAGACAGGTACGACTCTACATAGCATGTTGCTTATTGCTTCAAATAAAACCAGATCAGAAAATGACATGAAATGCAACATTATTTTTGCCAAACACGATCTAGCAGAAAATCTCTGCTAAAATCCTGTTCTGAACAGGAAAATCTCGTTCCCCATCCAAGTTTGGAGGAGAAAGAGAACAGGTTCCTTTATAAATCTTGCTACTGAAAACACTAGAGGCTTTCCCAGTTATAGATGATTGAGAAGTGATTCTGAGACAGACAGCTACTCAGAAGTCTAAGCTTATTGTCGAGTAGCTGGTCTGTGAGCCAAAGCCAAAACAACTTTTTGAGGCTGATCATTTCTCTATATAAAACACTTAAAGTCTTAAGTTTTATTGCAAGTGACAGAAATATATGACTAATTATTTAGGCTCCCTTGCTGCTTGTGGAGGGCACTTTGCAGAGAAAAAAAGCATGCTTTTTGAAGTCCCAGACACATAAAAGAAACGTGGCAGACCACTTCTACTGACAAGCTAACAGGCACATAAATTTCTGGCTAGACCTTACTCAAATGAAACTTAGTAAAACTTTCATGAAAGAATGCAAACTCTTTTTATTATTGCTTCTCATTCTTTGCAGCTCCAAGTCTCTCCTGACCCACAAAATAGCTGTACATTGTTAGTTTAGGAAATCAGTTGTGCCAATTATTAGTCTCATTATATCTGGTACTTCAGGGGCTAGAACTATGTGTTTACCTGAGAATCTTGTATTTCATTAAAAAAGTAAGATTCTGGTTCTTGTCCTCATTGTTTTCTGTGGAAAGCTAGAAAACATGAACTCAAGGGACTTAAAGAGGAATAAAAAGCATGAATAAATAAAATAAACATGTTTGTAGCTATGATGAGCTCAAGAATTTGAAGTAATTCTTTTATTGTTTTCTTAGTCTACATTTTGTGTTGCAACAGAAGAAATAACAGGAGTCAGACGCCCAGGTTTCTCCCTTTACAGTTCAGAAGCTGTGGTTAAGCTACATTACTACAAGACTTTCTGTGAAAATCTTGAAAAGTGGTTTAATTTCCATGTATTTTATTTCCCTCATTTCTAAAAAGGGGATGATAATAATGCCTACCTTAAATGTTTAGTGGGGATTAGTTCAGTAATGTTTGTGCAGCATGTAGAGCTCCTTGACTAGACAGTTCTATAGAAATTCTAAGTATTATTATTACACATGAGTATTCCAAAAGAAAATAATGCAGTAGCGAATTCTTTGATAAAAAGAAGACTCAAATTTATATGGCATGACTTTCTACAAAAAAGACCGTTCTACAAAAAAAGTCAAAATAGTTTCCTACTAGTGAATTTAACAACTACTCCTCTTGCCACATCGCTCTCATCTTTGGTCCCAACTGCGTGCGAACTGCACATTCGACTCATCCTCCAATTGCAAAATGGAAGGAAAACACCTCAAAAATGGAATAACTGCTTTTCCTAAGGCATAAGTGTAATTTAGAGCATAACATTATGGAATGAAAATCAACGGCATTGTTGAGTTTATTTTATTAAAAATGTTTCCCTGTGTACAGTGGCTGTGTGCATTGGGATGGTACATCACAGTGAATTTCCATTAAGAAACAATGATTCACTTACACAGTGAAAGCAGTAATAAGGTTAACCTCTTAAGTTAAGTGGAAAGTAAGTCAAACTAAACCCCAGCAGGTTTTTTACTAGTGGCATAGCTAATGTTTTTGAAAATGTTCTAAATGTTCTTTCTCAAATATATGTATTATACATTGCAGTATTGTTAATTATATCCATTTTCTCTTTTATACACTTCCCCAGGAGATCAGTGAAGAATGGAAAACTTACTTATAGTAGATTTCAGATTTAATGAGACAAAGATGGTTCAATATATATGACAAAATGGTGTGCTCTCACCATATATGATAGGTAATTATTTTTATACTATAATGGCTACCATTTTGAAAATAATTAATGTATTTATTATTTGTGTAATTATTAGATAATCAACTGAGTAAGGAAATACTATGCTAAATCATGGTGGGTGATACTATACTCTTTAACATCTCTAGAGTTTTGGCATGATACCATGTCATGTATGTATAAAAAGATTTAATTTGAGAGATTTATGCACAAAATATGTGAGATTGGTACGGTATTTCCATGTACATATATATATATGAATATTTAAAAAAAAGATTTTAAAAAAGCTTGCCTGAAATTAGATTTTTAAATACATGGTTCTGCACCTAAATAAACGCCACCATTATCTACAGAAATAAAAATGTCCAGCATCGCCTATATAAAATATGATCTATTGCTGTGAAGTTCTGCAGGTCTATCAACAGTCCTTCCTAATCGCTTGCTTTGACATTTGCTGATAGATGAAACAGAATCATCATGACTTTTTTCCTCCATTAGCAGAAGACTTCAAGTCATTAAAAAAATAGTATTGCTATCATAAGAAAACTTAAAATTACTTTCAAATGGAAAAGTTCAGGAACCTGAAAACCACTGACTTTATCTACATTGACACACCCTTCTCACTAATCATCATGTCTGGAAAATGAAGAGGTAAAGAATGACTAAATGGGAGGAAAATAATATTTCTGCTGTTGTTTTCTTGAACACTTGTACCAAAAAAAAGTACATTTAGAAGTGTTGGCAACATACTCTTTGAGGTGCATATTTAAGAAATTGTCCATCACCTTGAGAGTGCTGTTGCCCTAGACATCCTGGTATATACTAGTGGAAGAGAAAAAAACCTCTTTACCTCCAAATGACTTGTGATTCCTTTCTTATTCTTTGGTCAAAGATCACTTGCAGAGTAAAGTGACCTGTAACGATCACTCGGATGAGGGTTTATTCAGAAACCGTGAACAGTAGAAAATTGCACAGTTCTACAAAGTGTGTTTGCTAAATTAGGCCTCCTTCCTGAATGTTACCCCTACTTATGGGGAATGGAACAAAACATGCAACCTCCCTAAGTCAGTTGCAAAGCTCAACGCTGGCCTTCGGTTGAAAGAGCTTATCATCTGAATAAAGCATTGTGACTACAGTCTTTTCCCTCCTTTCTATAAATCTTCAGGCTTAGGCTTAGGATGTGGCCTAGATTAATGCAAATCTCATAGTGTATATGTCTTTTCCACGTATCTAGTCACCACAACCTTGAATGTTTTCTCATGTATGCTAAATTTAGCTCACTGTAATTGTTACCTCAGATAGGCTGTTCTTGGCTCATATGTGCAGAGATATAGGTTATTAAACTGATGATCACACAAGACCTTAATTACCTTATTCAGACAGTGAAATTCAGAGTGAAGTTTTTTGTGACAAAATTCAGCTGCTTTTTTTTTTGCTCCTCTCCATTTCAGGGGGGTTGGAAAGAGATCATCTTTAGGGTCTCCTCCAACCCAACCCAGACAGAATTCTATGACTGTTTTACAGTGAGGTAGAAGGAAAGAATATTATTGCTTTTACAATGTGGTGCAATTAGCCTTCTAAAGCCCTCTTCTGCAAAAACTATTTATAAAATAAATATTATTGTAAGGATTCAATAAAATAAACATGAGTGAACACATAAATGAAGACGAAAATATATAATTAAATATATACATGCATTGCATAATGTTATGTATAGGATAAATATTTTATCCCACCATAAAGAAGAGTTTCTCTACAAAAGCTATGATCGGTTTTTTATTACCTTAAAATATTGCAGTTGTTTCTCAGCATTCATTGTTCCTTCATTTTCTTGTCTCAGACAGGAATTGAAGATGAAAAGCTCTGTATCTCTCAGCCACCCTTTCAGCTCTTTGATCCTGACCTCCAGCTGCCTTACCAGGCTGCCGCTTTCAGGCGAGAGCAGGTCACGTGGACCTAACCCACTGTGCCCTACCATTGTGTCTTGGATCTTCTCTCCTAGGGTTTTCTAATGCATCAGATAAAAAAAAAAAAAAAAAAAAAAAAAACCATAGATTATTATGTACCAAAACATATATAGGTTAATGTGCAATAAGAAGAATCTGTTAAATGACTAGAGATGTGTGTTTTTGATAATTATGACGAATATCAATCAATTTCATTCTTTGTTTCCTTGTTTTAACATATTTCAAATTTTGTACCCTTGCTTCTCTTACACTGTTCTCTCTGGGTCACTGACTTTGCTAGAAGGATTATAAATCAATGTTTACTAAGAGTAATTAAGGACAGAGGAGACAAAATGCTTCATAATTTGTAAACTAGTTACTCTACAGAACTTGTCTGTGGCTTTAGACACTTATGGCCATAAGTGGTACTGGTTTCTAAGCAGCAACAGAAAATATGACAATCACTGAGTTCACCAGTCTCCTATCTAAGGTACCATTTAAATTTTTGGAGAAACACTGAGATATTTTTTGAGGTATGAACTGTTAGGTTATAATTTGGAAATTACATGTAACCCTGAGGCAGTATAGAGGAGCAGTTAGGTCACGAAACAGCTGGTTTCTTTTTAAAAGTGGATGAACTCACTCAGACACCAAAAATCTTCACTGTTCCTGACATAAGGACACTTTTTTAGGCGACCAAATTCGAATTTCAGTTCTCCGTGTTAAGCATCCACTTTAAGATAATGGACCAGAATAAACGTTCGTCTCTTATTGCTAATGAAACTAATTTACTCCAGCTTTTCAAAGTAGTATTTCTAATAACAGAATCACTGAATAACATTTTGATAGTGGACGCTGGGTGCCTAATGAGTATTCTGAAGAGGCCAGGGATAGAAAGTTACCTTCCTTTTCAGTATTTTGAAAGGCAGTCCTTTAACATCACATGAAAGATGTGCTGTTGCCTCCTTCTTCTATGCCAAGTAGTATTTTATCTGACCTATAAGAGGCTGTCAGGCTGACACTTATTATAAGCACTAGATCTGTGTTACTGATTGTAGAATATTGAATATACACTGACACTCACATCCAATAACCTTTTAAACTGATAATTAGTGGTGGTTAATTGTTGTAACATGAAGATACAGTTTTAGGTGACCCAGTATGTCTGTCTGTTGGAAGTGCATGCTATAGAAAGTTAGTGGAATATAATTTATAACAATGAAATTAGCTTCCCAAAATAAGCTTTAAAACACAAATAAAATTAGAGCAACAGATATTAATCTGCTATGTGGCATTCTGTAAATCACATCTTTAGGAGATCATAACTGAAAAACACGCTTTCTTGGCAACACCCTTCTATTTTCATGGTGCAAATATTGATAATTTGAAGACCCTCAGTGGAATCCAGCATGAGCTATTGTTTTTATGCTGCAACAAAAGTAGCAGCAGGAGGTGAAATCAATGCCCTTGGAGGGTAGGGTCACAAAAAAGAATTTATTGCCACTTTTTTGTTCTGGAACAGTTTGCAATCATAAATTCTTCATAAACAGAATACTTCAGAGAATGGTCCGTCTTCATAAATATACGACAGAGGACATCAATTTCATTTAATTCACAATTTGTGTCAGCACAGCAGATGCCAATGCCTGCCTTGATAGGGTTGTTTAATATGCAATTGAGACAGAGTAATATTCAGCACAGGGGACAAAATTTCACAGATTAAACTGTACGCACCACTGACATTTCATTCTAATGTATTTCCATTCCACAGTGTTCACCTTAGATGAAAGTAATATTAAAAACCATATCCCTCTATTTTGCCATTGTTAGAAGTTAAAATCCTTGTCTTTAATTTTTTTCATGCCAATTAAAATGTAATCATGCCAATTAAAACAGTATGTCTAGTGCTGTTAGTTTCTGCAGAGGTTTTTATTAAATTAAACAAAACTCTATCAAACTCTGCTTATTATTCATGAAACTGCATTTAGCAGAAAAACTGTAATAGTTATATTTTATTTTTCTGTAAATGCTGAAATTAATGGCAAAACTTAATCTGGAGGTATATTTTGATTTTAGCATACTGAGAAGCAAAGGGCTTCAAATTTTTTTAAGATAGTTTTCCTAGATTTTAAGAATTATTATCTTATTTCATAGTTTTACATCCTACCAGCTTTATTCAGTGCCACTGAATTAAGCTGATTAAATACACTGAAATTCATAAATGTAAGGCTTACATCTGAAATTATTTTAAAAACAAAAGTTGGCATGATCAGATGTAAATGATTGGGTTAGTAAGTCCTTTTTTAATCAGTAAGTTTATTAATAATCAAACAAGTTCAAAATGCTTATGGTGATGCTGCAGATTAAAATTAAAAGTAATAAGCTCACTAGTCAAAAGGCAAATTTTAACATTTTCTAAAAATTTGCACATTTAGAGAATCAAGTGATTAGAAGCAACTCTGCTTAACTAAAAGAGCCCCACCCTCTGAAAAGGCTATTGCATTACCACATAACCCAAAGTGACACAACTCAGTATTTAAAATGCTGTTGGCAGGTTGCATGTATAGCTTACTCATAATATATTAGAAATATTTTTAAACTAGGATAATAGCATGCAAAGTTATGCAATGTAACTGTATTGCTAACATCACACATCTATAATTAATCATTTAAAGTAATTTATAAATTTATCTTACCCTTGATTTGAAGTGAAGGCAATTAAGGAGAGAAGTGGATGGAAAAATATATAGTTTGACCTCTCTCTCTCAGCTGTTTTACAACAATAGGACAACAGTGTCTCCTGCACAGTGCCATCACCAGTCTCTGGGTAACAGAATCCCTATATTGCTTTTTTTGCCAGATTCTTGTATCTGACTCTTTGGCTGAGACCCAGCCCATCATAGCGTGAAATGAATTACATGAAACTTTTTTGGCTTTTGTCAAAAGTGAGATGAATACAACAGCATGAAACATATCCTGGCTGTGTTCTCAGCTTCAGGTATGCAGATTTGTACTGAATCTGTATATTTGTTTTTGAGCCATCAGTGTGACCTGAAATATGCAGTGACAACCCCACTTTTCATCTTAAAGGTATAGTAAATAGTTAAACAGTAGATGTCTCTAACATGTACCTTCAGAATAAATTCTATTAACATTCACTCAAGCATGACAGTCAGTGTATATCAGATATACTGCATTATAGTTGACTTGGTGCATACCCGTAATACATGGCATATTTTACTTACATTTTTTATGTATTAAAGAACTAAAATTATTAAAGTCAGACAGGAGACAAGCATGGAATAAAAAAATCAACAGAAGAGGAAAAGGCTATGGAGTTTTTATAATAGAATGAGTAGCTTGTTTGAAATGTACGTTGCGGATTGAAAGAGAGAGATATTTGTGCTCCAAATTAGAAATCAGACAGACAGTGTACTTCAACACACAAAAATGTACACATAACCCACAAACAGTAATAAAAATGCAAATACCCCAAGCAGTTCCCATTTTTCATTAATTGAATCCACTTTTTCAAGGAGATCGTTTGGTAGTAAAACACCACTTTTCTTCAGAGCTTCAACCTTACTAAGCAGTTCCATCTTTTTTGGGTGCCTGATTGACATTTCTACATTGTATCTCTAAAATGAAAAGAAATATATAGTATTAGCTGCTGTACAGAGTTTTCTCCATAAAAAAATAAACTTAAATTGTAATTCCCCAGTCATGATCATGCTCCATCTGACAGTTTCTAATTTTTTTTTTTAAGCACACAACCTTCTCATAACGTATCATAAGAGATTTGCGTACCAAGCACACAGACTTCTGGGTGACACATCAGAAGGCAGGCAGTTAGCAATTGATTACACAATGTAATATTCACTCTCTCACAATATTCACTTGTACAATAATATCCACTAACTCTCCCATCTGAATGTCTATCTGCCTTTGTCTCATTCAGGTTAGTGGTATCTTACTTTTAAAACATGCTACTTCAGCAAGTAACGCTGAGGTTCTTCATGAAAAACAAACCAAAATGAAACAAAAAACCCCAATGAAATAATTTCCTACTTATGTTTCCCCTAGAATTTATTTATTCTCTCTCCCATTGTGGTTTCTGTGTCACACATAGGCCTGAAAATGTGAGAGTTTGACCTTCGAAAAAGAATAAGAAATAGCTCCCCTAAAACACAATACCAGTTATTTGATTTTTATTGCATCAACCAACAGGAGCAATGAACTGGCCCAAAAATGAGAACAGCCAACATTTTAATACAGTCCAATAGTTTCTTCCAGTTGATAATACCTTCTATTTGTGCACTGTTATTTATTGTCAAAAAAAAACCATCAGAGAAACAGGTATAAAACTGGAAGCTTCCTTCAGAAATTCTTTCATAGGACTTCCAAAATATTTAGATCTATATTATTTACATAGTCTATAAAAACGTATTCTAATATATGGACAAACTGGAAAATAAATATTTTTCTTAAAATTGTATTCTCCGAAAACCTGACCTAACTATTACGTATAATAGTTACTATTATGTTTTAATAGTTGGTACAGTAAATTCAAAAAAAATTTAACACACAGGCATCCACATATACATACCCTCCCTATAGTTAAGCTAATTAAGTGTGAAAAGACTTATTGAAATGGAACTTCTGATACGGCCAAAAATGTGCCTTTTACTGAAAGAAGAGAGTTCAGTACAAATACTTGCAAAGGTGTTTACAAGGCATACATAAATTATGCAAAGCTATTAGAAAATTGCTTCCTAAACATTAAGCTTTCTTTGCTTCAAATTCAGTTAAGAAAACTGCTATTGCAGCTCATACTGAAAATGTTAATAACTGGGTTAAATATAAAAAATTAAACCAGAATTAGGAATGTTTAAAACATGGATGCCTTTGCCAGATCCAAGAGCATGCTCTGTAGGAAAACAAAGAAAAAATACAATTGCAGACAGCTTAAAGAAAATAATAAAGGTGTGAAATCACTGTTTCAGCTAACAGGTTCTCAGCATTTCCATGCATATGTTTGCATATTGTTAGTTTCATATTTTAATCTCTCATTTACACAACACATGCACATCATTTGTATTATGTAAACTTCAGCAAATATTAGTCATTTGTGGATCATAGAGCAAATGTTTTAAATGAGGTGATTTAAACCATTTCTCATTATTAATGAACACTGATCAGGTGTCTGCATATCCAAAATTGCATGAATATGCATGGTAAAACCCAAGGAATTGTTTATAAGGAACTTGCCTTTTGACACTCGGTGTGCTGTGGCTGAGGTTTGAGATGTGTACAGATGTAGACAATACCTACTAGGCTGGGCTCTAGGGCTGGACCCACCAAGAGGCAACATCAATTTATTTGACTGATGTGTTCAACAAGTATGATTCCTGGTCCTGTTTTATTACCTTCTCGGCTAGAATGGCTGCTGGAGGAGATTACAATCTTCTTTATGTAATCTGATGTCTATTTAAAGATGATATAGCCGAAAAGGATTTGCATAATTATTTCCATAAGTACATGTAATATCAAAGGGAATCCAGAGCCCAATTTGCTAGGCACTGAAATCCAGTATGCACGACTCCCTTTCTTTTGTCAAGTGAATTAATAGACTGAGGGAGTCCTCTAGCTGTGTGTCACTGGCGCAGGCACATCCAGTTACTGCTCATCACCTGCTCTAGGCTGGCACTTGCTGCTGCCTGGGCTGGGGCTGGGGATGCTCCTGGGCAGTGCAGGACTGATGATGAAATAAAACACACTGCGTGTTTCATAACTACAATGCTCTTGTTAACTTAGAAACAGAAGACATTTCATTTAATTTTGGACTAGATAAAATAATTCAGTGCTGCGTAATCCAAATAGTGTGACAGATGTTATAGAAGGTTATTACATTAAAAACTAAATAAGCTAGGTTTTATGTACGTGCTGCCTTTGTCACCATGTAACCTACTATAAACAAGCATGATGAAAGTGCTGATTGATAGAAAACGCATTGTACAGTAACAGCAAAAGATGAGAGATTTCAGTTGATTATCAGATGTACTGGTATATGACTGAGAGTCAGTATTGGTTCACTCCTGGATATTTAACATGCAGCGTGTATTTTAAGTTAAGGGAAGAGCTTAATGTACAGGAGGTACAGTTTGAGAACTGTAGTATGAGATGCTTTTGCTAATGCCTTTTAATCCATTAAACACCTACACACTGAGCAGTTGCATGGAAAAATTAGCTACCAGCTCTATCAGTGCTGCACAACCCTAGTCTGGTAGGACTACTTAATCCTGTGGTGAGAAGATAATTTAATCTTCAGATTCATTCTTTCCTCAGCTTTAAGTGAGCAAAGACTGCTCTATTGTGACAGTCTGTGGATGTTATGATATAGATTACTGTTTATTAGCCAAAAATGAGATTAAGGAAGTTAAGGTCACAGGCTTCTCACAATAACCACAGTAATAAATAAATGGGTAATATTTAATTTCCCACAACACCTGTCAAATAAACTGGGGAAAAAACCCCAAACAACAAACCTGCAAAATATTTACAGCATGATTAGCTGTGTGCATGCGTGCCTGGTTTTGTGTTCCCGAGGACACTCAAAAGAAATCCAAAACATTGTTACATAAGTTAAAGAATTTGGCCTTTCATTCCTTCTCTCAATACAATCAATACTTCTTGAAGGACAAAGAAAGAAAATAAATGCAGTATCATTTATCCATGAAGAAGTTTGGCAAAAATATTTAAGCCAAAAGAAGTTGAATTCCAAAACAAAGCAAGTTAAAACCTTAATTCCCTGATAAAAGCATTCTAAAAAATCCAGCCAGACTGATTGAGACACATTTTTCGACACTTTATACTAAACTGTGTCTTTTTTTCTCTTTTTTTTTCCTAAAAAAATTATATAAAACATTTTTTTGTGTGAAAAATCACACCCGAAAATTCTGTCCAAATGGAGACTGGAACAATGCCTTGTAACAGTGTTAATTGTCACCATGGAAACCAGAAGAATAAGCCATTTTGAAACTGGTATAGAAGGCACACATTGAGCAACTCAAGCATTTTTCAGCCTCCCTCAGTGTTAAGGAACAAGATGCCTAGTCACTGAGAGGTCAGAGAAAGAAATCATCATGAAAGGTTCGTAGATGTGCACTGTCTGGTAAACAATAAAAAAATCTGTACACAGTTAACAACTCTGTAAGACTGCGCACTGCATCTTTCAGAAAGAGAAGCACCACAAAAAGATGATCCGGAGATCAGCAGATTCCACCCCTTGAGCAAAACTTTAGGGCAATATTATGCGAACCTTGTCCCTAAAGCTCCCTGGGAATTCTGCTGTTGTAATAAAACTTCAGAAGAGAAAAGAAAAAAAAAAAAAAAAAAGCCTGCATGATGGAATTCAAAATAATGCTCTAAAAGCACACAGAGAGATTAAGACATCCATTGTAAGACTTTTGTATGGTGCTTCTGTTGGTTATAGTGAAAAGAGACCAGACATACTGAACACACAGTGGAGCTATGGCTACGAAGTACAGAAGAATTAAGCCAATGAACTTTCTCCATTACTGGAATAAGGGTGTGCTATTTGTAGATGTTCTGCATTCCATCATTCACATGCTAACAAAGTATCTTCAGTCAGATGGCACTGTAGGATATACAACTGAGATCGGAACTGAGTGACCTGTAACCTTAGTTTTACCTGCAGTGAAATTCTAGATTTTAAAAATTTGCCTTTTGGAGTGTTTTAAATGTGGCAGACACCAATAAATACAGACATATACCCTCGGTGTCTGCATGTGCATGCACAGTCAGCAATGGCTCACATTTGCAAAATATACTGCATGCATAAAATTGAGTAAATAACATTCTGCAAGCAAATTCACCAAATACGTAACATAAATATATACATATATATATAGACATACACACACACATATACCTATATATAGTGTATATATATGCATATGTAGCAATATTTGTCCATCATCTCTTCACACACATTCTCATTTTGCTTTCTGGATAATGTTTGCTCTCTTCATGCTAGGCTTCATGGTGGCCCCTTAGGAAGCCCATGCCTAATGCCATTCAGTGGTGAACAAAGAGTCTTTTTATTCCAAAGTCCAGGGTCCAAAGCTCAGCTGTATACAAGCAAAGTGAAGGAATCTGCTAGAGGCCAGCCTACCCTTCACAATAGCTCTTAATGCTTCTACCTTTTTGGTACTGTCAGTGTGAAACATTTTAGAAACTGTCCAGAAGCTTGGTTATATTTCATACGTTGCCAATAGTACTAGAACCTCTGGACAACATTCAAGTGTGATCTGTCTAGATGAAAAGCAGTTTCTGTTTCTCACAAACTTCATATTTCTGTGTTAGCAATTTATGGCAAATAATTGCACAGAGAAATTATAAAGACTCCTGCAATTGTCCTTGTAAATTAATAATAGGCTTTCTTGATTGGGATAAATTTGCTGCTGAGCCTTTGGAAAAATTAAAAAGTGCAATGTCATTTAAAATTGCCAGAACTCACAGAGCAAATTACATCTGAGGTTAAGAATCAGTTTTTCCTCTTCTAGTTTATTCCATTTGCATGATCTGGAAATCATATTACATTGGCTATGTATTGTTAATTGGACATAGATTGCATTATCTTTGATATAAATCAAACTACAAATATTAAAATGAATTGCAAATTCTGTAATAGAAGATCATAAAACAATCTTTTTTAAGTATCTCCCATTAATAATTTAATTCCAATTATATCACTCGGAAAACTCAAGAAGGAGAGTGCTAACTTATTTCCATTTGCCTTTTTCCCCTACAAATAAGCACAACAGCACAATACGTATTTGTGTGAGAGTGCATGTGTATATGGGTGCATGCCTATAAAACAAAACAAATCTTAGCACTTTTGTCTTAAACCCCTACAGACACCTTAGGTTTTTTTGTTTCAGAAACTAACAATGCAGATTGCACGTCTGCTATGCATTTCCTTCTGTGGCAGCTTGAGAAATAAACACATTGAAAGAAATATTAAGCAACTTCATGAACTAAATTCTGCCTACATTAAAAAATTATGCAGTTGGTATTCATTGTTCTGCCTTTTTTTTTTTTTTAAGAGAAGTGATCCCAACACTTTAAATTTTACTATATATGTAATATCTTTTTGAAGACTTTGTGTGCCCTTTAATGAATTTATATTAAATATTTAATACTGTTTAGGGCATATCCACTACTACCAAAAACAGTTATATTCCCAGCAGTCCCACTGTTTCAGGCAGAGGGCTTGATTGATCCTCCTAGCCTGAATTGAGTAGAATGAAAAGAAGCAGTTGGAAAATAGCTGCAATCATTTAATGCAGATGACCTCTGACAGGCTCACAGCTCTTCTATCTGAACAGAAATTTGCATGGGGTCTCTGTGCAGAGGAACAATGTAACCTAAATGGTAGACAATCTTTATTCTAATGAAGTGGGTGTCAAGGTCAATGTAAAACTGCAATGATAAATGGTGCACCACTAGGCAAGAGAAGTTGCATAGGCATTGTAGTGCTTTCACATTAATTGAAGGCTGAAATGCACCAAGTGAAAGCACAAGACTCTCTTTTCACCATAATGTGTTAATGCACAAATGTTTAAATGTTTTATTCAAGCCCCTAGCCTGTTGGCACAAATCTTATTGCAAACAAAAATACAATAGTTGGCCAATAACCAGAAAAATAGAACTTTTTATTAGCTTGCCTTATTTCTTGAATCCCTAACAACTTCCACAATCTACTCAGAGTACCAAAAGAATAACAAGTCTCCAGACACCTAATGTAATTCCCATGATCCTTTTTCTATTTAGGCTATCTGTCTTTAATTAGTTCCAAACAAGCAAGCCTTTAGACAACTCTTCATTAGATACCATTCCCAATGAACTAACTGCGAGAAGAAAAGTCATGCTTCAATATTATTATTTCCTAGATTCCAAGTTTTCTTTTAGTATATAGTTAACATCTCCAGGTGCCTTTTGTTCTCTCAAAGAATTAGACCAGTAAAACTGGGTTTTGTAATGCAAAGAGTTGTGTGCCTAGAGTGGGGACTAAACTACAATCTGTTATTGTGGCTTTGTCAAAACTGCAATACAACTATAATTATAGTACTTCATCAGTCGATCAAGCAATTTGTGGAAGGCAGTACATTTTGTCTTATAAAAATGAGGAGGACAGTAAGCTGCTTTTTAAAATCCTGAGCTGCTTAAGCTTGTTAAGGGTATATTGTTTGCTAATACACTCATTAGCAGCCAGGCATTTTAACTTCATCAATTAAACAGGAAATGGTGTTGCACCATCAGTTTTACAAAATGCTAAAAAAAAGATAGCAGTCTGTAGCTAAGAATTTTTAAAATTGGATTTTAACCTGCAAAGTGCATTATACATTTCAAACCATTTTTTATGCAGTGACATATATGTGGGGACTGTGTGGGTCTGTCTGTCTGTGCACGAATGTAGGTGGTGAAAGCCCTGCAGATAGTTGTGAAGCTAATTATATATATCTACACACACATACACCCACTTAAAATTTCCCAAGTCCCCTAAGGATTGCTGCTGAAGCACAACGTCATTTCTTGACACCGATGAACATTTACTCATCTGAGTAATCCCAAGGATGACAGAAGTTTATTCCTGTGAACAACTAACAGCTCTCCTGGATAGCTAACAGGTTCACAGTATGGATGACAATTTTTGAGTATTTATCAGCCTTTGTAGTTTTAGGCTCCTCTGTGCAAATAGGTATTAACAATATGATTAGAGATATTAGACAAGCAGCTACAGTTTGTTGTTAAAAAGGATCTGCAGTGCTTTCAGTTTCTGAGGATCTGTGAGTGGCACATACTATACAACGCCATTTCTATTTTACAACTCGCCTGAGCAAGGGAATTTTCCATATGGAAATCAGTCTTCAGGATATTGCAATTCAGAGAATAAACTCCAGTGGGGGGGTGGGGGATGGGAGAATTGTAGTGTAAAGGAAAAAAAAAAACCCAACCCCAAAAAACCCCACGTTAGTGATGAAACTGTTTAAAAAACTGTACAGCTTCATCTGTGTGTGATTTGTCAGGTCTGAAGCTTTGACGTGCCCAAGGGGCAGACCCCAGCGGGGCGCAGGCTGCAGAGCTAAATAGCTGTGAAAGAAGTCTTAATGTAGGATGGAATTCAAACTAACCTTGACATGACCTCGGGAAAAATATGCAAAAAGTAAAATGAATGCACTCTGCAAGATACATCCTAATTTTGTGGCCGAGCTGGTTAGTTTCACAAACATAACTGGGACTTTAAAAGCAAAATAAAATGCTAGGAAAAAGGGGAAACTTCGGAATTCAGAGTAAAAACTCAAGCAGGCATAGGGTGTTGCTGTGGAGGCATATGAATCATTTGGAAACAATCCAAATAAAAACCAACACCGAACAATATTGTTGTCAGCCTGTCTATTCAGGAAAATTGTTTTTTTAGGTTGAATATAAATGACACAAAGCCAAGATTACATCATTGCATTACAAAGTCTGTTGTGGCTTTTAGCCGAACAAGCCCCATGGATCTACTGGCTGATGGCAGTAATTCAGTAAGAAGTTTTAAAGGCTTGGTTGTTTGGGTTTTTTTTCTTTTTTTAATGCTTCGTTACTCTAAATTTAGTGGGATTTTGTTCAAATATTGATTATTTAAATTTTTTAAAACCACATCCCTGAGTTTGTTCTGCAAGCTTACTACTTTATACAAACAATAAAAATCTGAGTGGGTATATTAAGCCTTGATTTGGCTTTATTATGCATTTGGCCTGTCTTGTATGGTGTTCAGTTAAGCAGGAAGACATCCACCTTAATATAGCAGCCAAGAACTGGCTTATGCACTAGATATATGGAAATTGTAATTGAGTGTCAACTTGCGTTGAAATTCAATCCCATTACCTTCAGAATGCAATTTTGTAGCAATAGCAGTTATTTACTATGCTATTAACCAGTTTTTAAATATAATTAAATTTTGAGAACACATAGCCAAAATACAGTCATTTCAATTCATATGGCGAGGGTAATCCAGTACCAGGTGCATAAGAGCCCACTAGATCTGAGATGTCCACCCACCTACAAATAAAGGCAAACCCTGGCAGATGATGGTAGAACATGGTGCCACTGCACAGGCTATAGTGCAGTTCAGGTAAGGCCACAGAGTTGGCAAGCTTCATGTTTAACAACCTATCATCTTGTAAACCATGTGTTTCACTGGGATCTTTGGCTGATTTATGAAGGAATTTCTGAGATTGGTCTTTCTCTGCTTGCAACAATGCTGTTGGTTTTGTTTTCATACCTTGCACCAGAGGTGTGACTTCTGGTACAGACAGATACAGATGCAACCCACAGACGCCCTTAACATATTAGACATTGATTTAGCTAAATTTACATGTACGTAGCGGCATGGGGAATTGATACTAAATTTAAAAACTGATGCTCTTTAGAAATTAATAGCTACTTTACTGTTGGGTTAATGCTCAGGTATACTTTTTTGAGGGAAAAAAAATCTCCACAGAGTAAGGGAGATTCCAAAATACTGGTGCATTACTACAGTTAGTCCATTATTGAGCAGAAAATGCATTTGAAGGTGAAGAAGTTGTTCAGCCTGGAAACAAAAAGGTGTAGTTGCAGCTCCATCCTCGGCTGGATATTCTTGAAATCTCATACTGATACACCTTTACATTTACATTTTTACAAAATAAAATACAACATTGTAAGATTATGGAGATTTTTTTTTTGAGATATTCAAAGAAAATCATTTATAACCTGTTATCCTCTCTTCTGCTAAGCTGTGCCTGCTGTTGCAGTATGCATGAAACATAAAATTGGAACTCCTCTACACAAAGATTTAATTCCAAATGTACCTACTATTGTCAGGCTGTACGTTACAGGCATCATTCTGTTTTGAAATGGATGTTCTTGTGCATTTATCTTTCAGAGACTGGCTCTTCTGAAGTCCTTATTCCACTGTCACCCAGCTAGAATGCTAATGATGATCAGTAATATCCTTCCATGAGAGAAGCTTGACTGAAAATCTACAAATAAATTATTCACTCTTCCAGCAACACTACTGGGATGTGTTTGGGGTAGAATATCTCTGGATCCTCATCTTCTTACCTATTTGCTATACTTTTTCATGGGAGAAGAGGTTCCCCGCTGGAAAAACATCCAAATGGAAATTGAAGCTCCTCAGATCAACAGAGGCAGAACTCAGTCTCCACCAAGGTACAGGTAATTCCACAAAGATCAGTACACACACCACTTAAGGCACAGCAGCTTTAGTAATGCAAATAACTAGACCTTGTCAACTGTGAGAAAAGAAAATCATCCTTGTTCTGTGACAACAGCCCTACAGTCTTCGTAGGCTGGTGAGCGACCTCAAGTCAAGGTCAGAAAAACTCTGCATCTAGCTTTCTCAGTCTCCAGCCTCAGGACAAGTGGATCTCAGTTCCCACTACCTGTAGTATCTAGAGTAACAACATTATTTTTAAAGTAATTGAACTTTCAAAGTAACAGAACATACACCTGTTTGACTGCCCATCCAAATGCTGATTGGAAAGGTTGACAGCAGAGATTTCTCAATTAGCCCTTCAGTTATACTGAAAATGTTATTTTTATTTTAAATGTACGTCCTGTACTGTATTAAATAAAGTGAAAGCTATAGTTTTTACAATGTGCTATTTGATTTTTTCCTTATAATGTCCCTTGCGCTATGTCAAAGTTGGTACATGCAGCAGGTCCATGGGAAGTAAAAGATCTCCACTATCTAAAACACTGGCACATGCTGCAATTCCTGTTACAGCAATACCATTACAATGGAATCAAAACTATTGCAAAAACACGTTAAAAAGTCTTATAGTTAGCTGCTTATGATCATCTGCAGAGAGCCATACTCTAAACCTTTCAAGAGGCACAGCAAATAGTAGTGATTCTCTTTCCAGTACACATTAATGTTATCAAAACAAAAGGATAAATTTGGCACCCCCTGACACGATCAGTATTTACAATGGAATAATCTCATTTTAGAGGAATTTTAAAAGTTGTTAAGAACTCAATATTTCGTTTCTAATATTATTCTAGGAAAAAATATAGTACTTTTATAAAAAGGAAAAAATATTCTCAATTTGGAATGTTATTTTTATGATCAAATACAAACTGCTCTCAAGAGCAAATATATAACAGAACTGCTGACACAGCCTAAAGTATGGCTGTGTGAATGCTGCAGAAAAAGCTATTTCAGAAAACATTTTTAGCAATAGGAGAAGTCCAACTTTGTTTAAACCTGAACATTTTTTTTACAATATCAAGTAATGTTAACAGCATGCTGAAAATGTTAAAGCTAAGTGTACAGTGTCAAAATAGATTGAATCTCTCTGAAAACTGGAAATTCAAGCTTTTTAAACATAATCCAGATGTTTGGCTTTTAATCATATTTCAAGAAAGAGGAAACTTACGCAATACAAAATTCATACATGCATATTTCATTAGTGTCTTTCCTATCACTGAATTAAAAATTTCTAACATATGTTTTCCTCGAACAGATAATGTTTTAAATTAGAAGAGTTGGCAAGAAGTTGTACACCTCACAAATGTCACTGGAGTATTTTAAATTAGAAGAAAATATTTCATTTTTTTATGTTATTAACAGCTTTGATAGCAAATGTTATAGCGGTGATCATTTTTGGCCTTATCAATAGGAAGTTCAATATTCCCTGAAACAAACAAAAAAAAAGCATATAAAGATGGCTGAACAGCGAGACTAAGGACCAGACTTCTTCAGAATGCCTGAGACTGATAACACTCTGACAGACCTGTGAGTATTTAACACAGATGCTTTCCATCTTCCTCACTGGCGAGCAAAACAGGACAATGCTGTGTTTCTCCAGCAAAAATCAGACAATCCTAAAGGTAAAAGAACTTTTTCCAAGATATATTTCAATTCTAGAACACTAACAACACCACTACATTTACTGAATAATATTTAAAGGACTAGATCACACAGGCCATTGTTTCTAAAAGCTAATATAAATGATAAATTGTGCGATTTTTTTTAACCGCTGGAGTCTTAGAAAATTAGACTCTGAGATCATTTGTAAAAATGGGGTTTCTGAATGTAATAATATTTTAGTATTTTAAATAATTTAAGACAGACAAAACTGAAGCAATACATATGAGAGGAACTATCACACATATCATGGGAAAAGGGGAAAAGACAAAAAAATCCTGCTTCTGGCTACCTGCATGAGGCATTGGGTTTGCTCTTTGAGACCCTTGTATCTTCCAAGGAGCATGTGAAGTGTGCTTGTACACGACCACACCAGAAATATGCCCCTGTTATAGTGTGATGTGATAGAAGGAGATGTGACTAAATTTCAAGTCTGTGTAGGAATGTTGGAAACTAAACAATGCTGAAAATGAGTCTGTCTCTCCAACAGCTGCTGTGCCTAGGAGAGACACTTTCTCTCTTTCAAATGGCCACCAGCAAGGGTATGCCTAATATAGCCTTTTACAGGCTCAAGCTTGCTGTGTTCCAGTGAATTGCGGACTTGGACCAGTCGTGAGATAGAGAAACATTGGTTTTGATTTAAAATGGGAAACTGAGGTACAGATGGACACCAAGTCCAGTCCCAAGGAGGGAAGATCTCTGATGTGGGAGCACAAGTCTTCCAAGAGTCATTCCACTATTCTGTCCAAGAGAATACTGAGCTTACAGTAGCTCTGACATTATATTTTAGTCACTGCAGAAAATACCTCAGCTCTACATATTCTTACATTCTCAACAATGTTCAGGAACTAACACTAATATACCTTTCAAAGAGTATGAAAATGCAGTGACACTGAACTCATTTTGTGACTGAACAACTCTTTTGAGACAGAAACAAAAGAATCTTTCCCTCTATTTCTTTCTATTTCCTTCATTTCAGGTGTCTGTTCTCAAGGATTTATGGTGCTGCTATACGTGAACTCTGCTGTTTGCTGGCATGATGAAAGCTAAAAGCTTCTTCTCATCTCTAAAGGCACTGCCAAAATATTCTCCAACAAAACTTGGGTTAAATTCACAGATCTGAAGTTCAAGAAATTGTCATAATCTAACCTCCCCACTTGTATAAACCGTGCCCTAATCTTACCATCTCTGCCTATATTAAGCTCTCAAATTTCTGGCTTGGAGAAAATCTTTTATTATTGCATCTGTCCCTGACTTAAAGGCACAAATGATAGTAAATTCACAGAATACCTTGGTAAAATGATAAACAACTAGCTTATTTCACTGTTAGAAAATGTATGCCTCATTCCTAGGTTGAACTAGTTTACTTTTAGCTTCCAGATGTTTTATCTTCTTATACCTTTGCCAATAGCTTCAATGTCTGTGAAAGCACAAAGTTACTACAAGAATCAAACACGACACTGATCCTGAGTTATCTCTTTTGGTGTTTCTGGGATTAAAATTTATAAAACAAAGACATAAAGAAGATGAATTATTTTTGCAGAGGCTAGTAAACTCAAATACATGCATTTTGGAGATTCTTGAGGTGCTTGGTTTTTCCTAGGGTCATCAGCAAGCAAATTTTTGTTAACTTGGCCCTGGCATAAATGAAAAATTATGAGTTTGGATTTAATTTGTGCTTATGGACAGCATTGCCCATACTCCCATTTTGGCTTATACTTGTTGGATTCTCCTGGTTCACTTAAGGATTGTTTGCTGATGCTATCCATGCTGGAAAGGAGAATAATGAGCAGGAGAAAAAGAAGACAGCAGCAGGTGAAGTTGATGACAAAAAAGACCACGTTCAGAGTGCAAATGCCATACTTGTTCTCATGGAATACCACTGAACATCCGAAATCCTAATAATCAATGAGGGTTTCACCCACAACATGAGTCTTTTCTATTGCGCACTATCAACTGCTCTAGATTCACTCTGGAAATTGTGAAGTTGAATGTGAAGTGATCTTGACAGGCCAGGGAATCTGCCCCTTTTTGTTTGGCATTTTGTAATGAGCTTCTCTGATATCAGCGCACAGCACAACGCCTGCATATTAATAGAATCTGTCTTAAGGCAATTTAAAAAAAAATAGTTCTATAAAGATAGGGCAACAAAACTGTAGAAATTGATTTCAGCAAAAAACCACAAGTTCATGATGACTTATGTTGTCTCACTGAAATGCTAATCTCTGTGCTCTAAACAGACTGACAAACTGGTGGCTATAGCATCGATATTCAAATCTATATAACACTTGCAATGTCAGTGGATACAGAGACTCGTAAATTATTGCTATGTCCGCATTCTACTTAAGATGAAACAGGACATGTCTTGAAAATGGTAAAAGATATGCATATATCTGAGAGGGAAAAAATGCTTCAAAGGATTGAAGCAGCAGGAAATACCAGGACACAAAACCAGTAGTGAAGTAATATAATATAAAGCAAATTTAGGATATTTTGAATGTACTTCAGCTATAGTGAACTCTAGGGAAGACATGAACCTTTGTCTTTCTGGCATTCTTTCAAGAGGTTCTGGTCCTGCTTTGTGGAAAGCCTGTTCTGGTAACCATGCATGCCACAATAGCTGCCTGCCTGTTCAAATACAAATTGAAAAGATCTGTGACCATTAAAAAAAGATATATGCTTACAGTAATGTGTATTGATGTCTTCAACTTTAACTGCTGTCTGTTTAATAGATGTTTGTTATGGGAATATGTTTAGGGAATTTAGTAGTCCCAAACAAAAATGGAAAAATGTAAGAAAAATATCAGAAAGGATGGAGGATAAGGAACAAGATTCCATTGCCTATTCTGTGTTTTTTAAAAAAATTAAGGCATATGCGCTATTGAGAATGTCAGCAAAATATGTGACTGATTTTTATGGTGACAGAACCTTTGTCAATGATATCTGCATTTCAGTGACATGAATAAAGTGGTCTCACTTCTAGGTTTAAGTGGCTGTATTTCCTATCTTAACAATCATTTTATAATTCGTAACAATTCTATAAACAAAAAAAGGATACCTTGTTGAATACTCCACATTCTTAACACAACTAGCTTCCCTTTTTTCAAATCTATGTCTAAGCCAACTATTTTAGGCCATTTTGTTTGCTATTTTGCCAGAGGTATATATAATATGTTGCTATAGAATTGAAGTCTAAAGAAATGAAAGTAATGAACATATATTTTAGAACAGGCCATAGAGCTTTTGTACATTAAATTACAACACTAGCACTACATTAACCCTATTAAAGTTAATTTTTACAGCTCATTGGTGATCAGCATTTGGTACTGATGTTTGAAGAATTGCCATTGCATTGATTTTATTCTTTGCTTCTTTAATAAAGTGTGAAAGAAATGGAAGAAGGGGGATTTAACTGTCCTTTGGTAAAGCTCTTAAGCTCTTAAGAAAAAGGTTAAAATATTTAAACCGTGCCAAAGTCTTCAGGGACATTATATTTGTTTTTAATTTTCCAACATTTCATAGGCCTGAAAAAGTCCCACTAGTATGAGTACATTTACACTTGATGGGTACCACAAAAAAGACCACGTTCAGAGTACAAATGTCACACTTGCTCTCATGGAATAACACCACTGAACACGAGAAATCCTAATAAACATTACTGCAGACCCTTCTGAGGGAGTGCACATACTGACAACACAGTGTAGTAGGCCACCTGCTGGCCAAATCAGCCAATTAGCAATTTTAATCTAATAATTAGAGGATCATACAAAGAGATAAACATGAAAGTGCATAAACTAAAGCCAAAGACTATTGGAACTAATGTAAATGTACATATAAAATGAAGTGATCCTTCATCTTATTTTAGGTTTTCCAAAAGCAGTCATCACTTGAGTCTGGATACCAAATGATGAAGTAGTGTTCTCTTGTGTTAAAAACACACAGTAGCTATGTTCTCTAGGCTTTTACACACCACTTTATAAAGTAAGGTTCCATGGCAGGTCATCTGTCACACTGTACCAGTCAGCCCCTCAGGAGTGATTGGAAGAGACTCTGGATATGAAAATCCAAAACTGCTTGCAAGTAGCTTCCTGGGGAACCAGGGTCATTAGCCATTTCTGCTCATCACTATGCATTGATCATGGCAAAAATCCATAGGCAAAAATCCAAGTGTGCAAAAAGTTTGTAAAGTGTTTGTGAAAGTTGTCTGTCAACTGTTCTGCCTGTTTTCTTGGGGTGCTCCGAGTTTCTCATGGTCAGCAGCAAAGTCCTTCAAAAATCAACATATGCCCCCCACAAATGACTCACGTTCTTTCATGTTTTCTGCATTTAAATTAATAGTCCTGTCCAGATTTCCATTAAAGAGTTGCTTATATACTGCCTCCTCTTTGACATTTCTGCTTCCTATGCTTAGACTGACACCAGCTCTTCACTACAGGAAGGGTGCCAGGTCCATGTTACACTGGAATACCCCTAGAAGCTCAGAATGATGAACATAAAAGCCTATAGATACCTGACAAAACACACAACAGAACAATGGCTCTACTGTTCTTTCAGACCACTGTTCCAAGGTATGTTTTTGACAGCACGGTGAGCACTGTTGCCCGGAAAAAATTTTGTTAAATATCCCAGTTTTTGGTATTTTGTGCAAGTATTTTGGAATCATTTTATACCAGGATTTTCTGACCATTAGCGAATTTTTTATCTGTTACTTTCTGTGGGGTCAGGGTCTTTGCTTTGCCACATTTCCAGCAGTTTTACTAGACTAACAGAATTCCCTTTTGCTTCTCTCTAGGGTGATGAGGGGGATTTTCAATTTTACATGTAAGTGCTCATCTTCTTCAGATATGTTATATTCAGCTAGAATGCCAGGGAGGAATCACATTGACTTTCCTGTTTCTTTCAGGTACTGCTTTGATTATTGTCTTTCAATTGAAACCAGAGCTTGGGTGAGTAGAATTCTTCTAAGACAACTATAGTAAACTTTGAGAGATGGCATCTCTTATTTCAGGGGTTGTTTGTTGATTGACTGCACTTATTCACTGGTTTCATTATGATTTCATTGCCCATCTGCAGTGCTTGGTTGCATCTTTCCAGTCTAATTTTGCTCCTTATCAGTGTTGCACTGCAGCTGACTCCATAATCCAGCTGGTATCAAATTAGTCATTGATCTAATAGCATAGTTGCAAATATAGCAATTCAATGCCTGGCAGCCTTCTGCATTGCTAGAACACTGAGAATGTTTAGATTTGCTTAAGCCACATTACAGATATCTACTTCTTCATTAAAACCTTAAATTCCTAATGGTTTCAGACACTATATTTTAATTTCAAAGGTAATTGTGATATTCAATCTGGCTGCCTGCCTCCTTTTGTCAAGAACATTTCTATTTCTAATTTTTCTGTTGCCTGTTACGCTAAATATGTTGCACTGAAATGCCAACATTTTCAGCCAGTCTGCATCTGCCCTGCTTCATGGGTTCTTTCAACTTACATCTATGTGTGTGTTCTGCTGTTTCTGTTCTGGCAGATAGTTCTCCCACTCTTTGGAGGCATATATTAGATTGGGTTTACCCTAATGTCTTCCCTCTGAATGGGAACTCTGTATTTCACAACTGATCCTGGCAAAGAGATACAATTAAGAAATGTTTCATGTCTACAGTTACACATGGTTGCTCTAGTTCCTGGCACCTTACCATATCCTCTTTTTTGTTTCTGGTTTTGGTTAAGAAAACTTTTTATAGCTTTTAATTTACTTTTCATTATTTGCATCCCTCTGACCAGTTCTTCTGACCTCTTCTTAGAGGCTAAATATTATATACTCTTGCTGAAAAATCAAAATAATAGCAATGAAAATTTTTAGGCAACAAAATGGGATCGCATGACTGTCCACCTCTCACCTCTGATGGTGTTTATTTGATCTTTCAACACATGATAACAAGCTAAGAGATCTTAGGAATTATTGTTCTTCCACCTGAATAGCAGACACAGTAGAATGTGTCTGGATGAAGGCCATCAAAAAATAAGCACGTAAGTCTCAATACATGTTCTGCTTTAGAAAGTTACCACCTAAAAAATTCTGTACCTGTAGTAGCCTATTTTTGAGAAAAATCAATGGGTAAAGCAGGGATAATCAAACTCCAGTGCAGTGTCAGTCAAAATCTCTATGTATCACAAATGAGTTTCTAACTGGACTATTGCATAAACATTACACAGTGGTACAACTCTTTTTGTGATATCAGAATGAGTGAGTGGTAAACTGAGAGAGTCTGATCTTCATAGCCTCTTTATCCAATCAGTGAAGGGTAAGAAAGAAAAGGGTTCTCCTGAAAATATTTCAGAGTACTTAACAAGCTTCTGCTCTGAACTACCCCTTAGAGGAACCTCCTCATGATAGGGGCTGGTCTACTTTGCTCCCATAGTAGTTAAATGAGTCTTCACAGATGACTCCTTGTCCCAGTGTATTACTGGGGAAACAACAACCTTCCTATAGTTTTCCTGCAGTTTGTGATACAGCTGGCACATGTCCTTCACATCTGTAATAGCATCTGTCATTCCAGAACAACAGGATGTGAAGGGTACTACAGCTCTCTTCCCCCAAAAGCATCTCCTCATAGAGCCACCATTAACATTTACAGTTTCATGATCACTGGGATTCTATAGCAACCATGTTTTCTGCAAAACACCAGCACCCACAAGAAGATAAGAGCCACAAGTATTTCATGCTGGCCACGGGAGTTGGCTGCAGCCTGCCCTAACACTCCACTGGACCTGATGCAACTACAATTGCAAAAATTATGAGTTAAATTACAGTGACTGCTTATTTTACCTTGTTAGAAGGACAAATTGGTGCAAAACGCTGTAGCTATTTTTAGTACAATGTATTAAAAGTGGATACGCCCAAAGTAAAAAAAAACCCAACCTTAAGTATGTAAAAAGGTTACAAATATATACACATAAATAATTTATCTTGATATTTTACATATTTTCAATATATAAATACAGTCTATAATATATATTTATAAAAATAAAAATACAATACATATACAAATAAAAATTCAGGAGATTATAAACTGGTGCACTTTACTGCAACTTATTTTTTATCATTTACACATAAATTCATTGAATATATTGCCACTGAAAGTTTATGGAGATTTAGTGAATTTGGGTTTCATATAGAAAACCTGCCAAAAGTCTATTCTGTGGTCATTTGTTTTTTGTTTATTTTTATGAAATAAATATAACAGTATTGATTATTTTTGAGGTATACTGATGATGAGTAATTTGGAAAGAAAATAGTACTTCCTGTATTATGTTTATGAAGCAAAAAATCATGGATAAACCATGTAGTTCCTATGAGTTTAGAAAAAAAATAATATTTTCTCCTGGACTGTGAGGTGGAAAAATAGGGAAATGCATTAAAAATTGGCAACTAACTTGAAGAATAGAGTAATAATAGTATTGTCATCTATAATTTCTGCTAGTGATTATTTTATCTTCATTGCTTTAAAGCAGATGGATACACCAAGCTGCTAAAAAAATCCCAGTACCATGTCCACACACAGCTTCAAAAATCAAATTGTCATTGTGTTATTAACATTCCTCATTTTATCTTATTTCAATATATTAACTGGAGAGACCAGTGGAAGGCAGATTTAAGGTCTCACTCTTAGGACCTTAACTCATTGTTTTATAGCAGCAAGGGTCCAAACACAGAGCATGTGGAGCTGACTAAGATGCTTGACGTGATGACTGTAAATTGTCCACGTTTTGCAGCTGTAGTAAGGAATGGTGATGACAGCTATGTGGTACACATTTACTTTTGTTTGAAGTTGAACGCCTCTTTCATTCTACACACGGCTTTAATCTCCAAAAAGCTGTGCTGGCTTTTGCTACAAGCTCAGTAAATACTGCATTGCCATGATGTGAAGTTCATTGTCAACATCATGCTGGGAAGAAGTGGGAGAAACCCACTTACTCTTGGGAAATGCATGAAGCCACTTCTTGCAGAAATACAGGGAATCTGCTCTGTAGAAACTACAACACTGCCTTTAAAAATGCATGTTTACGTTTGAAATATATTATGGAAGCAACCAAGAAAATGTAAAAATATTTTTCACTTTTTTTTTTATTCAATTGCTACATGGTTTAATTCTGTAGATATGGCAATCAGTATTTTCCTATTATAATTATATATGACATTAAAACTTAACATTTTTCTGCTTTAAGTAAGAATTTTTCCAACAATATTTTTATTTTCTGCTTTGTAAAATGCAAAATTTGCCAGAATTAGGAAGGAATTTAATCCTATTACATGAGCATATGAACCACTGAAGAATGAACTAGTTGTTATAGGATGGGTCACAAAGGAGTTTTTAACTCTGTTCTCCAGTGCAACTGAAGTGAAAATACTTGTGCAGAAAAATGTAACCAATTTCATCACTCCTTATAATAAGAGAGTGGGAAACTTTGCTGTGTCAGGTCCTGAACTCATTTAGTTCACATTGTAATAGCAGTCAGACTTTTACTGCTATTTGGTATAGCATGTATTTTTGAGACCTCTCATACAAAACATGATTTTCCTACCTAAAGGAGAAAGTCATGGAGGTTCTTAATCTGTTGGGGGAAAAAAAAATCCAGTCTAGCACATGAAAATTACTGAACTCTGTGAAGAACAGTAACTGAAGCCAATTTTGTGCAAAGTCATTTTACAATACATGACAGCTGAAAACATACTACAGCATAAAAAGCAAAGACTAACTTCCACTGAGGCATGTATCAATCTATGTATGTAGTCATAAGTACAGACATACTATTTTTTAAGTAATAGAATAGACATGCTATTGTTAATGAGTATCTCTATGAACATTATTTAGCAGAATGATATTTCTCTCTTTTTTTTTTTTCACATATACTTTGCCAGACAAAATAAAAACTTTCACTTTGGGACACAATTTGCTAATAGGATTAAAGTAATATTTCATAAAGGTGGTAATTTTTGCAAGGTAGTCTAAAAGTTGATTAGCAAACTATAATGACTATTCTGATTGCAATTAAAAAGCCCTTCCAAATGGGTCAACACACCTAAGTGCTATCTGCAGTCATTTAGATTTTAACATCATGGTTATTACTTATTATCAGGCTGCACAATGAGATATTGATTACTTTTAACCTTTAGAGCTCAGAATTCAGGAAAAGTCAAGGTACTAGCACAGCCTACCTTTCCTGTCTAGTAAACTTATGGCCTTTAGTGGAATTCTAATGATTCCTATTGGCAAGGCAAAACTGAAATTAGTTTATTCTTTTGGCTCATGCAGAAATGATGACATGCCTAAAAATACTGCATGCATAGCAGATTTGTAGTTACTCTTTACAAGGGGCTCAATCCTGAAGTGTGCTGAGAACTTCTTCTAAACTGACAACCATCATTTTCTTCTGACTAAAAATGACTGTTTTAGCAACTCCATGCAGGCACTGATGGGTTACCAGACAGACAAAAAGCACCCTGGACTGTGCAGAATATGCAGCTTAGGAGCAAAAATCTTCACATTTTCTAATTTATAACCCTAAGCATATTGTCCAAATATATCACTCTGCAGGCTGTTAATCTTTTAATAAGTTTTCTTTATATGGAAAATCTACTTGAAATAAAGACTGAACTACAATGCAGCTTCAGTAGGTACGCGGAACTCGCTTTAAATGGAACAAAGTAATCCAATTAAACTAATCTGGTTTACAAGTTAAAATGATACGAAGAACATTAATTGATCCTTATAGGCTGCTGTTATTTGAGCTGTCTCTGTTTGCGCAGCATTTGGAACCGCTTTGCACGTTTGTATCCTCTAATAGCAGAGAACTCAGGCCCCCAGTTCAGGAGAATTATGGGCAAGAGAAACATATAACTGTTATGTGTTAGATTAATTTGCAGAACACTTGGCATTTTATTGCCAAGTAGTCAAATTGTTCCAAGTTGTTCCGGAAGGTTGTTATTAATAGTATGTTTTCTGAGGAAAGTTCTGTCTACTTTTGGAACTGCATTTCTGTTGCCAAGGAAACTCCTTGAAGCACAGCATTCTAGGAGCACACTGCTGCTTTTGTTTGCCAGTATCCTATTCATATCATCTAAGTAAGCACTTTACATACTTTAGCCTCCAGTTTCAAATGTTGAAGTCTTTATGTATTTATATTACCAGGTTAAATATAGTTTATGCTTCTTTTTAAATTCACGGACTCTTGCAGGATTATTTTAACAGTTGCATTAAAAAACAGTTTTTTGTGGGTTTTTTCTTTTTTTTTCACAAGTTTGCAATAAATTAGTTTTAATTTGAATAATAGCTCCATAGGTTATAGCACTAGTCCTTAAGTGTTAATTATCTTTTCACTCTGAAATTAATGTAGTCATTTCCTACTGACTCCTCTACACCATTATTGAAGTGCTGAGGAAAACATGTCATTGAGTTCTGAGCCAGAACTGTTGTTGTGATTAATCCTGGTCACATGGCCAATCTCTGCCAAAAGGAGATCACTGAAAAAAGGTGACAAAGACAGTGATTTCCTGTCAGCAAAGAGTACGACAGGGCTGTCTAGAAGTGATGCAAATGAGGGAAACTTTCACCACGGTTTGTTTGATCCACTCGGGGCCACAGCACACTGAGCCAGCGAGAAAGGCACAATGGAGCAGCAGCACACCCAGAGGAGGAAATTAACTGCACCTTCCAAGCAGGGATGGAGCTTCCAGCAGGGAAACTAAAACTGCTGGGAGATTTTTTTTCCCCCTCAACTTTTTTGGAAATATATCCTTAGTTTTTGATGTGCTTTTTTGTGTTATTTAATACAGTGGACCACTTCCCCTTGATGAAAGAGTTCAGCAGTTAACATGTTCAAAAGCTCTACCAACTAAATGCTTTCAAAATCTTTCCACTACTACATATGGATCTTTTCTCATCTATCATAATCATTGCTGAAGAACTACTAGTAAAAGACTTATGGCTTATGCAGGTTGTATTAAAACCACCACACACTGCTGGTAATCAGAAAAAAATATTTCTCTTATTCAATATTTTCAAATGCTTGGTTAATTTTGTACTGAACATACTAACAATTTTAACAGTCATACTGTACTTATTTAAATAGCGTTTTAATCTAACACAATTAAGTTTTGCAATTAATCTTCAGAGGAAAATGGAAAGAATTATCATTAACTTTTCTGCTAGTATACTCATTTCTAATCTCGACAGTTCCCATAAATACTGATTTGCTTCATTTTTGAGCATTCAAGGTACAGAATTACTCAAGTTCCTACTAAAGGGCTAATTAGCAGAGTTTAAATTCTTTGGGTTTGATCCTCCACTAACGGCATATGAATACAGCTGAAGTCAATGTAAGTTCTGTGTACTTAGAGCTTATGAGATCAGGCTCACATGCAGTAGATTAAAACGTAATAAACATGATACATTTGGCATCAAACTGAGCTGTTATAGAAGTACAAAGAAGTAAGAATCCAAAACATGGAAATGTTCCTTTTTGTTTTTTCTTAATTAATAGATAAAGCCTAAGAGGACAAATAAACTGCCATCAATTCATTCTGTTACTGCCATTTTATCAAACACTAGCTGATTTTCAAAATCATTAGCTATTTTAGGGCTATAAAGCAGAAATCATTTAGGTCTGTGTTCTCATTTTTAAAAACTATGAACAGAAATCTAGGAAGTCTAGAGAAAGTATATTCATATTCAGTGTTACAAAAAATATGGCTGTGCTCTTCCTATTAAAAGGGCAAAATAAAATCTAGTTAGAGAGATAATAGGGATCCTAGTAAAAAGCCATTAAGTTCCTTGAATATTAGAAAAAAAAATTAAGCTGAGAGTTGACTTAAGTGTATATTGCCTCTGAAAATATAGTAGTGTGAAAATACTGTAACCATGAAAACGTATTTCATTTTCCTATATACAATTTTAGCATTTATATATTGTGTTATGCTGCTTTAATGTATGCTTGCCCCTTCTGAATTACCTGTTTCATCATTGCTCCTTCCCATTCATAGACTCCTTAGGGGCAATGATTACTGTAGGTAATAGTGATACCACAGCAGGTTCCCTGGCAGGGGCGGCTTGCTGAGCTGGCTCTGAGCTGCAATTACTTGTCAGCTCAGCAACTGAGAAGAGAGATCTGTGGTTTTAGGAGAATCCACGAAAATGCAGAGAGTGCAATTAGCAGGCTCACATTTGAAGCTGCAATTGATAAAGAGAAACTCGAGCAAGACCTGTGTTTTCATAACACCCCAGATCATTGAGGAGCCCTGATGACAGCAGCTGCCTGGGTTTGTGTCCCCGCAGCCCAGACCGGCTGTGCTCTCTGGGAAGCGCAGGCAGCGCTCACGCTCACTCCACCATTCACGACTCTAAAAAAGCCTCCGAATAAACCGGGTATCACCATTGATTAGAAGAGATGTTTACTAGGCTAGATTTATAAAACTGGTATACTCTGTTTGAGGACATGATTCATTGTCATACAGATCTCTAAAATTAGGGATGGTAAAGACTTATCAGATTTATCTGATCTTTACTTTGCTAGTGCAGAATTGTTCCCTCGATTACATTAGCTAATGTTATCCTTTGTCTGCTGTTAAATGTCTGAAATTGTCGGGCTTTCAACACTTTAGGACGTTGTTCATTGTGGTGTTGGGGGGGTGAGGGGTGTGATTTTGTTGTTTTTTTGTTTTGGTTTTTTGGAAAGGATAGTCGGTCTAAATTTAATGCACTTCAGATTTTTACATTACCTGCAAATATTCCTCCTGCTTTGTGGACACTCCTTAGCCATCTCTTAGGCAAACTCCACATCTCTACTTAAAGCTTTTGTTCGGTCCTTAAAAATTTGCTTGCTGCTCTTACTAGAAAGGTAAATGCAGTGAATATTCACTGCAGGAGGGCAAGGAGTCTATTTCTACCCTTCTTCAAGTGGTTTTGTAGTGACTAAGCACCAGATAGGCGGTTTTGAGGTAGGGGCTCAAATCTGGTACGGTAGCCTGTGCCCTCCTGGCAGAAACTGCAGCACAAATAAGCTGTTCTTTGGAATCCGTGCTGGTTTGTCTCTGCTGCACAGGCTGCAGACTCAGCTGCTCTCTGCCATACAAACTTTCTGCTTTCAGAAGTGTCATGGTTCAGAATTTCATAATATTAAGAAACTATTCTCATTTTGCATATATAATATTACCCATTTTCCCACCATATTATACTGCACATATTATTAAACTGTTGCCCTTTTTTACTCTTCTCATCATACACTATTATCCCAGCCTTACCATCTATAATTATTCTTAGGGGTTACATTTGGAAATCAGAAAGGGAAGTATACTAAATAGGATCTAAAATACTTGAACTGGTTCATATTGATGAATGAATTGTTACCTTTAAATTTATGTTTGTCAATTTATTTTTTTAGTATAGGACTAAAACTAGCAGTTAAATTAGTCATGGTACACGCTGACCTTATATGGACAAACACCAACTACCAAAACACCTTATTTTAGACTCACAATAAACTCTTTACTCATTTCTGGCATTGTTTATTTCTGAGCCTGCCCAAGGCCAGGTCTGTTAATGTGTGATTAAGTCTGATGAAGTACTTACAAAGTTAGGAAAAAGACAATAGCAAAAATAAAAAATAATTGTCAAAGCAAGAAATGGAGGCCAGTGAATGAAACTCACTCACAGCCTGAAATAGTTTGGCTCTGAACTATATAAATGTATCGTTTATGCATAGTTTATATAGTATATATATCTGAACATTTATAAACATATTTTAACTCACATGAAAACCCCTTCTTGCTAGGTATTTTAAATAAAATAACTAAAATGAGAAAGAATAAAATTCAAGAATACCATCAAGAAAATAGGATGCCAAAGCAAGAAAAAATTATTATATTTAAGAAATTATCAAATCATGCAATCATAAGAAGAAAGAGAACAACTTCTATTTGACCTTGAATGTATCATTTATTTGATAAGAAATAAAAAAAAGCTAGAGGGTAGTTGTTTCTTGTCATTATAGTGTTGCTGATTCTGTGGTTAGTTATTAATTTTATTTTTTATGATTCACAATCTGCTCTTTGAAATATGCCATATGCTCAAAGCAATTCAAGGATGACAACTGTCAGAATTACTCCAATAAAAATTGCCTAAATGAGGAAGATTTACTGCAGCCTGATATTTCTGTCGAAAGCCCCTCCTTTTTTCCCCCACCACCCCTCAGACCCATAGCTCCTCAGACACACAGTGAAGTCTGAATCAATTTAAGGATCAAGTCACACATTTTGAGGAAGTTCTTACAAGTACTATCTATCTAAAAGAAATTATAAGTCTTCTGGGTTAAGGCTGCTATGGCAAATAAAAGAAATCACGTGTGTCTGTCTGTATGTACATATACATATACATATACACACATATATGTACATATATATATATGCTAGAATTAGACCCCATAGCTTCACCCTACAAGTTCAAAATCATGTTGCTCAAATCACAACCAAGTGTGAAGACTTAACATGACAATGTCTACTTTACGTATAACTAATAAAAATTAAATTGGAAGAGTCCTGTATCCTGGCAGCAGCAAACCAAAATCAAGGCAAATGTCTTTCTTTCCAGATGAGGTCTGAAAGGTGGATAAAAATCCAGCTGAAAGCTCCAATCAAAACACATTTTGTTAAAAGTTCCCATTTCATTTTTTTTCCTTCATTTTGTTTCAGTCTATTTATTAATGCAGTTTCATTTATTTCTATTCATCTTGAAGACAAATCTTTGTCCTTCTATAGAATTACACCAAATAGAATGTGATAAAGGGAACTTTCTTGCAATTATGATGTCGGTGCAGCCTGTCAGTGCACAGGGGATGGAAATGAGGTTGGGGACAGGGAAGGGAATTCTAATAGACACCATGATACATACAATGAACGCAGCGATATCCTGTGAGAGAAAGACTTGTCAAGCTAATCAGATCTTCTATAGCTAGGTAAAGGCAGTAACGGTAGTGCTAACCTTGTAAAGATGCTGCTGCTGCTCCTCTGACATCATCAGGTCATGGCTGTCCATCACAATGGATTCCATGTCAATCAGCCAATCCCAGAGCTCCTGGTATTCTGAATCAAAGTCCAAAAGGCTGTAGATAAGGAACAAAATGTATTATGCATAAATACTGTGTAGTTGTTAAAGTCTTGTATTAGAATAATATATTCTTGAAAACTCATGATGTACCAAGTTATATTTCTAAAGAGACATTCTGTATTTATACAGTGTGGATGAAAATGAAAACTGAAATCCAATTTAAGCCAGTGCCATGACCTAAATTCAGCAGCTGACACCAAATCCTGACAACTGTTGGCATACTGCATTTGCTTCAAAAATTTTGAAATACAAATCCCTTATAGGTGTTTAATGTTTTTTACAGTGCTGGCTTTATATTGAGCAAATTTTGCAACAATCACCTTGATATAATTTGTATGAAAATATTATTTACATCAAAAAATTACTCAATCCATTCAGCCATCCCTCTGCTGTCTATCTGCCTATCTTTGTAAATATCCTACATTTATTTTCATGGATGAGTAGCTAGCATTTCAACTTAACGCCTTAAGATAGGCTTGAGTGAATATGGTAAGCCAGTGAGAACTAAGGCCAGATACAGTATTAGACAGGTGTTCCCTACAGACATGTAAGAAACAAAGGTAAGGACAGGAAGTCAAAACAATGAATCCTTGAATAGCCAGCAATCATTAAAATTCAAAGGAGGATCACTACGGTTTTCAACAAAATAAATCATTAGAATAAGGAGCTTAAAAGGATTAATGTGATTCTCTATTGAAAGCCTAGTGAATAAGTAAAGCATAGATTCTTCTAAAACACTATGATACAAGACAGAAAGTACATCCTGAAAAACTGCACATTCGTCAAATAGATACCTCTTGAAAAGGGATCCTCAAATTTGCAAAATTGCAACTAACAAAGGACTTGCCAGTAGTATCAAAAAACTCCCATACTGATCAAAGAATAGTGCACAGTGCAAAGAATAGTTCCACTAAAGCTAATTTCTCCAATTATTAGGAACTTTTTTAGCAACCCCATTAAAAAAATTATCAGTGTTTTAACAGAGAAACAATAAACTAAACACTCTTTTAACGTCATTAGTACTATTGCAGTTTTGTTATTAACTAGAGTACCATGTGCATGGTAATTTTGAAAGCCTATAGATAAAGTTGTGACAAGTAGAACTGTCTTTTCTCAAGAAAGCAGGCAAGAGAGAAGAAAGCATTTGCCTTCCATGGTATTATTTTCAATGAATTGACAACAAAGAAAGTATTGCATAATGCACAAGCGCTGATTCCTGCTTCTGAAGTAACCCTCTAGTTTAATCCACTATACTTAGTACACTTTTACTCAATAATTTATGAGGTACACTTACCTAAAACTGCTTGCTGTCCTGAGAAGGTAAGTCGTGTTACCATAAAGAAAGAAGAGCAAGCGCAAAAGGTCAAGTTACTATTATTGAAATCTAAGTTTCACTTGGAATTCAGGGATTTTTTCATGTTTCAGGAAGTATTTGACTCAGATATCATTTGGAAACTAAAAGAAAACTAAACTCCATTTTGAATTTTATATTTGGCACTGTTACTGAAACTTCATCCCGTCCTCAGAAAACAGTATAACCATTCTGCATCTTCAGTACCAACTGCTCCTTTTCTTCTCTTCCATCTTATCCAAATATTATTCAAAGACATAAAACTGACAGGCAGTTATTAAAACATATGTTTTATGACACAAGATGTTAGATTTCATAACCTGTAAATTGGTACAGATTCAGTTGGACTTGAATGGTTTGTTCCAGTGAAAATCCTAATTAAGATATAAAGATGATGTGAAACAAAGCCTACATACAGAATGGCATAGGATGCCTTTGGAAAATGCACTAGGAAGTGCACTTGGATTTTTCTATAACAGGTAGAAGATGTGCTGGATCCAAACATCTGCTTCGTGTCTAAAGAACCACATCTTACTTACAGTCCAAATTGGTCCATTTATTTGTGTATTAAAATGAACCAATCCTTCAAAAAAACAGAAAAGCACTTCTCTTTGACCTTTATAACAGATAAGCACTAGAAAACAGCTGAGCATTTTGATTTCAAACTAATGTTCTAAACAGGAACTCAACCCAAAACGAAGAGTGAGAGAAAAAGGATTCACTGGAAAAAGCCCAGGAAGGGATACAAGACAAAAGAGATCTCTTTTTTCCCCATAGTTTACATACTGTATTTATTCTCTTTTTCATTTGTTTGTTTGGGGTTTTTTTGGTTGGTTGGTTTTTTTGTTTGTTTGCTTTCTGAAGTAAAGTCATCTTGGGAGCATTTTTAAACAACTGTTTATGGCAATTATTTGCCTGAGCCTGAAGACAGCAAAGTCAGCCTAACCAGAGAGCATAACCAATATTTTTTTAATATGATTGCAATACTTTTAATGGTTTTAGAATATATCTGATATATATATTTAAAGGAGCTTTGTTTTTAAATTAATGTCTTGTATCTAAATGGATTAACTTAGTGATCACTATTAAATTACTATTTGGAAGAGGATGCAAGTTACTAAGATGCTAAAAAGATACAAAAATCAAGAAATTGTAGGACTAGAGAGAGGTTAAGATTAAAACGTATCTGTCAGTGTTTCTGTGGTATATTTAATATTTTTTTTTTATTCAGAATCTGCTTTTCCTAAGCTCAGCAGATCTTTCTTTCATATTGCCACAGGCAGAACCAGGGAAAGCATGACTTCTGAAATACGGATGTGTGTTAAAGATGTAATAATCATAGAAAAGATCTAATTTTGGTTGATTATATGAATCCACTAAACACTAAAAAAGGAATAAATTAGTTCATCTGTTCATTGATAAAGAAAAAAATCCTCCACTGAAAGTACCCAAACATTGCAAACAAAAATGCTATAATATTAGTTAAAGGGAAGGTAAAAACAGCTTCCTTGATGATGTTTGTTGGTTAATAAGCTAAAACCATTAGCTGTGTAATAACAAGAATTACATTAAGAAGTATATTTTGTCTTGGTAAACCAGGAATCAGATATGCAGAGTTGCATGTCTAATCCCTTGAACCCTAAACATATTTCTTAAAATGTGGACACCAATTTATTATTTTGAATGAAAATTCATGAGCACCTTTCTCATGAGAAAACCAGTTCGTCTGTGGCATTAATAAATAAAAAGGAATGTGAAGCTATTTCCATCAGCCTTTTTCCCCATGTTTAACACACACTTCCAGTTTGCAGTATTACTTTGATGGCATAACTCACATGGCATTTAGAAGTACTGTAAACACACTGGTACACCTACCAAAAAATTCAGCCAGGCAAAAATGTTTCTTCAAGTATCTGGGTTATAATTTTATGGAACACTTTTAACATGTTTTTATTAGGAAGATGCAGGAGAATTCAGAGTTATCACTTTAACAGATTTAAAACTGCCCTATGTTCTGCACATACTTGAAGCCTCCTCTAATGTATTTCCCACGAAGTCTCATCCATGAAAGCACAATATCCATTGATGACAGGATCTTAGGATCTGTCTTTCATGTGCAATGGCTCTGTCCATATCTCCAAATAGGACCTGTATGCACTCATCTCCAGTTCTGAGGGGATACAGTATTTCCAGCCAGATTTGCCACAACATTTTGCACCTGTTCTCAACTACTCTTGGGTATCTCTTACCTCCTGGTGTTCTCCTGCAGTGGATGCTTGTTCTTTTCTCTTCCTTTGTAACTTTGGCCATTTTCATGCTTATGCACAAAAACCTTCCCTATTGCTGTTTTAACAAGATTACTGCTTTGCAGGAAATCTCCGGTTCTTTACACACCCACTAGAATCACACTATTCTGCAAATGCTACCCTACCTCTCTCAGTTTAGCTATTTTCTGCACAAAATCATCTCTCAAATCTCCTACCTACACACACACACGCACACGTCGCGTAAAAAATTCTTCATTTACAATAGCTCTTGCTTCCCCTGTGAGCATTCCTCTTTTTCCTAGGTCAAACTTCCTCAACAGCTAATGGATAGATACCCTAATTTATGCAAATAGCCCCTTCTCTGTAGAGATCTTGGTCTCTAGCTAGGCCATGCTACTGTGGAGTTTCTGTCAACAGTTTTTATGCAGTAAGGAAATGTTGCATCAACTATATTTTTTAATAGCTGAAAGGAATTTCCATTTTTTTCAATACAGCACCTCAGATGGATTCAACTGAAAGTTTGTCAGCTGAATTTAGTCCCTGCTAGCTTCTACAATGGCTGAGTAAGTGGTAATGTACTGGTCTGATTCCAGCCTTTTGACCCCTGAAGTCACTGTTGAGCCTCTAAGGCCTGAGATGGCCTTAAGGGCCTAGAAAAGTGGCCACAGCACTAAAAAGTTTCGAAATACTAGCAGATGACAGTTTCTGGTTCAAAGCATGTAATTACAAGTGCAAACAAGTGCATTTAAGAAACTATTTGCTTATCACATATGGTATGTAGAGTTACAAACTGGATTTCTCTGTGGAGCATAAAGCTTTACATCCCCTCCCCTCAGGAAAATCAAATGTCTGTTGATGTGTCTTACATCCTCCTCAATATTCCAATCTTAAGCCTTGCTCACATTCAGTGATGGCTGCAAAATTAGAAGCTGGTTTTGAACATGTAGCCCTCAGTGCACATTTATATACATATACACACCAATTCTGAACAAATTATTTTTATGGTTGGCACTAGCTGTGCTGGCGTGTTTGAGAAGCTGACAGATTTCTGCATATGTAATCAAGATCTCAGTAATCCTACATAATTAGCCCACATCAACTTTTCTAAAACAGTCATCTTTCCGTATAATAAGAGGGGATGTTTACAAGGCTCATTTATCTTTACAGTTGGTAATTTAATAAAACTGTGTTTCCAAGACCTGAACATTGAGTTAACAACTGGAAAGGGGAGTTCTGGAGATAAAGAATCATGAACACCTTTGTCAGTGACTTTACTTGCATAGGAAACTGCAGGCAAAGTTCTACTCTGTTTTCCAGTTACAAGGAGGACAAGGGCGTCCTCAAACAATGAGCACTATTTGGGTCCTTTGACCTGCCTTTGACCAACACTAGTATGATCCCACAGGTAGGTTTATAATGTTCATTTTGGGGTGCTAGTAGTTGGAAGATATGGTTTTCAGAAGACCTTAAAGAAAAAAATCTTCTTCCATAACTACAAGTTTCCTTGATTGTGAAAAAGAGAGGGCAGCAAGAACTCATTTTAGCATATTCCAGTGATTAATTTGTTCAAAATACTAAGAAAGAATGCTTTTGCATTCACACCTCTAAATATAATATAAACATGTGTATGTGTGTTAACATTAATTAAAAAAAACCCCAAAACACAACAAACAAACGAACACGTCAGGAAAAACAGTCTAAAGAAAAGGAAAAACAGTTAAAATCAATGCTTTCTTGAAGTGCAAAAACCTGGATGTTTGGGATGTTTGAACTACAATTGAATGGCTTCATATTCATATTTCCTAGTCAGTAGAACAGTGATTATAGAGGTCTTGCAGAGATACTATTACACTATCAAGATTTTTCCTTGGAAGATGTTAAGAAATCTAACTGTATGAAGCTACTGAAGAATAGCCTAAAGAAAAAGAACACATTACAATTTTTATATCCAGATAACAGTTTACTATTAGATAGTACTAGGTGTTCCTATGAACAAACCATCATTTGGATAAATTATCCAGAACCCATTATTTTTGCATCCATATATTTTAAAAAGAGAGAGAGATATAAACAGTTTTGTCCTGCCTCTTGGCCTAGGAAGCAAAATCTTGGTTAGCTAGTAGTAAGAAAAAGTATATGATGCTAAAAAAAACCAACAAACCAACAAAACAGATCAGTGAGAATAAAACAACAAAAAGAATAGTTCCCTACCCATTACTTCCCACTGTGTGAACTTTTGACATATCAGCAAACTCTTCTTTTCGCTTGCTACTACTGTTGTACTGCTCACTGTACAGTTTTAAGGACATCTGTTCAACAGCATCTCTTTGTGCTTCCAGATAGCATAGCTGAACCTCAGCCTAGAAAAAGAAAACAAAGAGGGGAAAAAAAAACCAAAACAGAACATTAAAAAAAATAATTCAGAAAGAATACATTTAGAACAAATATTTTTGGACTGCAACAGTTTTAACCAAATTTTCTCCCTGTATGTGATAGTGAAAAAGACTGAAACATTAAGTCAGAAAAGAACTACGACATAATCCCAAATGCTAGAAATGAACTACTGAGGTTTCTATCAAAGAATGTGTTATATATTCCATGAGATGTATATCCAATCAAATGCTGCATAAAAATGTCTGGACATGAATAAAAAAGATATTAGAAACCAAGCACTGTGATAGAACAGGTAGATACATACTATTTTTTTTCTTACAGGCTTCAAGACTGATATTGTTAACATATTTTCTGTGCTTCATAATCAATGAAAGCCATATTGCCATAGGTATTTTTCCTTTAAATAGCAATTGTAACCAAACCCAAGCAAATTTGCTTTATTCACATTCTCCTTTCCTGTATCTGGCACAGACTGATTACTCAGCAACTTTAATTGTTTGGAAAAAGGCAATAAGTGACTTGTGCTGTCTTCCATCAGACTGTGCCTGTCCAGAAGAACGTGGAATAATATTTGGCATCATAACTTATTGAATAGACACTTTATTTATTGCAGCTGTGGTGATCAGTATGCTTCTGAGGCTCAGAGAACCAGATGACACAAGGATAAAATCTGTTGTTTGCCACACTTGCCCCTAGGAACAGTAGAAAGAGTGTAGAGTAAGTTCAAAAGCACTTTGGGGCCAATATGCCATTGTTTTCTTTTAATATACTTCATTGAAAGAAAAACGCATTACAAATTCTGATAAAGCTTCAAAAATCGCTAGTTCTGTGTAACTACATACTTTTATTTCCATTAGGAGTGGAATGCCTGCTTAACTATTTGGTGCTATGGCAAGTAAATGCAAATGGCATGGAGGAAATTTTGTATAAGGGCTCTCCTGTATTTTCTGCTGTGGGAGGCAGGGAAGTGAAGAGTTTATTTGTTTGCTGACAGCACAGCAGAGTTATCTATCTGTGGAACAGCAGAAGTCATAGAGAGAAAGTAGTGAAAGGAATAGAGAGAAGGGTAGTCTAATGTAAGAATGTAAAATGTAAGAAAAATGCAAGCAAGTAAAAGAAAATAGGTACTGAAGAATGTCAATAGGAAAAGCCTGAAAGAAGACTGGAATGTCTTTATAAGCTAGTGGTAATAACAGTTTCTATATTTTCTTAGGCCTTGCTTTGGTGTAATTTTTGCTGAAAAATAATGTAAGAGATTTAGAAATTCCATTTCCTTTTATAATTTCTCATTCAAACTTTTATAGCTTTCTCTCTCAGTTGCTTCTTACAGTTAAATTAGTTATGTTTTTCAATAAATCCCAATATGTTTTTGAGGAATTTTAAAAACAAATCAACAAGCAAAACAAAAACCCAGAAAATACAGTAAATGCTAGCAATTTTCCAAGGAGATAGAAGATGAAAATTCTGACTAGTCCATGCAGGTCTTTCACTGTGTATTTAAATATATTTCAAGGCTTTCATATGGATTTAAAAATAGTGGAAAATTAAACCACAAAATTTACCAGTGAAGAAAAATTATCTAAACTAGCTAAGACTGTCCAGGTAGAGTAAAATGTTAAGGTTTGAGAGAACTATAAAGCTATTCTTCTTTCTCAGAAACTATCATTAAAATTGCCATTTATATAAGTCAGAAACAACTGAGGCAGCAAATAAACTGCATCACCTTCCTGTTCCCCTTTCACCCCCAAGTACAATTTCCTCTGAACTGATAAACACTCAACTTCCACAGTATATGGAGGTTCCTGTACAAATTTCTTTATTTGGAAGGATTCTTCACCAGTAAGGGTAGTCTTTCAGCAGAATATTTTGTACTGTACACATAAGGCTATGAATGTGTTCTTTTCATTTATTCTTACCACAAAGCAGTAATCCATTGTATCATTTTAATTTCCAATATAGTTGACATGACACATTCAGTCTAAAGTCCTGTTGTCAGTGACCAGTGAATTTCTAAAGCAATTAGATCTATCAATTAAAATCTGTGAGTGTTTTAAGCCTAGAGGGGAAATCTTGTGGAAAAACTTGAAGCAAAAAATTCTCTTATTTTCAGGACAGGTTTGTAAATCAAGATAAGTTATTCCTACATTTTAGCTATGGGTTTTGGCTGGAGTTTAGTTAGAGGTTTTGAGGTCTTCTGGGCTGTTGTTAAAATGGTTTATAGAACCTTCCTTCTCCCCTCCCACCCCAAGACTCCAAAAAGAGAGAGTTCACTTGTAGCCTAAGCTCTGGGACATCACACATCATAATTGAAACTGAGCCCTGAATTATATGAACACAGGCTATTTCTCAAATAGCACAACTATTGCAATAATTTAGATAGGTTTTTTCCCCTTCTATTTTCTAATTTCCCATCCTACAATTTCCTCTATATTTCAAAATAAAAGATGTTAAAAATAAAGGCAGCAGCTTTTCATAGGTTGATCATGCCCTGTTCACTTGCAAAAACATTTGTAGGCAAACCAATAATGAATATGGAAAATGGGAGAAGAAAAAGAAGTATTAAATAGAATAGTGGGGGAAATGAAAAGCAGGATGTAAAGGGCAGGTAAATACATGAAGAGGAATAAATAAGAATCCACAATTTCTTCCTTGCAGCTATAAGGCTCTCTTGTACTAGGGATTATGAACTCCATCAACATCATACTCTATGAAGCCTGAATACAACCCAGTTCTTTCACTTCAGAAATATGATCTCTCTATAAATCAACTATTTTTATTTTTAAACCCAATTTCTATCTTCAACGTTTGTGAACAATTACAGCAACTCAAACTCAGACAGTGTAGAGTTTCAGATGGATCTCTCCGATTTCTTTTCTCTATGTATTCATCTATCTCACTGTTGTACTTAAGCATTTTTTTTGTCTCTGTTATACTGATACCAACTACAAATCCAAAGAGGCTTTGAAGACCTTGAGTAGGTATTGATCAGTTTAAGTCTCAAAAAACTACATTCTACAGAATCTGAGCTAACAGGTACAAGGCACAATATAGAAAAGAGTATGGAGCAGAGATATGCATTAAACCTACTGCAATTTATTTTCAACTTAAAATCTTCAGTGGCAATGAAGGACTAGTTTTGCAGTATTCGGGGAGAATAAAGTAAAAACTTTATAAATTCCTAATCAAATATAGAAAAGCTAGTTGGTTTACATTTAAACCTACATTGTGTGCATTTCTGGATTGCCCTGCATATAGTTTTTACTACCTAACAAAACTTCAAGACCAATCTCTGTAACAAACACACCTGTATGGACACAGATATCTAGTAAATCCTCAAAAAGTCTACTGGGATATGCATAGATCCAAATATAGCTAATAGAAATTGGGTGGGAGGAAATCATTTACTCCTAGTATCCCATTTTAGAATTGAAATTCAGTTCCTTTTTTTTTTTTTTTTTTTTTTTCCTTTTCCTGAGGATGTAGTACATCTGAATATGTAAAAAATTGAACATGGAGGAAAAAATGCCAAGGAATTATACTCAGCAATAGTTTTCCACTTCATGGTCCTCTTCTAAGTGATCATTTTTGCAATAAAAAGACAATGAAGATGCTGGTGATGGTCTTGTTACACACTTGGAGATATTCTCTACCTTACTAGGATGGAATGAGTTTTAAATATTCTGTTGTAAATTAAACTGAAATATTTCCAATAATCAAATGACAAAATTCTCTCATTTTCCTGAGCCTGCAGGAACCAGTCTCTGAACAAGACTATGAAAAAACTGTAGTCTGGGGAAAAACAGAGAAAAAAAATCTAGACTAGTGCCAAATACTCGGTTCTAGTGATTGATTAATAATGGTAAATAATTTCAAGCCTATTTTCTAAAGCTCATTTTCTAAAACCCAAGAACTTATAAATAAATCGGGAGAGCCTGGGGTACAAATCTGCTCCTTAAGACTGGCGTTGCATGACAACGTAAAATGTCCTTTACTATACAGATCACTATATAACATGAAGGAGTAATCAGTGACAATACAAATCAATGAAAATACATTGTATTTCTTGTTAGACCTACATGTTAGAATGACCTTATTCTGAAGGGGAGAAAGACAAGGGATAATGACTCTTACTGTGGGAGGAAGGAGATTGAAAGGTTATATTGTACACAGTGTCAAAAAAGAGACTGAAATTTACACCAATGTAAATTGGAGATATGAACTCAGAGCTAGAGTTTTTCTGCTGCAGATTTTTTTTCTTTTGGAATGTGCTAGAATAAATATCAATGATTTGGTGTTGAAAGGAAAGTATTTTCAGACAGTGTCTCCCAGGGAGCACAAGTAATTTGTTATGAACTATGTTACTGTAGGCAAACCATTCTGTTGTTTAGATATACAAATTATATATAATACATCCAGTTGAATTTAAATTATGAAAGTATCCTATCTTGCATTACCCTTTCTTCACAGTTTTGTAGAGAAACTTTACTTCTGCCACAGTAGACTGTACTTAGTGAGAATTATATAAGAAATACAGACAGTTCCATTCCTCTGCCATTAGTTGAGCTTAAGCTAGATAAAACCAGCCTCTGAAATTAAACCACAAAATCCAGTTTCTACCAACAAAAAGGTGGTCAGATGGCCCCAGGCAGCATGTAGACTTAGAATACTCACCCATATGCACATTTTTAAAGAAGTGAAAACTCAGATGCCCCATTTTAAAAGGATGTACATTCCACCTTGTCACTGTATATCTGCAATTGGTGAAATTTCCTGAGATTTAAAATTGAGGATAACTTCTTTCCAGATCTAAGTCAATAAGAGTAGCATTTATGTGCTTAAATACTCAAGCATTTTTTGTTGTTTTCTGTCACAATATTCTGAATACTTGTCCACATTATAAAGTTGTGGAGAAGGCTTTATTACAGAACACAAAAAAGACCCTGGTTCTGTCACAGTACAGCTACTGAACTATATGTTGAGAAGTATATGGCTCAAAATATCTTCCATGAAGATGTAGATTACAGAAATCATTCTTTGACAGACAAGAGTTTGTCCAAAAACTCTACACAGACAGACTTGATCATCCATCATGCCACCCCTACACCCAGCCAACAGGTCTTCTATTGAAGAAAACACCTAAGGTACAAGAAAACTTTCAAGAAGTCTCAGCATTTTAAAAGCCATTGTATAACAGATTAATAGGATCATTTAGGTTGGAAATGCCTTTAAGATCACTGGGCCATCATCTGGCAGCATTAGGCTTCTTGGACTTCAGGTGACTGTTTCTACCCTAAGTGTAGGTGTTTGTTTTTCCCCCCTTAATCTGTATAATTAAAAGAGACCATGCTGCTATTGAATACTTTCTTAGTCTTGCTAAGCTTTCCTTAACCCTTCCTGCTTCTGGCTTCCTTGACTCTTCATCTTGCATGCTCTCTTCAGAACTGAATCAATTTTTTAAAAAAAAATCCTGTATCATGAAATATGTTTACTTCAAGCTGAATATTTGAGAGTCCTATTACAAAGGACACGCTGTGTTTTGATCATGCAGGAAATTAATTCTGTTAATCAGGGCATGCTTGTTACCAGTTAAAATCTTAGCTAAGTGTTTCTATTGTCATAAATCTCAGAAATGTTTTTATATCAAGAATAATGTTATTGCTTTGTTTTTCAGTGTGCTAAAACCATCACGACAATGTGAAACCTCCTCACTGAATGAGCAAAATTACAAGACAACAAAGTTCATACATATCAAGGTACTTAAACTCTATGTATAATTTAAGTAACAGCACAGTAGGTCCATCCATGGGAGCCATAAAATGAAATTTTAGATAGGTAGGACTGCGTTATAGCAAGCAGAACTTAAGGCAGTTCTCAGAGCTATCAGAAATAGTGGTGGGAGGAGTGGGGGGAAAGCCTATAAAATAAGAGTAATACCTTTTTGCAGGGTTTCCTTTGGCTTTCAGAAATCCATGACCTGTGACTTCAGGACTGGGGAGTGCAAATAAAATCAGTAATGTGGCCTCAGCAGCATTGACTGACCTAATCCATGAAGATGCCATGATCATGCTGCTAATTTTAAATCTGCACCTCTTGTGTCTTTATTCCTGTCTATTCACCTGCCTTTCATTCTATTCAGTGTAACATTAAACACAACACAAGAGCACGGCATGCCCTGTGCATTATACAGATCTCAGTTATAAACCCAGAGAAGTTCCCTACATCATAAATATCAAAAAGCATTGAAGTATGAAAGAATTAACCTCTCCAGAGGTTAATTAAGACTGAATAGTTTCTGACTACAGCATCCCAAAATTGCCAGGTGAAAAAAGTTCTTGTAAGGAATGGAAACTGAACAAAGGCTGGAATCCTTTTCTATTTTTCTTGTCTTGCAGGTCTGCATCTCCAGCCTAAAAAAGAGAATGACAGAGAATCTAATAATTGGGGGCCAGGTGGGGAACAGGTTTGCTCTGACAGTGGAAAGGGCTGGGATGACAGAACAGTGCTTGCTAAAACCATGTGGAAGACACAAATTAACAAGGTTGCAGATTCAGCCAAACCCATCAACATAATAGAGTGCATTTCTTTGTAGCTGCCACACGCCTTCCATCTCCTTCAGTGACACCTCTTCATATGCCACAATAACTGTAAACTCAAACAGTCCAATTCTTACAAACCCAGAATTTGTCCTATTAAATTAGCAATTCATCAATACAACCTTGGATTCTTCCCTGTCAGGAAGAGAAAAAAAAAATTACAGGAAACCTGAACACGAATATGTTGTAAATAAAGAAGGTTGAAAACCTTTCTGGGTCAGACTCAGGACCCTCAAACACTCAAGAAGAGGAAAGACTAGTCATGCACAGAAAGTGCTAAAATTATAAACTTAATCTTACTTAATTAAAACCTCCATTATTTGCACTGTTTGTTCCTATCCTTTTCTGTGTTTGCACTTCTAGACCAATGAAGTGCCCTAAAAAGAGAGAGTTAAAGAGTTTGTCTATCATCTAAGGCACGGATATGTCTAAAAGGCATGCTTCTGTGTAAGGCTTCTGTACCAAATCACATGGACCAGCAATGCACCTAGCTCAGTTTGTAGGGCTGGGCATGCAAAATGGCCATGCTCTTAAGGCTAAAGCTACCTAGGTTCAGCATTTAGGACAGCACACTTTGGCAAGCGAAAGATTCCGGAGTGCTGGTGTACATGCCACCTACCCCGTTCCCACAGCAGATTGACACGTACATATCTACTTAAAAATAGTGAAGAAAGGTAAGTCTCTCAAAACCAATACTTCCTATGGAAAACTATGCAAAACATCCCAGGAAGGCATGTAACATAAAAATGTTACAGCCTTTTTCTTGCCAATTTCACCATACCATACCAGTACATAAACAGCTTGGGTTTTTTTCCCTAGCAGGTGCATTTTAAACTTCTATATGCTTGAGAAATGTTACATATTTATTAATCTGATTGTTACAAATATGTGTGTGCTTAATAACTAGTTCCAAAATTTCCTAGATATATCAACTCACAAAACTGCAGAAGTTTTGACCAAAAATCTTCTTTTGATTCAATGTTTTGAGTCAAATATTTTGAGAGGTTCAATAGCGTCAAACGTTTTGAAGTCAAAACTCCTACACTGTGCTCCTCAAAGACAGTCATTGAATCCTTATTTAACTTGTTCTGAAATTGAAGGAAATTATTTCCATGCCTTGATAGTCTATTTGATGTTATGTTACCCCTAGAGATGTGAATGTTTTCTTACTACACACTTTTTTTCCTCCTACGGGGAGAAATTACTGGGTATTTTTATCAGCTTTTTAGATCTTGAACTATTAATAAAATAAAATAGTGCAATATGAACACTACTCTGTTTCCACTGCACAATTAAGAATAGTCAGACTCTGAAAGAGGAGATGTCAATTAATGTCAATTAATTTATTTAAAAATAGCAGGAAAATGTGGGTTAAGTATTTTCCCTTTATATTACTTTCCCTATCCATATATATAGATGGGTTTTAGCAAAAATATTAGTATTTATTCTAGCAAAGGCAAAGCATATAGCTTAATATGTTGATTTGCACAACTGCCTTGCCACATGAAAAGCAGACACAGGCTGCTGCTCCTTTGAGTTTATTTATGCTCCTCTGATGAGGAGCCTCTCGACGCACCTGACACTTAGTGAGGTAGAGGGAACTGCAAAAAGATAACTGTTTTAAACATAAAATATTTGTATTGCTAAGAGGTCAGCTTTGCCACTGCTGACTTCATTGCAATTTGCATACTATTAAAGCATTACCCATAATGTTTGTAAAATTTAATTTTAAAGCTATGCTGTTAAAGATGTTTACTGAATTGTAAGCACCTAGGATATTTGGGAAAATTGTTAACACTGTGATAGTTATAGTATTTCTGCCTTACTTTGCTTATTTAATCCCCTCACAAAAACACACTATTTTCTTTCATTTTATGACAAAGGATCTCATTTTAGTGCAAGCTGAGCAACTTAAAGTACACTGCAACAGTACAGTAATCGAAATAACTTCCCTTCTTATTCTCAATATATTTAAGTTTGTTAAAAATGTCACTAACTTAATTATTTACTTTTGCTGGGGGCTGAGATCCAATTATACTCCTTTAGACTAGAGGTGATGGGTATGATTTCCTACTTCACTCTAATATGGGCTTTCTCATTAAATCTCACAGCTTGGTAATCACAGTCATCACATTTGTGTTTCAGTGCTGCATTCACACTCACATTCTCCTTCCCTGGTTTTCCATCCTCCTTCCCTCACCATCCCCCAGATCTTTATTTACTCCCTGGCAGAAACTGCAAAATTAAAGATGTATAATGTGCAGATACAATCTTTGCTTCCTTTTTTCTGCCAGACTAACACTCTAAAATGCACTTCTTTTGGGAAGTACTGATATTAACTCAGTTACTATAGCACATGAAGTACCATTTTCCTTTGAAGTACTATAAAAAAGTTGTCCTTAGATGATAATGGAAAGGATGGAGTAAAGCAGGAACAACAAGAATCACTTTACATACTAATAACAACAATTTAGTTATCAAAACAGTACAGAACAAGCATGCTTTTATACTATTCTTTAAAAAATTTAGCTTCCTAGGGTTCTAATAGTCTTTTCCTATGGTTCAGGAATGCACAGTAGCACTCAGCCCAGTGCCTGTATCCTTATTTCAAAGAGAATCATTCAAACCGACATCCACCCTGTCAAGAATCTTGACTTTGAGCTGCTAATGCAGAATAAAAATCAATATAAATTTTGATCATTTGATGAATATTTACTTCTTTCTTTTGAGCCTGGGGATTTAGAATTGAAAACTGCTGAATCAAGTCATTTTATTTTTTTGTGTTTGTGCCAACACCAATTTACTACCCTCCTGAAAGTTCCTGAACAAGATGTCTCATGTGGCATACATGTTGGTTTTTCCTGTCAATCATAACTGTGTGCCAGTAGGGAACCATAAACATTTTCCTTTCATACTCTTAGTTCTCCAAAAACGAATATTTTGATTACTTCCCTGGAAAAAGGTAAACTTGTCTTATTTAGACACACTTTAAAATGCCTATGTCTGTTTTTTTAGGACAGCTGCTGTGCCTATATTGATACTATCTACTAAATATTTTCTTTTCAGTATGAGCTGCTTCATACAAAGGAACAGTTTACAATCACTGCAAATAAAGCTTAGTAGCAGAAAACAGATAAAGATCTATATTGACATTATCACTTCCCCTATATATTTCCTAAAAAACTGCATGAAAATTCTGACCAGTAAAATGCACACCAAATGTTTGTGAAAATGAAGATAGCAGGAGATAAATAGATCCCACAAGCAGGCAATTAAGATATAACTCTAGTTTCCATTTCATCTTTAAAAGAAATGGGCCTTCAATCTCAAATAAAAATGAGCTTACAAAAAAAAGTATATGTAAAGCTCCTATGTTTCCATAGTGACTGGGGTGGGGTAAGAGAACAGGGAAAAAGAAAAACGATGCTTCTAAATTTGTAAAAGACCTAGATTAGTTTAACAAGAACTGTAAATGCAAGCAATTTTCATCTTGCAAAACTTTTTTATATACGACTCAGTGGCAGACAGGCTTTAGCTTGAGCAATTTTGTTGGTCTCTTATAAATGAAATAAAAGTAGCAGCAGCTGTCTTTCAGAAGGCAGATATATGTTTGTATAGTCATATGATATTATGTAGACAGATGTTTTAAATAAAATAAAATATTTAGATTGCTAGATACCTTGCTAGATACAAAGGCAATTATAGGATGTCTTTGTTAAATTAAATTTCTCATTCTTTTGAGAAGAAAAAAAAGGAATTGTCCTGGAAACTGTACCAACAGGAAATGATTCTATATCTAAAACAGCTGGAGACTGTAACTAATATAAATTTACTTGAAAATAAAAATTCTGTATGCCTCTAGAGACATGCAGCAACATGCAGTAAAACCAGATGTGATAAAATTATTTTTAAAAGTGTGTTTATAGACATATAAAATATTAAGATAAGATCCACTCATGTAGAGAGACTGTTCAAGTCTAAAACAAAGTAGCAGAACAATTAAAGACCAAAATTGTGAGAAAAGAGCCGTCTTTTTCTAACAATAAAAGATGCCCTTTTTTGATTAATATTGCCTTTTCAGAAACTTGGCAGACACCTTAATTTGACAACAGTTCTAATGTGATAACACTTTATATCTTTACCAAGACAAAATGCAGTGGAAAACTTTTCTCTCAGCACTTTAAGGCAGATTTGGATTCACATCTATGCCACATGTATCAAAGTTCCAAAAATAACTTCAAAATCAAAGCCAATATCCAGTACTCAAATTCCTTGGCTGCTTTATTTAGGTAAACTTTCCACAGTGTATAAGGGAATGTTTCAGAGCAAAGACTGTACAACAGGGTCCTCAAACAATATACCACACCCATGACTATCTAGTGTGTTCTAGTTCTAGTGTTCTAGTGTTTTAGCCCATGACTGTCTAATGTGACTCAACCAACATCCTGTTTCCATTTTTGTCGAAAATGCCACAGTATAACAGACTGCATTCTGTGTACTTGTAGCTTTACTCTTTGTCAAGGCCTCTGTTACAAGCTTGTCATGACTCCAGATGCAAATCTGCACAGCTGATTTGCCTAAAATACCCAAGTTCTTAACTTATAAAGAAAATATTCCAGGAGGAGTATGAATGCCAAAATGTAATAAGAATTTTACAGGTCTGCATTTCAAATCACCATTAATAACATCCAAATTTGCATAGCTGCCTTCTTCCTTGTTCCCCAATAAAATGATATTGTAGCACTGCTTGTTCAGTATTATTGCTTGCTTTTTAAGTAATATTATTTTGTAATTTAAACAATGAATTAAACTTTTTTCTCTCATACTGAGAAAAACACTCCAGCTACATAAAATCAAATGAAGCATGCTCAAGATATTGGAAGTGCTGTATTACAGTCCCTATACAGGAGAAGTAAATGGTGTTAAAGATTCCTTTTAGAAGGCTTCAGGTTGGATTGCTTTCATTTTTTTCCAATAGCCTTAATTGGCTAAGTGCCTTTGGGCCAGCTAATACCCAGAGAGACCTAATCTCAGTAATCTTGTAAATACAATGATTTCAACAGATTTTCATCAAAGACATGACCATTACATGAGATTCTGCCTGTTTAGTGCTGTAGTATTTCTCATTTAGAATGTAGTTTAAATTGCCATATTAATACAAGATTTATTATTACAGAGTTATGCGTTACTAAGAGTCCAACAAAAAGTAGATATCTAGCTATTTTTTTTAATTTTAGACAGTTGTTTAAATGGATATGAAAAAAAAAATTTAGTTTCAAAATTAAAAGGAAACAGATTGAAAACTAGTACAATCGCCCTTCTCAAGTTATAGATGTCCAAAGATGACATACGTGTGTAACAAATGTTCATGTGACCATACCTCTACAGATTTATTTTTTTTCTTCAAACATTAGGAATTATAACTGAGATGACAATAACATAGCACAGTATAATAATCATATCTGCTGCATCTTTTAACACCTGACCCATGAAAATGTGACTTTTCTGCAACTAAAATAAGATGCATAGTGACTCAAGGAATCTGAAGTTCAATTACTACAAAAAATATGTCAAGGGAAAGCTTTAATGAAAAGATACACATTTCCAGTAACCATAAACAAGGCAATAATTACATTTTTACATTATACTGTAAAAGAAATTGAATATTACTACATGGGAATTCTGGGAACTCAGATTACAATAGACTGTAATCTCTTTTCAGAGGCAAAAACAAGTATGAGTTCTAAACTCAAGTATGACCTTACAAAATAGTGTGGGACACAGGCTCCTTAGAAGTGAAAATATCAACTAGAATCATTACACACTGATTCATCTAGACCTTAGAGGGGTCACAAACTGATATGTCAAGGGCTATTAACATATTTAAAAATAAATATTTTAAATGCAGTTTGTTAAAAAGGTTTTATTATAATCTCATAAATTTCTTAAACAGATTGACTGATACTGTGAAATATTTTTGCTTTCGTCATAGCGTTAATTAAAATGGAGGCATTAAGCCTGAGTGTTACAATGGAAGGTAATAATAGAGATTTTATTAATAGGCACAGGCAATCTATTATACAGAGAAGTCACGACCCACGTAGTGGAATGGTTTAATACTTAAGGGTATTTTTAGCAGGAAAATACATAGGCACATGTGAGATGTGAGGGATTACAGCCACACAAGTAACCTTGTGCTCCAGGTCCTCTTTGCAGAGCATGGTTGAAAACTGACTTCACAGTAATCTGTTTCCACAGATTCCACATAGAAATTATCCTTAGAGGTACTTTTGCATCACATGTACAAACAACATTTGGATTCGACCACAAAACCCTGCACTTATTCTTCAATTGTGTGTCCAAACCAGAAAAAGTTAGCATGCTTTTTTGGGGATCTTGATTTCTTTGTAACTGAACCATCAATATTTCAATGGAGTAGGCTCAGATTAGAAGTTCAAGTCTTGGAGCTATCAGAAATAATTATCCTAGAAAGTTGTATGGTAGCAGGACATTATGGTCTTATTTATGGAGCTTAGGTAGAATTTCCAATCAGCATGATTGCATCTATTTCTAGTGCTTTGTTAATCGCTTCCTGAAGCTGCTCATTAAAAGCTCCTATGTCAACACGTAATGCTGTGGTGGCTGAAACAGAGATTGGGAATACAATCACATCTCATGGTTTGGCTGAGAAGTACCCTGCAACATTGTGCACTTTATCACAAATGCTGTTTTCCCATTTGATAAAATGCCTTACCATGTCATGGAACAGTGGTCATTTATTTCAAAGGAACAAGCTGAATCTTCACCATTAAATGCTGGATGTGAGAAAACATCATTCTATTTCTGTCTCCCTCAACAATAGAATTGCAGTGAAACCCAAGTACAGCAATTTAACATCTCTCTTACAACAGCCACAGAAGTGATGACAGCCCTAGACAATAATCACTTGCCAATACCATAGTACTTACCTACCGACTGTGAAAGCTCTCACAGCCGTAGTCAATAATTGAACCGACCAATTCCACTGTGCTGCATGTGATTGGTGATATTATCCCTTTAAGTGTGTTATTTAAGTTTGCAATGCAGTTAATTGAAACCCTACTAGATGCAAATCAAAAGTTTCAGTCTTAATTGAGATATTTTGAAAATTGAACCCATTGCTTCAGGCAGGTGCTACATGAGATTCCATTAATATAGGTAATTAACATTAGCCTCTGCTTTAATTAACATGCACACTTTAATTAGTAAAGCATTAACCAACATTAAAAAATCTGATCTTCATGCATCACAAAAACCGCAGAGTTATGACTATGTTATTTTTTCCAAGACTGTAAATCATACAACATATAAATTCTTTTTTTCTTTAAATACATCAAGATATTTTAAAAAGAAAAATAGACATATAAAATGGACATCTGTGTTTTAAGTGAACATTTAAAATGGTGGAAAATATTTCTTAAGAATATCTAAAATATGAAAGAAGCTCACATAATACTTCAAAACTTCTGCCTGAAATTTATAAATATGTATGTTCCATATTGTGTGTGTATCTAGTTACTTTATAAACTAAAATAATTCAGTTGTAATCAGAGTCACTGGCTACTACTAATTCTATGGCAGAATCCAAGAGAGTATTTTCCTGAGCTGGCATTTTGAAAACAAATGTCCTTTCAACAGTACCAGCTTTGTTTCCAATCATGCTCATCTTATCATGCCATGATTGCAAATGTGTGTGAATATGAACTTGAGTTTTCTCAAAGCCTAAAACCTTCTTCAAGAACTAGCCTGTTGCTTCAAACTGTGTCATAAAGCCCACTGCTGAGTGCCATCACCTCTGGGACATCAAGTAACGGGAGAGCTAAAGTGAAACCACTGAGCTGGTTCAAGATCAGCCTGTCTGCACAGCAGCTCCCATTTACAGCTGTACAAGCTCTGTAATCAAGGGAGCTTCACAAGGAAGGGAACAAGTGCAGTTATACTCATGCTTTCAGACCAAATACAGGAATTTTTCTTTGATACAGACAAGCTCTTTTTGAGTCTGGATTAAAATTAAAAATTATTTAGAACCATAGTATGTTTCCAGACATATATAACATAAGGAATTCCATCTAAGTCCATGAAATTAAATGGTGCAGAGCTCCAGCTTAAAAACCTTTCTTTAAGTAAAATTTAACATCTTTCAAAATACATTTCCAAACAATGCAAAGATATCTTCAACTTCATTATCCTTTCCTTCTTCTATGTATTTATCCATTTGATCCTGACAGCTTTGCTTTAAATATGGGAAGTTTCATTTCTGCAAACTCATTATTATCACAAAGAGGGTTTCTGATCCAGCCTACTTACTTTATTTCCTGTGTTTTCCTTCTCAATATGTACAAGTGGGACATGTATTAATTATTGTTTTTAATTCTCAGAATGCTGGATATGTTGGTTAAATAATAGTCAATTTAAACCTAGATCTGTTTCTGCAATTTCTGCACATTCTGAACATCCACTGCGTTTGGCAGTGAAAGGAATGGCTGATGTTAAAGAACTACATACTCTATTCATATTGCATCCAAATATCTGAAGATCTCAAAGACAGCATGTACATGCACAGAAAAAAGACTATGTCCTTTCTGAAGCTCCTTAACAAGGAGCTTCCACATCAATGTCACATCAGGGTTCTGTTTCTTTTTGTTAAATGAGAAAGAACTGTAATGAAAGAAACATAAAGATTCTTTAAAAACTTATTTAAAACTGGAAATATTCACTTAATCAATTTTAAGTACTTTTTCTCCATGGGAGTAAATCCTACATTGTGTTTCATATTTGTAGCACACATGCGCACACATCTCAAGTGTAAGGTTTTACAGATACTGAATGTAAAATGCTTCCAGCTAAAAACAGCTAGGACTGCTTGGTGTAATTTGCTAGATTTTGTGGGAGTCTGCAGGACATGCTGTGGAATTTTGAAAGTTCTCCCTGAAAGTAAGATTATTACAGCTAAAAGAATACTTTGCGGAGTCCTATTCATGGTATCCTTTTGAATTCACCATATTTTGTAACCTGCAAAACCACAGCTAAACCAAAACCAACATAAATAGCCAAAAATCTGTCTATCTGACTTATATGTGAGTAACTCATAGTGATCAGAAAACTATTATTTCTTGTAAAGCAATGTGATTACATATTTAAAACAGTGATTGTCACAATACAGAGTTCTTCTAGGTCTATGCACACTCAGACCTACATGTAATGCTGAATGAATCCATACATTTTTTTTTTATTTACTTGACTGAATTTGACTATATATTTTTCCCATGGTAAGTAACAGAGAAACAGGAATAAAATATGTAAAACCTGTCCTTAAATCAAGGTAGATATCTTGAGGTAGATAACCCAGAGTGTATCAACCACACAATCATCAAGGAGCTACAAAAGCCCCTGTTCCTCTGCAGAATAAATCAACTCTGCAAAAGGCCAGGTCCTCTAAAGCCCCATCAGAAAATCATTCTCAGGTCATCATTACAACCTAATGACATAGCTGGTTCTACCTATATAGCTCTTCCACTTTTTCAAAGGATCCTCCTTATTGTTGGGAAATGGGGACAATAGAAGGATATAATGAAAAACTTCAATCTTGATTGCAGTAATCTGCAAGTGTTGTTGGGTTTGGGTGAAAGAGAATCTTTTACAGCATGCTGCTACTTACGTGAGCATGAAGTTTAGGTGATGGATTTTACAAACACTATACTCTTCATTCTATTACCACAAAGTTAAAATACCTTTTAAATACCAAAATAAAATTTTGGAATAACTGACCCAAAAATTCTATCGTATAAATATCGAATCTTCATTCATCTGTTCCACTATTTCTTAATTTCCTTATGCAAACTTGTTCAGACCCTTTTTAAAAAATGAACTGCTTAAAACAGTCCTAACATAGTAAAAACACACACTAGTCATACAATATTATAATAAATAATATTATAAATACGCTACTTAAAATTTTGCTAAAGCTATCACATTTAAAATATAGAAATTAATCTCTCAGAGTGGTCAGCATCATAGGTATGATGCCCTTCTTCACCACAATGATGTCTTTATTAAACACTTATGTCAAAAAAGTTTTCAGTAACAAGTATAAAGGGAATGAAGTACATTATATTCATGACATCTTGAAATATTTCTCCTTGGTTTTTATCCCTGCAGTGATGTCTTTAAAATGCTAAGCCTCAAAATCTCCTAACACCTCTAAAAATATAGGGTAAACCTAAAAAATTAGGGATGGGTTGCATTCTGTCAAAGTCAATAGAATTTTTCTTATTATTATTTCAAGCTAGCAGAACTTGCTCTTACAAATCAAATGACAAAAATTAATATATACCTATATTCATAATTTCAAAGACAAGGATTTTGGACACTAATATTCTACAAAATTTTAAGATCGGGAATTCATATCATTGCATACTTGATGGGATTAGTTATGACATGAGGTTGAAAGTAAAGAAAATTTGAAAGCAAATTCAGAGAAGTCAGTGAATTTCACTTCTGTAAGAATAATGTAGGCCACATTTATCATGAGGCAAACAGGACAATGTCGTGTTCAGTTACTAATTTGGGCTGGAACTTGAAATATCAGCCTTGCTTCTCCTGTACAGCTGCAGGAAGGAAGGGCTGGGGATACAAAAATCTCTTTTGTTCCCTGTGGGAAGTGGATTTTGCCCTCCTGTGCTAGCTGCCACTCTTTCTAACACAAACTAGTCATTTGTAGCTATAGGTTAACCATGACACAGACAGGTGCAAACAGCAGGGTCATGTCTACCACAACTAACCACCTACCTTGGGCTGGGCTGAGAGCCATTCCTTAAGATTTCTTCTTTTTTTTGATGCTAGCAGATACTAAACTTTGCCTCCTTATCTATGGTTCATACTTCTCTTTACACATTGAAGTTAAGAGCAATCTTGTACCCTATAGGATTTTAGATATTCTGAAGCACAACTTTAAACACACCTGGAACAATTCGGTAATTACTAAAAATTAAAAGTGTGTGATATACAGCACCCAATGTCTTTTTGTTAAGAACCACTACTTTTCTTAGACCATGAAAATATATAGGTAACATCTTCTATAAAATGTAATGATAACTACTATTTTTGTTTCTTGGAGGTTTATAGTTAATTTGGCAAATGTGACTTACACTTACAAAAGTGACAGTGAATAAGAGAATTCACCTTGGAAGTTAGCTTTCCAAACCAAATTTTAAATCCTACATTTTATTTTTGTTTAAAATGTCATAGTATAGATACTGGAACATTAAAAACAGTCACACTGATAGACACTTTTTTTTTAAAGATCACAGAGAAGTGTGATTTTGTAATTCCAATTCATATCCATCTGAGTTGGACAAAACCCTTTTTAATCACATAAACGTAACCCCGGACTTAAAAATCACACTACAAAGTAGAACCAGCCCACTTACATGTTGATTTTTTTCTCCCCTTGTGTTCACATGGTTATCCCAGGATCCTAGAAAGAGTATTTCTTTCTGTGCTGGTCTTGCTGCTAGCCAATGCTGGCATTCAGTATTTGTGCCTCTGGCAGAACTTTTGTTCCCCACTTGATTTGCTGTCCTATTGAAACATTATCAGGAGCCTGGGAAGTTTGCTGCTGTACTAAAAGAGAACAGTTTTGTTTCCGTTTTCCTTCTTACCCGTCTAATGAGAACATCAGCCTTAAAAAGCCTCTTTAACAAACTTATCTATTTTTCTGCACTACATAAGGTAAAAAAAATAAAAAAAACAGAGAAGCACAATATTTCTTGTTAATAAATATAAACACTACATTTGTGTTTAGTTTGTTTAATTGGTAATAATTTCTGGATAATCTTTAGGCACAGTCTGCTAATTTAATTCAAGGGTAAGACCTGCAATAAGTCAAAATACCCCAGGATTCATTGGCATTTTGCATCTCTCTCGACTAAAAAAATGGAAAAGGACATCTAGAAACTTAGCAGAAAGTGGAGAAAAATTAAAGATAGGCAAGTTTTGATCATGTATTTCTTCTTGCCAATTGACATACATAATAGAAAATGGTAGAGAATAGGTTAAATAGTCTAAAAGGATTTTAACCTTAAATTTGACAGAAGCTAAATGGCTGTGACATTGGGTTCTTCTACTTTATTCCAGCTAGTAATCCACCTTCAAAGTTCCTGTCAGGTAAATGACCTTGTATTTCATTAACTGATAATTAAATGGATTTATTCCACTAACGGTTTTAATTAAAATGCTAGAAATATTGATTACCCCTCTCATCCTTATTCCCCCAGATGAAAAAAAGGTTTTAGGAATGTTTATTTAGAGAAGACAGAGAATTAAATTAGATTGAATCTCTATGAGACCTGAAGACTGGTTCTTTCATTTCTGCTGCTCAAGCAGAAAAAGGTTTCAATTTTTTGATGTTTGATTAATTATTTTGAAATCCATTTATGCTTACCTTGGTGTTTAATTAAAAATGTCATTTTTAGCATAATTTAATTGGCTATCTGTGGAAGACTAACTTCAAACTTATATTTAAAAAATGTTGTGTTTTTTTTTAATTTGGGGTAAAAGAAACTTTTTACTTATTTGCTTTTGCTGTAAAGGTATCATCTCATGAATGAAGAACTAAGAAGGGCTGAAGCTTAACTGGATTACTACATTTGAATATGAGGATACATATGCTTATAAGTAATGCAGCTTCATTTGGCTGTACCCTTGAATCCATTACCAGCCATTTAGAAACTCTAATCTAACAAAGATGGAGTGAGTCCCTCCAAATATTTTGGATTTATTGTTACTAATATTAACCAAACTCTCTGCAGTATGTCCATAAATACTTTTAGTATGGGCTGGAATCCTTTTGCAAATGACTTATTTTCTGTATGTATTACTGGAAAAAAGGATTCAGTTCAATTAATAATCAGCAAACAAATATTAGAAATTCTAATTTAAAATATTTTTTAAAAAATTATCTACATGTGTGAGTATTTCACTGTTTTCTTATCCAATAGTCTTACTGATGTAAGTTTTGGTTTCTACATGGACCCCTTTCCTCTGAAGAACCCACTTTTTTTCTAATGTGAGAAAGTGATTAAAATCAAACTGGTTTGTATCATTTCAATACCACATAAGGATATGGTAATAATGTGGTTTTATAACATGGTCTTATAAAGAACATATTTTGTTACCACTTGCTAGCTCTGAAATATATGATCTAGAATATTCTCTATGAAAAATGACAGTACTTTCATAATAAAATCACAAAAGAAATAGCTAAAGCCCTAATTCTGTAAAACATATGCTTACCGTCAAGCACACATCTGTCCCATTGAAGGGCAATAGTATTATTTCCACAGTTACCACTTCAAGTCGTGGAAGTGGTTAAAAGTTGCTTAAAGGTTTAAAACCTTGCTTAAAGGTTTGGTGACTCAAGGCCTTCACATCTGCTTATTTTTCTTTTTGCGCTATTTACTTGTGAACTGAATGCTCCTTAAATATGGGTACAAAATCTAAGAGAAAATTCACTGTTATGGAAAGACTAATTGCAGTAGGTTATTTTATTTCAAGTCTGAAAAAGAGGAAAGCTCTCCTCTACAGATATGACCCTGGAGTCTCAGTCTTTTCAAAAACACATTAATGATCTATTTCACATAGTCAATATGTTTATATTTCTCCCCTCTTTCCTCAAGTGTTTAACGAAGAAAAATTTCATAATCTGATTCCAAGTCCAATGAATCAATTAAAATATCCTTATTCAAAATATTTGTCTCCAGAACTCCAGCTCTTAAAAGTTATTCTAAAATACCATGCAAGCCTGAAATACAGTTAGGTGACGGTGGCTTTTGTATGGTCATGAGTCATTTAAAAATGGGATGGCTAGAGATCTTTTCAACGATCTACTGTCTAAAAGTCTTCCTTGGCTTTTAGCAAATAACAGAGAAAAGCAAGTGACAAAACCCCCAAACCACCTTGTGCATTTGTGAGCTGCAGAAGACTTAAATTGTGGAGCTGAAGATGAATTGTGTAGCATAATACCTGTCTGATGTCCTACTCCCCTGATGTGCTCATTGTTACATTTTTGAAGCACTGCACATGGTTTTACTCGTGCAGTTTTCCATTACATCAGTGCAAGTTCAGTAGGCAGCACACCAGGTCAGACTCCACAAATGGGCTAATGCTGAAAGTTCCTATAGCCCTATTTCCAAACTCATGGCAGCTACTCCAGTGATCACTTGTTTCCACATGTGTAGGTTTGCCAGATGAGGCTGTTACTGTGTTTTTCTCTAGCTGTGAAATGGAATGGTAAAGTTGGACCTGCAGACTGTCACAGACTGTGCCTGTTCCAGTGAAGGCAGCAAGGCCTGTCAAATCTTTTGATCAAGATTCTGCTTCTTTGACATACCAAGTGCCAAGACACATTCCTGTGTCTCTTTCAGAGAAAGATGAAAGAACATTTTATTTCTGAATTACTCTTTTATTGCTTGCTCCATTTTCATTACTGTGAATGCAGGGAAACAGAGTAATGTTTCTACTATTCATTTGCTCAATTTTTAACAGGACTAGTTTGCATTATTTGGTTAAATTTTTGACTTTATTGTGCAAATTTATTAAGTTACATTAGAACTTTTGACCATGTGGTGCCTACAAATAAAAATTCTGACAACAATGATCTATTGATTGCTTTCCATGTCTATTTTCAATGATGATTTCCAAGAAAAATGCAAATAAAAAATATGTCATTTAATACTAGTAACTCATGTGCATGGACAAAAAAGGATTGAAAACATGAGCATGTTGAAGCCTCTCAGTAGAGATCAATCACTATCCAAAACTACAGAAATTACACAAGCAAATCCATGTAAAAGTGCTGCCTTTACTATTGTTACTATTGGGAGCAACTGAATTTGTTTGTTTTCAGGGATATGTGAAATAATTTTTAAAGGCACACATGGCATAGGTTTTATTGCCTTTTTCCCCAAAACTTTGAAAAAATAGCTAAGATGAATAACTTTATTTTTAACACTGATATATGACACATTTTAACCTGTCTACACACAAAAGTAGTGCTGTTAACAACTGCAACTTTCTTCAAGTATGCTATGAATCACTGTATTCCTTTTCCCTTTTTTCATGCACCATTGCCACTATCTTACCTTCAGCGGTTTTGCTAGATTTCAATGAAGATGGAACCAGAGGGCACACATTAGAATTTTATATCAGTTCAAGAAGGGGAGAGAAGAAAGACATATGAAGCTAGAATGACATTCATTGAAGGTTCCCTAGGGAAGATAACACATGTTTTTGTCTTTCACCTGCTAGGCATGCTAAATCAGTGCAATGATAAGCTAATTTATGAAATATATTTCATTGAAACCTGGACATCTTTACTGTTGCTAGTCTGGATATTAGCTTTTCAGAAATAAAAGGCAACTAATTTAAAAGATGTTAAAAGACTCATTTTCTTAGGTATTGTTTACCATATATGTTCACTGGGATTCTGGATTGCAATGCATAAACATTTTGAAAGTAGCTAGGATTAGGTGAAAGCTAAAATTTACACTTACAGCTCCTTCAAAAAAGGAGTAACTTGTTTTCAAAACCAAAAGAGGATTCTACTCTATTTTTTAAAAATGTAATGGAATAGCACAGTAGCTGCAAGAAAGGTGACAGTGTCTTACCCAAAAAGTGTCTCAGCCACCTCCCATAGCAGATGTGTAGCAATTCAACACCGAGTAGTTTGTTTATTATCAAGGCAGTCTAGGCTGTCTTTTGTTCCTCTCAGGGTCCAGTGCATAAGAGCTGGCTCTTCAGGAGAGACCTTTAGGCTACCTGTGTTCAGGGATTGCATACTAGAGGATTTTATAACATTTTAATTTTAACTATGGGAAAATGTATTTTATAGCTGTTAATGGAACAGGATGCTAACATAAAACTTTCCCATTTACTTCACCATCTAAATGAACATTGGAAAATGTGACGCCACTGTTTTTGTTGAGGTTTTTTTGTGAACAAGGGCACCATAACACTTTACTGTTTTGCTGAACACACACTCATAAGGAATTCAGATAATCCACAATGCAGATGTAGAGACATACACTTCAAAATGCATGTACCAGTAGGGTTAAATTTTATAAAGTATCCAACCTGTCATACAGATAATTGTGTTTAATTTTAACAGTTTCATGATCAGACACAGATGTGAGCTTAATATTAAAGAGGATTTAATGCTTACAACAGTTTATATGCTTTCAACAATTTATTTACATAATTTATTCTATTTATAATTTTGGTGCTGCATTAACAATTTTTTTTTATTATTCTTAAATAATCCAACCCAAGATTTTAAAGAAAAGATGGGTTTTGAGATACGGGACACATCTTCTGTCTGTACTACTGGGACTTGAAAATTTCTTATTCTGAAAAAAAGAAGCTTGAAGGAACTGCAACACCCATGAGTTAACTGGTAAATATACCTACACTCACTGTACCCAGAACTGAAGGCTGCACTGAAACCTCTGTCGTTAATCAGTCCTTCAATTACAGTGTTTGTTGGCCCCAGTGGAGCGAGGAACTTTAGACTCATGAGCAGCTTCAGCAAGATCAGTGCGGCAACATACACATTTTAAGGTTTAGTGGATGTTTAAGCATTTCACTGAATTCGTACCACAATCATTTTCTGAGCATTTATGCAAGAGGTAAGGGAAAATGTATCAGTTAAAGTTACCTGTTCATTTGGAGAACGAATAAAATCTTTTTTGCTCAATCAGCTTTCCCTGGCTGTTTCCATGGCTTTATTGATGTACTCTTGACACTGCAACATTTTCTTTCTACTGATAATTCATTTTCAATCATTTAAGAGCTAGTTATGCCCACACTAACTTTTATACACCAAGAAAGAGCATAAATATCATCAATTCTTATTTATTATTCTTCCATATTGACTTAATACCTTTTAAATGGTTGATTGAAATCAGCCCAAATTTTTACCACCTCAATTCATTTTCCTTTGTGAGACCTTCCCAGAGACCAAATGTCTCCAAATGTTATATTCAATTCCTGCAGTCTGCTGCAAATTGACAGACCAACCCTTGTGGACCCCAGTGTAGAAAGCTCCACTGCAATCAGTAAGTATGTGCTCAAACGTAAGTAGTTGCAAGATGAAGATTTTAACATTGAGAAACTCACAACCATGTATGCATGTGTTCCATTATTTTCTGGGTGACATCAATGCCCAGTTTGTACAGGTACTTCTTTAAAAAGCACTTGCAGATTTGTAGACCTTAGAATGTTTGGGCACCAAAGTACCTCAGCAACTGTCTCTTTAAGTGATTGCAGCATCATAGTATTTCTTGAAGCCAGAAAAGCACGTGTTCTTTGACTATATTCCTCTTTTATGCTTGCTATCAACGACAATATATAATTGTAAACTCTTCTTTTAAGGAAATTGCCAGGTATTTTTGTTACATTATATCTCATTGTTTCATTACAATTAATTTTCTCAAAAAGTAGTATTAAATGCACAGGATTATGGCATTGCAGCATAGTTTGGGGATCATGAGACAGCAACTAAAAATAAATATAATTTTATAAATACATATAAACACGAGAGAAAAAAATAGTTATAGCTGGACAATGAGAACTCTTGTAGCCTTTTGTAGAAATGTGGCAAGGCAACTGCAAAAAGGAACTCATTCCAGAACATAGGACTGTCTGGATTCAGACTGGCAGTTTGGCATTTGCACTGCTGCAAAGGGAGAAATAAACAATATTCTTGATTGTTCTGGTCATTTTAATGAAAGGTATTTTTTCAGCACTAGCATGATGTGGCTAAATAAGCTTTAGCCACTAAGCTTTAGTTACTGCTAAAAATAAGCTTTAGCCACTACTGCTTTTTAAAAAGTGTACAGATTTATGCATAGGAATTAATAACAGCTTTTTCTGCTCTATTTTTTTGGTACAGAGTGTCAGAATGGTAGTGACATCTTTTGACCTTTAGAAAGGACAGTCTTTTGAGAAAGCAGATATTCTTCTTTTATAGAGGAACTCTGTAAACATAAGTAATGTGCTTGTGAACATTTTATGATCAAGATAATATTAAAGGATTTAGCTTCAGTATTCACCACACAAAATAAATCTTTAACAGAGCTGACTGTTTTGCGACTTCTTCAGCTGAATACAGTGATGCTTATGCTAACTATATCTTCAGTGCTGGCAGCCCTATGAGAACTCCCAGAAAACCTTTCCTGTCATTAGACATTCTCAGCTGGTCTCCAAGTGAAGGAGTATCCAGCCCCTTGTCAAAGAAAATGTCATCATAAGATTACGAGAAAGAGAGGAGTGAAAGTAAAATTAAGTAAATCAGGGAAAATGGAATTCTGAGGAGGATGTGTAAAGTATATTAAAAAAGTAGTGAAGATCAGCATCTTGCTTAGTACACATTTGAATATTCCTACAGGAATAGAGAATACAAAATTGAACTACTGATCTCCTGAGGACCAGACCATTGTAGAGAGGATATTCTCTTTTTCTAAATGGACAGGTCTGTGTAGCTAAAAACAGAAAGTAATTCCTACTTACTATGAAGAAAAGGTATGGATATGCAATGAACATTATCTTGGAAGCAGACACTGTGACTGATATGTACCAAAACTTTCAACTTGGAGAGGCAACGAGAATAAAATTTAAAATTATAAGCTATAAATTAGGATATGGAAGGCTAGGTTCTGGAGTCTTTCCCTATGGTAACCCCCAGGACTATCTACAAGAAAATGGATAAATTTTGAAGGTGTGTTACTTTGAATAACTACGGGTTATTCACACAGTGGCTGACAGGAAAAGCCTCTGCTAATAAGAGTTAAGAAGATTATAAACAATATGCACATACATAGCTGATTATAGCTATCCCTGTATATTGTTTGAATTCATATTCTTTAACTTCTTTTCCTCTTGAATGCAGTGAAAGGAAACTTCAGACCAACAAATAGTAAAGCAATCTAGAGGAGCTCAGAAGGAAAACCTTTTTTTCCAGGAGACAATCTGATATCAGATAATAAGATAAAAACATTCAGAAATACAAGTATAAAGCTAAACTATTACCTGGACGTTACAATAAGTAGTCCGCTTGCCAGAACTGGTCACTTCTCAGCCCTAGCTCTTTCCAAAAAAGCTTGAGATACTCAGGCATTGAAGTGTTGATTTAAGTATGCAGTCTGAAACACTTAGGTTTGAACATTTTTACTTAAGCAACCTTTCCAAGGTCAGGAAAATTTTATGCATAACTCTCTGTTGACTTACACCTACTCAATTCAGCACTTTAGTATTAGGCTCCCTGCTGTTTAATCTATATATATTTTTTTTTAGCCCAAAGTTGTAACTAAAATCCTGAATTTATCATGACTTTATACACACGTTGAATAGCATGTACCTAAAAACTGTGTAAAATTAGAGACATATCAGACCTAGATGAAGAAACGCACATGGGAGGGAATTTAGAAATAGAGTTCAAAGTGCAGGCAAGGTGGCCAACTTCTCCTTGCAAAGCATGGAGATAGCTGGGTAGCAAAAATGGGATTTCTGACATTCAGTGTACTGAGCATAACATTAAAAATAGAATCACTAGGAAATGATGAAGAAAGGCCCAATTTCCTGCTGTCACCTATAAGGCTCAGATAGAGGTCACAGAGGTCTGGAATTCAGACTGTAAAATACCTCCTGAACATACAAAATGTATATGATATCCCTCTAGGTTGCTCTACAGGAAACGTAGACCACAGTTTTCTTAAAAAAAAAAATATCTGAGATTTGTGCTGCTACAATTAATCTGTTTCTTGATAGCTTGTTAATTACAGCATTCTCTTGGGAAGCTGAAAATAGAGATTTGATTTCTTACAGTAACTGCTCAGATAGTTAGACTGCATGAGAGGTGTTGTCTGCTCTTTCTGCTAAGGCTGGTTACTGAGAATCAGAAATGTGAGATTCATGATGCGAAAGAAGAAGAGAGCTGCCCTCCTAAAACCCAGTGAGAAGGACAATCTTCTGAGTAAAGAAAAAAAAAAAAAAAAGTAAAGCCTGTTTTCCTGGCCCTAACCCTGGCCCTAACTTAGAGACCGATAGTAATTTTTCAGCAAAGAATTTTGGGATAAAAGTATGTTTTAAACAGAAAGAAAAGCTTAAAGTAACTCCTTTTCAAGAGTGAAATGGTATTTTCTCTATAATTTCTCCTTCCTTTCTTCATATATTGTTATGCATATTATATATATTATATATATTATACATGTATTCTTTAACCATATTTGCAGTTTTTTTATGTACTAATTCTATGTCAAGATGTTTTAACAAAAAACAATGAAACAATGAAGACTAAAAACATAATAATCTGAGTTTCCTGTTGAGTTGACCATTTTTCAATGTATGCCATTACCATAATGCATTTACCCTGGGAACTACTAACAGTACTAACAGTACTATCCGTAATTTCATGGCTTCATTTACACAAACAATAACATTTCTTCTAATGTATAGAAACATCCCCTAGGATAGTAAAGAAAAGAAATGTTGCTGAATCAATGTAAGAATATATTCCTATGTTAATAAATTTATTGGGGTTTATTCAATATTTTTTTAAAGAATTCACTTTTACATGTAGTCAGAACACAGTTTTTCAAGTAGCATAACATAAAAGTAACTTCCACAATTTTATCCATGGGCATTGTTCCAATTTTCTGCTGCTGGTACCATCCATTTAAAAGGTAAATATCTAATCTCAAGGATTTCCTTTTTGCATTTTATTTCAATTAAATCTACAATTAAAATCTATGAGAAAAATAGACAGCTATAGACAGGAAGTATCAGTGAAAAAAACCCACCTTCTTTTGACTGAAAGAGGGAGGCAAGAAGTTACATAAAAATTTTAAAAAGAAACACAATTTTTCTACCAATGACAATTTTGGCAAAATTGTGCAAACACAATGTTTCTGACTGCAAGCCTATTATGAATGCAAGTGCAGAAATAGGGTAAGGCTCCAAAAGGGCAATACTAAAGTTACAAAATAAAAACCCAGTCGCTGCAGAATAATCTTTTACGTTAATTTTGTTCTCTTATTATCAACATATAGCCAAGTATAAGAAGAACAAAATAGTACTACAGTTAGTTTGAAAACATGACTAGAACCCCAAGTAAAATAATACCGATACCTAGTTAATTAGCTGAACAGATTTTTATGCTGTGGAATAGCTTCCCTCAAACAAAAAGACTCTATTAATGATCTCATGTTCTTCTCTACAAATAACAGTACATTTACAGAAATCTACTCTTATCAATTCTTTTCTTAATGATAGAGCTAGATTCTAAAATGGTCAAAGAGCTGGAAACATAGTTTTCAGCATAAATATCTTGACTTCTGTGCCTCTTCACATTAACAGATGTAATTTCTAAGCTCAAGACAAGGTTCCTTAGAATGACAGAGCAGGGTCTCTCCCTTCCACCTTAAGATATGTGCATCTGGTCTCCAACTTTAGTACATAAAAATATAGAACTACTATGTTTTACTGCTTTATTCTTTTGGATTCACAATACAACAGTCACGCATACAGAATCATAGCTGCCAGCAAGATAAATAAGCAGGGATAAAACTTGCAACATCATTTTCCCCAGAATTCCTTAAATTCTTGGGAATTCCTGAAGTGTGTTTTTAGCCCTAAAAACATGACACAGCCAACGGCTATTCAAACATGAAGAGATGAAATAGAGATGTAACATTTTCTTGAGCCTGTCTGATAATGTTCAAGCATCTTCCACTATACTCCTACTTCTGCCTTACTGCTCTCCTAAGTATCTAGGATATATCCTGGGATCAACCACTATGCTACATTTCTGTGGATTCTCCACTTAGGATGTCACTGTCACTGTACAGACTTCTAATATGCTTGGGACTAATTATTTCTAAAATAATTTGAACTTTTTCTTTTACCTTATTCTTCTATATCTTGCTCTGGCAAACATCCCTTAAGTGATATATGTCTCTATTTCTAATACTTACAGCATGGGTGAATGGTACTGACTATTTTGGACAATTTCATATATAGCCTTTTTGAATACAGGTGGAAGCATGCTTTAATCCTTTTATAAATAAAATATGCAAGACACTGGACAGAATAAAGTATTTTACAGAAGTATTATAATTGTACAAATCTCTCATTTTCAGAGAATGCGGAATTCTATGAATAAGTAACCTTCTCTAAGGATTGATTAGAACAGATGTTTATGTTTGTACTCATGTTTATAGATGGCTAGAAATGAAAATGTATATATTAAGTTTCTCTCCAGACATACAACAGGCTGGAGAAAAATGATGACAAGTATCTGGGGCAAGCCCTTTAGGTCTTAGGAGAAGGAGGGACTATTCTTTCCCGAGGCCCCATAATCATTTAAAATGATGAGGGTTTTTTTAATGATTTAATATAGTGAGTTGAGCTACATTCCATTAGATATAATTAGACCTAGACAGGAAAGGTAGATCTGAAAAGCTAATGAAATATTATTCAGATTGAATCTAAGATTGTTGATTAGGATAAAGCTAACCCTGATTAGTATAAACAAGATAGGTGTTAGAGATCGTATTTTTTTTAATTTTAATTTCATTTTTATGTTAGTCAGAGGAGACTCATAACTTGCCATTTACTTAAAGAAGGTACATCTGGAAATATTATTTTCTTTATACTTCCTAATATATTTTCCTTTCATCTTGTTATACTTTCAAAGTCTTCATCATTTGACCTCTTCTATACCTGTATTCTCATTTCAATATATATATTCCATATGACTCCTAAGATTCAGCACAATCCCCCTCCATATGGTAAGTGCTCATTTTGCAATGAGTTGGCACAAGATCAGTGCTCTGCTTGAGTCCCACTTAAGCTCCATCATAATTTCTTCAAAGAGTTCATAGCTATATAAACCCCTACGATGAGGGATTAACTAAGATCTAAGTGATGTATAGATTTTGTGCTGGCCTTTCCCATAGCAGTGAATTTCATCTTCTATCAAGTCCCACTCCCAGCTTTTTTAAACTTTCTTCGTACTACTTCTTAACGCTTTCATCAGCTTCCCAAATCCTATGTGTCAAGCAGCAGTTGAATCCTCATACAAATCTCCCTTTAAACCTACCTCTTTCAAAAAATCGCCCTTGCTTCCAGTGTCTAAATACAAAATGCTTTGGGGACTTGAAAAGTGCTCAGTCTAAAACAGCCTTCCATGGGAACAATGAAAAAGTGTTGCTAAACTTTGTATGTGTCCCAAAGTAAACTTTGGTTTTGGTGTTCAAACGTTGAATTAATGATACAAGATGCTTTCACCTTACTAGTTTCACTATGGTCTTTCAAAACAGACCTTGAAAGCTTACAAATGGAATTTGAGAAGTCCAAACAACTTTAATTTGTGAAAGGTCTTCCGGAAATTTGATGTGTGCAATCTGAATAATTTTATTAGTCATCTTTACATGTACAGAAATGTTGTTTCTTAATTTAGAAGTATTTCTGGAATTAACGGTTTGAGATTTATTTATATTGTCTTAGATTTATTCTATTCCAACATTATTATATCATGCATTATTCTCACATGAAAACTAATCTGGAAAATATCCTGCAGGTAATAGCCTACAGTAGTAATTTTTAGAGAAACACCTCCTCTGCCTCTAGACAGATCTAAAACCTGAAAAAATAGAGCTCTTTTTAAAAAATTACTTGGAATTTTCTTACCAGATAAGTAGTAATAAATAGTCATAGTAATGAATTAAATTATAACAACTCCTTAGACACTGATAAACACTGGATTATAAATAGAAAATGCATACATACATACATATAACACTAGCTTAATTTGTGCCTTAGTAGAAATACACATGCAGAGGGCATTAGGTGCATAGAATCCAAAGACAGACTCAGCTAATCGATAAGTGGGCATTGTTTGTGCTTGTGATTATTCTTGCTAAAGAATTTTTTGTAAATGAACAGCCTAGACCACAGTTATTTTTTGTAGTCTGTGTTACTGTAGGAGCACACAATGGCATAATGGCATTCTATTTCCAGCCAAGGATAGAAGTTACCTTGGACTTATCAGACATAATTTCTATCAATGCTATTTCAGATTACATTTTAATTCATTCCTCTAATCCATCTACAAAAGACTATTAGTCACAACTAATTTACTAATACAGCTCTATTATAGGAAGTGCTTTCTGAAGTAACTCTGATTTTAATTAATCTCTATTGTGTGCTCAGTCCAGATTTTGGAGTGACAGACACATAAATAGAAAAAGACAATGAAACACACAAATACAAATCCTCTTTCTTTCATGCTCATATTTTAATATGACAAAACAAAGAATTTTGTTTCTTACATACTAACACCTCTGTAATTCTTTTTTCTTCATGGTTTCATACCTTTGCAAGAAATATTTAATTTCTCCCTACCTTAAGTTAGTCTTTCACAGCAGAGATTTGTGGCAAGGGCTATGGAATTTAAGATACAGTTGTAATATAAGGACAAAATTCAGCTTTGTGCTAAAGCTGTATTTGTGGTGTAGCTCGAAATCAAGGACATCATGGGCCTGGTACTTAGTCATTAATTCCTGGATGGCTCAGGAACACCTTGCCCGGTCTCTGAACAGAGATAATGGGCTGACTGGAGACAACAGACCAACTTAAGAGGCAACTGCCTGACTGCTTTGCCACCTTCACAAAAAAGTGCTACACTAATTGTTTCATGAGCTCTCCAGGTGGGACTCTCAGTCCTAAAAATTCCTGCAGGCAGCTCCTGCTGTGCCTAGACCAACTGACAGACACTACTTGTACACTTCAAAGTGCTGATTTGCATCCTGGGTGGATAACCTGGCAGGACCAGAGACCACCCAGCAGCTCCTGATGAAAACTGACCAAACTGGACATTAATACACTTGTAAATAGTCAGTAGAAACTGTCTCTGTAGATGAAGAAATGCTTATGCAGAAAGGCATTCCTTTGTACATAATTAAGACAATAAATTGATGTTTTATACCTAATTGCTAATAATTGATGGCAATGGCTCCTTCACATGTACTGGTCACATAAGACCATGTGCCAGGTAATTATAAAAATTCAGCAGCACATTGGGGAGCCTCATATGAAACAGCTGAAGCCACCATTCCAGAACCCTTGTCCATTGCTACTTTGAATAGGACTGTTCATATTGTGGGATTTGATTCCTCATGCAAATGTAACTCTGTGTGTGTGTCTCCATGGGCATGTGTGCCCAGGGGTGCCTGTGTGTCCACAGGTGTGTGTGTGTGTGTGGTGAATGACCTGCACTCAGTAAAGCTTTGTTATAAAGACAAAAAAATTAGTCCAAAACTGAACAAATTTCTTCATTCACCCCTATTTTTGCTTTAAACAAATTGAGAGCACTTAAACTCTGCAACATGTAATAGATTGGTTTTTCTTTTATTTTTTTTAGAAACCGGAACACCTAATGCACAGGAAAAAAAAAGTAAAGATTACTTGGTAAACAATTCAATGAAGAAGAATTTAAACACAGCTGTCTTTATAGATTTATCACAAGCTGAATAATTAATAAAAAGTATATAAATGGTAGCTTGCAAACTAAGACTTCCTTTAAACACTGTCATTCCCATAGGATCTGTAGAAATAAGCTTGACTTTCTCCTTTGCAAGTTTCTCTGAGTTTGTAAGTTTATTAGAAAGACTCTTTTGATGAAGCTTCAGGTGCAGAAGCTTACTGTAAAAGGCAGTAAAATCTGCTACTAGTGTTAAGTACAAATCTGTCAATAGCAGTTATTGCCAAACCCATTCAGACCTACTTAAAATTAATTGAATGCAAATTTTTTCACGCTGAGTAAAACATATAGATAATTTCCCAGCACTTCCACTTTTTCAATGTGTTGTTAAACAATATATTTTGGAAAACACACAGAGTCTCAAATACATTACATTCATCATTGAGATTAAATCCTAGAGGGGGAAAAGATTAATTTTTTTCCATATGTCAAACTATGCTCAGCAGCAGTAATTGATTCATTCCTTTGCACAAAACAATGTTAGGACTGGAAAAAATCAGTTAGAACGCAAAAGTATGCCAAGGACCAACCTGCAAAGCAGGAAGTCAAGCTGTGTATTCATTTTCCTGACAGTTGTTTGTATTGTTTAACAATATATTTTGTTGTTTTGTAAAGAGTACTTTACAACGATGTTTTATTACCATTTTTTAGTATAAATTGTGACCTCAAAAACATTTCAGTTTTCGTCTTGAAAAACCATGCTGTATTTTTTTCAGTGAGAGTATTTCATAGAGAGAAAAAAAGTGGGATGTTTTCCAACTTGCAATAGTTGTGAGACATTAAGATCCCTCCAGACTTTTCTTCTCTTTTATGATAACGAGAATATAAAAAACCAAAAACTTAATTAACTTAAGTTTTTAATTATAGGTATACTTTAATGAACAGACAACTCTGCATGCATGATGAATAAAGCGTTATCTTTTCCCCTTTCAGACTTTATCTTGGTTTTGTTTTGGGGCTTTGTTCTGTTCATTTTGGGGGGATTTTTCTGCATGGTCCACAATCTGAGCAACAAAGTATACAAGGGGATAAATTAATATCTGCTTAACAACATAAATAGCTTTGTAAAGTAATGTTCTGGATGTATCTTGGTCTGGGACGGGAGAAAACAAGCATATCTTTTCAGGCAGTTTTATCTGAGGGTTACTTTTATCAATTACACAATATTAGGCAGCAGGAAAAAAAAAAAAAACAGAGTTTTTAAAGTTCCCTTTTTATAGCTAGACAGCTTTCTATTCAAGTAGCTGCACTCAAGATGAACATTTAGGAAAAGAATCACAGATAAATGAACTCCGACCAATTTGTAAGTTTTTTCATTCTTAAAATGCCTCCATTTAAATTAATGTCCATTTGGCTACTTTTCAACATCCAACTTCCAAACACCTTTTTATTATGGGTAATAACAATACTACCTACCAGTATTCATTCTTTATTTGCAATATCAGTTTTCTGTTCTAAATACAGGTATGCCTGGTGTAGGATCTATTGAAAAGTCTCTTTACACTTATCTGAAATCATAGTATTTTGTGGAAAATGTATATCTAACTCTGTTTATTTTTATGTGACATTTTCCCCTTTAAAAATGATTGCCATTTACTGAATTGTACCGGTTCTACTCTGACACCACTATGATGTCAACATACATAATCTATTTGAGATGGAGCTTTTGAAGATTAAATAAGCGAAACAAGAAAACTGCACATTTAGAAATTATGTGTTTAAATACCAAATTTGAAATATTTAAGAATAAGTCTCTTCAGAAAACGTCATATTAGGAGAGATGCAAAAAAAAAAAAATTAACTCACTATTGCTTTGGGAATCAACACCTCCAGAAGCTCTGTGTGCCCTTACTAGAACAGGGGAAAAGACTTGGAAGATTAATTAACCGGGCATACCTTCTTCAAAAGTAATGTGTGTGAGTTAAAGTGCATTAACACTCGTGGACATTCAATCAGGACTAAAGTGGCCTTAATATCCTGTAGCTTAATCCTTCTAAAGGAGTTAGAGCAAGCCACAGTGACTTCATAACATCCTTATGGGAATTTAATGCTCTTTAACTTTTGCACAATAACTCCATAAATTTAGTAAGATTTCCTACGTGCTCGCTGTGTAAACAAGCTTTTAGATGCAAAAGACACAGTATCACTGTTGACCACTCTGTGTGGGAGCTCTTCCAGCACTCTTTGCTAATTGAAGATAAATTGCATTACGATCTACCATGTTTAGGTAGCAACTACTGGGCTAGAAACTGAAGTAGACTGGACTTGCAGAGTCATAGAAAGCAAGAGTCAGGATATATGTATATGATTTTGCTTTGTTTCTGATCTGCTATGTGAACTTCTTAATCACTGCCATCTCTTTGCCTCTGATTCCCTAACTATAAAGCAGAACCACATCTTACCTCCTATTCACTTGTTTCTGGTACGCATACTACTAATACAGGTTTCCCACACCATAAATTTTCTCATAGCTCATATATGTGCCCTGAATAGGGACTAGAAAAGATGAAATCCAGGCACAGGAGCAAGTCTGCAGTGCAGCTGTGATTTTCTACATATGTCTGATCAGCACAATTTAAAATTTTGGTTTACAAATGTAACATGTGATGGCTAGATTAGTTCACAATCCCTACAAATCAAAGTCACAAATTGGAACCAGATATCATGTGACACTAAGCTATTTCAGTCACTAAGCTATATTCAGTTAAAAATCAATACATGTAGTCATTTGACTTTTCTGACAATATTGCTCACATAGCACATGTGAGCCTAACAGTGCAATTCATACAAGAGTTCTCAAAAGATGACTCATTTATTCATATAGTCAATGACTTTTAAAGGTGGGGTTTTTTTTCCCAGTCTTTTGGGGATAATATTTTTAGTGCTCTTATAAGGAAGTAACTCTTCTCAAGCTGATCTTTCACAAAATTCTCAAAATTAAATAGCATGAATAATTGCCTTATTTTATTTGCATTGCACACTTTAAACCCAGAGAAACATGAAATGCATCATATGCCCTTATACTACCACAGGATGGGCATTACTCATTCCAGACTGCTCACACAGCTCCTATCTCTACCACTCCTCTGGGGAAAGTTTCTGAGAGCAGCTTAGCTTTTCCAGGAGAGCTCTGATCACAGCATCAGCTTGTACCAGGAAAATAAGTTTTAGGTCTGCCTAGCTTGTTCACCCCTGCTGTGTTTTCATAACTGTAACTTCTCCAGATACATCTTCAGTATCATTCATACTGCATTATTTGGTGATGTCATGCATGTTCCCCATTGTTTTACCACCTCTGAAAAACAAGAATACCCATTCATGACAGGTAATGCAGAGCAGCTGTGATTCCAGCAAGCTTAGAGCCCTCTTCCTTGCTTAGATAAGCCATCATTAAACAATAAAAGGTAGCAACCTTATTTTTTGGGTCAATGGGTCCATTGTTTTGCTTTTTATTGCTTCAAATCCTTGTATTTGTATCATTGCTTTTTCAATTTTTCACCAGATTCAGCCTGCTTCAGACATCTTCCTTCTCCAAAAATTCTTTGCTCCAGACTACATAGTTCCAACAAAATGAGAAAGGACTGTAAATATTTAGACAAACATGAGTTTGACCACTAATTTTTAGCTGCCACAATGAACACATAGAGTGTTTACACCTTCTATTGTTGTTTTCCCCCATTTCTCCAAACTCCTACCACCACCAACTTTTGTTATCATTAATCATGGTGTCTTTCTACAGACATCACAATTCTGGCAGCCTTTGAGAACTTCCTTAACTCTACTTTTGTTAATCTTTAATAAGATCATAACATAGACAAATGAATGTTCTAATAACTCAGTGATGAGTATTAAAAAGTATTTTTGCTTTTATCTGGCCAGTGCTCCACCCCTCCAACTACTCAACTATTTGTCTTCTATTAAGGTCTCCTTCAAAGGAGAACCCTGTGGATGAAACATCCCAAAGACATTTACTGTTACTGCCATTGGGGTTAGTCAAGACATAGTAAAAACAACTGATTAGCCTGAAGTTTTTAAACGTACATATTACTATGGGATGTATGGACCACATTACACATGGGGGAGAATTTAAAGCATCAACAAAAGGAGTAGGAGAGAAAGTGTACAGCTCCTTGAGTAAACAGTTGTTTACTAGCAAGTTAAATGCAGGAGTTCATTCCTTGTACAATCGAGGAATATTTCCACACAGTCACAAAAGAAAAAGAAACTTTTTCCTTATAAAGAGATTGGCCAGAAAGTCTTGTTTGCTAAAGGAAACAGGAGCTTTGAACAGCAAAATATTAAAACACCCTAGAGAGTAGAGGATAACTTTTTGTGTGTGTGTGTTTACTATAGAAGCTATTTATCTTGACTTTAATTTATTATTAAAAGAGTTAATTTTATTATTAAAAGAGTTTTATACTCTGATTACAGTTTGACAGAACAAGCCCATACAATGTGAAATAGAATAGCAAATTGATGGTGATCTTCAAATACATTGGAGCTTGCCACACAAGATAAAGTAATGATTCTCTCTGTCTTCTGGGGATAGAACAAGAACTGTGTATAAACTGCTGTAAGGTAAATTTAGTCAAGAGCGTAGGAAAAAGCTTTCAAGTTTGCTAAGCACTGGGAGAAATTGTTTTGGATGTCACAGAATACCCACCACTGGCTGATTGTAAGGATACAATGCACTGTAAGACAAACAGCAGAAACAGTTTAGATGCTTTTTAACTTTTTGTGCATTGGGCAGAGCAGAGGACTAAATGACCTTACGGAATGTCTACTAATACTTTCTTCTATGATTTTTTTAAAGTGTCATGTACCAATGAATTAGAACCACAAAGACTTGCACATCACTTTTTAGAACCTATCTTCTCCCAATTACAAGGGTAATACATTAGACCACTCCACCAGGCAGTCCCAGGAAAATGCTCTATAATACTGAAGTAGTTCCTTGCATGGGAATATGCACACACCATTTTACAATTTTTCAAGAGGAGTCAGCAGCTCAGTAGATCATATTGCTATATTTTGTTATAATGAATGATGTTTTCATAATGATGTGACATGTCTAAATGACAGAAGCCTGGCTTCCTACCAAAAATGTAAAGCCCTTTCCTTTTTTAAAAAAGAGGAGAATAGCAATTATTGGTATGGTAAATTTCTCTGCAAGAAAGTGGCAGAATACCAATTTAATACAAAGTATTCCCGAAGTCTCTAATTATTATTAAAAAAGTTCAAAGGATTTTAGAAGCAGAAGATGCTTTCATAGAATGGTACATAACTCTACATGTTGAAACTACAGAAATATAATCAGCAATAGAACTGAAAGTTTAATATTGTTGTGAAAGTTTCGGAAACACACAGAACACTTCCAAAATCCAGAGCTTTTTTTTGTCAAGTAAGGTCAATTGGCACTTTTCCTCACTGCAAAATAACCTTTAAGGTAATAATGTAATAAATAACTACTGTTTGACATTATTTGCTTTATCTGATGCATTAACATAAAAGCTGCAAAAAGTCTTTTGGATAGCATGTTCTCCTTTGTTACAAATGCCTTACCCTGAGATTCTTTCCTCCTTGCAACTTTATAAGACTTCTAGATCTCTCAGCGTCATGGGTTTTCATAAATACAATATAGCTTTTGGCTCTGAAACTGTACCTTGAAAAGTTGCCATGACAGCATGGAGCACTCTGTTCAGCTTGCAATCCTCAGTAGGCTATGCTGCTCCTTTCTTACCCAAGTCTCCTAGCACCTGTGCAGACATGCACTTGGCACTGTGATTAACTCCTATCATACATCAGCCATGTTTTGCTCATCTTCCCTCCAAGTGAATGAAACAGTTTAGTATTTTGTTCTGGTAGCGTGGTGGGTTTGATTTTTTATTTTACAGCATGCTACTGTATCCTCAGGTTCAAAAGGCAAGGACAAAAAATTCTGTTGCAAGAGTAGAAGGTGGTACGACAAGGGATACGCCTCTGGATCCCTAATTTCCAGCCTCACATCTCTTCTCTGGTGTTTCAACCCTTTAGACTTACTCATTAGCCTACTCCCAGAATGTCCTAGAGAAAAAGACATCAAAAGAAGTGGGACCAGGAGGGCTACTCAGTCCTAGCTTAGTCCTTCCACATAGTAGCTCATGTTTCAGGTTCATGGGAGCCCCTGCCAAACCCTGGTTCATGTCCAGAAGGACAATAGTAGTACTGTCTCTACGTACTTCCAGCGTGAGATTCTCTGCACAACAAGCACTGAACTTAGTATGGAACTATAAATTCAACTCAGAATTAAATCAATGCTGATGCCACCATGCATCAGGTTTATAAGCCAGATCATTTTAGGCACCAGAGGAGTGCTTTAACTCAGCAAGTGTTTTGAAATTGCATGCAACTATATTTATGAAAAGAAGTTCTTTTTGATTCAGAAAATATACTGTCTACAGTTGCTATGGGTCAAGATGGGATTTTTTCCTGAATCAGTCACCCAGCCCTAATTCTAATAGAATACCTCTGAATAGTTTTATACTAATAACTGCTCTGTAGAGACTCCTGAAATTATAATATATTAAAGACCCATCAGCCTATCAGAAGAACATGTAATTTTATGTTCATTACTTCTTGGTTCCTGACTATAGAATTTGGATGGTTGCACCTCAATTAAAAGTTGAATCAAAGTTAATATAATTTAAATAAAAACTTCAATAAAAAGTTAAAGTTCTGTTCTTAATAACATTAATACCCTTTAATGACCGCTACGGTCATTACCACTAGATAACTGACCTTCTTGAACCTTTCTTCACATAGAAACCTTTCTCCCAACACAGGCAATTATTTAGCAGTAATGAGTGCTCTGTAAGAGATTATTGTTTAACCAAGTACCTTGACACATTGCTTTCCCCCCGTTATCTCTACTCTTCAACAAATGGTACATTTTTTTCTATTGTAGGCTTTTCAGTTCTGGCTATAGAAGGCTGTGGTCTTATTCTTTCCAATGCAGAAATTCATCATATAATTGGCAAAACATGAGATATAATTAAAATTTTGAAAATTAGGATGCTATTAAATAATGTTTGTGAGCTGCAAATGTGGCCCTGTAAAACAGAGCAGTTACGAAGGCAGGTTTGCAATACCGAGGGATAATGAGGTACAAAAACTAGAAATGTTGTTAGGGATGAAAAGACACAATTCTTTAACAGTATGTGGAAAAAGAGGGAAAAAGAAGAATTAATTATAAAAAAGACAGAAATATTCCAGAGCATATTGGAAGCCAAAGGAAAAAATGAATGGAAAAACAAATAAAGAAAAGCAAGGAAAACAGACAAGACAAACTAAATTCAGGGGGATAGAATTAAATTTCATAAAGAAAGAAATCTTTTTGGCAGAGTCCTGGAAGCATTAAATCTTAAAGGATGTTACTGTAGAAGTGTGAATTACTGGTTCAATGAGCTCAACTCAAGCCTGGAAGATGAAACTGCTGAATTCTAATTCCAGCTGGCCTAACAACTCACAGTGTAGCTGTGGGGAAGGCTCTTCACCCTCTCTGCCTTGGTTCCTTTCTCCAGAAAAAAAAGGTGAAAGTTACCTTTTTTCAGAAGGCATTATGATATTTACATATGCTGTACTTCAAAAATACTAAACATTAACAGTTACTAATGCCATCAAGCATGTCCTCTTCCTCAGTTTTTAATATAAGATTCAAGAAACACTTTCCAATTGAAATTCTCAGGCTGAAGCATGTCATTTTGCACAAATTCACTTAAAATATCTTAGTTCTTTTTCCTAAAACAGATCTTGGCTAATCAATTTAAGAGAGTGACCATCTTCATATTGGTTTGTTTTGAATGTTCTGTACCACTCTTGTACCTCTTCAAATGAATAGTGGTCAGAACACGAATTATGGTCAGATTGTGGAACAAAGCCTGAAGAATCTAATAGAAATACCAGTGTGCTATACCTAGAGATAAGACAAAAAAAATGTCAACTGTTTAAAGACTGCATGGCACAATTGTACATTACTTCCCCTATTTTGGCCCAAAACACAAGAAAATAAGTAAGTCCACATAATGCCTTAATCCAGTGTGCAGCAAAGAATAACCTAAGGCCTTTAAATGAGGCCTTTGCTCATTTAAAAGCAGTAAATATCTCTTAATGTCCTGAATGAAATCCCATCTGCTTTCTTCCAGTCTCTAAAACTGAAAGGTGGTGGAAACATTTTCCGATAGCCAACGCTGCTGCTATTGAGAAGAAAACAGAGGAGAAATTTCTCCAAATTATTTTTTCACATTAATACTCCATCTCCTAAAGCCTCAGCTTTTTCATAGTATAAGTGTTACAGTGATTGAGGTTCCTCTGTATATTCTGAATAAGGGGACAACTGAGAACAAAAGGGAGAGGGCTTTCAAAGCAAACTGCTTATGACTTGCCTTCTATCTCAAATGACTTAAGCTAGGTTTTTTTATTAATGAGAATACCACAGGAAAGTATAATATTCTATTCAGTTCTGGAAATTACTACAGGTAGGAATGCAGTATAGAGCCTTGTCAGCTAGACAGTTTACTACAATGAAAGAAAATGGAGCAAGAAGGATTTTTTTATTTGTATAAAATATATTGTTCTTCCAGGCTGTAGTGAAATAGTTTCTATTTAATTGCAGAGAAATCCTAAGAAGGTTACAGCAGTGAAACATTAAAATTCTAAGGGCAACTAATAACATTAAAACTTTATAGCCCCAGATAGAATAATTTAGACAAAAACAACATGAACATATGTTTTGTGTAATAATAACAAACATTTATAGCTGTCAAGAGAGAAAAACACAGGTTTATGCACACCTTAATGGCGTGCATGGGTGAGCATGAGTATATTTAAAACATAATATATTACAAAATTGACAGCAGGCATGACTCTTCTGGGTACTATGTTAAATCAATGAATAAATTACCAAAAGTGTGTTGTGGCTGTTTGGATGTGTAATTGAGCTTAACGTATGTAGTGTTATTTCAAAAGAAACTGTTCAAGGAGTTTCTAGACCAATCCACTATGCATCTTTACTAAGCTGTTTACAAATAACAATAAATGAAACTGTCTCACAGTAGGAAGGAAGTTTAGTTATATGCATTACGTAAATGGAAGAGAAGTTAATTTTAATATGTTTTTTGGGAATTAAAACCAAACTTATTATAATATTGCTAGGATTCACTGAATTGGAAATCAACATTTTTCATGTTTAATTTTAGATTTATTTTAATTAGCTTATACTTTACAAACAAAAGCCTTTGTGGCAATACATGTCAGGAATAAGTCTACTGAGATAAATTTTTGAAAGATAAATTTACCTTATTTTTTGCATCTATCTTTATATTTTGCAGTTCTAGTAGTACTTGGTTGTTATGCAATGCTCTAACTGCTTGCACCTCAAATCTAAGATAGGAAGGACAGCCTGTACAAAGAATACAAGTACTCAATAACCTTGTAGTCTCCAGGAAAATTTGCCAAATCAACACAAGGACAGAAAAGACAAGCTGACCTGACCCCTGTCACCTTTTTCTTGTCCCCTTCCTCTAAACTGAAATGATGATCCTTGAATGTAAGCAATCATAAATGCACCATTCTGAACTTCTGTTGTGCATCATAGCTTTAAGTCAAAGTATTTCAGAACACACGGTGCTGAGCTTTTAGTGAGATCTGAACTTTTTCTTTTACAATTTTCTTTCTCTTTTCTCAACATTTTTCTTCATTTTAAAAAGGATGATGTAGACTGTCAGCATCAACCATACTTGTGATTTTCTTAGGGCTCATAAACTCAAGGATTAAGGCATTCTGTGCTAAATGCCTGTCTCCTTTCTATAACATGACTGCAAAGAGGAAAAATAGGATGAAGAAATGAAGTGTCCATGCCCAGATGAGCTATTCTTTCTCTCTGGCGTGATGATGGTTCATAAAGCATGCTATGGAGCGATTATAAAAGAATATGGCATACCACCTGTCTTCTGGTCAGAAAACCCATTTTGTATTTAAAGCCATCTTAGGTTAACTGTAATTAACATTTACAGCTGCCCATGGGATATGGCAAAATACACCACTACCACACATATTTTTGTTGCGGTTACTTCCAGGTGTTTAAGGAACAAGTTTAAATTGCTAAATGTGATGCAGTCCCTATTGTATCTCCCACATTAGTTACACTACTTTGGGTAAGTATAATTATCAATAAATGAGCATCTTAAAGCATCTGAGATACTTTAAGAGAGGCTTAATTAAAAATCCAAGGAAAATACTTCAAAAAAAATTACTAGACCTGACATAAAAATATACATATGCTTTTAAGCATCTTGCAGGCTTTTAGCATTAGTCTATATTTCACCAATTGCTCTACTGAAAAATATTTTTTCACAATGTAGATACACACGAAGAAGTCAGATCAGAACCATATTCTGTTGCTTTCTAATAGATTGGCTTAAAAAACTAGCAAAATCTGTGACATCATTTTACATTTAAAGTTTAAGTGTAGTCAAGTATACTATGCCACAAGACATTTAAGTATAAGTCAGTTTGAAAATGCAGAATGTCCAAGTAGATTTTTTCTTCAAACATTGTTTTACCTGATTTCTCTTTTGTGAACACCCTAGTGAAGAATAGATGCTTAAAGTACACAGCTGAGACTAGAACTGAAAGGTACTACGAGTTAAATCATTGCTAGAAGATGTTCTGAAAGACTAAAATAAGAAGTGAATTGGAAAAAACCAAAAGGAAATGTCACAAAATCATGCTGAGTATTGAAGTAATTAAAATAATTTTAAAAGAATAAAAGCATGAAGAAGATAAAATTTACCTTTATCTCATAATATCTTTGTTCACATCAATGTTTCTTTTGTTCTCTATTACACATTTAATCACTCTTGGACATCAACCATAACAGCAAAAACTCAAATACCTAACTGATAATTAAGCACAGTAATATTTATAAAAAGTTAGTTTATTCTCTAGATAGGAGCATTAATTTAATGCACAAATACAATGAAAGCAAAATTTCTTTTTAAAGATCAGAGGAGTGCAATGCCAGTCACTCTTTAATGAAGTAAAGCATAATTTTTGTTTTCAGACCAGTAATATAAGTTCAATAAAATGACGAAGTTAGAATGCTATTAACAGAAGCAACAATCTTTAGACATGACAATTGGCAACAGCATCCCTATTGAAATGTCCTATTTAAAGTACAAGATTTCTACAACACTATATCAAAAGGGAAAAAATAGATTGTCAAATATGATGTTTTATTCAAAAGCAAAACATGGTGGAACAGCCTGGCACAAAAAGAAAAGAAAAAAGCATCTCAGTACAGAAGGCAATCTTAGTTTACTCCTCTAAATCTTGCATTACCAGACGTAATTAGGATGAGAAGCATAAGTTGATATTGCATTGCTATTACCAGAGCTAGAAAAAAAATAGACTAGTGGAGATAGAAGATGATAACCTTGTACGTCCAACACCTAGCTCTTATGCCACATCTTCTGATCAAGCCAAGATATTTATCATTGAGATGACTGGTAAACAACACATGGGTAGAAGACACATTCAAGCTTTACCATTCGATCTGACCAGCACCAGGTTTGCCAGAAGTCAGATACGATGCCTGTGGAGTGCCAGACTTTCTGTACCCCTGCACTGCCATCAGAGACTGACACAGCAGTGAACTCTGGGAGAGGTTCCCCAGACACTCCTGTACTATATTTCACTTGTGATCCAGCTGAAATGTGTCTTGAAGATCAACAGATTGCATGGAGGAAGAGAGAGCAGGAATAAGATATGAGAAAGGAAACAACTGAAAAGATCTGAATTTCAACTTATTTGTGTTGTTAGTGATCACTGTCTTTAAATTCAACCACAAGTTTGTTTTACCAAGACATTTTTAGTCAGCTAGGATTCCTTCTTTTCACTTGCTTATTTGTTAGTTTATTTTAATGCGTTCCATCAACTTCTGAACTAAAACCCAAAAATAATTTTTAAAAACACTCTCTTTCTGCTGTGGTCTAAAACCCTAAATGAGCTAATGAGATTCTGAACCCTTACAGAGAACTATAAAAGTAATAGCTCTGAAGTAATAGGCTACTCTAGAAATTTCTGCTTTAGACTGGGAGATGTTGATGTTCCAGTAAAATAAATCTGTGTATTTGTGTGCACATATTACTAGAAGTTGTTATTGAATGTGGATTTTTCTAGAAGTCTGAGAAGCATGTGAAACAAGAGGCAGATATGAATAGGTGAAACCTTCCACAAATATTCACTTCTGAAAATATATTCTGTTAAAAATAAAAGAACAAAAATGCAATCATATGATTGTGTAAGAGAGCAGAATGGACAGATACTGGCAAAATAGGAAATCAAGGCCCTTGAGTGGTTAATACTTCATCTATGTCACTTAAGGTAAATGCTTTCATATGAATACATACTCAGTGCCTTTTGTTTTTATATTTTCAAATACAGACCAAACCCAAAAGGGATTTTTGCCTAAATAAAACTTGTCAGAGTTGGTCCACTTACACAAGGGAAGTAACAACAGCCTAACATACTTTCAGAATTCCAGGTAATAATGTTCAAATTCAAATAGCATTATGATAAAATTAGCCACTTGGGCATATGCCAGTTTAAATATCTGTTCTCATCAAGTTCTCAGTCTGCACTTGTTCTCAGAGGAGAGATTTAGATTTAAAATATCCTTCAAACTGAACTTGATCTATGTTTTAATAGAAAGTAGCCCTTCTCATTCCTGAAGTAAAAAGTCATAATTTCTTTGCTAACTATCTAAGCATAACTGCTTCTACTAACAGAGATGGATGTTAAAAAGGCAATAGTTGCCAAAAGCAATCAATATAAAATATTTAGAATCACCAAGGTGTAAAAATTGTTAAAGCATATTATAAGTACCACAGATATCTGAGAGTCCTTGTTCACATCTTCAATTCAAATATGACTTTTGATATTTTTGCAGTAAATTTTATAATATGCTGGTTAAAAAGCACCTCTTTCATAACAGGATTGAATATTGTGCTTAACAGTAGATACAATTTAGCTGCAAAAAATATAAATTTTAAAGTGTGGATAAGCTACTGTCAGATTCAATTAAAAATATGATCTTCAGTACTTTTTAGAAATTGGTCTTGTTAAAAATTATTAAAATTATTTTTGATGCTATGAAAACAATACTGTCATATAGAATTTGAGGGAGATTGATGGATATATGAGAAAACAATCTCTCTGAGCTAAAATGGGATGAAGATTTGCTCGACCAAGACTTTAGGGACATCATTACTTGAAAAACTAGAAAAATATTTAGTTAACTTGTGATATAGAGAAGTTTTACCAGGGCTCATGTAACCTGAAAGATGTGATTTAGGGTGGAGCTATTACTCATTTGTCTTGTCTTATTGCAGTCCAGATAGTGACTGCTTGGATTTATTCCTTTTTCTGAGAAGGAAGGTTCTGAATTAAACCCAAAATCATTCCTCCTGCCCAATAAAAAGCATACAATTAAGAACTCAAGAGAAACAGCTTCCAAAAAACAACAGTGAACCTACCATGTGGAACCTGACAACACATCTAACAGCCTTTTTTTTTTTGTGCACTTTTGATGCTTTTGATTCAGTCATTCTGAACAAAATCTATGACTATTTGAACAAAAGAAATCTTTTCAAAATAGACCTCTCCTAGATATGTAACACTTAAAATCTTCTATCAACTGAAAATTACTTCCAAAAGCAGTGGCCTAGTGTTACATTTACAAACCCACCTGCATAATCCTGCATCTTAGCCAGGCATTATCACGCAACAAAAACTTAGTTATTATTGCAACATTTTCCCCTCAAAACATTGAGTTAGATTCACTCCAAGTGGCCTCAGTAAGACTGACTGTGAATTTCCAGCCAGTCGGGAGGAAGGCATTTGGGGAGCACTCGCATCCTCTTTTCCCTATGAAGCAGCCAACCATCACCACAATCGACAATGGGCTCACAGAGGCAAAAGAGGAACCTACCTGCCCTATGACATAATTTGATTTACAGCCTTTCCTGGAAGATCTCAGCTGTGTAAATCCTTATGAACAGCCATATGAAATGCAACATTCTCCCTCTGGAAAAGAAACAATAGTTCTGACCCCTGCTTCTCTCAGGGTGTTTTGAGGAGTAAGCCCTTGTAAAAGAGCTGACCAAGGTTCAGTTTGCTTATGCCTGTGTTTGGTAAAAAGGCCATGGTCTAATGACAAAAAAATTCATATTTTATCAGCTTGGGAACATAAAATCACCCAAAAATTACTAGCTCAGTTAAAGTATTTTAACAAAGCAAGAAATTGTTCAGCTACATAATTTCTTTACTCAAAGACAGATATAAAATACAAGACAGAAGAATCTTGGCAGTTTTATGAATATTATTCTGTATGAAACATCAACTTAAGATTATATACATTTAGAAGCTTAAAGGAAGCATTCTGTACATGAGAGATTACATGATTACTTTGGCTTTGCCTTGGGTTTTTCAAAGCTTCTGCTTAGTTGAAGGAAATTTTTGTGACTCATCATAATGAGTCACACATTCTTGTCAAGGCACTAGTTTTGTCAATAAAAATCCCTGTACCAGAAAGGTACTAAACAGCACTAAAACTCTGTTTTCTTTCTATCCATACTAAAATTATCACACAAAATATTTCACCTAATTCTCAGTCTGATACAGTATTATAGTCAACAAAGTTTTCTGCTCAGTTGCCACAGTCACATCTTTTATATCCTTCAGTAGATCCCTCTCTTCCTGTTTCTTCTACAAAGACTCACTATAAGTCAGTCCCATTCAATAATCCATATTCAGACTCTGCTTTTAGCAATGCTAGTTTCTGCTTCTAAACTTATTTTAAACCATCTTTCTCTTTCCTTCTATTCCTCAACTCTAAAATGGTGTGATTGCTCAAATCCTTCCTGAAGATACTTTTGGTTACGATAGCTAGGTCTGTCCACAGTCTAGATGATGTCTGTAACATTAAAATTACATAACTTACAAAGCAAAGTATTAAAAACTAGAAAATGGAGGAACTTGAAGTGTCTAACTGTCTGTCTAAAAGACACAAACTTTCCTTCCTCTTGCTTCCTTTTTATGTTCTTTTCACTGTTACATCAACACAGCTTGTTTTGATTTGCTTGGAAATTCTTAATGAATGTTTTCAATCCTATATTTGAATAACAATTAATATTGAAAGAACTCAGTCATGTTTCACATGCCCCAGTAAAAGCACTAAAAGACAGGCTTATTCTTCGCAAAACCAAAATTATGTCTATTGATTCACAGAAGAAATTTGTAAATACTACTACCCTTTTTATCTCATTGGCCAACTCATACATGGTTCAAATCCCCACCATAGAAGCTGACATATCAAGACTACTACAATGTATTGAAATACCTAAAGCCAAGCAAAATAATAACTGCAATTAATGTTTTCTAGCATGGCAGAATTAACAGCATCATTTTTACTTAAGACTGAGATGACAGTATCTTTAGTCTAGACTCCCAAGATTTCCAAAGATTCAGAATTGAAATGTCATATGAATGCTTTTAAACTGTTCAGCTGTTAGGCACAATAATAGGATCTATGTAGAGATAGCACTTTAAATATTCAACAATATAGGACTATGCCTCAATGGCAGCACATCAGAGCCTTCTGTTCTAATTACAGGAAAGCACTTCCTTATTACCATCTTTGAAGTAGTGAATGGTGGACTGTGGAGTTGCTGTAATACTTTTCAGCACAGAAATACATTGCAGAATATTATAAAGTATTGCTTTCACCAGTGAAAGGTAACAACTATTTAACTGTGCCCAGACTATCCAGTTGTTCTAAACAGAAGAGACTTACACATTCAGCTGAAACTGCAAAGAATTGAGGTGGCAGATGGTAATTGCTAATACTGGAAGTAAGCCTGGGTAAAGGTGGTTAGAACTTCAGTTTAATGTCTCATCTACGAGGTGTTGCACTCGTGAGATAAAACTCTCTCATATTTAGATGGGAATGTGGCTCATTATGGACACATTAGAGGAAAAAAATTGCTTCTTCTAAAGCACAAATACCAACTTTTCTTGTACGTTTCTTTTCCAAAAAAAAAAAAGACTTGATTAAGCCATGAGACAAGGATAGACCAGAATGGCATGTGTATCACCAGATGAAAAGCCCTTTCCATATGTCTGTACATAAGAGATGAAAGTCGTACTTCCATTTCATTATTTTTTCAAATTGTTACTGAATAAGTAATGGCCATTTATTTGACATTTTATTCCACAGTATTATGAACATGAGACACAAGATTTAATCCACAAGTCCAATCCTGAGTTTTTGTATGTGGAAAAATAGAGAAAGAGAAACTAAGTTAAATAAACAAATTCAGTTTGAGATGTAAAGTTTTAAAATTCTGTGATTTAAATAACTCCAGCAAGCTAAGTAAAATGATCCTTCTAGCATATGTTATCCCTGTCCTTCCACTAGAAGCAAGTGAAGGAGAACAGAATGAAGGCCAGTTACATATGCCATTTGACAACTTCAAAGCTCTACTCATGACAATAATACATGCTATACTCCAATTGCATATACTGGACACCAGAAACACAGTATTCAAAGTGGTTATGTAAGTAAAAAAACTAGATTCCGAAATCACGGTCTCTGCTATCTGTTGATAGTATTTAAATCTGTCTCAGTAATAAACTTTCCCTATTTTAAAATAATGAAAAACATCAGAAAAAAATACTGGTATGTTGCTTTTAATATTACAGCCCATGCACCACACTCATGAAATACAGAGTTGATAAAAGACACTGAGGAAAAGAAAATTATTGATTCACAAGTATGATATTTCTCTGCACTAATCACAAAGATGCCAAAGCACTTCATTTGTATATTCCTTTTACATCAAAGTATTAATCTAAATGTGATAGTCATAGTAGCCTGATTGGATGGCCAGGATAAGTTAGAAGTAAAAAAAGAAAAGACTGTTACCATTCTCTAAACTTTACTCTGCCTTGTGTCCCATTTCACAAATTCATCTTCATATGAAAAGACTGAGCAGGATATAATTGTTCTGAGCTGTGGTGTTTAGTCCACCCACTAGGTCTGAGACCAGTGTCACTATAAAACTGTCTGTAAAGCAGCACTCCCAGAATCTCAAATAGTGATCATACTAAACAGCTTCACCAAGTTTTGAGTTTTTAAATGAAAATCACTTTTCTGTGTACTGAAAACTGTTTGTTTGGAATGACTGTAAAAGCTGTAAAATTATATGCAACTGAGTGGGAAATGATCCTGGAAGTGTGTGATGTTTAATTACATATCAAGAGGAAATTACATTGGTTTTCTTTTTCCCTTTACACAAAGGTTTGTTTAACCACTTCAAATTCTGTTCCTGAGCCACCTACTATTTTTGTGACTTTCGGTTTACTTTGTTAAATGTGGTTTTTTACCTCTTCCTCCAGTACTCTTTAAATCCTGACTGCTTCTATAATTAACCCACTGCCAAGCCCATTTTACAATTAACACATTCTTCCCAAGACTGTTTTTTTACCTAGAATGACTAAGTCAGATTTCAATGTTCTGTGTATTAATTCCAGTGTCTTAACCAGTTACATGCTTAGTTTTCTGAAGCTGGAATGGGAAATAAGAAAGGTTTTTCAGTAAGAAAGCGATTATTCTGGAAATAAACATCCAGAAGTACCAACTATGTGTGTATATATATATTTGCAGAGTATACCATTATTTTTTTGACCTACCAGCCTCTAAGTTCAGATGTTACATTCTGAACTGTTACCAAAAGAACCCACAAAACTTAAATCAAACATTTACTTGCAGAACAAACACATCCAGATTTCAAAAATTATAGTAATGAACGAACTGTACAAATGCATGCTGGGAGCAGAATTTGCAGCTAACACTTAGAATATTATTCCATACAATATTCAGTGAAGGAGAATGTGTACAGTGGGCAAATGCTATTAAGATTTGTATGCTTTTAAAGGACATCAGTTACAAGACTAATTTGCAGGTTCTTCAGAAAGGAATGAACTTTTCTATCAAAGTATGAATTAAATAGATCAGGGTAATATTCAAGTATTTACACTCATAGCCACTAGGTAAGAAAGTAAATCATGTTGTTTTTCAATACCACTCCTCACTGTTTATTTAAAGCAATACTGTTCCAGTAGTCCTTTTGTGATGGAGAATTGACCTGATTTGAGAGATCACTAACAAAACAAGTGGTCTCAGACATCTTCAGAAGGTGAAAAATGAAAAATACACACATATATGAAACCATTCCTCCTATTTTCCAGATATTTTAGAATATTACTTAAGATTCCATCAAAAGAAAACACTTTAGCTAAGTGTCTCAAGATTCCAAAGGACAGCCAGGTGTATTTTATGTCTCATGTACTACTCATAAAGTTAGATCAGTACTTGTTGGAATGTGTCATTTTTAAAGGCCCTTCTCCATGGAGTAAGAAGGCAAAAATTTATATCCTTCAATTTAAACTGAACACAGACATCAACTCTTCATTTATAAAAATGATAGAATAATAGTTTTAGCAAATACTTAGAGAACTTGCTGTTTTCCTAAGATTTTACAGAGGATGCAATATATTGGAAGAGCTTAGGTTTCAGAAATGTTTAAAATCAATCCTAAATCTTCTATGGCAATCACTATAAGCCATTATGAAACTTACATACAATAAAATGAAAAATTTCCTAAGCAAAATTTGAATTCTTAACTACAAATGTTGACAATATACTTCTAGAGTTCAGAACATCCCTTTCCCCCTCCCACTCTTCACTGTTCTCATTAAAGATGCTACAGTGCTATGAAAACATGTTTTAAAAAGTCCTAAGGGAGAAGTTTCCTAGGGTCTTTGAAATTCCTCCTTTTCCTATTTCTTTACAGATTTCTAACACCAACACTGTTCCTGTAGTTTCTCAAAAAAGGCAAAAATAAAAATACCCTCTAGGTATAATCTTTCAATTTTCTATTACACTTCTCAGGTTCTTTTTTGATTTTTGAAACAAATGCAAACTGAAATGTGCAGCTATATTATTAGCTGTATCTTATTTTTAGTTAATCTTTTAGTGTGAAGAAGCAGAGGGTATCTGACCACTCTACTGCACATACTTACAAGAATCATTGAAATAACCTGCAAATATTTTTAGTTTGATCTCTTTTTTTTGTCTACTTTTTAAAAATTTACCTGTAGGCACAAAAGAAAACAAACAAACAAAAACCGCAAACCAAACCAACAAAAAAAGCATTGCTTCAGTTTCCTATCTTTATGATAAAAAACACAGGGCAAGCAGCTATCACCTATCTATATGAGAAATTTACTGCAATAAATTGCAGTAAATCTCTGCCTCCATTTCTCCCTTTTCAATATTTGAATATAATCATGCTAAGCTAGGGATTCCACAATTTTCATCACAAAATCCAACTGGATTTTAGAATACTTGTTACTTTATAATTTTGATTAAGCAGCTAAACATTTGTCCACGGATGAGTCAAAATATTCAGATATGGGATCATATTACTAGCAGGCTAAAAACTTAGCTTTGAGTTAGTCTGTTTAGTTTAACACATCCCATTATGAAATCAAGTGTTGCTCCACCACCTGCTCCCTCAAGGAGGAGCGATATGGCCCAGGAGCACTTTCAATCATGCAAGTGAGGAGGAATATCAGTTCAAATTCTGTCTCCTACATATATGTGTTTCCTGAAGTTTTGTTTCATTTTTCTCCTTGACTCTTCCTCCATCTTTAAGACCATTCTTGTAATGTAGAATTATAGTAACCAATCATCAGAACTTTTCATGTAATCATAGCGAAGAGTCACTCTACAAACTACTCTCTTGGAAGCACTAAATGCCAATACTAACAATTGTCTAGCATCAGAACCAGAAAATCCACTCAGCCCGACCATATCTGTTGTTTCCAGACACAGAAATCATGAATTTTTCTAAACATTTCAGCCATATGTGTGCTAGGATACTGAGTTATTGGATTGTTCTCCTGCATATTCTTCGCTTAAGAAACAACTCTGCTTAATGATTGATGGTGATGAAAAGTCATGGACCCTAAACCAGAAGTTTCTATTGTGTATAGTATCCCTACACTTGCACCAATTTGAATAAGCATGGTCTGTATTTAAAATGCTCTTACAAATACTGTTTAGCAACTGGCAACTACTATAGGCCTCTTTAATAATTAATATCCACAAAATTATGACAGGTGTCAATGACTTACTCTTAAAGTACTTGTATTCAACACGAGCACTATTATGGACGACTTAAACTTGGAGCAAAAAGATTTGTGGAAAGGCATATGACCTTCTTCCTACTACAATGGCCATCCCCTAATTAAGCAATGCATCTGATAGTCATTAACAGGAATGAGATAATGAATCACTTTCTCTCTTCTTTGTTAATTTGCTGTAACCAAGCGGCTAATGGATGTCAGAGCTGAGTGATTGCACTGATTATAGTGATTTATAGTTGCAACAAAACAATTTAAAAGCATTCTGATTATTCATGTTAAAGATGCTTTATGTTTTGTTTACTAAATGTTTTATGTTCCCCCTCGCACCCCTCTACACACAATAAGACAGGTCTTGCTGGAAAACTTGAAAGTTCTAAGATTTTTTATTGTTTCAGAGTAAGGCATTTCATTTTGTTTATAAAAAAAAAAGTTTACCCAGTAGAAATGAAAAGCCTTAGGGTGGAAAGAAAACTTCAGTGGTGCCTAGTTCAAAAGAAGACGGAAATAAGAGGAAATAAGGCAAACTTCAAGCCACTTACCTTAGGGCTCCCAGTCCCTTCCTCATTCTCTGCAGACACATCAGTAGCCAGTATCTCTGCTTTGATGATATCCAGAGCCCTAAGAATCCAGCTGTGTTGCCGTTTGATTTGCCTCTGTAGTTCCTTCCATTGACTTGCAATCATCTGCAGCATGTCCTTCAGTCCTTCTCCAAAATGAAGGGGGAAAAATAAAAGCTGTAAACTCAACAGCATCTTTAAAATTATCCTTTATTCAAATAATTACCAGGATATTTAAAATAATAAATGCAAAAAGAGTTTTAATGTGTTTTCTAATCAATAAATCCGAGCTTTATTATTGTTCATCCTGCAAAACAATGCTATAGAGACAAACAATTCTTTTAGCCATCATGTTAAATTTTGATTGAGTTTCAGCTGACAATTTCAAGAGAAAAATTCCACATAAACTGTCCTTTTCCTGCAGTAGGGAACACTGGTAATCTCTCCCTCTAATATCCAGTCTTTGTCTTGAAACATTTCATAATCCTCCAAAAACATTTTCCTTACCTCCAACTCTTTTAAATATTTCCTGTAGTTTACACATTACTATTTCCTACATTTATGATGACATGCACTACCCTCCCTAGCTATGGCATCTCTGTTTGGAACTATACAGAGAAGTCAGTAATTTCCTGTTGCTCTCACATAACACAGATATGTCTGATGCTGCAAAACAATAGAGGCACACATATGTAACATGATGAAGAAACAGTATAGCAAAGAGTAACTTCAACCTGGATGAAAAGCATGTTAAGTAGGCCAAAATTAAGATGGCATTCCATAGCAGTATATGCTGATTAAAACCCTATTAGCAGACAAGTCACGCAAACATCTAAAAATATAGGAGGTGGTAGGGATAAAGGGAAATCAGTATATCTCTCTCCCTCCTCTCAATTTAAGGCCTCTGAAGAAAAAGACAAGCCTAACCAAAGGAAAAAGGTATTTTTAATTTTAATCTAGACCTCATAAATATATTTAAATCAATGTAAGAATTAGTTTGAGTGGTAAAATAAAGCTTTACCAATGCAATTACTCATGCAGAGTATGTAAATACATATATATATTTGAAATCCTAGTTCATTATCTTAATTTTATTTCCATAGCACCTACATCAAAGAATATGTCAGTGTGAAGTTTTCAGTGATGTGATTTCAATTGAAACTCAGTTGAACAGCAAGACCAAAATAAAATGAACAGACTATTTGCAGGCAGTATTTCATTTTATAAGTATCACTGCATTGTATGCAGTATATGAAACATTTATAAATCTTGAAGGTCAATCTGATAATGTAAATATTAATAATACATAAGGAAGTGAATATATGCAGTAATTTACAGCAATGCTTCTTCATTCTTTAATAGTCTGGAGACATAAAGACTTGCAATATTTCAGAAGGATTTACCTGATTTGTGAGATACAATAAGCTCAAGAAGTTGGCGTCCTTCCTCTACCACGGCTTCTTTTAAAGCACAGTGGCTATCTACATTCAACTTAAAACTCTGCAAAAATAAAAGGAAAAAAAAAAGAGAGAGGGAAAAAAACCTCAGTATCAGACATGGGAGAGGCAGCTATCATAAAACACACATACAAAATTACTTGCTGTTTTTTATCAAGAACCACATCCCAATTCACCCGATAGCCAAACTAATTTGTGATACTAAAAGCTATTGATATTTTGATCTGGGCTCAAAATGTTTCCATTAGATCAGCAAAGTGCATCTGTGTTGAAACAGCTGACAAATCTAGACATTCATTAGGTTTTATGAAAAGTCACAACCCGTAGGCTATATCTGGAGTAACAGTGTTCTATAAAATACACTAAATTTATGCCACCACATATGAGCTCTGTTTTTTTCAGAGTTCTTTGAAATGTTGGTGATAGCACTATTTATGAAACCATAAAAAAATTACAGCATTGAATATATTGGCCTTATGTGCACTTATACAAATCTATTAATATTGTGCTCCTGAGTTAAGTCTCATATCCATTTTCAAAGAACAAATCAGTCTGCTTTAGATCTCTGCATTCTTAATTTGTAAAGCAACTATTTTTCAACCTTTTTTTGCTGGTATTTTTAGTCTGCAAAGGATCTCTGTTTAAGCAGTCAATAAAATATTTTAATTTTTTTATTATTACTTTATTTTTTGCAAATTGCATTAAGATCTAGTAATAAAGGAACTGGAAACATGATCTACTATACGTTATGCCATTTAATATACCAATGATAACTCGGATAAATTTTTTAATCATTTTCCAGACCTTCTCACTATCCTTGCCTGTAAGAAGGAGAAACAAAATACAATAGAGAAAAGGATACTTGCTGTATTTAATCATTAATTGTGTGCAGACCTAAATGCATACAGGCAACACATTTTCTCTTTGAAATGTCTATGGAATAAATGGAAACAATATTTGACCACTTGGAAAAACGAGCTCTTCCTTCTCTTGGGAATAAGTTAACTGGCAGAGATGAAAGGAGACTTTTCAAGTGCACATTCGTAGCTTCTGGTTTTTATAAAACTTTATACTTCTTCAAATGGTAGTGACCATGCTAGAAATGGAGTGATAGGTACCACAGAATACCCAAAAGCCCTCAATTCTTAAGGAAGCAACCATTTTCTTTCTCTCCTAACCCTTGCAGTCAGGTTGATTGGCATAACAAAAAATAATATTGCCAGAACAGTAATAAAACAAGGTACTTTTACTGTAATTTTTCATGGTTGAAAAAGGCATGCTGCTTAGACAGAGCCTTAACAGTCTTTGAGGCAGCATTGTACCTGACAGAGACAGAATGGTTTTGAGAATTTTCCATTTGAATAAAGAGCAATAAACAGAAATTTCGCCACATTTAGCATTTTGACTAGCCCAATTCTCCTTGTAGGGACATCTGAATACACTGTTTTGTACCAGCTTTTGAACAACTGGGCCAGTCAAGAGAAGTTCAAAAGGAAAAAAGATGCCTAGTTTATGTCTGTCCCTTTCTTAAATCTAGAGTTTTATGAACCCAAATCTAGAAGTTCTTTTTCATAAGAGCATGTCTGAAAAAGCACTGACAATATTTAATTTACTGTTTACTTAAAACAGGCTTGTACTGAATAGTTTGTAATCATGCACTTCACAGGAAATGCACTATGCGTGTGCCTCACACAGCAAAAGAGAACCTAAAGGACCTGAGAGTAGGTTGTGTAATTTCATATAATTGAAGTTGAGTATAGATGCAGCTGGATGTGGCAGTGTCTCAAGATGATGTGGATGTGTTTGATAGGAAAATTGGAAAAGATGAGGTATTCTCTTTCATTAGGAAAAAAACAGAGACTTGCTGTCCTAGAAAAGATTCATTTAACATAACGCACCAGATACTACAATACAGCTTGATTTTCAGGTGCACCTATTAACCAGTAATAATGTTAAACTGAAGAAGCAAAATAAGATGAATAAAGATGGGGCCAAACTTTTGGTTTCTGACTAGCAATATTCTCCTTGTGCAATATTCTTATTTTATGGATAAATTATGAGTGGCACAAATGCCATGAACATACACGAAATTTAGAAGAAATAAACTTTTCCCAGCAGAGAGGCAGCATGTCGTGGTTTAACTCTAGCCAGAAACTAAGCACCACACACAGCCTCTCACTCCCTACTCAGTGGAATGGAATCAGAAGGGTAAAAGCAAGAAAATCTGTGGGTTAACATAAAGACAGTTTTTATAGGAAAAGCAAAAGCTGTGCACACACACAAAGCAGAATGAGAAATTCATTCACCACTTCCCATGGGCAGGCAGGTGTTCAGCCATTCCCAGGAAAGCAGGGCTTCATCACACGTAATGGTGAGGTGGGAAGACAAATGCTGTAACTCCAAACATCCCCCCCTTCCTCCTTCTTCCCCCAAATATAGGTGCTGAGCATGATGTCATATGGTATGGAATACCCCTTTGGTCACTTGGGGTCAGCTGTCACAGCTGTGTCTGTATCCAACTCCTTGTGCACCCCCAGCCTATTTGCTGATGGCATGGTACAAGGAGCAGAAAAAGCCTTGGGTCTGTGCAAGCACTGCTCAGCAGTAACTGAAACATCCCTGTATTATCAACACAAATCTATAACATGGCCCCATACTACCTACTATGTAGAAAATTAACTCTATCCCAGCCAAAATCAGCACACATTAAAAAGAGAGAACCATTCACATAAGTTTAAATAAACAGAAGCAAATGTTTTTGATTTAGTGTGAGTTTTGAATTTAGAATTATATATGTATATATAATTTCTAGTAATTTCCTAAGGAAAAAGAAGTGGACAAGGAACAGAGGAAGGAATAGCCCTCAATCAATGCTCAAGGTTTCTCATACCTGAAGGGCTAAAAATGTGACACACGAAAAAGATAAGAGTTGGAGATGTAGCAAGTATTACATGTATATACAATGGAGAAATGCAAATTTGCACAGCTAAAGATAAAATCAGACCAAATATTTGGAATGAAGGAAGACCTTCAAACACAGAGGTCCTCTCCCGTCCTGGATATTTCCTGTTCCCTACCGTTTACTTATGGCATTTGGAAAATTGTAACTCTAACAGCGTGTGACCCAGGTACTCTGCTCCCCTCCTCCTCTGATCTTTCCTGATAATGAATGGAGCCTTTGCATGTGAAGAGAAGAAAGAAGAGGAGGGAAGTCAATTAATCAAAGCCATTTTTCCAGGCACATTTGCAGCTATAGAGCAGTCTAAATATCACACATGAGCACATATACATTATGGAAAATGCATGTGCATTGGCCTGACAGCAGCTTTTTAAACAACACATTAATGTCAGCCCTAGAACTACAGTGTATAAAATGTCGTTTACAAGTAGCAACAAGCAAAATTTCCTTACAAAGTTCTTTTCACTTTTTGTGATCACCATGTACCTATATATAACTATCAACTGCTTTTATTTAGCAAGAAAGGAAAAGTGAGGCAGAAATCATGCAGTTTTAGAAAAGCTACAGAACTATAATAAATGGAATTAAAACTCCAATGGTGTAAATACAGGCTATCTTCTGCTGATGGCATGGGGCAAAGGAGCCCAGCCTTCACAAAATGAAGGTGTCCCCTAAGTTTCAGGAAGCTTATTGATCCAGAAGATTGCAATAGTGCAGAACAGCCACGGGTTAAAAAAGCAGCACCTCCTGATCTATGCTGCACTCTGAACACACTAAAAATAAAAGAGCACTTTCCCAGAATATAATAATCTCTCCCTCATATCTTACTTTCCTGTACAAGTGGACATAAGAAAAAATTGTATGGAAAAAAAATATTTTAAGTCCCCCATAGGATTTATTTTAAGGTTGTAGCTACTTAAATTTAGGAAGCTTCTATCATATAGGTATCCTACACTGTGTACAGACATTGAGCTCTGATACGCAACATTTCACCCTCTGTCCGTAGAAAATCTTTATAATTTGGTAAAACACCTGGGTCTTGACCTATTCATATCTGCAGTAAGGACAGACAACTAGATATTTATATTTATTTTTTTTTCCAGAGGCACAGAGACTTACTATAAGCATGATTTTTTTTCAAGTCATAATGTATCAGTTGATTGCTTCTGGTGCACTGTCTCTGAAACACAAATCAGCATCTAGGTATCATGCAAATCTACAATGTATACATAAATATAGGTTAGTTTGGATGACACAGCAGTTGACACCTATTGTCAGATTAAGACAATGTATTAAAAGAAACATCTTAATTTCTCAGTTCAGCATACTATCAGAATGTGGGGTGCACTGGATTACTCCTGAAAGAGAATTTTCTTGAGGTTCATTTTTTATACTTTTAAATACCTTTAATAATAATATTACTGTTTCTAGAGTGTTTACTTTTTAGAGTAATTGTACAGACAATTAAAAATTATCTAACTGTCTTGGATTCTATGGTTTCAGAATTTGAAAAAGGAAGATAAATTTAAAATTTCCAAATAGGTTTTTTTCTGAGAAATCTACATTACTGAAATATGGACTTCTATATTTAGGTATAGTTGCATGTATATTTTGGCTAAGAATGTAGCATTTTTAATTACAACACCCACTGTGACAGATATAATTCAATTGTGAAATTTAGAGTAATGGGAACAGTCACTGTTAGAAAAGATATGGGATACCCACTTCATTTGTCTTAAAGGGAATATGACTTGAAACAATTCTTGAAAAAATTTATATGCTTAATACACAGCTTCTTTTTCAAGTCTATTGGTCCTGGCACAGTTACCTTCCAATAATTTGCTATGACAACAATATCAAGTTCTGAACTCAATTTTTGGTCAAGGAATGGCAGCTGTCTATTTTCTTCTTTTTTTTTTTCTTTTTTCCTTGAGCATTTTTCATGACACAAGAAGTCTCTTTTTGGACAATGCCTATTATTTAAGTTAAGAATTTGAGTTAATAATTTAAGTTAAGAATTTGAGTTAATAACCTAATAAGCCATGTAAAACCTAGTGGTATTTTCAGGCTCCTGAATACTACTTACCAATAACATCCAATAAATCAAAAAAAGAACTACTGCGTAAGTTGTCCTTATATTAACATGGAAATGGTTGTACATTTAACTCCTAGTAAAGCCTCACTTCTTTTAGTTAAGCTTACTTAGTATTAAGTAAGCACCACTAGGATATCTTTTCCTGGGAACTAAATATTACGTGTGAAATGGTTTCAGTCAATATCTCCTTTGTTCATGTTTTCCATAAAATCTAGGTGTCTACAAAGAATTTTTTATTTTCTTCTTTTCTTTTAAGCTGTATTTTTATCTGACTGACACTCCATCTGCTAAACAGAACACAAGCACTATGGAAACGCTTTATGCAGCTCCATAGTCAAGGTTGTGTCTTACAATAGCAGGGACTCTACCTTTGCTTTTTAAGAAGAGCACCCACTATGTGCTTTTCCTTCTCTTTCTAAAATGAAGAAGAACATGCCCTCCATATAGCATGAATATGAAGAAGAATATGCCCTCCATGACCAAGGGGCCAATTATCACCAAATGCTAAGCAAACCTTTAATTCCTAACACAACACGACCATCATTTGCCCTAGATGAACCACACATTTTCTTCTGTAACCAGTGGAAAATCTTAGATATTTTTTAAGAGTGAATAGTCAGTGGAAAGCAGATTTGATCTTCTATCCTCTGCAACGACGAAAAGATTCTAAAAGACAAAAATTTTTCAAGTTTCTCTGGGGGCAATTCCTTCCACTGGCCTCTGTGAGGAGATAAAAATGGCCAAAATAACTATATCACTTTTTATGTTGGTTCACAATACCAGATTATAATCTGAAATGCTTTTAAAATTGACATAAAACTGGGAACCTCACTACTGAAATCTCATAATCGTCATGTCATACAAGCATTGTGCTACTGTAGATGTAGATCAGATGTAAGATGGTTTGACTGCTCAGAAAATTTCTCTCTTTAAGTTATCATTCATCTAAACATAATATTAAATGAACATTGTGGGATCAAAATGCTTAGTAATGAGCTAACTACAGCAACCCTGGGAATGATTTTACCTTCTGATGACTCATGCATTCTCCATCTTTCACTTGATCTGAATGTACATTTGTCTGGGAGGAATCAATCTCATTTATGAGGAGACAAACGGCTGGGAGTTTGAGTGAAGAGCAAGCAAAATTTGTTTAAAAGTGGAACAAATAAGAAATAAACAAGTCTGACTAAGTCTTGATTGAGAGAAAGGTTCTGTCTGGTTTTGTCTGTTTTATATTTCATGAATCTGAACACCAAGCAGAAAGCATACTTAGTACTATATCAGAGGGTGTAGTAGATGGGACTAATGGAGTTAAATTAAGAAGAAGAAAATTTAAGATAAATATGACATTTCCCATGAAAGTCAGATCTATTAGATTGTATAGTAACCTCCTAAGGGAAACAATGAAAGCCTGGATCCCTTGAGACCATTAAATCTAGACAAGATAAAAATGTGGGAGTAAAGGCTGCAAATGCACTGACAGAGCAGTAACCTAGCTCTGTCACATGGCCACAGAATTTGTGTTGGGCAGGCAAAACCAAATACTAAGAGGCAGGCTCTACTCCAGCAGTCCCATAGTAATTCATATCTCTGTATAATCACCTCACCCCTTTCTTCTCTGTCACAGCTTCTGCCATCCCAGTATTAAACAAGCGATGAGTTTTTTCCCTTTGTTACATGTTAAACATGAATAATCCGATCTTCCTCACATTAAATGCTTTATGCCCCTCAGTTACTGTTTCTCATTCCTCATTTTGTCTGTCATCTTTTAGGTATTTTAGTTAAGTTTCGAATGCATCATTTTAGATGTGGAGAAAAAGGATAGCTGGCCCTACTCTCCAGGATGTCTATTTTTGCAGATTTAGAAGACATAGAGGCTATTTTTGCAGATATTTTTTATTTCAAACTCACATAAATTCTTCTGCTGCCAGCTCTAATTTATTTTCTGTGTTTTACTATGTAAATTTGTCTTTGATTGTGCCTGTCCAAACATTTTTCATTGTCAAAAAAAAGTTCACGAGACTTCCTAAATTGAATCTCCGTTTGTCTATTATCAAGAGACAACAAGGGAAGAACACAGGCAGGAAACGGCATGGGTAAAATTGCTACACAGTGAAACAATTCCTAAGTTGCCATAACCATGGTGAATTGCACACACAGCCCACTGCATACAATTGCCCTTAATCATTTCTTGCCTTCTTGAGATACTCAGAAAATAATCTGCAGAAACCACAGTTTTCTAACTTGTTTTTCTGGCTTATCTTACACATCTCTTCCACCCAGAGACACACCATGCCCAAAAACTATTTAATCAAAATATTTCCAAGTTGGATTGTCCTACCACATGCAGAAAAAAAGTCAGCCAAGAGATAACAGCTTTCCAAACCAAAGATGTATTCATGGGGCATAGCAGTCTTGGCAAATATGGAGTTACCACAGGGAAAATAACTTAAACATGTACATTATTTAAATCTTAGTTAAATTTACTTACTATCAGACCAAAATGAAATCTCTGGCATTAAATAACACTACGTAGGTTTTAGAACAATTCTTGAAAGATTCTAGTTTCAGGGAAATATGAAGGAGATGTAATTTGTTTTATGTATGTACAGACAAAAAGTTTCATGTAATTTAAAGGTGAACTAAAATTCATTCTTAGCAAAACATAGCTAATAAATTAAGATCCCATATTATTAACCCAATTAATTTGCAAATAAAAATATTTATCAATCAAAAACCTCTATTAATTTCCTGGATTTTCTATATTTCTCCTGAATGCTTTGGCATTGCAAACATCAAAACACAGAGAGCAGTTGTGTTACTTTGAGTACTTAAAATGTGAAGGATATTATGCCTCTGAGTAACATAGCACAGAACCACGGGAGTGGTCAACAGCTCTTGGCAGGTAAGTAAAAGCAAACAGAAACATTACTGAAAATGTGCTTGTTTGTCCTTTGAGATGTTGGCATTATTTTTTTAATGATTTACAATCTCCAAATTTTATAAAAACATTTCATTTCATTTCCAAAAACAAATCACTGACTGCATCTATATTGATAATACCAGCATAACAATACTAAAATTTCAGGCAATAGCAGGCATTTTTAACAGACAAAAAAAATTACAATTAACAGAGTTCCTACATAAGCATGAAGCAGTTTATTTATAAAATAAACATTAATTTCAAAAGTTTTACAGTTCAGGGTAGTGAGAATCAGGAGGGAGTGAACATTTGCAACACTGCCAAATCAAGTTACCCTGTCCTTTTCAGCTTTACCAACAAGTGGAAATGAAATTTAAAATTTCCCAAAGTCTGAATTCTAACTTTTTAAACCTCAAAAAATATAAACCTCCTCCCCAACACACACACACACAAAAAAAAAAAAAAAAAAGAAAAAAAAAAAAAACAACAACCAAAAACACCAAACCACAAAAAAACCCAGAGCAATACATTTGTTCTTGAGGCACAGATCATACACTATACTTTCATACATGTAGAATACAAGACTTCAAAATCCTCACAAGTGAGAGAGTTCAGATTTTGAACATTACAATTTCCCTTTTCCTTCAGTAGAAGAAGCAAAGCTATTTTAGGATGACATCCTCTACTTCTGGTTTAATGCCTCCTCTGTCCAGAGATGACTGGCTCTCAGAACTAGAAAAGCTGGGGCAGTTCCCCATGAAGCTAGTTAACAATCAATATATTACAGGCAGGTCCAGCAGAGCTACATTTTATTATGGGGCCCCATCCTGTTCCTATGCAAAACTATGTAAATTGGGGGGGTTAGCAAAGACTGTCCTGGGAAGTTTGAACCAATCAAGAACCAAAGTAAATGCAATTTCTTTAATTTTTTTTTTTTTTTTTTTTTTTTTTATTTGCAGCTGTACGAAGTACTTAAACAAGGGTAGGTATCTACAAATTTGAAACGCAGGATAGAAAAGAAGTAGTACTCTTAGGAGTATTAAGTCTCTAGGAAAATTATAAAGAAATTATTTCTTATACTACAAGCTTGCACAAAATAAACCTCTGCAGTGGCACTATATGTACAGGAAGACAGTAAATGGACATTCCCTTCCTTCGTTAAAAACACACACAGTAATAACAGATGCAAAAATCAGAATAGACCTCCTTCTGTGCTACTAGAACCACAACCATGGCCCACTCTTTCTCCTTACAAAGAAATGATTTGTTTTAGCTTTTCTTCATTGTATGGTCTTATGGGAAACATCTTTAGATCAAGTGTAGTATTTTTGTATTGGTCAGAACAGCAGTGCTGTTATTAGAAGGGTAATATACCTGGATTTTCTTTCTTATATGCCTGATTTTACTCTTCCTTAGCTGCCAAAAATGTATTAAAATGACAGCAGTATTTCCTACACTTTAAATCAAGAAACAGAAAACTTTACATAGAGGTTATTTGGTTTACAGATTTTAAAAGCTGAATAATAGTCAAAACTGACAACATACATGTATCTGTTTGTTTAAGTTTGCTGTCTTACTTCCCATTAAATCATTTATTTGCCTGTGAAATCTGCTGAGTTTAGTTCACATCTCTGATTAGTATGTTCTGCAGGCTGTTTCCTATGGAAAAGGACATACACTCAGGAACCCATGCATATCTAAAATGCCTTTCAAGATAAAAAAAACACCATAAAATTTAAAAATTTCAAACTAACAGTAAGCTAAACAAATTCAAATCAAAATCGTTAGAGAAACAAAATATTAGGCCACTCATGGTGCTCACTCTTTTGTGCCATCATCCTGCAGAAAGTATTCTATATTTTGAGGAAATTATCTCATATAGCTGCCATGCACATTGGAAATTCCCATATAGCAAAAGTACAATACATACCTTAGCCATTTCAGAGGCTTTAATACCCTTAATAAAATTACCATTACCACTGCTGCTGCAAAGACAGACAGTAGATTAGCCCAAGGCATGTGTGTTTAACCTTATTTTCAATAAGAATAGATATTTAATACTTCTCTAAACTGACATTTTTCAGAAAATGAGATTTTCCAGGGAGATGAGAATGATCTTTTTTCAGACATAGCAGTCTTGTTACAAACAGACAATCAGGCATCATGAAATATCACTGAGGCATCATTACTTCACCAGCACAATTTCTTAAATGTGAAAATACAATCTATTTTCTGTATGAAGGCGTTTGTTGTTTACAGCTCAGAAACTGCTGAGCCATGATGTGGCCAGAAACATTTATTACGGAGACAGAAAAATTCTTATTTCACTTCTCTTTGGATAATAAAACTCAAGTCTCCTGTATCTTAAGAAGAATTTGGTTCTGAATGGAGATGACATCTAAACATTCTGTACAGAAGGAAAGGAAATTCTAGTGTGAATTAACTTGTCTAATTTGTTTTGAAATACTAATGACGCTTGCTCTATGATATTTTTAAGACTCTAACAAGTAAAGTAAATATGGTGACTGAGAAGTTCATACCAGTTCATATAATTAACTGATTCTGGGCTAAAAAGTATCTTAATGTGGCACAAACCTTGTGACTAAATTGGAGTAAATATTACTGACAGGGATCTGAAAAGAAAACTAAGAAATTACTATTTGTGGAAATTATCAGCATATCCAAACCACTTTTTGCACTGCAGTAACTACATACAATCCTCACCACTTTTGGTTTTTACAGAACAATATTTGCTATTCTAGTTTCAGGTAACCAGGACATATATTTTTGCCTAAAAAAACCAAGAAGCAAGGACAGCCTTACTGGACAAAAATATTTTACTGCTAATTCCAAGTTTCTAAGACTTTACCTTAATTAGTTTTATTTCTACTGAAAAAATATTGTTTGCCAACATCCTCTAATAATGCAAGAAGTATTTAAAAAGTTGCACCTAAATAAGTGTAAACTATGATATTTTTCATTTGCAGGATCGCATTTAAAATTCTTGTGTTCCCTAGCCCTCCAGACACAGATATGGCTTAGTACAATGACCTAAGAGCACACCACACTAAAGTGCACAAGTAGGAGTTGTGCAGCAGCAAGAAAACAAAGTACTGTGTTAACAACAAAGGAAAAAGTTAAGACTACAGAATTAAAAGTTCTAGGCCAGCAAATATATATAGTACTTTTTGTCTAAACCTTACCCTCAGTAGTTCTTCACAGCAGCTAGCTTACCTCCTCACTCTGCTAAAACAATGTCTCTTATCAGGCCATGGATAAAGTTAAATATCTTTTTTAGCAAATTAAAATGGTCAAGAGATACATGGTGAATTCTTATTTGTCAAGCTGGTTACAAAGTCTGCTTGGTTTCACAAGCACAGCAGTACCACCTAGACAGATGCTTTTAGCTCATAAGCTGCCTTCAGGATACTGTTTTTGATGAAAATTGATTTGCATATCACCAAGTCTATGCTTAGAGTCTGCTAGTAGCTGATTTTGATAAGGGTGCCAATGGGCAAGAATCAGCATAACAGAAAATGAGAGATACGAAAGATAAAGTGAATCAGAAACCCTTTTTAGTAAGGTAAATGAAGCTATCTTTTCATTAGGAACTGATTTTAACCTAATTGTTCAAAAAATTCAAAACCTGCTTCATTTTTTCTCTAGTAGGGCTGACTGACACCTTTGTGGAAAAGTAGAGTTCTGCTGAAAAACACGCCCGTTTTATGAAAACATATTAGTGTTTTCGACATCTGCTGGCTTGGGTGGCTGCCTGCAGAGTGCCAGATGTTCAAGGGGTGGCTGCTCCATGTCAGCTCTTCCATATGAATGGGAAGCACACAGCTCCCAAATCAGTTTAACCAACATTACTGAGTTGTGAAGACCTGTAAAATTGAAATAATAATTTCAGTCACTATTCCAGGGATCTCTGAGAGCATTTTCATTTATAGATTTGTGCTTTGGTGTTTTCTAAAATGAAGCATATAGCAACTTTTGTTCTGCAGAACATCAGGGAGCTGGGTTTTTAAATTTGCAAGAAACTGTTCTCTAAGCTGGAGATAAGATTGTCTGTTATAGCACACATTCAAGATGAAGACTACCTTTCAATTTTTAGAAAAAAATTCATACTCTTAGCAAAATGTGTGGTTTCTCATCATGGCAAAATCAATGGAGTTTAAGTTGTAACTGTGGTTGAAGAACAAAATTTCAATAGGTCTTGCAGTTAATAATTATAATTGTGGTGTATTTAGGTACCAGGCCTATGTGCATACACAGTGCATTTAGTTATGAATTCCCTTGGTGACCCAGGAACTCCCTAGCTAGTCTCTGTGCAGATGAGATAATTGGGAAAAACAGACCAAATTGAGGAGAGGCTGCCTTCCACCTCCACCACAGTGTGCTTCACTGCTTCAGGAGCTGTCCAGGTGGGACCTTCCAGATACTTACAGAGATGCCTCTGCAGGCAGCTCTGGGTGAGCCAGGAGCAATAGACAAACACTATTCACGTGCTTCAGAGTGTTGATTGACATCCTTGTGGACAGTATTGCCAGGCCAGGTATAAGAATTAACAAGAGCAATTGTTTGGGGAATTGTACCAATTTAAGCTGATGTCATGCTATGACACTTGTAATAGACTTGCACTACCATCCTGTTCAAGAGATCTGATTCCTTACGCGAGCATTATTTTATGCAAAGATTTTCAGAAGTTGATTCTGTAGGTTTCTTGTGATGCCTTCTTTTTTTTTAAAACACACTCTATTTATGTGTCTGTGCCACACCATTTCTTGAAATGTCAAAGATGAAGAAAAGGAAGGCTGAGTGGGGAGAGATTTTAGAATTCAAACCTTTATCAACAGTTTACATTGGAATCCTAAAGTGACAGCCTACAATTTTACATAATGAAAAATTTGGAAGATGTTCACAACCTTCTCCTTGTCACCTCTGCAGAATTTTTCCCAACCAATGACAATGGGAACAAGTGCATTTTTGTTGCTCCTGTTATTTTCTTTTCTTAAATTTGACAGAAGAGATTTCATTCATAAATGCAAAATATTCTCCCTTTATGGCACTAATTTTTTCATCACAACAAACATATTTCGAAGAAAATAGCATCACAGTTCATGGAGTTGATAACTTGTGTCAAAGGCTAAGGATACGTCTCTACTAATAAAAATACTTATCTACACTGAGTATTCACTCATTCTGTGATGAGAAAACCTGCACCAGTGAGGAAACAGTTATGAGATATGCTAGTCTAGATGCACTACATAGGAAACAACCAAGACATTTTCTTTGTTTTCCCAGCTAGTTTACTACCAGTGTCTGTATTATAAACCCATAAGTCTGGAACCTAATCTTATTAAATTATTTACTTCAGCCTATCTTAGGTGTGTCTGACATGTGTGACCTGACTGGCAAAAGAAGAAAATGAGAAGTATAAGTCCCTCACACAAACCATGATCACCATGGCCTTACAATGCTCAGCTAAGAGAAATCTCAACAGTGAGCTTAACATGAATAGAAGTTCATATACTTCTGTTTAAACACAGATTAGGATGTCTGACAGATAAAAGCCACTGAAAAGCTGACAATCTAGTTAATACAAATAACTATCTTCCATGCTACAAAATGCTCTGTATTTTCGGCTGTGTAGAAACCAGTATGATAACATACATTATCTGAAATCCAAGCACCAAAACTCAGTTATGTTTTTTCAGGTTATTTAGTGGGTTTTTCACTAGATATAGATGCCATAAAATAATCATAATATTATCAAAAAAACTGAACCATTCTTTAGATATTTTACTTCTTCAGTGAAGTAAAAAAATCCCCAACTTGTTTCATAATACAATGATCCTGAAGCATATGAGGATTTTCTTAGCCCAGATACACAGAGAACAGCTAGGAGCCTAACTACTGACATGGCAAAGTGAGGTTGTACAGGTGCCCACATAGTCATTTATTCAGACTACCTCTAGCAATGATGGAGTTGCCTCTGAGCTACTATTCCACATTCCAGTCTGATATAGATGAGTTTGGCCTCATCTCCCCAAGAACCACATGGAAAAACTGGAAGTAATTTGTCTGCAAATGAGCTACTATGCTCCTCCCCACTGAAGAAAGGGGGAAAGGAACTGACTGTGAGAGTTACTTAGCCTGGTGATTACTCTGTTACCTGGAATATGATTCTTTTTATCCAGTCAAGAGTGAAAATTGCGATTCTACTCATAAAAACTTCTCACCAAAAGTTTCATGTTGCAGAGTACAAAGAAAACAAATTGAAGTGACCAATGCCTTTTCTGAGGTCTGATTTCACAATGTGCTCTGTGCCTTCAGAGCACCTGTAAACACAGTGGGAATCATGGGACTGAGTGCAGAAGGCAAGGTAAAAATCTGAACTCTGCCACAAAACACAAAATCTGCAACATAAGGAAAAATGAAGCGTCTTCATACTGCATTTGATAGACAACCACAATGGGCACTTAATCCAGTGACTGCCCAATGGCACTACTACAACAGAAATGTTTAAGAGCAAAAGACACAAGAGCTTTCTGTATAGCTGAAGTCCCAAAGCAGTTCTCAGTTTGGTTTTAATTGTATATGTAGTTGATGTATATGTAATTAATTTAATAATGGTCACTCCAGTATTACGGTAGGTATTAAGATGACATTTTTTCCTGTAATGCATCATGTGGCTTCCTGGGACTGTCAAATAATTTTCTACCATAAGATCATCAGAGATTGGAAATGAGGCTGAGCTTTGGGAGTGGATAATCTGGTGTGGGCACGGCTAATGCACTGTTTCATATAGGGGGTGTCTAGGTCATTGGCTCAGAGTAGTGCTATCACCATATTTCCTTCCATTTCAAACCAGTAAGAACCTAAGATTTTGGCAAAAAGAGAAGAAATTTCTTAATTTAATTTTCTGTACTTTTTTTTTTTTATTTTCCTTTTAAATAGGAAAGCTAGGCAAACTACTAGGTAGCTAGAGTAGTTTACCTATTAAGATACCTACCCATTTAACAGCATACATTGAGCTCTGTTTTCTACCTACAGTATAAAATCTGTATTAATTAAATGACAGAAATTCACACCAAGAAAAATAATTGAAGCAACTATTTCAAATATTTTGTTTAAATGACACTGTGCTATGTTAAAACTGTGGGAGAATAAGAGTTCCTCACTAATAAACACTTCCATTAATGTTACAACATAGTAAAAATCCTAGAATGATCAGCAGAAAAAAATATATTTTATCCTCGTTATTGTGTTTTCTTTCAGTTTGGACATAAATTCTGAATTATAATGCAATTCTGCCTTTTAATTTAATTTTTACAAAGTTATCAGTACATATTTCAAGTACAGCAAATAATTTGTGGGTATTTTCATTAAAATAAACTGCAATGCTGCAAATCTCACATTGAAATATAGATGCATACTAGTAATTAAAAAATAATAATCAAATAAAAAGCACAGCAGAACACTTCAATTACTGATAGCAATCATAGTATAATCTTGTCCTACCAAGTGTGTCTCCAGGTACAGTTTAAGGCTGTCTGTCTCTGCTTTAGGAGGAGTCCAGTTCTCTGTTGTTTCCATGGCTTCATTTAACCAGTGAATAAATTCATCCAGCTTGCTTACAAACCCCTTACCATGTAAAAAAAAAGAGAAAGAACAGGTAAAGCACATTTATTAGCAAAATGGCAACGTGAAAAATGTATGCTCGATTTTATTATATATATATTTATTTTTTAGCTAAAAGAGTATTTAACCTCTTACAACCTAAAACTAACTAACAAACAAACAAACAAAACAATTAGAGAGTGGTCTTCTGGTAACTGAGTAGCAGAACAGTGTTTCTGGGACTAATCCAATGCGATATTTTGGGACAAGATGATGTGGGATCCATATGACTGTGATGAAATAGAGAAAACAGCAAAGTTTTAGAGAATATGAGGGAGATATATAAAAAGCTTCATAGAAATTATAATGAAAATTGAGCTTAAGACCTTGCACTGGGCAGTACTATGAGCACTGGATATTGACAAAAGGACAGAACAAAGCTGCATTCACAAGGTATATATAGCAGATCGAGGGAAGAAAATGCTTATCAGAACTTAGGTGTTGTGATTCCTGTTTTGGTTCATAGCATGAGACTCAGAGAGAGGAAATCAAACAGTAGATGAGGCAGAATATATAGCATTTAATATAAATATTGCTGATTGCATATGAGCCACACAGATGGTGCTCCGGAGAAGACAGGAGCTCCTGCTTCTCAGGAGCACCATTTATTTCGAGATTAGTACCAATTATATTGTCTGATTAAAAATAGTGCCCCTGAATTTACATGATTGGATGATTCTATAGGCACATACTGAGTACAGATAATTTTATCGAAGTCTTATCCACCACAAAGCAAGAGAGTAAATGGAATAAACTGACCGTGATGTTTATAAGCACCCTGAAAATTAACTCTGAAGAGGAATGTGCATCTATTACAAGCATTGTAAGACTAGATTAAGTTAGGTCTAATACTGGTTATATTATTAGTCATTAGCTATGAATTTCCAGCATAGTGAGAATTTTAATTTCAGCTGGGTAACAACTCCGTATATACACTCAGCACCTCAGTCTCGCCACTCTATTTATTAAATGATTTCTGCTAATTATTAGTCCATTCAGATAGCTAAAGGCAAACTAAGCATAAAACTTTTAAACATCCTTGAGTGTCTCAGGAGCCCAAATCCTCTTCTCCAAAGTTGCCTGTGAAACTGGAATTCTAAACAAGACAAAAAAAGGAGTCTGAGCAGTAGGTGCACAGCTGTATTATTTAAAGCTCAATAGTAATAACCTAGACAAAGCAGAACCACACTTCCTTGAAAATTCAAGGTAGAATAGTCATTTTGGTCCAGCAACCAACTCGTGGCTCCCAGTTAAAGCAGCAGTGCTTCTAAACCAAAGCTAGAGTCTGGCAGGAAGCTGCAGTGCATACTGCAAGCATGACAGCACCCACTTCAGCACTCTGAGGACTTTAATTCTTTATGTGAGTCCCCATAAGACCTCGGGATAAGGAGACTATTGCTATCTCTATTCATGGAATCCACTGTATATCAAACCATTATAAGGAAAAAAACTGGTATTGTGCAAGTTTCATTGTAAGCTATTTTCTACGATATTCCAGAAAGGGGGAAGAAAGACAGAGAAAGCAACCCAGTGGCTATGGTGACTGAGACAACGTGCCTTTATTCTGGGGCAAGTAATGAAAGCAACTACATCTGCTGTCTCCCAACAGCAGGCTATCATACCACAAGGCTATATTCCCTGTCATAGGCTAGGAAAAGCCTGATTTTGTTCCAATCGGGGTCAGCTTTTTTGATTGACAAGCAATTTATCCAGTAGAAGACAAGCTGCGACTTTTGGCGAAATGCTTAAAAAGGCTGGGTGGGGGGAGGAGCGATCTCTTTGTCTTCCGGTGTGGCAGGCGGGGGGACAGGGAGCCACCAGGGCCGGCCGGCCTCGGTGCCCCCCAACCCCGGGCGGCTGCGGCGGGCCGGGCCGGGCCCCGATGCTGCTGGAGCCGGGGCAGGCCGGGTCGGAGCTTTAGGAGCCGCTGTCTCGCAGAGAAGCAAACAGCATGGAGAGGAGAGAGAGCTCGGACGGAGTGCCCCTTCGCCCTTGCTCTTCTTTTCAAGCCGAATAAACCAGCGCACGGCTTCTAAACGACTCAGTTTCCCGCCGCAGAGCCACGTGGGCAGCCCGGCAGCCCGAAAAGTTTAACCCTTTGTTGTGAGCAGATGGACTTTCCTAAACATCATCTTTCTCCGGAAGAAGAACAAATATAGCGAATAGAAAGACACAGCATGGAGCTACAGTCGGTAAAGGGAGAGTGAAAAGGACTTTAAGGCAAAAGGACAAGGAGTGGCCTAATTTTGGCTGGACATTTCTGGTAAACTATAGAGACTGAACTAGTTTTTTTCCTGTAACATATAAATGCTTTTGGGGGGATGTAAGGTTCTAGTTAAAAGTGATATGAAGCTTTTTGCTCCTAAAGAAAGAGGAGATTTGTTTTTGGGTCTTGAGATGATTTTGGAAATAGAAGAAGAGAATCTTTGTGTCATACTAGAGGAGGCATCCTTAAACAGTACCCCGATAAGCAAATATGGCCCATGTGCAGTGTTAAGAGAGCTGCTAATGGGTAGGATTTCGCAGTTTGCAGGAGTTCCTTTAAAATCCTCGCAGATGTAGAGCATGGGATGTCTATATAGAACCCAGAGAGACTCCTTTCCTAAAAGAACTGATAAAAGGTTATTTTTAAAATGGTAAAACTGGCTGAAGTTGCAGGTCATGTCTTTTTATGTTGAGTGAAGAAAGGTAAAAAACTTAGAAAGAGAAAGAAAGATGTTCTAGAAGTTTCATTTGTTGTTGTTGTTGTTGTTTTTCCTTTTTTGTTGTTGTTGTTTTTGTGTGTATTAATAAACTATCTTTGTAATTTAAAGATAAGCCTGTTTTGCTTTATATTCTTCCAGTCAAATGAAATATAGAACGTGATAAAACCATCACATTCCCCCATGTCAATCTACAGACAGGGGCATGATGTTCTCCTTGCTCCATTGCTTACTTTCTTCCAGCTCACACTGGAGCATAAGAGATGCCAGACTGGCAGAGGAGTTGGAGACGTGAGCTGAGGAAGAGAAGAGCAGAAGGAGTAAAGTCCTTCTTGTCCCTCCAATAAATCTCTGCCTGCATTTTAGCAACGTGCTGTCCTTGAAAGACAAGGTGATATGGTAAGCAAAAAAAAAAAAAAAAAAAAAGAAAAAAGGTTCTCTCATGTACATGCATCATGTATTTTACGGAGACAGACACATATAACATCTGCCTGCAGTACTGAATGTCTGTATGCCTTCAAAAGGGTGCTCGGAAACACTGAAGCCTTGCAGCAGTATAAAAAGCAACTATTAGCCACAGAGTTCCTTCTGCCCTCTCACAAAACCTGCCTGTGTTGTAATGTCTGCTACTTCGTGCTAGTGCTCAGACACTCGCAAGCATCCAGCTCCAGCAGCCTTGTGCATTCTCTCACTGCCCAGTGCGGAGCAGGGAATGCCTGGGGACTCGTCTGGAGGCCTGGACAAAAAACATAGAGAGTCTCCTACAGAATCACGATGAGACATGTTATCTTAAAAAAGAAAACAGGAAAAAGGGGAAAAAGGAAAGAAAAAGAAAGAAAAAGAGAAAAAGAGAAAGAGAGAGAGAGAAAGAGAAAGAGAAAGAAAAAGAAAAAGAAAGAGGCTGGAAGCACCAGTGCCACCTGGCACGTTGGGACCGCGGCAAGGGACATGGTGCCCGGGGGGAGCCCGCGGCAGGGCAAGCAGCGGCCGCGGCCAGCCCCGGCGGGTTCTCTTCTGCCAGGCTGCACAAATCACAATAATCCTACCATTTTTCAAATGACGGCTATAAAATTTTATTGAAACCATTCACAAGCGCACATCTGTAGCAGCCGAGCGCGGCGGAGAGCGGGCCGCGGGAAGGGCAGGGCGGGACGGGCCGCGCGGGCCGCCGGCTGAGGGAGCGCCGCGCGCCCGCCCGCGCGCCGTGCCTGGGCCCACAGCGCCACCTCCCGGCGCAGGGACAGCACGGCGGGGACAGCGCGGCACGGCGGGGACAGCACCGCCGCGACACCAGCGCCAGGATACCAAGGAAGGGACGCCCTTCTGCGCACACTAGGGCACAAATTACAGACGGTCCGGTTTCAGCTGCTAAAGAGCGTGCGTAAATAGAAAATTATTTGTATCGCAAATTGTACGTGAGATTAAATCTCAGCAATGCAGGTCCCACTTCATTCGCCCTGAATTAGTGATCAAAACAATGCCCCCGGGGTTTTTTTTTCACAGCGCTGCCCAGGACTCCATCCTATTTATTTGAACAGCCTGATGCCGGTGGGAAAGGAAGGAGCCGCCTTTATCAGCCAGCCGCCAGCTCCGCGGGTCCCCCCTGCCCGGCAGGGAGCAGCTCCGGCTCGGGGATGGATGGAACCCCGTGCAAGGATCCCCGGGCGCAGCGGCTCCGGAGTTACGGGCCCGGCCGGACGCTGAGCGGCCCCCGCTCGCCTCTGACTCGCTGCCAAGGCACAGTTACCTGCAGGCTCTGAGGCTGAGGCCAGTGCTCGCCGCCGGCTGTAGCCGAGCTCTGGCACGAACGACCCTGCCCGGCGGGCCCGGCTGGGCAGCCTAGGGCACGAACAAACGCCGTCTGCTCTCCTAGAGTCAGAGAAGGAGCGGTATCGGTGGTCCATGTAGCCCTGTCACAGCTATAGATCCGGATCTTTAATCCTCTCAAGGCTGATAACGGAGTGGAAGCCCAAAACATAACTTATCCCTGACTGAAGGGCCACTGGCCCTCCGCAGACTGACCACCACGGAGCCGTTTCTGTGTAATCAAGATGGCCTCGTTAACTAGAATACAATTAATGACATGCATGTCGTCAGGGGCACAAACAGCAATATAATAGTTCCTCTTCTTACCATCTCGAATATTTCCCAGGATATACGTTTTAAATAAAAGGTGAAGACAAAACCAGTTCTAAAAAATAATGCAGATAACATTGTCTTACAATACAGAAAATCTATTGTGACACTCTCACAAATATGCTTTTAAAAACAGATTACAAGAGAAATTATATTAAGACAAAGGATAGGCAATCCTAAATTGGCAATCCTAAATCCCAGTCCAGGAATATTCAGTGGAAGGAATAAATTTATAGGATGACAAACTTTAACCAATACAGAAGATTTTTTTTTCTCTTCATTTAATAAGATATTCACGAAAACATTTTACATCCCTTTCTAGACACTTTTTACCTTTCTACCTTTTTAAATTGAGATTATGTTTTTCTTTCTCTGGATATTTTTTCATTTTTAAGATGGGAAAAAGTTTCAACAGGTAAAAACTTCAGTGAAGGTAGGCTGATTTCTCCTGTTTAAGAGTCTGATCTATGTAGGATCGCACTACAATGAAAAGACTGTCAAATCTACCCAGCTTGTACTTTGGTAGAAATTAACAGGAAATTAAAATTTCATATTTCCCATCAAAACTTATTGGAAATTGAAAACTCATAGCTGGCTACATTGAATCCAAAAATTACTGTACAATTCCTCAGAATAGAAGGGAACAGAAGAAAAAAAACCACACCAATAATCCAGTCTCTGCCTTTAGACCAGCTGGTTCAGTTTTGCAAATATTATAGTTTTGCACTGTGCTAGCAAGCTAGACATAAAAACTTGAGCTCCTACAGCATAAAGTTATTCTTAGTCTACACTGCTTAGCAGAGAAACAAATGGTTGTTATTGGATGATTTGTAGCTGCTTTTGTAATAAAGTTTGCAGATAATGATAAAGCCATACCCTACCTGGGAAATTTTTAAACGTTGACCTTTAAAACCTTCAGCCTTCCATTTTGTTTCATGACAATTTTACAGATTCTCCAAGGGGGAAGAAGAAAGTCCTGATCACACACCACTGAAAAAAATCTAGAGCAAAAATGGCTTCATTTGAAATTTGGCACATACAAAGTTGGGGTTTTTTGTGGTCTAATTCTATTTTCTGTGGATGGGTAAGAATGAAAAAGACAATTCTAAGTATTGGGGGGAAGCTTAACTCAGTGTGTCTGCTTAATTATCCTACAGAGTGAAAATATACTTAATTCAATTGTTCTGCACAATTAAGAAATTAATTAATTAACTGAAGTATTAAATATAAATTTGATGGGATTTGACAAAATATCTTGACACTTCCTTATTAATGACCAGAACACTCAAATTTTTTGAATCATAAGAATGAGAATTCACTTGCTGAGTCATGCAAAGGCATGCTCAGAGGCCAAAGGCATGTGTGGATATTGGGCTGTGGAAGGATGTGCCTGGAAATGTGCCTTCTACATGTTCTGTTAAATGTAAGGGCATCCAGAAGATACAGATGCCCCACCTGCTGCACAGGGCTGCAGGGCCCTCTACAGCCAGTACAGCTGCTCAAAGGATCTTGGTTTAGGCAGCCTGGTTTCATCCGGCATGTGGATAACAGAGCAGGAGAGCAGCTGCGGTGCTGTGCCGCCAGCACAAGAAACCCTGGAACATTGGGGCGAGGGCTACAGAGGTGGGCAGATGAACAAGTCTCACATCAATTCGTTATGTTTAATAGGACTGTGTGTGTGTTCTATCCCAAATGTACATCACAAAAATTGAATACCTTTAATGAACACAGAAATAGGTAGTCTTTGGCAACCAAGCAGTTTCTGCCTGACTCCATCCCTTCCTCCTGTTTCATGGATTTTGTTAGATATTCCTCCCTAGTCAGGATGACTGTTCAGCACACCTCAGTGCTCACTACCTGCATCCCACTACTGCCTCTTGGCAGTAATGACCAGGATTTCCTCACTCCCTGTCCCCTCCTATGCTTTCCCCTTCCTAGTTTGCAGTAACACAATGATGTTAATGCCGTCAAACGAGTTAATCAACTAAGTTTTGGTATTTGCTGGTCATAGCTATGCTCCTGGAGTTGGTGACATAGCCAATGCTCATGGTGTAAAAGGACAAAGTAGAGTCTACCCCTATTATGGTCTGCCAGCAAAATAACAAGGGGTTGACCTAATTATAAAACTTCTGATAACAACTAGAAAGTTAGTGATAACTACTAAGTATTTATGAAATTATAGAAAGGCTCCAGCCCCTGATGATATCTTTGCATATTCTCATGCTTGTCAGGGGTGTTGCTTAGACACCTTCTCATTGGGTTGCAATTTTCTGAGCACCACACAACTAAGACCTCCCAGAAAAGCTTTACTATTGCAGCCATGAAAAAAATGAGTTGGCTGTTAAGTGAGTCACTTAAAAGTATGCACAAATGCCTCTCAGCTAGGTTAATGCCACTTCTCGCACTAGAACTTCTAAAGTATCCTAACTTCATTTCAGTGGTTTAATTTTACTTTTACATTACAAGTGCTGCTTTTTTTTTTTTTTTTGCTTTTTTTTTTTGTCTGATAGGAAAGTAAACAGTTCTGGTGTTCAATAATTTTAGCACTTCAAATGATCTCATTTAGACTTTGAAGTTCAGCTTTCATTAATTGAATGGAATGGGAAAAGAGGAAGTTTCTATCTCAGCTTCAGCTATCGTTTTACAAGTCCAGCTTTTATTAGACCACATTTAGAATGGAAATAAACCAAAGCCCAGTTCTGTAGCTTTGAGCTTTAGTCCAAAAGCACATTTAGGGTTATCAAAAAATAGAATGTAGAAACATGCAACTTCTTGTTGTTGCTGTTACACTAAAATCAGCAGTATTTTAGACGGCTTTAGTAGATTTTTGATATGGGATTCCTTTAGATGGGGAATTTGGATATACACACTTAAGGAACTGCATATACCAAAATAAATATTGCCAAAATTATGCCATAAAACAGAGAAAGCAAACTAGCATCATTATGAAAAGTTTTACGGTACTCATCCTGGATCAAATTTTGGGTTTCAATTTTAAGGAAAAAAATCCCAGATTTATTGTGCCTACATAGCATGGGTAGCAAATTTATTTTAATACTTTTTCACTTGTAATTTCAAGCTATACAATTTTAACACCACTCAATTTATTAGTCTTACATTTTCATTTTACATGTATGCTGGCTTATACTTAAGATACTTTTGGTCATTGAATTTCTAAAAGTACAAAGCCCTTCTAATGACCTAAAATATTATTAAAATCATAATAAAAGCAACACTCCCAACCATTAAATGCAAACATACTAAAATTATCTGCCATGATAGCTAAATGTGATGGTGGAAGGTCTACTCTGTTCCACAAGCCTCAATGTGGAAGCACCAGACAACAGTGTTTGTTAAATCACTACCCCAGACCTTTTTTCTTTCTACCTTCACTTTTATTACACAAAGGGAGTTCTCTTCTTAAAAGAATTGGTTATGAGGCTGTGTGCTTAAAAATGAATGCCCAATTTTGTTGCAAGCAGACAGTGTTGTAAAGTTTGTTGCCAATTTACAAAAAGACTGAGCTCACAGAGGTGTCTGTATACCAGGATGGGCTGGCTCTTAGGGCACTTCTATCACAGAATACATTAAGAAAACCCTTTGTCTAACCACAAAAGGACTTGCATATTAGTCTCAGGAGGAACACATTCCTGCCCATGGACTTTATTTTCAAAAGGATAAAAGTGTGCTTTCTTCATAGGCAAAGGTAAGTCAAAGAAATCCAGGTACTCAAGAGGATGAGGCTGCAACAAACTGCCACGGTCAATTTAATTGGAGGTAGAGCCAGAGGCAACAATAAAACCATTAGCAATACAGATGTTAGGGATCCCCAAGGAACTAAGATGCCACAGTGGAAAATACTCTTTGTGTGATATTGTCAAGGTTCTGTGACAGGCAGTGACCTCACAAAAACATAAAGCTGACCAAACACATCAGTAGGATGGAAATACTTAACATGCAGTTCAGGATATATTCACAAGCAATTGAGAAACAGAACTTGGAGGCTTTCTCCTAAAGAAGTACCACATTTACTCAATAACCCCAGTTTATGAGAATGTGCACCTTAAATGCCCCCTCCAAACAGGGCAAAGATAAAGATCAAATATATAAAAAATATATTGAATATTTTTCCTACTGGACATGCATGTAAAGACATAACTTCTACTATGTACTGTCTAGTTAGGCATTTCAAAGATTGTTAAATTATACAAATATTTCATGAGTGCCCCCTCTAGGCTTTGTGCCCAACTACCACACACACAAATTATTCTTAAACGCATTTTTGTCTAATGGGCATCTATTGAATAGGCCATGAATTACATGGTTATGGAAGTTTCTGTTCCATAACCACGGGATAGTCATTGGCTCATTATTTTTCCTGGGTTTAGAGTCCAAGCTGTTTTTCCATACAGTATTCTGGCTAGAGCAGGTATAGCAAAAAAGATTTTTAATTTCTCAGTTTCCTAAAGCTTTCTAGGTAAAAGAGCCAGAACCATAAAGGCAGGATTTGCTTTAAAAGCATGAAAAGTGAAGAGAAACATGTGAAGAGTTACTTTTTAATCCATTATAAACAGCTATATTTGATGACAGTGCATCCAATTGTGCCCCAATGTGACTGTAGACTTTGTTTCTGCTTTTAGAAGGTTATGGTTATGGTAACCTGAATATTAAAAATCACTCTTTGATGTATCTCTGTAGATACTTAAACTTTTCCATGATGCTGCAAACATAATTCTTTCTTTACCCTATGCCTTGTCTTACCTCTGGCTCAAGGTGAAGATCTACTTTCTCTTTAAAAGTACTATCACAGGGCCTTCAGTGCTGTTTGAAACTTGCAAGATCTAAAAAATGGATACTCTCAGTACCAGTAGATTCACTGTGGAGCAAAGATAAACTAAGGAAACTAAGGGAAAACTAAGCCAGTGCTTCCTGAGAACCCTGTTCTAATTCTTAGATTAGCAGAGAAGCTTCCAACACCACTGGTAACATTTCCCCCAGCCTTCTGAAGGATCAGTGAACACCCAAAACCACAGAAACAAAATCCATGGGCTGGAAGGACAGTGCTGAGGAGAAGCATGTAGCCATGAGGCCAAGACAGCTGTGCATAGGCATGCCATACAGCAGCATAGGAAAAGCCAGTGTCATTGTGACTTTGCATGGGTTGAAGAGCAGGAGGGATTGGGAGAGAGAAGGAAGCAGAAATACAAGAACATCTGATTCTTCCATCATTTAAAAAATCCTCTGGTATGAACTGAACAGCAGTATGGGCTGGTAGTAAACCTTCAGAGATGCCATCTGCTCTGATGGCAATGGCTGCTGGCCTCTCCTCATACTGACGTGGCCATGCCTCCCACCTGAGATGTAATGTTAACTGGAACAGAGCCAGACAAAGTTTTAGGCTTTCTGCATTCATTCAGGTGAGGATTGAGGTCATGCTGAGAAAATATAGGTGCTGTACCTCAAAAGCAGTGTGAGGTTCAAAGCACTTCTTGGGATTGAGTAAATAAATGAGCACATCTTTCTCGGTATGGAAAAATCTTACATATGTATTAACATTCTGTATGACAGACAGTAATTTTTTTTTTATCTGCCTTCTAAGTTCTCATGCCCACTATTTTGAATTCCAGGTATTTCCAAAGGGGGCAGTGGGCATGAGCCCTGTGGTAGAGGCAGCGCGTGCCACCTGCCAGCACTGCTGAGCCACTGGGAAGAGCAGGAGGGACACCGACCAAAACTCATCCCTGTACACAGACAAGCTTCACCCCCACTGGCTTATGCAGACACAGAGATATTGTCTAAAGAAGCAAACACTTTTCACTGTTCTAATCAGCACTGGCTTTTATCAGAAAACCTCTACAGTGTGGATCTGTATTAAAATGGTTCTAGCATTCAACTCATTCAGCATTCTGAGTCTGGCTGAAATGTTGGGGGTTGACTGGAAAAAAGGTCCTGAGGAAACAATATTGAAACTATGGAGTGAATAGTATAAGCAGCAGAAAGGAGAAACCCATGAGTTGAAGGATACCAAGAGACCTGAAAATGAAACAGAAACAGAATGAACAGACTGTAAGGAAATGGGGCATATGCAGGGAGGAAAATGGAGGAGGAGGAAATATAAAGAAAAGATAGTTATTTGTAGTTAGTTAAAAAAAAAGAAAGTGTGACTTTTGGGGGGGCCTTTGGCAATAAAACAGGCAGGGAGAAGGCTCTGTTAAAATTGGAACAGTCAGAAGTCATGATATTGAGTGAACTGAGTAATGTACAAACTTCTGAAGTATCATACAAATCTGGTCTTCAAAGTTCATCATACTACTAGGATTGGCACAAAATTTCTGAAAATATATTTATTTACAAAGAGCAATGTCTTTTATTTCTCACAGAAACTCTCCCTGCTCTTAAAATAACTTCTTTCTGAGTCATTTATTTTCTACATAAAATTCAGGAGGTCTAAGCAGCAGCTAGGAAACAAAGAAAGATGCCCAAAGCATCTAATACAGGATAATTTTTGTCTTATGTATCACAGCATCAAATATACTAAACTAAAGCCTTTTTAGCTGATGCGTTTTACGTGACCCTAAGTCAAAGACTTACCATATCTAGAGATCAGCTAAGACATGTGAATGTTTTTAGGTCACTTATTCTTGTTTCACTCAGTAAACCAGGGAGCAAGAATGTCTCCAGAAATTAGTAGCCAAGAATGTATCAAGAAAAGGACAAGAACAGCAAATAAATCTGCCTAAGCCATGAAAAATTATGCCAATTCCCAGAAAGGGGGACTTCAGCTCTGCAGCAGCAGCTGGAAGGAGTGTCTGGATTCTGAAGGGACCATAAGCACAGCACAGGAGAGGGGCCTGTCTTTGGTTAAAATGCCAGACACCAAAATATGCTGTTACATAATATATAAAGGATAGTGGCACGAAGCTGTAGTAAATTCACATCTACTTCACAGTCCCAAACTTTTTTTTTTTTCTTGTGCACTCTAAACTGGAATAGAAAATGTAGAAGTTATTTCAGGATCTCTTGCTCAAAAGTACAAATTTATTATTTATTCTACAGGTAAACCTAAAATCAAGTCTCCTGATAAGCACTGTTCCCTTTATTTCAATTTGAAATGTTTGTTATTCAGCAACCTCGATCCAAAGTCTAAGGATAATGGAAGTCTCTAATTAAGATCTTAATTTTCAGCAAATTTAGGACTTAGTCTGATGCGCTTTGTCTAAAAGTGCTGCCAATACAACTGTGGATGTTGAAGCAATTTACAGTGATGTAAGGGTACTTGGAAGTACTGCATTTCCTCTTCATGTAATTATTTTAAATGTTGTGTTGACAACATAATTTATTTTTAGATTTTTTTACAGCTAATATATGTATTGATTATGAGGTGAATTTCATCCAAAAGACAAATTCATCTCTATTTACAACTTTTTCCATATTTTGTCCTTTTTGTAATAGATTAATATAAAGCTTTATTCTGCTCTGAAAAATAGGCAAGTATAGATGACCATTATTCCTTGGTTTGCATACCCTGAGTGTTAGAGCATTGGAGAGTGGACTGGGGGTGGAACACCCTTGTGCAGCTGCTATTTCCAGCTGATGGTCAGCTGCTGCCTTACACATGCGTTGGGCACTGGAGGACACACAATTTGCTGGCACCTCCCCTAACTGGTCCAAATATTTCTTTCCTCTTTGATCTCATAGTTGCTAGAAATGAACCTCATTCGCCAAGCATTTAATTCCTTGAAATTTACACATGATATACATGTTGAGCCTGGAGCCTGAAGTCTGAGTGGAATGATGTCAATTAAACAATGCCTTTTAAAGTTCCAAAAATGCTATATTTTTCCCAAACAACAAATAAATCACATTAAAGTAATGAAATTAGCCAGATTTTATACCCTTACACCATAGCACAAAATTAATTCCATAGGATTTTCAGTGCTTATTGAATAAAAGTTATGTTCATTACTTTTACATAAAATTTTTAGTAAGTTAGCCAGTAAGTGACAGATAAAGAAAGAAAGCCACTATATTATTGACCTGATGATTGCAAAGCCAGGGCAAACACCATTTACTTAGATAATAGTACTCTAATTATCTATTTCAACAATAAAATTGTTAGGATAAAATACAAAAATCTTGGAGACTACACTAGAGCAAAAATTATATTAACAAGGAAGAAATTTTCTAACTTATAATTTATTTATTCTTCGAATTTCTAACAATCGCGTTTGTAAAAGTTTTGGGGGGCTCATTCATTCATTTGAGAGGGAAATAAAATAGCTGTAAAACGAGTGCAGTAACCAGTTGTGGCCTCGAGAGGGCAATATATCACCACGTCTGAAAAGTTTTCGAAAAAGAATGAAAAAATCACTTTTTACTAAAATAGAACAGATGCTGTTTGCTTGTGGGCAAGTGCTAAATATACTGAACTCTGCTGTATCACTGACATGACCTAAGATATCATGACCACCATTTCTCCTCAAAATCAGAACGTTTAATTCAGCATTTCCTATTTTTCAAGGCTAATTGGTTAGAAGAGGTTAAGTCTGTCACCTCACAAGAGATATTGTAATTCTTTGACCCATGAACTTGTTTTGCAGTTAAGATTTCTGAATTTAAAAAGAGGGAAATGGTGATTGCCACTCTTTGCTAAATATGGCAACAGTAAGGAGAGATTAAGATTCACCACCTCTTCTCTTTACTCCATTATTATTCCTCTAGTTTCCTCATTTAGCCTCCTGTTATGCACTCAGTTCCTGTTCACCTGCAGTCTCCAAAGAAATCCTGTCACTATTAGTTCCTCCATTAACTTATTTTCATTTGCTTCCTAATTCATCAACTTTCCATTTTAGATAGCTTCTTTTTTTAGTGGTCTCTAGGGGGCCTTCTACACCCTCTTTATACCCTAATTCTGACCAATTTTTATCCCCAGATTTGGATATATTTACAGAACAAAATTTAAAAAACAATTTCGGGACTTGTTTCCTTTTGTCTTCTCTATTTTTCATTGCAGAATGTTTTCCGGTTTAAACACATTCAGTTTTTTCCCCTGGTTTTCTCTACCTCAACAAAGCTGCAAGAGATTTGCACTGCAATACCTGTCCCATGACCTTGGACTTACCTGAGACATTTTTAGGCTAGCTGCTACAGTTCTCTTGCAGCCAATGCTGCAACAGATGATTACCCTGGGTCTTTAGTCATGTATAGCTCAGTGGGGAAACATTCATGTAGTCACATGCTGGCATCAGCAGACAAAAAGCACTTAGTAATATTAAGTTACTGTGACTTGAACATCTACACTGTCTACTACCAAAAATCTGTCTGCTTGGTGGTTCTCCAATTTAGCCTGGAGAGACTCCAAACACTGGCCAAAGGAAACAAGAAGCAAATCTAGCTCTCGCTTGGGAAACCTTACTTGACCTGAATGTAAGTCAATGATCAAAAATAAGTCTTTACTAACAATTTAGGAAAATTTAGATGCAATTCCATTTTGGTACAAGAAGAATACCTCAGCTGTTTGTTAGGTTTAACATCTCTGCTCCAAAACCTGAAGCAAAGACAAGAAAACTATTTTTTGCCCTTTTGGTTACTTTTAAAATAAATAAAGAAAAACTGCGTAAGCAGACAGACAGTCTGAAACAAGCCTCTGAGAGACAGTTTTCTGACCATATTTACCACAAATTATATTCACTCTGATGCCTAATGATGACAACTATGATTTGAGAGTCAGTATGATTTAATGGTTCTTTCCTGGTCATAAGATACTGGAAAGGATGAAGGAAAGAAAACTAGATGCTGTCAAAATATATAAAGACACACAAGAAGAAAAAGATACTAAGAGATTTTGAGAAGTTATGCAATAATCTTATATAAGTAGATTTGATCTTTCCTCTCAGGTTAATCCTCTGAAGACCCTTGCTCATTTGTCTTGCTCTGACTCATCTCTAGCATGTACACATTTTAAGGCAATGATGTGTTAACAGTAGATAGACTGGAATTTGATTTAGGTGAAAGTTAGTAGCAATGTATAATTTAAAAAATTAAATATTTAGAATAGAGCATGGTGATTTTGGTATACTGTGTCTTTCTGGAATATCCTGTACTTCCTCACAGAAGATACATAAAACATGAGTAGCCCAAAGACTAAGTATATTATGTAACAGGACAGCTAGACCTTAAAACATTGTGAAAAGCACATCCTTATGAATGTAAATGGCAGCAAGCATTTTCTCTCACCCCTTTGTATTTAACATTTTTAAGGGAATATTAGTCACCATAATTTCAAATGTTCTAGCTTTCTGTTTAATAATGGAGTCACTTCAAGGAGCCCTAAAATCAATACAGTAAGTAATTAACAGGACAGATCTGAAGTTATCTCAAACTCTTCACAAGGAACCAACCTTCTCCCCAGCACCAGCACCTATAAGCAGTTATAGATGATTCAATCCTAATTAAGAGAAGATCCTGCTTAAACCACCATGCTCACACTGAAGTAAAATCCCAATAGCAATTTGACTCTATCTGTGTCTTGAAAGCTTCCAAACCTACTTCAGTGGTTTCTGAGTGTCTTTCTCTGCCTTCATGAGAAAACTAATGCACCAAACAATCACAGACAACAGAGTGTCTCTGCACTGATAGAAACAAGTGCATCATAAGATCACCTTGGAGTCACCAGTGATTTGTTGTCCAAATTACAGCTGTGTCCCTGTTGAATCTGAGCCTCTGTTGGCTCTCCAGGTTAAGTCACTGGGCACCCACTACTCACCTTCCTGCTTATTCTTGGCTACACTGAGAGCAAGAAATCAACCTCTTGCAGTCTTACTCTTCTGTCTCTCCACCTTCAACTCTTTTACACCCTTTAGCCTAATAGCAGAGATCCAGAGATCCTCAGCCAATATCAAGAAAGTTTCCAGTTCACAAATAAATAATGGGGATGGCTCTAATTCTGGCTTGTGGCTATGCTGTGGTACAGATGATTAAGACATGACTCTAGGTCGTAAAGCCAGTGGTCATACAAAGCTGATCTGAGAGACTGCACAAGAATGGAAATTAAGGGCTCACAAACATTTATGCAAAAGGTTCATCTAAGCTGTTCATAGCCATCCCTGTGGTATCTAACTATGTATGCAAAAGGACAGAATTATGAAGCTTTTTGCAGCCAATGGTCTGACGTCAGATGTGAGCCAAACATTGGATGTAGGCATGCCCACTACCACCAGCTCTAAATGCTAGTGAAGACATACCCTCAAAGCAATGCCACTAAAATTATTTGGGAGCATATTTCTTTCTATTTCTTTCTCTCCCTCTCTCTTTTCCTCCCTTCCCACCCACCCCGCCCCCCCCCCCCCCCCCCCCCCCAAATTATGTGGAATGAGTTGCCAAATCCTGAATGTAAAAAAATCCCTGATCTAAAACTACTCACTGCCAAATCATTCTGAGGTCTTTACATTGGAAATTCAAAACATTCTGAACAAGCATATGCTTCACAGTAGATGTGCTTCATTAAGGAACGATAATTCCTGCAGTTGTAGATTTTAAAATGCAGAATTCACACAGCTTAGATAGAAGCTGCCTTTTTTTTTTTGGAAAAAATGCTGGTTTCAAAGTCACTCAAACTATTTCTGGTAAAGCAAATGCCAAAGAAAAGTGAACGTACTTGGAGGGGCTGTTTAAAATTCAAGCAAACTGTTAGGAACTAAGTGTTTTGGAGTAACAGAGGGCTCGCTGTATTTCAATACCTTCTAGGAGAGCTCTATTTGTCTGCCTAAAAGTGAGAGTTCCATATGTATACTACATTATTGCTTAATAATGGTTTGACCAGCTTGAAAGCTGAGGGATGGGCCTTTGAAGCAGGGGAGCATCATCAAACTCAAAACAGCAAGGCACAAACTTGTCTCACAGTACAAAATGTGAAGCGACATTTTCAATTATGCTGCACCAAGCAAGACTTCTGAGAAAACTGCAGAGCTGCCAAGGAATTTCTGGATCTGATACCTCTTCCACTTACTGTTTTTTATAAACTGGTCATCAACCAAAAGAAGTATTTCAATCTAAATTGTAGGAAGCAGTGTAAGTAAGATTCAGAAATGAACAGATTTTGGCAAGCACACTATCTGTTAGGAAAACAATGAAATCCGTTTATTTTAAAAGAGCAAATATTAGAAGCACTAAGTTATTGAAAGCAAGAGATATAAGGGGAGCACTAAAACACTTTAAAAATCCTTTATCTGGTATTTCAAAAAAGCCAGGTCTGTGCCACATTACGTTTGCTTTTTTCCTCCTGTTCTGACATTACTGATTTCATTTCCATGTTTTTCTTTGTCACCAAGCTTCATTAGAGTTATCAGTTCCTATTAGTTTTTCACTACCTTAACCCCACAGCTCAAACTACATTTGACCTCTGTGCAAGCTTTTCCCTCTAATGATGAAAATCACCTCCAAACACAAGTAAACTTCCTCTAAAGCAATACAGCTTCTAGTTTAGCTATACTGGTGTGTTTTCAGTCCACTTTGTCCAGAAGCAACTCTGTCCCCTTTCAATCTACACAAATTATTTCCCCTTTGTGTCAGCTCTCCAACCATTTTCTAACAAACTGGCTCTTCACTACTCAAATGGACTTCCAGCCACATATCCAACACAAACTCCCTCTACCAAGTCCATTAAGCACTTATAAAAGTCGACCATTTAGTTACTTTTTGTGACTGTTCTCTAAAAGTGCAGATCTTTCCCACCCCAACAGACCAGCTATTTGTCACTGTAACAAGTTTAGAGTCTCCTCTGCAGTCTCCTCTGCAGGCTGCACAGATCCTTAGTTCCTCCTTAACAGCAAAGTTATTCCCATTACTCCAATTTAAAACAGAGGTCTTAGATCTCTGCTCTCCTGGAGCATCCTGGGTTCAGCTGGGATAAATGGTTACAGAAGGGTGAGGGGTTCCTTGCCTGGGTCCTGGAAAGCACTAAAATTTTTATGCATCTCTTTGCTGTAGGATCCCCAGGGCCTTCTGTAACTGACAGCTGAAAAACTCGTAGAGCAGCATTATTTTATCTCCTTATCACATCAAGAAGATGGATAGTCAAGACTGACTGGGCTACACAGACAAAATATAGAGCCAATGGAGTTCAGGACAACTTTATGAAATGTGATGAACTGAAAATATGGGATCAATAGATATCAAATTGCTTCTTGCAGAGGAAATTCAGCCTCCTCTCACAGAAATGGAGCCTGTGATAAAACAAGCTATAAATCTATAACAACAACAACTAATCAGCAATTTGCTCCATACAGTTAACCCTGAGGCCTACAAAACGAACACATCTTCACTTAAATGAAGTGACTTGCAAATGGTTACATTTCTTTTTAATAGTGCCCTCAAAATCAAGTGGATAGAATTATCAATGGCCACATATTACAGCACAAGGATATCAGTATAGTCAATCTAGTATCAGTTTCTGGAGAAAGAGATAAAACAGCCTGAACAAGGTTACTTATTGTTATAATGTTTTATTCACATAAAGTCACAGAAAATATATTGCCATTAGATCAGTCCAAAATAATTTTTGCTCCCAATTTTTCAGTTTGCACATAAAAATGGGGAAAACCCCAATTATTAATATGATTTTAAGGAAAACAGCTTTCTCACAGAAAGCAAACCTTGAAGCATTCTGAAACTGATACTCTGAAGTGCTAGTGTTACATATGAGAAGTGGCAATCAGCCAAATTCTTATAGCAAAGAACTCTATTTCCACTATCTGTGAGAATGCTGCTGTTACATCTGTTCCCCTTTTAGCTAGTGTAACAGAAACTACAGAGCTTAATCTGCATTTTAAAAATTCATTTGGGGCAGTTCCTAAGAGCTGAACTAAAACAATGAGAGGAACTTTCAGAATTTGCTATCACTCATTTTCACCTTTAACTCCAAAAAGTAATTTCTGAAACATAAAATAAGCAGTCACATAAATTGTTTTGCACCCCAGGATGAAGGTGCCCATTACTAAGGGTACAAGAAACTTGTGCCAAAGGGTTACCTGCAGTGCAAGACAAAATATGAAAAGATCATGCATTATTTTGCAAAACAGGAAAAGTGGCCCTATGTAACAGCAAATGGGGCAGCCTAGCAGAGGCTGTAGACAGAAAAGAATATTAACAGCATGATAATGCCTATGCAAGGACATCAACATAATTTGCAAGTATGAAAAATAACAATTTATCAGTTCCTGCCCATGACTATCATTTCTATCACTAAGAAATTATTAAAATTTCCAATAAATGCTTTACCATATTTTCAACAAATTGCTTTCTATGAAGTTATTACCAGATTTATACTAATGCAAAATTATTCTCACAATAATCATAATAAAATCCAAAAATTTCATTGTTTTTCTTATTACCTAGCTAAAATATTACTTTCAATGATTTTGAGGCTGCCAGTTGTTTCTAAGTTGTCATAAGCCCAAAATTAAAGACTATGTTACTTTAGATTTTTTACAATCTTAATAAATAAAATACATCATGCTAGACATTTTCAGTTAGACATTTTCAGCAGTGCTATTGGATTATTAATGGGAATAAGCATGATTCTTCTGTCCTTAAAATGAAGTTCACCTTTCAGGTCTGACTTCTTCAGCACAAAACTGCTGCTAACAAAAGCAGTATTGAATTATTGCTAAGACATATATTTGTGAAATTAGGAAACTCCTTTTTGAGTGGCATACATCTTCTTAGATAACAGAATTAACACAAGAGCCAATTTACAATAATTGAAAAAAACAATGACACATTTTTGATTCTTGTCTTAGGGAATTATGAAGCAGGAGATCTAGTAAAAGAAAGAACTTAACTGTGATACAGTTATGGTATTTTTAGATTCCTTTTTGTTCACAGTATTTCATAGCATCACATAAGGGAGGAATTTTCTATTTTCTTATTACTTATGTCAAATTAAAGTATCTCAGCAAGGCATCATGTTGTCACTGAGGCAGGATTTACCTTGGTTAAAGCTTTTGAAAATGTGAAACACTGTTTTTTAACTAGTCTTACAAGTGGTAGAGTTAATAACTAGCAACAACAGAAAGAGTTGGGTAAATAAGCAGCTTGGGGAAAACTTACAGTTCTTTAAAATAGTATAATTTTTCTTAAATATTTCAAAAATTTTGACCTGATTATTTTTATTCACTATTCAGGAGCACATTCAGTGAAACATGAAACTTACTTATGTGCTGCTTATAAGCTGATGGAATACTGAGCTCTGTCTTCCTAGCAGTCATCTTTGCATCTGCTCTTCTTTCTGTTTAAAGCCTTTCTTTTACTGTGACCCAAACATACGTCATAAGATTATTTTCAAACTCTGCATTAATATTTTCCAAACATTTATCACAACCAGAAGCACTGAGAAATTTTATAAACTGCAGTGTCAGCAGCAGTCAAGTTCCTCAAGCAGAAGAGCAGCAGCTGGAGTCACTAGCCAGAAGGGCTTACTCTGACCACAGAACAGCTAACTACTTCTAATTGGTGTCACAAGCTCAATCCACTCGCCAGAGGAGGTGAGGAAATGATGGAGAGGAAGAGGGTGTTTACAGCTGCAGCCAGTTGTCACAGCTGATTCTTACTCCTCCATTCTGGTAGGATTGAGCTGCAGCTGCAAGGAATCACACAAAGACAGACGGCCCCTCAAAAGAGAATTACCTTTTCAAAAAGTTTGATAAAAATAAATATGATGATTTGAGAGTATGATACAAGAAGTTTCTCTGCCACCTGTTTCTTGCCAAAAGGAAGTCAGCATCTAGTGGAAGGCACTGGTGCCTAGACACTCAAAAATTCCATTCTTCAACAGGCTCTTGCAGTGTCGTTTGAAAGCATCCTATGTATTCACAAACAGTTTTGATGGGCTTCGTTGCTTTCACAGAATGAAGGGCTCTGTATTTGTCAGCTTCAGCTGGACTAATTTTCAACATTACACCGACTCAAGGACAGAAAAAAATTTACACTTACTAAGACCGTTCTTTCATCAAAGTGTGGAAGACGAGCCCCACCCATGAAGACTGAGGGAGCAGTTTGCATCATTAAGCATTGCCCTTTAGAGCTGACAGCTGCTGCACCCTCATTTGTCTAAGAAGAAATTTCTCTTTCTGTATTTTCTCCTCCGACTTTATATTCAAATACCTATCTCTAGTACAACTATTTCCCTACTAGTCATAATACTTCCCATGCCTTCAAAATTAGAGAAATTGTGCTTGGTAAGAAGGACTTTCTGGCCATATAAAACTAGTCCGTTTTTCTCAGCTCATATACAACCTGATAACACAAGATATTGCAGATATCAGATTTACCATTTAGATCCCAACATCACCATTTAATGCATGTGTTATGAATTTTAAAGCATTTTGAAATCTAACAGAGATGGAGCTTTCTTTTCTGGAAACTCAAATGCCATTGAGGATGGACATGAAATGTTCTGAGGTGAAGAGTTCTCTGCAATGACCAGGAAAACAAATGCACAAAACAAATTCAGAAAACTGAAACAAACATTTTCAGTGAATGGAATCTAAGAATTATATTAGTGAGATGGCTTGGTCTTTATTTGATTATTCATTCAAATTCATCTCCCTTTCCAAAGTTCATCTTTTATCTCAAAAAGACTTCTCAATGTAGTCCTATCTCATCTGAAGTTTAATGAAATAGTATATAATTATTGCTCTAGCATATCCCACTAATACATTGCTATTACTTAAAAAGGATTATTTAAGTTAATAAAAAAAGTGACGCTTCCACCAACACAGGAGGGAAAATAATCACTGCAAGGGAAGAGAACTAATTAAAAAGAAATGTTGCTATTATACTTAATTTGACAGGAATCAAGATTCCTATTCTGGGACTAAAGCAAATCTTTTTAATGAACAAAATAGGCAGACGATATCAAGCATAGATTCATTCAAATACAGCAAAGATCCCTGCTTCTCTAATGTTTATTTTACCCTTCCTACAAAAAATAACTTGTCATGTACCCAGTCCTGGCAAAGAGAGGTGCTGTTGGTAAAATAATGCTTTACTAAGTTTAAAGGCACTGATTTTAGTAAAATAATATAGGCAAATTCTGTAAGTTAATTAAAGTTAACTTCAGACCATTATAATTACAGTCATTGCTGCTCTTCTCTACTTAGCAGTCACTAGATGAGATAATTTTCAGCATTAGAAGAAAGCAAAAGAGCAACCCCATCCCTGCCAGCAGTTCCACCTCCACATACAGGCTTCTCAAGAACACAGCAAAAGAATATAGGATTATTGTCTTACCTCAATTTTTTCCCATATTGTTTCATAATTCTCTTGATGTTGTATATCTTGCATCAGTTGATGAATTAAAGCTGATTTATTTGAAGGAGAAGTCTCATTCCTAGTGGGCTGAGTGGCAGCAGTCCTTTCTGACTTTTCTTCAATGTATTTTTTAATGCAAGATACAGGCATACAAAGATCTTCATCAGAGGGAATATCACTGAGAGGCCCAGATTCAATACTGTCACCTAAGGAGGATACTATATCACTTGAAGAACTTGGTGAAATTCTACCCCTTTTTTTGTGCTTTTTTGTCTGGTATGTCGGGTACATTTCTGAATCTGAGTTCATTTCTGACAGCTCCCAGTCATCAATGTTTTGAATAGTTTCTCTTCTGGGCTTTTGGGGCAGCAACTTTGTCAAATTTTCTAGTTTTAAAGCTAATGCTTCAGTCTGTTTGAGATGTGAAGGAAGTGCTAAATATTCATCAGATCCATACCACACCTCACTGTCCTTACTGGTATTTTGAGTATAGTTTGGTGAGGATGAGCTTTTATTTTTCTTTCTTCTCAGTAGAAGAGGGGGTGAGTTGGAAAGCTCAGAACCAGCTGAAGAAGCACTCTCTTGGCTATGCATTGGTGAACTGAAGGGCTCAGTTTTACCTTGTGATTGCCCATTTGGATCTTTTTGGTTACAAGAATCTGACAATGCAGAAGAATCTGTTTCTGTCTCCTCCAGAGACTTAGAGCTATGTGAAGTAATTCCATTCTGTAAAGAAGAACACTCTCTTTTTTTGACTTGGGTTGATGGAGCTGTTTTACACATACTTCCAGGTGTTCTCTCACTTTTCAGTTTCTCTGGAGAATCATGAGACTTCTTGTGCTTTGATTTTTCTTTACAGGTGTAGAAAGCAGTCTTTCCTAGAATTATGGGACTGTCTTTAAAGTGATTATTTATTGTGTACTCAAGATTTGTATCACTTATTGTATTTAAGCAATCATATGACTGACTAACTGCAGATGGACTGTTAGTATAGGGCAGCTGTAAAGCTAGGCAAAGCTTGGACCTGTCTGGTGGATCTAACAATGAGGGTGTACTTCTACTCATTTCATTTTTAACTATTTGAGAGATTTGCCTTTTTAAATCGTTGGCTTCCACATAATCTTTAAACACATCATCTTTCAGAAATAGACCTCTTTTTGGCAATGTAGGCTGCGTAGGAGAGTCTTCATTATAGTTAAAGCAGTCTCTTATGGACCTCTTAGGTGTTGAATTTTCACAGTGAGAGTGTTTGGTATTTTCACCAGTGTGCTGTGGAAGACTGCACTCCAGATTCTTTGATATGGAAACTGCTTTGCTGTCAGTAGGTAAAACACCATTTTCAGAGAAAGGTCCTTTAGAAAGAGAGGAATTTTCAGGAGATGCTAGTGAGAGATCATGTGATGCTTTCTTGTCTTTGCTTTCTTCTCCATATTCTGCTGAAAGAGGTACATGATTTTCTTTCTCCTTCAATGCTTCATTACAGTGGGAAGCAATGGAATCTGTTGCTACTGCAAGTAAACCCACACTTCTGATAAGTCCTGGAAATTCCTTATCCATCTCACTGTAGTTCCAGGATTCAAAAGATTTTGCTTTCCCTTGACTGGAGGTCATATCATCCAGAGCACCAAGTAAATCCTCACTAGGACTGTAGTCAGATAGTTCAAATGCAGTAATACCACAATCCAGGGACAAGTAATTCTGAGAACATTTGATGGTTAACTGTCCAGAATCATCAACTTCAGTTAAAGAGTCAAGCCGATCCTGAAATACACAAAGAAATGGTACATTTTTGGAATATTGATTTTCATATACAGAACACATGAAATAATGAAACAAAAAAAATCCTGTGTTTCACTGCCTAACATCTAAAGAAGGGTTCATTACTGACCTGCCTCTTTTTGCAGTACCTTGTCGATAAGCTAACCATTCTGAAGTATTTGGGAGTTAAAAATGTCAGTAAGCTGAAAAATGCTTCATTTCAGTCTGGTACAGCAAGTTACCTATAAACAGCAATTCGCTTTTGTTTTGGTATTTTCCTCATTTAATTCTGCTTTCAGTTTTATTTACTGTGTAGGTGGGGACTCAGAAATTCTATACAGCAGAGTTGAAGTATTTCCTGTGTTAACTACATCAAACAGGAGGGAGGGTACCTTGGGGGCTGCTGAGTGTACTAGTCTCCCTTGTTAATCTTGTTTTCTCAAAAATGCATGCTGTTCTATGGTCTTTCAATTGATTGGCAGAATGCTTTTTCCAAGCATAATGTAGCGATGATGGACATTTGTTCCCATCATTATAAGACAGAGATTGCTAATTACATTTAACTTTTTTGTAGCATTATCACCTGAAAATTTATTTGCCAGATATTTAAAGCACAAATGAAGAATGGCACATGAGAAAGAAACTGTAATGTTAAGCCTCCAGCCTGACATGCTCCATTGTCAATATTTTCTCAACTGAAGTCCTTCAGTCTCAGAAACATGGAAATAGCCAGAGGAGACCATCTCACATGGCAAATGACATTTTAAGATCAAAGTCAAATTATTGTTTATAAATATTTTGGTCTTGTTTGAAGGTCAGTAAAAAAAAATCTGATGAGATTAAGATCAAAAACTGCATGGTAAATTACATTCATGGCAAAATTATATTTAGTATACAGTGTAGGTATATTTTCAGTAGATCTTCTAATACATATACAGGACTTTTGCTTATAGAGACCACTTTAAAAAAAATATCATAACGAGGAAAAAATAATGTTCTAGGATTCTAATTTTACATGCCTAAATCAGTATACTGGTCTTTCTTTCCAGGTTTGTTCTCATAGTAGTTTTCTGAAGCAAACTCCTGAGTATCCACAATAGTTTTATGTCCAAATTATTCTCTGGAACAACTTGTCTCACTACACTGCTCAAATCCATAGTTTAAAGACCCTTAGCATTATGCCTGAAGAAGGTGCAGAAACCATGTAATCTCTCTATCTCATAATAAACTACATGGATATGGTCTGAACAGGAATCATCTTGATAAAGAAGGCTATGGTTTGCCAATGTCCATAAAGATAAAAACATACAGTTCCTGAGCCCCGTACTCCATCCACCCTTCCTCCGCCCTTTACTTAAAGTAAAAATAGAATAAAATCCTCCAGCTAAAAATATTTATAGAAAAAAGTCACTAGAAGGGTATTTATCAGCCATAGTCTTGGATACCAAATGTATCTCATCTTTAGCAAATTCTATCCAGATGTAGATTCCATGCCACAAATTTTGCATTGTCAACAGCTCAGAATAAAAAGGGGAATTTTCTATAAATCTGTCAAATTTATATATTGCAGCTGCATTTGTTAGGGAAAAAAAGCGACTAAACAAGCTGCATTGTCCTTCTAATCTCAGGAAATTATTAGAAACTGTAAAACCATATATAAATCAAAGCCTTTCCAAGACCCTAAAGGTATGTATTTTTGCTGAATAATGAACTCCGTTCCTTTGTGTCTTAAAAATGTGTTTGCTTACATTAATAAAATTTACAATCATATGCATTAAACTATCTTACTTGGTCGTTTCCCAAGCAGCCTCTGAAATGTGTGCTTCAGATGAGTTTTATTTAATGCCATATTACCATGTTTTTATCTCAGAAAAATATTAAATTTAATTATTTGTATGGCTACCAATGGGAATGCCCTAGTTAATTTTTTCCCCTTTTCATGTAGTAATGCTTCCTTTAAAGATCCAAACACTAAAAAAAGATGGGTAAGAGTAGATGCAATTGTCTCTACATTATATTTATTTTTTATGTTCATCAACTAAAGCCAGTATCATTATACCTCATAAAAAGCTTGAATACCTGAAGGTTGGAAACTGCAGAGCAATTTCTGTGGACCTATCCAAATAGGGCAGAAACTTGCTATCAACTTTGTGTTCCTGCTATTGCTAGCCATTAAATTTATCAAATATTATTTATGTTTTGATTGGAGGGGATAAAAAGAATGATGTCAGCATATTTTGTCTTTTATATTAGCACGTAAGCCTATCTGGCAAAATGTGTTTTCCCTACAGAAAAATAACTTTCCTTCTCTCTATAGCAAGGATGATTTTATTGCAGTTGTAATCAGATCCAGATGGAAAATATCCTGTTTCTTTGTATCTGAATACACACGTTCTTTATGTCTTGAAATTACCATGTTCTTGTCATATAATAATGGTCTCCCACCAGTTCACAAATCTGGACATGAAGACAAGAGTAGATTTCCTTCAGAGCTGCCAGCAGTTTACCAGCAGCAGCAGAGCAGAAACTGAATCTGAAAGAGCCAGGTATGTACACATCAGGAAGAGGGGGTGTGGAAGGTGGGCCTGGGCATCTCTGAGCATTGAGTTCTGGACCACCCACTTTGTTATGCCAAAGACAAATATACAACCCAACTGGAGCAGAGAAATATTCACATTCTCTTTGAACTTGAGTGATATGAAACTCAGGACAAGTCTTGGGGACTTCTGACTTCCTCTGTTACACAGGTCACAGAATTCACTGTACTGATCTAGAGGTTTCTTTCTCTAAATGCATCTAACCATAACAAAAACTTTTAATCTTAATCTTAGGGCCATCAAATGAAAAATCTTCTACATGCTATTTATTAACCATTAATTATCCTAACTACGAAAAATGTCCATCTTCTCTAAGTTTAAAAAATCAGGCCAGTAGTGTCCTTCTAAGATAATTTAGTAATAATAAATTCAAAGGAAAAGGCATTTTAGTTAAATGAAGCCAGGTTTACAAACCATTTATAAGTGTGTGAATTTGGCATACAGTCAGAGTAAACAGTGTATGATTCTTGCATCATTGTTTCTCAGATAAAATGAGTGACTGTTTAAAGACATACTGCAGAATTGCCACTCAAATTACATACCATCCCCTTGCTATAAAAAAATGTTGACCTAGGCTGGAAAGTTTTGGAAACTTTTTGTAAGCTTCATATTTGCGTATGCAGGATGGACATGTCTAAATTTTCACTGAAGAAATCACTGCACACTGAAATTACCTTTTGAATTGGCTGTAAACCTTAATACCCAAATGACCAGATAAACAACTTTGGAATGGATGCAACTCTGTTAGTCTTTCAAATCCTTTCTGAAAATTATTTCAATCAAAGAAAACATTGCTAGCCACTAGCATGACACTTCTAAAAGTTGATCATAATTTCCACTAATTTGGTTCAACAAGAACAGGTATCAGCTGAAAATTAAAAAAAATTAAAGCAAATTTAGCAAAATATCTAGAAGTAAGTCATCCTGAAAACTGTCATCTTAACAATTTTAAATGTGAAAGAGGGATGAGCAGCTTTGAACACATGAAATTCTTCAAATTGGATGTAGTTACTGTACCTCCTTAGTCTCTTCAGAAAAGGCTTGCAGAATATCAGTCTGCCTGGTGTAGTTTCCATTGGCGTCTTGTAGTCCCTGGAGAATTCGTTCTCTCAGAACCAGGACAGAAACACGTAGCTGGTGCCAGAGTAGTTGCACTGTATGGATATCGACTATCACATTGACAGAGTAAGACAGAAGCTTCAGGGAAAACTCAGTCTCTAGTAGAGCATGGATTTGTTCAACATGATCAGATATATCTTCACAAATATCCTGTAATGGAAAAATAAAGTAGATATTTAGCTGTGGGCATGGTCCTTTCGTGGATCAGATCTGCGTTTCATGTACTTTTAATTAAATTCAGAATAGATTTTTTCATAGAGGAAATATACTGTAATTAATACATCCAGACTTTTTTCTTTTTTTTTTTCATGGCAATGCTACAGCAACTGAACCAGCAGCTGTCCTGTTTGGCAGTACTTCTCAGTGAGTGCAGAGACAACACACAATAAAGAAGGATGGCATAACAAGATCACATGAATCACAAGCAGAAAACTAACACCATAAAGTGATATCCTAGAAGACAGCAATAGGAATGAAAGTGATAAAATTGCCAGGAGCTGTCTCCCTCTCTGCTACACACACACACACACACACACACACACACATATACACCCACCAGTTAAAATGCAAAGAATCTGGTCTGTGCCATTCAAAAAAATTCATTTGGACAGAATTTAAATCTAACTTCTATAACCAAGCAGGTCTGGTCTGGGATAGACTGGGATAGACTCAATGGGAATAAGCTATTTCTGCTACTCATTGCCATCTGTGATGGTGACAGGGCACTGATTTTTGCATAGTCTTGCTCTGGGCACAAAACTGAACAGAATATTCATGCTAAAGGAGAAAGAGGGAAAACAGAGAAGCTGAAAACAGCTGTGTTGAAAAAGGAGAAAGAAAATATGGGTTACAAGCAATCTAGCCAGTTTAGATTATAAAGCTAAACTTTTGATGGGATGGCATCCTCCAAATTTAAAATTACTAAGATTACTAAGGTTGTGCTGGATACAGAGTAAAATAATTTCATTCTACTCTTCATTTTCTTTGTGAAAGGACAAATCACAATACTAAAGAACATTTAGGCATATGCTATTGAGCAAACAACCCTCTATAACAATTCTGTTCAAAAACTATGTGTAAAAGCATGTTATATACAAGTAAGGAAATGTGATTAAAACTTTGAAAAAAATTGGCTCTGGACCCTAGAAGTTTTTCTCCTACATCTCTGGCAGAGACTTAAGGTGACTAAGATTAAGGTGACTTAACTGCACATTTAAATGAAAGTCATATTTATTAAAAAAATAAATTTAATTCAAACCTTCAGAAATGTCCTTTATATATATATATAAAAATAAAAGTGAGAATAATCATAACTTTGTATTTCAAATTTGCTATTGAAACAATTCTATCAGACAATTGCAATGAAATCTTATGTCTCTTGGGGTTTTGTATCGTAGTAGAGTAAAATCAGTAGGAAAATCAGTAAACCTGATTATTTCTAAATTAATAATACAGTACAGTAGTTTTTTAAGCGCAGATTTGGCATCTTAAGTATGAAAGTAAAGGCAAAGTATTTAATATGTAATTGCACGTATGTAACAAATTAAACCAAAATCAAATCTCTAGATAATATTAAATAATTTTGTACAACAGATAGTACAATATTAGCTGTTATCAGGTGCCATTGGTAGGTTAGAGTGATAAAGTATTGGAATGGCCTGCCCGGGGAGGTGGTAGAGTCGCCATCCCTGGATGTGATTAAAAAAAGACTGGACGTGGCACTTGGTGCCATGGTCTAGTTGAGGTGTTAGAGTATGGGTTGGACTTGATGATCTTGAAGGTCTCTTCCAACCTAGAAATTCTGTGATTCTGTGATACTCATTTTAATAATACACCAACAGTTACATCAAGTCCTCTGCAGGAGTAGTTCTCAGAAATGCCAGATGAGGACAAAACTTTGGAGTTCCAAGTGTAGATGCATTGAGAGAAAGGCAGCATCTCTTCCCCTATACCCTCAGTCCCCTTGCTGGAACAAGCAGCATCTGTATTTGCAAGTAGAACACACACAGCCTCACCTGCCAATGCAGTGCTGCAAGTGCTCAGGGCTTCCAACACCCACACACTTCCAGGTGAGCAAATGGACACTCTAGTTACCAGATTAGTGTGCTCATCAAATGCTACAGACACACAGACAGAGCTAAAACTCTCTGAGTTTGGGAAAAGATCATATTATCCATTTAGTCAACTACGACTGATACACGACTGAAAAGCACAGCTGTAATTCTATGTTGTTTCAAATGTTTTAAAGAATATTTCTAAATAATTAGTTTAACTGAATTTGCATTTACTTCTCCAAGATTGTTAATTTTTTTTTTCCTCTTGGCCACAATGCAGTTTGATTTTTATTTCAGTGATTAAAAAATAGATTGTGTCCAGTAGCTGTAATTTTGTAAATTAGACACAATCTACGGAAAAGTACTTAATACATCTCCATTTAGCCTATTTATGTGAACAAGCTTAAGGATGTTCCAGACTCCAGAACAAGTTTTTAATATTTTCAAACTTCACACATACAGTTACATGCTGAATTCAATTGCCATATGAATTCTCAAAGTGGTTGAAAACAGAAAGCCATAAGAAGCCATAAGAAAGCCAGAACAAGTTTTTAATATTTTCAAACTTCACACATACAGTTACATGCTGAATTCAATTGCCATATGAATTCCCAAAGTGGTTGAAAACAGAAAGCCATAAGAAGAAAGAACTAACAATGAAGAAGTGTCTTCTGACAATTGTTTGATAATGTACTCAAAATACAGGCTAATAAATCTAGATAATACTCCAAATCAAGAATTCAGACCCACACTCCAAACAAGTTTTCCCTTGATGTCCCATTATGCTAGCTACAAAAGCATCTCACATTTCTGAAGTAGACAAGCTTTCCACAACAAACCAACTTTATACTAGAATGCAAATCCCAGCACCATTAGTGGTTTGAAAGAAGCAGATATTCAAGAGCATATGCTGTTAATTTTTGCATGGCTTGCTAGAAGTTGCTGATTTTCCTCAAAAAAGCAAAGTCTACTTACTTACAGACTACTGTGGCACACAGCAACAGCCAAGAGGCTGTTGTTCTAACAGGTAATGTACTAACAAGGTAATTACCAGCTTCTTACAGCTTCAGTAACACGGAGAGAACCTAAGCCTGAACTTGGTCACATCCAAAATCACGTTCTCTGATCTTATCATGTGAAACTACCATAGTACTTTGTTAAAAGATAAAGTACCAGCTCCTAAAGGGTTTAGGTTATAGACAGCACAGGGTGTCTTACATAAAGCTTGTAAAAAAAGAATTTAGGGCCCTACTGATAACCCTTTCCTTGATTTTAACTGTCATATGATGGTGTGAAGGCTGTGCCAATGACAGAATAACTGTGTAATAGTTAATGCTAGGCTTCAGGAGAAAATAACTACAAAGAAATGCTAACTTTTGCCATGTAAGTTAATGCTGATTAGTGTTCAGCAGAAGAGCATTAATAAAGCTGCATCCTATTTACTTGCATCTTTTCTCTACACCTGCCTGGCACAAACCAGCATATTGAAAGGAAAGAATATCATGTCAAATCCAGCTAATTTTCTAAAAAAATTTTTTTTACTGTACCTGATGTCTAGATTTATCCATAATTCAGTAAAATTAAACAATTACACCTTGCACAGCTTTGAATTTTAATAATTTTCTGTAATAATTCTCACAGTTCAAATACTGCACAAAAAAGTCATGTTATGTAAGTTCATGATTTTACTGAGGCTCAGTATCAAGACCTGGTACTACATGGTTTCATTCTCCTCATTCTTCCTAACTCCTTGTAGGTGACAGCATTAGATGGAATAAAACCAGCAGAGCACAGTTTTGTGCCTTTTAAACTTTGTATTTATAGATAAACAACAGCAGCGTCACAAGACAGTACCTAAATGCTGTCATGAGTGCCAGTTTCTCTTACCAGAAGCCGCAGGTAGATAAAATAAATCATGCACTTTTAAGTAATAATCTATTGGCATATGTTTGTAAATAAGCATAGTTCCAGGTCAATGGTAATAATATAAAGCCTATACATATATGTGGACAAAATCTTGCCCATTTTAATAGTATATAGTTTCATACAATATATATTCATAGAACATATTATAATCTGATTTTCAGAAAGCACCATTGCCAAAACAATTTTTATAATCATTAATCTCACATGTCAGCTAGGCATTTTTATTTTTACAGTTTCGTAGCAATATTAAGGTAAAGATTTTGTCATCCTCCCATGGGCTTTCCTGTAGCACTGACTGTGGAATTTCTCAGGCTAGAGGGGCTGTACCCCATTTGGCTGCCAACTGCCCACTTCACTCAGTCTTCCAGACAGCTGATCCTGTAATCTGCAGCTGCTGAATCCATCAGCCTGCTCACGGCCCTCCATGTCAACTAAAATAGCCTGAATTCCAAACACTGCAGTAGATGAAGAAAAAGCGCATAAACAAGAGTCAAGAGTCAATGAAAACAGCTTTGAAGTGAACTTTAAAAAGTATTTTCTCTCTAGTCCCTAAGAAATTTTCTTAAGATGTACATGAAACTACTGAAAGATGAAAGGTTGGAATATGTTTCTTTAGAGTTAGTATCTGTGACAGAGAAGCTATACTGGAGATTTTATTCTTTGATCTTGCAGTAAAACCTCAGCAGAAAAAACAGATTGCTATTGGATCTTACAACTGCTGTACATGCAAATATAATCTATGATTTAAGAAAATGTCTGTCTTTTTGGTCTTTCCTTTTGAGCTCTTTTTAATGCCTCAGAAGACAATCAGAATGTACAAATTCTTCTCTTCAGAAAAAAATCTAGAATAGGCCACAGAATTTTTAGATTTGTTACTTTAATTGAACTTGAAAATTATAAATTAAACTAACTCTCTTCACTGCCCTTTTATGCTTATGCATATATAAAAAGGAAAAGATAGATTTTTATTTCTGAACATCTTTTAGAATGGTATTTTTCCTTTCAAATGTACTCTGACTTTTCAAAAAATAGTTTCTCATTTTTCCCTACCTGCTGTACATTCAGTGTTACAATAAAGATAAAATTTCTATTATTGGTGAAACCTGAAGAGCAAATGCTGCACATAATTTTTGCAGCTATTTTTGGGTAAACAATTAAGTCAAACAAAATAACCATACATGAAAAATCCATACTTTGACTAAGCAAAATCAACTGCCAGGGAAAGGCCTGGACTGACTTCAAGTGACCAGCCTGTGAAAAAGTGATTGAAGCACTGTAGCGTACCTTGTATGGCTCTGGCATTCAGTGAGTAAGGGAAATGAATGCATTTTACTGCGTGAGGAATGCAAAAGAAAGCAGCTACCAGGAGGGTTCTGAGATCACTGACCCTTGCCTTCTGCTGACACTGACAACTCTGGAAATAACTTGGTCCTCAAAGCTTCTCTGCTCTTCCCTCATGATATTACACATACTACTGATTGTTTCTTTTTCTGTCCCACATCATTTTCTGCACATTATTCTCTCTTCCAGCTTGGCTTTTATTTTGATTAATTTACTCTCATTATTTTAAGTACATTTTAATTATTGCAAAATTCCAGTAAGTGAATCTAAGATGATCTGCTTTCTATTGTACAAATATTGCTATTGAAAACTTTTCAAAACAGTTCTGAAAATAAATATTTGGTTTGGTGAACTCTGAGTAGGCAGTAGTTTTTACTGTGTTTTGTTATCTCAGGAATTGGTGAGTTACATTCTTATATCCCTGTACTTCAAAATAATGTGAAAGAGATATCAAATCATCAGTTCTTCGACAGAGCTGCTGAAACAGTAATGGTTTCTAATTGTAACAAACACAGAGTTACTCTGTGGTGATTGATTAGTTGATTATGTGTTTTACTAGTTCGTTTGTTGTGTTGGTTGACTATTTATCTGCAAGGAAAATGAGCAAGAAGAAAGGAAGAAGTAAGATCGATATCACACGCCAAGCACTTCTGGTTGAGGAAAAATGCCTGAAATGTTAATGGGGAATCTCCTGTCTTGAGATTCCAGCAATCTGCATTTGTTTTGCCATATGGACCATTGCTGGGGCCAAAGGATCAAACATACTGGGAACACACAAAAGGATCCTTTTGTCCAGAAACAGGGCAGTTGCTGCTGGAAGTTATTCCAGCTCACTTGCCAGGACCAGCTGAAGTGTCTTACAAACCTGGGCCAGCCTGTACCTTTTCTGCAGGAGGGAATGGCTGCAGGGAAGAAAGGCTGCTTTCAAATGTGTATTTCCCCTACTAAATTTAATCAGTAATTTAATGCAAAAAGGCTTTCTAAACACAGCCTTCACCATAGGCCAGATTCTTAATTACAAAGAAGCATTTAGTTCACTCAGGAATCTTCAAACAGCTGATGCACAAAATCACTCTAAAGCCTGCAGTGGAACTGGAGAGTCACAGAAGATATGGCAGTAAAATGAGGCACATCAGAACTGTACTGAAAGAGTATTGTGTAAACAGCTCTGGGCTAACCACTTCTCAGATATTCCTGACAAGAGTAACATTGACACCTGCATTACACTCGTGCAAGAAACTGCAAATCCAAGATGAATGTAGCAAATAAGTTGCTGCGGGAAGTGATGCAATGTTTTCCCATTGCTGAAATTCCACTGGTTCTACTGTGTAAAGTTACAACCTAGAAACCCTTTGAAAGCTTCAAAATAAAAGATATGTTCTTGTATCCCCAAGCCTATAGTGTTTCAAGAATTTCCCCATTAAAGTTATCACTGTAGAACATTCCTTCTATGCACAACTGTACAAATTTTCATTTATCTTGCTTTAGTCACGTTAAAGCAAGCTGATTTTTATCAAGGCCAAACTTTGAAAATTTTAAAAGAATTTAAACTTGATATAAAATATCATATTTGTGCTGACTGAAGTCTGGTTTTGTACTATACTCTGGAAGACATCATTGCAGTGGTACTCTAGAACAGTTCTTCACACAAGAAGATATATAGCACTGAACTGTGCAACATAGTAGCAAGTTTTGTTTCTATCTAATTCTGACAAAAAAAGGAGAAATACCAAACTCTTATGAAAACCTAGTCAACCAAGTGGTAGTAGAGGTAAGTTTGGAAAAAATGCATTCTTCAAATGCTTGTTCATTGGATAATGGTAATTACATATATATTTCTAAATTACACCAATTATTTGAGATCACAAAGAAATAAAAAATTGAGTCAGCTTTATGCTAAACACACTAATCTTGTGTTACATATTCATATCTGTAAATGGAATATCTATTCATATTTATGAAATGGAAGAGAGAAGACTTACTAAAACATCCTTCAAACACCTTGTAGTCCTCTTCACATAACTCTACTTTTTCTACCATAATAGAAGAATGTAGGATATATTTTCCAACTCTCTTGATAACTACCTTTGATTCTTACTTTTTTACTGTCTTTACTCAGCACTTTCTTGCATGCTGTATATCATATATACTAAGTGCAATTTAAAAGAATTTCCAACTATTTTAAACTACCACTCACAAATAAAAATTGAGGATGTAAATGGAATTACACTTTACTCACAGTGAGCATTTATGCTCTGCAGTAGCTAAGCTAACCAGTTCTTGGAAGCCTGGTCAGGACTAGGTAGATTTTGACCTCAGTGTGGAGAGTAGTTCACTGGCTGTGAGGAAACCCCTACTACCACTTCATGCAAGACATAGAAATTTTGAATGCTATAAAAAAATCATGTCAGCTATATGAAGAATCAGAAAGAAGACCACTCCTATTATTTGATCATAACTTCTATAATTTTATCTACAATATGAAGCAGGTAGTAGAATTCAATGCTATTGCACAAATTGTTCATAATAATTTTCCAGCAAAACTGGTTATCCTTTTGAAAACAATGAGTTTCAAACATTTATGCTGGCAAACTATTAAACCTGACAGTTCAGCTTTGAATGTGTCCCACTCTCATCCTCTCCTAATTTTTTAGTTTGAAGAAGATTTGGAATAACTCTTGGCACAGAATAAGAAAATTTCAGTAATTGTTTAAGCTTTTTGCAGGGTCATAGGATCTTCATTGTCTGAACTCTATTTTCTGGTGACACAATCTGTTTTTGTTGTTTCTACAAGAAAATAGGTGCATCTATCTTTTTCAGTTTATAGATTTCTTTAGAAAAACTCAGATTTTTATTAAATTCAATAGACTTAATAAGGGTCTTTGAGAACAGCTGCTCTCAAGAGAAGAGTTTGGATAAAAGAGAAAAGAATTCTTGGAAAAAAGTCTCATTCTTGAAATAATGAAGTTTTAAATTACAAACAAAATACATCCCTACATAAATAGCACAAAGTATTTTGGGCAGCAATGAGCTACTGAAGAAAAGGAACTTCAAGATCACACAGGAGTAAAATTCAGGCCTCCTGCATAGGCATGCAGAACACAATGAAAAAATTTTAATCAAAATATTTTGACTTGCTTAAGTCAAAGAATACTAACCCCATTCATTCTCTTTGACTGAAGCTTAGTGGCTATAACAGAATTTAATAAAGGATGGTGAGACTCTACTCTCATCTCAAATGAGATACGAAGAGTCAGAAGTGATGAACTACCATCTAGGCCAGGTCTTCTATAATGAAAATTGATAGCATGATAGGAAGTTTTCAAGATGAGTGGCTGTTTATATCACTGCAGCTAAGCCTCCAAGAGCTTCTGTGACATGTTTTTGAAGCTATTCTCTGTCAGTCATTATTTAGGACAGCAAAAGGGACAGAATCTCTCTCGGTCTTTATTATCAGACTTACTTCACTTTATTGCCACTTTGTTTCCCTTTTATGTTGTTTAATGAATGATAGAATCATTTTGGTTGGAAAAGACCGAAAGCTAACATTTAATCAATGAAATCTTATGGGAATTACTGAGATTTTTTTTGTTTGGTTTAGAAACATGGAAAAGAAGCCTTAGGGTCTATCTTGCGTGCTGCTTGAGGTTTGTGACCTTCCTGCCCTCTCTCCTGAACCACAAATATTCAAGGCAGCTGGAAAGCCCTTGTAGCTCTCCCAATGAGTTGGTAACAGTTACAAAGCACTTAGAGCATCTGGAGGCACTTCCTGTAGTCTGAAACAGCTACCACCTACCCAGCCTACCAGGAGGCTTCTTCCATTCTGGATATCACTTCCTGTATTGTAAGAGTCGGGGTTAGAATGTATAAAGCTGTGCTAGGAAAGAAAATTGTATAAATAAATAAATAGATTTCCACATACCACATAAAACCAAGCACAAAGAAAAAGCAAACAAAAAACCACCTAAATTTGCTATACTGAGGAAGAATAATTTGAAAGACTGGAAGAAAGGTATTTTACATATTTAACATCTTCAGTGAATGAAGAAATAAAGGAACTAATTTTAGGAATAAAATATTTATATGTCTGAAAGAAATCTAAAATGTACAAGATTTTTATTCTAATTTCAATTCTGTAATTTTACATGAAATTTATTTATTTAATTATGGAAAGAAGTCTTTGAGCAGCCTAATCAAGTCCCTTATCACAGAATCAGAGAATGGTTTGGATTGAAAGGGGCCTTAAAGATCATCTTGTTCCAAACCTGCTGCCACGTGCAGGGACATCTCCCACCAGACCAGGTTGCTCAGAGCCCCATCCAACCTGGCCTGGAACACTTCCAGGGATGGGGCAGCCACAGCTTCTCTGGGCATCCTGTTCCAGAGCCTCACCACCTCCCCAGTAAAGAATTCCTTCCTAATATGTAACCTAAACCTATTCTCTTTCAATTTGAAGCCATTTCCCCTTGTCTTGTCACTACAGTTCCAGATGATTATGATTTTTATGATTCCTGATTAGACGATATATTAAAAATTGTTCCTCATTAGTTTCTGGTATGTAAAACATATGTCACAGAGAATGTTCATGTGGTTTTTTACCTGCAATGTCGGATTTATATCCACAAAGGGAAAAATAGGGTAGGTGTTTTTGCAGGCTTTTTTAGAAGGAATATAATGGAGATTAAATTGGAAACCTGTACTTATAGGACTGGCATGACATTCAAAGCTATCTGAACCATTCAAACCACGTGCTTACATGGGACTTCACATACAAAAGCAACTAACATATATTAACTAGTATTTATCTGATTATTTCCAAATCTCACTGTTATCCTGCATATCTTAAATGTTAATACAGATGTACATTTAGAAGTCTGTGTATAGTGTCTTCTTTCAAAAAAATCACGTCCACAGTATTCTTGAATTTTTGATTTAGATATAAAAAGTGTGCTCTAAGTAGCAAGTGATCAAAAACTCAGATTTTGCATCATATTTGCAGAAAATTGGTCAGAAATACTTCTAAGATAAGCTAGTAAAAAATGCCATATCTACAACATAAAACACTTCATTACAATCAAATTTTCTCTAAGGAAACTAAAATTCTGTCAACAGTAGTTGCTTGTTCTGGCTGCTTATAAATATAAACATGACAGACAAAATCATTTTAATACTAGAATTGGGTCTCAATATTTAAATTAGGCATAATATTTTAGTTAGAACTATTCAAATGCACAGTACTCGTAATTTAGAAGCACGTTACAACACTGCTTACAACTGTTACAACACTGCAACACATTCCAAGAACATATTCCTACGAGGCATATTCCAGTGTGACAGTTCTGAGACAACAGCTTGTGCTCTATTAGGATAATTCTAATGGTGCTGATTTTTGGCTTTACAAGAGAATTTTCTGGGGTACAGCACTGACACACTTAATGGCTGTTAAGACATTGCTTCTTGAGAAAGTACTTGTGCACTACACAGCAGGACTGAAGTGTCTTGAAAGAAGGAGGAAATGAGCAGTGTTTCTCTAAATATTTATTCATTTCCATGTACACATATGTGTATATATAAAAAAATATATTTATTACAGGTTGCTAACTGGAATAAGATCCTTGATTTATAAAGCACTTCATAGTTAGTGTAATTTCCATCTTTAGGAAAGCAAGACAGCATGGCCTGTGAGATAAACCGTTTCTTATACTGACAGTAAACAGTTTTATCTCTGAACAGGCTTCTTTATGTGCCATCTAATTTTCAAGCTAAAGAGATAAGTTATAAATTATCTTTGTCTAGACTGCAGCTTTCAGCGGTGAGTGTAACTCTTGCCACTGTGCAGGCTCAATGAGAAAGAGAAAGTTGTTTCCATGCCTGGGCTTGTAAAGCAACCCTTTGAAATTCAATAGCCAAACTTGTCTGTGCAGAAGTTAATGAACCTAAGCAGCTTCAAGCTTCTAATGTGTGTTTGTGCATTTAAGTCGTGAAAAATTTGTATTTCCTGCAAAAATAGTCATCATCAATTTAGCTTTGAACTGAATTCTAAGTTCAGACAAAGTCAAATCTTTTATCTTCCTGAATAAGATTCACAATAAATGGCATTGGATCCCTGAATTCTGGTATTCTGAAGCATAGACAGGGAATAAGAAAGGTAAGTGGCACAGAAATTGCAAGCGTCCATATTTCCATATTCTTCTTGGAACGAGTGGGCTGGCTCTGCAGAGCCCAGGCTGGGTCACAAGCTTTGCTCTGAGCTAAAGCGGCCGTGCTGGGCTGGGCTGGAGGAGAGCCTGGAAATACAGTAAATGTGCTGGTGTACCACGCTCCAGCCAGAGCCCTGCCAGAGCCTGGCTCACCCTGCCCAGCAGGGCAGCTGCACTGCCTCTCCCTCCTGCACAGGCACAGAAAAGGGCCCTGGACACTGAGGGACTGTCTCGTTCTGCTAGGTTTGACTGTACAGCAATCTTTACAGTTTTACTGTACAAGGGTCTTGAAAAGAACATTTTGTATTTTCAACACATTTCAAAAATACGATACATTTCTGTGCAGGTCATCTTCTACCAAAACATGAAATCCATAAGGCTGTAGAAAAACAAAACATATTTTCCTTTTTTTGCCAAGCCACAGTCAGATCAGCCAATCTTGGCAAGTTTCAGTAAAATGGAAGGAGCATTGGTATTTTAAAACATGTATTTTTTTTTATTATTTCTGTTACAGCTCCTAAATATTGAGGCCTTTTTACAGACCCATTTTCACCACTTCATCAAGAATTTTGTAAGACACTGAGTCACTTTGAGCCAATGGGAAGCTAGGTCAGCTGAGAAATTCTTGAAATAGTATGGATAACAGCAAGTCTGTCAAAACTAATATATTCGTATATCCCCTCTACGTCCATTCTCTTAAAATTCTGCCACTGACTATAATTCAATATCCTGCCCAACATTAATCAAAAATGTCCTACATTAATCAAATATTAATATGTTATGTAGAACATTGTGATTCCTCTCACAATTTATATTACTATAAATTAACCTCCAGCAAGAAGACACACTAAAACCCATATCAACTGTTGAGTACTTTCATTAAGGGGTTGAGGGAGGCCATAGTTTCACTCTCCAAGACTGAAGCATGAAGGATGGCAGAACATTACAATTGCTCATTCTAAGGATCCTTTCCCAAAATATTAATGCTACCATCTTTTGAATTTCAAAGTATTAAGAATTTCCAAAATTTACCATTATTGTTTATATTTCATTATGTCTCTTACAATGTCAGGTGGGATCAGGATCATCAAAATAATTCATAAATTTCAGCTGAAGAGGTTTGTAATTTACAAAATTTTGCAGACTTAAAATGAAATTTGGGTAAAAATCAGAAAGGAACTTCACTCTACACTTTCTTATTTTGTGTCTGAGGTAAGCATACTGCAAAAACAAAGTAAACCAGGAGAAGAATCAATTCCTGAGAAAGTTTCTTCACTTATCAGTACAGATAGTAGATATGGAAGAGGCAATTACCATATCAACTACGTTTCTCATTCAAGGCAATCACATCAACATTGAATGCGAAACTTGTTTGCACAAAAAGTTATCAAGTCAGAAGAAAGACAAAAGAAAATATCACTACAGATGTGACAATAAATGAAACGTAAGTAGAGACAAAGGAAATGAGTAAGCAATTTTAAAAAGAAACCTCTACATGTCAAAGACTGTGAGCAACAGCAAGCAGTTTGCACATAGAGGGACTGCTCTCCAGCATGAACCCAAGACTGCTGAATAGGGATAAACAGCAGATCCACTACAAAATCACACTCCCAATCCAAAATAAAATGGTAGCAGTATAGACATACCTACAAAGGACCAAAACACCTGTCTAGTTTTTCTTATATGGAATAGAATGAATTCAGACTCCTACTTCACTGATACATCTCAATATATGAAGCAGCAATCAGAAAAGGATATGAAATGGAACAATAATAGGCACCTACTACACTTAGTCTAGCATTAAGCACATAAAGCTGTAGCAGAATTTTCCACTCCTTCTTTCTGAGCTTTAAATGAAACTTTCACAAATAGCACTTTGGAGAAGAATATGGCAACTGCCATTACAGAGATGAAAGTACTAACTTGTTTAGCCAGCAAAGTCTAAACAAGAGCAATTGGCCACTGATGCATGGGCAGCTGAAGAGCAAAAATAAAAACCTTTAAAAAGTCAATGAAAAATTCCTATCCAAATAACAGATGCAACTGCTGCCATAATCTATGGGCTGATTTCCCATTCGTCTGGCACCTTGTAGAAGCTACACATCAACAATTCTCTATCCAGTGCCAACTTTTGCTTCAGAGAAGTCAAAAAGCTTTATCATCTTAATCCAATGCAAATCTTTGAAGAAAACAGCCTTGGCTAACCAAAAAATTCCTGAACTTTTCCTGTAGATACAATTTCAAAAGAATGAATAATTTTGCAGAGAGAACAGATGTTTTTGAGCAGTCTGAGCATATTCCTCAGGATATGGCACACACAGAATTTTGTGAGCTGAGAAAAAAACTAAAACAAAGGGCCTTTGGAAAGCATACAACTCTCAGAATAATTTTTAAATGGTCTGCTAAACTTGTGCAACTGTGATAAGCAACAGATTGTTCAGGATATTTGGTCTTCTTATGGAAAGCTACAGAATTTATTAAGGTTCTAATAGAATTAGTAAAATCTACATATAATGAAGTTCCTTGTTTACTATTCCTAACATTCTTTTCAGTCTGATGGTTTCCTAAGCCTTTACTAAACACTTCTTTTCACAATATAGGTCAAAATTGTAGCCAAAGTAATGCAATTAGAATCTTAAAGTGTCTATTTCTAATTATACTGTGACCTATAAAAAGTTAGCTGAGTAATGTCTAAGAGAATAGAGAAGACTGAGCATTAGGTTTCACCTCAACACCCAGTAAAAAGCTAATGCTCCACATGGAAACAGGAGACCAAGAAATTTACACAGGACAAACATTTTTTATCTTCAGAAGTGAAAGGTTTTAATTGTTTAAGCCTATTGTGATTGCAGAAACTTTACAGCATGTAGAACAGGGAGTGAAAGAGACTGAAAAATTCAGAAATCTACATCTACAGAGAAAAAAACCTGTCAATTTTGCAAGTCAGATTCACAGTGCATAGGAAACACAATGTATTGTTTCAAACCAAACATATTTAGGTCATGCAATAGTTCTACAGATCTTGAAAACCAACTGATTTATTAAAAATGCTTTTCTTTATTAAGAAATCAAACTGAAAATTTATTGCTTTACACTTTTTAGCATTTTGTAAAATATTTCATCTTAATGGTGTCTTACCTCATTTATACTGGAAGGAGAGGTTTCAGTTATCAGCTTTGCAAAAATAGGACTGTCCCATTTCCTTTCCTCAGCTAAAGGAGTTACACACAACCAGCAATTCAAAAAATATATGTCTGTTTAAAAGACAGACAAGTAAGCCATAGATGATCTGCAAGCCAATCCATCTCCCATGCAGAGTCAACAGCTTTTGTTTTACATTAAATATAGAGGATTGTCTGCTGCCTCTACCTGTGTTATTGTGCAGATCAAGTTTAGGCCTGTCTGCTCTTCCCCTGCACGTTCTGAGCTACAGTAGTGATTTCTCAACATCCAGATCTGCTGTGTGGCAGCTCACTGAAATTTCAGCCGACACTTGGAGACTTGCAATTAGCAAGGTTATTTTAGGCACTGACCTAAGTTCCAGCAGAATGTTTATGGCATTATGACAGGAAGGAATCCAGTATCATATCAGTCACTTGGTAACGCTGTAAAGCTGATCTTGGAGACGAGACCCTCTAATTCACAGCATAAAATTGAATATCCGACCCCAAATGTACTTCAGCTTTTGTTTTTAAGATTTGAAAAGAGTGGAAATATCTACTTGGTTAATATTAGGAAGCTTAGAACTTATTTTAGGATCTGGTAGATCATATGCTTGGAACAAATGTATTAATAGGAAGTTATTACTTCCCTAATGGAGATTCATTGCTTACAAAACAGAGATTGTTACTTTTGCAATGTTCACATTTGTAATAATTAACTATTATATTCTAAATGGGAGAAGAAAATAACTTGTTGTTGAACTTATTACAACTGGACTCAATAACAATACCATTTAGTTTCCCCTTGGTTATTTTGAAAAGGGCTCCCTCTTCTGTACAGGCCTTTGGTAACCCCGGATTTTGGTTTGCCCTGGATTCCTTCGGAATGCTCTGGCTAACTATTTCTAAGCCATGTTTAAAGGCTCAGTCATACCTCCACACCCTCATTTGCTGTTCATTCTCATTCCTCCCCCTTTCCCCCCTCCCCACCCTTTTTTTTTTTTTTAATTCATGGATCAGCTTGCATGTTCCCACCCATCCTCATGCTTCCAATCGTGGCAGACCTAACCTCACACAGGGAGCCATGACGAACAGCTCATCTGACTGTGTAGGTTAGAGCTATACTGCTCAGCCACTTCATCTGGGTGCACACACACCCAAGAGAAGCTTTTCTAAAAGCAAAGAATCTCTCTAGAGATAGAAACACTATCAAATGAGAGTACTGTTTACAGGAGAGTAAATGAAGGGGAGACAAAACAAATCACAAAATACAAAACAAATCACAAAACCAATGAGCCAAACAAAATCCAAGAAAAGTTCTGAATAGGTTGACCTCTGCAGAAGCAAGCAGAAGTCTTAAAAAACGAGGGTAAGAGAATTTGATTGAAAAATGGCAGTAAAATCACCAGTAAGGCAATTTTTTTTCCAGTACAGATTAGCACTATTGATTTCAGAGTAGAGTAGAGGAAAAATTTGACTGTAACAGTGTTTCCAAGTTTGGCCACAGTTGCATGCTCTGTGCTCAGAGATTATATCTTACACTGCATTATCTGGTTTGCTCAAGTCATTTGAACAGGATTATATGAAGATTTCTGGCTAAATTTAAAAAAAAATCATTGCTTAAAATTATTTCAAATCATTTCAGTTAAATTTTTCTTCAGTTTCAGCTTTAAATAATTCTGGCTTTGGAAATATTGTATCTTTCCTAGGAAAAATGTCAGTTCCCATCAGCTGCTAGTATTCAAATAGGTAGCTTCATAGGCTAGAGTATCCCTTTTTGAAACAGGAAATAGATTTTCTAATTAAACCTGTAATTTTATTTATAGGCAACAATAGCATGACACGTTGAGTTGCTATGATTCTACAAAGGTTTCCTCCGGTTTGGGGCTTAAATTGTAAAATACTGAGAAAGAGGAACTGAGGGTGAGTAGCTCAGTTCTCTTTTTGAAACTTGATTCATACCTGCCTAATAGCAGGAAATCCATTTTTTTAAATACCAGGTAACTCCAAGAAACACATCTCAGAATGTTGTTTGCATTACTAGGTAGTTTTCACTTGTTGATTGAACTCCCTGTTCCAGGAGGGAACAGTAGATGAGTCAAGTTGGGTGAGAAAGGCCCGTAGTCTGCTGATGAGTTGGAAATAGACTATCATCTTAGGAAAACTGTAAAAATCATAAAATCAAACCATGGTGAAAGAAATATAAGCAGAATAATATACATGAGTTGACTTTAGAAAAGACACACTGCACAGTAGGAGAACAATTCAGCAGAGCTGGAAGGTTTAGTAATAAGTGTTTTGAAAGATCTTTATTGCTAACTCTGCAAAATAGGACACATTTTGAGCAAGTTATTCTAGAGATGTAAAAGGGAGAAGGCCAGAAGGAAAACATCTGAGGTTAGAATTAATGAATGAGTCATATGTTTTCCCTGAAATACAAATACTTTTGGAAGGGTTAGGTAAAATGCTCAATGAAATGACACCCAGGATCAATTTCATCACTTGTGTTGATTTATACAGTCTAAATAGAATTACTGAGGGGGGTGTGTGTAGTATTATTATTCTTTTTATTTATTTACGTATTCACAATGGCAATAAAAGAGACCAAAACTCAGATCTCTTTTCTACTTGGTATTTACTGATTCACACAAATGTAGCTGTGCTTGGAGTACATCAAAGACCTATGTACAAGAACTCAAGGTGGGTATCAAGAAAAGTGTTGGATGCATGATCTTTTCTTCTAAAATTTTTAAGATAAAATTCAGTTTGTGGGTTTGAAAATACCAGAATAGGACGGTTTTATTCTTTTGCAGCTAAATAACCAAGTCTAAATACAGAAGTGTGAATGTTCAAACTCAATGAAGATTCAATTAATGGATAGTTTTATTATTTGCCCTAAAATTTTCCCTTAGGACCCCACCAAGTCATTACAAGCAGAAATGGAAAACATTTCAGTTAGTAACAACAATAAATTGAAGGCAAAGCAGATGAATTTTATAAATACAGTTTTTTCAGTCTACCTCTATAATTAATAATTAAAGTTTAACAACAAATCTCTCCCAAGACCTCATCCAGTTGCCTGTATTTGCATTTATTTAATATCTTCAGAATAACTACAGGAAGAAATGCACCAATGTGAGGCAAAGAGAGGTACCAGATATAAACCTCTCCTTTCAATAAAGGAAGCATCAGTGAATACCACCTTTGGTATTTTCATTACTGTACTTTAAACTGAGTATCACTGAGAATCACTTTTTTCACTGCATACCTATTAGGTACCCCTTTGCTGCAGCCTATCTTCCATTAGCACCCAGCAGAGGCTGAAGGTTTAATCTGTTCCTCCCTACACTTTCAAATTCTCTCTTCCAGGAAACAAGGCATTAAATAGACCTGCTTGGAGTGCATACATTGACTCCCTTGTTATTCTAGCAAACAGCTGAACTGAAAACAGTTGGAGCTCCAGATTTCACTCACACCATTCAAGCTTAGTATCCTGTTAGAAAATCCTCAATGCATTATCATTACAAAGTATGAGTTGACATATTTAAAGACATAAACTGCAATTCAAGGACTCTAAGTGGAGTCAGACTTCTCTGTTGTAACATTTCATCATCCTCCTGGCAAACCAAAAGATAAGGAAGCTTGCTGCAGAAGAACACTTTCTCTAAATTGCATTTCTAAAATTTCACAGAGAATAAATAGAATAAATAGGTTGAACAAGGACTGCATTTTTTAGTCTTTTATATTAAAGATGTTGAATTCATAATACAAAAACAGTTTTAGATTTTGCTCTGAAAGATTTAATAATGAAAAACTCTAAACATGGTCTTTCCTAGGAAATGAAAGGCTGGCTAAAACCGGTTTTCCTTCTCCTATTCCAAGTAATTGATTGCCACATTCTAGACATTTTTAAGCAACGGGATTACATAATTCAATTTTTTTAAAGAAAACAGCTGTTACATCCAATATTCATGACCTATAAGTTTTCCATATCAAGTTATTCAGCTGTTCTTTCTGTCCATGTGAGTTGCAGTGCAATGAAACTGTGCAGAAGAGCAAATAGTTTTATTCCATAGTTAAATGAATGCACATATTGTTCCAAAGCAACAGAAAGAAAACAAAACCCACAAAAATCTTGGTCTTATCGCTGCTTCAGTGGACGGGAAGCCCCTTATTCTTCCCACACACAAAATCAGTACAGTATTTTGTTGCATATTTCACACTGCTTCTTATTAGCATTTGATGTGCACAGCTGTATGTGCTATGTGTGAATAATTCTTACAGAACTTCATGGACAGAAAGAAAGGAAGGGAAAATACACACAGCAGTTTTCAAGAGCAGAGATACTTTTGAAGATCCATTCCAGCTCTCATAATCAGCTACTTCAAGTTCAATCTTACATCTTTTTCACTGGTTTTGTTTGGATTGTTTTGGTTTTTTCAGTGAAGGATAAGTACATTTGGATAAAAGGAGTTTATCATGTTGCTATTTAGAAACATATTTAGATATTAGATATTTAGATGGTTCCAAATGTATCAAAGGAAGTTAAACAAAATCCATTATCTCCTTAATGCATAAGGACATTTCTCATGCTAAAATTTTATCATGCTGAGTACATTATGTTTCCAGGATGTTGTTAAATTGATGTCAGCATCTCTTCCAGAAAACTGATTTTGTAATAACACCACAAAATGTAAGTGCTCATTTTGATTTAAATAAATTGTGAACTATAAGCAAAGCAGTAAGAGGACCATGCTGTTACAGAGAGCTTGCCTTAGGGGCTGCCTGGGAGGGTGAGGGGGTGATAACAGCAGTGAGACCATGAGACCGTGGATGGGTTGAAATGCCATAACTTGCTCTTACTGCTGATTTTGCTGCCAGTTTATTTTGGACCTTGCTCAAGCCACGTGGTGTCTGTATGGTCTGCACTATGTCAAGTGTACAGGGGGTGTGGCATGTAAACAACTTCAAAACAATAGGCAAAACCAACCAAAATATCGGTACCCAGTGACCTGTGCAAACCGAAAGAAGCCTTAATTTTGTATCCAAGCAGGAAGGTCTAGGGTTATAGGTGTCTCCATTTTCAGGGACACCCTTAATTTAAGCACTGTCTCCTACTAGTGGTATTACCAAGCTGGTATTTTTCTGACATAGAGAAATAGCAAAAATTCAGTGTAGATACTGAATGTTTCAAGGTAGCAAGAAAATACACATGTAAATATATGTCCAAAAATGTGCACATATTTCTCTGAGGGTTCTGTGTCATTTTTACCACTACAAAATCAAGCATTTTATTTTGCAAATATGCTAAACTTTACACATTCGTAAAGATAATTTTTTCAGATAAATATTAAAAGAAAACCTTGCAAATTACTAATGGTAATGCTCCAAAGTTCTGTGCATGTGATAGCAAACTTTTCCCTTTTCCCATCCCTCCCTATTTCTTTTTTCCCTCCTCAGCAGCACGGGCAGCAGCTGGGCAGCTCCTGCAGCACTAGATGGTGCTGCAACACAGCCGCAGCAGAGCCTGCTGCCTCTGTGTCTGCTGGACCTGAAATGTCTCACTGCTCTTTTCAATACTGAAGTTACTAAACATGGTACTAAAGATTATTGCCCAGGGCCTCTTTCATGTTGTTTCATTGTTTTTTTTCCCCTTTGTTTTAACATAAGTTCTAGCTCTCTAGGACACTACACTTTGTGTGGTGTTGTTGCCCATGCTGTAAGAATAGAAATAAGGAACAAGAAGAAATTGACATAGATCATAAATGCAACTAATTACACACAAAGTAATTTTTTAAGCTTATCACTTACCTACTTTATCTTTTACAGTGAACCAAGAAGACAAATAGCAAAGATCTCCCTACAATACTACGACACAAAACTTGTACCTTGTGAAAGTAATTTTTCTAATAGAAATGCAATTAAATAAATTCGTACAGAAATAACTAAGCAAAGCAAAACATTATAAATATGTTATTTACACGTTAAAAAGTAATTCAAATGTGTTCTTAAAACTCCCCATTTCTGTACTTCCATACAGTTCAACAGCTTTCCAGGAGGATAAAGTTGCCTATGTGTGCATTCAAAAAACTCTATCTTAAATGTCCATTAGTCTCCTGGCTTTCTTTATATTACTAAATGCAAATATTTTGCCTCTGTGTATTTCTTTTTAATTATTACTATTATTGGTGGTTTTATTACTGTTATTATTTCTGTTTGGTTGGCCCTGATAAGTAGACTTCCATGCACTGGGTAATTTGCCAATTGCAACTGGTTCTGCAAGAGAGCAAAACCCACTTGCCAGGAACAGCTCAATGAAGGTAAGCCTTCAAAGAAGACTTAAGCATTTAATAATTGCTGTTTAATGGAGAATTCTTAGAAATTCTTGTAGCTATCTGATTTATAGTTCCTCCTCATTTGCAGTATTTCACTACCAAAATTAAATCCCCTCCTTTTCATAAATGCTAAAAGCTGTATTTTTTATTCAAGGACAAATTATTCAATCATCAAGGCAAAAAAATCATTAGTCATTCAATCACAACAACTGAATCTTCACCTTTTGTAGGGGGAATAAAGAAAACTAAGCATAAAACCTCCAGTAAAATCAGCAAGGACAGATTCTAGAAATGCAGGACTGTGTCAACACAAAGCCACGTGCTGATTACCTGGATTGCTGCAGGAACATACCACGATCACACTCAAAACTGTTTGAAGTAAAAACAAGTCCTGCACCCTAATAACCTATGCATTAATTGATTTGAGCATACTAGAAAACGCATCCAACACTTTAAACTGGATTTTTTTCTACTTTTTTATGGTCATAGACATTACACAAGAGCAGATTTTTTTAAAAAATGCTCTACTCAGAAGTTAGGCACATGTGTAGTACCGTCATCTACTTCCCTCCTTCATTTTTAATGCATTAAGTATTCTTAACCCTGTGCTCTGTCAGACTCCTGCTCTCTCCATAGAACATGGTGTTGGTCCAGGTTAAGAAAGGAAGGAAGGTTTTTTGATGCAGCAATTCAGCATGGCAGCAGATGACTCAGCACTGTACTTCAGCAAAGGACAAACAGGAAGAAGAAAATTAAAAAGGACAGGAATCAGATAGGAGTTTTGGAAAAAAAAATCTTTGAGAGAGAGAACCTGAAAACAGCTGAAAGGAAAATAAAACCGGGGAGAGAGGCTGGAAAATAAAGCTACCAACAAACAGCTAGAACATGATTTATAACCTAACAAATAAAAGTCTCAAACCAATCTGCACTGATGTGTATTCTTGTGAATGAAGGAAAATGTCTTTTTTAGAAGTTTGTAAGATACTTATGTAACATGGGTTTTTCCTTGGTAATTTTCAAGTAACCTCTCTAATAACTTACAGGTGTGGCTCCTTCATTCTGATTTGCTGTCTCCTGTATAAGATAACACAGTAGCAAAGAAAATCCATCTAATAATTGAGAATTGATCAAAATTCACAAATCACACCCAAATACTGTAACTACAAACCTGAGCATAATAATTTAAATTGCAGTGGAGATCATCATGAAGTCTTTGCTACTCAAATGCTTAGTTTGGTGATTTAGCTATTCATTAGCTTAAAAAAAAAAAAGATAAAACAGATCTTGAGAGATACTATAAATATTTCATTAATGATTAGGATCAAAATTGAATCTTGAACAGATTTGAGACAGGGAAGTTATTCTTGCAGATCACAGCTGAAAATCAAATGCATATAACTTAAATTGTAATGTGGTAAAAACAAATATGCCTTCATCACTCCCTATTCTACCTAAAGTTTGAAAGTAATACAGCATTCAGTATTTTGCAAAGTTTTTGGAAGCAGACAATCCTATTTGTAACCAGAAATGCAATGTTCCTTTGGAGAAAAGAATTATAGTAGAATTATATCTTCAAAGATTGTACAATATACAAAAGAGAAACCATTATAATTTCCATGTATTCTTCTATTTAACTCTGTTTTAATTCCTCATACTGAACTGCTGGTCTAGATTCATAAACAAGATGGATATTTAAAGTACTCTTTGAAGAGAAGGTTGTATTTGTAATAATACTTATGAGGTTACCCATCTTATTGTGTAAAATTTGGTATGTTAATCCAATGCATTAAGATTATCTATTTCAAGTTAAGATCCTAGTCCTGTGTGAAAAAGGGATCCTGTACCTGATAACAGATAAACAAATATGTAGTAAACTGTTTTGTCTTCAGTTAAACAGTTAAAGCAGGCATCTGAACTTTTGGGAAGTCCCCATAAATACTGTATGAAAAAAGTGCAGATGACCTGAGCAAAGAAAACATAGACTAGCTACAGTGGTACCATGTCTGTACAAATCCTACTGTATTGCCCTTGGAAATATCCCTCTTCCCTTTGTTTTATCATGAGTCTTACAGTATCTGATAATATTCTTAAATGTCCAGATAGCAAAATTCATTTATTGCCTGAAAATCCTAGATTTAATTAAAAGGATTTCAGCCTTGCTTTCTTCCTCGAAATACCCGTGGAAGAGCAAGTAAGAATGTTCATTTAAGTATCTCAGCTCTATGATGTTAGAGCATAACTGGCTAATTATTTTTCAGACTTCCATTTGATGGTTTTGTGTGCCCAGCTGCTGGACAGTGCTGAGATGTAAAAAGAGATGTCAGCCATGCCTTTCATGCAAGCTGATTATGTGGTGTATCAACCACTTTGCTTATCCCACACTGCTTAATGGTCTTAAAATACAATTCTATTTCTTTATTTTGTGGGGTCTTTTGGATACTTTACTGTACCCAAAAGTACAGATACTTGGGACCATTTAAAATATAACATTTCTCCTAATTTCTTTAATAGTCCTAAAAAGACTATAATTTCTTTTTCCCAAAGGGCAATAACTGTACTCTATCACATCAGAAGATTTCATTCTGTCAGTGTGTAAATAGACATATAGACACAGAGTAACCCCTCAGTGTCTATGAAGCACAAGGTAAACTGCAAACACAGAGGTCTTACACACATTAATGATGCACTACAGTGGACTGTAGTATAGTTTCTCTAATATTATAGGGCAGAAGAATTTTTGAGAAAAACCATAAATGCATGAGGAATAAGTGCATATGCAAATACTGAGGTAGTAGTGGCACTGTATTTCTGCTATGGTACTACAAACATACACATACAAATATACATACACTTATAGATGCCCATGTATGTATGTCAGTTATAAAAATAATATATTTCATTATTTCAGATCACAATCACACTGGAAATGAACACATAAAATCATCTTTCCCCTGTACATTAGCAGATAAACTATGATTAAATCTACAGAACCTATTCTGAAGAAACTTGCTTTCTTGCCTGTGGAATATCTGCACTGTTTTTTATCAGAAGCAAATGTATTCATCTCAACACAAAAAGATGAAAGGCCACACCAGAAGAAAAGGCTGTATCTTGAAGCTTGCTTCAAGTCCCTTTTGAAGTATGGAACCACAGTGAAGGGCATGTGTGGCTCCAGAGCCAGCTGAGGAGAATAAAAGAATATAGCTCAGACATTTACGTGATACCTTTTCTCAGCTAACACAGATTACAAAAAGGAAGTACACTGCTCAGTGGGAAAGGGAAATTGCAATGTACTACTAGTGGATTTTATATTTTGTGAAAATTTACAAATGTTCTGTCAAAACTTTAGAGTGCTATGATTGCTGTAGTAGTAGTGCTGTACTGCAGTGCTGCTTTTTATGCCTTTTGAATTACATGTGTTTTCCAAAAAGAAATGGAAACACTTCCAAAAAAAGAAGTGCTCCATCTTTTGAAATGAAAGGGTTAGAACCATAACTGACTACATGAAAATTGCTGTCTTTCTCCAGGGAATCACTTACGGGGAGAAACTGGCAGGTATTAGTTCTCCTTTTGCATTCTCCACAAGAAAATTTATAGAACCAGTTTGCTTTGCTGATTTATGAAGGAATCACATCAATTTACAGCAGGGTTTTTAAGAGTTAACTATAGAGAAAGGGATTTCATTTTGAGGAGTAATTCACATAATGCAAGAGGCAAATATCCAAGGATGTTCAAAAATCACCAACTTTCAGAACCTGTTCTTACTAAAACACAAGTTTGTTATGTTATTGAGATATTCATGTTGCATTTTGGCATTCAGACAGTAATCATTCTATAACCTGAAATTTCTTCTGTAACTCTCCCATAGTAAAAGGCTCATAAGGAAATTTTTAACATAATGTAACAAACTCAAAAATTTCTTATATTTTGTGCAATTTTCTGTGCCTGACTGTGACTCTTCCCTTATGCAATGTTAGAGGTTTTGGATATCTATTATAAGTGACATATAATTATAAATTGAAAAAGTAACAAACTCAGCCCCTATAATGGCTAATAAGAAATACATCCACAAAGACTACTGAAATATGCAAAGCAAGAAAACACCTATGAACATCACAGTTCACACTGCAGATCAGAAACAGGTGACTGCTATAATACATAATATTATTCTACCTTGTAACATACAGACTCACACAAATTGTCAAGAAAAAAATCACCACCAGGACTTACGTGGCACTGCTTTTGTGTGTCTGCTTTTGCTTACACACACATTTATATTTGCATAGATACTCATAAAAAATTCTTGCAACAAAGTCACAGCTATCATAACAAATTTCCATTACTTACTTTTGAATAAAGATAATTATATACTGCCAATGACCTCTCCTTTTAAAATCTGACAGTACTAAATCTTAATCACACCATTGAAATTGTATTAATTTATGGTTTTCCAGGAAATCTGAACATCAATATGTGTTATTACCACAACATACACAAATACTAAACTACATAATAATTCTCTCAGCAAATGTTTTTGTTAATGAATTTGCCCAATGATTTGACATACAAAATTTTCTCATCATTATGAAATTTTTATCATTTCAACATTACATCCAGTAAACATTTATATTTTAATCAGACTAAGATATAAGTTAGAGGAGATTGTAATAGGTAACATCTGTGCTGGAATCTGATACTCACTTTAATATTTCTCCAGAGACCATTGGTAGAGCATATTAGCTCATTTTCTACAGCCTGTATCAACATATTTTTATATGGAGCAATATGGAGAGAGGAGAGGAAGAAATAATAATTGTATTGGTTCAAAGGGCACTTACATGCATTCATGTCTTGCTGATATCTAAAACAAAAATTTTGAAGTATATGTTTCAAAAGTGCAAATATCCAAATGAAAATGAGATTTTACAGAGTTTTTATTTTAGAACTAGAAGAAATTGGGAGTGGTAGAAGACCCACTTTTCTCCTCATCACAGGCAAATGTTCACCTTTTTCTTCTGAGTCTCCTGACAGTTGAACAATCTAAATGTCTATTTTAGGACAACCTTAAGACCTCCATAGCACTGCAGATGCTACTGTACTCATATCTACAAACTCCCTGAATTACACATCACCCTTCTATGTCCAAATATCTCACTGAGAACTAATGAATGCATTTCTATCCTTGGAAGAAATATCACAGGTTGCAGAATTTTTGCTCAGTGTATTGTTAGATGTTTGCTTTGTAGAAATTCAAGCTGATGAAAGGAGCTCTTCATATTGTCCCTTGCTTTAAGAGGAGAGCTTAGATATTCCACACATTTTTCAAAATTCCCTTCCAAAGGCCTCAAGTGTATATGGACCTCAAGTGAGTCTATCATGTAACATATACCTTTTCTTTTTTCTTTTTTCTTTCTAATCTGTTTTGCTCAAGCCCAGATAGACTATCTAGTGCTGATGTTCTATCATTCCAAGAAATATTCAAATCTCTTTGTCACAAGAACACTAATTTCGACTATTTTTATTGATCACCTTTCCTGCCTCTTCAGAAATAAAGTCAAAGCTTAAAATGGTCCAGAATGCTGTCTGCAATGTTTATTAATTATTCATTTATCTTGATAAATTATGCAAGCCAGATCTTCCATTATCACTGGGGCTACCAGTTAAGGCTTCTCCAGCTTTTAGCTATTTTTATTCCCTTGATACATAGATAATAACAGACTAACCAAGTAGTGCTCAGTTCTCTATTCAGAAACAGAAAGGAACCTCTTATTGTTTCTCATTTTTTTCTACTTTTCATTAGCTCCCAATTCTTTGAGCCTCTTATTTTATTCTAACCAGCAGCCTTCTATCTTAATTTGATCCAGTTTTCTTTTAAAGGCAACTGAATCTCCAGTACACTATATATGCTTTCTGTGTTCATACAAAGCACAGTCCTGCATCCTCCTGCTCAGTTGCCATTTAGCTTGTAGATGTCTAAATACCAAAGGAACACCTCTGTTGCTCATTCCAGTGAAAGTATTCCACTGCCTAAAATTTTGCATTTCTGAGCTCAGACTGCCAAAAATGCTGACAAGTAACTTTGCACTTAATATCTAAACTTAATTAGTACCTAGAAAATTGGCTTGATCATCACTTTCATCCTTGGAGGCACTGACCTGGTAGGCAAATGAACAACGTGTCCAAAGCCTCCAGGATTGCCCTCTGCACAGAATGGAGCATTAGCCTCTGTTTATATTTGATAAAACATAGCAAGGGATTAGGACAATTTTTGAGGCATGTGGGAAAAATTATTTCTCTTCTCTTAGGCAGAAGAGAAAGCCTAAGAGCTACAAACCCAAGATGACTTTTACAGGTGTGCTATGGTTGTAATAAAGCACATTAAGATGTGTTAAACAAGTCACATCATTTTCCGTAAAAATTTCAGTCTGTGCAACACTGTAGAATTGCCAAACAACTTGGAAGGCTTCTAAGCAATCTGATTGTTTGACCAGATAACATTTTAGAAATACAGATCTATTTCTGCTATTCCTTGACTTTTTTTCCAAATCAAGGAGTATGCTCAGGCCACATGGGAATATTGAAAATTTAAAGAATGTAGGGCTACTAAACTACTCAGAAAATTTTTAAAAGCTAATTAAAGAGGGAGTGATGAGAAAGATATCTACTGTACCCTGGGTTTTACACTTTTTCAAAATAATATAATGGAGAAAGGAATAACCTGTATCTAACTGCAGATATATTACACTCTAACATGCTTCAATATCTTTAATACCTTGTTTTGATAATTTCTGTTTTGATAATTTGATAATCCTTTTAGCCAGGATTTAAATTCAAGGAAAAAGAGCAACTAAAGAGTCTTTGTCCCTCACAAAAGTAGAAAGAGATAGTGAGAGGATAATGGTCACATGATATTTGATCTCTACCTGAGGATAATGGTCACATGATATTTGATCTCTACCTGAAGTTTATGAAAATTTTGTGGTAGGAGTCAAGAGGAAAGATGAGAGATCCTCAAAATATCAAAAGATATTTGCAACTGACCCAGGTATCCTTGAAAAAGATAACTGAAATCTCTCTACTTGGAAAGAGAGACATCAGTGTCTGCAAAGAAGATATAACACAACATAAATTGTGTTTCTTTCTATGTCAATATATAATATATGGTTCAGATATTGAACTCACAAAGCGGGGGTGGAGTGCTTTACTCCAAAATAAGTTAGAAATTAGCAGACATTTCAGATACAGAAGATTATACCAGATCATCCCAAATTACTTCTTTTTTTATTTTTTTTTTCAAAAAGACAAAAAGCAGTTATCAATAGTTTAAACAGTAGACCCTTCCTTGTGAGAGCTAAGGCATATAAAGTAAAGCAGAACAAGAGTTGAATCCAAGTTATACCTCAGAAGGATTCCAAGAAAGATTTTGCTGGAAAAGCAAATATATTTTGTTAAAAATATAAAAAAACTAAATGGATCATGAAAGCATATCAGCATTTTAAGACAATACAAGGACACAGAGAGCACTTCTATATTTGCTTGTAGCAAAACCATAATTTTTTAAATCTCTTTTACAATATTTGCACTTGGTAACAGCTACACAGAATGTGTTAGAGTGATGTAAAAGTATCATAGAACAGCTTGAGTTCAGAGTGGTGCCAGATGAATGACTAAAATAGGGCATTCTGGAATCTGAAGAGTTACAGTTCATCCAACTGTCTTCATGAAGCACTCATGTGAAGCTGAGCTTTCCAGGAAATTTCCCAAGGGACAATATAAGAAAAACCTCCCACTCATGCTATGTGGCTAGTTTTGAGGAAGGGCATTGCCAAAGTGAGATGAACAAGCATTTTCAAAAGACCAGTGGTGGTCAGTAAAGCCCTAAGTCATGCAGCATGAAAAGAGGCTAGCAGCAAACACTGAAATCCCTAGGAAACAAGCCACAATAAAGAAGCAATGCTTGTGATTACAGAAAGAGCAGAAGCATAGACAGATCTGCAACTGAGATACTGAGAATATTTTCACAAGACAAAGAGATGATCTGTGTGCTGAACAATTTTCCAAGGAATAATATGAAGAGTCTGCTATGGCCTGGATTCTCAAGCCAGTCTTATCACCACAAGGCAACTGACAGCCAGAGGAAATCCACTCTATGCATCCAAAATAAATAGAAAGCTTCATGAAAATGGAATCAGACATCTCCTGGCTGAGGAAAATAAACTATGAGAAAAAAATGTTTGTCTTACTGCTACATTTGCATTTTGAAAATTATATTCACAAATCATTATGTCATAGACTTTTATCCAGAGTCTGTGTAATGCATTTTTCTCATTACAATTTGGACAAAGGAGCAGAAAGAAAACTTCTTAAATTTGCAGATGAAAACAAAGAGTGTGCTTGAGGAGATACTTGTGGAATGAGATAAAAGAAAAAAAGTTTTAAAATGGACAAAATTAAATCCTACATGTAAAATTTCATGGGTAAGAGGGAGGTGAAAAAACAATATTGTGGGAAAGGAGAATTGGGAGTTACAGCGAATTACAAGCTGAACTTGAATCAACCATCTCCTGCTGTTTTGGAAAGCAAGAAAATACTAAACTGGTATGTATTGTTTGAGAGATACGTGAAACACTTTTTCAGTCTACTCAGCAATGGTCAAGCTTCACACTGAGCCCACTGTCAAGCCTGGGCACAACAGTTCCAGAAGGACATACATCACTGGGAAGTAGCCCCTCAGGAATATTATCAGAGAACAGAAGAAAAAAAAAACAGAAGTTGAAGATGGCTTTTTCTGGTTTGGATTTTTTTGTTTTGTTTTGTCTTTTGCTTAGTTTTAGTTAGTTATATAGCAGATAAACTATTCAAATTTTATCTAAAGTCTATATTGAATTAATTTATTCTAATTAATAACTAATTATACTATATAAAATAATTTCACAACACTTGTTTCTACAGTCATATTTCTTTTTGTCTGTATACAGATTTAAAGGTCAGCAGGTTACAGAAGCTCTGTATTCCTAATGTGTTTGTTAAAACTTTGCTTGCTTTGTTTACATAGATAAAACCCTTAGGAAAGTATTTTATGAACTCCCATTGACTTTTGTGACTTCACAAATAAACTCTAAAAAGAAGAAAAACCACGAGGAATGCTGACTAACTCATTCATTCACTGACTTCCATTTATAAATAAAACGTATTAGTGGACATATGAGGGTGAGCCGTATGTACAGAATGTTCTCATTTTGTAAGCAGGCACAAATCAGTTCTGCTTGTGCTCCGAACCAGCCCAAAGCTGTGTGCAACCACCCACAAGCTCCACAGACCTCCAGTTTCATCTCAGCGCTGCGCTAATACAGCCACAAGCAATTCCAGATCAGAACCAGTACCAAGCCCAGCAAGATTTCTCATGTCTGCCTGCAGAAATACCTTTTCACAGGATCTGCTAAGAACTTACAGCCCATTGCAGATTTAGTCTTTCCTTCTTGTCAAAAGCTGGCAATGTCTACCCTAATTTTTTTTAGAAAAATGGTGGTACCATTGCAAAATCAAGATCAGCTCTCTTCAGTTAGGACTGATTACAGCACAATCACTCTGGTTAGTGTTAGTACACAGTGCTGTATTTTAAGACAGCTTACAGCTACAGTCCTAAAATAAACACAAATAAAATACCATTGCACTGAGTATGAAGGAAGACTGCTCACATAAACAGGCCTCAGAATGCAACTCTGAAGACAGCTCAGCCTGAAGAGATAACATTTGTGCTATTTTTGGAGATTGCCACCTTCAAAAGCATGCTTCATCTGCTGCAGCAAACCAGGCCATGCAAATGAACACACACTTACAGTCCCAGGCTCTAATTATTTGAATTTTGCCTTGAATTTCAAATGAGTGGCCCCGTTTATTGGAATGTTAGGAATTTTATTGGAATTTTATTTGGGAGTTTTAGGTACAGAAGCCCATTAAAATCAGTGGGAATATTTCTGAGCACTTGTGCGATGTCCAGTCAGATTACTGATAATATTTTATTGCTTGCTTTTGGAGTATGAACCTGTTCATGAATATGGTTATGCCTGAATGGTTGGATATGGTTGAATTAAGTGATGAGCAAATAAATGTTGCAAAAATTCTGATACCTAAGTGGCTTCCATTATCTCTCTTAAAAATATTTATTCACTTTTTAACACAGGCTGTCAGACATGCTTCAGCAGCTAGGAAGAGCCCTTTTGTTTGTTTATTAACAGTTTATAACAGCACAGTTGAATGGACCCCTTCACTGATGATACAAAATTCATCATACCTTCAGCTGTACCAGATGCACATCCACGTGCTTGCTGTCCGAGTCCTGCTGGACGGAGTAGGTCAGATCCCGGACCCTTTCAGACGTCATCCGAAGCCAGGTCTCAATTTCTGGCAAGTGCAGAACAATCTTCCAGTCAGCCCCAGTGTGTAGAGGAGGAGGCTTTTCATACTGCTGGCCAGAGTCGAGGTCCTTCATGACATCCCCCTCCCCTTCTTGTTCCACTGTCGGAGTCATGTTTATGAGCATGGGAGAGGCATCAGACGGCATCGGATCCAGTTCTTGTGTTCTCATGGGAGAAAGTGCTACATCCATGGCTAACGTGTGAAAGTCTAAACCATACTTCTTTCAAAAATAGCTGCAAAGATAAAAAGGAAACACATTGCTGTTTTAAGACCAAATTTAGCAATAAAATGCTCAAAGCAGTAAATGATAATGTCTGAGATGTATTGCACATCTAAATAAATTCTTCACCCTAAAAAGCTATACTGGAAGTTCAAGACTATATAGACTTTTTCAAAATAACTTTATTGATTTGAACATGATCTTTGCATGAGAAAAGTAATAAATACTGCATTTCTCTCATTGTAATTTCCAATTGTAATTTCTCATCTAATTTCAAATCACCTTGGAAATTATAGTTTTCATTGATGAAAAGTATGTTCTGATTTTTCACAACTGCAACATAAATAAATGAACATTGACAAAGTCAGCAGAACTTTACTGAACTCGACAAGTTAATACAAGACTGGTATCGGTAAACTAGTACATATTGGAACATAATCCTTGGCCTGAAATTTAAGACGAAATACAGAATATTTCACGATTTATTTAAATTTCCCAGCTGTCCACTTGACTATTGGTCATGTAGAACAAAAAATTTACAAGCAAACTTGACACTTGGTTAATTTATTGATTTTCGTTTTGAACTTTAAATTCTAGTAGCTTTGTTAGATTAAGAACTGCTGTAATAAGCAACAAATCTAGCAAAACATAGATATAATTCCCAAGGTCAAAATATGTACCTAAAACTAAAATATCATTTTAAAAAAATTGGCTTTATAAAAGTTCATATGTTGTGTCATCAATATATATTTATGAGACCCACAGGAAAAAGAAAATAAGTAAAACATTTTACTTTGTACCTCTTCCTCTGTATGTTCTAGTTACTTGTGAACTATGCATGAAGGAGGCTGCCAAGAATCCTATGCATTAAAAAATAATAATAAAAAACAAAATCCACAAAAACAAACAAAATAAAAAATAGCCCCAAACAAGTTTATTTACTCAACATAAAATCTGTAAGATTGTAGAAAATCAAACCTTTCACTGTTAAATCAACACTGTGACTACTGAGTTATATTCCTAAATATTTCATGTGGAGTCTCAGCATCCAGAGACTACTTCCTGCAGGCAGTGAGAGTATCAAAATAGTACCCAGTCACAATTTCACTTGTCATAGTCAGGAAGGACAAAAAATTTCTATTTTATGTTAATTTGATTTTATTTCCTACCCTGCCACTACTTAGTAAATCAGCATTTGCACATCTATCCGCTCACAAAATATTAAAAGTTATACTAAATATTAACATTAAATATAAATTTGGCACTTCAGAAGAAAATTTTCAATCAGTGCAATCAAGCAAAGGAAATGAACTAAGAATCCAAATATTCTCTGTGCCTGCTGTACAATTTCCAACTCTTTTAGCTCAAATTCTGAGAAATTACAAATTAAATGGTGTTAAATAAAAAGTTCTGCAGCAAAGCTGGATGAATTAATGTATCAGGTTGCTGAGTATTTTTTAAGTTCATCTCTTTACACTGCCTATTTTTCAGCTTAAACTCTGTTGCCATAAGTACTCAACATAAATTGTTAGAAAAATCAGTATATTTTTGCCTGAGACACTGCTGATCACAGCCCCAGTTCTAAAGCATAGAATTCACCTGTTCTAACAGCCAAAACTATCACAATATTTCAAACATATTCTTTACATTCTTTCCTCCTGAATGTGAAATTTTGGTGAAACACATGTGGTCCTTATTTCTGCATGTTTATTGTTAAACATGCCTATCAGAGAAACAGTTGGTTGAGAATCACTAAATGATGCCAAAGCACAGGAAGAGCAGTGCTTGCTTTGTAGTTTTTTCACAAAAAAATAACCCCTGGCACACTTACAGAGTTTTTCAGTATGACTCAGCTCTAGTAAGGACATTAAAGCAATTAGCAAACAGAAATGAAAACATGCTCCTGCAGAAGCAAACAAAAGCTGGTCCATGCTGCATGCAGAGCATACTGCTAGCTTTCATGCACTGAGTGTGCAATTAGCATCCATTAGGAACCTGCTGACCTGGTTTTTGTTGCGATGTGCTTGACTCTCTCTACGAGTGGCTCTCCAGCATTACAGCTAATGCCTCCTTAATCCTAGTAGCTCTTACAGTCAAGTCCTTTACATTCTTTCCTTTCTGCCAGATCACAAGAAGTTGCAACACTTCAATTAAGAGTATGTGGAGAAATTAAAAAAAAAATCTTTTCATATTCTTAAAAAAACAATTTTAAGAAAAATCTATAAAAGTAATAAAATAGACTGTGGATACTAATTAGCAAGGTCTGTGAAAGCTTTAAAAAGCTCACAAATGCTTGAAAGAACAAACTTGCAGCTAGAAATGACTGAGTCCAAACACTAGGACACAGATTTCTTTCAATTGATTCTTGGCAGAATAAAAAGACACCATCATCCAACTGCGCTGGGAGAAAGGACAACTGAAAGCTTCTCCTGCGCTCTCCAAGAACACTGGCACCGAAGGAGTGCGGTCCCACTCGAGCTCCCAAAATCAGCGGAGAAAGCGAAAGCTCCGCGTCACCTCCCGCCCGCAGCTCTGCCTCGCCCCGCCCGCGCCGGCACCGAGCGCCCTGCAGGCAGCGGCACGCCCTGCGCAAGGACGGAACACGGCAAAATCCCCGGGGCAGAGGGGTTTGTGCGGAATTCTAACGCTGAACTACGAAATAGCAGACAGCAAGGCCCAGCAGCAACAGCCGACCTCACAGACATATCTATTTTATGCAATGTAGGAGTTATAAATCTTGCTGAAACGCTCTTGATCAGAAAGTAGTAGGTTCTGCTAAAAATAAGGGATAAGAAGGGATGATCAAGTTTAACAATACTTTGGGGTCATATATTGATATTTTAAGTGACAAATTCAAATGCTGGCCTTAATTATTATTATTAATTATTATTATTGTTATTATTATTATTATTTCTGGAGTATTTTGTTTTTTCAGGTTTTGAGAGGTGCACAAACAGTGAATGGTAAACCACTATAATTAGTGTTAAAACACATACCAAAACTGAATAATTATTTTTAGGGGTGATCTTTATACCTTCAAAAATAATTTTTGAAATTAGGTAAAGAAGGGATTTTTCTTCCTTCTAAGCAGGACTTTATCACTGCGAAAAAAATTTTATACAACTTAAAAGCTATGCTCAATCTCATTTTCTGCATCACAAAAATCCAGGTAGCATCAATGACAGTTTGAGGTGGGCAAGCCACACTAAATCACATTCCAGCTTTTTTTTAAGCCAAACCTCTTCTGTATGCAGAAGAGTTATACAAACCAGCTGATTGTAAATTTGCAGGTGAACAGATGAAAATGCAATGTCAAATATCCTGATCAATAAAAAGTTCATCTTTCAACATTTGCAGGGCATAACCTTATTTTCATCATCACAATTAGACTGAGAGTTATGATGCCATTATTTCTAAAAAATACTTATCCAATTATTTATTTCTGCCACTTCAAAAGCTACTGTTTCAGTCTGCTGAAGGGCACATTTAAGAACTATACAACACAGCTACCAGCTTGCATTCCTTCTGGTGGGAGAAAAAAAATAGATGAATCAAGCATATTTTTTGCCTTGTGTTAATTCCTTATATACAGTCTTACATTGTCATGGATACTTGTATAAAAGGTGAGAGATCCTGTGTAAGCACATGCACACATATGCTTTCTATCTTCATCTTTAGTAAGTGCATTATGCCTAACAGATGGCTGATTACCTTCCTCTAATCTCACAGACAATCTCACTTTCCCCTGCTTTTCCACTCAGTCAGATGCTAACACTCTTATGCAAAACATAGAAGAATTGTCTGTGTCAACCATAATATACTTTATCAATCACCACAAGCCTTGAAAGGCTTCTCGCACTCATTCTGCTCCCCAGTTGTTCACATTTCCCTTGTTTATAGAGTGCAGGCCACATTCCCTCTGCCAGCTACAGATCATCCACATTTTCCTCCAGTGGCAGCTAGCTCCTGTCAAACAAAGAATCATTAAGCATTTTAAGCCGTAGAGTAGTCCAGTCATTGATCACTGGTGCAGACACTGGGTCGAATGAATGTTAATGAGCTCTAATTTCCCTTACTGTCACATACTGTTAAAATCAGCTGTAATCACTATACAGCCACCTGTCTGTCAAGTAAATAATTTATTTCAATCGCAGAAATGGCACAAAAAACCCAGAGAAACTCTATCACGAAATAATTTCGTCTGCTTGCTGACTTTGAAATCTAATGATGTAAACTTTAACATCATGTTTAACGAGCTTATTGATGCTGAATTTTCTTGAAGAGATACAGTAAAAATGAATGTCTCACACAGACAAGTTACGTTATAATGTCGTTTCCATTTCAGTAGTCTCAGGAATTCTCTGCTAAGTTATAAGGCTCATTATACTTTTTCTTGAAAATGTAATTAACTGTGTTAACTACAAAGATAAACTATGTCAATGCAAAAAAACCTGAAATATATCATGTCAGTTACATACAGAGCAAATTGAATTTAATATCACAGTAAGTCTATCCATGCTACACTGATCCTGTTCCTGATTTCCTATAAGATTTAAGAAATAAACCTATTTCAAAAAGCTTTGAAAGAACTGAATTCTAGTGGACCCAATTTAGGTTTTTCTCTTCATACCATTCCTCATGAATGCGTTTCAAAAATACCTCATTTGCATTATCTTATTATTATATTTAAAATTCTGAACAAATTAGACAATTTTTTATTTAAGACTGCTTTTGGCCTCTATTTCATATGTGAGACTCTTAGAAAGTATATCTGATAGGGAGCAGGATGATGCTTCAGTTCCTTCAGGATACAGACCAAAGAGGCTTGCACAGTAATTCCAATATTAAACATGAAAACTAATGTGAATCATGATTACAATTTTTAATGTGACTGATTTAAAGTCCATTAAAAAGTCAGCCCCCAAGGCTTTAATGGCAGCAAAGCCAGACCATCAATTTTTAACTGTGAAAATCCAACCATGGATGTTCAAGTTCCTGATTATGTGAATAAATCAGAATTTAAGACACCATAATGACCCAACATAATCTTTGTTATCTACAGTTTCTTTTTCTAATACACGGTGAAGGAAAATGTGGAATTTAAAAGTCAAGTGTTCAGCCAGAAACTAGAAATTGCTGTGGCAAATCAGGGAAAGTGGAAATTCTACTGGAGGGTTTAGCAAAGGATCTCTCTGAAACTGATGGCCTAGCAGGAGAGACTATGAAACAAACCAACAGCCCATGAGCTCTAGACATTATATACCCAGGCAATGTCCAAGAAGCCATGGGTGAAACAGGCAAATTGCTGGTTGTGGTGTGCGTGATCTTCCGTTCAGAACTTCTTTGGTTCTTAGGATATCAGATTGTAAAGAAAGGTTCTGCAGATCCTTTCACATGATGCTTATGTCATGAAAACTTGCAGAAACTGTAGCAGAATGAGACAATATCATTTTTTTAGAGGAAAACATCCCCCCGCCCACCCTGCTTCTGAAAAGCATACTACTGGTGTTTTCCGAAAAAATGCTTTTGACAAGATCCAATGCCAAAGGCTAAATGAGTCTAAATTGCCATGGTATGAGAAGGAGGGTCCTTGCATGGACGAATAATGGAAACAGTAAACAGTGGAATGAAGAACAAATGCAGACCACAAGCAGGGTTTCACAGAAACCCCTGCTAAGCACTATGCTTCTCAATAAACTGATCAATGACCTGAAAAAATGGGTGAAAAATCAACTAGAAAAGGTTTGTAGAAGGTATTGAAATACTTGGGACAAATAACTCTGAGTAAATGAAAGATGTCACAAGACAAAAAAAAATGAGCAGTAATATATAAGATTAAACTTAATATAGACAAATATTAAGTTATGTATATGAAAAAAAAATACAATCCAACCACAAAAAAGTGAAGTCTTGCCCAAAACAGTGCATTAAATTTATATGCTCCTAGCTCATATAATTTTATAAGTTGTCATTTATAAAAAAGCAGGGAGACTAGGTGGAAATTATTCCATTAGACAACTGCTATGAGGTATGACAGAAAAAAATTCTACACTACAACATATACAGACATTGAAAACAATTGTGTAGTGCCAGACTCATACAGACAGAGGAGTTTATTCAGAGAGTCAAACATATTGCGATGAGCAGTTGTTTCCTGCTACTTTCTAACTCAGTACAGGTTAGCCCTGCAGTGAGTAACAATGTCTGGGAGATAATGTGATACAAAGAGATAAGCATTAAAATGAACAAAGACAAATTAGCTGCTTCATATTAACTCGTCATTACTTCAGCATCCTTTATTAGCTCTACATCATCCTAGGCTTTTGTTGTCCTAATTATCACTCCAGAAAGCCAGCATTACATACTGGCAACTTTTATACACTGATTTTTCAGCACACATGTGAGTGGGTTTTTGCTGGTTTGTTTTGCAAAACATTTGCAAACATAAAATAATTTCCCCTTCAGCTACAAAAGTCAGATAGTGAAGGATGCATAATAACTATCCTAGCAAGAAGATGGTGTCTTGTTCCAAAATGTTTCTCCAAATAGATAGTGTGAAACATCTTTTAAATTGGAAGATATCAAAATCAAGATTAGGCTTGGCTGAATACTAATCTGGATTTAAAATGGCCTTTCAGTATAGACAAAGGCAGTGAAATGTAAGTGAGAACACTCTGAGCTGTTTCTCCTATCACAGCAGAATGAAAGAAACTGGTGCAACTCTTAGCTCAAAGTTAGAGAAAATAAAAATAATATTTCACTTCAATTTCACACTCTAGTTTCATTGCAAATAAATGCTAATCACTTAGGAGAAATCTTAACACTTTTTCTGGGAAAATTTTCCAGGGGCTAAATGAGCTTATTCCTTTTTATTTTATGGAAGCTGATTATAAAAAATTAATTACATGTATAAAGGAGCAATATGACCTCATAACAGATCAGATAAGAACTTTCTCACATGTATTGTACAAAATGTGTCAGTCACAGCCAGTGTCTCAATGCCTTGCAAGTCTTACATCTTTCTCTAGCAGAGAGACCACCATTTCAGCTTCTTCCTTAAATATGTTACAGGTACTACAATACTGGATGTTCTGTCAATCAGTACAAATGTGGTTAAAAAAAACAAAAAACAAAAAACAACAACAACAACAACAAAAAAACAACAACCATCCACCTGCAGAATTCTTCAGGGCACAATGTTAGTATGTCAGACCCAGCAGTGAAACAAGGCATAGCCACAAGACATGCCATCATTTCTGAAACTAGTTTTGTTACACTCAATTTTAACAATTTTATGATAATAAAGGTCTATTTTTGAAGAAACTGCTACTTTTTGGAATGATGCACAATGCAGCTGCTGAGACCAGAGAGCCCTTATGAAAATCAGTATTCTGTGTTATATGAGACACAACACTCTATGACTAGCTAGCCCTCTAAATTCTCACTATCATGGAAAATTTAACTATAAATAATTTAGCTGAGTATAATATTTTCTCAGGTCGTCTTTAGAAGAACGCCAAAGCAATTGGGGTTTTTTTTCACAATTTGGGGATTCACAGAAATAGACTAAGTTCTTTGGACCAGCTGTCTTTTCATACCGAGTCATGCTCATGAAAGGTTCTGCTGTACTGTTTTGGTTTATGGTAGTGTCTCATGTCAGTAATACACTATCAAATGTGTGCATGCCATTGTTTCAGGCATTCAGCTATCACAGTCATAGTGCATGTTAAAATGGTTTCTTTATTTTGGGGATTAATTTTTAATATAGATTAAAATAAGATACTTGGTGTACTTCAAGGATAGACAATGGCTTCAGTAACTATTCTGCAAATTCTTTCCTCCTCAATCATGATGTGGATAAAATCCTGCCAGTTCATGTTGATTTACTGGTCACCTAAAAATAGATATCCAGTCCTGTTGTGTAATCAGTTGACTGACACCAACACATAAAATTAAGGCACAAATTTTTTAACCCTTTTAAATAATTCTCATATATTACACTGATTTCTTTTGCCGTAAACTTGATCAGGTACACCAAAATTAAGTTAAGTTAGAAGAGGAATAAAAATTTTGATGGTTCTGAAAATTCACGGTGCAAACTTATTTCTTCAAAAATTTCTTTAACTAGTTAAAAGATGTTAATATAATATAATATTTATAATATTAGTTGTTTAGAAGTAACATTGATGTTTGCAGTAGCTCTGTACAAATCTTTATATTATCAAATGTAAATCTTTATAATAATCAAATATTATACATGCTCCAGAGATAAACTATATTTCTGACACACATTATTCAAAGCACAATCCCTGAGGGTAAAAAAAAAAAAAAAAAAAAGGAAGCATCTTTTTTCACCTTGGTCAATATTTTGTAATAGAAGAATGAGGGGAGGGGAAGGGAAGCCTGGTCCTTTATTGCCTTTATGTAACTAGATATCAATATTTAAACTATATGGTAAGTTTTTTTTCAAATCTGGATAGATACTGTCTTTGACATGCTATAGAAGTGACTGCAATATTTCATAGGAAAACTATAAATTCTTGCACAAGATTCTTCCAAGAAAGCTCATTGATTGAAGAATACATGTATCTTTTAAGGATTGGGGGTAAAGGAGCACAACCTGGTTCTGATGTGACTTTTTTATTCCATGAGCTAAGCATTTCACCAGTTCTGTGAAAAGATGCAGTTGAAGCAAAAGTCCAAGGACTACAGACTGGAGGAAAAAAGAAATGAAAGATCAGCAGGAGCTACAAGAAAAAAAGAAGCTTCAATATGAGTGCAAGATAAACAGATGCTAGGAAACAGATTGAAAAAGCCAGTAATCAGAGTAATAGAAAATAGAATTTTAAATACAACTTAGTTGTTGTGGGGACAAAAAAAAAAAAAAAGTGCATGCAGGAATAAGAGGGGATTTAATATTATTCCATCAGTTCTAGAAAGAAAAACACTTCTGGCATGTTAAGAACTAAGACCTTTGCTGATCAGCATGAACAAGTGTGTCACTGCACTGCACGTACTCTGTAAGTTCATCTGTATCAACATTAGAGTTGATTTTTAAAAAGCACATTTAGGCATGGCACAGCACTGTAATGGTCTGCCAAGGCATACTGGTACATTATTGGAGGCACTTTGCTCCCAGTGAACTGAAGAGGCTGAGTTTATCTGAAACTGCAGACAACAGCAACAGAATGACTGAAGGAAGACACTGGAGAGGAAAAATACTACTGGAAAAAATCAACAAGAGGGCAACACTGGAATGAAGGCTATAGCAAAGGAAAACTCTCAGCCATTTGCCATTGCTCATGAAAAGCAACATGTTCATGCTTTCTGCCAGTCAGAAAGCATGAGTATTTCCCTTTTCTTTGGGAGAAAAATATTCCTCTTTTAATCTTGCCAGACATGCTTCTCAAAGTCCCACATGACCAAGTAGTAATGTACTTATGCAATCCCCAAACTACAAACTGGTTATGAGTAAACATTTTGGTTTAAAGATGAATTTTACCTGCAATTACAAAATTTAAGAAGGATACAACTCTTTACTTCCTAAAGGCAAGCACAGGAGGGAAAAGTCAGTACTATTCAGCATAATCTATAAAATGATAAGGTTTCTTTCATTGTTTTCACATAGTGTCTTGTTTTTATTGGAAGCACCTGCCTCTATTCTAAGGTGGACTGGATGATATTATGATTGTACTTAAGAAATGACACAACTCTAGAAAATATGGCTTAAAGCATCAATTCTATCTGCATAAAGGGAAGGGAGGGAAAGGGAATAGATTTAAAGCTCAGTTTCACTACAGGGAACAAGGATTCTGAATAGGAATTCTACTCAATCTGGATAACTTTTTTTTCTTCCTGCCTTTCTCAATGATTTTGACTCTTACTCTATGATAACAGGACAAAGAGATATGTTAATACAGAAACTTTTTTGTAAGAACAAACAGATAAGATGGTGAAGAGATCACTTTACAATACTAAAAAAAATTTCAAAGATGACTATGCACAACGGGTCCTGACCAAATTGCACTACAAGAACAGATAACAGAACCTGACCACCTGCACAGTAGGTTGCAACTTGATTTTCATAGTCATCTGTGGGCTGGCACAGAAGAGAAAAATGTCAGTCTACAGCTACAGAAGCTACTTGTAGGTGAAAATAGGCAGGTTTGGATATTTCTGATTCAGATCCTTGAATCCCTGTAACTCAGAAAGCGCTGCCTTTGTTTTCTGCCTCATTATGACTGGGCTACACAATGTCCTTCTGCACAATGAGAATGTACAGACAGCTATGGTTGTTCATTTTGGTTTATTAGTTTTTTCTCCTGATATAAAAGGACATGTAGCAGCATGTTCTGAGACTTCTCTGAATGCTTTCAAGCACAGAAGATTCTCCTAGAAATGTGGCTGGGGATTTATATTAAATTTTCTGAGACCAGAAATAATTATGTTAGGCAAAATGGATCTTAAGATACCACTTTCTTTGTAACTCGAGAATGACAGATCTTACTCCGTGTGCTGCCACCAGCAGGTGATGTTTGCACCAGCACATTTTATGATTGAAAGAGCTACAAACTCCCCCTTCTCCACATATACACGGTGTATACTTTTAGTCAATCTGTACAACTCACATAATTTTGTTATTATTTTCAGAACTGTATGAACAAGTTAATAATATGTATCAATTAACAGAGATGCCATAAAACAGTCCACAGGAAATGCAAATTTTGCTATGCAAATTATGTTTTAGATCAAGCACCTAAAAAAACGGTAGGATCTAAACACTTTCTGAAAAACTGAAATAATTGTATGAACTGGTCCATGCAGTTAAATTTTGGTTAAATTTCAAGTCGGTATGTATGTGTATATATATATAAAAAAAATATTACTGCTATTTCCAGTTCAGCAGCTTTTCCATCCTACTATCGATTATGTGCAAAGTGCATGAAAAAGGAAGTCTATAAATGGGCAGAATGGAAAAATAGTCGCTTATCCAGAAGTAATAGCAATTGCTGCCCATGTTATTATTCATGGTTTTTATTCTATATTTTCTTGTTCTGTTTGACCTTCGAGTTTTGTACATTAAAAAAATTTGTCCCTTATGATCGGATAGCACATAGTTCTAAAAACACATTTCTGTCACTTTTTTGAACATACTGGTACAAGTCAATCATATGTCTTCAATTTATGAGGGGGTTTTTTAATTATAATTTTTTCTCAGGAAAAGCACGTTAAATAGGCAAAATTTGTTCAGGCACCTGTGTAAACATACATCTGTGAACTGTATGCATGTTGATATTTTATTCTTTCAGAAAAAAAAATGTTATTATGGAAAAATGCTAAAGCAGAAAAATAATGCACAATCACTTTAGAACTGTATGCACGGTACATGCAGATAGATATATGGTAATGATTGCAATCTCAGATGCAATTTCAGTAATAATTTTTAACCATAAAAGGATTGAATTTATAAAAACTCATGTAGTTTTCTATGTGCTTTTCTAACCATAATGGCAAATTCTATACTGAAAATACTATTCATCTGTTTTTGTTCCATGTAGCTTTTAGTCTGGAAATTGGGATTGAAATTCCATGAGTCTTCCCCTCACCAGATGTCACTGTTTTCTGGGTTTGAAATGTTCACAAAATAGAATTTCTTCCATGACACTTATTTGTTCCTGAACTAAACCAAGGAATTTGGAGGCGCATAAAAGGCTTAAAAACTGACTAAAAAGTTCAAAACATGTTAAATTGTTTTCCCAAGGCTATTCTGAAACAGGTCTGGAAAGTTTCAATTTAGTTACTTGCTGTTTCCAACCTATGGTGCACTAAACCGTGCAGCTGTGATGACTACAGTAATAAAATGGACACGGGCTTTCAGCATAGTTAAAATACTGACTTTTTGCATGGAAACTCAAGTTTTTGTTCAGAGAGATGGAAAAATGAACATGGTCTTATAGAACCTACAGCTACCTGAAATTTCAGGATAATCACTTGTGAATGTTCAGACCTCAATTCCAACAACTGCATTAAAAGAAGTTTATAAAAAGTAGAATTAAACTGGAATGACTGAGCAAACTTCACTCAAAAGACCTCATAAAGTACTGTTTAAGGTGTTTTCTTTCACAAGGGATGCCAGTTCCTAACAGTAGCAGGAATTAGAGCTCCTGCTTTAAGATACCTGTAACCATTTGTGAATGGAGGAGGAACTACTCCACCACCTTTTCTTTCCAAATACAAAGAAGTGGTTTTAGCCAGGCATGAGGCTTCACACTTAGCAAACATGATTTTTGTGTGGCAAGTAGACAAGTATTCAGTAAATTGTTCAGTAGCACAGAAAATAGAGGAAAAACAATATTCTGCTTGCTTGTTCTTCATATGGAACGTGGGACTGGAGGAAAATCACCACAGAATCCTGAACTGCACAGCGTGTGTGACCATTCCTATTAGAATAAGATAAAAGACACATTTCTGTCCTTTCAGCTTTGTAAACTCCAGTCAGGGATAGGTCTTCAGGAACCTAATTTAGCAGGTCAAATTGCAGTATATCTCCAAATTTAATTCTGAAAGAATGTGTTTTGTTAAAAAAATAATGACACACTATCTGCTCTGTTTAACCATCTGTTAAATTCAAATTTACACGTGTTACTCTATTTTCATGATATACACACATGTGATTACTAACTTGAAATTAGTTCTGACCAGCCATAGAGCATATGAAAAAGCAAAGTCTCTGAATTAATGGTCTTATCTTTTCCTCTGCTGAAATATCCACTTTCTTCAAAACTAACAGTAAAGAATTGCACTTGCACTTATTCAAAGACATATCGTTTATAAATTATTACACCAGTACCTATTTCTATACCTTTTTCGTGCCAGTGGGTCACTTCAGGGCATTGCAGGTACAGTAAAAGCCTGTAGAAACAGACCTAGATGAAACCAAGGCAGTAAAGAAAATGATATTATTAAACACCGTTGGATTTGCACATTTCAGTCATCCCATCATTTAACCACATGGAGAGTGGAATTTCTTTGGATCTACTTATTTCTTTCTTTCTCCTGGACATTTACACTCCTGAGAAATAGAGACAGGAATCCAAAGAAATAGTAATATGACTCAGAAACACACCACTGTAACTACATTTCAACGAGCTAGTGCAAGGTCCCACCTAAAAATAAATGACAAAAAATATATATGTTTGCATTGACATTATAATATGAAAATGTAATGGTGAAAATTACTGATTAAAATACACCTAACATTTAACACTGATTGGAACATATTTTTTGCACTAAAACATGTCTCCTACATTGTAGGAGTAGCCTGACAGGTTTAACAAGTAAAGAAACAATCTACAAAAAACATTTGTGTCTATTCTGTTCCTCTGCTCTGGTGAGACCCCACCTGCAGGGCTGCATCCAGCACAGAACCCCCAGCACAGGAAGGACATGGACCTGCTGCAGTGATTCCAGAGGAGGGCCACAGGATGATCAGAGGGATAGAGCACATCTCCTGTGAGGAAAGGCTGAGAGAATTTGGGTTGTTCAGCCAGGAGAAAAGAAAGCATCAGCGTGACCTAATTGCAGCCTTGCAGTACCTGAGGGGAGCTACAAAATGCAAAGGGACTTCTTACAGGGTCGTGTAGTGATACAAAAGGGAATGGCTTCAAACTGAAAGACAAAGGTTAAACTAGATATTAGGAAGAAATTCTTCACTGTGAGGGGGGTGAGGCACTGGAACAGGTCACCCAGAGAAGTTGTGGATGCTTAAGAAGTGGTCAAGGTCAGGTTGGGTGGGGCTCTGAGCAATCTGATCTAGTAGAAAGTGCCCCTGTCCATGGGCTGGAACTAGAAGACCTATAGCTGCCCCTTCTAACACAAGCTATTCTATGGATTCTATTATTCTTTTTAAGTCTGTTTTGATAAAAACGGCATCAAGTTGGTAATTTCAGGTTTAGGACTATGTTCCTTTCAAGCAGGAAAAACCAACACATCAAACATTGGTTAGCTGCTTGAGCAAAGAAGTAATAAGGAAACAAACTGCAAAAATAAATAAAAACAAAAAACAGGTGGTCTAGCTCATAGACTCAGAAAAAGATTGTGATGAGCTTCAGTTATTCTAGAGCCTAGTGACTGAATTGATGGACTGGGACATGCCAATGTCAGAAAGTTATCAGGAGAAACAGTGGAAAATGCTAGAAATGTCTGTGTTCACAGCAGCTGTGGGATTAAATGCTATTTACAGAGCCAGCTACAAATGATAACATTTTTTCTAGAAAAATCTTGGAATCTGTGAAAAACTGGGAGGGGGGAGGGAGGGACGGAGGGAGGGAGCGAGGGAGGGAGGGAGGGAGGGAGGAGCACTTCGCTGGGAAGATAATTTCCTCTGCAGTTGCCAACACAGTTAAGATGACATGGATATTTTCTGCATCACTCTTCTAATTGGTAACTACACCCCTTGAATGTTTTAAACAGAAACAGATGCTTCTGTCCTTTGCAAAGCAAAAGGAAAACAGAACCATGGATGAGTGGATCTGTTGGTCTTTTATGTGGAGAAGAATTGATTTTGCAAGGATTACAAATACTTCTTGGTGGAATGAAAACTATGATAGCTTAAAAATTCGTCTGAGCTTAGAATAGTAATTTATATAGGATAATGTAATAAAATAATTGTCCTTCCCGAGCTTGTTCTTCCATTTGATAAACACTTATAGGAGGAACAAAATCGTATTATGAGATGGAACATACCATAGGAAAATATTACATTATTTCCATTACACGGAAAATATTTTCCTGCTCTAGTGCTGTCATTCATGCTATCAGGCAGATGAAGAACAAACCAGACACCTTCTCTCTTGCTCATTCTGAATTTGTTGAATAAGTAAATCACCTCTGTGTACCTCTGTTTCCATTCTCTGATGAGCAAATTCCTCAGGTAAATAACTATTTTCTGTATACACCAGAGGCAACAAAGTGCAGTCAAACTGATATTTGGGAATTTTAAGCATTAAAGCTTGTAAACAATAACTTACAATGAAGGGAAGGGAAAAGCAAAGTAACAGGCACTGTGGATATAGAAGTCTTATACAGCACAGAGGCCTTCTTAAGTTTGTTGCAAGCAAATTTTGGTGTTTTATTTTGGTGTTTTTCCTTTTCTGCATCCCAAGAAAGTACCAGAACTGCAAAATCATTTCTAGATTTGTTTGATACTGTAATTTGCTCATGTTCAGTGCTTTGTCATTTTCAGCCGTTCCATGATCCTGCATGTTTATCTTTCTTTGTACCTTTGAAGAGCATGTGTAATAGCATTATGATCTCCTCCTTGAGAGAAGATCATACTTGATACTATAATGCAGGTAAACAATGATAGCACATGCTTGTTTGTTTTGCATCCCTTGATACAGGCCATAAAAACATACATAATTAGAAAATCATTATACTCTGCTATTCAATACCTCTGCAATGCAAAATGATTCTAAGCAGTTGCTTACTAAGCAAAGGGAAGGTCTGTAGAAGTATGATAACAAATTACTAAGTCATGTTAACATGACTAGTACAGTCATGGCAGTCATGGCAGCATGAAAAGAAAGTAAAACCATGACTGGGTTTCAGAAGCAGTCCTAATATTCCCTTGAAAAAGAAGTTTTTGTTTGGTAGACTTTTCATAGCCACATACATAGTTTAAACTTTGTTTGTTTGTAATTATTTTGAAAATGCTCTGTGTGATTTCATGCAAGCTTGGGCAATAGAGACATCCACAATTTGATTAGACTGCAGTCTCATTAAACATCTATGACTAAACAGCTTTCTCCCCTTTCTCTTGTCATACTCCTTTCTAATTGAATTAATTTCTCATTCTTAAAATTAGGTTGGGTTCTTTTTAAACTCATCTACAAAACAGTCTCATACCCAGTAATTCTTAAGCGACAACTGCTTTCCCTACCAGTATCTACCCACTAGATACGGGAGAACTCAAGCAATTTGTTCAAACACCATTGCCCAGGCCATACCTTTTCAATATCTAGGATATTAATTATGACTTAGCAGCTACAGGAAAACTGATCTGCAAGCCATAGGCCAGGCATAATACTCTAGGATGGTGCAAATCTAGTCTTGGTGACAGTCCCACTCCACCAGACCTCTACAATCTGTGTTAGAAATATATTTCCCTTCTCACATCAAGTATGAATTGTGCATGTGCCAGCATCAAGCCTTGCACGACTTAGCAGAAGCGTTCTGCCTTTTCACTTTTGAAACAACATTAACTAATCCAGCTGAATAGTTACCCTACAACTTACTACTTCATCAGTAAGAAAATGTCATCCCATGCACCAAAAAGTAGTAAGACATGCAATTATTTTTGAGTGAATACTCTCTGAATATTCTGAAATCTGGCAAAATTTACTGGATAGTTTATGCACCACTACGTAACAGAAACATACAGATGAAATAGAAATATATAATGAACTAGCAAAATTTTTATTGTGTAAAAGTACCTGCATGAAAAATAACTTCATTATGAACTTCACCTAAATTTCATTTTTTAAATACAAATAGATATTCACAATGAGGATGATACAAAAGTGGCAAAGCAAGAGGTGAACTCCGGCATTTGCTGTTGCTCTTTGTGGGAGTTCGAATGCATGTTTGGTTTCAAACATCTTTGTTTTTGAAAGCATCCTTTTGGATTAGCATAGCATGCTAGTAATTGGCATTCTCTTCTGTAACACACTAATGACCCTGTTTTGTCTTGTTACCAGTTTTAGTTATAATAGGAACCAGCTTCTTGCCTACCAGAGAACAGCGAAAGAGGACAGTATTGAACATTAATTTAAAAAGTTACTTGAAAGAGTAACTCTTTAGAGTAGTATGCAGTGACAGTCTTTGCCATCCCTCTGCTGCCCTGAATCTCTTTCTGGTTGAAAAAATCTACTTATCTTTAATGGACACAACTGAAACGGGCCTGGAGGCAGAAGATGCACTTCTCCAGTGAGGAAAGAAGAAACAAGTTAAAATACTGCAAGTTTTCCCATAACAACCTAACCACTTTCTGAGCTGATTGCTTCTATTCAGCCACAGAGGCAGGGTTTCCTGTGGCAAAAGTGAGGGCCTGTTAACCCCAAAGCCATGCTTACAGTGAGGAGAGCTAAACACTAATAAATCATGGACTGTTTTTTCAATAGAAATAAAGCACACACCAAAAGGAACAAAGATGTGTCTTGCTAGCTAAGGGATCGTGGGAAGAAGCATTTGGTGGGGAATCAAACAAGGCTGTTTTGAGTGAGATCCCACAGGGATTAACAAGGCCCAATGCTATTTGACATTTACACCAGTGATCTGGAGGCAAATATTAAAACACTGCTCATAATTCTTGCAGATAAACAGACTGGTGGAAAGCTAAAGAATGATCAGTCCAGCTACAGCAAGAAGCCCCCCAGCTTTTCAGAGGAGTCCCACTGGTGGCCAAGGTCATGCTTTTTGAAAATTAGAACAATAAATAAAATGCATTTTTTAAATCTAAACAAATATAGAGTTGGACACCAATGATCAAGGAATGTAATCAATACCTAGCATATGGGAGAATCCTGGGAACAGCAGGAAAAAAACTAGCACTCCCTCTGAATATAAGCCATAGTGAGAATGGAATGTTGTGTGGAGGTCTGGGATACACATTCTAAAAAAAATGTTGATGAACTGGAAAGTGCGTGACAAAAGTCATTAAAATAAAGAAAGAGATGTTTAAAAACAGAGAAAAACTCGTGTCTGAAAGTTGAAGCCAGACAAGTTGAAATTATGAAAAAGTCTCCAGCAATAAGGGCAATTAATCATGATAAATTACTGAGAAAAAAAAAGAGTGGATTCTCTGCCTGTTGCTCATCAAGAAAGATAACAGTTAGCCAAATGAAAGTTACTTGGCCCAAACATATACAAAAATTCAACAATTTTAAAAGCTACAGACTGTTAAGGAGATTAAAATGTCAGAAATGTTGCTGGAACATAAATGAGGATTTCTGCAGTCAAAATTCAGACCCTTGGGCCATACTACATTTCACAACACTACAGTAAAGAATGCCAAATGACCAGAAAAACAAGGGTCTGACACTTTTGATCATGCTGTAAGGAATTCTTGATTTATTGTCATTCCTGTTGTGAATATATAACTCTATTTTACTGCTATAACCTCTCCTCTGCCACCAAATGAAGAGATTCATTAGTAAAAACATTCTGTTTTGTCAATAATAAATCTTACCATCTGTTATAATTTCTAATACATTTTCTATTGTGGCAAAGAGAAAATTTGATTTCAAAGCACTTTTTTTTTTTTAAAGGAAAAAAGAGACTGAAGTTAAAGAAGCTTTACATTAAGAACACTTTTTAATATTTATGGAGGTTATTTTTTCTTAGTTTGTATCTTTCTATATTTCTACAGAAAATTCAGTCTGTCCAGTTAAAAAAAAAATTGGATAAAGGATTTTTCTTTAATCCATTAAATAAATTATTCCAATAAATTTTCAGCCACTAACTTTTTTCCAGGTTTTCAGAAAACAGACAATAGACATCATCTTCATGACAGTCTTTAAATAAATATTTCCTGAAGTAGAGCTGAAGTAACATGACTGGTAAAGCAGCATGCCTGTTCTGGGTGCCTTCCTTTAGGTTACATTACTCAATGCATCATGCTGGCTTGAGTCAGTCTACTAGTAATAGAAGTTTCTGACACTGAAAATAAGTTTCAAAATGAGGTGTTTATTGTAAGTGACAAAGAATAGATCTGCTTCCAAAAGTGCATAGTCAGACAGTCAGGAATATTTACTCTGTATATTGCAACCCTTGAAAACGCAGCCTGACAGAAGAAGGAAAATAGACCTCTCTTTCATTACTTTTCCTATTTCATGGAATGATTCTGGTTTATTCATAACATACCCAAGCAGAACCTGAACTTTGCGTACTTAACATTCATAAATGTTTCAAAAATATTGCAGTGTATTCTGTAATTACCTCAATCTTGCATATAGCTCCAGTCTCCATTACTCATGGTTTCACTCTAACAGCTATTTTTTTTATTTGACATGTAAGCAATTGAAAACTCACTGACTCACAGAACTGCTCCATCTTTGAAGAGCTGCAGAATTGTTTATGTAAATATGGTTCTATGAACAGCAAGTCTGTCTGCAATTTCTGTAAAGCTGCTGTGACATGTCATGTGATTGTTGTCAAACCACAACCATCACATATATTATAGACTCAGTCTAACCCTTTCTAGAATGAGGGATTTATAAGCTCACTTATAAACTCCATAAACTGCACATCAGATCTTTTCTGTTAAGCTTCAGAATAAAAGAATAGCAAAGCATGACTCACAGCCTTGAAAAAAACATGACCCTCTCTTGGGGAAAAAGTACATGCAATCTCTACAGGATCTGAGCTGATGCCGTGCAAGAGAAGGCTGGCATGATTAAACAGTAAGAATCTATAGCAGCTGCCATTACCACAGCTTTTGTTTGTATAACATGAAATATGGAGGTGTCAATGGCTAACTGTTCACAGGAGGTGTAGATAGTCCTGTTGGATTTTGCATTCCAAGCTCATAAGTTTTGTATCTCATATTGTCAGTAGCTATTCATAGAAGAGCTGCTCACCCTGCAGAGGGAAGTGAGCTGCAGCCTCCCCCAGGCACCCCTGCCACATACCTGGATGTGCAGACTTGTGCTACCGTGTAATTGAACTTTTGCCAGTGACACAGATGGCTGCACACACATTCCTCACAATCTTCAGAGCTGATCTTCATGCCTGACGGACTCTTGATGACCGCACTGACAGGTGCTTGTGTAAGTGACAAAATCTGTGTCCCCATGTCTAAGGTCCTTTTAAGAGGAAAGGAGACTGAGGGCAGCTGGTGGGGCCAGAGGACAGCTGACCACAGCTGCTCACCTGCTGGGAGCCCTGCTCCAGCATTTCCTCTAGGACATAGAAACAATAAGGGGGGAAATTTCTCCTCTGTTCCAGACAGACCAACCAAATTATTACAGTGCACTTCACAAAATTGTCCCCCAGTCCAAATAAGGAAAAATTAATCATTTGTGTACATGATGTGCCATACAAACCTGGCCTGACCATGGCATTGTGGTCTGGTGTTACTGTGCTTAAAGTGAAATGTATACAATGTATAGGCTATGTGACCCTAGTACTACCCTGTGCTCTGCTTCCTAACTCCTTCACACTTCCAGCTGTGCAAGCTCTGCAGCTGGGACTGCATGCCTACTGCAGAGTCTGCTAACAAAACCCTAAATTTGTCATTTTACCACACTACTTTGAAGAGTCGTAACAGAGTTGCTCAGTTTTTCTACAGCATTGGTATTATTCTCTTCAGAGGTAATTTATAACTACAGGTGTCAGGTGTTCAGTTATCACTTTTATTAGATCGTTGCGTTATGGGCCATTAACACAAGCTCTCTTTATCACCTCCTTTTCCCATTTTAAAGTTCATGATGTATTATATCTCTTTAGCACAATACAAACCCTTTTACTATGTTTAACTAAAAATTACCCTTAAGGCCTCAAACATATAAATCACAGCTTTCCCTTCCCCACATTGTTTTGTTTCAAAAAACGTATGTAGACATATTATAATCTGAGTAAACCAAGCAAGTAATGAGAAAGAATTTAACTTTCATTCAAATTTTCACTGGCATTCTACACCATAAACATGAAAGGATGAAAAAAAAAATTAGCAATTACTTTATAGCTAGTATTACATGTCATATCAGAAAAGAGGCCAGATTAAACTCATATTCACAAGCGAATTGTGTCAGCTACCAATTCCATCGCTCACACATTGTCCTTGTGGCTTATCTCAGCACCCATGTCAACTTGAAGATTTAAAATGTATGTTGCAATATAAAGAAAACTCATTAACAAATTATGGAGAGGTGATGGGGACGACAGACGGTAATTTATATTTATTTTTTAAAGACAGACTAAGGTTTATATTCTTACCTGCAAAACACTGCTTATGCAGTTATTTCAGGAGCCTCTATTGTGGCAAAATCAGATCTAAATGTTTGTATAGTATTGTCTTTTCTCTGTTTTTATTTTAACCTCCTGCTGTTTTCACAGTTTCCTTTCAACTTTTAATTGACCACCCAGCTCTACATTAAAACACTCAGGATCTAAGTGCTACTGCATATTTAAATGCTCACTCACAAATACATTAGATGTAAAGTGCAGAAACAGAATCAAAACACAGAGTCATCTGTAAGTTTAGGGAAGTTAATACATTCTAAGATGCCATGCTGCAGCACTGGATGAAATATCAGTACAGTATTACTACAATACTGGTTCCACATTATGAATACTATGTCCTTATAAGAGGTTTCATCCCCAGGCAGAAATAAGCAGCAGTTAGCTATCACCTAAATAGACAAGAAAGTGACCAGTATGAGATTATCATACTTGCTTCTAACTATAATAGCATTTTGATGAGTAGTTTGTAGATTGCCTGAGACTGCAAAATTATAAGAAGGCCACACAATCATTTACATAATCCAAAACTATTTCAAATCCTTAGGAAGTTCATGAGATTCAGAGCAAAGTACTTTGCTTACATGAGTTTAGAGTTGGATTTATTGAGGTGTCCAATTCTAACATCCATCTGCTAATTTGGGTTGTCAAAACTAACTCAGACAAGTGTGAAATCCTTAGCATCTAGCAATATTTCTGAGGAGCTACAGTCCAATTCTGGAGCATGTTTTCAGCCACCTAAATCTGTTAATACTTACTGATCACCTCATACCAAGACCCCAACAGGATGCATGAATTCCCCAACATCCTCCATAAGAAACTGTTCCAGTAGATGTGGTCAAAATATGTCACTTTCAGAGATTGAATGGAGGGTTCTTAATCAAAGCTTGAGTTTGGAAAATGTGAACAAAGTTGCTGTCTTGGAAAGTAAGACAGATATAAATTCCCATAGTGGAGAAGGGATTTGAAGGCAAATCTCTACTTTGCCATAGATTATTTAACCTCTAAATTACTGGGCTTGCAGTCTAAACTAAATTTTTTAAGCTGTTTCACCTGGCTGCAATAATTAAATACACACTGAACCACGCAATGCACAAGAACTCTCCCCAGCTAAAGGTTTGAACAATGCATGTAGGAGACTGAAGATTTTTATCTCATTCCCAAGGTAAAACTGATATCTTAAACATAAAGGACTCAACTGCAGCATGAAGTTTTTGAGTCCACCTCACGCTTAGTACATTTTCCTGCAAGATGACTCCAATTATTTCTCCACTAAGACTACCTGTACATGGCGTGAAGTCATCATCCTTTATTCCAAGGCAGAAAAAAATAATTGGTTAAATGCAAAGCCACAAGTGTCTGAGGCGAAAGGTCTTTGAGCTAGGGGAAGGAATGTGAGGTCATGTTTAAATTATAGCTTTATGTCATGCTGATTTTGTTTTGCAGGTTGGGGGGTGGTTTCAGTTTAAAAAGGTCCTTGTTTACTATGTTGAGCTACACCAAATATGTGTTATTCCTCCATGTAGCTGGAGTTTAATTTGATGTTATGAATTCTACAGGATAGGAAGTCCTTAGAAGTTACATTTTGAACTCGAGCAGTACCACCCTGCTCTCCTTTTCTGGTTCTTGATAATGCTGTTACATGCTGCATGGTTTTGCTATTAACCTTATCAAAAAAGCAGATACATTTTTTTCTTTTTCAAAACCCCCTTAACGTTATGCTCAATGATGCTTGTACCTGCCACAATTCTGCATGATTTGTGAATAAGCATTCACAAGCCTTGCACAAATGGGAAAATTGGAGGATGAAAAATACATATTTAAAACAATTTTTTAAGGCCAGAGTCAACAGTTTTTATTTAATCAAATTCTTCAAAGCCAGAACCTCATACAACTTTTCTTTATACTTTCAGGTTATAAGTGTGGACTAAACCAGTAATTTCTCTCTTTATACCACTTACCATGCTTTGCATAGGGACAAAAAAAGGCTCAGGATTTTCTGTGAAACAGATAAAATGAAAGAATACTTTTTAAACGCAGGCGGACAAGGACACAAGTCAGAAGCGTCTTTTAATAACTCATGACAAGTGTGAATGTGACTGAGAAATTTCATATGATCAGATGACAAGCCTAATTAGAAGCATGCTGCTAAGGCAAGAATTGCACATTTCACAAGATCTTAAGGAAAGAATATTTATTGGTCCATGGCAAGGAAAAATAAAAACCCTGAGGCAACACCTTTCCCAAAGTTGCAGCTGTAACATATGTTACATATGTATCCATATGAAGGCACTCCATCTATGTGCCTTCCAAACAATCTCTTGCTCTTTAAAAGATTTCACTGACACTTGTCATGTTGTTTTCAAGCAGTTAGGCCTAGGGTTTTTTTCCCCAGGTTGCTTGCAGAAAAAAGAATCCATACCATGGCAGAGATATGGTCTGTTGAGAAGCTGTTTGGAGTTGGTGATTTTACTTCTGCTCTTCATATTTAACATACACCTACATCTACAGAAATGGCTTGTGCAGGATTTATGCAAGTGCAGGGTGAAGGGTGGTTGCTTTTTTAAAAGAAAAGATTGAAAATCAATAGAAGCACAACGTGAGATAAGCTAGTGCTCCAAAGATAGCACTTTAGGTACATCTGAACAACTAAATTAATACCACCCAGAACCATTTTCTTTCTGCCTTCATAGAGCTGTGTGGTGATCAGCTATCTGTCCTCAAGTCAAAGAAAGGAACTCATAGCTCAGGATGACCAAAAATTAAAAAGTGCCTTTAAGGTATCTTTGCATTTTTCCAAGTCCTCATACTGGAAGGCGTCATCAGTGCCCAGAAAATGTAACCCGAACAGGTGACTTGTTCAAGTCACAGCAGCCTTCCTGAACTGAAGCACTGCCCTCTTTGAGCTGTTCTCTGACACAGCAATAGGGTCTGTTTATAACCTTTACTCAGCTGGGGTTTCTGGCTTAACTGCCTGTTAATCCTGCATAAGTATCATGTATCTGACTGGGGAATGGCTTGTTTTAAAATCACTGACTCTTTGTTTACAAGATCCACAGTACAAGCTATCTGCTAATACCTTTGCTACATCTCTAGATGGTCCTGTAGCTTCACCTGTAACCTACAGCAGGTAACACGGTGATGAAAGGTAAATTACTGTCCCATGATAGTAAGTATATTCAACATACTCTTATGGGCTAGAGCATAATGGAAGCAGAGGTGATGTTTGTTGCAGAAAATTTGTAAAGGAAATAGTAATATTAGGCAATCTGGAAACAGGGCATGGGGCAGCAAACTCCTTTACTGTAAGGATAAAACTCAGCTGTCAATGATCTCAAGCTGCAGATAGAGAACTATAGGAGCTACTGTTTGGGAGAGATCATGATTTCACAGGGAGAAGGAAAAGAGATCCCAATCACACAGAGGGCACTTTACTGCTCTTCCATGACCCTCACTAACTCAGAGACAGGCTGCCTGCAGGCAGGGAGGAAACGGCAGAAAGTGTAAATCTCTGCAGTAATAGCATGTGCTCAGTCTTATGGCCCAGCTGTGAAGACCAGTCAAGAACTTTTGTGTTCCTCATATTTCTTCATTTAGGGATGTTCTCTTAAAAATATACATATATGCATACATATATACACATATCCTTTTTTTACTAAATTAATGGAAGAAACTGAAATACAGGCTGAGCATGACACCACAGTGCATCAGAATGGAGCACCCTCTGCAGTGTTACACAGTGCTGCTGGGTGACAGAATTACACAAGAGTTCAGAGAAATGGGATATATTGCAAAGTAAGGAAAGAGAAGGGAGCCATCTATGCAGATATTTTGCATGCATTAACTTACTGCTTGTTCATATAAAACACATGAAAAGATGCCAAATTTCTTTGTTCTAAGTAAATACACAAATCTCTTTGTTTAGATTAGCAGCAGACTGACTAACATAGTTTTGACAAAACTTTTGATAAGTGCATTGGAATGCACAGAAAACCAGCACATAAACACTGGTTTATGTTTGCAGTAAATCTTTAGGAGAACACGTACAAGACTTTACATAGCTGGTAATTTTGGGGCACACCATGCTCTCAAAAACATGTGATCTCTTAGAAGTCCCAGCTGTCTTCCTTGAACTGTGCTCCTATCAAATGAGAGAGGATGACATGCCACAAATAGCACATGGTAAACACATCAAAGAAAGAAAAAACAACCCCCCAAACAAACAGTGTTTCACTTCACTCAGGCATGAATAAGGCATGCTTTGATGCAATTGCATCTTATCTTTATAATTTATGTTTAAGTAGCTTGCAGCAGCCAGAGTCAAATGAAACCAAAGACCTGAATGCATGTAACTTACACTTAAAGTGACAATAAGGATGGCTCTTTTTATGAGCATCATAAAAAGCAGTAACCAAACAATCACAACTAACAAATGAACTGATCTGGGGTCTTGGGAGAAAGATTTCTGTAATAAATACTGGAACTACAACACTACATTGTAATGTTAATTAGGTACATAACAGTTGGTAGGCAAAGCAGTTCTCTGATTCACTTCAAGAGTACAAAGAAGGGAACAGATCCCCATGGCTTTTCTTAGGCACAGCATAATATGCAAAATGTGAGCAATTCTGTAAGTATGATTAACCAAATGGACTACCATTTGTTTTGGACAAGACCATGGGCAAGGCAACTAAAGAGCTCCAGCTATATAGGAGTGCATAGAACATCTCCAGATATATGCTTAATATTTAATGGATCTGATTTTTGAAAATTTGTTTGACGTAGACAATGAAATACAGCATGTAAAGCTAAATTGGGCTGTACTTTCTATTTAAGGCGCTTTCAGGGAAATAAAGCAAACTAGTCATACAAGGGGTTTTAATCTATGATTGGTGAATCATTTTGAACCTGTTTAATAGTTGAAAAGGAAATAGGCATTTCTGGACAATTGAATGTTCTGTCATGATGCATGCAGTCTAAAGCTAGAGCATTGGTCTGTGATATAGGAAATCTTGCACTTTTTGTGAACCTTTTGTAAATCCCCTTTATCTCTTCAGTGCTTGCAAAACTGCTAAGAAATCATTAAAGAAAAAAAAAAGAAAAAAAGGAAAACTATGTTCCTGCTTGCATTTTTATGTTGAATACAAAATTTACCCTCAGAAATTTCAATAAGCAATGCATGGTAAACTGCAACCAACTGTAAATCTCACCCACATGAAGAATTTTTTAAGACAACATCTCCTAACTGGCTGTTGAAGCAAAAAAACATGGAAGATACGAAGATAAGCCTCCTGCCAGTAGTAATTTTATCTTTTACAGTATGCTTTTAAAGTCTTTTTTTAAAGATACTGAAGCACCTTAAAGAAATTCTCATGCTTTGTTTGATTTTTTTATTATTATTATTACTAGCAAATCTATATTTCTCTTATATTTTGCAAAAGTGCTGTCTCCCTGTCCCAAAAAAAATCCAAAGAAAATCCAGCCTGAGGTATTTACCCATGTAGAAAACTTCATGTCAAAAGTTACTCTTTCATCAAGGTCTTACACACCACTTTACACTGATACATAGGAAAAAAATCACCTGCATATAAATGTAAACACATTTGTATCTTTATGTGACATTCCAGACACAAAGAAAAAGTCTCCTATAGGAGACCTATCTTGTCTACTAGACAGATTGTATTTTTCTCTGAATGAGCACAGTTTACAGTTCCAATAGTTTCCACATCCTAAGTATTTTGCTGTGACCTACTTATTCCTATTGCTCACAGTCAGAAAACAGCTGCTGGGCAAAGGAAAGTTAAATAGCCATTATATTAAATTTTGCAAACCTGCAAGGTAAACAGGGGGGGAAGGGAAGAAATACAGAAGAAAAGGAAGAATCTCAAAACAAAGCACGTAAACCCCTTGAGGTTCAGTATCAGACCCAATTAGGTTAATAGAGTTTTACTGATTTGCTCTACTTGCAAAACTGGTTCAAGTCTTTGTGTTCAGACACGTGAGAGAAACAGATTGTACCTTGTTCCAACTGTACCTTGTTCCTAGCTAAATATATAGTGAAGAACGTGCCTCTGTCACTAGAATGCTTCTGGAGACTTCTCCCAGTACAGTGATGAATTACCCTGATCAAATGTCTTAGCCGTGCTGTTCTTTTAAGCCTCCCAATCCTAACACAATATTCACATATCTTTGCTTCTCAATTCTGTCTCACAGCTCCAGCTGCAAAACGAATCCTGTGCACACAGTCACCTTCAGTGGTTTCTCAGCACTTGGCTCTTTTGATGAGTCAGAGGTCATGGCTCTGGGTGGTGTCCAGCCTGCAGCTGGAACATTATGAAATTACAGCATATTTTCAGCATAGAAAAAGCATCCTAGTACCTAGCATCATGGTATATGTAGCTATCAAACAGCATTAGAAATACACATATGCTGTCAGCATTTTCACCACTTTGGTTTTTAGACCAGTGCAAGTTGTACATAAGTATCTCAGTAATTAAAGTGCTAGTGGCTGGTCTACACCAATGTTGCTATAAAAGCAAGGGAAATAACAAAATTGAAATAAATAAAGACTGAAATACAGACTATGTCTGGTGCCCCTAAAATAAATTTTCACTCCACGTTAATTATGGTTTTCACAAATCTTCTATCTAATTGATCTGCTAGCCAATAAAAACACTTTAGAGCTCTAGGTAAGACTGAGGGAGATTTGACCTCAGCCTACCTTAGTACAAGTCAAGGATTCAGCAGTTGACAGCCCTCCAGTGCATTCACTGAGTCTTCCCTCCAGCTCAGCTACATTCTCCTGTTTCCTCTTTCTGCCCTTCTTTATTAGAAATGCCTTGCATTGGTTTGATTTTTACATCCTCATCTACTCAGACATATTTCTACATACAGAACATTTCAACTGAGAGTCTTGACCCAGCAAGTCTCCCTTCTGACCTGCTGCCCACAAGCAGAAAGAAAAAAAACATACATGAAGATTCTGGACAGCCTCATAAAATGATTAACAGTAGGGCTCTTGACTTTGGAGAAGCATCAGGATGCAGCAGTTCCACCCAAAAATTTCAAGTAACGGGAAATAGTTAACTAAGGATGCCTCTTTGAGGATATATATATAAAAAAAAAAAAACAAAAACAAAACAAAACAAAACAAACAAAAAAAAAAAAAAAAAAAAAAAAAAAAAAAAAAAACCACCACCTCAGAAAGCACATGGACAACCTATGGCTTATAAATTCAAAGGAATACAAGGACTCACTAAGAGGAGTTTAACCCTTTCCCTTTCTCACTGGCTACATTTAGATGAGAAAGCAGAGGTAGTGAAGAAATAGCAGCTCCAAGAACAAGTGAAGGCAAAGATGTAGGGTTGGTGTCCACACCCACTCTGCTGACAGATTTATGGCTCAGAGTTTTTTAAAAATACAGTAAAAGAGAAAAAAATCAGAAGGCATTAATTGCTACAGCAAGGGAAAAACCAGGTAGGAGCTAAATTAAAACATAAAGCAAACCTTGCTTCTGTTATAATCTCATTTTGCTGTCAGCATTAAAACTTGAAGAATTATGGTTTTCCACTCTTAACTCCCAGATATTCAAGAGAGACTGGGAGCAAAAGTAAGCACAGAAACATCAGCCGATTCCTTTTGGCAGAACCACGTGCAGCAATTAATACAAGCTGAGCAGAACGTACAAATGGAGGCACACTTGTCTAAATATGATTTCTATGTGACGTCGTTGACATCAAGACCAGTACTGAGTAATTTTAAGAAAATTCAATGGATTAAGGATGCTATTACCTATGCCACTATTCAAATCAAAAAATTTTCAAGTCTCCTGGTATTGCAGGTTTGAAAATAGATCAGATGTTGACAGGACATGACAGAAAGATTCACCTGCACCTCTTTTAGGCTTTTGTTACTCTCAAGACTTTTTAGAGCTTAAATTCGGTATAAGTCATCAGAAAAAACCAGAACACTTCAAAAGAAATGCCTAAAAAGCCTCTTTCAGTCTAGACCTTGAAGAATATAACACTTCAACTACATTACAGTACAATTGATGCCTCAGTTATTGCTAGGATCCTTTATAGCTACTGCAAGGTCCCTGCCTTGTTTCTGGTTTAATTGTTCCTAATTTCTGTTTATCACTTCTTATCCTGTTCTGTGGTTAAACTAGTTGGAGCAGTTTCTGAGCACAGAATCTAAGCCTATACCTCAAATAAATAAAGAGCTAGCATTTCCTCTATTCTAGGACTCAGTAACATCAAGGGGAAAAATTTCCACCTTCAGACAGAGTAATAAAGTATCATTACACTGCTTTTCACAAAAATCTGCTCCATTCAAAACAAGGTATGTCCACAGGAGTGAGAGTGTGTCAGCAAGAGGAACAAGAAATCTTGAAGAAAAGAGAAGTGGTTGGAGGCAAGCTGCTGCAGAGAAAACTGCCAACGAGTCAAACCAGCTTCCAGACCAGCACAACAGCCAGGGCTGGTCTGCAGCTGAGCAGGTGCTGCAGGAGGTTGCAGCAGACTACACTGCCCATTATTTCCATAAGGAGAGAGGGGAAAGGCAGTGCTGATAACAGCTAAGCAAACTGCAAGCCAGAGAATGCTGAAGCAGCTGCTGGACAGCAAACAGGCAGCAGCAGAAAGTCCCCATCACAAAGAAATAGAAATGCATGTACAGAGTTGCTGTATTGTATTCCGCTTCCAATTCGCTTTCTGCCTAAATTAGAATTAATATTTTAAGGTCCTAAGAGAAATCCACCTTACACTCGGCTGCTCTTCCAGTAATAAGGATTAAATCAATCCTTTCTTCCTTCAGCTCCCCACTGGGAACAAACATATGGCTTCTGAGAGGGTTTGACCCATTTCCCATCTGCCAGTGACCAAACCAGAGGTAGTGAAATGCAGCATCAGCACCCATCTACGAGAAGATGGGAAGAGACCTCCTGAAATTAAGATGAACTGATTCATCAAGCAAAGATTTTGAAATAAAGCAAGGCTTTTTAGTATACCAGAACTCATTAGTAAGTACAGGTATTCATTTGTATGTGTACATCAGGTTTTCATATAAATTTATGGGTGACGCTATGATAATGCAAATTCTTCCATAGCAAATATTCTGCTAAAGTTCTTAGTCAGTCTTCAAGATCCCTTTCATCATTATTTTAGTTGCTTGTAAACACTGCATATGGATAACTTTGAGGTGGACACTGCTGGTCACCCCTACCACACAGCAGGATGCAGTGAGGGGGTTCTCAAGCTTGTAAATTTAATTACTCCAAAAGTAGCCATATTCCCCTAAAAATAAGTCATCTTGATAAATATATTCATATTTATGTATATTTATTTTATATGTTTATATTTTTATATAAATATATTTACTGATTCTTTTTATTTAGCCAAGTAATCCACTAATGAGGCCTTTCTGTTTCAGTGGCTGGTTTTCTCTGCATCAAATGTGCTATATGGTGCAAAGCTATCAAGTTCATTTATTGTTGTCTCAGGATTTTTATAGTGCACTTCATTTTAGAATTGCCAGCAGCAGACTTGTCCCAGGACTCTCATCCCAGGATAAAAGAGATTTAAGATATGCATTGCAGTCTTTTGGAGTTGTGGAGCATTATTCTTCATATCCTTATGATCACTCATGTCCATCTTCTAAAAATATGCTAAAACACAGAGCAGATTTTTATTTTAGTATCGATCTATCAAGCAACAAACCACCCAAAGCTTGAGTGTAGGCCTTTTCAGGTTTGCCAACATATCACCTTTAAAGGAATCCAACTCAGCATTTGTACAGTTTAGGAAAAAAATTATTAAATGTCCCTTCCTGCTGATCCATTTCTCCAAATTCTCTAAAGAACTTCATCCTTCATAAAACTTTCATAAAAAGCAATGCACCTAAATTTGTATTAGTCCCACTAACAGTAACAAAAGTTCTCAAGTGCTAGATGACTTGATTATCCAATGCTTTTCATTCTAGACAGCAGTTTATTTTGTTCCTGTCTTCAGTCATTCACTATGCAGTATCCATCACTTCTTAATTTAAGGAATTAAACAAAGAGCACTATTGAATGAAAGGTAAGAGTCATTAAAATAAAAACAAAGTTTTTAGCTTTAAGTTAACTTCCAATCATTCAGAAATTATGTCTGCTACTTCAATTCACTGAAGTTCAGAGAACACTGGTGTCTGAGCAAAGCCTCAAGAGTTCATAAATTTAGAAACACATTTTTAGGCTTGGTAACCAGAAAAATATTTCCTAAGATAATTAGCCGCACTGATTTAAGAAAGTTATGGTGTTAGGGTTACACATGCAGTAGACAGCAGACACCAAAAGCGTAACAGTGTTCCCTAGTATTTAATTTTTCATTTGGGTCATGTCAGAAATGCCACAAGAATGTGTTCCCAGAGTACTTCACAACTTCAAACTGCAGAGCAAAGTAGGACAAAACGTCCCAAGAATTCACATCACAAACTGTTTTGAGGCCCAAGCAAGCACTCAGGCTAATCCACACATTAGCCACAGGAATGTTTCTTTTGCCTTCTGAGAAGCCTGAATAGCTTGAGGAGGCCAAATAACTCCAAAAGATCAATATCTTTTCTTATACATTAAAGCTGCAATCTTCAAACCTACCTATTTTTAGCTGCATTTCAATTTCTCAGCTGGATTTTAACTCTGCTGTTACATATAATACATTTTTCTTTAGGAAACTGTCAACAAAAGACTGGAATGGCTGTCAGATTTAATATTACCTTTATTCTTACTATTAAAATTTCATTTATTTTTATATCTGAATTTTTTTTTATTCTGAAAATTTTATCATTCTAGGACTACATACAATTCTGAATCAATGTGATTAGGTAGATTTTTTTTTTTCTGAAATATTAGAAAACTTGAAAGAGGTTTTAAATACATGGCCAAGGTCACAGCTTTTGTTGCTTTTTGTTGTTAATATCCCTTAATCCATTAATTTCAAACTTGTCACAATTTCCAGTCATTTCAACATTGAAAAGAAATTGCTCCCATCAACACCAGAAGTTGTCCTTTTAATTGCAAATTCTCTTTCCTTGTTCTTTAAAATATATTTGTAAATTTTTAACTAAAATCAGCTTACTGGGAAACAAGACTTGAAAAAGTATCACCAGAATGTTATATTAGCTTTTTATTGACATATCTCAGAATAAAGTAGATCAAGTTTTAGAATGTTTCTAAAAGGTTTGTAAATTTTGAAAAATGGAAAAGCTCTACAATAAATTACTCTTTTTTTCATATTCCTATTACTTTGATCAACAATTTTATAATGCTTTGCATACAATTTTTAGTTATTTTCCATACATATGTATGTGAATGTAAATGTCTTATAAAAATATAAAGAATAAACTCATTAAGGCAAAAGTGAATTAATGGAAATGTCTGTGTTCACCAATTTCATGTAAAATAAAGGAAAAAAAAATCACTCCCATCTCTTACATTCAAAAGAAAAAATAAAATCCTGTATAATGCAGTAAGATAATTTAGTTATGCTACATATCGCTTAATCTTAATGAACAAGCTGTGATAATCTCTACACAGAAAAATCTAAATAATGGAACCCAAAGTGTTTTTTTCGGTCTTGTTCCAGGATTTTTTTTTTTTTTTTTTTTTTTTTTTTAACCTGGGAAGGCATAAAGAAATTTCAATTCTAGCCCATGTCATTGTATTGCAAAAACTTTTCTGGGTCTCACTCCAGCCTATGGATAGTTCTGCTTGTCAACTATGGTATCAGGTGTATATATAGGTGGTACACATATATGCTCATTTTAAAACCATGAGCAAATTCAGAGTCCTGAAGAAAATGCATTATTTCCCAGAGAAAAGAAAATCACTTGCCTCTTGAGCTTGTCTACCAAACTGGTTGAAAAATGAATGCCTAACCCATGTGCTCCAATTGTAAAAAAATATGAAATTGTGGCCCTCATTTAGTTGCACACAGAGAAAATACAACTTATACCAGAACTTCAATTTAAGTCCTTCAGTGCTATTTTAAAGATAGTGTTTTACTATGATTGGGTTTATTAAGGAGATCATAATTCAGTATTGTGATCCTAAAGTCATAGGGGAAAAATGGCAAAGTCAGCATTGATTAAATTGAGAAACATGCTAGAAGGATATAGCTATTATTTTCAGAAAGTAACACAACTATTGATACTGTCTGTTGTTCTGCAGAGGCAAGCAGCCTATTCTCTACAGTATCTGAAATATTAAGTGTAGTCAGTAAAAATACTACATTTACAAACAGTTCTTTTTAAAATCACAGCACATCAGATTTTTTATGAGGACTGATGCTAAAGTAAATATAGGACAGATCTATTGTTTGTGGCAGATGTTCTAAAGGAACACATTTTAATTATATCCCTCTCTATTTACTTAAATTATGTTTTATTCACCTATGATAAATTTTGTCTATTGACATATAGACAAAATTAATGGTGAAAAAAACAGATGCACTAAGGCTTCATTAGTTAATTGACTGAACACTTCCATAATGTTTAGCAGAGGATCCATCATTTTCAAAAGATTCATGTAACATTTCTGACCCCAAAACACCTGCCTAAACAAATAAAAGGACAACTGAGTGAATTACAAAATACAGGACTAGCACCAAACATAACCAATATTTCAACACTCTGAGCTTGTGAGCCTAATCAATTTAACTATTGTAATTATTATATTAAAATATGATATAAATCTGGATAACAGTGGGCACAAGTATAACTGGGGAGTGGCTGGGGAGCAGCCCTGCAAAAAGGGCCAGGTGGGTGCTGGTTGGCAGCTGCTCAGTGTGAGCCAGCAGCGTGTGCCAGGGCAGCCCAGGGGGCAAATCCATCCTGGGGTGCATCAAGCACAGCCCCAGCCAGCCAAAAGGAGAGATGAGCCCACTGTACTCAATGCTGAGATCTCACCTCGAGTGCTGTGTGCAATTCTGTGCTGTGCAGTTTAGGAAGGATGTGAAGGTCCTTGGATGCATCCAGAGGGGAGAACCAAAGCTAGAAAGGACTAGAAGGTATTTCTTATGAGGAGCAGCTGAGGACTTTGGGCTTGTCTAGTTTGGAGTAAAGAAAGCTTGGAGGCAACAACTCATTGATCTCTACAGATCCCGAAAGAGGGCAAGTGGGGTGGGAGATGTTGAGCTCTTCTCCTTGGTATTCAGTAGTTCAAATGAATGGTTCTTTGAATGGTTCAAAAACGTGCCATGGGAGGTTCAGACTAGGCATTAATAAGCATTTATTTACTGAGAGGATAGTCAAACAATGGAACAGCCCTCTTAGCTGTTGGTGCTTTATGCCCCAAGCCTGTCCGTGTTTAAGAGGCATTTGGACAACATGCTGGTTGGCCCCGAAGCAGTCAGACAATTGGACAAGATTGCAGGTTCCTGACAACTGAACTACTTTATTCTACATAATTAAATACCAACAAGTAGAAAAGTTGATAAATTATCTTTTATTATTATTGGTATTTCAGATAAGAGAAAAATATTTTTTTTAATCTCTGCAAATCAATAGTGTCTTATTTTTAGACAAAATTGCTCATATTTTAAAGACTACAGCTGGTATTTCAGAAAGTTCATTCCTTATTTAACACTGTTGCATTACACTGTTTCCTTCTTTTCACCCAGAAAATAAGTTTAGCTTATGGTTTCAATGTTGTTCTCTTCTAAACCCTAAACCACACAGGAAGACAATGTCTTTCTGGGTGGTAATGATACAATTTTTTTTCCTAATTGCAGAACACTGTCAATTTATTTTGTCAATAACCAGCTTCAGAGGTTCCTTGATGCCATCAAAAACTGGGGTGAAACTATTATTGCCTCTTTTAACATATAACTGCATATTAAGGACTTACTCTTTAACTGCAAGCTTATAGCCAAGAAGGTAAGGATATAGACCTAGAAAGCTTTGTAATGGGATATGCAGCATTTCACGGTTAAGCCATTCATCCACATCTGGTCTAGCTTAGCAGTGACCTAAAATCATTACCGTATGACGGCTCCTTGCTAAGTTATGCAAAAGGAACCATTTAGTCCAGTTTTTAAACTGAGGAAATATGCACATCACAAAGGACCCATTAAAACATCCTGCAGAGTCTCCAAGGATTTAAAATATGAGCTTGCTTAGCCAAAGTTAAATTTATTATTACTGTGTTCTTAGATTGCTGCTGATTCATTTTCTGCATGCTGTAACCATACAGGATAAAGCCAGTAGATACATTTTTTGCATATTGTACTTTTTAACTCTTCAACCTTATTCCAAATATGATTAGAAATAGTGCATCATACCCATTAAATGGCCACAGAGGAGTTTGCAATGTTCATATTATTTTGACAGGAGCTGAATTGGAACTGAGGCCTGTGGGATCTTTAAGCAGCAGTTCTGGCCTGTTTATTTCAGCTGTTACCTTATTCTCCCTCGGCCTCTTGTAGCCCTCAGCAAACCCATTCAGCCTCCAGTAACCCAATTTTCACACCCTCTTCTGCCTGGGGTAGCTCTGGCCAAATTCTTTCTTGCTGCTCTGTGCCCCTTCTCTGAGGCTTCATGCAGACTCTGACTCTCAGCAGCCAGGCTGTTCCCAGCTGCCTTTCTGCACCTTCCCATGAGCAGGAAGCCCTGACACCACAAACACACCCTGGGCACATTCTTTTCTTCCTCACAAGTCCCTTCCCTGTCTGCCCAAGCATTCTACAAGGATATTGACTCTCATGTTTAGCACTCCCCACATATTTCTAGCAGCAAGAATCATTTGTCGAAAAACAGAGTTTGTTATAGGTCATGAAGGAGGTCATGGCACAAATCTTTAACACCCTCTCACATACCTGCCATGTTCCTGGCACAGAACTTTGCAGGCCTGCTCTCAGATTTGTGGAAGCACAGTGGGCATTTGGGGTGGGGAAGAGATACCTGGGACTTTTTTGTGCATCTGGGTATGATTTCACATACAAGTCTGTCTGACAACATTGATGATAAAAACAAGCACAGAAATATAACACTAATACCAAAATGGATCACACTGCTGTGTTTGGCTTATTTGTTTCTAGGATCTACAAAAAAAAAAAAAAATTTATAGCATTTACTATAACCACTGTTGACTTCTTCAAAATCTGTTGGATTACATCAGCAGATGGAGTTGTGATTTTTGACCCTAATGTTCTTATTGCCTGTCTACTTTGTCACTGTTATCCCTGCTTTGTCATTAAATAGGATTTCATTCCCTAGGGCTATCATAAATAATTCCCATAAATTCACATTTTAAGTTTACCACCATGCTTTAGTTCAAAGAATTCATTGTGTGAAACTTTGTTTCCTATACAACAAGGACCTTTTATTTTCAGATTCAGTACTAGGAATTATTTTATATTTCAAATAAGAGTGAAACAAAGTCAATAAAATGCTAAGACATTATCAACAATTATAGCCCACTCCACATAAAAATCAATAATTTTTTCAATTTTATTTTCAAGACATGGATACATTACTTGGCCTTTTAGAAAAGAGTCACTTCTTTAAAGCTTTTCATGCATTCCCAAAGATTTTGTCTACTTTTACCCTTTCAAAGCTATATTTCAAAAATTGAAGCCAGGATAAAATTTGGTAAAATTGTTTTATCATCTCGCAAGAAGGCAAAATACTCACGTTGGCTTACCAAAAAACTAGTTTAAAACCTGCATATTATTACTGGTACTCAAATAACAATCAGCTTTCCAGTACACAAAAAACACTTTAATGCTCCACTGTACTACAACAGCAATCGGAGCTTCACAGACAAAACTAATAACATTTTCATTTTGGGGCAGGAAACTGAGGAGCAAGATTATTCCCAAATCTTTGCAGTCCCACAACCCTTTATCAAACCTTTCAATTTCAAATGAGGCACATACATTTCTAATGTTTTTACTTCTTCCAAGAATTCAGCTTGGCTTTGTTCAATTTCATGACACTTCCCGTGGGGAAATCACAGAATCAGGAGGAAAAAAAAAAAACAAAACCCACAGAACATGGGAAGATATTGGGCCTGAAGCTTATTAATGACCCTAGTAATCCTTGAATAAGACCTACAGATTTATATTTCCATTAAAAGTGAAACATGAGAAGTCAGCAGGGGTTGAGTTAGATCTGTACCAAGAACTAAGCAGCACCTGAGGCAAGATTCAGTGGGATGCCTGTAATAGGTGCAGCAGAGAAATAATTGTGAGAGGGAGTAGGTGCTAAGGTAGCTTCAGGAATAAGCTAATGCTAATATTTTGGAGCAACTCCAAACTATGATTTATGAGCATGCAATATCATCACTGGTAATAAACCCCACTCACTGCTGCTGTGCTGCAGACCCTGCTCCTCCCAGCCTCTGCACAGCTCCCAAGGGAACCCTGACAGCCTTCCCCCTCATCACTGCTGCAGGAATTATCTCACTGGGAGCCATTAAAGTACCATTATGCCTTGTTAGCTCCCTCACTCTTCTTTTAAAATCAAAAAAACCACTCTCAGAAGCTTGGATTTTAGGCGGAAGGGGAGGAGTGCTAGTCAAGTTTTCCATGCTGTGTTTCAATATGTTCTAGATTTGTTACTTGGAGTCAACGTCCCTGATGAACACACATTTGTGTCAAGGGAATGGTTTGATTTCAGTCTCCTTTCCCACTTGTACATCTACTCCTATAATCTCTTTAAAGAACAATGTTGCTCCTCACCTTGAAAAAGGATATGATTTATGTTGCATTACCACCCAAAAAGTGTAATCGTCTGTGACTGATAATATTATTGGACTTTTCAGACTCTAAAGATGACAGAGTTGCTAATTGACCCATAATTTTTTTTATCAAATTTCTGGTGGTCTGCCTTATATTTACATCTTTATCAGCTTTCTAAAGTGTCACTGCACAGAATTTTGTGGTTTATCACTACTTTTTCATCCCATTTATATCTAATGTTGATTCTGTGATGTCTTAGAAGATCTCTTAGAAGAAGAAAGCAAGCTACCTTCTGCTTGCGGGCCAGCTGGCAGTTATGAACTATCAATCAGAAAAGGAGGACTTTAATAGAGTCTCATGCCACAGATGGTATTTTCCTCGCTTTCAGTAAAATGACTTGAAAGGCTGGAATAAATCACTCTGCATCCTGGCCCAGGAGATAACCACCTCTAAGTATTCAATACATCCACCATTTTTCTCATAAAGGGATTTATTCTACCCAAAGATTCTTTTCTCAGCTGCCTGCAGAGAGAAGTGAAACACTGGACTATCTTCCACTGGGCTGTCAGGACATGTTATTCTGCTGATCAAGGATCTTCAAGTACCCAACACTAATCAGCCCAAGACAGGCTAATTATAATCCCTGAGGCCGCCTCCAGTCTAGAAAAATATTGCTAAAAAAAAACCCTATGAGCCTTGCCAAGCTGGCATTTTTCCTAGCTCCAAGTGGTATCAAATTTCACTTTCAGACTGTATAATTTTCAGGTTGGATGTAGCTGGGGGAAATATCATTTCACAGGCTGAAGGTTTGTTAAGGTTCTCTGTAACCTCTCCCCTCCCTGTGGTTCTCCCATACCAATGAAAGCACCTGACAAATAAAAAAAAAATGTTATTTTTTCTTCATACTTTTGCTTAGGTAATGGCTATCCACAGTCTGAAGTTATTAAGGATTAGTTAAAACCATGAGGTATTATTCAGATTTAAAGAATCCATCAACAATTAATGGACAGTAAGAAGACAGAGAAATGCACAATCCAATTTCTAAACCATTCAATAAGGTTCAAGAAAACATGCTGTTGGAGTTCACATATGTTTAACACTAATCTTAGGTGCTGAGTTTAGTAGACTAGCTTGTTTCATTTACATATTAAATACATCCCTAGATTTAATTTTTAGCCAGTATGTAGGACTAAGTAAGATGAAACAAATGGATACTAAATAATATTGTGAATCAGAAAACAATAGAGGTTAATTTCAGGTCTACTTTTACTCTTTACCACTCATAAAACGTCTTTCTTTCCATGTTCCTCTTCCCTGAGCTATTGGCACATTAATTGGAAATAGACACCCTTAGCTTACTTGACACAGCTATTCTGGTTTCAAAAATAAATATTTATTAGACCAGAAAGAGCAATATCTCCACAACCCAGGGGACTGCCTAATTCAGATCAGATGTTAGTCCCATATATCTTACATCTCATTTTAATGCATATCCACCTGTCAATAGCTGTTTTGAGTTATGTTCTCTCTGAAGAAAACTTAGGCAATGAAGTTTCATGAAGATCAACAGTTGGTGTTTGGATGGGTCTACAATGACTGAGAAGACACCATCTTGTAGAACAATTCTTACCAATCTCTCACTTTGGAAAGGAGCTCTTGGAGATCATGCAAAAGCATGACAGGTCCCCCTTTCACAAAAAACAGTATTTTCTTTTAAGTAGAATGGCATTAACATATTGCCTCAAGCTTTACAGACCAGGTGGTGCTGCCTCTGTCTATATGGAAATCACTTGACTCAGCCAGTAGACATATTTGCTTCGTCATTTCAAACTTAATTGTAGAATTAAGCTGATATTTTCAGTTTAAAAGGCTCATACACTACTTACAAATGTAATTTTTTGCTGCCAAAACCACTGAGCTTTCAATACATTTTGTAAATGTTCTACTGTGCAATCTTTTACCTAAGACCAAAAATGCCCAAAGCTAGTTTCCTTCCTTTAGGTTTTAACATTGCATTTTCCAGCACCCACATCTCTTTCATTTAGCCATGTTCCCTTGCACCATTCTCTGTGGTAGCTGCTACTGTCTGGCCTGTATGCATCTCTTTGTGTGTGAAGTTAAATTGGCAGTGGTGTCACCTAGCACATAGGCAGAGTGGCTTGCAAAGGGAATCAGTATCATGATCTCCATTCCGCAGGGGGCAAGGGGCACAGGTATAGAGGCAATGTGAAAGGGGCATATTTGGTATCAGAGCCAAAAGCAGTTTCCAGTCTCCTTGATTCAAGTACCACAGGCCACTGCCTTTCTTGTAGTTTATAACTTCTCAGACTGACTTTTATTCTCTATCCTTTTACACTAAAATTTAAATCCAGGAATTCCTTCTCCTAGTTTTAGTACATTTTCATGACAAGCACGGGAGGTAGAACACCTTGACCCAAATAAATACTAATTAAGTACTACTGTTCTACAGAACTCACCATTCAGGGCCTCAAGATGCTGATAAACAATTCTCTATACTGCCTAACAAGAACAGGAATAACAGATATCTGAGGGGGATTTCTCTCTCTTGATTAAAGTGACTTTACAATTTCCAGCAAAGAAAAGGAATCACATAGCTGAGACCAGCAAATGAAACTGAACTTCCAATCTAATTCAAAACGACCTAACAAAGTGGAACAGAAGGAATAATTAAGAAGTTTCCAGTGTAATTCACAGAAATACAAAATCAAGCCTCTCCATTTATTTAAAAGTTTACTTGTAAAGCTACTGTATTGCAAACAGGTGTGAAGCACTTCGGGAATTAAAATTCTTCTGAAAGAGCTAGCACTATTATTGCTGATACATCATGCACAGAGTATATTTAGATTCCACCTTCTCCAGATACAAGAAAACCCAAAATCCCCTAATTATTTTCAAAGGTTATCTGTGCATAATAACATCAAAAAACTCCTTGCTGCTATTAATGACCTAGTAAAATACTAGGATGAAATTTAGAGAAGGAGTAAGAGTAGATGGCATATTAGGGATCTATAGAATAGACACTGTATGCTTTAATAGCTGACCCTTAAAATGGCAACTTACATATCTGCTGTGTCATTGCCTTAGCAACAGACTAGACATGCTGAAATCTGACAGACAGCAGGCTTTTCTAGCTGAAACTATGGGTTTTAAGGGGAGGGGGTTTTAGCAATCGAAATCTGATTTATTATTCAAAGAAAATGATATGTTTTAGGAGACTAGCAAGGTGGCTTAAAATACAGGAAGGACACACTAGCTAGTATAGCCTTGGCCAGGGAATTAGTCTCTTCAGCAGGACAAGTTGTTTCTAAACATGATCTAACACACTTGAAAATTGTAAGCAGCCTGGAGCAGCTTCACAGAACAGCTTTGAAAGATTTACTTTATTTGAAAATATTCTCAGTAGACCATAGTTGTTCCATCAATAGCACTCAGCTCTGAAGTAAAGTTTTTAATGACAAAAAGCTAAGTGTCAGGAAAAGTTTTTCATTAGTTTTTTTCATTGTTAATTAGTATTTGGTTTGAGTTTCCTTAAGGCTCATTTTGCAATACCAGCTGAAAAATTATTTTAATACAGCCCTCAGACTTGACAATATCAGGGTCCTTTCTGGTTTGTGTTCATTGGACATGTTCTGTCAGTCTGTCAAATAAGTACCTGCCAAAAACTTGGGTTTATATATATATTTATATACATATATAATTGAAAGGAAAAATTTTAATACAATCAGCTGTTCAACAGCATTTCTTGGTGGGCTTGGTTACCAATATCTAATGTTGTACTACGTAATGCAAAAAAGGCATCTGTTCTTACTTTCCAATTTTCTACCTAATGACCATAATATTTCAGTTGGTGGGTATATTGTTTTCTTTTTTTATCTATTTTGCAGACAGGTTTTGTTGTATTGACTGTCTTGGCAGAGAATATTCTGTCACAGCAATCTGTTAAACAAAGGAGGAGCACTTATCTAGCCAATAAAGGAAACGCTGTTTTAAAACTTTCAAAACAAATGTGGGGTGTTTTTTTAAACCAAGAAGTGCACAGAACTTTTTTCCTTTTTGTTGCAAATTAAATGCATAAAGGTGCAGCTTTTTATTTCATTTTAATCAATACAGCCAAGTTTTGTCTAAAACATTATGTTAAGCAGATACTCCTCCTTCGAAAACTAGAATGTTCCAAGCTTCTTGGAGTTAATTTGCAGCCTAGTCTGCAGTAGGTAAAAACCATTTTTTGCCTTAACTCCCTTGAAAGTTCATGATGGATCTCCACTAAAAGCTCAGCTTTATTAAATAAAACCATGACCAGACTTAGAAAACAAACAGAAGCACAAACAGGAAAACACAAAAAGCAGATAAAGGATTATAATTTTTTTTAAGTTTTATACAAGCAACAAGAAAAATAGCTTTTTCTCCCAGGTCTGCCAGAGATTTTCCAAGAAACTTGGGCATGTTACTTATCCCTTATAAGGAAATATTTAGGAAAAGTGATGAACAAAATTCTTCACCTCGATTTAAGCTGAAAACCAAGGCAAAAAGTCAGATAAGATTTGACTGTTTCTCAGGTGTCTTTACAGCCCCTAGCACTGTAAGGGCTCTATCCAAGCTTCAGCAGAGAGATCTGAATTCTGTTATTTTAAAATATAGTAACAACCCGGAAGTCCCACAAGTTTTCTGTATCTGAACTTCCATAAACCACTTTTTGAGAAACTGTCCAGAAGAAATGCAACATTTTTCCAAGAGATTTAAATAAGAAAAGAATGACAACTTTGTAGAAGAGAGCAATTACAGGCATGTAATTCAGGAACAACAAGCTGGAAGGAGAAAGTAAGACACAGAGGATGTCAACACATGATGGAATTGAGAGGAGCTGCAAACAAATACAAGTGTAAGATAATCTGCAAGGAGGACTTATCAAAGTTACACAGGATGCATTTTAAGACTGAAGTAGAGATTCAGCTATAATCTTTTAGACCAGAGGAAAAATGCTGCAAAAAATCACACAACAAAAACAAACTTTTATGTATTTAGATGCTAGCATTCTTCATTTTATCTGCATACCAAGCTGGCAAAAATTTATATTAATATTTGACAGCACATGAAGCAACTTCATGTCTGCATCCTAATCCTGAAACTGTGACCACACTGAACTTACAAGAGAATCAGTACAAGGCAGCTCTTAAAAAACAAAAAACATATACAAAAGTAATAGATATACGGTAAGACTGAAAGCAGAACTAATTACTGCAGTTGGGTGCTCCCTCAGTCAAATTGTAGGAGTTCTTTCAGTACAACCTCACACTAACAAAGGCTATCTTTCTAAGTGTGTCAGTTCCCATAAGACACTGTACCTTGGAGGCTGAGAAAAGTATTTTAAAGAGCTATTTCCTCATTGAAATCATCATCACTTGAAAGACTACTTTGCCAAAGAGAGAATGCACATTTCAGCTAAACGTTTAGCATACTTTGGGTCTCTGAGAAAGTAGCTGGATGTGGAGCACCAGCAATGCTGGGGGTCAGTTATTCCTGTGCCTGCTGCCCCAAGGGTCAGGTGCTTCCCCTTCTCAGAGCCTTTCTACTGCTTCACCCTACAGAACAGCCAACTGCTTGCCCTGAGTGCTCTCACCAGTTCCAGAAGCCACTGGGCTGGAAAAGGTAAGGAAGTGTCAATACAATTCACAGTGCTCATTCACCCTTAACTTTGAGGCTGATACTCTCCTCAGGACACAAAGATTATCCCCCAGGCTGGAGGATACTCCTATATCTACAAGCTATCTCCACTTTCAGGCACCTTAGAAGACACTCTTTACACAGCTGAGAGAAGTCCCTCCTTGCCTGGCATTGGGACTGAACACTGGACAAGTAGCAGGCAACAGCATTTTGGCCAAGTCTGCCAGGGCAAGCCTGCATCTGACACATGCCATGAGAGCTGAGAGCTCACACAGAGCAGAGAGTATTCCTGGCTTGAAATATCTTGTGTGGAAGTGCCAGACATTGTAAACTACACAGAGCTGAATTTTTTGACCTTGGAGGGATGAAAAGCTGAGTCAGCCTTGCTGGGATTCAAAGAACTCAGGAGTCCAGATATTTGAAACCTGTCTTTCATGCACTAAACAGGAAGGAAAGAGCTATCTGGATTGCTTTTTAATTTATTCCCTCTTTTCCTCAGAACCAAAGCTTTTCTGAAGGGTTTTTAAAAATAAGAAAAAATTTGCTTCAGAAAAGCATATTTTGATATTCAAAGAGTGATTTTTGTGGTGACCCTTCTGACATATATACACATAAATATGACCATACCAAAGTAGTTGAACACTGTAGTTGAAGGATTTATATTACACACTTTTAGCAGGTTTTTTTTTAATGGATAGGAAGTGGGGATAGATACTTTTATTTTTAAATCTACATAAAAGATATAAAACTGAATATGAGAGAAAGACAATACTCCACAGGTCTTTGTCCAAGAGCACCGATCAAACAGCATACATGGCTGCGTAGCAAACAAGGTACAGGTAGCCTTTAAGAACTGACAAAACTGAAAGCTACTGCAGCAACAGCTTGTTAGGGTTAGAAACACAGCTGAGGTCTGCCTTGCCCTCTGCCAAAGTCTCCAGAGGCTGAGAAACCCAAGATGGGAGCTGCCTGTTCAGGAGAACTCTGGATCATCACAGTGATGTCAGATGTGATGCCCATCCATTGTCACTTTGACCCATGGTATATCCTATTCCCTCCCTAATCTAGTCTCCTTTGGGCTCTCCATCCAGCTCAGCTTTTCCATTGATTCCTTCCTTTCCTGTGGCAAAGAAAGGCTTGGCCCAGTCTGGGTGACTCATCATAGGGGCAACATACACAATTTTCTTATTTTCTGCAGCTAGAATCTGCTTTAATGACTGTTTGTTTTTATAGAAATGGAAAAGCAAAAGCCAACTTTACCCAGTCCAGTCCACAGAAATGTTAGTATTCAGACATAAACTAGTTGCAAGATGATTTCTTGATGTCATCTTTTCATTCATGTATCATTAATTTTGTCCCAGTAACACCAGTATAATATCTTGTTATAAAATGTAAAGAAATTTCATTATAAAATATGAGCCATACTTAAAATACAAACTATAAATACAATATTTCAACAGAGACACATGGTATATTTTAGTACACATGATTTTTTTTTTCTTTTAAAAGCAACTCTGGAACTTCAGACATTCTGCCCCTCCCTGAAGCTAGGAGCATTCAGCAGAGACCAGGAAAAAAAAATCATGCTCGGAATTTTGTCAATATTTCTTTCATGATGCAGCAGTGACTTCTACAAAAGGGTACAAGTAGACTAGGACAAGGCATGGGAATTTTTTTAATTATTTCTAATTCCTAAATTATTCTAAAGGAAACATTTCACCAGCATTTTGGAAATGCCACCAATTCTAATAAATACCTGAGCACATCTGATAGAGATCTCCTTTGACTAGACTTTCAAGGGATGAGTTCTTGAACACAGTTTCATTCCAGATCTGTCAGAGGTGGGAGGCACAGGACACCCACCCACTGTTCTACTGTAACGTGACCTACAAAAGATAATGTTCAGAGCATGGGGTTCCCTCAACTCCTCTTTAGAGAAGAGAGAAAACTTCCTTCCATTGAGGGCATGCTCTGATCCCCTCTAGGTAGGCTTTGCATTGTCGTATGGTGAAAAAAAAAAAAACCTACAAAATGCTAAAACTGTACTAACTTCCATTGCTGTGGTCAGGTTTTGTCATCAGCTCCTACATCTGCTTTGGGAAGAACCAAGCTTCTGTTTCTCTCTGCATTGAGTGCTAAGCTATGTAAGAAGTATTTAATTTATGGTATAATAAAACCCTTCAGAGCCAAGTAAAGACTAAACAGTAACACCCTTTCAGTTCATTAGTACATGCCCATCTCCAGCTCCACGTCAGTATGATTCTGCATGTGCAGAAGAACTTTGGCCTTCAGATTAACTGTTCAAATTCAGCTACTTCAGACAAGAATAGATGTATTTACAAAACATATTGCCTTCAGTAATGGTATAAGGCCAGCTATGAAACAAAGCTGAAAGCAATACAATTTTCACACTGTCAAATGCTGTCTCACTTGTACCAGTTATGAATCTGCCTCAACAACAAGCAAAATTGTGTTTTATCTTGTCTTCAGTGTTTCTACATTTGGCCATGCTCTGACTCAGGCAAATCAGGGTTGCTCTTCATAATAAGACTTTCTTAATCACTCCATACTTTTCCATATCCTCACATACAGATCTCATTGCAACACTTGGGCCCATACAAAAACTGACAGAAAGCATTCTATAATCAAAGTATTCTGCAGGAGTCAGAATTAGCCAAGATTACCAAGAATCAAGTAGTAGCAAACAGTTCCATTATTAGCAGGTGTTTCCCAGAGCAAACAATACTGTGAGAAGTGTGAGGAATAGAGAGTAACAGGAACTTTTAAAAAAGTGTTTAAAAAACATGGTTTGTGTATTTTTATTATTGGGGGGATAAAAAACTCTTCACTGGGGACTTCATAGTAGGTCATGACTCCATTAATACCAGCAAAAGTTGTTCTTTTTCACCAAGTATGTTTCCCCTGAGTTTTAACATTGATCTGAGAAATTCTAGTTGTAATCAAGTCACTTTAAAATCCCAAGAAAATACATTTTTTATTATTGATAATAAAAGCATAGTATTTACACCAGAAATATCTTACATCTATGTCTTAACTGTTCTTTTATGATCCCTAAAGTTGCACGTTCAAGGCATTGCTCACCCGCTCTTTTCACACTGATTCTGACATTAGGCAGACATCAGCTGTCCCACCCTTCCCCCACATCCTCCTGCTAACTCATCCCTTCTGAGTTTGCCTGATGGGAACACAGGAGTGCAGGAGACCACCACTTTCATACTGTAAAATGCATCACAAATAAATAAAACATCATTGTAATAATTATTTTACAGTCAATTGCTTTGTGTTTTGCAGTGGGGAAAAAGCCCCAACAGATGTAGCCAGACCATGCTGAGAAAAGCATACACGATTCTGTACAGACTGTCTAATTAAGATACAAGAGCTCTATTCCAGCTTGTGCCAGACAAGACCATCACACACACCCCTATGAAGAGTAGTCACATCTCATTACATTTATTACTTTATCAAATAAAAGGGACTAAACCCCACAATAGATGTTGATAGCACACAAAATTAGTAGTTGCCCTTTTCTTGCTGCACTTTTGAAATATAAACTACACAGAGAGAAACAGAGCCAGAGACCACTCCCTAATTCCTAGTGGACATATTGATCAATTAAAATGACATGTATCTGGTCTTTTCTTTCCTTCTAATAGCAAGCATCTGAAAGACAATATTTCAAACATGCAAAATCAAACAATAATGTTGTTATATACCATCCAGCAAGATTAACTTGAAGCAAAATAAACCTAGCCTCCAGAAGCAAGACCTTAATGCAAAATAAGCAAATATTGGACATGGTAAAGAATTACTAAATACTGTAGACATGATTTTAACCAGCTTTCTACATATGAAAGATAGGTGTTTTCTTCCCAAGATAGAGATAGAAACCTTTTAAATTGTTCCTATTATTTTATTCCAGCAAACCTCCTCAGACTGCTCGAATCTTTGGCTACACCTTTTACTGCAGTTGCAGCAGAAAAAAAAACTTGTTTTCTTTCCGGCAAAAGATAGATCTAAAATTCACTAAATTCATAGTATAATTTAAAAAAACAGAGTCAAAGAAAGTAAAACAGCAGAAGAGCTAAAAGCCACAGTCCTTTCAAAATATTTGGTTATTGTTTGACATTTAAATCTATGTTTTGCTTTTTTAAGAATACCAGTAGAAATAGGACAGTACTGAGCCATGTTTAAAATCAATACTGTTCCAGTTGCTTGTTCAGCACCGGTTTGCACAGTGTTTTTCTGTGCTATCATCCTATGGAAGGCCAGTGAAAGTAAATAGGTGATGTTCATGCTATTGAGATAAAATAGGTTCAAAGAGGAGCTAAACATAATAGGAATGCATAAATGAAGAGACAGGGAAAGGAACAAGCTATGTTTATGGCATTAGAATTGAAAACAGCTATTCTTTCCATTTAAGCAAATAAGACAGTAGCTACACTTTAATTGGATTGTGAAATTTAAATATATTCTCTTCAAATATTCAGGCTATTATCACAAATGCAAAGGCAAGTGTAAACATTCAGATGAATGCATTTTCTGTAGGCCTTTGTCTTAGCCTGTCTGCCTGAAAATAATATTTAGGCATGCAGCATCTTTCTTCAAAATGATTTTCACACGGCAAACCCCACTTACATTAGGAAAACCTTACAAAACAGGAAAAAATAACCCTGCAATTAAGAACAGCACAATATTTTGCAACTCACCATGTCCTGTTCAAATCATCCTCTTTTGATGTTTACGGCACATCTGTAAGATGCAATACTAGGAGGTGCCTTGTGTGACCTGCTGCATGATGCTGTGACATCAGTTCAGATGATGCAGCTCATTATGGGAAAGGCTGCTGTTGCTATGGCAACCGAGATGTGATACGAATCCTTACTGCATTTCCAGGGGAGTCCGAGACAATACGGAAGCCCTTTAAAGAAACAGACAAAATGCAAACAGGCTTTTAAAGTATGGTGCCACGGATTTTTAGAGTCCATGTTAGTACATGCCTGTTCTTAAGGAATGTTTTAAACAAATTTTATTCCTAAGTGGGGATACAGAATTGAGATGTATGAGCCATAAATTATTTCTATATTTAAAAATTAATATCATGTGTGTCAATTTAAGAATAAATTTTATAAGTCAAATTTGGTTGTCATGTAAGGGAACCTTACTTAAAATAAACAGTCAGTAGCATGATTTTAACACTAAGCTTCTACAGGCAGTAGTTATTGAACAGTATTTTAAGAAATATATTTTTTCACTCTGCCCCACCCTGCTCCTACATGCAATCTGTCACTTAAAAGAAAAAAATCTTGTTGCTAGGGGAAAACACTTGATACTTCAAAATGAGCAGATTTAACACTGTTGAATGAATGACAATGAGTTTTAAAAAAAATGGTAGGGGAATGGCTTTTTATTCAGGAGAGGGTAAAGAAGTTTCTAGCCAACCAAGTAAAAATCTCCTTATCATTTTTCAGCTGTAGGACAAACTGCACTGCCCTCTGCATGCTGAGTAGCCTGGCTTTCATCTGCCCATCAGACAGAGAGATGAGTAAAGATTTTGAAAGCTGTGGGCAAGCTGCTGCTAGTGCCCAGTGGACCACACTGCTGCCAGCCTCCAGGCAGAGCAGGAAGGCCAGCAGAGCAGAGCCCCTCCCTGTAACTTTCATGAAGGTCTGGGGCTGGAGGCTGAGCCTGTAGACATTACCTTCTGCACCAGGAACCTGCTCTCATCCTCTGTTCAGAGCAGTGATGGGAGAAGCAAAGGCTATGTGAACAAGTACTAAAAGGAGCTGCCTGGAAATTAAAATTCACAACTAAAGAACCACCAGCACATTTTTGGCCACTTGCCAGTTCTATTTGGATAAGAAAAGTTTCTGCTTTCCCTAGCCATGAAAATCCCTTTCTACATGGTAGAAAAGAAAGTAGGCTGGACCCTATACCCTTGATACACTGAAGCCCAGAGTAAAACAAAAGGCCAACTTGAAGCAAGAAACCCCAATGCCCTGAAGATATCCAATAATGTCTAGTGTGCATGCCACTGTCTAAAACCCTTCAGTCCATTAAACTTCAGCCTGTGAGTAAAAATTCTGATTACTGATTCCAAAAAAAAACATAGGAAATAATTACACTGTCTTAGCCACCACCCACGTTGGAAAGAAAGTAAAGAAGAGACTTTGATACCTTTTGATTAATCAAATAAAGTCTTTCCATTAGTCTAGGAAATGCCATTGACTTCCTAAATTAGTGCTGGCTTGACATTGGATGGTCTCATTTGACAGTTTCTCTCTTCTAATACTAACCCTATGTCATTCTAAACAATACAGTAAAGCTCTCAAACTGACTCATCAAATCCGGCCTAGTAACTTGATCCATAATGAAGAGTTACTCACAAAAGAGCTATAGCTCTAGGTTTTTAAATGTTTAAAACTTCCTTAGGTCTCTGAGAATGTAATTCACAATTTAGCAGGGAACATGATTGAAACTTGATTTGTGTTAGACTGACATGAAAACTAAGGTATGTCACTGTAAGTTAACAAAGTTTATGGTGTGCCGCATGCCATTCTGTTCAAATAATGTGAGTTCCTGCAGTTTTCCTTAAAAGAACTTTTTCTATTTTGTTAATTACTACTTGATATTATTTCTACTACCTTTATTGCTATGGAAAGAGATGAAAAGAGGCAGTGAGCTTTTAGTTTTCTTAGGAAAATGAGGAGATTCAGAAACAACATTATGGCAAGCCAGGAGTCATAACCAGATGTCTGCCTCATCAGCTTGGCCTTTTTTCCCAAACAGTGGGAAGTGAAAGTTTTGGGGTGGGCACGTAGGGGAAGCACACCCTGGGCCAGGCCCACCACGGTGGGGTGGCAGTGCCCTGCTCCAGACTCTCCAGAGGGCATCTGGCTGCATGTGACCTTGCATGCAAACTTCTCTGGTAGGAGTGAAGCAGCAGCATAGCTAACGTGGATACAGAGGAGAATGGAGAGAGAGGGAGGTCAGGCAAGAACAGGGAAAATATCAGGTCATTTTTACAAAGACTTCTGCCTACGTACTGCTAACCATAGGCTGTATGTGCTTTTTTATTCATACATGCAAATGATGCATAAATTAAGACAAAGCTATAATGTTTTTCCTGAGTTTGGAACTTTTGCTATTTTTAAAGCACCAGTCTGTTGTTAATCTTTCCCAAAAATTATTTCTCATGAGCTGAGGCACATGTTAGATTGGATACAAGACAGCTACAAAAGGAATGTCCCAGGCTGAGTGTAAACTAAGTATTTGTTGCACAGGTCTAATGGCACTATAGTGGCTTTACATGGAAGACTACAATCACAAGATGCTAGAAGGAATTTCTACCTCATGAGTATAAAAAAGTAGCACCCACAAACTTTGTAACCCCCTATTAAATCTGCAGGTCTAGAGGAAGATAGCTGGACCTAGCTGCTTTGTTGGGTTTTTTTTAATAAGGAAAGAAAAAAAATGAAGCCTTTTTTACTCATCCAACCTAGGACTGACATATCTTCTAGATCTAAGCTTTAAAACTGTTTTCTATTCCTTACAATTCAGTAGAACAGGAGGTGCAGAAAGAGAGCCCCATCTACCCTGTTATCACACAAATACCTTGATCACTTTGAAGTATCATGAGTAGGTTTCCAAGACAAAAAACACAGGACTTTGATTATAACTTTTTCCTATCAAAACAGAAATAGCTTATTCTACTTTCAATCATAGCATCTCAAATTAATGATAGGCATAATTTACTAGTTTTAAATTCTTATCTTTATTACATTCTAGCTCTCCAACACATGTGTTGTGTCTATCCATTTCCCCACACTGGGACCCCCAACAGTTGTTTTGAAAGGACTGATATTCACCCAAAAAGGAAGAAGTGTTTCATCTACCATCTGCCATTGTTTTCCCTCTTGGTCAGTTTATGTACACAACTAACACTTGCACAATCCACCAGGTTTTCAGTAAGCAAGTCATGGTCATTCAAGTAGGCATGGCCTTAACTTCAAAAAGTTTTACTTCCCCTCAGTAAGGCCAATAATAAGCCAGAGATTAACCTTGACACGTTTTACTTTCCATTTAATTATATTCAAGAAAATGAGTTAGGAGTAAACTCACAAACACAGATAAAAAAGTAAAATGTTATTGCAGACCTTTTCTCTGCATAATCCAGCTGTTTCTTCTGTGTTGTTTCCCCTTTGAAATGAAGGAAAGCAATTGCTTACTGTTTGCCAGCCCCCCTACCCAAACAGCCAAGAGACGAAGTATGCTGAAGGACCAAATGAAAGGAGAATTGCATATTCTGAATTACCTGCCAAATACGCCAGAAATAGGCTTTAAATTAAAAATAAAACACAGAAAAAGCAAAAACACAACTTACTGAAAGCTGATGCACATCAGCAATGTGTAACAACACAACAAAGCAAACCTTGATTCTCATTCAAGATTTTGTAATCCACTTCAAGAACCCATGCCCCAGATTTTGCATGCAGTGCCTTCATTAAACAGCTATATATATACCTGGGTTTCTATTCCACTGTTGACTTTGTCAGAAGGATAGGGTAGGGCATACACATTGATGGCATCTCAAGCCTGTTTCCCTAAATGGAAAGGGATATTAATCAGGATCTCATTGAGTCGATTGTACTGAATCCATGAGCATTGCAAACATGAGAGTTATACACAGTCCTCCTTGCCTAAACTCATTAAACATCTTTGCCTACCTACATTGTTAGGTAGGGAATATTTTCTATCCTGTCACCAAGGTCATCTGAGCCTCTGCTCCTACAGTAAGGGAGACTAAGAATGGGAGCTGGTGCTCTGGTGGAAAACTGCATCTCATATGAAATACATAAAGTGGTAATGTTCCCACAGCTGCACAACTCAAAGACACCAGTCAGAGCCATACATCAGTTTAAGTTTGGAGCCTCTCATTTGTACAAAACCATTATGTAGAGAAGTCCCTGGTTACGTGAGGAACACATTCATACTTGTTACTACAGCCTGAAGGGGATCTGGGTCACTGTTTTCCTATCTGCATCTCGGTCTCAAGAGAGGCATGAGATTAAAAGGCTGGAACTCAGTCTCCTAAGTGGGACTGTCTTGCTTCATTTTTTAGAAGATTAATAAATTAGTAACTAGTAATGCATTTTTCTTCTTCTTCCCCAATTACATGAATGCATCTAGTGCTAATATCCAACAATCAGTCTACTCCAAAATAGCTTCACAAATTATTTTTTAAAAATGTCAAGAACACAAAGACAGTAGTAACTCTACAACTGGAATGTAGAGCTGGTAGAATAAAATCTTTCCATCTGGTAGAATATAATCTTTCCATCCAGTCACAACTCAAGGTATTGTGTCAGAAAGCAAGGCAATATCCTCATTCCCAAAACACTGAAAGATTACAGCAGGGATTGAGTAATGGGACACTTCTGTCAGCCACTAATGAGCTGAGATCCTCAGATAGAGAAACACAAACTCCAGGTGTTTTGGTCTAGCTCTGGACCAAACACTATGTTGTTAGAATACTCCAGGGCATACAATATTGTGATGTTAGTGCATTTGTTTTTTCTTCAGTCTCATGCTTTCAACCACCCAAGAAGTATATTATTAACTCAATAAGAAATTCCCTAGAAGATCTTCAGCTTATTTTAATAACATTTTGACTAAAAGAAATTGGCTTGAGATTTTTCTCCTTATGTTCTTAAGTACAACCTATATGCAACCTATATAAAGCTCACTCACTTCTAATAATAAAACTTGAGCTTTCCCAGATCAAGTTGTAAATCTTGCCTGCAAAATCTCTGCCTACTCCATCCTTTAGAATGATAGGCAGCACCAAAAGTCACAGTCTCGGTTTGCCTCTTTGCTTCTGTTACGGCCATATCTGTTGACTAATATACCTCATTATGTGCACCTTTCCATGTTTTCTGAACTTATTTCTCATGTTTCTTCTCTGCTTATACAGAGCTTGATCAACGCTGAGACTGGATCATTTCTTGTCTGAAAACTGCAAAATCCTTTTCTCTGAACACCCAAGATTAGTTCTGTCCTTCTCCATTCAGGATATTACCAATAAATTCATCTTTCTGGCTCATTTTACAATGAGCTTTAAATCCCTAAGCATTAAATTAAACATAATTAATTCTATTTTTACTTCAAACACTCTGGAAAACTCTGCATAGTTTCATCATCCTGTTTGTTCAGAACTGACTACTTTTTGCTCTGCCAGTAACTTTCCAGCCTGTCTTACACACACACACTTCATTTTCCACTTCCTCCTGCCTCCAGCAAGAAAAATGCTCACCAAAAAAAAGCATAATATCATGAATAATCTTCACACTCATTCATGCAAGCATTCTATTAATATTGTTTTGCACAATTCTCACCTGATTTGTAAACAAGTAGGAAAACGAAAACCCAACTACCATCACTGATTGACTTGCATGCTATTCTTGACCAATGTGTTCTAAACACCCTATTTTGCTTCCTCCACTTCAGCCCCCTCTACTCAACCTATGATGATACTCCTCCCCACTTGCTTTGCATGTTCACCATGTATTACACTTCAGGAACAGCAGGTTAATGGCATAAATTTCATACACACAGAGACTCAAAACTCTAAAGGGAAAGATGAATCATAACTTTGGCTTCATGCTGCTGGATATACAGCTATTTTCTCTGAAACTGGCTAGTTTAAAGTTAGCTGAGCATTCTAGTATTAGGTAAAACTTAAGTTTAGCTTACAGATAAGTCACCTACAGTACACATCCCCACAGAGGTTAAACACACCATGGTTCCCCACACTAGTTAAAGCAAGGATCTGTTTCCAGGATCTGAAGGCAATAGTTGTTTAACAAAAACAAACACACACACTGTTCTTGTCTGGATCGAGACAATGATTTTAAGAGCACCTATTTACAGCATAGCTGCTTAAATTTTTCATAATTTCTTTTTAAAAACGTAGTTCAACAATTAGTGGAGTCCAAATTAGTACTTACGCACAGTGGGACGGAAAAAAAAGTCTGGCTATTACTATAACAGAATACAGACCTGTAAGTTAAAAAATTAAGGAGAGAAAAAAAAAAAAAAAAAAAAAGGAAGAAAAACCACAGCAGGGAGAACACAGCAAGAAATAGCAGAAAACTTCTGATCCTCCTAGGAAAGGCAATAAACTCCTCTACATAACTGAAACACTGGCAGAAAACAAGTTGTTATATTTTTAAGAAGTAAATGTTACATGCCAGTTTGATAGCCCTGAATAAAGACAACTTTAGAATGGAACACAGAGCCCACCAACACATTACAAACCCTACTTGGCATATTACCACTTCAAGTTAATTAGTTTGTGTGGTAGACAATTTTATAAGGAGAATAAAAAATTTCACATTCCAATCATTAACCTCTGCTGAAATTACCCAAATGCTGGGACATACTAAATTATGGAAGGAGGCAAAACATTCTCTTAAAGGAAAAGAAAAATTTAAAAGGTGTGGCTTCTCATTTATTTCATCTTGGCTTTTGGTACCAAAAAACAACCAATAGCTTTTACTATCAAATGAAGAGAGTGCATGCTAAGGCAAATATAAAGAGACAGTGATACAAATAGTGCCTCAGCTCTGATGGGCAGAGGATATTTGTCCAACACCCAAAAGAGAGTTAAAGCCCATTCCAATCTGAGGATGCTTGTAATATAAAATTTAGTCTAAAAGTAATTAGCCCTAGCTACAGTTAGAGTCCATACTAATGTTTTGGACTGTAGAGACAAGAAAAACAGTTGAGCAGACATGTTACCACCCCTAGCATCGCAGAGATTTAACGTCCTAGTAAGTATGGGCATACTTCAGATCACACTGCTCTGAAAATGTGTTTTTTAGATGGAGATGGCACACTGAGCCCCAAATCTGCCCCTCCCTTGCCTGCCTAAATAAACCCGGTGCCCATATCACAGAAGCAAAAAAAAAAAAAATCCCAAGAAAAACAAGATAGAAGCAGCTTTTCACACCTGGGCCCCTCCCAACCCCTCCTTCCCCTCAGTTCCCACGCCCTTTGTGGTGTCCCCACCAACAGGTGCTAAACCTGGTCATCAAGACAGTTCAGGAGGCAGGGAGATTCTTGCAGCTCTTGCAGTTTCAACAGGGCCTCATGATGTAAAGTCTGACCCTAGAGCATAGGTTGAGTAGACTTCTTGCTAGAGAGTGGCTGCAGATTCTCATATAGGAAGTGTTTGGTGACCCACAGGAAATATTCTGGCTGGGCTGTCTCACAGGGAGTGTTCTGAGTTTCACCAGAATCTCCTTCAAAAGTGGTGAAGCTGCTGGGAGTTTGAGAAGAAAAGTTCAAAGCTGTGCCAGGGAACAAGGGCTGAACAGGACAACTCATGACAAACCTCAGCCACAGAGCAAATTTATCCTTTCTGTCAGATGGCCAGTCAGCCATTGAATATGTATTTAAAATAAACGGAGGGACTGAAATCTAAATGAAACAGGTTTGAAATGTGAAAGCATGGATGCAGTGCCACTACTACTGCCACTTGGGCAGAACCCTCTCCCCAGGGCCAGGTGTGCTGGCAGTGTTCAGCAGCAGCACTTGATCCTACCACAGCATTGTGGCCCCAATAGAACCAGAACACCAAGAGGCAGAATTGTCTCCATAACACATTGAATGCAAGAGTACCTCCAGACACAGAAGGAATGCCAGGGCAATGTCAAGCCACCCAGGTGTTTTTCAGAAGTCAAATTAAATCCAGATTAGTTGATCCTCCTGCACGAGCTTAAATTAGCTTTCTGGTTCAAAGCAGGAGTGTGTTTTCAAAATAACTCTCCCAATCAACCACATTTATTGTACTTGCATTCCAAGCACTGAGCAGTCTCCCAGGACATTGATGGCATTCCTTTCTCATGAATCTAAACCAGAAGACGAACTCCATGAGTGCACTCCAACTGCTAAGAGGTATTTAATCCTGGGAACAAGACATGGTTTAGTCTGTAGTGACCCCCTGCAAGTTTCTGGTGCAGGCCTTCTGTCTCCAGAGGCTGCTGTTTTGTTCCAAAGCTCTTCTCTCACTGAGTAGGCAGGGCTTGTTTGGGGCAGCCACTGAAGCAAGGCTTTGTCACCAGGTTGAACCTCTGGAGTCCCTGCCATGGACATTCCCTGTTAACAGCTGCAGGAACAGCTGGCTAGGAACCAGTATTATTAGCTCTCTGCTGCATTGGAGCAACTGCATAGCCTCAAAATCTGACTTGTCCCTGAAGAGAGTACAGTTGCATTCACTCTACACAGCATCTGATCTAATAAGTCCTAGTAGAACTCTTCATCATTACCTCTTCCCCTTCCACTCTTACAGCAAAACCACATGTTCTCCCCTCCCCCTCCTCTTTCAGGCTCTCTTTATGCTACAGCCATCTCAGCACATCTCTTTGCCTTCATCCTCCCCTAACAAATTACCTGTATCACTCAACCTCCATGTGTTCTTCGTCTTCAAAAATCTCTTACAACCACAATTCACATATGTTGGTAGAACTTAGAGGTTCTGGAAACTGGAGGTTGCTGGCCTCCAAAGGCTGCACTCTCATCTCACTTGGTCTGCCTGTGCCTCAGCAGTCCTTGGCATATCAGGGCTAAGGCTGCCTCATGCCTCCGTAGTCCCTACAGCCATCCAGTGAGGCCTTTGCCTGCCAGGAACTTATAGAAAGAGATACAATAGAGTAGATAGAAAAGAGATCATACTATTGCAAGACTTGATTCCACACTTTTCCACAAAAATAACCATAAAATGCGGCTACCCTGACTCAGTTGTTCACTTTCCTCCAAAAAGTAAAGATAAATATTAAGCCTTCCTTCATAGTCCCTTAATTTTCAGCAGTGCAGTTCCATACCTTCCCTCACACTAATGAAACTTGTCAGATTATTTCATCAGCCCATTTAATTCACTAGTTCAGCGGAAAATGATCCAATTTTTGCTAGGTTTGTATCCTGCCAAATTTGTAAAATAAATTGACTGAGGCTGAACAGTTGAGTCTGTGGCACTCCCACCTTTAGGAAAAGTATGCTGATAGATGGTTCCACCTCTCCCTCCAAACTGCATATTTCTCTGACATAATTTTTCTGGGCTTGGTGAGGCAGGGTTCATACCTCAGACAGTGCTTGATGCAGGATTGGGGCTGGTGATGACAGAAGACAGCCCGACATTTTCTTCAGTGCAGTTACATAACACTTGTATGTCTTGGTCCTTTCATGTGCTTGTCCCCATCCTCCCCATCACCTAGGGGGTTTATACCTCCTATTGACCAAATAGCATCAGAGCATATATTTCCCTGTCCTCCTTTTTATACTGTGCTTATAGAGGAATTGCCTTTTTCATGGGCTTTATAAAACACTTGTCTACCCTCACTATGATAAATTGTTCTCTCACAAACAGAGATATATTTGTTCAACTCAGAGACACTGTCTCATTTTCCATGTAAGGTAGGTCAGCTTTATTTAGCATGTTCTTCCTCCATCCTGCTTTATTCTCTTTCAGTGGACAGCCATAGGCTATCATTCATTATATGAATTCAAGGGGCAGAATGATTAAATTTAATTGTGAAGCTTTCTATATACTTCTTACTAGGTGCCTGAAAGCTTCACAAAACAGACTCCTTCATGCTCACAAAATCTCTGTAGAAGAGGTTTTAATCTTGCTTTCGGGAAGATAAAGGCACACAAAGACTAAAAATAAAAGTATGACAAATGTTGTGTTTCTGACCTAAGATTTGACTTCTCAAGTCACATGTTTTCCTATAGCAGATTTTTTATTCAAAGCCCAGCTGCTGTTGATTTCAGTTTCAGCCGTGAGCACTTGGCAAGCCAGTTCTTTGGGTTTCAAGTCAGGATCAAGAAAACAAATATCAATGTGACAAAAGTTTAGCCTAAATAAACTGGTCAGCATTCTACAGAAGGTTTGTAGTAGAAGCAGAAACACAAGCAAGGACCATTCTGAACTCAATGACCTAATTTATGAGGTTTTTTAAAATTTTTCTGTACTTGCTGCATGCTTTCAGCTTCTGCTACAGAGGAATGATGGATACTACAGAAATCTTCTCCTATCCTTTTTTGCTTTCACTCATTTATCATGGATCTTTCTCATGCAGGCATTTTGAGGGGAGGAAATAACTGATGAACATTATAATTACAGACCATATTAGAAAGCATTCATGCAAAAGGACCAGTTAGATGTTAATTCTAATGTTTTCTGTCTTAGCCAAGGCAAGCAGCCAGATCCTAACAGGGACTTGTAAAACAGGTTTTTTGAACAATACACATAATTGTTTGTGGTTTATCCTACACAAGGTAAATCCAGGTCCATATCTCTAATTTAGCCAAAACTAAAAGGTCCATAATCAAATATTGTGTACAATGTAGGTTTGATGCAGGTACATGCATATTAGTTACAAATCAAGGCCAAAGAGCAGACCCAGCAGACACAGTCTGGCCATCAAGTGAAGCTAAATTTTGATGCTGTGAAATAGGCAGAAGACTGATTTACAGTATAAGTGACTTTTCTTTAGTAATCTGTGGATTATCAGTATATAATAAATCAGAATACGTTTTCATATGAAGAATATTAGGTGATAATGTAGAGAACTACTGGCTGCCAGCAAGGGGAACAATTCATCATTTTTATAGTGCGTGGTTAGTTAATACATAACTGGCTATCTCAATACCTTGAAAATCATAAATCTATGCAGAGTTTGTGTTTCTACTTGAAGCTTCCAGTTCTGAATGTACATTTACCAAACAAGATAATTATAAGCTTTTGATTAAAAACAAAATGTGAATCTTACATGACTCCTGCAAATTCCCATTAAATAAATTGGTTTACTGTTTGGTTTAAGTTGCTTAATAGTCCCTGCACATATTAATCTTCTAGTTAGTAAGAATGCATACTTTATTATATCCAGATATAAAAGAATAGAAATCAATTATATATGTGGATTGTTACAGTAGGAATACTTGAAATTCAAACAAAACAAAAAAGATTGCCCAGCCTCAAATTCTCTGCATCTGCCTCTGTGATAGTGATCTAAAAACTGAGAGTGACATTAATGATCCAAAAAAACAAAAGAGACATTTTATTTGTACATTGTTCCTCCAAAGCCAGAATTCACTTCAACAAAAGAAAAATGCCTGTATCCCTCTTCAACAGTCAGCAAGATTACCACAGGCTTTAAACCCTATGGATTGCTTTTGCCTTATGACTTTAGGACAAATCCCTGCTTCTGTCCGTAGACACAGCTACAGATTTAATCCACTCAGTCATGATTTAATGACTCAGTTACTGCCACCTTTTGGCATCTGACCTTGATAGCTTTAGACTTAAACTAAAGCCATTTTCTGTTCATTGTCACTTGGCCTGCATGGCTCTCTGCATTCCTCTGCTTTCTCACAAGTGTTAATTATTTGGTTCAACTTCAGTTTCTTCCTAACAAAACACTACCACAGTGATCTCTTGTTATTTCTCTCTCGAAACCAGTTTAAGGCACAAAACTACTTCACCCTTAAAACCCCTCCAGAACAGATAGCTTACTAGCATTCATTTGGCAAAGCTTCTCATAAGCTCTTATGAACTTTTTCACAATTTCAAAGAAATCTCACCTTAAGACTCCAGGTTTTTTGGATTTTTTTTTTCTATTGTGTGGGTTATAAGGCAGAGGTATTGAGGTACCAGGAGCCCTTCAAGATGATCAGTACTAGAAGTGAAGTTGGAAAAAAGACGTTCTCATTAGGCCAGCTTCACAAAGCTGAAAAATTTTGCTTATAAAGAAAAGAATTTCAAAGATATGCATGAGCTAAAAAAAAGCTTTCAAAAAAGACACCCTCAGCTGAATACATGAGAGGAAAACGGAGCTGGTACTTAAGAGCAGAAAAGGGTGCTGGATAGAAGCAATACAGTGATTATCTCCAATAAGAAAGAAAAAAGTAGATAAATATGACATATGGAACAAGGAGGAATATTTAGTGATATGGTATAAAAATACAACACCAAATTAATATAAGTTCAAAGTAGCAAATGACACCTATTTCAAAAAGTCATGATCAAGAGTGTTTCTGTAACTTATAAAAACTCTCTCCTCACAGGAGAAACAATCCACCATAACTGAATCAATATCAGGAAGATCCTATATAGATAGCTTCTTAAAAAGAATCTATATGTGGAATCTAAGAGCTAAACATTTGCAGGCAGGCCTAGAGACTGGCTACTTAAAGACACCATTTTACAGGCATAGAAAAAGTACATCATCAATCAAAAATACTATCTATGTAGATTTACAAAAGGTACTCAACAAAGTGACTCACTATAGGCTCTCAAGAATAATAAACAGCCAGGAAACAAAAAGGAATTTTTAGATTAAATATACAAAGGGGAGGGTAGAAGAAAAGGGTTTGTACAGTAGAGAGATGTCACCAGGGGATTTCTGACAGTAGATGAGGTGGGGTGTTGTGCTGGTAATTCAAATTCAAGGGCAGCCTCTAAGAAAGCACACAAAGTGGTGATGCATTAAAATGGCAGATAAATTTCAGTAGACAAAGTAGCACTGTGAAATAACATACATAGGAAAAATTATCCTAATTTGCAAATAGAGTGGTAGGTGCTGAGGTGTTCATTATGAGTCAGGAGTGAGGTCTTGTGGAGTTCATAAATAATTCAATGCAAACCTGAGCTCAGTGCTGTAGAAATAAATAATCAAACAAAAATATAAAACAAACATAAAAACACCAACCAAACCAAATTAAATACTTAACTTATTTCTGAGAGACTAGTACCAGCAAGTGCTTGCCCTACTCTAATAAGGATGTTGAAGCCAAAGTCTAAGTCTCCTCTACTGGAAGGGAGCCCACAGCCCATCTGTCCCTCCTCCTTGGCATGGAAATTCTGGTCACTTTTCTCCTTTGCTTCATAAGCAGGAACAACACATATGATTCATAATTTCCTCATTCAAGTCTGATCTTTGCTGATGGTTCTGCTTCAAAGTGCTCAAATACTCTACAAACCACCCTGTTTTACCTGCTGAGGGAATAGCTTTGTTAGCAGTGCACTGAAGATCCTTTGCTGGCTCCCAGCAGCTAGAAATGACTGTCATGTTCTTCAGTAAAATTAAACCTTGAATATGTTTTATAATGTCTGTTCAGAAACTCTCCTTATTAGAGAGGTTTTAAAATATATGTCAATCACATTAGTGCAATTGGGGAAAGAAGAATAATTTGTTTCAATGTCTGTCACCTACCTTTTCCTAAATACTAATTGCTTACTGGTATTATTAAAATTGCAAGAATATTTGACTTCTCAGATATCTGGTGAGCTTTTTTTCAAAGGTCTAAATTTTACAAGGGGCTCTTTCAAACCTCTGATTGAATCAGTAGCAGAACACAAAACTACCAAAATGTTTGCCTCTTCAACTGTTGTGTCTTCTGTATACTGAAGGTGTATACAGACACAGAAAGGATGGCAAAGGGAACAGGTTTCCCTACCTGAAGGCAGTTATTTGTTTGGTGCACTAAGATTTAAATATGTTCATTAATATTACCAAGACCTAACTTCAGCATCCATAAAGCAACATAATTTAATGAACAATTGTCAAACAAGCAAGACTTTCCCATAAAACTTGGTTGCTCTGGAACATAGACAGAGGGTTATATACTTATTGTAAAGTGCATGAGAAAAAGATTATTGTAAAATGGAAAGAGAAATCCATAGGTCCCATATCCTAGGGCAATTCATGACAATACTAAGCGATCAACCTTTCAAAAATTTATTTTCAAGATATATTTTTGTAAGATACAAAAATAACTGAACATTATCTATAGGGCATTTCAGAAATACTGAAAGAGAGAGTTATTCCAGGAATCCTCCTGTAAATGTTGTGTCAGGATTTTGAAAGAGATATCCCAGAAGTATCTTTGGATACATCACTGATGTTATTTCCTGGCTAATTAAGGATATATGCTCTCTCCCAATGGGATGAGTGACACGGAGTGTTTAATGAGGTCTTGCCGGAAAATGAAAATACATGCTCATTTCACTACATCATCATCTCTTCCTGGAAGTATGCTTAGTCACCATCCAAATTTGCACAAAAGCAACAGATAAGCACAAGAACATGAACACTTTGAATCTGTTCTTCTCTGTTTTTTTACCTTCCTTTGTCTTTTTTTTTTTGAAGAGACCAAAATGTAAATTAAAAAAAAAAAAAGAAATTCATAAAAGCAGGTATGCTTGAGTAATCTTACTGCAAGGCAAGAACAGACATGCATATTGCTCCTGCAGAAGACACAACTTGACTGTGAAAGATGAGAACTGAATTATTCCTTTACACTGGGTCATAGCCCTCCAAGATTTTGCAGCCATGGCTGCAGAGGATGGATCAATCATAGAAATGATAGTTGGAAAGAACTCCTCGAGGGGTTTGGTCCAACTCAAGGCTTGGATAATGTCGGGCTGTTGCCAGCACCAGATCAGGTCAGTCACAGCTTTGTCTGTCAAGTCTTGAAACCATCTGAGGATGAAGCTCTCCCAGTCTCTGCATAACCTGCTCCAGTGCTACTCCACCCTCCCAGTGAAGAAGCTGGTTTGTTTGGGTTTTGTTTTGTCTACATGGAAGTAGGAAGTACAGAAATGACACAACACAACTGAAAAAACCCCACACTACATATGCTGCATATCCTGGTGGTAGTGTCATAGTCTGTCTCTGACTTGATGCAAATGAGGAAACAGCAGTGGCAATTTACAACAGGAAAGAGCACATGAAGTACCAGTGCCCCAGTGGAACAGCGAGAAATGGTGTGGTAGCTAATAATGGGAGGAAGGAGTTGAACTTCCCTTCTGCCTTTCTTGCAAAGCTGTCCCTGTAAAAACAAAGGAGAACCTTCCCCTTTGTTACACAGTTACATAGCCTCCTGTGATTCTTGAAAGCAGTCTGCCTCAACAAGAAGGGTTAAAACAGTAAATGACATAGAACACATCCCAGTTTTGGACCCTCTGAGCTCAAATGCATCATGCAGGGTTTTGACTAAAATGCCTCAAGAAACTGAACTCAGATACAGTGGTTTAGCAGCACTGGGTGAAATTAAGAGTTGTCATGGGCAGAGAACTGAGACGAAGGCAGGGTTTAACAGCATAAAGCTTTCTCAGCATTTGAATGTAATGTGGAAATGTGTATGTTTAAATTCACTATTATTTCAAATATTTGTTCACTGCTCTTGTTTTCTTTTCTAGATTTGAAACCAGTCTGGCAATCAAGTCTCCCTAGATACTCCTGCCTGAGCCTTGGACACAGGAATGTCAGCCTGATTCACACTGCCTCCAGCCCTCTGAGCATTTCCTGGTTCAGAGAGACCAAGCGGCCACATTCTGACAGTTTCAATGGGAGGTGTCAGCCTGTTTCCAGTGCTTTCAAAAGACATTCCATCATTTCATGAATCATATCATTGTGTGGAACATCTGAGATAATAAGACTATGAACATCATCTCACAATGCCATTTGGCTCAAAGACAGGGGAGCATATGTGCATTCTTTCTACACAGATTTTGCAGGGGAAGCAGAGAAAATCATGCTGGCTGTAAGAACTTTCTTAGCTTCATTTGCAAAAGGCTGGATGCTACCAACAGGGGACAGATAAGCACAAGAACATGAATACTTTGAATCTGTTCTTCTCTCGTTTTTTACCCTCCTTTGTCTTTTTTTTTTTGAAGAGACCAAGAGATCTGTCAGCCACAGATTGGACATCTCAACACAGCTTAGGTCTGCTTTAAGCTTCTGCACAGAAGAGAGAAAGAGTCACCATGGGATGTGAAACCTGCTAAAGCTTACTAAGGACATTAGATTGAAATAGTTGCAATAAATCCATCTCAGTTCAACTGATTTTTTTTCCTCTTGTTGAATTTTTTCCTCTTGTTAGCAAGTTGAATGAGCCTGTGGGACTGCCTGAGTGCAGATTTTAGCCTACAGAGATAGGATGACTCACCTACAGCTCACCATGATGCAGCAGAACATGACAGTCATTGAGATGAAATTGATCTGCAACAAAAAACTTAAGTTGTCAAGCCCTACACTGCAGGCTGACTTGACTATTTAGAATCCTGTATGGCACTGAATAGTCCTCATACTTGAGCTTTTATTTTGGAAAAGAAGTTAAAAAAAAAAAAAATCTATCAGAGGTCCTGCCAAAATTGTGACCCATAGTTTCAACGACCACTTTATCTGACTCCTCAGAATAGCATTTCTGAGTTGCACTATGAAACAGCTTTTAAACATGTAAGTATATATAATATAGACATACATATACTGTATCTGTACATATTTGCCTCAAAAGGTTTTATTTGATAGCTACTACTTCATTTAATTCAGTCAATGCCCTCCAGGCTCAATCACACTTGGGTATTTGACCTCTTCACATATGGGGAAAACAATAAACCCCTAACCCACAGTATGTCCTCCTTAGGAAAAACATCTTGCACTCTGAAAATCAAGAGCCAAGGTGATTGAGGAGCAAAAACACTTTTCTACCTTGCCTAGATTGTTCTACATAAGGTGTATATTAAAAATCTTAAGAGTTTACAGATCATAGGTCACATGAGAGCAATAAATTACTTTAGTTGGCTCGAGTGTGAACTTCAAATGAATGAATTTCTTTATTTGTATATTTAAATTTAAAATAGAATTCATTTTTCACATTAAAAGGCCACATGTTCTAATTAGTTCTTTAAATTAAAAGATGGTAATGTAAAAACTTTCTAGCAGGAGTAGTAAACACAGAAAATAATAACACCATTTGTGAATTTGCTAAATATTTTTTAAGTATTAGGTTGAGCTCTGCACAGTACTGAATTGAGACTCAACTTTGTTGACTCAGAAGATGCCTAGAGCACATTTGTTTTCAGTGATAACCTGTGTTTATTTATACAGACAAAACAAAATTTCTCTTGTGGTTACACAGGCACCAAGGAAGAGGTTGCTACCTCTGTTGAAGCAGTTTCCTTCGTTGTAAAATTGTCTTTGTTTAAAGCACCTGGGCAGGGACTGCACAGAATTTTCACTATAGATTCATAGAGTAAAAAAAAACAGGTTATATTTTTTCTTTATTAAGCACAGATAACTACCTCAATATCACTGTCTACACAGAACTCACCTGAGTCTCAGCATTTGTATTTATACCTGAAAGCAAGAAATACTCCAGGAGCTGATAAGAGTTGCTACAGGCCAGACAGCCATAACATAAAGCCAGTCCCTCTGGGGAAGTAGGAATTCCCTTCTCCTCCAGCTTTTATGTCTGCTTCCCTCATACAGCCCCCTCCAAATCTCCTTACAATCGAACTTTCCAGGGCTCAGCTAACACAGAAAGAGCATCCAGGTACATCCTTGGAAGTAATCCTCCACAGCACAATGAAATAAGTATGATGAATTAACAGTCACAGAAATTAAGGCCATTTCATGTTTTGATACTCAATCTCAGCAAGAAGAAAAAATTAGGTTATTTCTGCTGACTGAGAGCCAAGATTGCCAGCACTACACTAAAAGATTTAACATAGCAACTTAAAACAAATCTGCCTCCTCTCTTCTATTCAAAGCAGAATGAGGTGACACAGAGAGATCTTACTCCTACCTATATTGTGCTTTTCTGTGCTGTACTGCTTTGGCCTACATTGAGTCAAAAATAAAGTAAAATACAGCTTGGTAATAAAGTTAATTTCTATTCTCTGATATGCTCGTGTTCACAACCTGTATTTAAACCCTAGGATAAAACTCAAGAAAAAGCTAGGGACTGTGTTTTTTGCTACATCTGGCAGTGAAAAGTAAGCAGAAAGCCAAGTGAACTGAAAGAAGAACTGCCAAACTGAAAATGTGTTAACCAAAAGCATTCCACAAAATGTTGGTGACTTGCTACAGATCCTGGAGGAAATCACAGTAGATTTCTGCCATCCAGAGCAAGGATGAGTCAGGGCATTGGCACAGTGGAACCGGGAAAGACATCTTCATAGGGACTGGAACCACACAGCTAATCAAAACCAAGATATAGATATTTCTACCACCAACATCTACGTTCAATCATTTGTTCTTACCAGGGGAAAAAAACCAAAAAGATAAACTAATGCATTATCTCTTTCTCTACAGAGCTGTAGAAGCAAAGAAAAGCAAAACAGTAAAATACAAATTTCTAATGTCCCCTACGAAGAATGCAATGCTGCTGTTAAAAAATATAATTAAATAATAAAAATAGAAATAATAACAAAATACTTTAGAAACCATAATAATTGATAACCTAGATATAAAACCATATAAATGCTATTAAATTGATTTTTTTGTTGTTGTTTTAATCCACAGAAGTATTCATATGGAAGAACATGAATGTTTACAGAATTTGATTGGAAGAAATCTGAGTTTATTTGGGAGTTTTGATGCACACTGTCTTAATGATTTTGAGAGGCCGCAGAGGCATATGTATTCTCGTGCAGATGATGAATCTTACTCATGCCAACAGCCCCTTCTTTTTGTATAAGTACTCACAAACATTATCTCTCTGCAGCACCAATCATCCATTCCATGTGATACAGAACACCAAGTAATGAGCCAATGGCACTTTTCTCTTTATGTATCTCTACTGCCTCACCCCTTTTCTTGACCAGAATATGTCTGAGTGACCTTTCACAGAACCATCATAGAAGGGCTTTGGTTGGAAAGGGCCTAAAACATCGTGTTCCAACCCCCCACCACAGGCAGGGACACCACCCACTAGACCAGGTCACTCAGGGCCCCACTCAGCCTAGCCTTGAACACTGCCAGGGATGGGGCATCCACAATTTCTCTGGGCAACCTGTGCCAGTGTCTCATTACCCTCTGGGTAGTACCTGCGTGTAGAGGACCTAGCACAGAAGGAATCTAAATTTGGTTGGCATAGATCATTCTAACAGTAGCTGATAAAAATCTTCTGTTTGAATAGTTCACCTTCATAAAATACAGTAAAATCAGAAGGGCTTTTTATGTAGTTTAATGCATTTGCGTAATCATTGATCATGCAAAATGGAAGTGAACAAAAAAATCTTTCCCATTTCTCTGAAGCCCCAAAACATGGAAGAGGCAAAGCTGGATTTTTCTGTCCTTTACACAGAAGAGAAATAAAAGGAGAAGGAAATTTGATAGTCAATCAAGAAGTCACACTTCATCTTTAAAGAAGACTTTACTTCCTGGCTCACTGAAGATCTGTAATGCACAGATCTGCAACAGTCTGAACTTCCTACTTACAGTATACAGCACAGAGGTTTTGTATATGTGCAACAGAGGGTTAAATATAGTCACGGCAAATTCTGACATGTCTGGGTAAAACAAATCATACTTCCAGGTAAGATTAACCTTTGAATAACTTGGCTACCCTTTGCAAAATGTTCCACATTAGGCAACAGCATAATTACAGTGTCTACATACAGGCTGGATGCTGGTGGCTCATCCAGGAATTAGAAGACAGAAATGATTAACATCTGGTGCTCACTAGAATTCACCATAGCCACTGAACAAAGGCTGGTGCATCTCTCAGGCTAATTACGTGTGCTGTGACTGAATTAAAGAAGAGCCATGGTAACCCTTGTAAAATAAGCTATGAATTTGCATGTCCTAAGAACCAATATTGCTCAAAATGGGTGAGCTGGGGAGGCCACAAGGACTAATGTTATGAAGGTATGGGTAGGAAACAGAAAACTAAGCACAGAAAACATGTAGCAATAGTTTAGTATAGTGGCAAGCAGTCTAGGTTTTGGCAGTCTGGAGTGATCTTAGCACTTTTTTTTAATGAATTTAAAACACTTTTGGCAAGAGCAATGATTTCTGTTCTGCTACAGTAGCTCCTAGACCCATTTCTGAAAAATATGTATTTTAATATTCATGTCTTCTTTTCCATTTCCTCTCAACAGTTTAGTGTTTCTTCCCCACAAGGTGGCAGAAAGACCACACAGTTGACCAATAATGGTTATAACCAACCTCTGCCTGGTCACAGAATTACCATCTTAAAAGTCCTACCACCCAAGCAAAATAAAACCCTAAAGAATTAATTCTATGTTAATTGGAACAGTGCAACATATCCATCTGATATAACAAAGATTTAAGGAAGAAGATCACAAACAGAAAAGATTAAACTGCTTAGTCATCATGACCTACTCAAACATTATTATGCAAATGGAGGCTTTGCACAAATGCCAGCTAGCGATACCTTGGCCCTCTGAACGGAAATGGATACGAAAGCAATTTGGATAAGAAAGAGGATCATATTTTAATACAAACTACCCCAGCCTGGAGGGCAATAACCTCCTGTTGGAAGAGCTTTCAAATAATAAAGATTTATTAAAAGAAGCTCAACATCAGGCTTTTAATACATAACTTTCAAGATGGTTAATGAGGGCACAGCCATGTGGAGAATGCCGCAGCCTCAGATCACGCAGGGCTGTGCATCTGGCCATGGGAAGGGTCAGCAATCGGCTCTGGAGAACAGGGCTCTGCTGAGCAGGGTCACTGGGAGTGGTGGGGGCAGGCTGGGCAAACGCTGGCTGGAAAGCTGGTCATGAGAGCCTTCCAGCAGGACCAGGACCCAGGGCAGAGGCAGGAGCAAGACATGACCCCAGCATGAAGCAACCAGGGATGATGGTAACAGCCTCTGCAGCCTGGAGCACCTCACGAGCTCCGTCCTGTGCATGTTGGGCTGGGGAGCCCTCACGTGCCACAGAGGGGATGGATGAGCCTGGGGCTGAGCCTGAAGCCCTGCTGCCTGGCCAGGGCCCTGCTGGGTGCCACAGGCCCCCTCCTTACAGAAAAGGTATAAGGGACTTCTCTAAACTAGTGATTACACCTGTGTTCCTCTCCTGGAGTCACCTAAGTTGGCTGGTCACAGTGATGCACAGAGGAAGCAACTCTTGCCCAACACTGTAGTTTTCAATCTCTCCCCTTACAGTATCTCTCTTAGTATCCACCCAACACTGTTACCTTTTTTTTACAGCAGACAAAAAATACACGACACATGTACATTAGAATCCTTCTATACCTCTGTACCTAATCCTCCAGTTTTTCCTACACCTCCAATCAATAAATTGCAATTCCCCCCTTGAGGATCAGCATTAGGAATAATCCTCACAAGCTCTGGAAAGGGCTCCAGCCCTGGCATACCATATGAGTAACTGGCCTTTTAAGAGGCTTAAAAAACAACAATTTAGGAAATATCTTTCAATAGAACTGACTGCTACAGTTATTTCAGAATAAAATAAGAAGCAAAAGATAACCTGAAATCAGGGCAAAATCCAGTTAAAGTGAACAGAAGCATTAAAGCCAAGTATACAGCACTAAACAGTCATATGCCAAAAAGGCTGGACACGACCTTGTCTTAGTAACAAACATCCTCTTCAACTTGTGAAAATGCCCATGTTTTAGTAGAAAAAATATTCCAAAGTCTGTTCAAGCCAGAAAATCAAATTAAGAAAGCATTTCAAAATCAGCTTAAAGTGATTAGAATTTTTGTGAAGTGTAGAAAAAGGGATTTTTAAATCATTTTTGCCTGTCAGGAAGAAAGTACATCGTTTGACTGAGAATGTTGCCCACACACAAACACAACAGCTACAGGAAGCCAGGCTGTGCTGTGTGACAGCTTCAGTGTCCACCACAGTGCCGTAGAGACTGCAGCCTTAGCAGTGTCACCCCTCCCTCCTGCTCTGGGCCTAGAGGTCAGGAAAATAGGTTTATGAGAATTTAGCTGGCCATTTTTGTGCCTTTCCCTCCCTTCTACAATGAGGTGAGCCAAACCCAAGTTAGAAAAATTAATTCACTGAAAGACATTAACATGTTCAGGGTGCCACAAGCAAACTTTGTTGTATCTTGTACTGGATTTTGGGTTTTCAGTTTAAAGCAGCCAGAGCCTCCAAGGTAATTTAGTGGAATTTAAGAATAGCTTCTGTTTATACCAGTGGGACTGTGCATCCACAGAGATATTGCCCTAAATCTAAGAGAAGCCAGGGCATGTAACAAGATTCTCCTCCCAAAGAAAAAAAACATATTTCAAGTGCTTTTCAGGTATGAAAAGATTAAAATCATTACAATCTTATTCACAACTGAAGCTGGAAAAAATATTATCTTACAGCTGTAATTCAGGAGACAGGGATTTGTCACCACGATGGTTCACAAAACCTCAGGTGAGCTGCATCCCTACTCTCACCTGAGAAGTGATGGAGGCAGTGTGGCACAGTTTCTTCATCTGGGCCTCTCTACTTAAGTTGTCTTCTTTTTAGGACAGGAACAGATGCTGAGGGTTTGCTTTTACTTAACACAAGAAGACTGATATGTAAACATCAATAAAATGCCCTGCACTACATTAAAATTCTTGCATGAAACTACTTGTGGCACCACAGAGGGGAAAGAATGGCAGGCCCTGCACTGGCTGTTGACTGAGGAGGCTTCTTCTCTTTCCTTGATCTATGGGAAGTTTTATATCTGAGCCAAAAAGGAAGTGTAAATGCCAAATGTACTTTTTCCATGAAGATGTCATCTCCAGAGTATGCTGGATCAGTATTTTCAGGTTGAGCCAAGCAGGGTCAGTTCTGATCTCCCTAGACCATACTGCAAATTCTCCCCTTGATAAGCATCCCCATGCTCTACCAGGTGCATGATTATTCTGCTTGGCAGCCTTTAGGCTTTCACACTGCCAGAACATGGGGCATGCAGAAATGAAGGAAATGAAGCGGGACACCAGCTTTTCTGTCTTTTTCCTGAGATCCTGCAGTCTTCCTAAGCTGCATGGTTTCAGTGCTAAATACTTGAGTTACTCATTAAGAACAGTCTACTCCTCTCCCAGAATAATGAGCCAGAGGAAACCCTGCAAAAGGCTTCCAGTTTTCAACAAGGGAGGGGGGGGGGGGGGGTTGGCTATATGAAGAAAAATCTACTTTGCCATTTGTTGTGGTTAATGGATCTCAGGGTATGACCAAATAGGCTTAGATAAAATAAAGATAAGTTACTGGAGCACTACACAAGGAAGGCACTTTGTTGCCAAGTTAAAACACCACTGGTTTCATACAGCCATTAGTGATCATGTTCACACAGCCAAACCTGCTTTGCCCACTCTCTGCAAAACTGAGAACAGTTTCACACACTTTGTATCTCTAACCCGGCAGCAATGATGTAGTATCACACTTAGATAAATAGTATGAAGTCCTAAAAACAATGCAGTCAAGAACCTCTCTTGCAGCTGTTTGTTTTCATGGCATGTTCACAGGTAATTTATCCCAGATTAACCTGGTTAATTAACTGAATGTGGCATAACAGCACAGTTATGTCTTTGTTATTCCAGGAAACCTTAATCTGAAGCACAGTCAAGTTTGTAATTCTTTAAAAGAAAGTCAGAACTGTATCATAAAATGTAACAAATTTGATCAATCATCTAAAAATATGAAAGCATTTATAGCACTGCATATTCATTTGCTGGGAATATTAAATAAAAAAGGAAGAATTTTACACAACCAGGAATTTAGCAGATTCTATAAAGTGAAAAAGACGAAAATTTGCTCAATGTCCTTATGTCCATATCCTTAAGGATATGTTGCTCATATCTTTAGTCAGTTAAGCTATAATTGCACTGTAGTTTAAGATGGAAATGACTTACAGATCTCATCAAATTTATGTGACTGCAAGGGCTGTCAGAGAAGATGTATCAGATAGTAAGCTGAGGATATATTTGTTCTTAGTAAAAAGGCCAAGCAAAAAAATCTATCTTCTTCCTACATCCATCAGCTGAGGCGAGAACACATAACTGGTTTAGAAGATAAGCCAATAACTAATTCAGTCATGTGGAAAGAGCTGCCATGAAATCCCTCCCACCACCCACAACATTTTTCCACCCACATTGTTTGTGCTGCTGCACAATCCCCACCTAAACTTTTACAAACTGAAATTCATCTCTTGGCAGTCCTAATGCTTTGTTATTTCAACCCACGACTCTTTGCTTCGTTGGCGGCATAATGTTAATGACAACGAAATCTCTACAAGCCTAATTCAAGACCTTTGGATGTCCACAGCAGCAGTCACTTGAAAGGGAATCTATCCTTATTAGATGAGAGAGGATTTTCAATCAATAACTGTCAGCTGTACATTTTCTTAAACATGCTGTCAGTGGGATTTCTCTCCTTCCTTATATCAGCCAAATGCTTTTCATACTCACAAATGTGAGAGCCATTTAGTCACTCCATGCATCTGTTTGGATTTTAGTTTCTTCAGTAAGAATGCCAGCAAAGAGGCCAGCGTTGACTGTGATTTCTGTGTTATCTGCATACACATCTAGCAGAAACTGTACTGAGACCATAAACTCATTTCCCATTCTGTAGGTCACTGAGCAGCTGCTGGTAATGATTTTTGCTCACTAATGACCTAGGTTATATTTGAATCAGTGCCCTAGAGGTGAAAAACTCTGTATTCCATTACTGATTCCCTGAGTCATAAAATCCCTTGATAATTTTTTTCTTAGCTGGCTTTTGCAGTATTATTTATTATCTTATAAAAATTTTTATACAAAATTAAAAGCTGTACATATAAGAGATGAAAGTATTTGCATTAAATGACCCTCAAAATGGAGCAATACAATGGAATCAACACCATATAACAGTCAAATGGGTCGGAAGTAAGAGGCTTGTGACCCACTGAAAGGAAATACTCTGTCAGGAGAATAGAATTGTATAACCAAATATATGAGTAATACATTATTTCTGGCATAGTAAAAAAAGCTATAGTAAGTGAATTATAACCTTGGCTTTTAACCCCATTCTTAGGTAATACTCCAACATATATCACTTGCATATTTAAGTTAACATGGCCACTTCCTTGTGGGCCCCTTCCAACTCAGCATATCCTGTGATTCTGTGAAGTATACTTCTAGAAACATATTATACACATCGTTTGCCACATTATGACCTCCCATGTGTTGCATACAAAATACTCCTGATGCCAATGTGGGATTAATGAAGAGAAACACCCAAGCTCTTAGGAGAAAAAAAAATTACTGTGAATCTTAAAAACCACAGATTTGTGTAGGAAATGTAGCAAGCTGTTAAAGAGAGAGGTAAGTGCTTCAGTGTCTCAGTATACCAGTGCTCTTCAAATATTAGACTCTTCCTACCTGCTGTGCTTAGCTTCAAAATTCACCACTGCCACAGGAAAAAAAAAAAAAAATAGGTCTGTTTGCTTTTTCATTGCTGCACCACATGGCTTTCACTTTCATCAAAACACAGCAAAAGTGTCACAAGGGAATCATTCCCTTGGCTGCCTTAGTGCTGCTGATCTTTGACCTCTGAGGGAGATGGATTCCAGGCACACTTCTGCCTGACAAGTGAACCATGTAAAATCTTGATGAGGTGTGTGTTTTGTTTTGTTTGATTAACAAGCCCTAAAAACCAAGGGAAAGCTTTGTCTAACAAAAAAAAGCCCACTTTCTTTATCCATGCTTTCCTTTTGTAAATTTACTGACCTAGAACGGTAAACGCTGCCGTCTACATAGGTAAAAAAGCACATTAGTACATCAAAGTGGCATTTTAGAGAGACACAAAGGGCAGCAGCTACGCATGCAGACCTTGTGGCAAAAGAGGCAAGCTTAGAGCCATGACGTCATAAATCTCAGCAACTCCTGCAATGCACTGAGCACGCACACGCAGCATAATGATTCTGCTCCCTGGAGGAAAAAGCTTAGGAGCAGGAGGAAAGAAGAGATTATTTTTAGCTAAGGGAACCCTTTGTCTTACAGCATTAAAAATCCTTGAGTTGGCTTCTCACAATAGCAGCCTTGTGCTGTGCTCTAGTTTTAACTCATGGAGTGCTACAAAATGTAACAATGACAGAGTAATGTGCCACCTTCTAAACTTCCTGTTTGCCTTTACTTTATGCCCTTTTGTCTCTGATTAAAATTTTGCATATATAAAAGCTTCAGATTTTAGCCAGAAAGTTCAAAACTCTTACACTTATTTATTACAAAGTTACACATTTTCATAAGTAAAACAGACCTAAGTAACAGGAGCAAAAAGCAACATTTATTAGCGTGGCAAGTTTAAAGTGTAATACCTAAAATTAAACTGAAGGTCCATTCCCATTTGAACATTTTATCTTGTGAGACACAGATCTCCCTTTTCCTCTAATGCCAAAGAAATTTGATTCTACATCCATTAATAATCCCAGATGTCAGCCACAGACAACATTTTCATCAATCATTGCATTAAAGCACTGACCAAAAGATACACCTATAAAAGAAGAAAACACACTTTCCACTACCTTAATGTCTTTAATGTGTTTTCAAGATTTTAAGCCATTTTGCTGAAGGCTGCTTTTAGTAACACGAAGAGACAACTGCATATACATCTCAGCTGCAAAAAATTTGATTTTGTTTAGCAAAGAAAAAAAATCTTATAACCTATTTTAGCTGCATCTTAGGAACTGCCAAGTACCATACTACATTTTGTGGTATACCTGGCTGTTTGCTAGGGCTAATTTGGATCAACTTTGACCTGTTCTCTTATACATATGGAAGAGCTGTGACTGCCTACTTTGCTCCATGGGGCAGGGGTAACCTGGCATAGCTCTATTAAATGGTATAACAGGGGTATGTCTACATCACACAAATCAGACCTGAGGTGAGCTACCCACACAGCCTCTGAAAACATTAATTCAAGTACCAGAAACAAGACAAACAGTGCAGCATTAGTCTGACTAATAAGCAGGGATAATTAGTCCATATAGAAGCTTGTACTAATGAATTTTAATGAAAATGGGCTAAATCTAATTACCTAACATTTTTTATGGTTAAGAGCACATAAACAAAGTGTTACTATGAATTTTCTGGTCCACAGTAACTGTCCACACACTCAACCTTCCAGTGCAACTCATACCATGTACATTCCACAGCCCTAGAACAGGCCTCCTGACTGCTTGTTTGAAAAGTTATGCTGAAGAGAGAAAGAAGATGTAAAACTACCTCAGGTGATCCTTTACATTGGAACACAGCTGGTGAACAGAAAAAACTCCACAGGCTACTATCATCACAACACAACTGTCCTCCACTACTGACTTCTGCTTAGGGCAACCTTTTAAAAATATTGGTAGGGGGTAATGGAGACGGCAACCAGAGTAACTCTGGCAGGGAAAGAGAAGTATTGCCCACCCATCCTTTATCAAAAATCCTGCACTTTGCCATCCCACATCATTGGGCAACTCTTGGAAACCAAATGTTTTCAGTGAATGAGAGACACAGATCATGATAAATTCATCATGTACCTGCCACACAAAAATTACAGCACTGCAGGACTTAACTCTTTGACAGCAGCAAGTCTGCTCCATAAAATTCAATCTCTCCATCACTAAACAACCTGTATGTAAGGATTCCTAACTTTATTCATAATTGCTAGCTATCACAGTAATTATTAGGAGTTTGAAGTGCAATAAACTATTGCTAAATGTGTCCTAATTTCCTAGTACATACAATAGGTAAGGTATAGCACTTATTAATATCTGATACTGTAGATATGTTAATTTTGCTGCCATCCACAGAAACCATAAGCAAATAAATACATTACAGAAAAGATGTTCTAACTCAAACACTACAGTCTCACCTTTCATAGGAGAAGCATCTGAACTCTGTTGATAACTTGAACTTTAGCTGTGTCTTAATAAGACACAGACTTGATTCTTTTAGTAAGAGAGGTAGCTAATTCAAATGTTTCTAAAAATAGATATTACCATCCATAGTGACCAAACACTTTATTGGCATTCAGTTCAAAAAACAGTACTAAATGAAGCATGATAATCCTTGATGCTACCGGATGTTTAAGCATCTAATTAATATTAGCAGGCAAAGACTAATCAAAGCTGGTAAAGAAAGTCATATAAGGTGGTCTAAGAGTGACAAATCAAGGAACACTTGCTTGAAAACAATTCCTACTCTGATTGTCAATACCTGGGCATTAATAGGCATTAATTAATTCATTAATGCATGCAAACAGGTTGTAGACTAGAGTTAGTTGCCCCAGGGGTGGGGGGATCATCATCAACCAACATTTTTCTGAAAACAAAAATTTCTTCACTGTTCAGTCATGTCAAAATTTTTGAGTTTCTGACAAGGAAACTGCAATGATAAATAATATGGATTAATAGAAGGCTCAAGGATTACTGAATCTAGGACTTTTTTTAATATAAACATTTATATAATTCCAAGGGGGACGTCCGCATTAAAACATTTATTCTGAAGAGTCTTTGGCCATTAGATTGGCATAGCTGATGGGAAGACCTGAGATCCTTGGGAAAGAATCTTTAATTATGAAGAGTAAGCTACTCAGATAGGCAGCATGTTCAGTGAAAGGACCATATTTAACTGGACGAAATAAATAAGCATTTCAGTGTAAAAACAGCATCTTTATAATAACAAAAAGATCATGAGAAGCTAAAAGAAATGGACATATGGCAGAGAAAGTACAACTGACACCAATGAACCCTTCAGGCATCAGCACCTTGTTATCTAAAAGTTTCTCATACCTTTTTTCTGTAGCCTCCCATGGGCAGCTTCACACAGCTCTGGTTCTTTCTCTCCTTCTTCTCTCTTCCTTCTGTATTTCCAGCTCACTCCTTCCTGTCCCTAGCACAGCCACCTATCCCTGTCTGTCCCTCAGCCGACCTCCTATCCCTTCCTCCTCACAGCACAGCCAGCAGACTCCAACTGACTCCCTACCAGCTAACTCACTCTTTATCACACCCATAGCTGGGAGGGCCAGGCTGTTCCCACTCTTTGGTAATTAACACAGCTGCAATGTATCGGGGCAAGATTGCCTTCAGCACTATCTCTGTCTGTCCTCCCACAGACATATTACCAAGAATCACAAAATAGTTTACTCTCTGTAAACCAGAAACACAGTGGTGAATGCAGTAGAGCCATTTTAATGCTCTCCAGAAGAGTAGGAAAAGATAAAAAGGTGTTTGATAGCTTTCTTTATTAATGACATGCTAAGGTAAGAAAGAGAGGAAAGAGAGACTGCAGTATGGGTCCAGAGGTGAATAGACAGCACTGAAATTCATCCATAGAAATGATCACCAGCCATGGCCTCCTAATTGACAAATATTATTTAAAAACCTTGTGATAACACTACTAAAGACCTATTTATTTCTGGGGGACACAGGGGTTTTTATAGAGTTTATAACCAAATAATCACTTTCTTTCAATAAGAGCAAAGACAAGACAAACTGATCTTGCACTGAAAAAAATTCATTTTATTCAATACCCTGAACATAAGTATAGAAATGCATACCTACATTTTTATATGTAAGTATATAATTCAATAAATACTAATGTTTGAAATTTTCTGTTTCTGTAGGGCTCACATGGGACATACTTAGCTGAACCTATTGGACAAGCAATTTTATTTTTTAAATTTTACTTTAAAATAAAGGTGACACTTGGAATTTCTTTGCATCAGATGGGCATGTTTCCCATCAATTGTATATGAGTCAAGGAAAGAAAAATCCTTAATGGGATTAACATACCAGACCCAGTTACATAAACAGCAACAATTGCTAGGCTGATAAAGAAAGATAGGCCTGGGAAAAATGAAAACCAAGCTGTCAGTCTCCCATGTTTTGTCTGTACAGCTCAGAGAGCAAAATTGATGGGATCCTGGCCAGTATTTAATCTGAAGGCAAACATTCATTTGCAAGGACCTTCAAATTGAGGTGTTTTTTGGAAAGTGCATCCCAGTGAGATTTTTCAAGGGCTGGATTTTCCTTCTGTGCCCTGTTCTGCTTTAAGTCCTGAATTCAGTTTATTATTTAGCCACCCTGCAATGCTGTCTCTCTGTATATGTGTTCATGATAAGGCTTACACTTCTATAATACTAGTGGTTTTTTTTGTGAACATCTGTCAGTTCATTTAACAACATTCGTAATTTATTAAACATTATTACAAGCCACACTAGGAACTCTTTCCTTTGGCCGAGACAACTGTGTTTCTCTATAGCTTTTTCTCTTTAAAGAGAAAAAAGGAGACTTTTGCTCATCTTTTGCTGATTTTCTCTTTCAGACAGCTGAGGGCTGTCTAGCAAACATGTGCTATGGACAGTCTGCTTTAAAGGACCTGGGAAGCTGGAGTTTTGATCAAAGAGGACATAATTTCATTGTCTGAAGTAATGTTTATGTTTAAATTTTGAGAACTCTGGTTATGAACATCCAATTCAGCACTGGGTTTAGGAAAGCAGACAAATAAACAAGGAGTAGTTAAATCCTATTTACTGAAATTATCTCTCTCAGTATTTGGCACTAACAATGAAGGGTGTCAGCCTGGCACCCAATATGGATTTGCAATTATTTGAGTTGATTCTCAGATGATTTTCAGTGCATGACAAATAATGACTTCCCCAATTGCTATGGGGGAGAAGGACAATCTCTTCTCATGCTAGTGAAATTGCATTTTTTTATGGATTTCTGAGTATTTCACAAACATTCTCCAAGGCCACTGACAAACAGGTAAGGAGAGTGAATAATCTCTGCGATACCAGATGTTAAATGACTTTCACCATAAAAAACCCCTGTTATCCCTTCCCTTATGACACACCATTTCCTCTCTGACTTTTCATTATCCTAACCACATAAATGCTAAAGTGACCACTTGGAATTAATGAGCACTTTAATAAACCTTGTAAAACTATTACAAGTTTTTAAATATAAACTAATGTTGTATTCTGTATTGAAAAGATATTCAGCTATGGCATCTCTGAACAAATTTAATACAGAAGAAAAAAGACATGAAAATAAAAACAGAGAAAATGGTGCCTTGATATGAAGAGAAATTTAGAGTCAAGAGCACTGTACCTCTGAAAACTTGGCAAAGGAGATAATGCAATCATACCAATAAAGAAAAGAAGGGAAGACACTTCTTTTTTTTTTTTTTAACCAGAGGTGGGTAGTAGCATTCCTTTAACTTCTGCTCTTTCTTCAGTTTTTGTACTGTGAAGTAATATTTGTATTCACAGCTCCTAGATAAGTAGTACTCATATTTCAGATGTCTGCTGAGCACTTGTGATATAACAAGTTGTAAAACACACTATTGGGAACACAGGAAATATCAATTCCCATGTTTCAGGATAACCACTTCCAGGGCTAAAGAAGGTCAAGTGACATTTCCTGTGTAGCACATAATTGCTCCCCAATTAGTACAAATATTTTCACCTAAAAAACCCTTGTAAAGCCAGAATAGACAAAGCAGTGATAAGATACTTTGTTACAATAAAAAAGATTTTCGTTTTTCATTTTGAAAATTAGAACCATCAGACTTCTAAGAAATTTAGTTTTCATTTTCTTTTTAAATTAGGTAAAAAGGAATTTTTTAAAAGTATTTTTACTATTACTGATTGATTTTGGTAAGAATCTGAAACAGCCTTTTCTGGTAAAGGAAAAATCAATCCAAATATTTAAAATATTTTCAGAACAAATAGGTTAAGAAGGCAGGCAAATATTGTTGCTGACTCAAGATTAAGTTGACAAAAATGTCATCTGGGGAAAATATTTTTACTAGAAAAGAAAACTGGAATCAGAGTGTTGAAGATGGTCCTGAAAGAAGGCAAATTTAGAAAATGTTGCCAATTTTCAGCAAGGAAAAGATTAAATTAAATCCTCACAGCTGACCAAGAAAACCCCAAGCAAACCATGGTGTCAAAAAGATGTAAAAAAAAGATGCAAAAAAGATGTAAAGCTCTTCATCATCATCATCATCATCATCGTCAACATCATCATCATTATTATTATTATGAAGAAGAAGAAGAGGAAGAAGATAAAGAAGAAATAATATGCACCTGCATATTCACGAGAGAAGAACAGGGTATTTCAGTTCATTTTCTATTTCCTTGAAATATGATGTGTCTTTCATTGAAACACCATGGGCTTTGTGAAACCTCTGCGTAGCAGTAACTGTCAGGCAAGGTGAGGCTCAGAGGCTCCATCCATTAGCACTGCTTTACTTGGGAGGCTCAGCTGCAACATCCTGTGCTGAAATGCAGAATTCTCATCTGCATTCTGATGTAATGAACAGACACAGTATGGAGGGTGTTTAGAATAAAAGTTCAGAGGAGGGTGAGACTGTCTTAAAGCTGTGTTTTCTAGAGAACAGCTCACCAAAGGCTGGCAAACCATGGAAGGTATGAGAGCTTTCAAGAAGAAAGGTTCTTTTATGGATTGATCACAGTGGTTTCTTCTGGCAAGCATGTGCTTTGTTCGTGCATTTTTCAGTGTTAAACCTTTTCAGATATTTCAATAGCAACATCAGATGCAGTTGAATTCGATCACCACAAATCAGATTTGTGATCAGGAAAGTCAGTCACCCATATCAGCTACTCATTCTGCCAGTACCATCTTGTTCAGTACCACAGCAGCAGATGCTGTGAGCTACGTTCTCCCATTATTCTCCCCAAACAACTCTTCTGCAAAAAGTCTTGTTAACTTCAATGCATAAATGAATTATATTCTCAATGGCAGGAGATCTGATTGCAATCTTTATCATAGGCTTTTCCCTAACTCCTATCCCCTATCATTAGCCATCAACAGATGATCTTTTTCTGAGAGCACTTACTATTGCTGGAAATAGTAGTCAATACTTATATTTGGAAAAGGTGTTTGGGAGCACCTGTGCTGTGCTGCAGAACAGATAACATCAGATAGGAAGGAAAAAATGTGGTGAAAAATGAGCAGTTTCTCTAATAGTTGTTTCCTTTTGGAAAAAAACTCTTCATGGCCTTGTTCAGCTGTGCAACCTATCTTGCCAATAAAGCATCAATAGGATATTAGATTGATTGTTTTGAGCTAATTAAATTTTTTTTTCCAGGAAAAAGAGAAATGTCAGAACATTTAGCCTACTGCATGTTTTTCTAAAATATGGTGCCAAGTGCGTGTGTGTGTGTATATATATATATGTAAAAAAAAGGAAGATTCACCATGTTCCTGTGTTCCTCTGAAACTCGCTTAATTCATCTTCCAGTATTGAATATTTTTAATGTGAGATTCCAAGATTCATGACTTTGTGTTTCAATTGTAAATGGATGAAAAGATGTGTTAACAAAAAACCAGGAGTGTATCACTAGAATTTGCCAGAATGAAAGTTTTATAGCTGAAGAAAAAGGTAGGGGAAAAATGAGGTCAAGTTCCCTACTGAACTAAATGCTCCCACATCACCCCACACACTAGCAGTGAAGCAGATAAGCTGTCTGCAAAGCTAGAGCTCAGTTACATGAAGGTTTCTTTCTCTTCTTCCTGTAAAAGGCAAATGGAAGAAAAATTACAGTTAGATGGCAAGTGAGTTATGAAGGATAACATGAATGTGAAGGGATAACTCACAAGCAAGGCTCTTCTTTTTCTTTAAAACATTTGAGACATTAGAAACGTATTTTTTCCCCTAAATTTGTTGTCTGCTGAAGCATTCACATACTGCAAATCAAAAAACAGCAGTAAGTAGACTCTGGCTCAAGATTCAATCTCTGACAAAGAAAATTGTAAGTAAAATGTACAGTCTGATTTAAACAACCTGCTCAGGAACCTACGACTGACTGCAGGCCATAATTTTGAAAACAAAAATCTTTTTCATGGGCAGGGATTACTGTTCATACAACAGATGGGGTGAAAACTATATTTTCCTTCTTGGTTTTTGAGCTCATTCCTGTTACCATCTACAGCCCAAAAAAATGGATCCAGTGAGTGCCAAGGGCTTTAGCCAGTGGGATGAGTTCATGGGTGGCTAGTCTGCTCCAAAGGGGTTTGGCTGTGTAAGCTGTCCAAGATTTGAGTCTTTGTGAGCAGTTTGCTCTTCTACACCCTCTCCAGCCACACAGCTGAAGGGAAGGGGAGAGAGAAAAGCAAAACTCCAGGAAGGAGCCTGAGAGAAGCTGCAATTAAAATAGGCCTGGCCAAATGCCAGCCCTGAATGCCTCTAGATACAATGGGTCCTAAACCTAAATTAGGCCAACTGCCAGGCTTGGGGATGCATGCACAACCATAATCTCCCAAGAGCAGACAGACAGTAAAGTTCAATTGAGTGTTCTCAGTTCACCAGTCAGTCAGAGAAATCCTTAGGCATGGCAACACTTGCCAAATGTTTTTCATGTACAATACAAATTAAAAAAAGAAATTAAAAATTTATTCAATTCCTATCACTTTGGAGAAAAAGCAGGAGAAAATTTGAGATCTGGGAAGAGAAATACTAAAATGCACATATGGGCAGAGCTAGGAAAGATTTTAAAGCTATTTTTTGACAAGGCCACATGCCTACACATGAATGACACTGATTTACCTTTCATTAACAAGCACAATTGCAAAAATGTTGGTGAAGAGGGAACAAATTAAATAGGAAAGCCACATGGCACTATGGTTTGGCTACAATTTATGTTTGTTGCATTCTCAGCTTGTACAAGACAGACTTCCAGTAATCCCCTCTTTGACACTAGCACCATGATGCAACTTATTCTCTTCATTAGTCTCAGTTATTGGCCATCTGTCTGTGCAAAAAAAATAGTCTGAATATCATTTCTTCCTCATAATGTGGAAACAATAACAAAATGCATTACAGGAAAAGCAAGCTGGAATTAGGATATTTCCCAGTTCAAACGAGAGAGAGCTGGAACCCATACTAAGGCTGCTGGACTCCAAGTCCTGCCACAGCCACGTACCAGGAGCCAACTGCAGGGACTGCCAGTGAGGAAAAAAGCATTAAATCACAGCCAGCACTACTTTGGGTCTGGAGTCCAATGAAAAGAGAGTTTTAGTTATTAATAAAGCCGCTGTAAAGAAAACAAACCCTGCAAACACGCACACATTCAAAGCCCAAAGCAGCCCAGGGAGAGCGGCCCTGAGGGTGAGGTCAGTCCTCGCAGCCCTCTGCAGCGCCGGGCTCTGCTCTCCTTCACATTCAGCACAGCCAAGATGCTGTCTCAAGTTTTTGAATATCAGGATTTAGCATCTTCCACCCATCCTCTCCTCGTTTCCACAGAAAAAAAAAAAAAAAAGAAGAAGGAAAAAAAAAAAAAAAAAGGCAGGATGGGTTTCTAGAGATGGTTGTGGCTTACCTGGAGCCTGCAGGCTGGGAAGGGCCCTGCACAGGGTGTGTGGGTGACACCAGGGACACGCAGCAGCAGGGCTGCAGGTGCTGGGGACAGTCCCACTGGGCTCTTGTGAGGGGGCTCTGCAGCCCAAGAAGGGAAAAGAAGCACAGCAGGTCAGCGAGGCAGCTGCACCCTTGGGCAGGGCCAAAGGGACAAACCAAGGAGCTGAGAAGAGACACCCACCTGGGCCTGCTTGCTGCTCAGCCATGGGCCAGCAGGGCTGGACAGGGCAGTCAGGGACAGGGAGAGAGATCAGAGTGCAAGCCTTGTCCCCAGGAGATACAGGATACTCCTTCTGTAGGTAAAAAGCTAGGGAATATTTTGGTAAACTTCATTCCCCTACAAATTCTGAAGACAGGGATATAATACTTGGAAAGATCCACAGCTTCCAGTAGTTAAACTGAAAAATCTGGCCTAACTAGCCAAGATATCCAGCAATGAGATTAGGTTTGCCCTAGTACTTACCTTTGTCAGTCTGCATCACTAATTGTATTCTTGCCTTTCTTTTGTACACAGTGTTTATGCAGAGATCCTCCTAAATAAACCTGAGGATATATATTTCTAGGAAGTCAGAGATACTGAAAGAAAGAAAGAAATAGGCAATGATTTCTGTGTACCTTTTCTCCAAAAGATATAACCACATGGTATTCATTGTCTGTTGTTTTTTTTTTCTTTTATGATTGACAGAAGTGAAGGAAGTCTCCCAAAGGAGTATATAAATAATTTAAATAGCACATACAGCAGCTGCCAGTACCCAGCCAAATTCACCCTGGCTGTAATTCTGCTTGGCTCTTGCATTCCATCTCCAAAGCAGATAAACCAAATGTGTAACAGAGAATTAAGAAAGAATAAAAAATACCAGTAACTCTCTCTAGTAACAGTTATAATCTGTCTGGATATAATTTAAAATCTAAGCTGCATTTTCAGAAAGGTTATAAGAAAATTATGTGTTGAACTGCTCTGGGATCCTGGGATGGAAAACACTACATATATTCTAAATCTTTGTTAACTACCACAGTTTGCATACCATTACTTTGAACACAGCCAATCCAAAGTTAGTGTAAAAGGTGCTGTCGGAGTATTTCAAATCAGGGCATCAAGCCAGAGAATATTAAAGTATATAAGCTGCCTTCCTGTCTCTAGAGGCTTTAATACAATGAAGGCTTGAACTCCTGTTAGCCTTGTTACATGAATTATGATGTACTAAACTGTTCATCTGAGCACAACCAGTCCATTGTAAACCTAAGGAAAAGGGATATTACCCTCCAGTGAAAACTAAGCATTGTTTTTTCTTTTTGTTTCTTGCAAAAAAACCAAAAAGTTAAAATTTTCATTTCAACAGTACAAAAATTTTTAAGGTCTTGGTTTGTGTGATGGTTTGCAAGACTACATGAAAATGGCTCCTTTTGTTTGTTTTTTATACCATTAGGGAGTTAAGGTGTTCTTTTTCTTGTAAATATTCTAGAGAATTAAATATGCACACAAGTTAATTTGGAAGTTGAAACAAATTTCCTTACTTTAAGGAAAAGATGGTTTGCTACAGCAGCCCAAGGAAAATCAGTGACCTCTATTTTTGTATTTGAACATCTTACCAGCTACAATTTGAAATAAACCTGTGCTGAGGCAGAGGACAATATATACAGGTTTCCTATCAAAGTTAAAGCACAAAGCACAAGCATTATTAAACTTTTCAAAATCTTTGTCAGAGGTAAAAATGTTCTATCTGAGAGGAAAACCAAAAGAGAAAATGGAAAATTACCCGTTTAAATTCCTAATATGGGATTTTACTTTTTAAATCTGTTAGAGCTCCTTCCTAATCCACAGCTATTGAGGCATTTGAAACAGCAGCTCTGAAGAAGTAAATGTTTTGTGGTTTACTCTACATAAGGAAAAATTTACTTAAAAGCCAAATTGCTTGTTACAAGAAATAATTGTATGGTTTCTTAGGTGTCAAGAAACCTTTTGCAGTGTAAAAATACTGCAACTCATCCTGCACTGCTGTGGGTTTAGGAAGTCAGACAAATGTAAGCATCATTACAGTAATGAAAGTGACTTGAATTAACTATACCAATTAACATGGCAGTCCATAGGCATATTATCTACGGAAGAGGCTGTCTTTCAGAAAGTTCCAAAGAACACATCTGCCTCTGAACTAGCCACTGCTAGTTCACAGGTGATGTTTCCCAAGGCTCTTTGGGGAGAGCAGTGTTCTTCCCACTCTGTTACATCCACACCACTCCGTGAACTCCACTGAAATCATCTTTCTGATCCTGCAATAAGATCTTACCTAGATCCCAGTTGTATTACTGTGTTGTGTGTACTGCCTCAGTAGGTGTTCTGTCTGCTCTATCAATGCTCAAGCTCTTCAGGTTTGTTCCTGTGTGTCTTTAAAATTCAAACATGGATTGCAAGTGACATTCACTTTCTAAAAGTGTGGAGATACTAAACATGGGTCTGATACGTGCGTATGTCAAAAGCTTATGGTTTTTAACATAAAAAATTATGTACAAAACACTACAAAAAGTTAAATCTAGCAAGGATAAAAATCACCAGGGGTATCAGCGTGAATTTTAACCCAGCAAACTCCTCAAAATTTGCTCCTTTTGAAAACCTTATAAAACAAATATTAGATGAAACAGAAGTGGTTTTACAGAATTCATAGAACCTGCTTTACAAGTATAAAGAACGTGTACTATTTATCTGCATGTGTAAGTAATTAAAATTCAAAGTATTAACATAAATAGTAAGAATCACAAGAACTTTAACGAGTCCCTGTGGAACATAGACCAAGCTAGTTTGTTTGGCTAAAATCTTTCATAAATATAACTGCAGTGGAACTGTGCACACAAGAACAATAAAGCAGAGTAACTGCCTGAAAAGGAAAACCAAATAAAGGTGAACAAAGGAAAAAACCATGAATAAATATAACTCCAGTGTAGCAAATATAAATGAGAACTAGAGACAAGTCTATCAGGATGTAGTGAGGAAGGCAGCTAAACAAGCGTTGCTGTCTCTCAGCCGCTGCCTTTATCTCCCACTTCATGCTTGTTTCATGTCACAAAAACAATAGAAGTGACTTGTGAAAAAAATAGCAGATGCATACCACAGCATCATACTGAAATGTATGCAAAGATAAACCACTTTCACCAGATGACAACTGAACAGTCAAAGGAAGTTTCTCTGCAGTCCATTTCTGATGCTGTAAATGCACCTGAGTTGGCTTGTTAGACAAGAGTGTGCATCAAAGCACGCTGTCCTCCCCCAGAGGAGCATCTTTTAACAACCTCCTAAGTCTTTTGAGCGCCAGTTTTCCAAATATGCTCCAAGGACACAAAAGAAGTCAGTCATTCCAATCGCTGTTTTAACTGAAGGATTTGATTAACCATCCAGAACATATTACCTTGGGGCACATGGCAAGGTTACATCTCGCTACCTCCATTGCATGGATTTTCAAACTGTTTGTGAAACAGCTCCCAGAGGCCTGTATTACAGTACAGCTTTAAAGCACACAGATATGAGAGAGACTTCTCTGTAAAATGTTGCATTTTAACGTAAAACATAGCCCCTGAATCATAACCAATTTGGACAGGGACAGAATAGGGCAGAAAACCTGGAGAAGATAGAGTGAAAGCTGTCCCAGCGCTCACCTTCCCTGCTTTTTTTCAGAGGCCTGAGAATACCCTTCATTAATCTGGCTGGATCCACAGCTGGTTTTCACAGCACCTAGCTTTCAGCACTTCAGAGTCCAACTTCAGAGCTTTTAGCTGGGACTTAGACTTCTCTTATGATGTGAGGCAAGGCATGATACGTAAAAAGCGGATGTACAAAAAAACACATTCCTGAAGCAAAAACGGACCAAACTGTGGGGTTGTGTCTGTGTGGGAATCATGGTCTTGAGCCTGCTTCTGAAATTCAGTGTGTCCAACAGCCATTGCTCATATAAAACAAAACCAGGAGACCAAGTGGTGGTTCTTTAGTTTCATCCTATCATTAAACGTCATGTGAGACACGGAAGGGTTGCATCCAGATCCATTCTCCACTTGAGACATTTTGAAATTTTTTTCCTATGCAGGCTCCTTTAATTGTTTTTTAAAAACTAGGTTTGAATCTTTGCCACAATTAATATTTATGTACAAAACATTCAGTAAAGCATGAACAGAAAGGGAAAAAAAAGGAAGTAAAAATGTTATTTTTACTTATTGGAGGTCAAAATATTAAAATCATTTCAACACGTAGTAAACGTGTATGTGTAGACACAAAGCCACAGTAATACTGTCTGCACCAACAAAACAAAACTCAATAATATTAATTTCAGTTATCTGTAGTGAAATGCACTGATGCAACAGTGGAAATCTTCTAAATGGAAATAATGTGCTCAGACACATCAGTTTATGATTCTCTCTATAAACAAGTTTTTTCCAATATTTACTTTTGTCAAGCATCAGCTTGTCTACTGACACTTTTGAATTGCAGCAGGTTTCTGCAGTATAAGAGCCTGAAGAATAATAAAAAAATGGCTTCCTGATTCAAGAGATTAGCCTCTAGCACAGACAACCTTTATTCTGGCTGTAATACAATTCACATCTAGTTAAAAGAGATGTAATGCATAGAGAGGGTCTCTCTGTCATGCAGGCCTGATGCATTAAGTCTTTATTTTTCCTATTTGCTGAGCTCTAAGGTTCAGTGGTGAATGTGAATGGAGGTCTCACAGACCTTTTCTTTTTTAACTTAGAGGTCAAACCTACTGCATGAAATACAGAAATTTTTTTTTTTTTTTTAAACTAACCCACAGTAAGGACTATTATTCTTATGTATTCTGTCAAACAGGGATAGGTAGTTTTTACAGTAAGGTCATTACTTAACACAGAAATTTTAGGGATTTGCCTCAGTTGCATTCCTGACAAAATAAACTAACAGTAGCAACAGCAAGTTGACATTTGTTTTCACAAAGATAATTATTTAAAGTGTCAGTAGTGAGTATCTCATAGTGGTAGAGAAAAAGGAAAGCTGCTTTCTCAAGAGAACAGACTTGAAAAACTATACGCACAATAAGGACATCTCAAAGTAACAGCCAACACAAAAACATGTATAAATGCCATGAGTTCTGCTTTTCATCCTAACCACTACACATGCTTGTTTTCAGACCATGAACAGGCTCAAACAAAAGCTTTTTTTAAATGACAAGAAGGAGTAATTAATTTAGAAACATGGAAATACTTATTTATCTGTGTATATTGGTCAAATTCTTAGTAACAGTAAAGTTCTCATGAACTGAGTGAAGAGATTAAGGAAGGTTTTGATATTGCCAGAAAAAAGATTTTTAGCCAGGAAAAAAGGAAATCCATCTGTGAGAAAAGAAATGGAAACACAGTGATGAAATACGAGCAAACGTTCAGTGGAGGCATGTGATCACAGGCAAACTGGGACAAAGCGAAGAAAGGAGCAGAGGTGTTGGAACTCTGCAGGGGTCAGCTCTCCCGGGGCACGCTCAGCCGCTCTGCTCACAGGGCTGGAAGCACACCAGCTCCCCGATGTTAACCTGGAGATCTGAGCCATGACACAAAACCTCTGAGGGAAAGCATCTTGTCCTCCTTTCTACACAACACAAGAACTCGGGGCTGTGTGCCTCCTGGCCTTTAGCTACAATGAACTTGTCTGCTGCCTTAATGCACAGCTCTCTGCTGGGCCATTGACTCAGGTGTGTCCCGTCCCCTGGCAAACATTTTGGGGCTGGAGGCCTGCAGCCAGTGTAAACCATCATCTTCATAGAGTGACAGCCAAGTGGCAGAGAGAGAATGAATTTGCGTGATGTTGCTCAACAGCTTCTGTGTGCACAAGGTCTGTAGGAGTTCTGCTTGATTTGCTGTCCAAGTTGCTGCTCAGCATTGCTGAACAGGATCTCTTAGGAGAGAAAGGAGGAAGCCATTCAGACTGAAAACATGAGCATCACTCCTACATTTAATTCAGCCTGAGAAGACCTGAAACTGTCAGTGAATGCTTTCGATGATGAACATCAAGTTGAGTGAATTGAGTTGTGTATGATTAAGAGAAGAAAGCTGAAAACTGGCCACAATATTTTAATCAAATAAGAAAGTAAATAGTTTTTTAGAATGGTTCAAGCATGTCTGATTTTTCAAAGTGATAAATTCATTTTAAAAGATGCAACTTTCATAGATCAAGCAATTAGGTACTCATTTTTATATAAATTAAAACTTAACACATTATTACTGAAAGCTTGTGTAGTGAAGTATTTCACAAATCCTACTGTGTTCCGGAAAGCATTATGGTATTTCATGGAGAACAGAAACATTTTGGGATTTGGTTTTGATCTGCCTTGTTCTGTGCTTTCTTCTGCCTGCTTCATTGTTAAAAGAAACTCATTCACTGAGCTCTGAAGTTCAGCTGAAGGCAGTTTATTTGTGGTCCATTCACAGCACCAGGTCCATGGCTGGAAACCCCTGGCCACGTCACCTTACCCTGCCTTCATGGGGACCACACCAACTCATGCCAACAATCAAATCTCACTGTTCAGGCCCAAGCAGTGGGGTGCTGCTGAGAATAAAATAACCACTTGTGGGCTAAATGAATAATACCAAACTGAACTAGCAAGACATTCAATCCCCCAGACCACTGGAATGATGAGGGGAGCTTATCTAAACCACATTCACAGCAAAGCCTTTGCTAGCCAAAAGAATTCACATGCCCCTGTTAGAGATATGGTATTTTTGTGACTATTCAAAGCAGCACAATGAAAAATACACTTGAGTTGAAGGGATCTTCTCCTTCCACTCCAAACCCAGACATATGATCTTCCATAACATGAGCACTACACAGTAAAGCTTCTCAGTTCCCAGACACACTAAAAAAGTTCCAATTGTGTGACATAATTGGGGCATGGTGATCTGGAGAGACCAGTGGACAGCACAGTGCGAATGGTCCAAGCTCCCAAGGAGTTTGTTGGGTCCTGGTTCCTTGGGCTCTCCTCACCATATTGTATTTTGTCTGGAGACCACATGGGCAGCACTATTTTGGGGAGGCATTTCTTTTGTTGCCTGTGGTGAACACCCTTCTGCGGGTAAAGCACCCTCTCCCTTTGAGATGCTTTTTGCTCTTGGTAGTGCTGTGGTTATTGTGATTTTAGTAAATTGTTACTCCTGTTCCTTCATTATGGGAAGGGGGCACAGGGAGAAAGGGAGCAGCCTTAGTGGGGTTGTATTTTCCAGCTGGGTTTTAAACCATCACAATGTACTAGTGCTTTCTAAGTGGCTTTGCAATCAATTGGTCATATGGTTATCCCACACTTAAGTTAATAAAACCTTCACATTCAAACCACAAATTATTGCAGGACAGTATACAGTGCATTCTTTATCAGATCCTGTGTGCATAGCTGAATATAAATATATTATGAAGAACATTAGAGAAATACATTTCCCAATAGGATATTTTTCTTAAAACAATCTTTTCATGTTATTACCTTTTACAGGTGTACAGTAAGTTGTTTGCCTTGTCATTTAAGCAACTGCTGCTTCAAGACTTTGGAATGCACTGTCAACACTGAAGGCAGTGATATTGATATCACATTCCAAACCCAGCAAAACTTGATTAATGGCCTCTATTGCAATGAGGAATCACACTGCAGTGCTATGGATTTACTTTCCTATGAATGTAAAGAAGCGAGAAGAATGAGAGGGATGTGTGTTTAAAAGGCCAGATCACGGACCTTCAGACAGTGGTATTTATTGCACAAATTAAAGTTTGTGGATTTGGGGGTTGGGGGGACCGTTGCTTTTATCTAGCCTTAGAACTGATGAAGGGAGCCATAAACTTAATAGTCAACAAGCCTTAAGGAAACATGACACTGAGAGTTAGCATGTACTGAATGAGATATTTATTATGGGATTCAGTGCCAAATATATTTGCATTGTTTGCAAAACATCGTATGTATCTTTGCAGACAAAGCTAAGAACACTGCAAGAAATTTTTTCAATTTTAGAACCAGGAGTTATAAAATGTTGATTAGGTACTTTGATAAATGGAAAGCATTTAAATATTTTGGATGTATTGAAGTAATTCAGGTGTGAAGACATCTATCTTACATCAGCCAACTATATTTCTCTCCTGAATGTTAGAAGCATCCAATAAAGAAAAAATATCAATTCTTGATGTTCAAATCACCGAACAAAGCAATTTTTACATTTCTAGGCAAGGCAGCCATGATAATGGCATTTGCATTAAGTATACATGCTCTAAGAAGAGGCACATCTATTCTCATCACTCAATTCAGTACCCATTTTAAAAGGCTGCCTTTGCTGTCACCCAGGCTTACTTTGTCTTTTGTGTTTTCTCTATCATCCTTCTCAATGACAGCATTAGATCACGGAGTTGTAGCATGATTTAATAGCTAGTGTTTCAGGAGTAATTAGTAAGAAAGCCACCTGCCCCTCCACTTCTTCAAAAGGCAGAATGCCTCATCCCACACCTCCCTGTCACTCATGTACCTACTGAGGAAGTGCCTGTAACACAGTGGTTCACACCATTTGAGCCTCTGGAGTGGACAGAAACACCCACGCAACTGTGCAACAGAGTTACAAACCAGTCTCCCGGAATGAATGGTACTATTTTAAAAGGACACATTCGTAATAAAATGAGGGCTTATGGTACATTAGCCAAGGGCTTAATCAGCCTTACTTGCTATTTACTAGACACCGTGGGTATTAAATAGGTGTCATTTGTACTCACAGAGTGGTCAGGACTGTGTCCGGTTTGGACCACCAATATACTTAAAAGAAAGGCAAAAAAAAACCCAGTTTTTTTTAAACAAAACTACAAAAAAGCTAAAGAGATTGTGTTACTTGGACAAAGGTAAGGGAGTCATGAAAAGCAGTGAGAGACAAATGGGCCATAGAAGTCTTCCGGCATCTAAAGATCACCACAAAGGTGACAATAATAAATATCCACCATGTCCACTTGCAATAGAACTAGAAGAATTCCATTTATCATGCAGTAAAGAAGATTAGCTTGGCTACCTGGAGAATATTTCTTCCCATAAGGCTACTGAATCACTAAAATAGGACACAGAGAAAACCATGGAATCTATTTCACAGGTTTAGAAGAAAAACAGATGAATTTCCAAACTGTAAGAATGATTACAACCTACATTTGTATATTCAATGACAATACTTATTTTATAAAATCTCTGGTGTGTCAAGAATCTCAATACCAGTGTAAATTTAAAAACCTAATGAGCACATTGTATTAATACTGTTTAATAGTGATTAAAGAGCATAATGCATTGATTAAACAACTTAAATACATAGAAATAGTCAAAAAAATCCACTTGCATAGCATACAGCTAAAACCCTTGTTAACACAGGCAACCATTCCCATTTGGTGCAGCCTATTTTTGCATCTTTACCTTTATTAACAACTACGTTCTTCCCCCTTTGAAGACCTTTGCCTTAACTCCAGTTCTTATCCATTTCCATATTTGGGTCCCTATTTTATGGCCTTTTGAAAATTAGTATTAAATGTTAAATTATTATTAAATATTATATAACTCCACCCCTGCCCCCAACCACACATTTCTTTAACAATCTGTGCAGTGTCCACAACTTCCAGAATTTTGTTAGCAGAAACAACCAAATGGCCATAGAGGTCTACCACCTAGCAAGGGAAAACAGAAAAAAGTCAGTTGGGGAAAAAAAAGTGAGTGAAGATAAAATCATTCTAAGGCCTCTCAGTTCTAAATGCAGTTCCTATTTTATCTTTATTCTTTCTAAAAATATACACAAATTTATTACCATCCTATTGGTATTGTATCCAATTAACTTTTGCCAATATGATTTTAAAAACTCAGCATAATCCCAGCTATTGCACACTTTTTTTAACTGTACAGGTGTGGTCCCAAGAAGGTGCCAAATACCCTATAGCATGAAAAGTTCCTTGTTCCAGAAACTTGTGATTTAAGCATACTGCAAGACAGAACAGCTGGCTGTAATAAATGGGCAAGGCAACAGAGAGTGTAACAGTGGGTGATGTGAGTCAGGCAAGGTCACTCTTTGCTTTTTGCTACCAGTTTCATTTGGGGAAGTAGGGAGGGCCAGAGAATTTTTAGCAGTAAGCTTGCTAAAAATACCATTTACAGTTTTTCCAATTAACCAAAGGGTGAGATCAGATCCCTAGATCTGAGACGACCACCATACTCAAGCCCATGCATTTTTACACACATCTTTAAAACAATTAATTTTTAGGGTCAAAATGGAAAAAAGGACTTCAATTATTTCCTGCTCAGTATGTGCACATGAAGATGTCATGCACATATGTGAACTTCTTTCTTCCATTTACACAATTCATTATCTCCTATATCAATTAAAATCAGAAGGATGAGGGAAAGTTTGCAGTTGAGGAACAGAAGTGTGTTCCTTTAAGCCTCTTGAAGAAAAGGGCAAAGACTCACATTTCTAATGTGAAACAAGAGGTTATTTTTCTAAATTTTATTTTCAAAATCCAAGGGAGAGAATTTTTCCTCTGCAATATTTAAAGAGAATGCTACACAGCCATTTACCAAAGGTTTCAAGGATCCAACTGCATATGAAATGCCAATCTTTGAGACTGTGCCCTGCCTAGAAACAAAATACTCAAGCTACACTGAGAGTGCCTGTAGGAACAATGCAGCTGGATCTCTTCCACAGACAGAGAATGGGCAATTTCCCAATACAGAAACTCACAGATTTTTCTGAAATTCATTCACCTTTATTTTCTTCTCTGCTTCTTAAATACCAAGTATATTGATAAAGCGTGGATGCTGTTCAGGAAGCAGAGAGACTAAAAATTTATGCACTTACAGCAAATTTGAGTTTTAGTTTCCAAGACAAGCTGAAAAACTCAACATGTTGTGCTATACATAGCTGAATCTGAGACATTTGGGGACACAGAGTTCCTAGATTAATGAGCAAACAGCAGTGTCAGAGAGCCCTTTCCATAACCATCCATGCACATATGCATGTATGTGAGACTTCCACTGAGCACGTCGGAGGCGTCTGCCAAGGGATTCGCAAGTAAACAAAAACTTTCATTCCCTCCTCACTAACTGAACCTACACCAAAGCAGAAATGCAACATTTCCATCCCCACCTAGCTTCTACTTCCCCTTTAAGGTGAAGACCAGCATTTTAACAATAGCACATGACTCGATCTACCTTTATCAGATTAACTTTAACCAAAGACTGTTTTCTGACAACACTCACTAAACCTTTTAGTCTGAACTAATACTCCCCATTGTGTTAGTATGATTTTGGGCATGTGTAGACATAATCTCTTTTTAAAAAAAGGAACTGAGTACAGTCAGAAAGGAAAATTCAATGAATGCAGGAACGCAAGTGTGCTAAGTATTTTTGAGAAATAAAATACAGGTTAGAAAATATACATCTGCCATCTATATTCAGCCAGATTATATCCTAAAACCATAAAACAGATTATGATAGTCATTCTTGTAGTCAAATTTCCAGTAAGGAAAAAATTAAGAGATGCTTTTATCTGCCCTACCAAAACTTCTCTCTCTTGGAAGTTACATTCACAGAATGGTTTTCTTTCCTTTGTACATGGGTGCTCCAGATACTGCAGTTGCACTATTGCCAGTTGCAGTTGAAAGCAAACTTCCGCCAATCCCAGCAAAAAAAAAGGTCACCCTAGTTGTTCTTTAATAATAAAGAATGTCAGCTGTCTCCTTTTTATATTCTCAGGAAGAAATCTGGATCTCTTTCACTCGCCATCAGAATAATGAATAATCCAGGGCCTCCTGTAGGCAGCTACTTCAACACAGAAACTACTACAGGGAACTGTAGTTTAAAAATGGCACTAATATCCCTACAAATAAAACACACTTAAAGCTTTAAAAAAGAATCTAGTTGCTAGTCAGAAAATTATGAGGTCACTAGAAAAACTAATCAAAGATTATTCCTTTAATTTGAATACTCCACTGGTATTTCCAGGTTACTTAGCTAATTTTAATCCTTTATTTTAACAGTAACTTCCAACACCTCAAAAAAAAAGAAAAAAAAAGTTGTTTCCAATTCAACTTTTTTTTTAAAGGACAACCAGTCAAGAAAAAAAACCCCATAGAAACTGTTGAGATTGTGGTTTTGGCCAGCAATCTAAATTCTTGAGAATTTTGTCAAGGTGGGAAACTCCCTTATCCTACATGAAACCTTTTAAAGCTCTTGGGTTTTACATTGAAAGGGAAAACGCTGACGTAAACTGCCTTCAGCACCTCCTCATCAAGCACACAGCTAGATGTTACTTAAGTGCATTGCAGCACTGGGAATGGAATGTTCATCAGAACACATCCTCATGTTATAAACACAGACAGAAGCCACTGAAAACCCCAGAACGGAAAGAACACCCACCATAAACATTTCCTTCCGGTCAGTTTAAAACTTCTCAGCTCTTAAAATCCCCACTCTATCCTGGTTTCCTTCTGATGAGCTAAGCTATTTGCACATTCTATTTAGCACCCTTTCTAGTAGTCCTTCACTTCAACTGGACATGCAGTATGTCTGCTTACATTTTTTTTTTTTTGCAAGACAATTCTGAATATAGAGATATTTATCATCCAGATGAGTTCAGGAACTACTATTCACTGCAAGAATAGCTGTAGGTTTCCTGAACGAGTACATCGAAAGAAGGGAACTCAGAAGCTTTAAGCTATTCTTTTCCTTACATTTCAGAAGAAATTTTGCCATCCTAAGGCTCTGGGCATGTGTCCCATAAATTAATGCACAAAACCAAATAACTGCCTGTAGACATTCACTTTGGCCCACTCATCCCCACCAACTTTAGGGAGGAAAAAAAAAACAAGGTTTGTACCAAGCCCAGAAGTTAACAAACAAATTCTTATAGTGAAAAGGAAGAGAGCCAAGATCTAAAGCCAAATGATAAAGCCCTGCAGCCTGCAGGAGAATCCTTTCTTCATATTGACAGAACTCTAGCTGAGCAGCTCTGCTGTTTTGGGGATGAGCAGCAGGTGTATAGGGAGAGAAAGAAAATAATGAAAAATGTAGAGTGGGAAACGATAGCATCTCAGGAAATCCGACTCAACCCATTTACAGATCAGTACCTAAAAAACACATTTATTATAGCAAATGTTTAAGTAAAATAACGGATATGGGGCAGCAGTCGAAATCCAAAGGGAGCTAAGAGACTGTTCCCTTCATGAAAAGCGCATGGTCTTGGAGAAAAACAGAAGCATCCAGTTCCTCCCAATACTCTGAATACTATGACATAGTAGGACATAGACTTTTAGTGTTTGGTGTCAAATTTTTTGCTGATTTCCCAATGGGGTCAGAGCTCAGCTTTGACAATCACATTACATGCACACCAGTTTATGCCTCTCCTGAAGAACAGAAAAGAAAGCAAAGTATTAAGTTTCCTTTAAAGAGGAACTATAGCCATGACTGAGAATTTGTTCTACAATTCACTTACTCTGCCATAGATAGTCTTCCAAATGATTCCAGCAGGATTCACATCTTCAATGCCTTCATTGAATGACCTGGACATTTACCTCATGGTGTCACTATCATGCTACAAAAACACATCTCTGACAGATAACAGTTCAGTCCTCTGATTTTTCTTAGAAACAGCTTTCTTTGAAAAGAAGAGAGAAAACAAAATAATACTTGATAGTACTGTGCACAATCCCAAGGAGAATAGAGCTTGATTTTTACTTCCTCAGAAGTATTTCAGGTCAGAGAACCTTTGTATCCTCTAAAGAACACTTGTACCTGCAGATTGTGGTGGTAATAGCACTCAAAACTATTTTAAAGTAAAAAACTGACAAAACTCTCAAGGCAGCATGCTTCAGAAGCAGGGATGCTGATGAACAATTTAAGGCTCGTATGTATGTCCCCACTGCTTTGGTGTGCTAAGTTCAGTTGAAGGCCACATGCTAATCTATGACTCCGTGGGGCCAAAACTTCACAGTGGACATAGAGAACTTTGTGCCCCAAACTCTGTAAGAAAAACTCACCCTTGAGGTTAGAGACAAGGGTATATAGGAGTTTTTCCAATGGAAGGCTTAAAAGCACAGTACATACAAACTTCTAGTACAGAAAGGAAGCCCAGTTGAGATGAGCATCTTCACCTCATTGATGTACTGAGAACTCATCCTTCCCCATTTTTAAATGACTTCCTTGCTGGTCTTTCCAGCACTTTTATAAAACACAGGTTAGGATATAGAAAGGGATCACCCTGATATCTACCTGCTAGCAATCAGAAATCTCCAGACACAAAAAAGTGCATCCCAAAACTGTAGTGCGCACATAAAAGTGCAGACAAAAGGAGACAAAAAGAGTATCGTCAGATTTTTATAAACCTTACGTGGGACCTCGTCTGTTTTATAGGAGACAATTAGTATGATCGTGTTATAAATTTCAAGTTTTGGCTTTAAGTCAAAAAGAAGAGTAAAGAAAGCAGTTACATATGAAAAGAAACATTCCAACTCATAACAGTTACATAAAGGACATAAAATCAGGCTTACTTCTGTGACCACAAGATCATAGGGTAATAAAATTAATGTTAGAGCTAGACAATTCACTAATACAGTACCAAAATTAGATACAACTGTCAACATTCATTTTTCAAAACTTTACATCTGAGATGCAACCAGTATTTGCCTGTAGCTGGGTGATTGCCTTTACTATGTTAAAACCCCTGCATCAATATCCATTTATTAAGTTTAAAAAAGCTTGCATATATACATATATATTTCAATAATCAATCATGGACATTTAATTCTCCATGTTTATTTTTTTCCTGCACTCTATGTTTAATAATTTCATCTAAATATTTTCAGAGACAGCTGTTCAAAGTTGACTGGGGGTTTTTTGAGGTTTCTTGATCTCTTCTTCATTCCCAACTTGCACAGGATCCATGTGAACAAGGGCTGTTACTGCAGAAACTCAGGTCACACTGTCAAGTACTGAGAGTGGAGCCTTCAAGGGGAAACTGTAACACCTGCACTTTCATAGTGCAGCTTGGGTTTTTTCTAGATGCTTCATCAATTGATTGCACTCAGTGTCAGTCAACTCTACCGCTGACTGACTTACTCCCTAAGTCTTCTACTTCAGTAAAACACTGCTAAAGCAATTTAGGAGCCCCTGACAATTCTCACCAGTGACAAAGCTGAGAACTGCAGGAATTGATGAGAACAGTCAGTCTGCCCTCCCTTCACTTCTAGAGTTGTGAAGCAGAAAGATCTGCAAGAACAGATAGATTGTGATACCAAAATTTTGGGGAAAATATGAGCTACAGCTACACTGCAGAAATTGGTCAGTCACATAAGCAGCCAGAGGTACTCTGCAAGTCAGCACATCTAACCCTCAAGCACTGACATGCAGTTGTTAGCTAGACTCACTACAGGATTTCCTTTCCACCCTTTCTCAAACTCAAACAGCTTCAAAGTGGAAACAACAACAGTCTTTTGTTATTATCACACTATAAAACTGGAAAAACCACAGCTGCTGCACTGCAGGCATTCAGTGACACAATTTCATTTCCTGTTTTCTAAATCACACCAAACAAAAATCAGTAATGGTCAAATTGTTACTAACCAAGTATACTAAACCCTGTTCTGCAATATAAAAGCACTATGGTGTCAGCTGGCATCAATGACACTCAGTTCAGCAACAAAATTTCAGCTATATAAACAAATGCATTGTATTCTATAAGGAAGATGAGAAACATATGGGAAACAGCCATAAGATGCACTAGCTACACACTTGGGAAAGAAATCATCAGTAAGGAAAGGCAGGAAGTGTTCAGTTCACTAATGATGACAGATTAACTTCATCCCTTTCTGATTCCATGGAAACCATGAATTAGTTGAAGGACTGAATCTGACACAAGTGATCACTGATGTTACACTTTGGTTCTCTGGGACAGCTACTCATCAGAAACTTGAATCTGAACAATGCATTATATTTCAGACAGATTCAGTAGAGCTGTTTTTTGATAAAGCAATTTAATAACTGAGATTTGCACACTGAGTAAATTACATGTAAGATGAATCCTATTTGAGATTGAAGTGCTGCAGTATCTGAATGTGTTACTATATATATACATATATAAAATATATATGTGTATATATATAATAAAACCTGAACAGTGTTCAGATTTGAAGACCATCAGGAAGGTTCTGCAGTTATTTCTGCACCAGCCATATGACTTGTTTTCTGGAAAAACTAATTAAGCACAGACACTGCAAACATGAGAACTACCTATCAAAGCTGTGTTTGTCCCACATCATTAGCAGAATTAGGACCAATAATGTACAATGCTGACAACTTAAAGCCGACCTTACAAGACCAGTTTTTACTTCGGGTTTAAAAATTCCACAGGAAAAATAAATTTAAGAGACCCATGAGAGACAGCCTCCCACCCAAGAAAAACTTTAACACAAACTGCACTCTTACTTGAGCAAAATTTACTGCTAAATTTCATTTCTGTGTCTGTGAAAGATGGTGTGCTTTTGCCTTTAAAAATTTAGTAGGCAACTAAACTGAACATTATACACAGTAAGCATCTTAGTATTTTATTTGTTGCATCTTTTATACAGAATAAGCTTCACTGATAATTAATTCACTGCAGTATTCTCTTGATGTAGCAACAAAAGATTACACTATAAACAAAGAACAAAATTTTTACTTGAAACTTTTTTTAAATGTGTGCAATTTTTGCAGTTGACAAACAGCATCACAATTACTGAAAAAAAATGAAAGAAGCACATAAACTATGGCCTGGTTTTTTAATCTCCAATTGATAGTTTTTCTGTTTATCATAAATATGGGAAGCTAAACTCCAGCAACTAAAAATAAACATACCTATAAATTCCTAGCAACCAGGGTTCAAATAAAGGAGAAAACATATAACAACAACAAAGTTTCTTTTCACTTAAGTTGACATCTGCAATCTATTTACACTATATGAGTTTAAATTCCACAAGATCATGAAGGATAAGGATTTTTGAAATAACCTGTTAAGCATTACTTAAAATGGCACTTCTGTAACTCAGGTCAGGGACTGTAGAATTGCTAAAACAGTGAAAGACGGTACACTGCAGTATGTCTATACCATTATAACATAAAAAAAGAAACTACTCCATAAAGTGTCACTGAGATGGCTCAATCAAAGTAATATACATTTGTATCTTTATCAAGATAGATATTACAGTAAAAATGCTCACATTAAAAAATATAGTTATTATTGTTTGGATTTTCATTAAAACTAGAAGGGTCTACATGAGCCAAAGTATGAGGAATTTGGATATAGTAACATGCTTCCTCATTTTATAGCACTAATAAAAATAATAATAGAGAAAGCTCTATTAAAAATCTTTAATAACCACAGTTTAATTTCCTAGTATATTTTAAAAACTTTACTATGTGGGTGTATGTGCATGCATGTCTGCATAAACACACAGATAAAAAAAATCAGAAGTGTATATATTACACGTACACACGTATCCACATTCCTGCATACACCACTTCCATAATGCAAGCCGTATGCAGGGACTCTTCCATGTGACAACCAGGCACCACATGCCATGCTTCCTTATTTCTCTACGTTTAGCCAGTAAATTTCGTATTTGGCTGAATGGAAGTGTTAAGATCCTTAAAAAAAAAGGTGATTTAGCCATTTAGCCACAACATCGTACACAAAGAAATGGTACTGCAAATACTGCTGACCAAAAAGTTCAACATGAAAGTTCATCATGAAATGGAATGTAAATTATTGTAAAAATTAGTATCCAAAGATTAGTTAAATATTATGGCAAAAAACTTGGAATTTATAGAAAGTTTAAAATGTAATTCACATTACAAAGACTGGAGATACTTTATAGATGGAATTTTTAAATATGGATATGACTGGCATTTATTTTTAAGCTTACTTCTATTAGAAATAGACTTGTTTCCTGTACAGGTGATGCTTTGTCTATGCCATATACAGTAGAAAAATAAATTCTTTAGCAACCTAGAAATAGTTTATAAAACTCTTGAAGTTTCATTTTCTTTGCTAAACATGCCAAGATTAGACTGAAAACTATAAATAAAAGCTATATAGACAACAGGTAAAGTAGAACAAGTTAGGAATACTACAATTTACAGGACAGACTTTATTGTACTATTCGTTCCTGTGTGCTTTGCAATAGGAATAGGGTTGACTTTTCTTTTTTGTTTATGTTTTCTTAAAAAAGATAATTACTTGCAAGAATATAACACAATATCAAGATAATTTATAATATACATGTACTTCAAACAGCAGCCAGGTTTATGGTATCTTAGTAATCTAGAATGATAATCCAAGTCATTAGAAGTACAATACCTAGGACATAAGTGGGAAAGGCAATTTTTATTTTGGGAAAATGGAGCAAATCAATCTCTTAATAAAAGCCTTAATTCTCAAAATCATCTATTTACTATAATACATACAAGACGATCTTAAATCTTGTTATAAGTGAAGATTACAACAGTGACCATCATAAAGCTTTTTTTTTTTTAACTACACAAAACATTCTAGCAGCTGAATAAGCCAAAACTTTCTTCTTTGCAGACCTAAAAAGGTACATTTTGAGCATGAAAGAAAAAAAGCTGCTATGAAAAGTCTCACAGGTAGTGTTTATCTACGGTCTCCCCTTTGCTACAATTTGTAACCTTCTAATTTTTTTACCACTATCAAAATATTTAACCAAAAGATTTGTTTAAATTAAGCAGCATTCTTTTACAGCAAAATTGGTACCAATATAAAAGTAAAATAAATGAGAAAAAAAGATAATTTAAAAATACAGTGAAAAAAAAATGAGTCATTTGAAATTTTAGTACAACATACCACAGAAAAAAAAATATGAATACAAGTTTATGTGATTTTATATATACACACTCCAAAGAGGTTAATTGTCAGTACCCAAAGTATTTATTGCCATGTATTAGCAATGCATTTTTGTATATCTTTAGAGGGTCACATAAAAATAGATTTAAAGAATAGATTAATTGAAGTCCTAGATTAAAACATTGTTTGGTTTAGAGAATTTTACTACAACAAAAGTCATGTTTATGTATGAAAAGTTATATAACCTTATATGAAAATGTCATGAACTATTTTCTAAACACTACATGTATTCCCAAGTGGGAAAAATTAAAATATCTAAAATATATTAGATTAAGTTTACAAGACCATCAATGATCTTTTAAACATGCAGCTGTTTACAGAATTAACAGTTTTACAAAATGTTTAGTTCGGTAATGGAACATAAAGAAATAAGTAGGCAACATCAAAATTTTTGTACAATATTTGAAACTCACTTTTACAACAAGCATGTCCTTGGTATTGTGCTGTAAGAAATAATAAGCAAGTTCACCCACCCATAAACTGTCCACAGGTTTACTTATAAGTAAAGATGGATGGTGAGGGATCGTAAAATTCTCAACAGTGCATTTTGCATTCTTCCATAAACCACCCTAAGCATAAAGTCACATAAGTAGCCAGGAGATTACAAAATAAACTATAGCTGGGCTTTAGTTGTTTACACAGAATGCTTGAATGTGAAGAAAATTGCCAAAAATAGCATGTTAAATAACAAAAACCAGCCATAAAGCAGGCTGTAAGCATTGAATGTTTCATAAATGTAATTTTTTTTAAATCATTTAATTTCTATAGAAAAATTTTATTCACAATATATTGTGACAAACCGTCACAGGAATGATATAGTGATTGCAATAAGGTATCATGCAGCAGCAGCTTTGTACTTTATAGCTATTTTTGCTTTTAAAAATTAAATCTCTCCAGTCATGCTTATCACATAGTTTTTATCTGCAGCGTGTACAAATGAGGAACACAGTACGGGATATAACAAAAAGATGTCCAATCAGCTGGATGGGAATTATTTTTCATAAATATGAAGTACATTACTGTATCCTGAAACATGCATGTCTATAGCTTGTCTCTACTGTCCAGCGCCAGGCTGCCTGCAATCATCTTCTGTCTATATAATACCAAGAGGGTCTGCTGGTAGCTGTGACTGTATCAGCTGAGGCTGCAGCGGGGGTGGCAGCTGCAGGGGTACCATGGGTTCCACCATCTGCACTGGGTTGGAAGGCGGTGGCTGACAAGCCACTGGGTTGGGTGCTTCTACAATCTCCCCGTTGTAAAAGAAAAACTGACATTGTTGAATGAAGGTCTCTATAACTGATTGGTGGATTTTGGTGGTAGAAAGAAACTCTCTGTTTTCAAAATCAGGTCTCATCAAAGTAGGCCAGAAACAAATGGATAAGTTATCAGCAGTCATAAAGTTGGTCTTATATTGCTGACTAACCCTGAAATGAGAATGATATGCACAGAGTGAATGAAAACCAGTACGCAATCAACTAGAAATACTCTCATAGCACTCTAACTGTAGGCATTATTACTAAACAAGATTTTTGCTCCTTTCCTCCCACGATCCATTAAAACAATCGTCCTTAAATATTTTATGCAATTATGCAGAAGAAAATTTAGAAACCATGTCATTTCCAGATTTGGATAGTTAACTAATATAAATCTGATTAAGCTTTTAATCAAGAAAGAAAGTCAACATTCAACCAACATTTTGAATGACAATAATAAACAAACGAAAACAGGTTCCTCACTTATCATCTAAATTCATTATTACAATACTATTACCAAACAAACAAAACTCCAAAGAATAACAAACCATCCTGTAACCAAATTTATCATCTACAAGCAAATATATACTCAGAACAAACAAAATGCTTTTCACAGCAACAGGCTAGAAAGAACCAGGGTTTGAAAGAACCATTTTGTTTTCTAAAATATTCTGCATTCTAAACTGGCATCACAATTTTATCTAGAAGTAATTACTGAAAGATGCATAAAAAATCATGTGTTAATACATCTGGCAAACACCTAAGATATGCATTCAGCTGGGTACAAGCATTTCCTGTATTACAGCAGATATCACAAAGATAGCAGAGCTACAATTGTCCTGTAGAAATAGACAGAAAATAAAACTTCAGAAATTTGTCAGTTACAATTTTGATGATTAACAAGAGCAGCCCACAAGAATTTCTGACAGCTGGCTGTAGTCCATAGATTCAAGAGCTGTGAAAGCCATAGTAAACACTAGAATTAACACTCTAAGAAAATATTTCCACTCATTTACAGTGCATGTATAATGGTAACGATAAAGCATAAAAAAAAAGCGTGAAGGTATACAAATACTGCCTCTCAATCTGTTTTGAGTAAGTTTGGTCCAAAGGACATTTGGATACTATTTCTGAGTGGCAGTAAAATTCATGATCTCTTTGCTAAAAAAATTACATTTTAAATTAAGTTACAGATCAAAGAATAAATGTAAGCTACATTTTGCTTAGCATTATTAACATGCTGTATCCTCACAATCATTAGACTAAATAAATGAAGCAATGGGAACCTATAGCTAGAGGTGAGAAAAAATAAGAAAGGCGTTGCACCTCTTCCCCATCAACAGCTCACGATCAGACTAAACAAAATGAACAATCAACTGCAGTCCCTCCTATGCTTCAACTTTACCTTTGTACTTTCTAAGAGTAAACAAAACCCTACAAAAACCTGCATGTTGGTCTCCTACCAAGCTTTCTCTAACTACTTTAGAATCTTCTTCTAAGTGCTCAGCAAATGCTCATTTACGCTCTTCTACGTTCACTAAAAATGAAAAATGACTTGCCTGTCTTGATCCTGCCCACTTCCTCTCCTGCCAAGTCTCAGGAACTCTTAACCCACTCTGATCAGACTTTAAAAGCTGTACACTGGTGTTTTCCCAGACTTCAGAAGCATATTATGCCACATTAGTCCTTATATATGCTGGATCTTGTTATCAAAGAACGTGTATAAGACACAACTAGTATCAAAAAAGCCAATGTCAATCCAACCCTATCCTAAAAGCTCACTTCTGCTTACAGTAAGTCAACCACAATTACCTGAGATGCTCAGAAAGTTGCTTATAACACTAATGAAAAATTCATCTCACTGATGCCATTTATTAAATTCTTATGGTTACTGGTCTCATACAATGTGGATTATACCTGTATTTTTTGTTTTAACAACCAGGTTTTGTGCTTGTGGACACACCAAAATAATATCAATCACCAGTCATTACTAACTATACAACAATAGCACATATTTTACTGTAATGATGTAGGATGTAAAAACAAAGCATCTAAAACATTAGCTTGTGATGAGAGCTCTTTCATCATGTAGAAGATTGCTTTACCGCATTAAATGAACAATTCATTTGGCAAACAACATTTTCATTTTAATTATATACCAGCAGTAATTTACTACGAATTAAACTCTTAAAAATAAATACAGACTGTCAAGAATTTAGCTGCAAGTTGCCTTTAAGATCTGTATACAGCTGTATCCACCTCCTTCTATATATGCAATTGCTTACATCCAAGCAGATTTCTCACTGAATGGAATGCAACTACCTGACACTGCAAATGAGACAAAAAATGACAGCCTTTCTTTAAGAAAAGATCATTTTACTAGCAACCTGCAATGTAAATCACTTATTATTACTAGAGAGAGGACCAGACCAGAAAGCAAAGGCCAATGTACTTCACTTATGTTCTCCAGTAAATTCCATTATTACTATGTTTGGGGGGTTTTTCGGTATTTGTTTGTTTGTTTGTTTTTTGGTTGTTTTTTTTAGATATGCATGCATTAGAACCTACTCAGGAATTTTTAAAATTTTATTTAACTCTTTTACTTGCAGCAGTCCAGGTACTTGATGCTGTACATTCAGCTGTGCTATGCCAATAGGTGACCAGATTAAGACTTTTGACAGTTCCAAGACTGCCATTCTTCCACAAAAATTTCTATCACGTTGATTAAGAATTAACATTTCAGGTAACTAATAACTGTGTCAAGTCTGAGATGTTTAATTTTACTTTAGATACTTCCAAGCACATCTTGAAGTTCTGTAATATGGGCATTTGTTCATTGATTTGGTTTAATTTATTTTCAGGCTGAATTCGTATTGGACAAAGAGTACAATGAAAAAATTGATCCGTTTCCCTGAAAAGAAAAATGGACAACTTTATAAAGCTTAAAAGTTGTATATGTGATGGACAGAAGTGTAACAGTAGGCATCTAAATTCCAAAATCTTATACCTTCTGTGAAAAGTGCAAATAGAGAGTACCTACATTCTCCCGGTTGACTAAGAAGGAAAGTTAAAGGTTCTTATTGCTACCCCTGTACTATAAGCTCAGTTAGATCATTACAAATACCTGAAGAAACACAAACACATGGACAGTAATCCAGAACAATTAAATGCCATGGAAGGCTTGTATATTGTATAAGCACACAAAAGTGCCTGGCTGAAAAGTAACATTGCACAGAGAGACAAGTCTTGATGGACAACCAACTGAGCAGGAGTCAGCCAGGTAACCCTGCGGAACAGCGACCAGCAGCACCCTAAGCTGCATTGGGAGTGCTGCCAGCAGGTCTAGGGACCTGATCTTTCCCTTTTACCCAGAAGTGCAAAGGCCACTTTTTGGAGTCTGGGATCCAGCTCTGGACTCTCCAGCACAACAGGCATACGAACACACTGGAGTGAGCTATAAAGGGACATGAGGAAGAAGATCACTAAGAGATCAAATATCCCTCAGATGAGGAAAAGCTCAGAATGTTAAGACTGTTTAGCCTGGAAAAGCTCAGGGAAAGTCTTATCATTGGTTTTAAATATCTGATAGGAGGGTGTAAAGAAGATGAATTGAGATTCAGAATTCTGAGTGGCTCAGTGACAGGACAAAAGGCAATGGGCACAACCACTCACAGGAAATTCTCTTAGTGTATGAAAACACTTTACTGTGAGAGTGACTGAGCACTGAAACAGGCTGTTCTGAGAAACTGGAATCTCACTTCTTGCAGATACTGAAAACCTAACTGGACACCATCCTGGGCAAGCCGTTGTGATTGATTCTGTCAAAGCAATGGGGTTGAACAAAACAATCTCCAAAGATCCCTTATAACCTCAACAATAACACAGTTAATCTCATTCTGTGGATTTCAGAGAATAATTTCATTTTAGCTGAATAAGAAGCACAAGTAAACTGGTCTTCCCTCTTTTTTTATGACAACATTTTACACATAAAGGCTCAGATTATGATGTGATATACATCCATTAATACCATTTTAGTAAATTTGGAAATAACTTTTCAATATAAAAACAAATTTCTATGCAAGAGATAAAATTTAAGAAGCAAGAGTAACCAATTTACTGTTACTTACAGCTTTATTCTACATTTTACTATTATTTTACTATTTAGCAGAGAGTTTGGGCTCTATATTTTAGATTTTGATTGAAGCTAGCCCTGTTTTGGTAGGAGGGGGGAAAAGGAGAGAGGGGAAAGAGGGTGTTTAGGGCAAATGACTCAAATTCCTTAAAACATAGATTAGTCTATAATTTTAATAGCTATTATTTCCTGGGGGGGGGGGGGGGTCCGTAATAGCTATAATTAGGTGCATAGTTATTATTAGGTGAAGTTATTCTTTCAAGCTTTTGTTAGGTACAGCATTCTTATAACTTTATAGTAGCAATGAGGCCAGATGTCAATAATATGTGAGAAACAAATCTATAAGTTTTATTATTCAACTGTAAATCCTAATTTCTTTTTCCACATTTTCAGTTCTAGTAGATAATTCATTGTTAAAAACAATTTTGCAACTGTTACAACTTAAAACAAAATTGAAAAATACTAAACCTGTTTAGATGTGTTATTATGTATCTGAAGACATCATAGTTCACTGGGTGGAATTTCTTCACAATCTCTTTTAACTCGTGTAGCCGTTCTGTCTTATCCATGATTTCTATAGAAATAAGTGACATTTTCTGACACATCTAGAAAGACATACTGAATAAAGTGTTGCTAAGTCTTCTTCCTAGTATAACGGTACAGGTAAAATACCCACAAAGAAATATCAAGTGAGAAAATATTTAATAAAATTCCTATTTCCATAGAGTAACTTCTTTATTATAGTTTTTCCTGGTTACTCTAAGCACATTAAGTACACCCACTGCAAGTTTAACTAAGCACAAAAATATTTTTCTGAATTTAAGCAGGATTATTTATCTGTGTTTGGGAAATAATTACTTGACTAGCTTACTGTTGGCTTGTAGAATAACAATGTGACAGGGTCATTTCCTGTTAGAGTTCCCTCTGCTTGCAAAATGTTATGACAGAAAGACATTAATATCAGCTTAGACTATTCTTAAACTTCACAGTTATTAAAATAATTAAAAAATTACGAATGGGGCTGGTGCAGCTATTTTAAATATACTGCCTAAAGAAGAACAGGAATTCTTCATGGGCCCAAAGGACATTATTCATGCTTCAAACAGAAATAACCAACATGTAGGAAAGGAATATGAAATAAAGTAACAATTTTATTTAAAAAAACCCAGCAACTAATGCTGTGGATCCACACATTCAGCAAAATACGCTTCTAATCAATGATGAGTCGTATCACAAAAAGGAATACAAGTTCCCCTCTACAATTGCACTGCTAAAAAAAACTTTGATCTGCCCTAATATCATGGAAAAAATGTTAAATACAGTCCAGTATATCCCAAATATAAAGTTAAAGCCATATTAATGGCATTTTAAAACAGTAATAAGACTTCTATTCTAAGCTCTTTTATGTTTTGACTGGAATTTAACTGTTATACTTTTAAGAAAAAATAAAATCAAAGTAACTACATTAAACAAGCAATATATCCAAAAAGTACAGCAGAAATACCAGAAACAACTTTTAACAGATATTATCAGAAAACACAAAATTTCTAAGGAGCTAATATATTAATCAAGTCCAGGCCTAAGCCTTGGGCTTACACTAGTGCTTCCATGTTTTGAAGAAAAAATACTTTGGAATATTGTACATTACAGTCATGTTCTGTAAAAAAGCGTGGTGGCTGTTCTGATGAATAGCTTGCTGCCAATACGAGACACTAATTTCAAAGACAGGAATCCTATGAAACATCTGAAAAATGCTTGTGAGGCAAACAAAACTAAGCATCTTGTAAGAATTCAAAAATAATTTGAAAAAAAAATCTAAGAGAATTAGAAGATTACCATAATATCCCATAGATGTGTCTGATTTTTAAAGTCTACTTTGAATGGAAGACTTCATGAATTCAAGGGGTTTTTTCCCATTAACAACCGCAAAGCTGCTCCGAGAGCTTTCATCATTTTTATCACTTAACAAAAAATGGAAAAAAGTAGATGCCTCCCAATTAAATTTTCTAGGAAAAGGAGAAATTAGCTACAAACTTGTTTTGAAAAATAAATGTATTACATTCATCTCATTATATATATTTCTTCTAATTTTAAAAAATGTTAAAAAATACATGTGCCTACGGAACTTAAAGAATATTCAGTGAAGATAGTCCTTTCAACTTACAATGAAGTAAAAATAGCAATATGGGCAATGGAAGTAACATAATTAAATCAAGAAAAAGTTGTTTATTACTTACTTGACGTTTCTAACAACTCTTGATGCAAAGAGTAAGGAACTAATGGATCTGGCAGATCTGCAAAAAATGCTTTCAGAGCCCCAGCCACAGCATTCACTGTTACTCCCATTGATTCTAGACTGATATTATGATCTGCAAAACAAAATTTAAAAAATAGCAGTGTAAGTAAAACCTACTGTTATCATTCCTTACAATACTTTATGAAAACAAGAATTTACTCAAAACACTGAAATCTAAAATTCTGCCAAACTATTAAATAAGAAAGGAAAAGCTGAACCTATTGACAAGCTGCCATCACACCAACCTACAAGAAATCAACAGTAAGAAAATCTGACAGTATTACAAAACAGTAGAAGATGAGAAAAATAAAGTTGTCTAATTCTCCATGAAGACTGGAATGATTTTGTATTTGTCATTAACTGGCTTCTGATTAATCAATTTTGCCCAGTAAGGAGTTACAAATTCTATTTCCCAAAATGCTGCTAAACAGCAAAGCAAGGCATAAAGAAATAGTACATTTATTTTCTTTAACACCTAGGAGATATTTTACTATTTTTCACAGACTCAACTTCATGCTTAAAATCCAAGAATTTTTATTAAATGTTCTCATTTAAAAAATAAACACATCGAATTGAAGAGCCTAAATTACAAGTCACAATTCATTATATTCTACACTGACAAAGGCTGTGCTAGAAATTATCCAGACTGAATTGTTAATTATTCAAGAGAGCTTTCACTGAAGTATCAAGAATTACTGTTTGTGGGGCATAAGAAGCAGAAGTGAATGCCTTAATGCCTAGGACTGATGAACTGCTAACACAAGGAGCAGCTAAGACTGCACTTGAACTCTTTCAAACCTTCAAATACCACCTAGATAATATTTTAACAGCACTTAAGCCAGCTGCAACAAGATTTCCCTCCCATCCTTGGAGCTTCACTGGTAGTAACCTGGACAATACCAACACCACCAGAGCACTACGGTCACAGTGCTAAGGAAGCTGGTTTCAAAGTGCAATCCTTTTATATTGCACTGTGATAAATCCACTGAGAATTCATGTTCTGCTTTGGCATTAAATAATAAAACCTCTGATTACCTTGATCAAACTGTTTTTGAATGTTGTCTTGATCTGTTTTATTCCCACTAACACGGTACAGGCCTTCAGTACATAACCCTTAGAAGAGGAGGAAAAATAAATATTAAAAAGCAAGTTTATATACCATAAAGCAAAGCAGAACCAGTTACAACCACTAATTCAGAAATCAAAAGTAGGAATATATTTCTTAAGTGCCTAAAAAGTTAACACATTAATCATCACAGTAATACAGGACTATGAAAACATGGAATGTCAGTTGTCTATTGAGTCCATTATTCCATTTAACATGAATCAGACGAAATTACATTGTAGGATAACAAGACTTTTGATGCAGATATTTGTTGAATAATGTACCCAAAAATATTCTCTTACTGATCTCTATTAGACTGTTGTTATTTGCACCATTTTTTTAATAATCAAAACCCTAAATTCTGTGGTACCCACAACATCTATGTTTTTAAAAACTGTCTTCACAGTTTGGGCTTAACACCTTAACAACAAGTTACAAGTAACAATACACTACAAATACTCTGCAGGCAAAAAAAATCAAGCATTTGTAACTGAATCTTTTCATTTTAGGGTGTAACACACTCCTGTATATGACAAGAACTTGATCTTCCAACATGCTTTTCCCTTTTACCATTTATATTTTATAAACTTTGAATCCATTTCTCCTTACTTCTTATCTAAGGTAAATTATCACATCATTTAGAAGTCTTTCTTGGGGAGGGGGGAAGGGGAAAAGGAGAAAGGTGCTAGGAAACAGAGCTTCTCACTATTAATTTGTTTTACCACCTGTTACAGTCGTCATAATTCCATCAGCCTTTCAAGGTAAACATTGAACAGTGCACCTTAATTAGGCACACACACATACTTGCACACTCCACTCCAGTGATTAGGCTTCCTATCACATCACTATCTTTTTTTGCCCACAGCTACTTACTGAATGAAAGAGTCCATCCTGATAATCACACCATTTCCCAAAATATTTTTATTTTTTAATTTAGAACCTAGGAATATAAACAATTTATAATTCCTTAAGTCTTCAAGTTACCTTTATGGGTGCAAAATTATCTATATACTAGATCTCTGTAACACTACATGGGTTTATTAACAATTCACAGGTTTCAAAGCTTTATGAAATCTCTTGGCCTTTTGCCATTACAGGCCAATAACTGAATGCATTTTAGATCATCAAATCAATACTTCACTGCTTGTCACTACAATCCACCTTTTAAGTGTCTTTTAAGTTACCAAGAAACATTAAGAATCCTATTATAATGTTCAAAGTACAGAAAGCATTTGACTGGTTCAGAAGGATTATTTCCTTCTTGATGTCTCAACAACACGTCTCTTTATTGGCTGCATCAAGGATATTTCAGTAAGCATTTCTTCAATAAACTTCCATGTCCATCATTTAGCTTTCCAATTCCATAGCCAAGAGTTTTTCTCTTGTAAATATAGACCTGAACAGTCCCTTCAAAAAAATCTGAGCCTTGTTCACTGGTATCCTTGAATACCATCAGAAGGTAGAATTTGGTGGCACAGAACAAAAAGTGGTTTCAATGATTCAAGTGATTTCCACATCTTGAAAGGAATTTCAAGCCTGCCTTCAAAAAACTGTTCTAAATGTGTTAAGTGTGATCACAGCCAGAAACACTTTACATTCCTCTTCCAGAAGCTGTAAATAAATACAAAAGACCACTGGTAGATAAGAACAAGCTACATCAAGATTCTCTTTGTCTAGTATGAGAGAATTCTCTGTTGGAGACCCTACAGCCCCAGGATAGTCTTTGTTTTATCCAATTACTATTCCATGTCCTTCTGCACAAAGGAAACTGCATGTTCTGCAATTGCAGTTTCTGCGAAGTCTGACCCAGCCACTGTTTAGTAGGAATGTATAAACCTTGAATACTTGAACTGGCTGCTCTGGAGACATGCTCTAGTGTGGTATCTGTGTATATCTATATTAAAAGAAGGAGAGATAGAGAGCACTCAACATTTCTTTTTTTCTGACAGCTTTTCAAAAATTTGATACCTTCATCTGCAAGCCTCTTGATTTTTCAGAGCTTTTTTCTATGTTCTTACTCTGCTTGCGTTCTGGCCCAGCCGTAATTTTCAACATATCCTTACCAAACATAATTGCTGCTGTAATATTATATATCAGAATCATATGATTTATTTGCTTCTCTGTCTTGCTAGCTTTAAAACACCTCTAGGTTTAAATAACAAGATCCTTCTTAGGTCACATCACAATAACCTATATTTAATTCACGACAGTGCACATCCCCTTCGCCTAGACTATTCTTTTCTCAAAGTACCTCCTAGTGCCTAATGAATTCTCTTGCACCTTCTTTTGTGCTGCCAGTTGTGACCAGGGCTCCATCCCATCTAACTGGAATTTTACCACATGGGGTTCAAAGCATTTCAGAGAAAATGAGCAAGGTGGATCTGCACCTATGTGCATAATCAGTCTGTAGGACGCTTCCACTCTCAGGCTCCAACAATACTTCCACAACTCTTGGTTCTTCTGTGTAACGTGTAACTTCAGCACAAGGGAAGACCAAAGTCTACCTGGTACAATATCCATTTTCCATACCATATACTACACAAGGTAGTATATGCTTGAGGAGAGATATAAAAAGGACAGGAGAGAAAAAAACCAAAACCTACCAGCAATCTTTTTATGGTATATCCTCCCAGCTTTCTGCATATGGTGGCTTACATAGGCTTTTGTAAAAGGTGTTGTAATAGCCATCTCGGGATTTATCCTTCACTAATTTACCGAAACCCCTTCAAGTATTTTACTTGTAGTCTTTACATCATGGTGAATGCAGTTTTGTCATTCCAGAATGTACATTATGAAAGCACACTGACTTTATGCTCAGTACTTGAAGTTAGCAGAATTTTTTTTCTCAACAAGTAGTAACTTCGCTACATTTTCCCAGTGCCATTTTTTTAAATTTATGTAATTTCTCTTCCTTAGAAATGTTCCAAGCTAATCAGTTTGGTGCATTTTTATCCAAGAGTTACTATTACTCCCATATGTATTATCTTTTCCAATTCTTTCCCATTCTGAGAAAGGCTGAACCAAATTGCAACCCGCATTGAAACTGTGTGTACCACATGGCATTATGTAATAGCATTCTTTTTCTTCCTCCGTTAACACTTACTCTTTTTTTTTGCTTGCTTGATAGCAAGTACAGAGAGTTTAAGTTTTCAGAGGGCTGTCTATGATGATTTCAAAGCCTCTTCCCAAGTGACAACAGCTATACTAACATTTAGACGGCTGAAAAGTCATAGTGTCTGCTAACAACATCCACAGCCAGGTTCTGCTATCATGATCTGTCTATGTTTCTGAATACATGCCACAATCACAGCAAGTCTCTCTCTCCCAGTTCAATTCCTTCCTCTACAGTGGCCAATGGAACTTTTCATTCTCCACTACAATAGCTGAGACTATCATTCCCACACTTATCTTTGCAAATTTGGTGATCTGTATATTTCTCTAATTTTACTCCATGGATTGACCTGGTGTACCTCTTTTCAACCCCTATGCTACAACACAAGACTAAAGGAACTGCCAATTTACTCATCCAAACCAGTAATTTCTATGTACACCTAGAATATATATAACTACTGAGCAAAGAAGACAAACTCTAAGTAAGAATCTCACACTAACTTTACTTATATAAAATATATTTAATGTGTCCTTACCAACACTGACATTTAAAGTCCCATGACATTCAATTCACACACTAAAAACCAGAACCAAAAATAAATGTCTTACTGCTTCTTGCAATAAAATAATTTATAGCACATTGAAATGTTCAATAAACAATAAGCAGTGTAAGGAAATAAACAGTGCTTTTAGAAAGACCCTTGTAATAGGAAGCTCTCCAAAGCTGAATTAACATTTCCATATTTTACACTAACTGATTATTAAACAAGGTCTCAATTATTTATGAAGTGTCATTCAAGCCTGTATTTTATGGCCTGCCCATTTCAAAACAAGACTACAAGACTACAATTAATACGACATTATGCATATGCCTAGGAAAAGGCAGGTGCATTCTTTGTTTCATTAAAAATGGGTGACAACTGAAGCATTGTAGTTTTCCAGGCATATAGCTGTTTGGTCACTTTGGGTCTGGAGAACGCTGAGGGAATAAACGGAACAGCGTAACTATCGTACATACCCTCGCATCTTGGTTCTACCTGCGTCGTTTAGGAATTCTTTATATAATTCCCATGATGTTTCCTTTGAAGAGATACCTCATTAGCAATACAACTCAAGTGCACAACATGTGTTTTATAAGTATTTCAAAACATATCTGTTTACAGTTTTCAGTGATTCTCTCACAATACTAAATTAATGCATGCACTCCTTCCCTGTCCGGCAGTCAGCTTTCCATTAGGAGAAATGACTGATGCCTGTTTTACCCTCTTGAGTTTGTTTCCTCTCTGCTGATTTACTCCAAAGTTACAAAGCACAAACTGGTGTACAGTCTCCTAACTACTGAAACTTATTCTATGCCAATTTTGAAGTGATCACAGAAGGAATTCTCTGGAGCTCATGTAGTGCAACAGTCAACACTGAAATAAGATGCAGATGCTTATCTAAACTTCCCTTTAATATCTCCAAGACACCTCACAATCTCTCTGGGTAAACTGAACCAGTGCTTTAATAACCTTCAGAGCAAAAGTATTCCCTTTCTTTCTAATCAGAAGCTCTTATGTTAATGACTCTGTACTTCAGTTCTTTAGCCTGGCTGCACCTTATCAGTAACCTCCCTGTATATATGGGAAACCGCTTCTGAGTACCTCCTCAGCCTTTCTCTCCAAGCTGAATAAACCCACATATTAGAAACTCCAGCCCCTGACCCTCTTCTGTGAGACTCAAGTTCATCAACATCTTTCTTGCAGCATTTCAGATGATGTCCAACAAGTGCAGAACAAAAATTAGTAACCACTTCTGCTGCTGTAGTGCCTGCCCCTTCTATTGGGACAGTCCAATACAGAAGGAATGATGAGCCAGCCTATTCTCCACCCCTGACCACAAGACCCTTTTCATTAGCACTGATATGGACCCAGTAGTACCCAGCAGTACTACTATTCTAGTTGAAAGGCCTGGTATTTGTCCTCACTGGATTCCTCCAGGTTCCACTATCCCATTCCTCCAGCTGGTCTACGTTCCCTTGAGCAGAGGCCCTGGTCTTAAATACATTAACCACACCACCCACTCTAGAATCACTCACCAACTTGATGCAGAGGTACAAAATATGTTGTAGAGCTATTTAAACCAGAATCAAATGTAACAGAGTCATGTTAGTGTTAGACCTGTGAGTGTTTTTTGCTAAACAATAAAGCTTCATGGGCAGTTAAGTCAACTTAATAATATGACTGAAAACGATGGTCTCACTCCCTGCCTCACCAATCACTGCTTCTGTCCTTCCCTTGTTCCTGCTCCCTGCTTGCACTTGTTTTGGCACATATTTGACTGTTAACTTACCAACTGTAATACTACACAGCAGGACTTTTACCATTTTTACTGTACAGCTTTTCAAAACAGTGAACTCCACTGATTCAGAGACATCTGACAAATGCCCAAAACGAAAAGTGACAGAAACTCATACTCCAGGCCAAGGGGGTGTCTGGTTCTGTTCTCTCTGTCCAACACAACAGGTTCCTAAAACCCTCTAGCTCTCCAAAGCCCCTTGAATAAAAGGGGAGGTAATCAATCTTGAATTTCTGGATTTTCCAGCCATAGGAATATATTTCAATGCTTTACCTGAATTTGTTACCACAACAAGCACTGCTGACTCATTTTCTTTGCCTATTCCTAACAAACCTCATTCTCTGGAGACAAACTTTGCCTTATCTGTAGTGTGTAAGTGTAGATTTTTACACTATCAGTGTAAAAATCTAGCCTCACAGCAGATTCAGCATAAAAGCCCATGGTCTAACCAAGGTTTGAAGGAAATAGGCAATATTCTTTTACTTGAATTACCTCCAAAACTGTAAATTTAGCAGCTTTACAAAAATGGTCTCAATATCAAAAGCAGTAATTACTGTACATCTACCAAGTACACAATTTCTGATTTCTCTTATAGCTCTCCATAGGAACCATGTGAGATTGTGACATTTAGCTCTGTCAAATTCCTTCTTCCGTCGTTATTCCATTAGTCTCACATAAACTGAGTAACTAAATTATTAAAACACAAATTATTCTAATAAGCTTCTCTTTGCTAAATTATTTCATACACAATTAACACTATTAATGTTATCCGTTTTCTATGAAGTATGGAATCTAAAATTTATAATCTGGTCAATGAAGTACATGGATAGCAATAGTCCATAAAAAATTAAAAACATTTGAAAGCTCAGAGGAACAAAAAACATCAAAATACTGATATTAAAGTTGAGTATCATCAAGAACTATATGTACTTAATGGCAAAACTGCTAGTATTTGTAATGTTAATGTGCTGTCTCCTTCCTTGGTAAAACAGAATGAAATATAACCTATACCAAACTTTTCACCAATGCAGGAACAAATACAAAAAGTAAATCCAAAACACAAAAAAACGCTGAAATATCAAAAAAACCTCATATGCTAATAGTATCAGCATAAATCATCTTGCCTGAACTATTTTAAATTTGGGAAAACCTAAAAATCAACAACAGTAGGTGCTGAATAGTACACAAACAGTCCATGGAATAGTGCATAATTAAATTTGAGGTGTGTGTACCAGCATAAAAATGTTACAAATGAAACACTCAAGTTCAAGTTCAAAGTTGGCATAAACATGTACACTTTTTACACTCAGAATTGGACATTCAATAAATAGTTTTCCATTATATTGCAATACAAAATTCAAACCATATCAACATTTTGTTGAAGACATTAAACTAGCCTTCAGGAATCTGTTCCTCTCTCTCAGAGTATCGTATGGAGGATCTACCTTATTCTATCCACAATAATTCGCAGAGAAACAGAATTCATGCAATTCATAAAGCTGAACAGTTTCATTTCAAAAAGCAGCTCAATTCTTCTATCTATATTTCAAAAAAATGAGTTGTATTATAAAAGGTAATGGTCTACACAGGATTTTTTTATTTAAAAATAGCAGGTAATCTTTTTTTTCTAGCATGTGTTAGCATAGGACCATTACTTCTATACAAAAACAGCCACTACAATTTTCTTAAAATTCAAAACCCTAGTTTCCCTGCTAAATACATTTCCATAAACCTAGTTTACAAAAAACCAATACACTTTAAAAGTTCATTTCAAATGATGCAACAAAATGAAGTTCTCTTCATCCATCAGGAGAAAGCAAAAAACAGACCAGAACAACTGTATCATCTAAATATTCTTTTGGAAGCCCATAATCAAAAACAGCTACCAATGACACTCAATTGAAATAGCTGCCCTCATGGGCAAGTTACAAACCGAGTTGCAAAGGATGTGACACAAGTAAAAGTACACAACTATTATACATGTCACTAGCGTGTGTTCATAGTCTGTAAAAGGCTACAGATAAAATCACAATATCTTTACAAAAAATCAGTTTTCTTGAAAACATTATATATTTATACCAAGATGTTCAGTGGAAAACTTGGTAATTCACCATTGGCAAGTTACTTACCTGAAAGAAAAAAAAAAATCTTTTGATCATCTTGTTCAGTGAACCAAGAAACAGCTCTGACAACCAACCAAAATATTACTCATCCTGCTATAATTACATTCAATTCAAAAATTAAAGGCTTGGATAGAAAAAAGGCTTTCCTATAATCATGGACATTGTAGAAGAACAGAAGCAAAGTTTGTTTACAATATTTAGCAAATCTTTCCTTCTTTCTTATCCAGAAGTGACAGTGGTATAAAATTTAAGATGTTCTCACATGGTATTGTGATTTGTTTTTAATCAGTAGATTACAATAAAACCAAGTATTATGTACTATTTGCTGTTTCGTACTCTCAGTACCAGTGCCAGTGCAGACTGCTGTGAAATGGAGGTTTTAACACATATTTACAGCTTATCAGCTTTAGATCTACTCAGGAATTAACCTGAGTTAATTGCCCCCCTAGTTTCTGCTTCCAAAATTATCAAAAAGGTTACAAGGGGATTCAAGCTCTGTATTATATTTCAAAAACTAATTGGTTGGCTCCATAAAGCTAAACCGGTTTAGAATAAAGCTTTTTGTTGAAAAATACTAAAGAGCAACACAGAGACAATAACTTTCACCTATAAGCACAGATTTAAGATCCCTTATCTTTACCAGGTCACCTTTTACCTTGACGGGAACAATACGGCTTTTTCAGAAGAAAAAAATCTGTTGATTTATAAAAGGCTAGAACTTTTAAGCTCCTGAATTTATTTGAGTTTTTCAAACTGGCCCTCTTCTACTGATAAACACTTTTTTTCTTGGTGAGGATATTCCAGAACATTATGGAAAAACAAAAATCTGATGGTATTTTCTGCATGTGCTCAATTCTTAAAGTTTATGGTGAAGCGAGAATCCTCAAAGACACTTTAAGGTACTATTGTCTCATCTAGGCATCTGAAATAGAAAAAACTGTTTTTCACACTGTGTACTTTCCAGCCTTAGTCAAAATTTAGATGAGTAGGTACAAAGCATCGCCCTGTACAATTTCATGAGACAGAAAGATGAAACATGAAAAATTAAGATTAGCCCTTCAAATCGAGATTAATCACATCTTGGCAAATTCAGCCACAATCCAAATTACATAGGAAGGAGCTGAACACCATGAAAGTACCTGAAAAGGAAACGCTAAACAATTATATCCTCTGTAAGAGAAATATACAGAATAGCCGAGTTGGAAAAGACTGCACTTCTTGATTAAAAAGACAACGATAATAAACACTGGTTTTCAGTGCAGTCCAAACTGACAGCAGGCTGATTTGCTAAGAGACAGATGAGTACTGAATGACTCCCCGGGGCCAAGCAGCTTTATCATATAGGAATGGTACCATTCTGAACTCCAGCCTAGAGCCAATAGGTCCTGACTTGCCTTGTGCAGACTGATCTCCAAAATCCTATTTCTGGAATTTTCTCAGACAGTCCCAAAGCCAATGACGTGAGTTTATCTCAGTCCAGGATTTGAAGACAATGCAAGTGAACATTCTTTTCTCTCAAAGGCAACAAATACATTCTATCAGAATCCTGCTTGAAACTCAAATACCTACAGCTTATTAATCCAATATAAAAACAATACACAAGAAATAAAACTCCCACAGCCAAGTATGGAAGCTGAAAACAACACCAGAACTACTTACATAGAACCCAGAGTAGGAGAAGGAAAATTGTAACACAGATCAAAAGCAGAGGTTTTGTTCTAAGTGCTTAACGAAACTAGGAAGACAACTAGTGCCTTCACAGTCACAAACCATACAGATGAGCACAATGTTTGTGGGCAGAATTTATGGGCAGAACTAAAATTCTCCAGGCATACAGTAGCATTCCACGATGAACTAAAATATATGCAGCTAATGGAAAAGCTGTGCCTTCTGAGTCACCACTTTTGAGGAGACCTTACATTCTGAACACATAGCAGCTTAACCCAGCATCTTATTTTCCCAAGACAGGTCATGAAAACAGATGTGCTAAATCTTTTGGCTGATTGCATGGTTTGATGGTTACAAGGAAAAAAAAGATAACAAATAATGTTCCCACACTATTACAGTTCTCTCTCTCACCCCACAAGCTGGTGAAAATTCTTTGGGAGAAATACTCTTTTTTCAAAGTTTACCACAAATATGAAAATACTTTTAAGCAAATAAAACTTTTAGAACTGGACTTATAAATTTGTTGTTTGAAAGTATTCTTAAAAAGTGAAACATGCTCATATTAAGTTAGTGTTAGATTCTACAAACTCTTGAATTGGTCTTCAATACCAATTAATATCTGTTTTATAAAGCGAGGCATAATAGCTGTACGTAGCCACTTTTAAAGAACACAAATGATAGTGACTCACCTACACTGGTTTGTTTTGGGTTGGGGTTTTCTTTGTTACAGAAAACAGCAAACAGAACATATACATATTAAACTGCCTATGCCACTCTATTACTCCTTGCCCTTCTTTCTCCTTTCCCATTTTTAACTGAGTGAGGTGGAAAAAGCAAAAGCAACAGAGCAGAAAATACAGCTCTTACCTTTAATCCATAGAAAGTAAAGATTAAAGACAGATCTGTACTAATATCTCTGACTACAAAAGGATCAGTGCCTGAGGTTTCACCTGATTCTTTTATTGCAATAATGCAGTATGTAAATCTTCAAAAACAGCTATGAGGCTTACCACCTGTGGTAATTATTTTGGAAACACTATTCTTATAGATGGCAGCAAAACTGAATTTTACTATAAGAAAGAAAACCCTTCAGCTTTATACTCTTGCTAAAACTGCTACTATCGTCTTACAGCCAAAACTGTATTAGAGATCTAAGCAAATTTAGAAAAAAGATGTTGTTTTTCTTTGCACTAAACAACATCCCATCGCAGACACACATCAGAAGACGGTCCTGCACATGTTTCAGTTCAGTCACACTGTCATTTACTTCAAATAGAGCAATATAGCATTTATGAAACTTCAGAGCAAGCAGGATCTACACACTAACTGAAAACTAGTGCTCACAATCTTTAGAAACAAAAAAGAAATCCCCCCAAAACCCCAAAGAAAACCCAACCACAGATCACTCCCAAACCTCAAAACAGATCCCCACTCCTAACAGTAGTCTTCTGTTTGACCAGCAAAATCATCCTACTTGCCTCATGGTCACACAGTAAATAGGCTGAAAGCAGGGACAAACACACAACCAGGAAGCCACGGAGAAAGGAGAGAGAGAAAACCATACTGTGAAATTTCACTCTAGTGTAAACACAAATATGTTAACATTTCATATTATAATGGGAAATTACATCTTAAATACATTAACATTTTTCATGAAGAATTACATAGTATTTAGAAAATAAGTGTTTCTGGCACTGAAACAAGTTAAAATGCAAAATTAGGTTTACTTTCAAAATCAAGAAAGCAAGCTGACTAATCATACCAAGTCAGACACCATTTCAAGTACCTGTTTTCTATAACTGGAAAAGGTGGATTTCAGAGCTTTCAAATACATGAAGTAAAACGCAGTGGCAATAGTGACACATGTAAGACTGGACTGCCATTGGGTGAAATGTCATTTGGCATCAGAAAGTGATATAAGTTTTGCAAATTACAGGGAACATGTTAAACGTCAGACATTTGTCAAAAAGTACGTAAGTATTTGTATAAATAAAGTCAATAAACCAGCACATATTAAGCATAAAATTTAGAAAACACATTCTCCTTTTTAAATGTGCCTAGCTCACAATTACTTATTTCTATGATAAAATTCTAAAAGTACTTTAAAACAGGAAATGAGAGGCTTTACTCATTATGCAAAATGAGAAAGTCTTTCCTCTAACAGTCCTCCTATCTTACCTGTATCCTCAATGAATTGCACACATTTTTCAACAAACAGAGGTATTGGTTTCTCAGGTGTAACCAAATCCTGTAGGGGCATCCCAAAGTAATTACTTTCCCAGTTTCTACGGATTGGAGGATTGAATGTCTTAGTTTTCTTTTTCGGCTACAACAAAACAGAGTTATTTAAGTGATATTCAAGCAACACTTTAACCAACTCATATTTCAATCATTCCATAAACACAACCAGATCATACACATCTATCAGACATTAAAATTCCCCTACAGCAAACTGAATGAATAAAAATTAAATGTACTAAAATAATAATACATTAAATAAAAAGAACTCAATTTCTAAAAGTGTTGATACTTTTTGTATTATGTTAGGAACAGGATCACCAATATATCAGTAACTGAAAGACCACAGGAACAGAAGACACCACTTGTTCAGAGTGCTGTGACTTGTTCAGAGTCTTTCAGCACTGCTCACAGGAACCACATCTGAACCACACCTCTTTAGAAATTGTCAGGATAAAACTCTGGTGTTATATGACCAAAACAAGGTTGGTGTCTTCTGCACATATATGAAGGTACTAAATAATCTTTATATTGCAACTATACAAGAAACATGATGATGGAGAATGACTAACAAGCAATCAAGTCTTGAAATTAAAGTTGCAGGCACTCATACTAAGCATGAATGCTTTGTTAGAGGCACAGGGTATTAGCCAAAAGTAGGTTTGCACACAATCAAATCTAAGATGCTGAGTTTCATATGGAGCTTTCCTGGTTTTATTTTTTTTCCACCGAGAAGGACTTTTATCAGTGGAACTGATAAATCAGCTCTGGATGATTCCAAGAATTATATTGTATCAGATACCATAATTCATCTCTGAATGCTGATGAAAATATAATTTACATCAAAACGCAGCATCCAGTTCAGATGCGCAACAGCTGAAAGGGCTAAGCTGAAGCTAAACAATGTACAAAACTCAGTGAAAACATCTTTGTCAAATGGTAAATGAAGATCATTTTAGATACATATATTAAAGGCAGTAAAGAAAGGAAAAAAATAGATTTTTTCAGGAGTTCAGTATACATCACCACCACCACAGAATAAATAAAGCAAGATATACTTAAGACTGTATATTTAAGATCAACAAGATAGAAAAAGGCTCTCTTGGAAAGTGGTCAGGTAAATGGAATAAGAAACTAGCATTCCACAGAAATTTTATGAAAATTACAAATATTATCTGTGTAGAATACCTAGACCTAGTATGAAATATTGGACACAGCTACAAAATTGGAGTAAATAATGCTCTTTTCTAATAACTGTCCCGCTTTCAGAAGACAGGTAGCAAGGGACTGCCAAATCACATTTGATATTATGCACACAGAAAGGATTCTTAGGTGAACTCTTTATCTGAAAACAGCTTAAATCCCCAATTTGGAAAGTGAGAATTTCTCTAAAGAACTTAATGAAGCATACAGAATAAAAGAATAAAGAGAAAAAGGAAACCCCAATCCTGAAGTCCTTTGCAAACTGGTCTAGAGGCAGAGTAGAACGTGAAATTATAATTTCACAAGGCAGTTACAACAAGTTTATCAGCTATTTCTCATTATGTATCATTGGGCATTTTGTAACTGTCCTGTCCAATATTTATTAAATTACCGATTTTATTATTTTCCTTTCTTTTGGGGTATGTGAGTGCATAAACTCTCCACTGACAGCATAAATCCAATCCTCCCACAAATAACACTATCTACATGATCTTTCTAAAAAATACTTCTGTAAACAAACAAAAAAAAGGCTTAAGAAAAAACAACATGCTATTTCCTGATTTTAGACTTCCATACTTTCCTGAAGTTGTTGGTCTACGTTTCTTAAGTGGAGAACTTGTTCTGAATGAAAAGGTGTTCTGCGCAAAAGACCCGATCTTTGCCAAAAGACCAACTAACTTCAGGGCAAAAAAAGATGAGTCTTATTTCTAACAAAAGTAAGTCTTAGTGAAAGCTTTTCTTTAATCCCTGGTCCCCACTCTGAGAAAACAGCATTTTTTCTGATCCATCAGACATAGAATGGAACTTTTAGATTTGCTAGTCAAGACAATGACTACCATAATTCTGTGTAAAATTAACTTTTAAAATATCTCTAATGAAACAATAAGCAGAAACTGTTAAACATTGAATTATTCATTTAGTAAAACAGCACCTGAGCAAGGTGAATCCTTTCAAAATTCCTAGATTTTGGCAAAGAGGTTATGAGTTTGCCCCAGGTATTTTTAGTTCAATCATTCTCCCCAATACACCTACGCCTCGCAATGCAGCTGTCATGTAATACTGCATGCAGCAAGTACTAATCTAGCCACAGCCAAAACCAATTTTGTATGCTTCTCCTACATCATCATAAAAAAGGACTAATAGGCACCAAGTTAAAGAAGACAAGAACCAGCACCTTTGTTACTTAAGCAGAGCAAAAAGCTCATTGTTCCCATACCACTGTTTTCATGCTAGCAATTAAAACACAAGCCCAAGACCATAACATTGAAATCTTTAGTTTTCCTACAGATCTGTGGGGCTTTGTATAATTGATGGCTGCACTTACGTTGAGCTTTCAGCATGGGTTTCACCCCTTGCTTCTTGCCAAAGACAACTTCTCTTCATACCCTAACAGAGGTTAATGCCAAACCTCCAACTGATCCTTACATATTTTGGCAGGAAAGCATTTTAACTCTGAGAATTCCAAACTTGCCTTGCATTGCTTTTACTTGCAATATTGCTTTATTTTGCAGTACTTCAATTACCAAAATACATGTTGCAAAAGATCAGCTGAAGTCCTCTTAACATAAAATAAACACAAAAACATATACTCTAGCGTGGTACAGTATCCAAGTCTTGATTTCAAAACCAGAAATAGTATTACAAAGAGCATAAACTTTGAAAATATAGAAGAATACTCAAGCTTAACCCTCTTGACTACAGGTACTAGGGAACCAGCCAAGCAGCACTCATCATCTAGAGAGAAACTAGGCTAAGACTTCAGCCAGCTGTGAGTCTTGAGAGTACAATGCACTTAAATACAACCTTTTAAAATTAACCTAGAAAACTAAAAACTGCCAGAATCCTATCAAGCCCCCTCACGGATGAGCTGCTTACTTTAGCAAGCCTTCTATACAAGACAGGCTTTTTTTTCTTTCATTCCCATCCCACCAGAACTACCATTAATAATTTATTTATTAAAGAAGAAATTCAGCCACTTCTCTAACTCCGAAAGATTTCACTACTACTTTTGATTCCAAGGAAATCTTCTGCCTGCTTCGTCTACAGTCAGCCCTAGGGTCATGGAGGGCAAAGTCAGTATTTTCAGGACTAGTAAAATACTTCATAAAACCACGCACCGTGAACAGCACTCATTTTATAGGCTTAATAAAGTATTTGCAATCTCTAATTCATAGCTAGCTCTTCAGAAACTGTAAGAAATATGAATAATGTAGATCATTGTCCCTAACATGCTCTTCCTTCCTTTCATGCGTTTTTAGAATTCCAGTTTGTTACACTGTTTTAAACTACAAAAGGACCAAGAAGGAACATGGCTCTAAATATGCATATTAAGAGTGTTAAAATTGAACAGACAAAACCTGAAAATTCAGATTCTGATAGTTCCTATATTCTTCAGGAGAAAAAAAAAAAAATCACTGCACATTCCAGTCTAAAGTAGACAGTATTTTGCTAAATTAACCACTTGAATTTACACAAGAACAGCTGAATAAATTATAAGCTGATCTCCCATTGTTCACATGTTTACCATAGTCTTACTGAAACTGAGATCAACACACATGGGTTCTATGGTTCCTCACACTATTTCCATGATATTTTTAACATAAAATTTCAGACAGTTTTGAAATTATAATGGCAGCAAGCAAGTTTAAGCATAGAAAAATAGATGACAAATGCACTGCTTCGTGTTCTAAAAAGTCAGAGTAAAATATGTGAGATTTCATCAAGATGCTAGTGGATTTTTCATGCTGAAATACTGAGAAAAGTTTTCAGATTAGTTTAAAGTAAAAAGTATCTTACAATCATCTTGGTATAAAGGAAAGTGGAAAGAAGTAATTCATAAACTTCTTTGGAAGCAACAAGTGTTGTCTGGAAACAGGGTTACAAGGCAGAATGTTTTAAAACACTGTTTCTCAGATTTAATTCAGCAATACAGATGGAAATGCCAATCACAGAAAAAAAAATCAGACCTTGAATAATCAAACTAATGACCACTGGCCAAAGAACCTAAATAGTGAAACTTTTTCAGGTTTCAACAATGGCATGCCAAAGAATTATCACTAAACAGTTAATTTACTATATTGTTTACAAGATCTCTGTAGTTAGTATTTGTTTTCAGAAGTACTTAAAAAATTCAAAGTAAGGCTCTGCCTTTCCCATTGCAAAAATTCATTCAGGATATTTGCTGTTCTTGCTCTGTTGTGGAGAATGAAAACCTAAACAACTATACTCTCTCTAAGGCATGAAAAAAACACAGTCTAAATTAGACACTGAACATACCTCAAAGTGTTCACAAAGATAAGAGCTCTAAAGTAGATGGGTAAAGTTTCAATACTCATCAATTCCATTGAAAAAACAAATAATAAGGTTATTAACTGTCACTATCTGGAATAGCTACAGGTTTCCACATCAGGCAGGCTTCCTGCTGAAGAATTACTAAATTATGACAAGGGTCAAAAATAACTTGCTATTATTTCATGCTAATAATAGTAATAATAAATCACCTATAATAACTGACAAACAGTTTTTTTGACAAAAATATTTACACTGGGCTTGTTTACACAGTGAGAACAATGGAAAGCCAAGGACTACTGTGGTTTGGGCTTTATATTAATGCATAAAATGCATCAGTTGCAGCTTTAATATTATTGAAGCAGTTTTTCCTATCTAAGATATTAAAATACTAGGATCTTTCTGCTTCCTTCAGTAAGATCCTTTTCCTCTAGGAATCTTCATGCCCTTTCCCAACCTGAAATTTTCTGCAGTTTCTGTTGTTTTGTATCTTCAAACTCATTAAGTTAAACTGAAGACAAAAAAAAATTACAGCTTGCAAGGCTGCTGCTTTTGACATGTACCAACACCAATAATGTTTACACTAGACCCCAACGTTAAAAATCCTAATTGGGACAAGCATCTACTTGTAATTCCCACTTCCAGTTTTTGATAAAGACATGGAGATGAAAAGCATACATCTCAGCTGGAGAGGACTAACCTGGCAAAGAAGAAACAGCTGAGGCAAAGCTGCATTTTAACATTTTAGTCTGTGCTTAGTTCCTCTAACTTTGTGAACACCATGAAGGAAATATATAATCAAACATAGAAAGCATGCCAATACAGGGGAGAATTCACTCTACAGAATGCATTTTTTTTGCTATTTTGTTTAACAGCAGAAAGGACAAGGTGTTTTTTTCCTAAGAGAAACTTTACAGAAGTTCTGTAGGTGAAGAAATAGGCCACTACAGTTTAACAAATATTAGCACACAACATGCACTTCAAATATTGAACATACACTTGAAATATTTCAAGCTCAGTGTGCACACACAACTACACATGAACGTGGCCTAAAAAGTCCTGTGATTCAAGCCACTCTGCTTGCTTTCTTCTCCTCCTCCTTTCACTGGTCTTCGTATTTATCCCCACCAGAAAAAGTTCAATGGTCCACTTGTTAATAGCACATGCAAGGTCATATCATAATTTTTTTAGAACATTTAGACATGTGCTAATAAAATAAAATAGGATAAAGGTGGGTGTAACACAAATTAGACTACGCTGATTCAGCCTTTCCCACTTTTTCTTTTCTACAGGCAAAGATAGCACCAGCATCTGTTGGTTTTACCAATTTGGACTTTAGTAAAGCACTTGGTGATGGCATATAGGAAATTACAGTGACAACTGGAGGAGCAGAAAAAAGATGATATTCAGCAACAAAAAGGACAAACTTGTAGAGTAATGAAAAATCCTGCACTGGAATAAGCAACTAATAAAACTTACGTGCTGTAATGTGCCTGTAGCACATGCTGTAATGTACAGGCACTATATCTGTGTGTATGTACAATAAACCACCTGTACTGTGCCATATGGAGTCATTACCTGGAAATTATTAAGGACAAGAGCAGGCCAAAGGTACCTAAAGTGACAGCAGCTAAGCAAAGGTTGGGTGCAATCACACAACTGTGCCTGGTAGTAATTTCTAGCAGGTATCAGCAAACATTAAGATTACATGATGCACTGCTATGATATTCCTTGCAATGCTATGCACAGTTTCAGTCATCCTCATTCAAAAACAGAGGTTCAGAGGAAAATATCTGTTTGTTTTTTGGGGTTTTTTTTAATCTTTTTTTAATCTTCTAAAACTCAGGCCAAGAAGTAGCCATTTTCTCGTCAGTTTGGAGGTGACCAGCCAGATAAAATAAATATTTCAGGAGAAAGGTCACAATAAGGGAGGGTGAAAACTAGGAACTGCAAGATTCTTCACCAATACAGAGGAAATAGAAGCTCTGGATGGGTTTTTCAGAGTAGTAAGAAAAAGGGGAAAAAAGTTTTCAGAGGAATTATTTCTGTGATTATTGAAAGAAGAGCTCAAGGACAATTCTCTTCCAGTTCTGACTACCAGTAGTACACTGAAACAAGATCTAAGAACACTAGCACAGCGTTATAGACAAAAATAATGGGCAAATAATTCAGACCAAAGCACACTTGCTTAACCGGTCTGAGTTTTAAATTGTTTCTTTTGGTAATAAGAAACATTACGTGACCTTGCAAGTAACACTACCTGCTTGCCACAGGTCTGTCATTGCTATACTTTCCACAGTAAAATGTTTTAATTTATGCTTCCAAATAGCAACAAGTAGCACAATTCTGAGTATTTGCTTCTGCCTTAAATAACATGTGTCCAAAATAGATTTTTAAAGTTTTTTAAGTGTTAGCCAAACTACAGCAGTTCGTTTTCCTTCTCTACTGTTTGTCAAATCTTGCTTCCTCCTTCCTACTCACCCTCTCTTGCCTTTTTCCCTTCAGTTGTTTTACCTGAACCCCACAATCACTCTACATCCATTCTCTGCCTCCCTGTATCTGTCCTAGTGCCCATATTTTTACGTGATTTTATCCTGAGCTGGGACCTGAAATGATCAGGAACAGAATGAGCATCCTTCAGCAGTCATAGCTCTCCTGCAACACCTTACAAGAAACCCATCCAGAAACACCGCATCTCAAACCAACAAAAATGCAAGGAGTATCAAGAATGTTACATCCTCCTTGGGCTTTAAAAAAGACCAAAAACAGAAACAAATCAGTCTTTGAAAAAGAGAATTAGGAGTTCAGACATTAAAATTCAAGTTTTTCCAAACTAATTCATTTTGTTCGTAAGATTTCTGTATTTCAGAATCATTATAATTAAAGCAAGAATAGTGACACATGTATTCTATTTTCCTTTTACATAGAGCTGAACAATTCAGAAAGTGTAGCAATAAGAGATTTAAGAACTAGTCAGAAAGAAGTACACAAGTTCTATTTACCTCTTTCACATTCAAGGGGTCAAAATTCTCAAAAAAACTCAGCAAGCAATCTGTAAGTAGTAGTGCACTAATCTCTCGCATGGACCAAGTAACACTTGACAAGGACAATATAATTTGAATAATTTTTGTGTTTCTGTAATAAAAGACTGCTAGTTGCTCATCCAAAACACAGGAGAACATGCAGAAAAAGTTTCAAAACTTAAAAAACTGCATCTCTTCTGAAATAAAATTAACTGTTAAAAACCCCAAACAAACAAAGAACTAGAATGACTCACTTGAACTGGAACTAGTCCCACTTCAGCTTCATTCAAGCTAACACAGAGAAGTCACTACTTATCAAAAGCACTGAGCACTCAAGATACTTTGAAAACTAGCAAACATTTGACCTATCAAGTTAAATTTGTTTTCGCAATTACAATAATTTCCACGATTATTAAAAGTTTTCACTAATTTAACAGCAGCAGCTTTGCCACTTGTGAGTAAAATACAACCCCCCCACAAAAAAAAAACATTCACACAAGCAGTAATTGACAAACCAAAGCAAAACCAACCAAAATTTAAAACAATTCTACTCTTCAAGAAACTTATCCACTTTAAAAATTAAAACACTGAAACTTCCAATTTAGGCTTCGTCTCAACAGGCCAAAACCAGAAGTGGTAGAGCTTTGGTAGAGCCATCAGGGGGTTTCCTGACACAATTTCAGGAAGAGAAGACCCCACTATAGTAGATCTACTCAGTTTATCACATAAATTTTCAACTCAGAGTAACTTGCTCTCAACTCAACACAGCTGGGACAGTAGGAAGACCATGCAACTACACTTTGATTTCTATGTAGAAAGATTATTTCAAGCAAAAGGAGTCCAGAAGTTGGACTCAATTATTTTTATGGGTTCTTTCAACTCAGGATATTCACCAATTCTATGAAAAGTATGTGAATTATTGTTTTTTTAAAAAGTCTAAGTTTCTCCAAAAGAGTAACTTCAAAGTATTTTTAACCATATGATTTTATACCCACAAGACATCATTATCCACGCTTATGAGTAAGCCTTAAGAAAATTTAGTGGCCTTTAAATCAGTCATGTGTAATTCAAATCACAGCTGCATACCAAGAAGAATTTTATCTATTAGTTAAATTTAACTATGCTCTACTTTAACAAAACTTATTTATGCTATTCAAGTACCATCAGATTTAAACTTAAAAACTGACATTTTAATAATGCTACAAAAGATAATATTAAAAAGGTCAGATTATTTTGAGACAAGAAAGAAAATATCTTAACTGATCGGGAACACTCCTATTTAATGTCAAAACTATACCAAACACAATGATTGCTGGCCTAAAATTAAAATCTAAACTATAAAGAATGTACATCTAGAACCCATACCACAACACTACCTTGATGACACAACTTTTCATACAGTCAGTCAAAAAATAAGTAAACTGCAACATTATTATTTTCCCTTTATTTCCCTATTTTGTTTCCTTTATTCTGCTTGTATAGAGAACCGTAAAGGTAGTACAACTTTCAACCTGATTACCTGTGTGCCCACACTAGGAAAAGGCAGCAGTCTACTACATAAAGTTTCCTTTTTATGCACTTGTTCTAAAGTCCAGGTAGACAACTAAGAATTCAAAAGAAATCACTCCTTTCATTCACCAGCCTTAAACCTCATTCCAACAGCAAAAATTGCAAGAACTGAAAGAACTAGTTCTACTTAAGAACTCACAAAGCAGCTTTTTCCTTAAAAAAAAACATGCCTCTTTACTCAAATGGAAGGAAGCCTCCACATGTAAGTAGAGATGAAAATAACTCCCATTTATTGAATAGCTGATAAGACAGACAAACCATCTCATTCCCTAAGGTTTGCTAGTTCCAAGCAACTTAATAAGAACTTAAGACAAAAAAAATCAAACAAATACAGTTTGAAAATTTTAAAGCACCTGTTCCAAAATAGGGTGCAACTCTTGCATATTTTGTCTCTTCCCATTTTACAATGCACCAGAAGTTGTAAAAACAAAATTAAATTTATTGACTTACCTTCTTATCTTCTTTTACTTTGTGGGGTTTCTTTTTCATTTTTTTGTCATCCAATTCCTGATCCGATGTAATAGCGGGATTATCTATGCCACCCTTCCATGTTTCAACAGGTGAAAGAAGTGGGTCTTCTTCACTTCCACGATGTCTTCCTTTTCTTTTAGTTTTAGAAGTGGTAAAAGCCTCATCATCACTTGCATCCGAATGTGTTCTCCTATAGTAAGACTTGGCTTTGCTGAACAGTGTCTTAGACTTGTACTTGTATTTTGAAGGCCTTCTCTCCCCATGACTTTTGGACACTCTATCAGAAAACCCATTTTCTTCCTCACCTTGGGTATTTATAACAATTGAGTTTCGAACTTTAATAATACGATTCTGACTATCCTCTGGAACCGCATAGATATCATCTGCAAAGCCTTTATGTTTGTAAATGGTGTCAATAGGTTCAGCATAGTTGTCAGATTGGTCTGTATCTTCCGGTGGTGCTGCAGGCACTCGAGAAGGCTGTTTCCTGGGGTTTTTGCCAATACCTGCCTCAATTGTTTTCAAGAGGTTAGGATCCAGTTTTTTCACATTTGTTCTTGGAACAAGTGGTTTCGGTTTTATCGGAGGAGGCACTTTATGGTTGCGTTCATGGTCATGACAATTGATTGGTGTGCTGTGAACAGGATACTCATTTCCCTCCAAATCCAGTCGGTACTTGGAACGATCACTAGGTGCTGGAAGTAACCTTACATCATCACCAATTGGACTGTAAGGCGGTGGTCCTTCGGCATCATCCTCTGAATCTGGGTAATTATAGTCAAGGGAACCTCCTCTCGGAGATCTTGGAAAAACATCTTCAGCTGTGTGCGTTGATTCCCTCGTGCTGTCTGACATGTAGGAACTTTCAATCATGTTTTTCTTCTCTAATACATCACTGAAGAACAATGTGAAAACTTCAGTTTGACGATGATATTGAGATAATGAATATAAAGCTGTAAACTTCGCAGTAATTTCTGTTGCTATGTGCTCTCCTTCAGTCATGAGTTCCTTGATTGCTTCATTCTCGAAGAAGTCTGCCTGGCTATCAGTAACAGCCACCAACTGGACAGGAATCGTATCCTGAACTTCAGAAAGAAATGCCCGAAGCATTCCCATGGATGCCTTTCGCTTTGCAGAATAGACCAGTATATATCCATGAACAAGTTCATCTTTCCTTACACCAATTGAAGAATGATATGATAATATAGTTATCTGTATTCGACGTCGCTTTTCACCTATGATTTTATCAAGCATCAAAGAATTATTCTGGCCAGCCTGAGCAGCGCTACAGGAGTGAGAATCAAGGAAAGGGGAAAGAATAAGATCCACACTGAACGGATCGCCACACATGGCACACATGACAATCCTTAAGTCAGCTTCTGACAGATCTTTAATGGTGGGAACTGGACTTACAACATCAAAATTGTGTTTAACTGCTTCCAGTACTCCCCTCAGAGCTTGTTTTATTTGGGCCTCATTAAATTTGCGTGGGTATGTACCAGCAGGCACATCTACAAAAGGGCACTGTAACTTGTTAGCCAATTGCTGTCCCTGATGTCTCAGAATAGGTAGATTCTTGCTAACACTGTCCCTCTGGTTAGCCAATATTAATGTAAATGAAAGATTAGCCATATACTTGTCTCTCCTTATCTGAGATGCTTCAGCCCTTATTTTTGCAATGCACTCCCCAATAAAAGTCAGTGATTCTATAGAGTTAAACACGCAGAAACAACCATGTGGTTTGAAGGCTGAAGTCCACAACTGAGTCAGCAAGTACGGGGATTTGGCATCAACTGGCCTAAGATCTAGTTCATATATTTTTCCATCTAATGCATATTCATCATCGGTGGATTGTGTCCGAATTTCATTTGCCAACTCTTGTGCAAGGCCATCTTTGCCCAAAATGAAAAGATTGATTTTATCAATGTTGGCACTATCATGGTATAAATTTGAGCGGCCGTGGTCTAGTTGCAGAAGACTGTTAGCAAGCAACTCTTCTACTTTTATGTCCATGCAGTTTTGGCCACTGAGACAAGTTTCTTTAGTTGGGTGATAAACAAATCCTATGTGTTTGAGCAGAAGAGATTCTCTATCAGGTGCAAGTTTCTGTAAAGCTTTGTATCTAGGTTCTTCACTCAGAACTGCATGAATTTCACTCATTTTATCTGTACTTGGTGTTGCATTAAGATCCAGATCATAAAATAGCTCTGAATGTTCAAAAAGCATTTCCTGAAACTCCTCTTTGGCTTTTTCAACAATCTCCCTCTGATGCCTACCATACACTTCCTTACTATCTGCATCAGTGATGTATTTGAATGCTTCGTCCTCCACCACAAAACATATAACTTCTTCCCATGGCTGTCCGGGTGAAATGAATTGAATTTTCTCAAGAGTTTTTTTGAATTTCTCTTTCATTTCAACCCTCCTTTTTTCAGATATAAGATGCTGCACATGGTTTTGATAAACTTTTTCTGCCTCTAGGGTAGCGAGAAGGTCAAATGGAATCCTTCTGTCATTCACTTTATCTATGTGGTCAGTTTCATCCCAGGGTGTTTTTTCAAGCACTACAAAGCAGGACTGGAAGTCAGGCCTTTTCTCCATTACCTTCAAGGCTTCTGACCAGCTCAAAAGTTCAATCTCATCAAGATTTGATAGAAGCGTATTAAGAGCTCTTGGCAATGCATTAATATATTCTTCTTTTCTCTTCCTAATATGCTCCTGTTTAAGTTGCTCTATGTGTTTTGAGAATGTATTTTTGGCCTTTTTTGTTCCTTCCAAGTTTATGTACTCTTCATAATCGGGGTGGTTTTTCAGTTTGTTACTAACAGTTTTCCAAGTTGCATGATAGTCTCTCACAGTTTGGACAAGTTTTTCAAACTTATCTGTTGCCGTAACAACTAACTGTCTTTGAGTTTTATAGGCATCCAGATAGGGGATTATTTTAGGTTTACCACGAGTTTTATCCATCATTTGTACCAATGCAGTAAAACATGTTTCAACATTGACATTGAATCTTGCCGATGTTTCCACGACCACAAGGTTCTTCTTATTCGAAGCAAAGGCCTGAACCTCTCGCAGATAATGATCCACACATTCATCACATTTTGTTGCTGCTATTATTATGGGTTTTTTAGATTTTGAGAGCTGGATATAAAGATTATTCACGAATTTAAGCTGATCATCAAACTTCCTATTGCATCCTTGGCTTACATCAATGCACAATAAAAACCCATCGATGTTTAATTTCCCTTCAGGCATTTGTTTTTGCTCGAAGTCTTGCTCCAAGCCTAGCTGATCTGTGCAAATGTACATTAGTTTTTCTGCGGACTGCAGTTTGGAGGCAGCTGCACGTTTTATGTACGGTTGTAAATTCGTACTCCGATGAGGCAAGAAAGTCTGATCATCAATGAACTCAGTCTGCTCAATTACATGAATTCTGCACTCAATTCCATCCTCACCACTTTGTGTTACGTCACCCCAGTACAAAAAGTGATCATTGTTAACAACTCTTCCTCCAAAGTCAATTGTGCTAAGCACAGAGGTATGCTCAGGATAATATTCATCTGCTTTTGAACGAACGAATCTATTGCACAAACATGACTTTCCGACTCCACAGTTACCTTTATCCTTTTCAGTTCCAGACAGTCCAACAACACTAACAGCATAAGACGGGGGGCGTGGCTCTTTGTTTTTTGCCATCATAACTTTCCTCTCATCCTTTTGCAATTATCAAGGTAACTGTATGTGGTTTTCATTCTGGAAAAGGTTCCTACAAATTTGAACTGTATATCCAGGGTTCCAGAAATTGCCTTCAGTCGTTCCAGCTTCAGCTTGTGATTAAGAGAACCTCAGATAACCTGGACACGGAGCATCATCTTCCTAAGAAACAGAGAAAAAAAGTGTCAAGATTGCAAGTAATAGTCATGAGGGAAAAGAGATTTAAAGAAGCGCTTGCATTTGATCACCCTGATTTTCTGTGTATATGAAAATTCTACAACTACTGTGAATGAGATCATAAATTCATCATTCAGTGATGCTAATGCTATTTATACTACAAATTTTAAAATAAACAGATTTTAGGCACCGTTTAGTAGTAGTTTGTCAGCTGTTTTGATAGCTGATCAGCATACTTCTAAAAATAAAGAAAACTCACACCCAAACCCCCAAATTACTGTTCTCCTCCTTAGCTTACAAATAGTGGGCACTAAAAAGCAAAAATACAACATAAAAACACTAAACCCAACCCAGTATTTATGCACTTCTATTCACACTCACATTTTCACCAGATATCACGCTCATCTGCATGGATAACATTACCTTTATGTGCATTTGTAGGTTTGAGCTTAGGTAGCAGCAAAGAAAATTTCAGAACAAGTAGCTGTAAAAGCAGGCAGTTGGCCACATGCCCCAACTGCTACCTATCTGCAGAAGTAGACTACTTGATTTGTATATTAACAGTAAACTGCTTTTAAGGAAATGTTTCGAACCTGAACTCTACAGAAAAACACAAACATCATACAAACACTGACAGTAAGACTTATGTATAGATTTTAAGACTACATTGTTGTTTCCTTCCTTTTGTCTCTATGAAAAAACCAAACTTTTATTGATTGGAGACAAGAACTACTATATCTACATTCAGAGTTTCACAGAATTACTTCAAGGTTCCAGTGGCTTTATTGAAGGTGTCAAGTATAACAATTACCACAAACTCCCAGTTATTAATCAGAAGACTTTGTTTGCATACATACTGCAAATGGAAATGCGTTTACTGGCTTTGAATCAATTACATTATGAGGAAGACAGAAAAAATTGAATACCCAAATTCCAGCAGATCATGATGAGTGGCATGAAATCTGCTTGGGGGCCAGTAACCAGCAGTGCACTCCAAAGGCCAGTACTGGGTCCAATACTGTTCAATATCCTCATTAATAACTTGGATGATGAGGGAGAATGTATCCTCAGCAGGTTTGCTAATGACAAAATTAGGAGGAGCAAATGATACAGTCCTGCATGCAGAGAGGACTAACCCCATGTACCAGGACAGCTGAAGAGCAGCTGTCCAGAGAGGGACCTGGACATCCCAGTGGACATGAACACCACCCAGTGGTGTACACCTGCAGCAAACAAGGCTAAGAGTACCCTGGGCAGCATTAGACAAAGTACTGCCAGCAGGTGAACCAGCAGGTCAAGGCAGGTGAACCTTCCCCTATTTGCAGCACTGGTAAGGCCACACCTGATGCACTGTGGCCAGTTCCATGGTACAAGAGAGAACTACCTGGACTACCTGGAGAGTGCAGCAAGGAGTTAAAGCACCACAGCATCTCTCATTTAAGGAAAGGCTAGGAGAACTAGGACTGTTCAACCTGGCAAAGAGAAGACTCAGGGAAGATCTCACCAATATGTACAAATATTTGGGGGAAAGGTGCAAAGAAAGCAGAGCCAGACTTTTCAGTGGTGCCCAGGGACAGAACAGGAGGCAATGGGCACAGACTGAAATAAAGAACATGCCATATGAACATCAGAAAACACTTTACTTTTTTATTATGAGGGTGACTGAACTCTGGTCTGGTTTGCCCAGAGAGGCTGTAAAGCCTCCTGCACTAAAGGTATTCAAAACACACCTGGACACAGACCTGGGCAACCTCTTTGAGGTGACCTTGCTTAAGCAGGGAGGCTGGACAAGCTGACATTCAGAGGTCTCCTCCAACTTACACTGTTCTATCCTCTGTGAAAATATTTTGATAAAAATACTTCTCATTTTCTTGGTAAAAAGACAACCATTACATGGCACTATAAATGAAAGGCAGATATTATTGCACTTAACATATATGCTTTTACATTTGCCGAGTACAAAGTAACCACACAAATGTACTCAAGCAAGCCTATAAATACCCCTAATAAAAATTAAAGTATAACAAGTGTCAATACTGAAATTTTAGTGTTACATACTTCATCTTTCTTAGCAGCAATTAACTAACCAAAATATAAAATACAAACTATATACATAAAACCAGCTGTTAGTTATAGAAATCATAGAAAAGCAAAGCACTTTTTTAAGAAATTATCAACTTTGTTACAAAATGAAGAATGCCTAATTTTTATACTCGAGAGTTTTTACATTGCAAAAACTGAAACTTTTATGCCAGATTTTAGAATTCTTTTTTGGTTAAATCAGATTACTCAAAGACCCATTCAGAAAGACAACTCGTATTTTAAATTTTGCTTTTCACTGTTTCCACTGTGTTTATTATATTCTTGAAACACAGAATTTGGACCTAACAGAAAATGGCCCCAGGAATAAAAATACATTGCAATAATAACATCCTTTACAAGCAGTATTTATATTACTACAAATAAACCCAGTGTTTTCTTTCTAAAGCAAAGCTTATCATAGTAGCATCATTCAAACTGTTAGAATGAGAAATTTAGTCAGCACTTTCACTATAAAATGTTTTCTGTTTGCCACAGCACAATACAGATTTCATGTGGACCAAACCAGAACACAAAAATCTTCATCCGCAGAATTACTTCATTTCATCAGGAAGACACTGTCAATTTGCAATTAGTTTATAAGAAACAATCAATACTTTCAGATACTCTACATCCACAGTAGCAAAGGTTGTTCTCCTCCATGTACAAAATGTTTTGTTAAATCGATACATTTTTAAACGAGTAAGTACAAAGAGTAAGGTGAAAGGGGACACTGACAAAAGGAGAACAAACACATCAGTCTCTCATTAAAGTTCTGACATGAAAGATTTTAACCACAGTGAAAGCTGAATCACTAAAGATATTTAAAACCAGTGTGGGTTTGTTGGTTTGTTTTGTTTTTTAAATACAGCTTCTACTTTGCACTGTACAAAGACACAGAACAAAATCTATGTTAATTAAGTAATAAAACTGGTAAAAATCTGACATTATAATGGCTTCACATTTAATAAGTAATCATCATTAAATTGTTCTCCAAATGGAAGATTTTCCATTTCACTATACCACTAATGTAAATTTACTTTATCGTTTTGTACTGTTTTAAAGCATGCACTCTGGAAATTCATTGTTAGTTAGTTCCATTATCTTAGTTCAATCTGCCTAATTCAATTATAACAAATTGTAAACACTACTATTCATCCAACCCTCTCCCCCACCTTTGTTACAGATTCAAAGGAGGGGTTGTTTGATTTCCCCAACTAATTTCAATCTTAGGATTGAAAATAATACAAAGTGACATCACTGCAGGAAGAATCTCTGATCATCTACAGATGCACTGTAGGATCTTGTCTCTACAGACTAATTTTAGATTTCCAAGCATAGTTATAAAGAAAATAAGGTAGCAGCTTGTACTTATTTACCCACCTTCACCCTTAAACACATTATAAAGGCCTAAAGCCCAAACTTACCCTTAGGAAAAAGAGGTTCAAAGCAAGATGACTATCCTGCTGTGATCTTCCTGCAGTAATGTCACACATTTAAACAGTGCCCTTCAGTAAGTCCTTCCCTGAGGGATCTGAAAACAAAAAATAAGAACCATTAAAAGTTTCAAGTTTATGAAGGAAGAAGCAGCAATCAGAGAAGGTACAACACTTCACCTATGCATGAGGATTGTTTTCCTTATTTTAAACCCATAAACAAACCTCAAGGTGGTCTTTGTCTAAATTTGGAGGGTTTAAATCCTGTAAGCACACCTATTAATATTCGAGAGGGCAAAGTTCTTATGTGATTGTGATTTGAATTTCAACTTGACGCTTCAACAATACCTAGGCTGCAGAAGCCTGTTCCAAAAAAAAATAGTGTAGTTTCTCAGATAACATATAAAATGTGAGCTATAAAAAGTCACTAATCCCTTGTAGAATAATTTGGAATTCAAAAGTATTTAGAACATAGCTTTGCAAGATGAAGTTCGTATAGTCATAAGTACAAAATACATGAAACAAATATTTACATATGTTTTATTAACAGAATATATGTACAAATATGTACTTATATTAACAGGAAAAAGGTGCAGTCTACCTCAAAACCCTTTTACCTGTAGTACACCACTTCTATATTAAAAGGACTCACAAACTGTGAATTAGACAAATTAGAAATTGAAAGTATAGTTATATTTGAAGATGTTGAATTCTCAACTAGGGTACAAATTATTAATATAACCCTTTTAAGTGCTGATCTCATTGCAGGGATGCTACTATAAAGTAATCAAAAACTGAACTTTCTTCCATTGTTCTTCCCTTTGCATCCACACAAAACCCAGACTTTGCCAGGCCAGTGATCCACACAGTATGATGCAGAACAGGAAAGAAACTTGAGGCACTTGCACTGGAATTCTTACGTAAGCCGTTTTTAACTAAGGAAAGGTGTCACTCTTAAGCAAGATGCAGCACCATGCTGTATATGTGCTAAATACTACATCAAAACAACAGAGCTCTTTCTCGTTTTGCCATTTACAATTACACTCTTAATTTCACTTTGCTTGGGGAATAATATTCGCTTTGCTCTAGTAAATTTTCTTTTGGACAAAAAAGGTTTGGAAACACTGATAAACAATATACCAATACCACAACAGTAACTAATCTTGCGGTACCAACCAACACCAAAATCAATAGGCAGCAGTCTATCAGTCTTGCATTAAGCCTGGCTGAGCTTCAGCACTAAATTCTATCACTTGATAAAGAAGATAGGTAGTAAGTCCTGTTCCCTGCCCTTACCTCCAAGCTGTGGCACTCCTCTACATGCACAGTTAGCTGAGCAGAGCAGATACTTGCTCATGAGGAAAAAGAGAATGGGACTCTGAAGAACTCCGAGTATGTGGAAGAGCAAACAGACAGAGAAAAGTGTCTCCGCATGCAAGAATGCATCTGAGGCTTGAGGGACACTGCCACAAAAGAAAGCTCGAAGACAGGCCCCCCAAACATCAGTCAGAAACATTAAGAGGCCAGAGAAAGCCCTATTTACAAATGCACGTTAACCAAAGTCTTCCAAGCTGAATTCTAAATACTAGAATAGAATGCCATATTATTAGCAAGTAATAAATACTTAAAGAGTTAATCATCTATCATTATTAAGTAATTGTGGCTGCACAGGAACTTGTAGTTGAGTCCACAGTCAAGAAAATAACTTACAGATAAATACCCTTGAGTATTTCTCAATACCCTCCAAAGTTGCTTTCTGAACCTAAAACTGTTTTAGACCTAACACTGCTGAAGCAAAAATGTTGTCTGAAAGAGTCCCCAGATTTGCTTATGACCATCAACTATTTAAGCAGCTGCCAACAGGGAAAAACAAAAGAGTGTTTTCCCTAAGACCTTTACTCACTCTGTAGTGTTGTCTAGACACAACAGTTTATGGATTAGTATTTTCTGGGGTTTGTTTCAACCAGCATAGTCTTACAAGTGTGTTTGTAAATTACCTGGCCAAGCAAAGAGAAGCACATGTGAATAAAAGGCCCACCACAGCCTAGTCTACCTTACAAGGTATCCAAATACACCAACAGAAACTTACTGTAACCTCCACAGCAGATTACCTAGTAAGGAGGATGAGTTTGAAAGTGTTGTGCACTCAAAATACAGGGACCATGACTCCCAGAATCCACAGCTCTGGATTCAAGTTACTACTGACACCAAGTTTTTATACCAAGTCATTCCTCACTTCACACATTTTGAGAACTAAAACTTGGCATAGGAAAACATTTACTACAGTACTCAACGTCTGAGATCTATCAGCACAACAATAACTGTAGCTCTACCCAAAACAGTAAGAATTCAACTGTTTTCCCTTCTAACAACCACTAAAAAAAGAGTTGACATACCTTAACGTAATGTTGTCATTTCTTGTTCAGTATTTAACTAGAGTTATTTTTTTCACTCAAGGAAGCCTAAGAAATCTTCCCTTCAAGTGAAAATCTTTTTTTAGAAATGAAACCAGAGTATACTAACGTCACCTTATTAACAATTTCATATGACTTCAGTCTGTTGAGGTCCTAACACTTAACGTGTCCTGTCCACTTTACAAACACACCAATATTCTTGCCTTCACAAATGCTGGTAACCTTAACTAGCCATACTTGAAATCTTATTTATAAATAATGGCAAATACAACCACTACCCAAGTGTCAGCCAACACGAGAAAAAAACATTATTCAGATTGCTTATCAGAAAGTAAGCTCATCCAAGCAGCAGCAAGACAGTAAAGGACAACAGTGATCCTCTGGCTGAAAAGAAATTCAGTTGAAGCGGTATGCTGATTAATCATGCTAGGGAAATGAAGGATGAGAATGAATGACTCCAACTGCTGTTCATTTCAGATCTGGTTAGTATGATGACGGCCAACTATAATCCCTACAGGAGTTCTGTAGCCTAGATAATTCTCTTCATACAAAAGCAAAGTAATCAATGTATTTAAAAAAAAAAAAAAAGATAGAAACCACAACTGCCCAACTTCATATTATAAAGTAACGAAAAACTATGTTTAAAAACAGAAGTTCAAAGCTTAGTTCCTACTAAGCTGAATAAATGTCTTCTGTTAATAATAATACACTGAAGACTGTCTGTGTATTACTCAAAATTAAATCACAGCCTAAATATTATTTCTGAATTCAAAACATCATTCTTTAGGTGGAATCTAGCAGTCCTAGGGCATCTATTATCATTATTACTCTCCTCCCCCAAAAAAAAAAAAAAAACCCAAAAAAAAAAAACCAAACAAACAAGAGTAAAACCAAACCAACCTACATAAATTAAATAAAGGTACAATAAAAAGGTAAACTGCAAAGGTTTAAATCACCAGCACAGCAGTATTCTGAACTTAGGCCTCTCAAGTTACTTCTCTTCAGATTTTTGAATATCTGAAAGCATTCAATATAGTTTCAAAGCCTGTATTTTAACAGGGAAGGAAAGCGCAAGTTTACAGAAGTAATAAATTCTTAATTCTTTCTGCATAGGATAAGCTCCAAGCAAAAACATGCAGAGTACTCAGAGAAGTTTCTCAGGGCAAGTCTCCCAATAAGGCTTATTTATGGAAAAACACAAAACAAATGGAGAAATTTTACAAAGGGGATCCATAGAAAAATTTATAAAAATAGAAGAAAGAAAAGGAAGCAGACAAAGAAGGAGGGATCAAAGTAAGGACAGAAAAAGGGCTAAAATGCATTTCCTGGAAGAAAAAAAAGAAGAAAAATTTACATCCTGGTATGGGCAACTACAACTAATTTCACTGATTCACAGATCTGGATCGTTTCATATTATTTTGCTTCCTGAGCAACTTCAGTATAGAATCCAGGACTCAACACCATAAAGCTTAGTTTGTTGTTTGACCTTGTACAAGCTACATGTGTCATTTCTACCTGTGTAAAATACTGGCTATCCCCTTTTCAACATTACAAAATGAGAAAGGGAAACGGCATATATAATAAGCAAATAATATTCTGTATAAAAATTAGCCAACTTAAATAAATGAATGCCAAAATGCAACTATATGCACTTTTTGAAAAATTGTGCATGCAGGTATTGGTTTTGTTTTTTTAAATGTTTGAATGTCATGTTTGAATGTCAACTGATGCAGAACTGCAAAAACGCGTGGGAATTTTAACTCAAAGCAAAAGAAACAACTCTTATTTACCACAAAACATAATGTGCAGCACTAACGACAGATTAATTATTTTGTTTTCCAATAGATGTGACTAGAAAAACACAGTCCACATGCAAATTCAAAATAACTTCACAATTGTTTCAGATTTTCTTGCGAGGAACTATGAATTCGCTTTTCTTTACATATTTCACCAAATCTGTAAATACAAGGACGTGATGAGATGGTTCAAACAATAATCTGTAAAATGCAACTCTCTTCCAGCTCACTTACGCTGACCTTTAGGCTAAAAATTCTCAGAGCAAAAAAGAAAAAAAGAACCAACCAAACAAAGAGTGATTAAAGAGTGATTAAGTATTTTGTGTGCCCATTAGGAGAGACCTAACACAGATGCAGGGAAGGGAAAAGCCCCGGGGTGGCTAATCCGGAACTCCCCGGGTGACCGGGACCCCCTGAACTGCGCTGCGTTCCCTGCGGGGGCCGTGAGGGCGGGGGCCGCGGGCACGGCGCGGACAAAGCCCCCTGGCGGCAGCAGGCTCCGGGCCGCGGGACGCAGGCCCCTCTGGAAAGCATTCCTGCCTTATCACCGAGCAGGAATGCACCACGGGCTCGCTCGCACGGCTACGTCATGGCCACAAACGGGGCTGTTTTCAGTTCGCCCCACCTAACCGTGCCAGCAGAACTTCGCCATGGGTGTTTGGCTTGCAAAGTGCCACTCTCTGGGAGAAGGTCACGGCGTGTCACCCCCCAAGAACGCCTCTGCACAGAATCCTAAGGACACACCGCGGAGCAGTCCACTAAACGGAGCGATGAGGAGCGCTTTGTGAAGTTTTATGTGAAATATTCCTGAAGGATGCCAGTACATGGGATTTGTCTTGTGTCAAGAAAGTACTTTTGGAAGCCTTAAGATAGCGTCAGCATCCTTTTAGTATCTTTATTTAACATAATGGAATTATTTTTGCACTATCTACTCAAATAACAAGTCCCAACAGGGAAACTTACACAGAACAATCTATTATTATGAACAGTGTTTTTCTTTTCTACAAAGTCTGCACATGGAAAAAACACCTACAGCTTTAGGAAAGCATATAGCCTGAAAAACATGTGGAGCATTTGGTTCTGTTAGTGCTAAATATAGCATTTTAAAACAATTTAGTCTGAGCCTAAAGTATTTAATTGGATTATGTTACACATGCGACACCTTAGCTAAAGTCCAATGCCAGGGAGTGGTAGGCATTTGGTTGCAATTATTTACGGTTTTACAACAATGGCAGCTGCTTTAGATAGGGATACTTTAGGGGAAAAAATGCTATTTCAGCTCAGTATGTTCCAAGCTTATAAGCAACTTATACTAAAACAAGTTAGTGATAATGTAACAAATGCTTAAACAATTTCCCATACTTGAAGTACTACAGACTTAAAACCCTTACGTTTGCATCATACTTTCTGAGCTCTAGTAACACTGAGCTTTAGTACAGTACTATAAATAGAATTTTAAGAATTTTAGCACTAATTAAAAATAATTTTCAAAGCAGCACAAAACCAAAAGTAAAGCCTTACAAAAATGCACCTGGATGAATATTTGTGATACCCTTACTCTAGATATGTACTATAAATAAGAATGGGTTTTATCAGGAGGCAGTTAACTCTGGTCACTGATGTCACTGCTGAAAACAACTGTCATGCGGAGGACTCTCCAGAAGGTAAGACAGCACCACTGACAAAAAAGCCACCTATTAACTCTTACTCTTCATGAAATAAGTATACAAGCATCAGTGCTGCAACTGGCTTCAATGCACAGGTTTAAAATGGACGTCCAATTGACCAGCTATCGCTGTTCTCTCTCTACTGCTTTTACTCTGCAGTGTAGAGTTTTCAAATTTCTGTCAAGGATCTTTATTAAAAAAAAAAATCCTCCAGTTTATCTGCATGACACTAAACTAAAGAATACACACATACCCCCACAGGCCTATTTTGGTCTAGATTAAAAACGTTCCCCTCCTACTTATTAAGGAAATATTCCACGGTGATATCAAAAGCGATACTGGAAGAGAGCAAAAGAGGGGGGTACAGAGGGGTGGGGTGTTTTATGGGGAGAAGGTGACAAGTATGTCTTCCTTTTATAACTACATAGTCCTGCTTCTTTTTTTAATTAAAGCAGTGTTTCATACTCCTTATGTCTTATAGCTACAACACCATGGCATTACATCTGTATGTTTCTGGTGATTCCCTTGGGTGGAGAGAGTCTAAAGGTTATGCTGGTTGAAGGTATTCAAAACGCTTGAAAGCTGCAACACTGCAACTGGCTACCCTATTCCAAAGCCTTTAAAATCCACCTGGTGGAAAAACAGAAATGCACACACATCATTAGGAGAGTGAAGTTTTCTGAAATTTAATATCGAGCAATATTTGAAGGTGAAAGGAAGGAGGAGGGGAATGGACAACTGTTCAAATTTAGTAGAGGAAGAAAAGAACAGAGAAGGCGTGAATGAGTATTAGAGGGTAATGAAGAGGAAAATAAGTACAGAGAAAGGAAAAAAGGGGCGAAAGGCAGTGGGAATGGAAGAAGGGACGAAGCTAAAGGAGTAGGCAGAAGAAGGGAATGAGGAAGGAAGAAGAGAGGAGCAGGGAAGCTCCCCTTCCTGCCTTCCTCCCTCCCTAGAGAGCCGTGACCAGCTGGCAGCCTCGTACAGCAGGCTCAGACCCTCCCATTGCTCAGGCCTTCATCACCTGTCTGGGACCAGGCACTCCGCTCCCTGCCCTTCCCGCCTGCCCTCCGTGGCGCGGCGGGGCCGAGGGGGCCGGGCGGGGGGCGCGGGGCCGGTGCCCGCTCCCCACGCGGCCCCAACCCTCCGAACTGGTTACAGCCAGCGGCCGCCGCGCCGGCTCGCCGGGCTACAGCCTCCTCCTCCCCCCGCTCCCCTTCCGCCTGCCGGGCCGGCCGCCCCGCTTCAGGCCGGGCCGGCTCCCACGGGACCGCATTCCTCCCCTCACCTCGCGCCGTCGGGATCCGGCTCCTCGGCGGCTGCGGGAGCGGCAGCATTCCCGGGACGCTCTCTCCACGCCGGCGCCCCCGGCGGCTTCTCCTCCCCGCGGGGCTCTCTCCGCTCTCCGGCCCGCAGCTCCCGAGCGCTCCCGGCCGCCGCAGCCCCGTCCCGCCTCTCCGCTCTCTCCCCGGCGCTCAGTAATGGCGGCCGCCGAGCCTCCCTGGCTCTCGCTTCGCTGACGGAGTCTCTCTCTCCCCCTAACTTTACCTCAGCAGCTTCCCTCCCCTCCCCCCTCCCTCCCGCCGCCGCGGCTCAGCGCGCGCCCGCCCGGACAGCTGCGCGTGCGCGGGAAAGAGCCTCTTCCTGCTACCGCTGGATTCCCTGGGAAGCCTGGGAGAGCGCGCGCGGCCGGCACCCAGCTGCGCGCGCACGCGCGCCGCCCCGCCTCCTCCTCCTCCCCGGCCCGTGCGGGGGCGCGCGGCGCGCACCCGCTCGTGCCCTGGTGGCCGCACGGGTAGCGCGGATAGCCGAGAGTCTTGGGGACGCGAGTTCGAGTCCCGCCTCGGGCTGTGGCGCAGGCCGGGACGGCGCCCCAGCGTGAGAGTGGCTCCGAGGTGTGCAGGCGGCCACGGGCTTGATCCCGGGCTACCGGCTCTGTCGGGCGGGGGCCAGCCTAGGCTGGGGCCTGCCCTAAGCGTACAGCCAGCAGCGATGCCTCCAAGGGAGGAAACCCGCGGTTGACTGGGATGGTGTTAAAAGATGCCAAAATGCTGCTTTGGTCACCCCTGTGCCCCCAGCTCCTCTCCTGCCCGGCCGCCTATAACTTTTCACAACATTTCCCAGGTTCAGCCGGTGTAACACAGCACTTCTTTCGTTTGTTAATCATTACAAAGAGAAAGAGCACTGCAGTGGGGCCGCTTGCAGCCGGCAGGTGGGACGCCCACCTTTGTGGGAGGATGCGTGGGACATTCCTTGGCAGGGCACACCAGGCACTGGGCAGCTTGGGAATCACTGGAAGACATTCCTTGGCAGGGCAGACCAGGCACTGGACAGCTTGGGAATCACTGGAAGACATTCCTTGGCAGGGCACACCAGGCACTGGACAGCTTGGGAATCACTGGAGGATATTGCTTGGCAGGGCACACCAGGCACTGGACAGCTTGGGAATCACTGGAGGATATTGCTTGGCAGGGCACACCAGACCCTGGACAGCTTGGGAATCACTGGAAGACATTCCTTGGCAGGGCACACCAGGCACTGGACAGCTTGGGAATCACTGGAGGATATTGCTTGGCAGGGCACACCAGGCACTGGACAGCTTGGGAATCACTGGAAGACATTCCTTGGCAGGGCACACCAGGCACTGGACAGCTTGGGAATCACTGGAGGATATTGCTTGGCAGGGCACACCAGGCACTGGACAGCTTGGGAATCACTGGAGGATATTGCTTGGCAGGGCGCACCAGGCACTGGACAGCTTGGGAATCACTGGAGGACATTCCTTGGCAAGGCACACCAGGCACTGGACAGCTTGGGAGTCAGGTTAAGCTACCCAAGGCGGCACGGGCACTCGGAGGGGTCCCCGCATGGCTTGCAGGAGATGAAATCCCCCTCCCATTCTCAGAGCCCTCCAGGGCTGTAGGTAAACCCCAGCCCCACAGGAATGGGGTTGAAGAGCTTCATGCTCCTACCTCTGAGGGTTTCCTCAGGCAGTGGCAGGTGAGGCATAGCATGTATAAAAGAGTAAGTAAGTAGGTGCTAATCTATTCTATCCACAACAGGGAACAGGACATCTATGGTCATCAAGCACATACACCTTATTTTTGTGCACTCATATTCTGTGCATCATTTATTACGAAAGATTGTTTATATGTATGCATACAAAGGAACAAATTAATATTTTACTAGCAACCTCTTTCTTGGCACAGTCCGAGTTCTGACTGTTATATTTGTAATCATAATATTTATTAACAATATGGTTCATTCTGTGCAATTTTACGTACTGTATGCACATCCTAAAATTTTACATTTGAAAATTAGGAAATTAAAAGATTTACAACATCAGGTCCTTTGTAAGAACACATTGCCTGTGAACTTGAATTTCTGAGAAAATTCTAACTAGATAAGCCTTTGTGTGTTAAATTTGACTGAACAGCCTACCATGGACACTGGCTTACATGAGAATATTTGTAGAAATACTCATCTTAGGTAGGTCCATATTAAAAAAATGCAAAATTATTTGACATTGTAATCACAGCATTTGCTCAAGAGTTTTTGCAGTCATATCCTAGAAGAAAGAAAGAAAGAAAGAAAGAAAGAAAGAAAGAAAGAAAGAAAGAAAGAAAGAAAGAAAGAAAGAAAGAAAGAAAGAGAAAGCTAAACAAGCATAAAACCAGAACTTAATTTTAATTTGAATTACCTGATTTTGAGTTTTTTGAGAGGGGTGGGGGAAGTGTTGAAAACAGATATCTTGGAGTATTAAAGGTATTAAAGTCCCATTTCGCATTACCAGAATCAAAAGCTTATATTCATATGACAAAAAAAAAATCTTTTGAGATTTCTTAGCTTAACACAAATTGAAAGGAAATCTGTATCCTTCTGAAAGAAACTCTGCTTAGGTATTAACTACCATAAACAGTTAATATTAGAGAATTTTGGTAAAGCTCCATCATGTAGAGTTCTCTCATGTAGGGATTGATTGTAGAAATTACTTTGATCCTGATTTTAGTTTAAAAAAAAAAAAAAGCTCAGCAAGGTGAATGGGCTTGGGAATAGCAGGAAGTTTTTCCCAGCAAGCTCAACCCTGAAGCGTGCAAGGCCAGCGAGGAGTGCCTCAGTTGGAAACAGCTGGCAGCATCATTGGCTACAGGGAGTGTGGAGGGACCCTCTTGACAAGGATGCACAGCAGCCAGGCAACAGGCACCAGTGGTTTCCTGTGATGTTACCCTGGTAAGGCACACCAGCAGCTCCAAAAGCACTCCTTGTTGAAAGAAAAATATGGGTTTTCAGGCAGAGTTAGATCAGCTAATTCTTCTGATGAACTAAATAGTTCTCCAAAAATTAATATAACACAGGAAGCCTGTAAAGCCAGAAATTGATTTTCATATCGATTTCCTCACATCAGATCACCATAATCAGAGGAAACTGCTGTGCAGAAACTCACTTTGCTTGTGGCCTTCCAGGAAGCATGCAAAAGTTCTGTCAGGCTGCAGTAGGCATCTTGCTATGGTATTGCAGAGCTTATTAAACCCCTTGAATTTGCACAAAGCTACAAAAAGTCAATAATTATGTCCAATGAACCAACAAGCAGGGTTCTAAGCAGATTAGTGACACAGTGTTTTTCCTAGACTCTATGAAATTTATAACTTTGCAGTTTAATGTTAACTATTGGATAGAGATACACCCATAGATCGTTTCAGATGCATATTAAAAAGACATGCAAGGTTTATAAGGTTTCAAAGGGAAAATGGTGAGAAAATTGCAAATCCATAGGAAAACAGGTAGTTTTATGCCCTTATGCGAGCTTAATATTTAGATTTTTAGGGCTACTTAAAGATTTTATGTCACTAATGAAGTAGTGAGACAAATGAAAGCAACTCCAACAAGGTATTTTAAAATAAATTTTTATTAAAATTGTTCAGAAATATTTGTGAATATTTGTCAGAAGAAATCTTTCAAAAAGCCTTTTCAATGACTGAGTAGAATACAGGAAGCACAGTAACTCAGAGAAGGCATAAAAATAAACTATAATAATGAAAAATGATTAATAATTTAGGTAGGTTAGTGTTTTGTAAATTATACAGAAAGGCAGTTCAAAGAAACATTTTAGTAAACCTTCAGAAACTCAGATGAAAGTCATTAATGATTTGCAACATTTGTTATTTATAATGACTACTGTTACTTGAACCTTTCCCTGTAGCAGATTTCCCCTTGGAAATATCCTCATACTTCCAGGGCTGATTATAAACACAAATAAAGTAAGCACTTGGTATATCTCTAGTAGCTTGCACATCAATTTCCTCTGATTCTGGTGATCTGAAGCCTTATGAGAGGCAAGTGCATATCTCCTCATGCTTCTGGAATTGATGGATTTCAAACCACAAATCAGAGGAGCAATGCACATAACTTCTTATGGGTACAGCATTTTGTTAATTGCCCTCACTCTCTCCATCGCTGCTTTCATTGCAGCACTTGGAAGTGCAAAACAAGCAATCTTACCAGTGTACTGAACCAAAAATCAATGTGCTGTTGGTGGTTGCAGAACATGAAATCTGAACATATTATTTTACTACAAGCTGCCTTTCAGACCTCTTCCCCAACACTCCTCATTAAACAGGAGAACTGCCAGGTCTGTCTCACTTCAAGGGAAAGTCACTGTTTTGCATAAAGTTTAAGAATCAATGTTACAGCACCTTCTTTGTGAGAAGGCTTCACACACTTTGAAATTGTTCTACTATCTATGCTCATGTTAATTCATTGTGCTCCATGTGAAAACATTTGTATACAGGAAGAGAGGGCAAAATAGAAGCGTAAATACTCACACCATCTTATCAAATTATTAAGGAGAGCCTGTTTGGTCTCTAATAGGAATCATTTAGATAAATGCATCTACTTACTAAGAGACCCACATCACTGGATAATTCCATGGCCTTGAGGGGAAAGCTCACCAGCATTACCAGTTTTCTGATCATCAGAAACTGCCAAAACAAGGAGCAGGTAGAAAACACACCTTTCTTTACCTTTGTCCTACTCCACCCTTGTTCTAGTTTGGGGGTTCAGGTTTTCAGGTTGTGGGTTTTTAAACAATTATTTTATTCATTTTTTAAAATTAAATACTACATTGATCACCATTTTTGATTAATTTGGATCATCTACCATTTCAAAAGAAACATCAGTGATTGCAATGAACTTGGCTTATGCAAAATCAAGCATTCACATAATTCATGCATTCAGCATTCTGTGCTATGAGGGCCTGCCTTTTTCTAAGCCTTGCTATGTTCCACTCTGCTGGTATGAACCCCATGACTTCCAGGGACTGGAAAATCCCAAATAAGCACAGAAAGATCTAACAGAGTATGAAAGGGAGACTAAGAAAAAAATATAGAATCCATCATTCTTCTTTTAAAAATTAAATGGAAAAGAAAATTAGCCAGACACCTTACATATATTCATTAGTTCGGGAAAAGAAAGAAAGAAAAAACAAAAGAAAACTACAAAACTTCCAGAGGTGGTTTAGCACTTCATACATACATACATACATACATACATACATACATACATACATACATATATGTACTTACTTATGGATGTAAGTATACTTATATATACTTACATACATATATATATACATATATATATGTGCATATATGTATATACATACACACACAAATGAAATCTAAACACTGAGGAGTGATTGCCTAACTCAACATAGAGAACATAAAGAAGGAAATAGAGGATTGTTTCAGTTTGTTATTTTACTTATAATGAGCCACTTTTAACTCCTGTCCCAAGCCCCTGGCTGCTCTAGCCCAGCCCTACGGAAGCCTTGGCCACAGCAGAGCACCAAGCCACCTGCAGCACCCTGCTCCCTTTTGTGGAGCTGCCAGCATCCTGTCCAGCCCACAGAGGGTACTGCTCTGGGGCTGGGTGCCAGTCCCATGCAGGTGGGGATATTCCTATGGACTCACTGATGATACCTCATTTCAGTACAGGCATCAGTCTGATGAAGGGAAAGGACAGATTTGTATGAACAACACCTCTTCTGTTGCTTGCTTGCTTGTTGAAATCAGTGAGTTGAAGCACTGGGAGCTGCTGAGGAGAGATTACACTTATCACAGGTGAACCAGGAGAGGGCTGTGAGAAGAAGATACCAGAAAAGACTCCTGGGGTCAAGGTCATAAAGAAGGTTTGCTTTTGCTATCACCGAGTGTTCCTGTGTGCTTTCAGACAGCTCGGGCTTTTCTGTTTAGAGGCACATTGGTTATAGGAGTACAGGGAGAAGAGAGATTTGAGAGTGAGAAGGTTTTCCTGATTGCTTTCTGCTAAGTAATGAGTATTGATATGTTTTTGTTTCAGATGCCTCAGGGATAATAGAGCTTTAAGAAATGGGTGGATTTCAGTTGCCTGTTTGCTTTACAGCTATCATTGAGAATTTCTTTTTCTAAAAAGGGGGGAAAAAAAAGGTGCTAAATGTGCCTCAGGAGAGGTGATGGAAAATATTATGACACTAGTCAAGATGATTGCAAACACGGTGAGGCTGAAATGTGTTCAGCTGACCTAACTAAGCATGAATAATATATTGCTTCATTTGACTACAATATTTCTGGTCAAATTCTGAACATAACAAGGTGATTTCAATAACCAAGTTATTGTACTATCAGATAGTAACAGTTGAGATGTTATGAGAAAAATATGTTAAAATATTACATTTCTAAAGAAACAGTACTAAGCATTGTGTTTTAAAACAGTCTTTCTTATAGGGAAAGCACTTCTCTGTCTCTAATAAAATGTTGTCAGAGACTGTAGTTTTTTTTAATATCGCAAGAAAAGAAGATTCCTCCAAATTGCAAACATCAGAGGAGATTCAAAGGTAACAAATGCCAAGGGAAGGAGCAGGGAAGATGTTCATTTTAGCAACAGATTACAATTACAAAGTGATCACACCATTGATCATACTGATTTCTACTATTGCAACTATACTTGTAAAGGTATTTTACTTATATAGAAATTATCTTAAATAGCTAATCTAATACACAAAAAGAATATTCACCAACTACCAAGCCGCAATAGCTCCAAGACAAATTACTATTATAGGACTTTATGTACTTGTGTCTTCCCTCTCCAACTGTAAAGCGAGAGGTAGGAAAAAAGTATGCTGGAAAGAGCAGCTGAATCTTGTCTTAAAGGCTGGAGAGACAGAATAGGCTTTTCTTTTGTTTATGTATCAGAATCCTGGGAAAAGGCAAACAAACATCTCTTCTGGAAATCTACTGTTTGTGCATGTGTTCTGTTTTTTTCACCAAAATTGTATGTGGCTCTTTTATATTTTTTTTCAGTGTGAAGAACAAAAACCAGCCATTGTTTTCCTAATAACGGAAAATAATTGATTGAAGGCTAATTGCCTTCAATAGACACAGATTTATATTCTTTTACCCAGTGTTATGAATCCGGTATTTAGTCAGGTGAGACTACATTAGGAGAGTTCAGACTGAGCTCATAGTAAGTTAATAAAACAGTGAACATTTACTTCTAAAACTTGGATTCTAAGCTATGACTCTGAAATGGGTTCTATATGCCTATGACAAATACTTTACATGCTACATTAAAACACGTATGCATGAAAATAGTCAGTTGAGCAAACATGTCTTAAAAGGCATTGCCCAATAAAAGCCCAAGTTATTATCCACCTACAATAAGCAGAAAAAAGATCTTTTGTTGTTATTGTAAGATGATTTAACAGATTCATATGAACACATTTAAATGCAAATCAAAATTTATTCATGTAATTGAAGTTTTGACATTATGGTGTACACATCTCTTTTTTTAAGGTGATTTATGCCCGAAATTTGAAGAAAAAATTGCAATACCTTTGGGTTTAAATCCTTGGTGTGAAGAATGTGCTTCGGAGCTGGACAACAGTGAAGAAACACAACTATGGAATATATCCTCTAGAAACCTATTGTTCCTGCACATGTTCTATTTTTTCACCAAAAGTGTATGTGGCTCTTTAGGCTGCATGAAGAATGCAGAACAGCCATGTCTTCGTAATAGATGATAATTGCCTTGAATAGATATGCAGTTCTCTCCTTTTGCCCTTTTTTGTTATCAATTCAGGATAACAGGCCTGTCCTTCCCATTCTCCATCTGTAGATTTTACACATTGAAGTCAAGACAACTACAGAGTAGAAACAACTTAAGTGCATGTACATTTTTGGGAACAGTCCCAAAAAACAACAACATAGACATTTTTCTCATTTGGTGTCCGAAAAACATAAAAGTGGTTCTTTCATATGTAAAATTTTAAAATACTTATCACTTATGAAAGTTACATATTTACTGAGCTAACATGACAATCAGTGCTTGCACTGTAAGCTTTCATCCTGCCTTCCTGCCTTCCCAGTTACATTATGCGTGCGCACACTCTCACAAGCACCACGTCAAATGGTCCAGCAACTGGCTGAAAGGCTCTGCCAGGAAGGTTTTGTTGCTGAACAGCTGCTCTCCTCCTTTAGTGTATTCATGAGCCTGCCAACTTCTTCCTTGTCTGACAGTGAATCTGTTGTGCACATGAAAGAGGTGTGGCACTCCTCTCCATCTCTGAGCACGTGAATAAGAGAAAATACAGTGTTTACTAAACACTAGGTATCATCACTGCCGTTTTGTTTTCTTATAATCTAATCCTTCTTTACCAAGTTTCGTCTTAATAACACTGAAAGGGAAACAGTCATGTCGAGTGATAGATGTATTTGTGAACTCTACACCTTATTACATCAAACAACTAATACAGCACCACATTACTTTTGCAATTAGGGGAATTTTTCGTAAAACAGAAAATTAAACACAGTTCAATCATTCTGGGTGCTATGAGATACATCAGGCATTTAACCTTTATTCATAATTTTAATATAGACTTCCCTATGTAAATAATTTAAATTAGAAAAGCTACAATGATTATATCCTGTTAAAAAAGCAAGATTTTTTTAAAAATCAGTTACTCTTCAACATTCACATGTCATGTTCAAATTTTGTGCACTATAGCTGTAAGGAAAAGTAAGTACATTCCTTGAATTCCTGCTCACAAAAGTCATCTCTTCTCCTAGGATGCTTTTTGAACTTCTATTTGGCCTGGCAAACAAATCAGATTTTTTAACGAAAAGAGTAAAATTATGCAGGAAGTGGTTTACAGGATGAAAAATTTTAATAAATATTATTTGCTCATAAAATATATGGAAGGAATTTCAGAATTGCTAAATGTAATTTAATATAGTCCAGAAGTGAAGTGATTAATATTTTATAGAAATGTCTGTATTTCGAGACACATTAATCACACAGATTGCATTCAGAAAACTGACAGGTTGATTTTGCTCTTTGCTTTAAAAAAGAACATTTATTCTCACTTTTCTAGAAGTATCATTTTAGCTTTGTCTGAAAAATAAAAGTAACAGTTCATTTCTATTTCAAGTTAAATGCATTACCTGAAGGACTTAAAGAGTTGATAGGACAGCTAATGGTTACCTCATTTCAGAAGCTTGCCAGCAGCAGGGCAGGCCATTTTTGCTGAGAAATACCCTACAGGAATCCATTAGTGCCCTTAGTCTCAACTGGGTTCAACTAAGTCTGCTGTTTAGTCAGTGGGATGTTTGCCAATATCTCCACTAGGATCCAAATTTCTCCCATGATGCACATATATGATTCATTAATATAATAAGATGCAAGCAGTGTGTGGCAAATAATCTCCAGCAGAGCTGAGCCAAACCTATATCTAGAATACAGACAGAAGAAGAGTTCTTTCCCAGGTACTTACAAGGTTTCTTACACCACCTTACATCAGGGTGTGCAACCCATTTTGGCCAACAACAGAAAAAAACAATTCTTTTTCCACTGTCAAAAACACTTTCTCCACTAGGAGAGGTGACTAGATTCTCTTTCCAAAGTTACAACATTCAACAGTTACTTGAGAAGTCGCTAGTATTCTAGTTTATCCATCATTTAAATAAATGTAATCTGTCAAGCCAGCCAAAGGAGGTGTTTGTTCCACTCTGCCCTGCACTGGTGCAGCCTCACCTTGAATATTGTGTGCAGTTTTGGTCACTGCAATATAAAAAAGACATTAAGCTGTTGGAGAGTGTCCAGTGAAGATGGTGAAGGGCCTGAAGGGGAAGTCGTATGAGGAGCAGTTGAGGTCACTTGGTCTGTGCAGCCTGGAGGACACTGAGGGGACACCTCACTGCAGTTGCAGCTTCCTTGTGATGGAAGAGGAGGACAGGCACTGATCTCTTCTCTGTGGTGATCAGTAACAGGATGGGAGGGAATGGCCTGAAGTTGTTTCAGGAGAGGTTTAGTTTGGATATTAGAAAAAGGCTCTTCACCCAGAGGGTGGTTGGGCACTGGAACAGGCTCCCCAGGGAAGTGGTCACAGCACCAGCCTGACAGGGTTCAAGAAGTGTTTGGACAATGCTGTCAAGCACAGGGTGTGTGCCTGGGGTGTCTTGTGTAAGAGTTGGACTTGATGATCGTTGTGTGTCCCTTCCAACTCAGCATATTCTGTGATTCTGTGAAGTGTTTGATTCTCCTGTGTCAGGCAAGGTTTCTCCTTGGTTCTTGTTAGTTCTCAAAAATACCATAGTCATCTTCTTAATTCTTCTTTTAAAAATGTATTTTGAAAAAATCTTCCAGAAGAATGTTAATCTGTGGTGTGTTTTGAAGCACAATGATCTTAGAGCATTTCAGTAACGTATATATTGTTCTTATAGTCTTTTACATTTTAATCTAAATATCTGTAGTTTAATTCAGTTAAGACTATTTGTTTATTTCTATGCTATGGTCTAACTGAGCATTGTTTACTTCTTCTCATTCAGGTCCCTTGACTCTTCATGCTACAAACAGAGCACTTGATACGGATATACAATTTTCATTTTATTTCTTTGAAATGCAAGCTTTTTAACTTTCTTTCCTATTTTCTAATTAGAATTCTCCAATACATGCTCCCTGGGATTGAAGAATTAGGTCCAGGCCTGGCATTAAAAAGTGTAAGCCCAGATCTAGACACAGTCAGCTTGGGAATTGCTGCAAAAACTCACTAGCACTTCCTCAGGACTCAAAATGGTGCATAATTCTGATCATTAAGCCATTCTGACAGTGGCACTAGTAGCATTGTAAATTATTCAGAGATAAGACAAAGTATTAATTTATAAGGCTATTTCCTATTGCTGGGATTTTAAAGTGAGGTAGTTCAGTTGTTCAAAATCTCTTGCTTCTCCCCACAATTAAGATTTTTAAGTGTTTTGATGTCACTTTTGATATACCCTGAAAATAGTAAGGGTTTTTTTTATATGGTGCATTTTGGAAATAAATTAATGGACAGGTAACAGAAATACAATTGTGAAGAACTGCTTGATGTGAAGGTTTCCTCAGTTCATCCCCATACACTGAGGGTCCTCTGACTGCTTGCTGCTCTTGCACTTTAATATGTTGGCAGAGTTAGCAGAAATTGCAGAAGTGGTACTAGGGAAAGCCAGTACAAAGTAATGTAAAGAAACCTGCTTATGCTGTAAATTAAACTTCTGTTTTCCTGAAAACAGAAACAGTAGTTGCACCGACCACAACATAGACCAAAACCCTCTGATTGTCAAATCCAGGTCTTAGGACCCAAACTATTAAATTCATGGATCAATCCATATATTACAAAGAAGCAATGACTTAAAGTTACGTGACAAGTATTTTAACAATACCATGAGGCATCAGCTTGCAAATGACCATGAGACCATCCCTGTCATAACATTTAGTCATTTTGGACTAAATTAGCATTTCATTTTAAAAGATCAGATGTTACTGCGGATGAGTAAAGTAAAGCTATGTTCCAAAGTTCTCCAAACAAATTTTAAAGTTTTTTCAACAAGTATTTCTTCTAAAATGCTAATAAAAATCGGATTTCTAGTGGGATTGCTGAAGTCCTTCAAGGGTCTATGCTGAACAAAGAAAACTTATCTTTATAAAGAATAAACATATCACAAAAGGAATTTTTATTCTTGTTTTTTATCACCTCCAAAAATTATACAAGCCTGTAAAACCACATTCTGATACTGTCACTTCTAGCAGGTTTTACCCAGTATTTGACATTGACATAGTTTTCACAACTTTATTTTCAAAAATAGAAGTAGTGAATGTCTCAAAAAAGAAAAAAAAAATTGGCTCAAGCATAATCTGCCAAAGACGGCAGCACAGAAGTACACAGGAAAGAGCAAAACACTTAACTGAAACTTTATTTGAACTCTAAGTAGGACAATGTCCTTTTATTTGTCAAAAAAGTGGTTAGCACAGGAATTTACTATCTCCTCCTCATAATCTGCCAGGTAAATAATAGGAAACATTTTCTACTGTCCCCAGATTTCTAGAAGAAAGTGCATATTCCTTTTGTATGAGGACTTTTCGGCCATGATGCAGAAATGTAACCTTTTTTTGCTCCTACTTATGGTTTTTATCCAAGTTAAAGCCTCCTATCATTACAAAATGCTCAGTTGCTGCTTTGGAGAGCATTTCACCTGGGATTCAGGCAACTGGGTATTTTTCATTTCAAAGAATGTTTTGGTGCAGCCCCGTGGCCTGGCAGTAGGGTTCTGTCTGTGACCTACTGTCACAGCAATATTTTTCATGTTGAATTCTTCAGTCTACTAAGCCTGGATTGAAGGGGATCTCAAGGTGCACAACTGACAAAGCTAAGGAGACTTTCTGGCCTTGTTCCAGGCACTCCCTGGAAGGCAGCAACCAATGGCTTCCCCTCCTTCCAGAAGCTAACTGAGGTCAAACAAGCCCCTGCACAAGCTAGAACTCTTCCACAAAAGCAGAAAAACTACAGATCTTGCAACTGATCATGGAGTGAATGACACTCATGGTTTACTGTTCCATCCCCAAAGTAATCTTGACAAGTCCCCTTGGTGGGGATAGCAAAGAGAGGTAGAAAGTTGCCTTTGGAGCATCTCAGGATTCCTTCATCCCAAAGGTACCTGTAATAGCACATTTAGAAATGCATTGGAAATACTTTATGTCATTTTTAAGTGCACTGGGAATCTGTCAGGAAGATGTGGAGATTGCATCTGAAAGGTCAACAGACCTAAACCATTCTTCTTTTTTAATCGGGACTTCCTTACCTGGCAAGATGTGACTTAGAAAAAGGATCAAGGTTCATGGCAAATAATGTCTGAATACAAGTTTTAGTGCACTGGTCTAAGGTAATCTTTGTACAGGCAGGGAATTACCCTCAATTATCCACTCTATCTGACCCTGCTTTAAGCAGGACATTGTTCCAGACCAGGTCTAGACATCCCTTCCAAAGTGTATGATTCTCCAATTTTACAAATACACATCAGTGTAATAACATTGCTAGCTCATCTGAACTCAAGTTTGTAATGAAAGTATTAGAAAATCTATATACCTGTTCAGAATTTGCATTCTGAATCAGAAAGGCTTTGGAAATGCATTGCAAGCTTGAACAAAAGTTTGAAAAGCTTGTGTTGCTCTGTATGTTTTACTTCTCCATCAGAATAAGAGCTTGCTTATGTCTTGCTTATGCTCTCTATTTGCTTGCACTGGACAAGACTTGTATAGTAAAGGACCCCCTTAGTCTTGTAATTAGGAGAATTCTCAAGAGAGAATAGTGATTACAGGTTGCTGATGTTTTTATTTTAATAATCGATTCGTTTGATGTGGTGTCTGTGCTATGAAAGGAGCTGAAACCAGATAATACTGTTCTCTGGTCTCAAAAAGTCAATGAATCTGGCCAATACAATTCAACATCGAAAGATTCTCAGCAATCAGCCACAAGTGCTGAATCAGTTGTTGCAGGAGACTAGAGAAAGTGTTTCTCTGTTGATTTTTACATCCAAAGTTCACCCTGTCAGAATCATATCTCAAGCTTTCATTTCCAGAGAACAAAAATACAGTACAGTGCAGATAGGAAATCATCCAGAAGAATAAAAGATTTATTTTGTGACTAAGCGTTGTCACAAAGTAATAGTGGCAATAAATATTTACAACAGACTAGTCCGGCAAAGACTTGACAGTCCATGCCAGCTGGAGACTTTGCTTCACAGCAGAGTTATGGAATTTCACACTCTACTTCGATTTATTCATGCAAAAATGACTAACATTACCATTGCACCACAGGACTTCATTGCATTTTACTGCAGATATTTATATTCATTTAGCTTTGTTCATTATTGTGACAGTGTAATGTATACTTTTGAATATATTAATCACAGCTGTAATGGGACATAAAGGAAAGAGAATATGTTCCTGTAATAATGTATTGGAAGTTTAATTTCAATTTAATATGCTCTAAAATCAGACAAATTATATATACAAAGCATTTAATTAAACTGATTACTCTGGCTATACCCATTCTATCTCTTTTAACAGCACACAGATGCGTATATCATTTGCCAGACTCAGTCCAGTGCCCTGGCCTTGGCAAAGCCCATAATAATGTCCATCTCGTGCTTTGGAGGGAGCACCATGAACTATCCCACAGGTCTTTACAATTTACAAACACAAGTTTTTATACTCTGCAAGGCTCAGTAAACTCTGCGGCCGTGGACATTGTTGTGTAAAGAGTAAGGATAACTTTTCTTTTGTGTAAAGAGGAAGGAAATTTGACAGAAAATAAACCCCCTTGCATTCCAGCTGGTCCTCAGATGTCAGAGTGGCTGGGCATCACTGGGTTTACATTCTGAATGACAGCCAATTCAACACTAAGCAACAGAAATGGAGAGCCAGTGTGGCACTGTAGGTCTGGTCATGTGCAATAAGAACTACCACGAATATGGATTCACAAAGAATGTGATGCACTCTGAGCCTGGTCGCGCCCAAAGGACTCTCACAGCCAGACTAGAAGTCCAGTCACATTCAATATCTCTCACATCCAGGTGCAAAATAGTTTATTGAGCAAGAGAAATGCAGGTTCTTACTGTACTGCTGGTGATACACTCTCTGCAGCAGCTCACATGAATACATGAAATATAAATAATAGAGCCAGTGACAAATACATTAAATTGCAAGATGACTATATAGTACTGCAAGTTTGACCACAAACACAAGCTTGCCTTCTGAATTTCCTGAAGAAGCACTCAGTATAGCCAATTGTTCAGGTCCCAGGCAATGAGCATAGGCATCCATATGGGAAAGGAGATAGGTACAGCCCATCAGCTGTCCCAGGACACAAAGGTGGAGCCCCCTCTCTTCCCCTTCCCCACTGAAGCTATATTTATATTGTTTTCTTTGAGGGAGGAGAAAATGTAAAGTTGCAATTGATGTCATTTCATGTTTAGGTGGAATTTTAGTGACCTTAGTCACATAAAAAGCATGTAAAAGTTTTTACTTTATTAGCATATGCAGGGCATGAAAAGTAACATGTATTTTGGAGTTATGGAAGCAAAACCCAGCACGTGGTCATTCCTGTGATGCCATTACCTGCATTGTTTTAAACAGATTATGACTGCAACACCTCCGTGCTGATCCTTTATTTCATGCCTCTTTCAGAGTGGTACACCAAGTTCCTTCAGTGTTCCTGACCCTACAGTGTGCAGACAGTTTGTTCCTGGCAAACTATAGCCAATACATGCATTCCTTCTTGCCAAACTTTGTTATTTGGTATTTCCCCAACAGATATTTCCTGTGATCGCCCCAGTGTGCTTTATATAATCTAGATCTTTTTTTTACTGTCCTTCAGGCTCCATCCTGAAACTGAGGGGCAACCAACCTACATTAGGGCCATCCTCCCATCTCCATCAGATGTATAGGCAAAGGGGAGAGATCTAGCATGCCCCACCTGATCCATACCTTTGCACAGGAGAAGCGCACACCTGCCTCTCTCTGTATACCAGGCTTTAAGTGTAGTCCAAAGTAGTCTCACCTTTGCAGAGGGCCAGGCACAAACAAAAATAGATAGCAGGAACCATACAGCACTCCAGCCTTGCCACGGCCAGAAGTCTTTGTTAGCTAGTGCTGAGCCTGGACAAGGATTAAACTTCCTCTCTGCAGAAAAACTGAGGAATGTACTTTCACATCTTACCACTTGAAAACAACACCTACAGCCAAGTTAGCAAGCCAGTATAGGATGTCTGCACAGGGTGCTTCAGTGTTTTCTCACTTTCAAGTGGCTCAAGTGCCATGAGCAGCCATACTAATCAAGTTCACCTTCTCCTGTCCAAGTGTTCAGCTCCTTTTCACCACACATAAGGTGGCACTCCTTTCACGACAGCAGAGAGACTTTCCTGATTCCAAGTTACCTGCCTGCCCTGCAGATAGTACAGTTCTTGAACTATGAACCATATGACCCTAATCTTGTCAGTCAGGGTCCACACACCAAGTTACCAACAACACTGCCTTCCCAAACTTCCTTATTCTCAGAGGATACACATTTGTGTACTAATGGAGTGCTTTACCAAGGAAGGACCTGGCGGCATGAGGATCTGGGAGACAAATGGGTGGGACATAGCCCTTATCTAAGCCTGGCACATAACCCTGCTGTTGTCCTTTTGCCTGAGATCCCTTCCACAGAAAGAATGCAGCAGTTGCCAATTTGTCCTGCTGTCCCAATGAGTGGCAGGAAAGCCCTTTTTCCTTCCTAGAATTATTAAATATTGTGCAGAGCCATACCTTGTTTAACTAGCTGTCAATGCAGAGAAGTGACCAGAATGTGACAAAAATCATGAGTAGATAATCCTCAGGGGGAATGATACTGACTTGTGCCTCAACAAGTCCATGAGTCAAGCCAAAGCCAGAAGGGGGAGGTGCCTGAGAGATTGTCTGCTTAGGGTGGGGAGGGCCTGATCAGAACCAGATCACGCCATGTAATCATAACAGAGTTCTGCCAGGTGATTGTTTACCAGTCTGAATGGTGTGTTTGCTTTCAGCAGTTACGTAGGACAACTTGAACATGCTGCCATGGCAGCTAATCCAGGCTGGTATAGAAAGGGGAAGGAAGGTTGTGTGTACAAGTCACTTGCAGATGGCTGGGAAGGTATATGTCCCTTGAGAAAGAAATGCCTTCCAACACTGTATTCATAAACTAACTGGACACAGGACTCAAAGGTATGCTAAGTCTGCTGATGAAACAAAGTTAGGAGGAGCTGTTGACTCCCTCGAAGGCAGGGGGTCTCTGCAGTGAGATTTAAACAAATCAGAGGGCTGGGCAATCACCAACCATATGAAGTTTAACAAGGGCAAGTGTTGAGTTCTGCAGCTGGGATGAGGCAATCCTGGAAGTACAAGCAGACTGGAAAATGAGAGGCTGCAGAGCAGCTCCACAGAAAGGGATCTGGAGGGTCCTGGCTGAATCTGAGTCTGCAGTGCCCTGGCAGCCAGGAGGGCCAACCCTGCCCTGGGGGGCATCAGGCACGGCATGGCCAGCCGGGCAAGGGAGGGGATTGTCCTGCTCTGCTCTGCACTGGGGCGGCCTCAGCTTGAATATTGTGTCCAGTTTTGGGTGCCACACTCACCAGTATAAGAAAGACATTAGATAGGAAGGATTAAAAGGATATTAGAGAGCATCTAAATGGGGGCTACAAAGATGGTGAAGAGTCTGAAGAGGGAGCATACAAAGAGCATCACAGAAGTCATTTGGAAAAATGAAAAAACATCGCTGCTAAAAATGGAGCATGATTTTTGCCTGATTGCAAAAACAGTCTGCCCACAAACTTCAGGTCAGACTTGTCTATCTCTTGCCATGTGCCTGCTGATACGTTTCCAAACTGGGCTTTAGGTTATGGATGTCAGCTGGACAGTAGGAAGAGAGCACGTTTGATCCTGAGAAAGGACAGATTATTCTGCTTTTCTGCTCTCATTCCTCATCATGGGGATGATTTGTGTTTGCCAGAAAGAACTGGCAAAGGTAATGAAATGTTTGCTTGAAGTGAAATAACACAGGAACCTATAGCAGAATGCTGTTCAATCACAACTGGAATCAGAAAGGCCTTCAGAATAACTGTATTTTGTTTGAAGAAAGCCATGTTAATTTCTTGTCTACATGATAGGCAGAGCTGTAGCAGAGCTCCAGAAAAAAACAAATTTCTATTTTTTTGCTGATGTTATATACACAAGGTATCAAAAACACAGCACCAAGAAAATCATGGTATTATGTGAAACCAATCCATATAAATCTTTTATATTGTATGTATCCTCCCTGGGATGAGTAAAAAGGATATGTGGTATGTATTGCTGAATGGAATATTCTTTTATATTTATTCACTAGCAGACAGGTAGAGCATACTGAATTTATAAACTGAATTTTGCTTTTCAGGCTGGTGAGCTCATAATAGGTATGTAAGATATGTCCACTGTAAAGATACTGGAAACAAACTTGCAACATGTCTTACAAATATGGTTTTGAAGTTAAGAAAAGTATGGAACAAAACTGTACCTTTTTCAACTTTATGTTTATTAATTTTCACCAAAGTTGTTTTTTTTTTTTTTTAAAGGGTATGAATAGTTTTCTGGACATTCAAAAAACTGATGTGGCTCAGCTGTATGACATTCCAGTTAGTAACAGTTATGGTTGGGGAGTGGGGGGGGCTGGTTCTTCAGATACTGTTATAATCAGGTAACATATTTATAACAGTATAAGTAGTACTTTTTGTAGGCTAGCTCTAAATAGCTGGCAATTGACACAGTAAACTCTTGACGATGATCTTGAAATTTCCTTGAAGTTGGCTCTATCAGAGAGAAAAAAAAAATTGACAGAAAGAGAGGGTTCAGAGAGGGGCTAGAGAAAAGAAACTAAATGAAAGATGAGCGATAGTTGGTGCAGGAATCCTCCAGAAAAGTTGAATGCTGGATTCACTGACCTGCTCCTCTGCTTGATTCCAACCTTTTCCCTGAAAAGCCCCTGAATTTTCCCATGTTTTCTATTGCAAAGACAGGAACCCCGTTAGCTTCTGCTTGTAGACTCTTCATTAGTAACATCATTCTGATTGCATTTGCAGTACTTTTGTCATGATAGAAGGTAGCATAAAAATGAAATGCAGAGGAGAGACAATCCCCTTGGACAGGTCATTGTAGATTCAAGACATTAATTTTCTTTCTTCTAAGGAAAGAATTTTGTTTTTCAGATGCAGCCTTTGATTCTTCTCTACTGAAGTAAACTCTCACAAATTCAAGCATTAAACATTGAACTTAGAGCCACACTATCTGTACAGGATAGTTTTTTCTCTACCACATGCTTAATTTTATCATTAAGTTCACTGATACTGGTTGGGTTTTAATCTTTGGTCAGATTAGAACGTTTGATACAAAGTATTTTCAATTTAAATGGATTTCTATGACATTATAGAAAAATTTGCTCTAAGTGTTTATTGAGAAAGTCATAGATATTTCCCTTGGGAAATTTTTAGTAGCCTTCCAAATAATCCATCAATAGGATGTTCTTAATAAACATGATAGTTTATTCTCTTCTAGGGATTTCTTTCTAAGCTCTTCATTCAAGATGTTTCCAGAAGAGGAAGAAAGCTTTTAAAGCATCTACTCCCCCAGCACAACATTTATTATGACTAATATGTGCATAGTGTTCTGAATGATAAAGAAGCAACTGCACAGTGATTTGTTTTTTTCTTCTAAAAATATTTGCCATATTTTATTTCTAGTCACGTGTCTCTTTTGGTAATACTCAAACTAATGACAATGGTAACCAAATACCCCCACTGACTTCTACTAGATATTTTTCTAGTGATGATAAAAGTTATGCATATTTCCAGTTATCTAATTTAATATGCATTTTTAATCTCTTTACTGTATAACCACAACACTTCTTTTATTCACATGAACACTTTTTTATTGTAGTTTTTATTAGATTCTGATGGCCCTCCCCCCCATAGAGTGCCACTGTATTTACACTCCAAAATATGTGTAAATTTACATGCAGAAGATACATAGAATACATATCCCAGGGACTTCAGGGGTTTGTATTCAAATAAATTTTTCTTCATTCCAGGGGAAAAAATATAATAATAAAATCGTTAAAGGGTCCTTCAGGCAGATAAGTGTCTTCTAATTACATTTTTATATATATTGCATTGTTTTACTCAAATACAATCGATTTACATAGAGTTAAGTTCCTCAGTTAAATAAAAGCTCTGTGAAAGATTGTATGTATCTCTTCAGTCCTTTTACACATTTTCTTTCAGAGAAAGAAAACACAAACTAGTACAGCTTGTCTCTGTCACCACACTGTAGACAGGACAGGTGGCCAGAGCTTGGATCTCTGGTGAGAAGGGCGTCCCCCGCTGCTGCCGAGGGTGGCCCACACGGGCTGTGTGACAGCGCCGTGCTCTGCCACCTGTGCTGGCCAGCCCCCGGTGCTGTGGTGCTACAGCTGGCTGATCTGGCCTCACAAAAATGGCTGCAGATTCTGGGATTCAGACCATGACAATATCGTCACACAGGCTGAAGCCAAAGCTCTCTCACTGCTCTCATCCTGGCTTGCCAAGACAGACGACTCAGGCACGTGGGGAAGATTCTGAGCTCAAAACTAGTGCAACACACACCTGCTGCTACAGGCACAAGCACCAAGGAGCAGTGGACTTTGGCTCAGAGTTAATATGGAAAGTAAAGAACAGTTACTGGGTTTAGTGACTGCTGTCACACCTTATCTGTATGGTCTGTCCCTCATTACTTACATCCAGCCTACCAGCTCAGCAGCTGTAGGGTGAGTTGGGCTGGCTTCCTGCTTCAGCAGATGTCTGACTCAACTAAAGCAAGGCCTAAGCACAAAACAACTAAAATACTGGCAAACCAGTGAATTGTACTAAGTCACTTTTCAGCCTAATTTCATATGAAGGATGGAGTGGAAAAAGCACCTGGGGCAGGGAGACAAAACAGGACTGTTGTTTGTATCACCTGACTGTAGGTGAGCCGCCTGCTGTGTAACAGGCAGCAGCACCGCCCACTGAAGGGGGCCGTGAGAGAACTGCACTCACCATGTTTTCAAAGCACGGTTCTACAAAACCTTATCCCCTCCAAAACAAAATCCTCTAAGTTCAAGATGACCAGTCAAATAGCACAAATTTAGAAAAGACATTAGGTTGAAAAATTACAGAAATGTATTTACATAACAACAAAAGCAGAATCAAAATTATTCAATGGAGGCTTTTATTAAATAAATAAAGTGTATTTAAAGCCAAATTCTCATCCTTGGACAAAGCTGAAGTAGACCTAATAAATAATCTGGTAAACAGCATCTTCCAACTATGCTAAAATTTTCACAATCTGTTGCAACCTAGAGAGAAAACCAGTGAATTTGTATAGTAATAAATGGCATGTATGAGTGCAGATTCTTTCAACATGGCATCACCTACACATAGCACTCACAGTGCAAGGTGCTCCTGTCTCGGGGTCCTTGATTACACAGATAAACTTTCAATCTCAATATACACTTTTGGGTCACATGCATCCCACCATATTATTCAGAATTTTGATGAAACACCTCAGTTTAGCAATAAAAATCTGGTCACTGCCCTGGAGAAGAAAGCAAAGTTCAATTTCAAAAACAGACCTGGTAGAAGGTTGTTCTCTAGCTACTTTTTTTTTCTACTTTTTGGTTATTCAGAATATTTCTTGTAGAAGCAAAGAGTTGTTACAGAAAGAAGCTCATAATAATTCAGAAGCTTTCAAAAAAGGAGGAAGTGCCTTTCTTCTAAAACTGACAAATTTGGATCATGCAACCTTTTAGCATTTGATATTATCCTTCAGAGCAGTCTTTGTTCTGGAGAAAATATTCCATGAACACTGAATATTTTAAGATACTTCTAAAACAAAATAGAAATAAGTAACTATAGAAATTTGATGCAAGCGCCAGAGCCACAGAAAAACAAACAAAAACATTACTTCAATTCATGTTTACATCTCTTCAGTGGCAGGATAAAGAAATGTGTGGTTTGCCTTTTATTTCTAAACAAAGAAATCTTTAGATCCCAAAAATTACACCCCTTCAAAGATGTCCTTGTAATTTTTCACCACAGTGGCTGCCCACTGTGATTGTCAACATCAGAGCCCAAGTCATTAGACCCAGGAAAGCACTCCTGGCAGAAGGTTCTTGACTGATGTCCCACAGAAAGTCAGAGGTGACCTTCACCCAAGAGTTCCCCTGTAGATGACTGCTCTTTGGGACCATTCCATCAACTTTTACCTGGGCAAATCTCCCACAGACTTCCAGTGGACACGGTTTTATCTGCATAAGCACTTCAGGCCCAGGATCTGGATACCAGTATAATGCTTCACAGTGACCAGTGACCAGTCATCCATTCATGAGTTCCCAGTGTGTCTTTCATTATGATGTCTAGTCAGCAAGTCCAAGATCAATAAAGGTATTTGCTTGCCATTCAGTTTTACTACTATCGTTCTACGAAATATTTACTCTAGTTCCACTAATCAAACACATCTTGAAGAAAAATTGTGTATAGTAAAAACTTTGCTGACATAAAGGATCAATTTATAGGCATAGATAAAGGTTTATTTAGTCACCAGAGCATGCAGCAACGGTTTATGACTTTGGGGAAGATTTGATCCCAGGAGAAGTGCATGAGTGCATTGGTGTGCTTTTGGGAATTACAATCCCAAACTCTTCAGCTTTATTCTGCAAGGCCAGGTGATGTGAGTGGAAATGATGCTGTGATTCAGAACTGCATAATGAGAGCTGGGGTCTGTAAGAAAGCATTGCAGATTCTTTCTGTGACAGCCTTGTGTTGTCCTGGTTTGGGATTATGCTGCCAAAGAGTTCACTGCAGGTGTCCATACAGCTACATGCCACCATTGATACAGTGATGGATGTCAGTTCTTTGGTATTTCCAGCCCTCATCTTACTGCCTCCCTTTTGTCCCCTACCCTGTTTGAGCCATGAGCTTTGCATTTAGTCTTCATGAATACACTAAACATATAAAGATTGCAAATAATTTGAGAGCTTTTTAAGGCTCAACTATAATTAAGATTGGGGTAAGAATACTCAGTTGATTGATGCAGACTATATTGTTAAATGAGCTCTATTTCTATAGAGTGACTATGCACTCATATTTGCTATATGCATCATAAGTTAAAAATCTATATAATATTTGTGAGTAATTTCTTGATGATTAGAACCATTGAAGAAGAGAACAGGAGTGGGGAAACTACCATAAGCTCAGATGGAACTTCCCTTGTGACTGTGAGTATAGGCTCTAAGGACAAATTTTGGAGCCTCCTGAGAGGTGTGGCACCTCCTGTCCTGTAAAACTCCCACCACTGAGAAACTGTATGTGTTTTGTGGTGTTAGGTGTGCAGCAACACAGGAAGCAAAAATCACTATGGCTTTACAAAATGCCCATGTGCCTGCTTCCCAGTAAAATAACAGTACCAGACATGCAAATGCTTTAAAAACTATAATAGTACACTCCACAGTAAACTATTTAAGGCTTAAGTACCTGTAAAATCTTCCCTTCCTGCCCAATAAATTTTAGAAAACCTTTTAGCTACAGAGATGGATTTGACTCTATGTCGTAGCTGTCAGACCAGAGCTCATATTCCAGCCACATTGCAGTAAATTTTCCCTCGTGTTAGCCTTCATACTGACACTTTGATAAACTAGACATCCAGCTCTGTTGAGAAGTAGTGTGATAGTAATCTCTAGCAAACATTCACAAAAGAAAAAGAGAAGTAGGAACACTGTATTGCTTCCCAGCATTAGACAGAGCTCCTGCTAGAGACAGCTGGGCAGTTCATCGTACTTCTCTCTCCTTTGCACTCTCCTACTTTGCTTCTCAAACACACTTTTAATTTTGGGAATCAGAAATGCAGTGAGATGCAACCCATAATTTAGCATAGCATTAAAACAGGAAGTCTGAAATCAGTGGTATCCCTCATTCTTTGGCATAAATCAGGAGTATAAAGCTGGAAAATCAGACCCTATAATCACAATGAACCAGAAACACTGAGCTTAATCAAATCAAACCATATATATTCGAATTATTTTTATCAGTGATTCACTTGGCTTATTTTATTTTATTTTATTTTATTTATCTCTTATAATGGCTTTTCTTGTCAAATCATCTTCACTAATTATGTAGGATTTTTATTCAACCTACTGAGCTGAGGACCAGATCTAAAGTTATTTCTTTGGTTGATCATTGGTAATGTTTTTTTATTAAAAAAAATCTTTAGCTGTCCTTTCCTCAATGTGTGATGCAATCAAGCTCCTCAGGTGGCTTGTAGCTCTTAGCATGCTGTTAATTATGGCACGTGACAGTGGTGACAGACACACTCCCAAGCATCTTCCCATCTTCCTCTCTAGTGATGCACCCAACTGAGGTACTGTGCCACTGACTGCTTCAAATGTCAAAAATAAGAGAAGAAGAAAAGAAGAAAAGAAAATAGGAAAAAAGAGGATAAAAAACCATAGTGTGGATAAGTGTCTGAATAACTGTACATTTTGTGTGCTTGTTCCTTCTACTGCACCTTGTAAAAGATGAGAATAAAACCCATGTACAGATGATATAAGAACCAGTGTTTGTGGGGCTTAAGACTTATATTCTGAGTTTAAACTAATTTATGTATTTATGTGTTCTTTAAATTATTTTCTAACTGATAGAAGCAACACATCAAAACCATGAAAAATGGCTGCAGAGCAAAACCTCATGAAAACATCTGAAAATTGACTCAGCTGAATTTCCAGCTCTCTCATGTTTAAAAAATGTTTAAACATAACCGAAGATTCATGAAGGCACCTATTACTGAGCTTTTAACTATCTACATCTGTTGAGCATTTTTTAGTATCCCACTAGGGTCCAGATTTCCAAAAGGACCACAATTGTACCATTTCTAACAGAGGAAAAGCCCTCCAAATAAGATACCTTAGTCTGTACATGTGTGCATTCTTAGATGAAGGAATTCTGGAATTGATGTAAGTCTTTTAGAGTGTGTAAAGGAAATTTTAGAGTGTGTAAAGAAAACCATCAGGCTAGTTACAACAAACCTTGATCTATGACTGAAAGATTCACCATAGCTAACTTCACTTAGCCTGATACTTTATCTAAGTAACTTCTAACCATCCATCACTAGAGCAATAAATGACAAATGAAAAAAATACTTAAAAGGTAAGAAACATTTCATACTTTCCTCCAGTTAAAAAAAAAATATATAGTATTAAAATAACTCAAATCTCTTCTATAATTCTTAGATAATCTTGCTCCATATCTTCCCTGATAGGAAAGGGACCTTTATTAATACAACTCAGAAGAAATAAGACATCAAGATCTAAGACGCATGTCTCTCAAATTTGCTGCAAAATACTTTCCCCTGTTGAATCCTCAGATTGGAGTAAAAGCAGGATTCCCACCTCCTGTGTCTCCAGGTTGCAGAAGGAACTGTGAAGATGCCAAGGGAGGAAAATAGGAAGAAAAGGAGAGTCTTTGCTCCATGCCTACTCTTGCTCAACTGTTCCATCTCTTGTCAGAGATGTAGAGCTGGATTCTGATTTTAGTGATTATTCAATTAGGTCAAGGTAAGTTCACAGTAACTTCTCTGAAGGGCATGGAGAGTTCCTCTGGATAAAGAACCAGACACGCAATGTGTCTCCTTGCTGGCTGAAGAGAAGGGAAATAAAGGTTTGCCTGGCACTAAGAGGGAGAAATGGGAATGCACCTGTGGAAGGATCTTTTTGTTACTGCAGCAACTCCTTGACTTTCTGCCTCCCTCTGAAACTGAGACAGAGAGACACAATATAGAAAACAGCATAGAAAGGAAAACCATGAAAGTGTCTCCTGTTTTATCTTTAATTGACTAGTGAAGTCCATTTTCTAATTTTCATTATCTATGTATTTCACTAATACAGGCTAGTGAAGAATTTAAAGAATAAATGTATAAAATAATTAAATTTAATTACTCACCAGCTTTCATTAACATTTTAAATGCATAATTTTTATTATTTCTGAATAAATGCAGATGGGACAACATTTTTTCTTATTTTAATGTTCTCTGTGTAAAAAGCTAACAGGAATGCTTTTATTATTAAAAAAATATATTAAAAAGTTGATTATATAAAAAGTACCAAAATTTATGTGTATATCAATTATATCTGTGCTATGAGAGCATCTTTAATTGTTAAAGTAGAAATAAAATCTTCCCTGCCTCATTCAGATGCACAAGGGTTTCTAGCACTTGGGTTTCTAGCACTGAGATATAGGTTATTAAAAAATTATCAACTTACAAGAATAAAGCATAACAAAAATATTTATATTCTTTTTATGGTTGGGAAAGTCCTCTTAGCAGTCTACCCATTTACATAAGTTTAATAACTTCCAATTTAAACTAATTCTTCATTTGTCTTTAAATTCCAATAGGTAGATCTGAGGACAGTGGAATAAATTTTTCATATTCTGAGCCTGCTACAAGGAAGAACTCCACCTCACACTGCACCAGCTCCATGAAGGTTGCATGCTTGAACAGCATCTTGCTGCACTACATTGCAGAAGCCCCCATCTCCCAGTCCTGCTAATATGTCAGCCTGGGAGAGACTGAAAAAGTGATGAGAAATACAGCAACTTTTCAGTTGTGTGTACCCTAAGCCTTCTCTGAGTAATTTATCACCTCTGCAAAGACCACTCCTTTTAATCCCCTGAGCTAATGCCATGCAAAGAGCAGTCCTGTGTTGTTCAAGGGCTGTCTGATGCTCAGCCTTCAATGACCTTCAGGAGGGTCATCCCTTGACACCAAAACCTATCCCTACTAAGTGCATCCACACCTGCTGCAAGAACAGGAGTCAGTGTGGAGTCAGTGTCTTGTCACAGGAAGGAGCACCTTCCTGAACAGGCATCAGGCAGAGGTCATTCAGAGCTGGAGCCTGACCAGTGTGTGGGAGGAGGGCTCTAACAGGAACCAGCAGGTGAGGAGGTGGGCATGCATATGCATGTCTTTGATCACAATACCCTCTGCCAAAATGTTCATCCAGTACATGAGTTTTCTGTAGATTTTAGAGAGGCCTAGATTTAGAGTTTTGGTTTGGCTTTTTTTAATTATTATTTCCAAGATCTTCCTTGACCTGTAGACTTTCTGTAGTGTTTTAAATGCAGAAGTGTGGAGAGTAGGGAATGAGCTGGATTTTCCCTTCATAAGTACCCAGGATCCATCAAAAGGCCTTGCTGCACCAGGCAAATTAAATGGGTATGCAGTTCTCAGTAATATCTTATTAACAGCCATTGTATTTTTAAAATGTAAAAGAATCAGGCTAGTGAAACATACTTTCTATCCCTTTTGAAATTTTACTTAATCCTGTTTAAATTAAATTAATCTAGTTTAAATGCTGACGTAAAAGCCTCAAAAGGAGCCTCCAAATGCATTTTTATATCATAGCAATTATTTGGAGCAAAGCTATAATAATCCTTGTTCGTTTTATCATCAGGCTAGCAATTTATTATTGCTTTGCTCAAAAGGATTTTAATACAACATATAGAAAGGGCCCTTCATTTCTACTAAAATCATATTTACTAAATCCACCAGTTACTTTTGCAATTTTATTTAATAGGTTGCATTTTTTTTCTCCCAGTTTCAGAGTTCTATTTGCACATGTACTGTACATTGATATGAAACAGGAAAATAACAACTGACAGGCACTGTAGGATTGCAGTAATTATTTTAAAATAAGGTTGATTTGTTCTGCTGCTTCTTTCCCTGAGGCCAATAACTGGAGGCTAGTTATACTGAAATTCAACATGCCAGAGGAAAAACACCTGTTTCATATGATTATTCTCTATTAAGATACAATGAATAATTCAACATGGATAGTTTGAAAATTAGCATCCTTATCATCCTTCTCTGTTCCTAAGAAAGTGTCTGTAGAGGAAGAGAGAGGGGTCAGGTTGACCCAAAATATTGGCTGTGTCCTATCAGGTATGTTAGTCCACCCACTTTCTTACGCTTACCAAACACACAATTGGGCTTTTCCTGATCACTGAGATAGCAATGATACAGCTTCACTAGAATCATAGAATGGTTTGGGTTGGAAGAGACCTTTAAAGATCATCAAGTCCCACCCCTCTGTAAAGAGCAGGCAGGTCTTCAGCTAGGTCAGGTTGCTCAGAACCCCATCCAAGCTGACCTTGAATGCTCCCCAGGATAGCATGCTGCTGATTTTCTACATTGTATTGTTATATACATAGATGTAAGTGAGCTGAAAATACCCAGCTGAGCATGGTGATGGATTTGTGCAGTGGTCATTCCAAATAAGCAATTCTGAAGCTAAGGCAAAGTAATTAAGGTGAATTCTACAGTGATATGGTTAGTGTTTCATCTGAAATAATTTCCCATTTCACTAACGTCAACCAGTGAGTTCCTGTTGGGTGCAGTGGAACCTGGATAGATCAGTGATTAGCAGGTCAGTGATTCAGCATGTCTTCCAGTAATTCCTGTATTGCTAAAATTTCATGAAAGACAAGGTAGGTCTTGTGCATCAGCACCCCTTTGGGATTACCAAAGCTCAAAAGATTTTAAAGAACTCAAATATGCCAATTGACTAATAAAAAATTACGAGCATACGCCTTAAACGTATATCAAGACTGCTTAGCAGGTTGCAGCACTGGGCTTGCCTGAAATAAGAGAAAATTTCTTATCAGTACAAATATACATTTCTTACCAGTAAATACACATATTTATTTCTTCTCTAACAGCATGTGAGGCAAGTTGAATGTTTTCAGCCTCAAGGGTCTACAGAAAGAGAGAAAGAGAAGCTCTATTCATTATTAGCAGCAACCATAATAATAATTGTTTTACATCCTGTGACTTCTTGAGCACAAACTAAGCCATCCAGACTCTGTCCTCATTCAATTTTACCAAGTATCCTCCTGAAAGTCAGACTCAGCTGCCGTAAATATAAATCACCAGAACTTCCATTTCTAAAAGCTCATTCACTCAGAATATGACTTACAGGGACAAGTTATAATATTCTTTCTATAGCTCTACACATTTACTGGAAAGACAATCAATAGTACTCATGATTCACAAGGGGAAATAATGCTTTTGTTCAGATCCTGCCTACTGGCAGATCAGGCAATGAACTCAGTAGTATTTTCAATGATTTTTAATATCTTTTCACAAACCAATCATTAAAGTCATAGCCTCAGAGGACAGTCTAATCCTGATTAGACCTGTACAAAAATGCTTGTATTTGGGGGAAGCAGACACATTATAGCACTGGGAGTAGTATTTCCAATGGTTTCCGTGTTTCACAGTACTTAAAAAAAATACTGTAAATATATAAATAAATTCTAATTTATTTCTGCAAATCAACATATCTTCTCAATACTGTACAAAAAAATTTCACCTTTACAGTTAAGTAGAAAAGGTGTTATCAGAATTCTCACTGTGGAACAGCAAGGAAGCTCCTCTTCCCACAACTTTTTTACTCTTTTTCTACAAAATGCGCACAAACTACTTAGTTTGCAGGCTGTGTCACAGCACTCCTAAAGTATTGTAGCAGGCTTTGCAATCATAAGTAACTTTAAACCAGCTACAGATAGCATCTCTGGAAATGGAGAGTTCTGCTTTTTTTAGATTTAGGACTTAAAAGTTTTCACACATTTCAGTTGGGCTGGTGAGAAAGACTGTAAATGGTCTTTATTTTGATTTTCACAGTTTTCTCTAAGACATTTCAAGCAATATTTTATGTTCATGGACACTGTTAGCATGGTTCTTCCAGCAACTACAGTTTTCATGTTACCAGCCTTCTCTCCACCTGAGAAATCCGTATCAGGTCAGGGTAAAGTCAAGTTGAATGAACTTTACCTAGGTCAGGAGTAAAAGGAGATCCTAAGATGTTGGATTTACATAATCATGTTAAGATTCCTTATTTTTTATAGATATTCCAATCTTTTTCTGGATTAGACACCACCTTCAGTTCTACAGCTGAACTTGCACAATTGCACAAATTCCTCTGGTTTGTTTTGAAATCTTATTTCATCAGGATCCCCCTTACACTAATACACATATTCACTGAGTGTTTCCCATTTTCCTTTTCCCTTATAATTTATAAAATTGTGGGCATCTATCATCTCCCAGAAGTTGTCCTACTCTAGCCTTACTCAGAAGGTATGCAAAATATATGGTTTTATAGTCCTGTTCAGTTCTTCTTTTCTACTTCAACTGTATTCATTTAGAGATGAAATCACCAAACTTAAAGCAGTAATCAAGATGTGAGAATGTTACATGTCCACAAAGTGCTATAATAATACTTCTGTTTTGCTCTCAACACCTTTCCTAAATTTAATTAAATTCTCTTTGCACTGTTGTGTTGTTTTCACAGAGAACCCAACAAATGTTTCGAAGTATTCTCCTGTGGCACTGCGATTCTGTGCCTTGGATATCTCTTAGCAGTCTGCTTTGGCATCCAAGTCCTCACCATCATCACAACATCTGCCCTTCTGCTGAAGCAAAGCCACACAACATAATCTTGCTTCCCAATTGTAATACCTTCCCCTGTAGTGACCTCCTCCATGTCTCATGAGTTGGTTTCACTGTATGAGTTGACAGGAATATCACCATAATTATGTAGGGAACTGTTACCAACCCATCTTTTTGCATAATGTCATGTGATGGCTGTCTCTGAGCTTCTAATGGCACACACAGCCAGGCTGGCAGTGACACCTCTTAGGATGGTTCCTCTCACATACAGGAAATCATTACTCATGGAGAATCTCAAATTTTGATATTTTAAACAGTAAGAAACCACACTCTAAGTTTATACCTAAAAAACCGATATCCCTAAAAGTTCAATGTGTTTGAACTGCTTATTCATAGTAAGGATAGCGGATTTCAACTATCACCTGAATCACAGATTATTTCCATGACATACAGATGAGATCATCATATTTTTAGTACCATTACTTTTCCTAAAGAGTTTGACTGGCAAAATACTGCTGCAAGCTGCAAGGTACAAACATGTGAGAAATAAGAAATACACCACATCATTCTGGACTCATTTTACCCTGCCTATATTGGTTTGTATTTTTATTGCACCCTTTGCCATTAAATTCATTTAAAAAACAAACAAAGAACAATATTCTATCAGAAGACAGCATCATTATACAATAATATCAATTTAAAAATCATTTCACCTTGAATCAGTTTATTTGGAAAAATAGTACTGGGTAATATAAAATAGTGCTTTACATTGAACATTGAAAAAGATATGTGGAAGCAGAATTTACCTCCCTAGCATCTGTGAGGTTTACCTTAACTTCCTAGTCACAAAGTTCTACCACCTTCAGTGTTCTTCCTCCTTAGCTCAGTGAAATATTTAATCTCTTTTCTGCTCATTTTTGGTTCTCCCCATTCAAAACATGCCATACATTGAGAACACTATCCAATTTCCTCACATGGTCAAGAGGAAGGGACCAATCCAGGTTCTCTTAGGGCACCTCAGTGCCCCAGGCTAGAAGAAATGGCATGTGATTCTTCTTATGCCTTACAAGAAGACAGTGGCTACCACAATTTTATTTTTAGAGGGGTCAGTAGTATTAAATGCATTCCAGAAATACCTACAGCCTCAAGCCCTTGAGAAGGGAAGTGTCAACTCTCCAGTTTGTGATTTTGATTACATCTGATCACAGAACTGAGACAGTTCAGAACTTGTACAAAAAAACCCAAAAAAGCCTGGAAAGCCTTAGATAAGAATTCTGGTATCTTCAAGATCAGCTGGCAGATTAAGCAAAGGTTTTAAGCACTAAAATGTTGGCTATAGGCATCTAAATTTCACCTAAAGTGCCTAGAAGTCCCTTCTTGGGTCTGGCTCCAAATTTCTTTAATTATATGAACAGGAAGGAAGAAAATCAAAACTTCAGGTGCAAATGTGCCTGGAAATAGAGTTAATCCATCACATGCACATTATGTCATACTGAAACAATATAAGAAGCCTTCTCTTACTTTGAAGAAATCCCAGCTGCAATATTTTAGCTCTACTTTGCAGGCTTTCATCACAGTTTTAATGAAATATAGTTGGTTTTGAAGTAAAAGTCTGTCGGTTTTCATTAAAAGAATTTGATTCTTGTCTTGCACTGCCTGATCAGCTTTAAAATAGGACTTAGTTCTCATTATCCTCTGAACAATATATTTTACAGAAATTAATTGTAGTGATACATTTTAACCTGATGTCACGACAGGCTCATTATCAAGGGCAGTATGCTAGCAGGCAAAGATGGATTATCTAAAAAACAGGCTCATGGGAAGGAAGTTTAAAAGATTAGGCTGTCTCCTGGGTAAAGGGTCTTTTCACCAAAGTCAAGAGCCTTTGGAAATGCTCTGCATTCACTTTTTAATAGAAAAGATACCTTTCTCTTCTACAGAAGAGGCCATAAATACCACAAGTGTAACTTCTTAGACCATTATTTATTGGTAGGATGTAAGCAAACATCTAAATAGAAGGCAACCCACAAGGTAACAGCCTGCCTTCTGTGGCCCCAGTACTCCAGCAAGCACCATGCTCGCGGAGTGGGAAGAGGTCAATATTTCCCTTGAAAATTTCACATTTTGATGAGATACATGGAGCACATTAGGAGACAATACAGAGAAAATAATTAGAGTTTGCTGCCCCTGGTTAGAGCTCTACCACCTCCAGATGACAGCCTACTGAATTCCTGACCATTCAATTTGCACCAAATCCCATCCTGCTACATTTGTCAACTGTGCTGTTGGCTTTTGCATCCTGCTTCCTGCCTTTGGCACTTTGTGGCAGAGCTCTTACATGGACTTCTCCTCATCAGTGGGGATGATACCCCTGGGATTCTGACCCCATCCCTCAAGCAGGAGAGTGCCTGCCCACCCTGTGCCCATCTGCCAAAGTGGTAGAGAGCACCAACAAAAGACTTGAAAAGGTGGTTCCTTGGAGAGAAAGACAACACTCCCCACTGTCATCGGCGTCTGTGCACCGATACCCACATTTTGTACAGTTCCACCATCCTCAGCCAACCCTCCTCTGCAAACTCATAATCAGATTGAAGGCTGTGAATGGGGTTATTCATGGCTGGTGAGGGAAAAATTGATACCTCACAACACTGTGCAGCCAGCCCTGCAGTCTCTAGTAGCAGTGCTTCTCTAGAGGGAAATAGAGAGATGCTTTAATAGGAAAATATAGTTTTTGCTTTAAACAATCTTAACTGAGGAAGAATTACTGATGCTGCCTAGTGGCTTGACTAAATTGGAAATGGAACAGGCTTGAGAAATATCTGTCTCAGACAGTTTTTCAGAGAGAGAAAAGAGCATGTCAATATTTTTGCTCTCTCCAGCACTGTGAACCACTAGGAACCAGAAGACTGTCCTTATAAAGATGAAAGTGCAGAGAAATCTAAGAACTAAACCTTAATAACACAGAGACTGTTAAACTAAAAAAATATTAGAGACTTGAAAGAGACAAAAAAATCAAGAGAGAATATTTAAAACTTTTTAAATTATTGTTTAATATGTATAGTTTTCATAGGAAAAGAATAAAAACAAATTTTAAAAGCAGGCCACAGGAGAAAAATGAGACTTTTCAGGAAGAATCTGGGGAATCCAAAATGTCTTACGAGAGAGAGAGACATGAAATGTCTTCTCTACAGAAGATTTATATAACAGGGGAAACTCCCAGCAGGAGACCACCTCTATGATTAAAACCAGAAAAAACAGTATCAACAAATTCCACTAGTTGTCAAATGTTTTTCATTACTTCCGCAGTGGAGGCTTCTGCCTTGAACTACAAAAAAATGCTTTGACAAATAGCTTCCAAACACTCAGCTTGAGGAAGCTACAAAGTTGTTTCATTTATAAGCAGAGACTACAAATTACTGGCAAAAAATGTGGCTTCCCAGCTGCAAGACAAAACACCCCAAAATAGCACACTCAATTAGGTGGGATTTTTGAAGGAGTGGTTGCTGCCTAGCAAAAATAAGGGAGCTGATTAACATAATATATCAGGCAAAGCACACTGAAGAGCCAGCTGCAGATTTTGTAACAGAAAGAGGCAACAATTTTGAAAGGATCTCTCTCTCTGAGATTATAAACCATTGAAATATTTTATTGATGGTAGTGGTTAAACCTCTCTACAAGCTCCATGAAGACTAGTGACTTCTGTAGAAAATATTTTATCAGCAATCAAAGCAGAGATTTCTCAACTTTCTGTCTCCCATTTCTCCTTCTCATTTCTTTGCCATTCCCTGTATACACATGAAGTGGAAAAAAGAATAAAAAAATCTAGAAATGTAGGTAAATGCCGAAGCATGCATGTAAATAGCTTGTATTAACTTTGAAGAACACTGCTCAAAAATAAACAGTTTTATGGAGATTTAGATTTTCTGAATGGATATTTTCCCATTGGAATTTGTAATCAAACCTTGATTTAAAACAAAAATGCATTAAGGTGAATCTTGAACTGTAATTTTTAGCTTCTTTCAGAAACAGTAACATAAAGAACTAAAATTCTCACAGATATTGAAATAAAACTACGATGAACATAAATCCTTGTGTTGTACAGTTAATATACTCAGGTACCTTTTAATATTATGAAGTTCATTTAAACAGAGTGACTGTTCCATTATCTTTTCTAAAACTTAACCACAAACTCTGTGAATTTAGGCAAAAAATATCCTGAATACAGTGACAAAATGTGGAATATTTATTCTATACGAATATGCAAGGAGAATTTCTATATTTGTGCTTTGAATTTTCTCCAATTTTGCTTCCAGGCACCAATTTTGCACCCTTCCAGCAGAAATTTTGAGAATACAAAATAAATAAATAAATAGAAAACCAAATTCCATAAATAAAGCATGAATGGCTCAAGATACTAATTTTTAATCAGATTTTCATTGAAGGCATGACAGTAGAGAAAGAGTGCATAGAAACAAGAATGGTTTATTCTGTGACCTTGAGAGAATTCTCTCTGACTTTCTTTGTTACACTTCAACTCAGCAATACTTAAGAGTACATCCCTGAAATGCCTCTCTCCTACAACTGAATAACAACTATTCCTCACTTGCCTGCAGATGCTGCTACAGCCAGTATCTCTGCCAGATACACAGAGAAGTGTTGCAAAGACTTGTTGTCAGTTAGGAGGATACAAAAGGAAATTTGCTCATTAGGGTCAGGGTTGAAGCTACACAAAGATAATGGTAGGATACCAAACTGCAGTAGAAAGTCCATCAAAGAAATTGCCATCTATTGTTTTCTTTTGGATCTGGAACAAGTGATGTAACTTCCACCACAGGAGAAATGAAGATATTTAAGAGCAAACGTGTCCAATTATTCAGATGGTAGAAAAAACAGCAGCTGAAACGGAGACTACTGCTAAGGAACAAGTGATAAAATGAGATCTAGTCAAAATCACTTCTCCTCTGACCAAGAATTATTTAGAGGAAATTCTGTGTACATGAAGAGGAATTTGTGGCTTTGAAAGGAGACAAATTGTAAGTGACATTAGCTTCCCAAGCAAAAAGATTGAGAGAAATGCCACCAATAACTCAGAGGCCTGCTATTCCCCAGTACAGTAACCAATTGATATTTTTACCAAATAACTGTTAAAACAACTGGACAGAATTCTATTTTAAGCTTGGCTTTGTTATTAGTGAAGATATTCATAAAAGAATTTGGTCACAGGAACCCATGAATTGAGTGGTCTGAAGGTGATGCCATTTAAATGGAATGGAAGAACAAACAAGAAGGAACTCAGAAAATTGTAATAAACCGGGGCATTAGCAGAGGTTGAAATAAAGCACCCTGGAGCTCAGGGCAGGCTGCAAAACCTACCTAAGAAATTGAGTTAGGTTACTCAAAGCAAAACCAACTGTTGCAGTTAGAGCAGTGCAAGAGTAACCTAAATCAAAGCTGCCGAGGATGTTTACATTATTATTACTGCAAGAGTTGCAATACTCATAATAGTGAAAGCTCCAGACTTAGAAGGACAAACTTCGAGGAAGTGAGGGGACTAGTGAAGTCAGCCAGGCAAAACAGCTCACCTCTATCTTCAGGAAGGCGGGAGTGTCATTAAGTCAAAAGGGCCAATCTTATCTGGAATTTATACACTAAGGCAGAGGTTTGTAAGAAAAATCTCAAAAACGTTACTGAAGATAAGGAAATGACAAAAAAAAAAACCCCAACAGTCAGCCAAGAAACAAATATTTTGCAAGTCAGGAGATGTAAGAATAAAGTCAATATATTCAATATTCAAAGGAAATTAAAACAATGCCCTTTAGTCACAAAACTGAAAAGCATGGAAAGAGAAAATTAGGCTGATTATACATGAAGGGAGAGTTATTAAAGGACACATAGGTATATTCCTAAAATTAAGGAAGGACAGGTCAGAAAAAGGGTGTAGAACTTGTCTTTGAAGTCAATGCCCACATCTGAAGGGCACAGTGATCTCTCTAACTGAATTTCAAAATTTCATATCTGATACCAAATATTAGGAAAAAAATTATTCAATTGAATGCTACTAATTAACCAGAAAATCATGTATGTGATAGGTGTATGTGAAGTAGCAGGGAAGGAGAAAAAGGAGTGGCTGGGACCATGACAGGGCCATTAGACTAATCCAAACAAAATGTGAAGCTGTAGAAAGAGTTTCAGAGGGGAAAACAATAAGACTTGAAGGTGCAATGAAAATGGAATGGAATATAACATGAGCTTACTCAATAGTTAAATACTAACAAAATTTTATCTTCCTTTTCCAAGACAGCCAACTCTAGCCAAAGGTAATGCAGTACACCTATGCTGATTAGAGGTCAGTAAAGTTTTTGATTCAAAGAATCAAATAAGAAATGGCTAGTGGTGCTAGAGAAAATGTTTCTTTTAATGAAACTAGCACTGTTGATAATGATGTGTAGCAATGTCATACATGCCATAGTTATCACCCTGGCAAGAACTAAGGAAAGACTGAGAGTTTATCTTCTCAGCCCAATAATAATAAGAATTTCATTGATATTGTTTAATGTTTTCAATATGCTTACCAATCCTGGAGCAATGTTTTGTCCATTAGATGACAAAACTCTGAGAAAGTGGAAGATCACCTCATAATTCATGGCAAAGTAAAAAATTATTTTAAAAGCAATGCTCAGCCTGTATTTCCACCATCATGCTACCTGAATTCCCAGACAGAGAGCAGTTGTCTTTAGTAAAGGCCGTATTTGTTGCTGTTTGCATGCTTGTATATGACCACATAAGACACAAGAGGAGAAATCAGACTATTGTGCCAATTATAACAGAGGTACTGTTTATTTGGCTTCTCCTTCCTCTTCCCATTGTTACCAGAATGCTATTGAGGAAACTAGAATTTACTGCCAGTTGCTCCAGCTGTTTATTTTCTGTCAAACACTTCAGGGGAAATACTTACCCTTTGTTAACACACTTGTTTGATGCTCTACCCAGATGTACATGATGGCACAGCCTGGCAAAGGTGGTTAACACTGCCCAGGATTTCTCCAGCTGAGGAAGCTGGCTCTTTGCCATGCCTTTTAGCTCACCTGGGGCTAGCAGTCAGTGAGAGGAGCTAAGGGTAACTCGAGTTGTCATCCATACTTAGCACAACACAGACCTGTCTCTCATTGAGCTCCCTTTCTAAATGTCATTTATTTATTTACCATTTTGAAGGAGTAATAACTGTGAGAAAACCCTTCTAGGGACTGGCAAAATGTCTCTCTCACCCTTATATATGTCTCTGTTCAACTTAACTTCTATGTGAGAGCCACAAATAATGATCAATCCACCAGAATGGGCACCTTAACATATTACCAGGCAGAGGACTCAACGTGCATCCAGCTGCCATGGAGCAGCATATCCCTTCCACAGAGCTTTATGACATCACATGACTCACTGGAATTTTTTATTGGGAAAATCAGCTGGGATATTTTTCTTAAGAGAGAAGAAAATAGCCATTCTGCAAAAAAAAAAATAATGTATAACTACTTTGCTAGGTTTTACTTACAGAGTTTAGCCTTTGTTATACCATGAGTCTTACCAAGTACATACTTTTACAGTTACACAAAAGTTACAATAGCATTCACAAGGGGGCCATGCACACTGATGTTGAGGTAATGCAGCCATTGCTGGCATGAATAAAGTAAGCAAAAGAAATTGCAGCTACTAACGAAAAAGTCTCTTTTTTTTCCCCCCAAAGAAAATGAGAACATAAAATAATACTGGGAAAACCTGGAAACAGAACATCTCTAAGATAGGAAAATCCTCCTGAAATCCAACTTCCCATGCAAGCTAACCCTAAATTCAGAAATAACCCCCAAAAGCAGGGGAATTTAAATTAAAGCCAGTGTAAGATAGAAAGCCTCTGGGATATATTGTCAAAGTGACTCATGAGGTTTAAAGTCAATAGAAGTTGACGAGTGAGACCGAAATTCTGTGTAGTACTTTAAAAATATACCCTAAGGTACTAAGCAAAGAAATCAAGAGCTAATCCCTGCATACAAATACCATGCTGCAAACATTACTTCTGCTTTTTTTAAGAAAAGGTCATAAGGATTAGATTTTTCTGCCTGTCCTGGAGGGCAGAAAATATTTGGAAAGAAGCCTGCCCTGCAGAAAGAAGCAGCCCAAACCTGATGGTTTAAGTGAAGTTTTGGTGGTGTCCACCTCTCCTTTTATTCCTCTTCACTCCAGATTATGACAACCATTACCACTGATATGATTATCTCTAAAGCACATGCACACCTGCTGTACATGCACTTCCAACCTCTCAATCCATGTACAAATCTAAGATGGCTTTTCTTCTCACTTCTCCCTTCCCTTTTTGTCTTAAAGCAGGGACATGTAATAAAATGATCTGTGGCTGAAATCCTTCTGAAATCAAGACACTTGATTGTCAAACATATGCAAAAAATTATTTGGTTTACAACTGATTTTTTTTTAAGTATTTATTTTTTGGATTGTGGTACAATCAGGGAACTGAATGAAATTTCAAGTAATAAAAAGTCCAGAATGCATGCAAGCATCTAACAAAACCTATTCAATTGTTTGTTCTTCTGAGTCATGCTGCAGTTGGGAATGAGGCAGAGACAGAAAGATGACCTTTCTATTTACTGAACTCAGTGCTGCTGGTGCTTAATGGAATTTGTATCCTTTTAGTAACCATTTTACTTCAGTATCATTTTCTCTGCCTAATTTCTCACACTTCTTATTTAACACGGACAGCAGTACGAAAATGGGGCACTTCCTTGTGGACAGCTTCACCTGCCTCAGTTCAAGTTTCTCATCTGGACTGGCAGGATGCTGGCTTTTGGCAGGGGAATGGCTTTCTGGGCTGTGTTCAGCCCAGGCCGAGATCCCCCGGGCGATAACCGAGCACAGCCCCGAACAATGGCTGGCTGCCTCTGCTGGGTGGGACACACAAGTGGGCTCCCTCTTCCCTGCTGAGAGATCCTGACTTGTTTCTCTCCAAGAATGTACTCTGTGTTTATAGAGCAATTGTTGCAGTGGATAAATAAATAACCAGACTTTTGGGCAGCAACAACATAAATGGTCACTTCCTCAGTTACTTCCTATGAGCATGGCCATGTTATCCTCATCATAAGGACTACAAGCACTAATAAAATATACTGCTCTTCCAAAAAGCAGGAAAACTTCATTCATCTTGCTAAAATTCAGGATCATGTCTTTAAACTTTGCCTGGTTATTTTAGCTGCAAATTACTGCTTAAGAAATTGTTCCAGCATGAGGAATCTTTAGTAGGCTACTGCTGTGATAGTCTGGTTTTGAAAAGCAATATTTGAAGGACAAAGCCAAGCAAATTACAGCAGGATAGCACTCCTTTAATGGCAACATTTCCATCTCTCTACCTGCAAAGGCACCTCTTGAACTGGACAGGCACTGATAGGTTTTCCAAAGGAATATTTCTAGACAATATTTCTAGCAGAGCTTTAGGATAATGTTTTCTCATAAAGGAAAAGTTTCGGTTGTTGTCTTTGTCCAAATTCCACTCAGCTGAGCAGCAGATGAAGCTACTAAGACAATGTCCTTGATTTAGACTTATAAGACTGGGGCATTAAAGTCACAAAACAGCTTCTCTGACATAAAACACTGGCATAAAAGCCGTTAGGTGGCAAATTAGTGAAGAGTAACAGAGTATGCAGTTCTGCCCCAGCTCCTGTTGGACGTACCAGCGCATGGACACTCAGCCTCTCTGCTCTGTCATACCCCAGGGGGCCCTGGCACAGGTGCTGCCTCCACTGAGGCAACAGCTCCTGCCTAACCCTTGGAACACAGTCCATCCACTTGGTCCCTCTGGAGAGCCACTAAGAGCTGTGGCGGGCAGCTCGTGCAGCACTGAGCACTTGAGGGGAGCTGTGAGGACCAGGCCAGGGAACAAGCAGGTGCCAGGCGGGGCAGAGCCGTGCCACTCGGCTCCCAGGGGATGGGCTAATTGAGCACGAGCAGATGGCAAGCGACACCACGCAGGAGCTGCTGCAGTTAATGGACTCCAAGCAGGCTTTAACAAACAAGTCCTCTTCAGACCATTTTTATGTGTGGCTTTCTTACGAGCACGAGTTTGTTTTGCCCATGAGCAATGCTAAGTGTTGCACAGGAAATTCTATGTAATGCCCCCAAAAATCTATTAGGTAAGTTAAAACATTTTTCTACTACTAATGCAATTCACACAATACCACTCCTCCCAGAAATAAAAGGTGTCTGTAAACTGATTTCACCATATACGTTGCTCCTACTTCAACCTCAGTGAAACTGATCTGCTGTTCCTGACAAGTCCTGTGTCTAGTCTCACTAGGACATGTGTAGCAAACACAGTGAAGGGAATCAGAGGTTGTTACTTGGACAGGAAAAGCTCTGCCCAGGCTGACAAACCAATGCCATGGAGTTCAGGCCGGGATGTGAACTCTGCAAGGCTCTGGGGCAGCAGGTTCAGAGAGCCAGGGTCCCAGACATGCTGTTAAACTGGAATGCAGAGGCTGTTCCCTGTGTAAAGCAAAGCCTAGCTTTTAACATCTAGAAAGTCTTTTTGTTGCGTCACTGATTAAACGGTGATTGCTGCAGACATGAACTTACAGGAAGCCTGGAACTGACACAGTGAATATTGCTGTCTGGAATTAATGGTGAGATTCCTGATAGAAAGAAAAAATCTATTTTAATCCATTTTCTAATCCATTATTTCATTTTGAGTACTTCATCTTTCTACTTCATTACCTATTATTAGTGACCCTTTTTCTTTCTGCTCCATTCAAAATGAAAAAATGTTTACACTGATTAAATTCTGCCAGCAGAAAGTTTGCATACAGGGAGTACTTGAGGCCAGCTTTCACTTATCACTTCAGCAGAGCTCTTTCTCCTACATTCAGGCAGACATTCAGCCTTTCCATACTACCATTATGCATACTGTAATCAGAAATATATATGTCTACATACACATACATAACTTTTGTTTTACATATAAAATGACTGAATGGAATTTTATTTTTAAACAACAGTGTTAGCTTTCATTTGCAGTGAAATAAATCACCTTCAACCACACCTGGTACATATGAAAGGGAAAGAAAAGGAGACTTACAGAACAATCTGCAATATCTGCAAAGCTGCAATAGATGACTCTATACAAATAGATGTGCTGTGTATAGATATATATATATTTATATGCTCATATAATGTATATGTATTGGAATATATAAATATATTAGAATAAATAAGTTCATGAATGCTAAATAGCCTCCAAGTTTTTACTTAGATATGCATGATAATGATTAGAATCTTTAAATAACATTTATGACAACTGCCCTGTTATACAAAATAATGTCTCATTTCTCATCCATAAGTGAACAGCAGCTTTGTTTTCAGCTACCTTACAGTTAAATTACACATTGCAAAAGTAGTTTTGTATACCTTTGTATTTATGTACTTAATGCATTTAGGAGTAGACTATAGTCCTTCCCCTGCATTTGAAATGCAAATACTTGAGCGGCAGTCAAATATTATTGTGATTTTGCGATTAAAAATTGACATTCATTTCCCCACAGACCGTTCACCTCTAGGAAAAAAGTTCATACAGTCGGTTTTTCTCTCCCCTGCACAGTGATGCTCTTATTTTATCTGACATTCGCTAAAAATAAATGTGAGTGAATGAAGGATTTAGGTCACCTAGTGACATTACCGGTGCTAGAAGAATATTCAAGAAAAAAAGTTTATGCCGGCGCACACCGAGCAGTATCGTTCGTGCCGTACAGTGACAGCCAGGGTGGGCACGGTAATTGGCTGCGGTGCCGGAGCGGAGCGGGGCTGCTGAGGCGGGCCGGGCAGGGCCGGGCCGGGGCTCCCCGGGGCTGCCGCGGTGCCCAGGGCCGGCTCTGCGCTCCGGCAGCTGCCCTGCTCCCTGCTGCTGGACACGCAGCACCCCGCCGACGGCTTTGGGCTCTGTCAGAGCTCGGACACCCCTCTGTTCTGCCCCAGGCGCTCTGCCTGGTGAGAGGAAGGAGCCGAACTGTGAGCAGACGCTGAGACAGCAGTAGCAGTACACCTGTCACGTCACTGCACTCCCCAGGTCCTCAGCCAGCTCCCTTCTCGGTTTTACAGCTTCCTGTGCAGTCAGGAGCTGCGCAAACCTGCGCACCCTTTTTTCAACAGACAAACCTGATATGGACAGTTTCATTTATTTGGGGAAGCAAAGACTTCATCATAAAGAACAACAAACTGTTAGCTATGACACTGAGTCCAGATGGGGGAATACTGATGAGCCTTGACCTTCGTACCCATGATGACTGAGCAGTGTGTAAAGAAGAGGAGGCCTGCTCTCTGAGTGCCGTGTAATCTTTTTAATAATCCTTGCCTCCTTACTCAACTGGTCTTTTATCATGGCAACATTCCCTGTGTTTGAGAAGAATCGTTATGTTTGATGTTCCTTGTCTTGCACCTGTGACTCCAAAAGCGCAGTGTTCTTGCTAACAGACCAATATGTTCTCTGTGTAAAACTCACACAAGCTCTTCTGAGTTAGGGAACAAGTTCAGGATCCAAATCTAGTTTCCTGTACATATAGCCCTGCCAGTGCTTTGGGGAAAACCCTTCCCAATTGTAATGCTTGCAATGCTTTTACAGACATCTCAGGATTTATACCACCACATTCATCAAAGCTGCTGCACGCTGAGTTTGTAGGTGTGGTGGTAAAACAGCATACACTAATATCTCACATTGCCAGAGCTGTCAGGCCAGCCACAATCAGCCCAGCTCATATGAAGCATTACACTGCCACAAAACAATCAGAGTGACCCAGAAAAACTGCACGTACAGTAATCTTTATATAGCCATTACACCGGATCTGAATTCAGTCCCGCGCCTGCTTGATAAATGATGAGCTTTATATCACAGTGCTTGATTCACTGGGATGAGAGTCATGTGCTGAAAAACTCTGTGAGTCAAGAATCTTTCAGTACAGTGAGGAAAGGCATCAATAATGAGAGGGCAAGGACAGGTCGCTTGTAACAGCAACGTGGGACTTCACAAACTGCAGTCAGGATGCAGCACCTCTGCCGTGGTACAGAAGGGGCAGGGATCCTGTGTGTGCTGTTTTGTACTGGTTCAGCAGTGTGAGAGACCACGTTTTCTTTAGGTATGGAACAAAAATGACTCGTGAAAAACTGGGAAGGGCAGACATTCAGCAAGGAGTTTTCTATTTTTCACACTGTAGAAATCCAAGAAGGAATTAAATCCACTCACCATGGGAATCGTCTGTAGCTCTATACCAGCCAAATTACTGTGAGCAAGGCTACACATGCAGATCTGCTTACCTTGAGCTACTTAGTGGGCAAAGGTGAGGAAGCCTCCTCATATCAGGGCTCTCCAGGGCTCTTCCTCTTGAAAGCAACAAACTTCACTGAATATACACCAACAGGTTTGGTCTTCCAACACCCTTCTCAGGAATTTTACCAATGGAATGCAAAAGCAACCCCAGGGAGTGCCTCAAGGACAACTTAAATCCACCTAAGTCTTTCCCCCCTTGTTTCTCTTCGTGTGTTCCTAGCCTTGATCAGCTTGACCAGAAAGCTAATCTAACCATGAACTAGTGACTTTTCCTGTAGGATGAGTTTTTTCATCACTTCTCTGGAACAATTTGTTCTGCAACCACATGAGCACCAGGGCAAACACAGGGTCTGAAGTGAGGACAGGATCTCAGCAAGTTCAGGCTATTGCCTGAGATGTTCTGGATGGGCTTATTCAGTGTCTTCAGTTTCCTAACACTTTGTAAGACAAAGTCATAACCCATCTCAAAGAAATTTTTCTCAGTTGTTGCAATACACAGTTCATCAGATAACTGATCAGTGCTCATACAAATTAATTATTCTGAGGCTGTTCTCAAAAAGTGAGAATATTTATGAGCTGGTTGCCTAATGAAGCTCACATGAAATTAATAAAAACACAAAACATATACTCATCACAAAGTTGACTGACTTTTGCAGAAGAATCTAATATCTTTGGCCATGGCAAACTTAGCATGTTTGCTGGCCAGCTTTATTTGTGTCTGAGCTCTATGCACAGTGATCTTTTCATAGCCCAGCAGCTGCCATGCTGACACGTGCAATACCCTGACCACCAAAATGACTGTCTGTCCTACTAAAGCGCTCTCGCTGCCCGTGAACGGTTCATTGAATTTTGATGACACAAGATTTTATTGTGATCCTGATGGACTGTGTTTATTGTTTTGCTTTTCACAGAGGTGAAATCTAAAACAGAAATTCTAGTCTGAACCTCAGATAGATAATAGCAAAAGATTTGTAGGAAGGTGTTATATATCACAAAACTGAAGGCTGTAAAAATGAGGCTTTAGAATCCTTCTCTCAGGCATATAAATTCCTGCCTGCAGTTTTGTTTCATTTTAGTGATCCAAACAGTTTCCATAAGGACAAAGCTGAAAACAGAGTGCTTCTGTTGAATGTAGGACTTTCTTTAGGCAGCTGCTAAAACAATGGCAAATATCATCCCTGTATATGAAGATAAAGTTTCTGGACCTAACACTGCTTTACCTATCAAACTTTAACCACGAAAGTATTTGGTATGAGAGGAGAAAGGAGGAGAGACAGAGGGCATGAGGACTTTCAGAGAAGAGGCATTATACATTTTAATGTAAACTGGCTAAGGAGAGGGAAAGCTTCCCTGAGTGACAAAAATTTTTACAAAGTTCAACCTTTTGGAAATAAATTACTACTGTGCTTCACTTTATATGATTGTATAAAGTTTACAAGGATGTTTTAAGGTACCTTGTTCTTTATTTCCTTTGGCTGTAAATGCCACTTCAAGAACCAGAAAGTAAAAAAAAAATTCTTGGTAATTTTGCCTAAGGAAACACTGTTTTTTATCCAGCACACCACTAGAGATGAGTTTAGTCTTTTCTACTGTATTTTAATAGTGCATAGGCAGGAATACATCTGTGAGGGGGGTTTTAAACCAGTTTATACATTTAGAACTAAATTTGCTAAAAGTCTTCAAATGCTGATATGTAAATGGACATGAAGATCCTTGACAGGTCCAGCTAAAAGGACATAGCCTTGTCACCGTGTGTTCTGCAAAACAAACCCCAAAACCCAGGGCCTAACAAAGCATCTCCCTTGTGGCTAAGAAACCACAGCACCGTGTCCTGCAGCTCCTCAATGTGTTGGTGTTGAGCACAAGCGGCCTCTCAATTCCATATTCAGTGCATTTCTGAAACTCCCCTGCTAAAATAGCACCAATTTCTCTGTCCAGGGTAAGAATTCATGTTGCATGTATCCCATTTACTCTCTTTTTCTGTGTATGTGTCTGAAGCAAGGTCAGGCAAGTGGAAAGAAAATGTATGCTTCTCCTTATGAATCCATTTACAGCACGGGGAGAAGCAGGAAGCAGTTTAGCATCTAAGTTATTTTCCTAACCCTGAAGAAGAATTTCTGTGTTGGAGGCCCTGTTTGCCTTCTTTCTGTTCTTAGACTGCTATAGCTACAACAGTGGCATTACTACAGCAGAGCAGATGTATCATCTACAACATAAACATAGCACACACATAGAACAACTAACTGCACTGAAAGGAGGCGGTCTGAGAGGTCTAGATACCTCCCAATAACATTAATTACATTCAATAACAATATTCATACAGTTCTTCAAGGCCTGTGTGTAGTAAAGCATTTGTAGAAACTCAGAAACCTGAACGTATAAAACCAGGTATGGGTGGTCATATTTATTTACAGGTTTGTTAGATTTCTTGCAAGTTTGGAGGGCCTGCAAGGACAAAGCTGCAGCCTTGCACAAGTGTCTAAGCAGCCTGCAGAGCAGAGGAGGGCAGAGGCCTTCCCGTGCAGACCACAAAGCCACAAGACAGCTCCTACACCCTGCCCTGACCTGCCTTTCCTCCCTCTTCAGCAGGGGAGGAGCTCTGCCCCTGTGCACAGGCAAGGAGCTGCTTCCCAGAAGCAGAGGGTCTTGGCAGCACGGCCAAGCCCTGCCATGAGGGAGCAGAGGGCACAAGGGGAGTTGGTGTCACTGCTCAGATGCAATGTTGTGTTTGTGTTGCTGCCTCCAGTTCTCAGATACACATACACTTACTTCCATGTCTTTCATCTGACTTGTCTTTTATGAGATGGGCTGAATACAGCTGGAAAACGTGTGGTTTGGGGTTTGCATTGAGGCCAATATGGACTTCAGCTTCTGAGAAGTCAAGACGAGGGGAGAGATTTAATCTGTACCCACACGATTCATACACCAGCACACACAGATATGATATAGCATGCTGACACCAAATGTCAACATTTAGCTATTCCACTAATAAAGAAAAGTAAACCTCTCTCAAACACACAAAAGCTCTTCTTTACAAGCTTATTTTTTTTCTTTTTTATGATTCAGTTAAAGAAGTGCTCAAATATATTTTGTTTTCTTACTCTCTTCCTTTTCAAGTACTGTTCTTATTACCAGTGTTTCTCATTATCAGAGCAGATATGAAAGAAGCACTGTGAATAAACAGAAGGGAATTTGGACTTCAGGACACACTTTACTGCAGGCTTTTATCATCCAATATAGTTTGCTAGAAGGCATCTTTTATGCCACTATTCTTTCCCCAAAGACATTCCTCATTACTGAATGCTACATGTTGCACTGTTGGTCTGGAAGAAACATTTCATTAGCTACAATATCACTATAGATTGCATCTAGTTGCCATAGAAACTTTAGAGAAGAAGCTTGGGTTTAACCCTTGGAATAGACCGGATTTTTTATCCTTATAGCATTATAACTTAAAAAGATAGCATGTCTTTTATTGACCTATATTTTCAGTATAAGAGCTGACAGCTGCTGATAATTCATATAGGGTTGATGACTGTGAAATATTTTTATTACAATAGCTACCACTTAACTGGGACAATGCATTGAGGGACAAAATTGCTGTTGACTTCTCTGCAACTGTGATTTCAACCTCAACCACTCAAGGTTGAAGGCAGCTGTAAAAGTGACATAGAAAAGTCCTTTTACTGGTATGTTTTGGGGTCAGAGAGAGCGAGCCAGCACATGTGGGTGCTAGGCCTTGCCACAACCTCTGTTGGTCACAATTTGTTTGTCAAATGGGGGTAAGAACACTGCCTATTTCTGAGGTGCCTAGAGATCCTGAGGTGGAAGGTGACTGCTTATGGACACTAGTTTGTTTTCTTCACGTAACAGAGGGGGCTTAAAGAGGTTCTTTTCTTCTGCTAGTAAAAACAGCCCTTCAGCCCAAAACTGCAGATTAATCCATACATCAGGCTTTGCAGCTCCCTAAGCAGCAGCACTGCTACTAAAATGGTGCTTTTTATAACCAAGCCTCCTTCCCAGTGTGCATAGAGACACTAAACTTCATAGTATTTTCACACTGGAGCAATGCACTGCTGTGCTCCAGATCACACCACTTGATCTGATAGCTAAATAGCTTGCTCAGTGGAGAAACATCAGCTCTCTCTGAAACTGGAGCCACAATCCCATATCTGTCTGCACTTCAGACCTGAGCAACAAAGCATTTTTTCTTTACTGGTTTCACTCCTGTAAGACAAAAAGCCTGAAGATTATGGCACTATCCCTCTCACATAAGAGTATGGGTAAATTGTGCAGTGGATGCTATTATGACTCAATGAAGAGTTCCTTCTGCCTTACCAGGCTACATAAAAATGTGAAAAGCCTAGTATCCAAAAGGTCTCAAGTTCTCCATCTCCCTTTTTCTTGTGTTCTCTTTCCTCTTATTAGAAATACATCAACATCAACAAATGATAGTTTAAGGTTACAGCAGTGGAAGGGCCTGGCTTTCTCTCCTGCCAACATTCTTTGCAGGGTAGCTTCTGCACACTAGCACTTTTGTTCTTTTTGCTACAAGCTCCTTTCAATTTGTAAAACTCAGACTCTAGTTACAGCTGGTTTTGTTCCGAAAGAAAAACCGAAGGGGGATGTGTGTGCATGTGTAGAGATGGGGGAGCTTGTGCCCAGGCAGTTTTGTGACTGTTCTATGGCAGGGTTGTTGGTGGGGTTATATTTAGCTTCATAACAGAGGTTTTGTTATTAAGATCCTTTTAACTACATTGCACAGCCCTTACTCATGTTGGTGGACCACGTAGTATCACTGAAGTCAATGGGCCTGTGGTGCTTTATTATTTCAAATCACATAAAGATCACTGAAATAGGAATGATCATAATGAAACACTTTCATCATGAAGTCAATGGGTCTATTTGTACAAATGTTCACAAGCATGAATGAGAATTGCACAATTTAGGCCAATACATACTATTTTCTGACAAGTTCAGTATCTTTTCTTGATAAAAACTCCATGAATAGCACTGTCTCACATGTGCAAACTACACAATGAACCTGGTTCTGCTTGGAATATCTAATTTGTCTCAGTGGCATTGCTCCAGAGGAATGTATTTAACTCTTTGGAGACACTATTGGATTAGGACAAATCTGGTGCTTTTAGCTGATTGACCAGGGATGATTCAAAATAAAGGATTTTCTGTCCTTGAGAAACACTGGCTTTAAATAGCACTATGTCATTTGCAATGTCTAGCAGTTAAAATGGTGCACCTATGAAAATTCACACGAAGGAAACAAAATGCAGTATGAAAATTCCTATTAGAGGACAATTATATAGTTTGAAATAATGAGGTACTACAGTGAAAACCAGCCAATGAATACAGAACCCATTTGCAAGTAGATTCATATTTAATTAGCATTCAGTGTTTTGAGGTAGGAAGACAGCTTTCTACCCAGTTGTACATTCAAATTTAGAATTACCAACACCAGCAAACCTAGTCAGCACAGGAATTCTGTAGGGAGCTATCCCACTGAAGGTAATCCCATCATCATGAATAGGTAATTTGGCTGTGACAGCAAAACTGTAAACAGAGAGCTGCTTATCAAACATCCTACTCTGGATAAGGCAGATTCTTAGGTTGTGACAGACATGCACCTTATTTTTCCAACAGCATTTCTCATTACACATTGGATAACTCAGTGTATTTCCTTTCTCCTTCTCTACTGGCAGCTAGATTTCTTCCATCTTTTTTACTTTTTCCTAAAATGACACAGCTTGAACAGAAACTCATAGTTGCAAAGGGAAGGACAAATTATTGCAACAGGCTTCATGTTTTGAGCAAATAACCATCTGAAAGGGACTAAGGCAGCTTCACACCTGGCCTAGCTGGAATGGGAGTGCATGACCCAAAGGACTGAGACTACAAAGGAGCAAGCCCTTCCCACTAGTTAAGGAGATTCCTTCTTCTGCTGGAATGTGGGATACAGTGGCCTTGTTTGCTTTGGAAGGGCAGCAGCATCAGTCCATGAAGAAAAACATGGCATTATTTCTCATCTCTGACTGCAGGAAATCCATCTAAAGAAGTCCAAAAAGCATGAGGAAACCACAGTGTTTCTTTCATGAGTGAGCCACAGTCTAACTCTTTGTCTGGCTGTGGTATGTCTGAGTTACTCTGGACAGGTTTGGGTGTAAGAGGAGGACTTAGGCTATTTTTTTTTTTAATTTTTTTTTTTTTTTTTTTTATATCTGGTATCCTGGTTGGAGCAGATAAGAACTTAACATGATCAGGTTGACTCTAAATTACTCTAATGTGTAAATGCATGTATGCACAGTAGGTCTAACATAACAAGGTCTAACAAGTTGGATTTATGGCACATGAATGACATAGTGTGCACACACAAATGTTTTCCTTGTTGAAATCCTGGACAGAAACATGAAAGCCCCACATTTTGGAAAGAGGCATATTCTGTAGGGTGAAACTTTTAATATCTGGAAAAGTGAAAATACTCCAATGGTCTGCAGATACCAAGATAATCAGTATTTGTGATACTCTCTGATTCAAACACAAAGGCATTCTCTGAACCAATGGAAGTTCATCCCATTATCTCACTGTGTCATCCTAGTAGGACAGAGCAGTGAGGATAAGCACTGTTGTGACCTTTCCCATGCTCATCCATCCCTGCAAAATCCCCAGCAACCCTGGAGCAAGCACTGTCACAGCCAGGCCATTGAAAGTACCTCTAATGCTGCCCCCTTTGGCTCAGGAGTTCTCCATTTTGTCTTTGATTTGAGTCTCCTAGAGAACTGTTCAGATTCTCAAGAACCAAATGTTATATTAATGATTAGATTAATCTGCCCTTAGATTAATCTTCAAGATGCAGCAGAAACATCTAAGAGAAATATCTGATCTGAAAAGTCCCTAAATTCTCACACTCGGTAGGATGTACATTTAATACCAGTCAGGATTTGTGAGCTTATAAATCTGTTGTCTGTCACAACTCTAAAACTTAGTGTACCTAAATTATCTAACAGATGTATTTCTACAGCAATTCTACCTGCAGACATCCTGCCACAGAGAGACCAGATGCCAGTTCAACATCAGAAGGAACATCTCGGAGCCCCAGAAGTGCAAATAGCTCTTACACAAAAAAGGAAGAACATCTGTCTAAACAATCTTATAAAACCACTATAGCATTCTAGAAAAAATAGCCCAAAAGCATGTAGCAATTACAGAATTCTGCTACAGAATATTATAGGTTATTATTTTCAAGTTATTACTGTTTGAGTTTTCTAAAACCTCCACCTTTTGAAATATTCTGAAGCATCTTGTCCCAGAGTCCGTGCTCATATCCATTAAAGCCTGGTACCTCAAACTGGTGTCAACCAAAATGAAGCCATTTGTGAAAATCAATTCCTTTTAGTATTTCTTTTTCTTCAGGATAAAATTATTTTATGTACATGTGTATTAAAATTAATTTTAATAACAAATTAGTAGCTACCTCTAAGATATGACAGAAGAGCTTGTATATGGCTGATGTTTGAATTGGATTTTATTTAAGAACAATATACACACCAGTAACACTGAACAGTGTAGTGCAGTATCTGTTAGATGGTGGGGGTCCTGACTTTGTATAGATTTGCAGGTATGCCTGCTGTACAGCAGAAGGCACTCAGATCTGTGCTCCCATTTCCCTTGAAAAATAGGGTGAGGTTTAACTAGGCATGCTCACTAAGGTACATGAATGAGAGTGTACAGATGAAATCTTCCACAGAAATGAAGTGTTTTAGAACTAGAATTGTATTACTGATGCTAAACTGAATTAATGATGTTTTTCACTCAAGATGTCCCCAAGAATGGAGCAGGTATTTTCATCTCACCCCACCCTTAAACTTTGACTCCAACAGCTACACAGAGCAAGTATATCAAAAAGGAAAATTAAGAACTTGGTAATAAATTCTAAGGGACGTAAATTCCTCCAAAATAGGTATCTATGTGTATTTTCTTAAAAACTGAAAAACAAGTAGTTAAAATTGAATCCTCTTTCATTTGCCTTTTGTTAAATTCTCCTCTTATTGACTAATTTGCACAGCATAGACACCCAACTGTTGTTTGTAAATAAATGGTTAAGGGCTTAGAAACATACAGCAGTCACCCTGCCAGATTTATTGATGAGTCTTCAAACACGCCAGCCCTTGTGGAAGGATTTAAGTAAACAAAAAGCATTATGTATCTATAGAGACTGAGACAAGGGCTAATTGCTCTTGCCAGATTGCAAACAGCACCGTACATAGGAAATAAATATATGTTTAATTTCTGAAGGTGAATTGGGTTCAGCATCTTAACCATCCTGCTGCCTACTGACTCTGGTCCTGAGCCCACTGTTATGTGTTTCATAGAGAGAAATAGGTGCTAAAGAAGAGTGTTCACAGACATCAGCTGACAGTCCAAGCAACAACCTCAGCCTTCCAGCCAGAAACACTGCAAAGGCTGGAGCCTGAGAGCTTGAGTGCTCATGAGGTTTCTAAGCTGCCATAAAGATTCACATTTAGATCATCTTCTAGACATCAGCATCCATGTCACATCACTCTGTCTTGCAAAGCACATCATAAAACTGGTCAGGCCTTCTGATATTTCACAGCGTGGCTGAGCTCAGGTGAGCAGTCAGCAATCCAGAAGGAGCAACCAGGGCAAGTGCAAGGGCCCTTGCTCTTCCCTTTTCCCTCCACCACACACTCTTCGTATCAAGCTCTGCCCAAACAGTAGACTGAGAAGGGAACAAAGAGCAGATGGAAAAATAAAATAGAAAGTAGGAGTAGCTTCCACCTACTTTTTGCTACTACCTACACTAACTACCTTCTTCCTTCTCAAAGCCTTCCCTGGCTGTTTAGCAAAACTGTTTCCTGCTGCTAGAGGAGATTGAATGAAACAGTCTGAATAAAGCACTTAAATGTTCAGTGGCACAAAGAGCTTAAAAAACCAGTCTAATAGGCTTAGTAAAGACATCCTGGGAAAAAATACACTTCAGTTTCTCTTCCACTAGGGATATTTATATGTAGAAAAGCAATGTTCAAAGGAAAGTTCAACAGGTCTGTCTTGGACTATGGATGTACGGACAAATGACATTCACTCCGTGCCTCCTCACAAGCCAAAAGAAACCACAAAAATTAATGAACAGATTAAGCAACATCTTCAAGTTTTCCACATGGTGAAGGATTGCACTGAAGCCCTGTCAGGGATGTACAGTATCCATTAGCAATGCCTTTGGAGCTTTTCCCTGCAGTGAGAACAGCTCATCCCGACCGCACCCGCAGGCTGTCATGTCGTGACAGAGGCTGTTTTCCACGGACATCCTTGCTCTGGCACAGCCCTTGCTCTAAGCACCACAGTGCCTTGCTCAAACAGCTAGCAGGGGACTGTCATACCCTGAGTGCTGTTGAGCAGCATCCTGCAGGAGAGCTCAGTGAGTGCCCATAGTGCTCATCAGATGAGCAGCCATTTCTTGGGGGAGGGGGGACAAAAAAGGCTTCTTTGTTCCTCTTCCTTTATGACTGGGCTGAAATTATACAGTAAAATACCTACAAAGGTGAATCTTGATGCACCAGAGGGGCAAAGATTCATTCACAGTGTTAGATTTTGTTCTGTGCCTCTCCCTTCATTGTAGGGCAAAGAACCATTACCACTCTTGCTAAATGATGGAATTTCCTGTTCTGGTTTAGAACTACAGTTAAGGCTTTAAATAAACCCTCAACTGAATGTCTTCCTGGTTTAATTGCCAGGCTTTGGAAAGAGGCCTAGCACCCAAGCCCTGACAGGAGTGCAGCTATGCAATATCCAGCTGGCTGCAGTCCCAAAGCAGTTAGAGCAGCCACTGAGGAGAGAGATTTACACCCCTGTGGGATGAAATACTTGTAACTTCTCCTGCAGAGCTCTACCATCCCTGCTACTGAAACCCGCACTTTCCAAGTGACCGGGTTTTTTTGTAAGTCTTGCCAAGCCTTGGGAGAGCTGGACGGGCAGCTGGCTGCTGTGTCAGTCTGCAAATGCTGCTGGAGGGCTGGATAATGCTGGGATCTGCCCTACATGCAGCCTCGCCTCATGCTGGCTGAAAAATCTTTGCAGCAGGGTTTTATCATGAGGAAGGGCGCTAGAGAACAACAGTTTCTGATTTTCTTTGATTTAGACAAAGTATTTCCACTACTACTAATGCATAGGGTTCACTTGTTAATCTACATCCAGTAAAAAAGAATTCACTTCTTATTAACATCAATGTGATGGCTAATGTGCATTCATTCAACTTGATTATGATGATGCTATAAAGCCCCTGTGACTCTTTTCAGACTTTGCTTTTTAGGCACAGTGCTTAATTCTGTCCCCATTTTGGACAAATCATTATTTGATTACTGTTATTTTACTCCTAAGCTGAGACTGAGGTACTTATTAGTGACCATCTTTTATTTTTGAAAAATGCTCAGTAATATTAGTCTCCTCGGGCTTTTTTTTGCTTCTCCTGGGTTAGAAGGGGTGACAGAGAGAATCAATTATTCACATGAAAAGGCTGTAGCAAACTCAGATATTCCTCTGTAGTGCATCCAGGGCTGTTGTCCCAACATTACCCATGTCATCCCAGCCATGATTGTACTGCCCCATCTCCTGAGCACTTTCCTGGGGAGTTTTCAGGGAGCTACTGGCAAAAATCTCCCATGCAAACTGTGCTGAGCACAGACTCCAGGTATAAAACTCAGTTCCTAGTAATGTACACTCACTCCCAACCACTCCACTGGTTTACGAGCAGACCTCTACAAGGCTATGGCAGCAATACATCAGGTACAGTGACAGACACAGCTGTTCTGGGGGCCAGCTCCATCATTTTCCTGGTGCTTGCACAGATTGTGCCTAATTCCCAGAGCTGGTTTTACCAAAGAAGCTTCTTGAATTTTGTCATAATGATAGGGCAAGAAGAGTTGATGTCAAGTGACTTAAACCAGGAGCAACTCTGGTCTGCACATCAGTATTTAGGATCTGGGATTGAGACCAGATCCTCTAAACACTACACCTGATGTTCAGCCATGCAAAGCCAGGATGCCTTTTCTCCAATATGCAAGAAAGTCTCTCATCCCTCAGAGGGCTAGAGGCCCTTATTAAGATGACCTTCCTTTCAAAGGCAGTATGGGTGGAAAAGTACAGGGGTGTCACTGCCAAGCTCCTCAGTTTGCTTGGGAAACAGCTGTAGCAGTTCAAGAAGAAAATATGTCACAGCTGCTCCAGACAGTAAATTCCGAGGGTTTCAAAGTGATGAGAAGCAGAGGATGAATGCAGGAAAACACTTTAATGCATTTCACTACAAAGTTTAACCATTACCAAAATGACACAGCCTAATCTGTCTGACTTGGCATTGGAGGAGGCCAGGAGGACTAATCCAGTCAACCCGAAATGCTCCTCAGCTGAAGGCCAGGAACCAGTAGCTGAGAGTTAAGGACACATCTAGGAGGTAACTGCAGTCCATACAATATACCCTGAAGATTTTGAAATAGAAGCATGGCTCTGACTTGGATTGTCATTTTAATCATATGTTGCTCAGACAGTGTTTTTCAAAGGATAATGGGAATGGATGCAGGGCGTTAAAAAGCTCACTATGCCACAGCCCTAATCCCAGACCTGTGGACATAATAATGAACATAGGTGTTCCAGATTTATGTCTTTTAAAGGCTCTTATCCAGGTGATTAATTAGCCTACAAGATTAAAATATATTACAACTGAAGGTTAGGCTTTTAAAAGAACCATTTTAGGTTTAGGCATTTAAATTGTATTGAAGTTAACATCTTGGGCTTTATTAAACTGATTATCTGAAATCCAGGGAAAATGCGGACATGACTGAAGTAGGCTTATGGCTATCTGCTGTTTGCTGCATATGCCTTTTCTTATAAAAAGAGACAACCAGACATTTCTTCAAAGAACATGGAGTGTGAATAAAATAGAGGAGATCTTGTTCACCTCAAGTTGCCTTAATTGCTGAAGACACTTCTGGTGAATGTTGTCAAAGAAAATGGCACAGAAGATTACATTGAGACACAAGATGTCCCAGAGAAAACACTGACAGATGGGAACTCAAAGTTTTAGAGACAGAGCAGAAGCAAGGCAGAGGAGCGTGACTTGCTATTTGTGCATTACTGATTTTGAAAAGCAACTTATTGACTTTTTTTTTGCAGGCCACATTGTTGCAGGCTGTTACCCTGACCCTTGGAAAGCCGGGTAACTCAATGAAATGCCACTGCAAATTATATTTTTGTCAGCTCTCAAGAACATTGCATTCTTAAAACAGGAACTGGCAGAGTTCAACACGCAGTTAGCGTGGGGGAGGGCAGAAGCAGAGTCCAGAAGGGAAGTGTCTTGAGGCACTGGTTCCAGGGAAGAGCCTGACAGAGCATAAGAATAAAAAGCAAAACAAAGTGCACCAGGAGAGCAAAGCTCTAGGCAGTGCCTGCCAGGAGACAGACCTCTATTGCTGAAATACAGGTTTTTTGCACCATTGAAGGAAGATGCTCTTCATATTGTCCCCTGGCTGCTCTCTCAGAGAAATGGAAATAGATAAAACAACATACCTAGGAACATGCATAGGAAGGAAAAACTTGGATTCCACCTTTGAATATTCCTCTTTCAGCTTTGATGCAAAGTCTTATATTTGGCAGCAACATAGCTGTGGTGCAGTATTTAAATCCATTGAGAAAAGGAAAACCTCTGGACAAAGTAACAATTTCAGAGAAATTTTACTACTGTTCACTGAGTTTACTGTTCCTCATCAACATATCAGAGGAACAAACAGCGTTCTATAGTTTGCTTAGGTGGATTTAAAATGTGCATAGAGTGAATATACCCTACATGTTCATTCCTTCTTCAGTATTACAACAGCTCACAGCTGTGGGTCAAACAACTATTAGCTGAATTACTTAGACTGCATCAGGAAAACAAGGGAAGGATAGAAAGTGAACCTTAGAAAGAGAGAGATCTGTGCCTGACAAAGCAGTGGCCAAAACCCAACTACATACAGAAAACACGCTGAGGAAAAAATTAAAGATATACAGCTTTGGGAAAGGATGGGACAGGAGAAATTGGATGGCATCATTGAAGACAGGGAGTGGGGATCCTCTTCTGATAGTGTTTGGCTTCCATGGAGAACAATGATCAAAGATGTATGGCCAGGGAATCCTCTATTTCTCCCGCTAAACAAGGTGATTAAGTATAATTAATACACCCATTAAGAACAAATGCAGCTGACTATACTGAGGAGTTATGAGAAGTAGGAGCGAATCAGGCAGCAACTAGAAGGCCGTTAATCTCATCCTTGCACAAGCCAAAACACATGATAAATGAGCCTCCATGAAAGGGAAGCAGCTGAGCAATATGTAGTGCAATATAGACTCTAATGTTCAGTGATAAGAAAGCTCAAGCATGCAGGATATACACAACTCATGGGGAATGTCTGTGATATGATAATAAGTTTGGCAGCTCTGCACGTCACTGAAAAAAGGAGTTTCTCTTGTTTCTGTTACAGCTTGTGCAGTTAACACATTCCAGGACTGATAGTGGGCAATTCATTAGGGAAAAGGATATTATTTGCACACAGCCTTCATGCCTCATCACTTTTGCTATTTATTTAACTCTGATCACTTCTGAACTAGAAAGCCAAAATTCCCCAGAAAGGCAGTTCCCAGTGACCCTACTGATTTGTGTGCTCACATACTCCTTCCCTTATACTGAAAAATGTTTCTTACTGTGACTTTTTGCTCTCCCTGTTACATCTAATGCAAATGAGGTCCAGAAGCTTGTACTATTAATGCAGCTCATCAAATCAGCTCAATCAAGTTAACATAACCTTGCTGTGATGTGTAGAGTCAATGCTTTGGCACCAAGACTGTTGCATCCCTCTTAAAACTGAAATATGACCAGACACAGACCATGTGCACACAGTTACCAGTCACAGGCTGTAATATCTCACATCATTCTTTCCCTTGCCTGCTACAAGCAGTACAAGCATGCAAAAAGAAAAAAGGCCATGTAAAGCATTGTTCCAGAGACAATCTGGATTAGAGATTTGGCTTTAACTTCCTCATCTTTGCCCTTAACTTAAAGACGGGTTTCATCTAGGAGATGGTTCTGAAGAAGATTAAGGAAAGTCTCTGTTAGCTCTATGACTACTTCATTAATGTATACCATTCTTTCATGACATATTATTATAGGACATAAAGTTTAAACCAGAATGTAAGTATCTTCATACACAGAATTATATCTACAAAGAAAAATCATTTGAGTATTTTCTATTCAGTAGCATCTACAATCATTGTCTGTAGGAAAACAGTCTGTGTTTATTTCACAAATAATTTCACATTTATACAAGTTACACCTGCTTCAATTCAGAAAAACAATTATGAGAATATATATTGGGCAAATGTATTGACCTTTAAAAAGCATTTATACTATGTATTTCTAGTCTTTAGTCAAAGTATATCTGTGTGAGTTTCTCCTGAACTAAAAGGTTTTAATATTTTTTATTCAAAGTCTGTGAAAAAATAAATTTTTGTTTATCACTTTTTATTATGTATAACAATGGAGAACATTCTCTGCTCAGCTTTCTCAGATATGAAATGGTTGATAACTATATTCTTGCAATGAACATAATGAGTCTGCCAGTTTTGATGGTGCCGTCACTGTGGGCAGGATAACGTGTTTGAGCCTGTTTCCATGAGAGACAGTAGAGAAAACTTCCCTGAATTTTCATGGCACAGAATGAAGACTTTTAAAGATGATCCACATTGTGTGGGTGTTAGATCTTTATTCAGAAGTCTCCGAGAGTTTGAAATGGACTGATTTGGTTGGCTTGAATCAACTCATTAGCATCTTTTCCAGTCAGAAGTACATACCCATAGGTGTTTTAGCATAGGATAGCCACTAGGATAATGTGACATCTTGAAGGATGTCACCTTTTCCCAGTGACCAACTAATGGTTAACACTGCAAATATAATGCTTTAAAATTCACATAATGCAAACATCTCATTAAGAACACAGTGTGTGTAGCAGCTTTCTCATTTAGATCTTCTAATGGCAGCACATTATGAGGTTGTTTCCTTTGGGTTTTGTGTTTGTTTTCTAACTGCTGATGCAGGCACTAAGTCCTGTTATTGGACCAGTGTTTGAAGAATTGGTATATCCAAGGGGAGAGAAATGGCAGATGAGAGAATAACAGATGAAGGGCACTTGGATTTGTGCTGTATTATTCTAGTGAATGCCAGTCTTACAACACAGTGACATTGCCTAATGATTGGAGGTGGAAAAAAGGGAGTTCAAGTGCAATTACTACAGGCAACATTTGTAAAAGTACAAATATTAACGTCACTTGTGGAATTTAACCCATGCTCTATTTATCTGTTATCAGCACTTACTCCTGTTGATATAAGAAAGGAAAACCTCTTATTAAAATAATGAAAGCAAAAGTGGAAGCTTGGCATTGCCCATATCCAGTAATATCATCTGTGGCTCAGAAGGGGATTTTTCCACTTTTCTGGCAAAGAAATAATCAAAAGGATTTTTATTGATAAAAGCAAAGATGGTAGTAAAGTGGAAGTAGTGCAACTGTGCCAGAGAAACTCCCCTGTCACATACTAGCTCCTGCATTATGCAAAAACCAAGAATAAGTGAAATCTACTCATAGGCACCTTAAAACATCTGCTCATAGACAGCTAATTAAAAGCAGATAGTTTAAGTAATCTCAGCAACCAACCTAAGGAAACACAAGATACAAGGGAAGCTGTAAGAACACACAACAGCTGTGAGCCTTGGCAAACTTGGTAAAATCAGCTATTGACAGTAATTCACGATAAGGTAAAGAAAGCACCAATTCCAATGAGGTAGAAAATCTCTGTATTCCCTACTGGCTCTCAGCTTGCTGATTATGGGTTGGCAGATCCTTACAGACAGCCCAGGAGAAGCAGGCACAGATGACAGCTTTGGAGTGGAATAGTTGTTTAGGTTATTGGATGTCTCTCTAAATGTAATCCAGTGGTTTCTTTTCATCAACTGAACTTTTCACTATCATCTCTATGGGTTTTTAACTTGTCTAGTATATAAAAAGTGCTGCCACAAATAATCATAGAAAAGCAATTTTAATCCATATTCTTATTAATTCCTAAAATCTCAGCTTACACAAATTTTTACTGAATTTAATAGGACTTTCCCCTAGGTAAAGGTGAAGGTACAAAGAGATTATATATCTGCTTAATACCAAGCCATTTTTCTTCTGGCTTTAATTGAATGCCCATACACCTGCAGGAGCTGGATAAAGAAATGTGCTTGACATGCCACAGACACAAAACTCCTGAACTGTTCCTTGGGGTTCATGTGTCTGCAGCTGAAAGCCTGCCAACACACCTCACAACCCCTCAGGACACAGTGGGGCCCAGGGGCAGAAGCTGCTGAAGGATTGTGAAACTGGGCAATTGTCTTCTGCTGTGTTGTGGCACCTTCTGAGCTGCTCTGGCTGCAGCTGCACAAACACATCCCCAGCAGTGACCTGAAGGACCATGCCCTGACTCCAGTGAAAAACTTCTTCTCTTTGCAATCATTTTTGTCTGCCCTCTCTACAGAGACAAAACCAAGGAGACTTCCTGCACAGAACTGCCATCTTCTTCAGGTAAAAAGACTTTGAGTGGGAATATGGTATGCCAATATACCTGCCAGCCAGGGTGGTGGCAGTCCTATTCCAGCAGGAGGAAAAAAGTGGAAAGCTTTTTTTTTTTTTTGGCTCCCACCAGAAGTCATGTTTGAAATAGCAATTATATCAGCACTGTACTTTTCTCCTCATTGACTTCCAAAGTGGTTCCTTCCCCCCCCCATTTCCTGGCATTACTGAAATTTTGTAGTATTCAAATAGGGTTCACAAAAGGGGGTTTTTTTCCCTCTGTGTAGTCAATAATTTTCTGTTTGGAAACCTTGCTTACCTTTTCAGAAGTGTTAGAAGTTCTCCTGAGTTTCCACATCTCTGATGTCCACTCTCAGCCCTGTGTCCTAATCTCTTCTGGCAAAACAAAATATGGTGATGGTTCCTTAGGAGAGTCAGAACAGAGCATCACTCACTGAGAACAGCCACTCCTGAGCAGAGAAGGGCTCCACAGAAGGGCAGCATAGAGTTTGCAAGGTTGTTGCAAACCTCCCAGGTAGGTGATAATGAACAATATCACGCACTACATTTCCATTTACTGATGTTACACTGGGAATGACTGGAAATAGTCTCTTGCTCTCATGCTGGATCCTTCATGTTTTCACCTTACAAGAACATGAGAATGAAGTCTCCAGATGTGACAGTGGAAACAGAAACTGGGAAAAACAATGGTAGTGAAGAGAAACCTATCCAAACAGGGGGTTTGCACAGATTAGCTTTTATGCAGAAGCCTAGACCCGTGAGAATACATTGCATTGCCTCCTTCCTCTCTCAGTTTGTTCTTGGTTTGTTATTTTTCCTGACTGCTGCTTCATCAAAGCACTCACAGTAGAAAGGGCCTGGCATGACATGTCAGGAACAAGATTATGCTCAGGCATGAGGCTTTGATCTTGAAGATTCTTCAGCTGTGTACAGTGCACAAAGGTGCAGCCTTGGTACAAACTAGCAGAGGGAAAATATTCCAGTGGGGAATTTTGTCTGGTGAGTGAAGAGTTAGTGCAGGTCAGTAGTAAAGGCTTTGTGTGTAGTTTTTTGGTTTTGATGCATTTTAAAACACTGAGCATATGCAGAGGAAGTCCTCACATGGTGGTAAGTTGCTGCATGCAGACTTTTTTCCTTATCTTTCTATGTATTTTTAGATATGTACAAGAAATTAAATCTTCAACCAGTAGGATGTGTGAAAAGAACTTTCCTTGCAATATGTGTTTGTAAACCAAATATGTAGAGAAAAATAAAGAGATAAGAGGTAAAGAAAAATGTTCATATTTTTTTCAGACTCTTCCACATGTATTAATATCCAGCTCACACTGAGGAGATTTTCTCTGCTCACTGTTTCAGTGTGCTGAGCTTTCCATACTTTTTTGATCTCTTGATTTACAGCCATGGGGATGAAAACCAAACAAATACTTTCTCTTTGTTTTCTAGAACTCCTTGTTTTGTTCCATTATAAAAACTAGCCTGACAGACTTTTATATCACAGAGATAAAAAAGAAGATACAGAATGTACTGTGTGAACTGTGAACTTCTCTAAGGATAGGTGATACCTCTGTGAAGTAAACAAGCACACGTCCCCTAGGGAGGTGCAGTATACTTAGGAAAGGCTGGAACCTCACAGAGAATTTTTCAGTAGCACGAGTGTGATGCTATCTGTGAGCAAAATCTGGCATATATAATCCTTTTTTCTGCTGCTTTTTATCGTGTGGTCAAGGATGGACAGAACCTCAACAGGTGTTTTTAGACCATCATCAAGGAACCAAACTAAAACAACAGCTACAAATGTCACTGTGCACATCACATCAGTGTTTTTGTCAAAAGCAGGTGCATACAGAGAACAATGTAAGTTAAGCTTACAGCATGAGAAATTTGGTCCTGTACACTTAACTCCATAAGAGCCACTACGTGTATCTTAAGACTCAGAATAAGATTTTAAAAGGTAAGGCATCACTCTACTTTTGCATTGGACAACTTCCACCTTTACAGTTACACTTATACGGTGACACTTTCTAGATTAGAAAACATTTTACAAGTTTGAAAAAAGAGAGTACAGCTGCTAGAAGTGACAGTGTGTTAATGTCGACATCTGATGAATACAAAATGCAGGGGAATAGCTTGTTGCTGAAATACATTAGATCACAGCAGCAGCAAAATGTAGCAGTGAGACGCCACCATCATCATTTCAACGTCTGTTCCATATAATTGCAGAGTGACTGCAAGCTAGCAGGGAAAGCTATCTGTCTTTGGGAGTCTCGTAAATGACATGCTATTTAAAATAAAACATCAGGACTGTGAAAAAAACATTCAGAGGCTCTCCGACATCTATTGAATTGTGTACAGTCTTCGTGGAACACCATAAATGCAGTTCTCAGAGGAAGTTAATGGTTGTCTGAAGACACATTGCTACCAATGCCATTAACACAACTCATCAGCTAACAAGAGCATACTCATCTGTCTAGACACAGATGATATTAGAAGAGCCATCTCTATAGATCATATTCATGTCCCAGTCCTGAAGGAGCTCTGTGTGGTTTCATTCTGCCCCTGCCCTGGCCCACAGTCCGGATGCAGCATCCTCGCTCACAGGCAGCGTCAGCTACCCAAGCTCTGCATGTGCAGCAGAGCTCCTGCAGTCCAGACCTGATGAAGTATCTGTCTGGTGCAGATAGAGAGCTCATTGCCAAACCAAAGCTTTAAAATGCTAAGGAAATAGCTCCTTGTCTCTCCTTCTCCCGTGACACTACACACAATGTTTAAAAGATTAGCTTAGATTAAATACACAGCTTTTTGAGAGGTAAAGAAGGACACGATTTTCATTCAAGCTGTTAAAACTCTGGTCAAATACAGGAGCACAAATACCTGGTTTTATATATAATGCTCTGTTACCACAATGCTCTGCCAGTCAACATCATCAAGCAATATATTCTGCTTGAAATTCATTTATATGTATAATCCCCTTAATTTTTTTTTTTTTGCCTAATTCTGTGCTTTTCATTAAGAGTCCCAAAATCACATGGCACCCTGGTGAAGAAGTATTTATTTTCATCTGTTATTTTGCCACTTTCTTCCCTTTCATCTGTGCTCTACTGTGAATGTGATCTCTATTTAGTGATCACGAATATAATTTTCTTAATTTTGTTATGTAAGGGATATCATCCATACAGAGCACATTTGTCCTGCCTTGTGATATAATGTAGCAGATTCAGAAGTGGAAATAGTCCAAGTCTCCTCTTGAAATTGAATCTCTAATTTGGGCAGTAGGGCACTACCTTTGTTTCTATCAAAGGCAAAGATTCAGAAATTAATTCAAATTTATTAAGGACCAGATTCATTGTCAATTTCTTTATGTCTGTGACCTTAGCCTAAGGACAGGACCTTTGGAAGATATAAAAACCTAGAGATGGAAATGATGGTACTTAAGCAACTTCATGTAACCAGCAAGTTGAATGAAGACTTACATTTCTTTTGCTCAAAAAAGAGAAACCATGGTCTCAATATCTGAGACACAGTAATGATTTTGGGATACTCTGCCTGTGAAATGTCTGTGACAAAGGCTGGTAAGACACATGTTCATCCCACTACAGCTTAGAAAAATACATTCTATCGTGTCTGTACATCTTCAACATTGTGCCAAATATGTTAAAATGTAATAATGGTTCTAGTGATTATTATTTTGAGCATAGCTTTGTATGACAGCAGACTGAGGTAATGCCATGTGAATATAAAACATGAATCATGCACAAGTAGTGCCTTTTGCATTGCCAAGTCTTATGCTGTCCATGAACAGCTATGGTCAGAGTGCATTTCACAACAGTCTCCTGCCAGTTTTGGTTTGGAAAGCACAAATACCATCTTATGTATATGGAATTCCTTTAGCCTTTCTTTTTTTGTTAGGACCCAACCTTTTTCTCTTTTTTTGCCAGAAGTTATTTCAGTAGTATTTTGAGAGGCAAAATATTTACAGTTGAAAGACTTATTTTCACCTAAATCATGTAGCTTTGTAAATAAGTATGACACAATTTAGTAACATTTCCATAACGGGGCTGGAGCACAAGCAGATGATTTTGACACCTACCTTTTTAACATCTGCAGGGTGAATTTTTCAAGTGAGTGACAACAGAGAACAGTAGAGGGTAATAGAAGTTTCTAAACAAATTATGCTTGTTTATTCCAACTGTGGAAAGACAACCATACAGTTTAAACATACCAAAGTGCTCGGGGTGATTTTGTGTCTACTGAGTCACTGCAACAGAAAAAAAAGTAAGAAATGTTTGGAAAACAGCAGTCTGGTTGCTCAGAAAACTTCTTCATGCACAGCTGCTGATGGGTAGCTGTATTTTGCTTTCAACACAGACTCAGGAAGTTGGATGGAAAAAATGTACTCTTAAAATCTCCATTTTATACAAGAGAGGAGAAAAAGGCTACCGTAGGTGACTAAACAAATCCAAATTAAATTAAAATGTGTTAAATAACTTTTTATTTGGGACAATTCAAGAACAATTTTCAAAACGCACCATTGCCATTTTATCCAGATCACAGCACCCCATTCAGAAGGAGGTAAGCCAAGGGTTCCAGTCCCATATGGAAGTCTGAGATCTGGGAGCAGAACTAATAAAAGCTGGAAGTACAGAGTCTATCCTGTGTGTATCTGCCATCATAGGAACCAGTCTGTGAGTCCCACGGCCAAACAACGCTGCCTTTAGGTAGGGAAGGAGAACCAAGACCCAGGACAGTTCCTCAGCTCAGCAGCAGTGCAGGGTCAATAGGACATTGCACAGCTCTAGTTAAGATCTCAGTAAAGTCCCAGTGCTGACTTGGTCAGGATGTTCTCTCCAGCCCCATTCAGAACAGGTAAAAGAGCTCCTGTGAGGACAGCAAGTTTAAGGAAATCAAACTTTGAATGCCACCAATACGTTTCACATGCTTCCAAAAAGTGAACTCCACCTGTTCTAACTGTCAGCTACTACATTATTCTTTTAATATCCTCATTACTACCTCAGGAGACTGCACCTGTTCCCAGATCTGAACTTAACGTACCCCACAGATTTCTCCCTCTCCTGCGTTAAAGAGTCTAGACAACTATGTATATACTCACCACACAGAACAGTATCCTCTTAAATCACTAGGATTTTTCCATAACAGGAGAGAAATTAACAATAAAAAAAAAATAAAAAAGGTTCCAGGCAGCCAGACTTTGAGTACTGCAGAAATCTTTTATTGGCAGACAGCACAAAACATCATGCACTAAACTTGAGAGTGAGCACTGAGTCTGCCCCCAATGGCATTGATCTCATTATCAAACACACAAAGCTGCTTCTGGTTCAGAGCCAGCACAAGCTGCACAACATGTTCCCAAAGTCATTTAGTACATCACAGACCAGAGAGTAGACAAAGATGGACAATGCTGTACTCACCATCTCATCAAATACCAAAATTCAGGCACCCCAGGTGAAAACAGCTTCATTACAGATCATTTATTTCAAAGTCGCATAAGTATATCCAAAGGTAAAGAAATGGATTCTTTTTGCAGTGCTGGTAAAGAGCCCACGGGTTTGTCACCTTCAGAGATTTCAAGTAAACAGAAGCAAATGAGCTGCCAAAGCTCCTCTCCTCATTTGTGTCCCTAGAATTAGTATAGGCATATGAGATTCTGGTGCTCCATGATAGTCCTGCTGTGCTCCTGATATCACACAAAATGCCACGGAGGACTTCACAGCAGACCTCATCACTGGTGCGGCTTCCAGCCCTCTGGTAATAAGAATCCCAGTTCCACCAAGGACTCCAGTGCCACCACAATAACCTCACAGGCAGTGGCTCACTCTCAGCCTACTAACAGACACTGCAGCCCAGAGCACCTGCTGACTTCCTGACACTTCCTACCTTTGCCTGGATGTGCTGGGCTTTCCCTGTTTCCACGTCGATTTTCACACTTTTCTGACATCTCAAGATAGATAAGAAAAGTGAAATGTGAGAAGGAGAAGAATGACCGAGAAAAATGAAGACCAATACAAACAATCTGGAAGATAAACGATTCCAAGTTTATCCTGCAGCTTTCCCGCACAATGAGAGTCTTGTTCCATAGTGTTGCTGCCTGATCTCAGTTCCTAGAAATCTCCTTTGAAATGATAAATCACATCATCAGTCCCAGGTAACAACATGCAGCAAAGCTGGGCCTTAACCACTGTACAGAAAAGACCACTCCACTGTAGAGATCATACGTAGCTCAGGAAAATTTTCTCTAACTCTGGTTCTGCCGAACCTGTGTCCACTTGTGCATCTGAATTCCTGTGCAGTCACATATTTACACATCTCACATATATGTGATTTCATGTATCTATTCAGAATACTTAAGTATAAAGTGGTGCTTATCTCCTCATCTCTCTGTATCATAAGCTCTTCACTGTTCTCATGACAAGAAGGAAACATACTCAAAAGGGTAAAGTTAGGGCACAGAAGAATGGATCTAAAAGGTGGAGCAAAATCAGAAAAGAGCTGGATGAGATACAATTAGGAAGAAACATCCTGGGTAAGAAAAGTGTATTTCTATAAATAGGTAAAATGAAGACCAAGACACAGAGGAGAAAGCTGTCAATAGATATGCAAGAGGCCAAAGAATAGAATTCATGTCATCAGTTTGCTAACACTAGTAGTACCAACAACAGATGGGTTAATATAGCTGCCTGGAAGAGCAAAAAAGACATTAGAGAGTAGCTGGATGTGTTCAGTTCAGCTGGTCAGACTAATTTCATCATGGGATACTTGAAGGAGTAGGTGAAAAACAGTGTTACGAGCATTAGCAGTTCTCTCTCAGAGCTCATGAATACCAAACGATGAGGTCTATGAAAAGGGAAAAAGAACAATATCATGCTCTTATTTAAAAGAGATGAATGGAGGGGCTAGGGAATTTCAGACCAATCTGTGCAAATACTGTAGCAGCAGTGGGGTTTTGTATCTTAGACACTGTAGAGATACACACCAGAAAGGGTTGATAGAGACGTCATGAATTTTATAAAGATAAATGACGCAATATATAAAAAATTCTCAGAGATGGTTTCAGGAGGAAAACCTTTTTAAAGTAGTCAGGAAAAGCAGTAAATAAACAAACTAATTCAAAGATCTTAAAAGAGGGAGAGGGGCAGAGAGAGATGAGTAAAAGCCAATAATGGATTTGCCAAGAACTAGTCATGTCAAGGTATCATAATTTCCATCTTTGTCAAAGAAGCAGACATGGCAATACAAAAGAGTAAGTGCACATCATCTTGACTTATTAAGGCTTTTGGCACAGTCTCTCATAATATTCCCTAGCACAAACAGGCTAAGGAAATACAGCCTAGATTAAACTATCAGAAGATACAGAACTAGTTACCAGATACAGGTAAAGAACTGGTTGGGAAAAACCCTATTCAAACCCAGCAGAATGCCGCTGTCAGAGTGAAGAACATAGACTGGGGGTAGTGAGATCTGCAACAATCTGGTTTCACCTCAGGTCTCCTCCTGCTGAATAATTTTCTGGGCGGCCTGAACATGGGAATGTGAATTTATTGTACCCACAAGTGACAGAACTCTAACAGGGTACAAACTGTTTGGGCAACAGAATTAATCAGACCCAAACCGCCACCAACCCACCTTGCTAGTGTGTCTGAGCCATCACTTCAAATGCCAGTGTCTTCCAGGTCCTCCTTGAAGGGCTTAGCAAGGCCCTCTGAGCAAAAGGTGGAGAGGAATGGGGGGGACAACAGAGCTGATTTATGTGTTTGAGGTTACTCTAGGTTCAAGGAAAACTGTAAAACATACAGAATGCATTTCAGAAAGGTAGATGTTGAGAAAAGAGACAGGAAAAGAAAAATAAAAGGAAAAATCAACCAAATTCTATTTATATTGGTCATTTTTCCTGTCCTATCCCAGCCAAGAGGTATGATGGAGCTCTTAATTAGAAACTGAATAGCAAAGAATAGACTGTAGATAAACACAGTCTACTCTTATCTATGCAAAACCATACAGCCATTATTTTAAAAATATTTTTATTTGTCTGGTAAAAGATAAAACCTAGCCTCTGTTTATTAAGCAAGTGAGCTTTGCTCACCAGTAGTTCAGCTGAATTTTAAAAGTGAAAAATACAGAAGGAATTTACTTCCACTTAAACTTGGGCAGGGATAGTTATCTTTAAAGTACACATCATTTTATTATGATTATTGAACTGGTGCTTTACCTGCTGCATTCACTACCCAGAAGCCACTGCTCCCCACAAAGAACAGCAAACACCAGTAACACAGGCATGTGCATTTTGCACTGGATTTGGTGAAGCAAATGAAGGAAGCTAATCAAGTCTCCTGCCTCAAGATTGCTTTTACTGTTCACATCCAGCTGAGTTTAGAGCACAGCAGCAAGCAAAGGGTATAACAAAAGACTTTCACATAGGCAATTTGAAAATGTAATTGGTTGAAGTCATTGTCAGTGCCAACAGGGGCACAAGTTTATGGGACAATTGGTAACAGAACACAAATACTCCTTGTGTGAAAACTACTGTGCATTTAACTACATGGAAATTAGCGTGTAGTGGCAGGCTGACAACACAGTGAGCACCATATCATTACAAGATTATAGCCTTCCAAACCACAAGGCAAGAATACAGGTTATATGCTAATTCATTTTGGATCCTCTAAAGGTAATTACATGGTAATCTCCATGTAGTTACATGGTGTTTAATAGGAAACCCTATTAACTAATCATATAATTAAAGAGTAATTGCAAGATACTCCTTCCTTGTGACACTCATGGTGGCCAGATAAATTAAAAGTGATAGAACTTCACAGCATAACCTGTTCCTGTTACCAGACTTTAGGGCAATATCATGTCTCTCAAGACATTGAAGTAGATGGGAAAATGTACAAAAAGTCAGGGTGCTAATCATCTGCTCAATACACAGAAAATAGCACCTCATATCCAGAACCACTCTTTGTTTCCACGAAATTACTAGGAAGGGAAACCTCACCATGTTCTTGGTATTTTCCTCACTTGATTTTCTTCTTTCCTTTTTCTCCCCACTTCTGCCTATAATTTCAGTTTCTGTAGCTTCTCAGTTGCAGCCATCCTCTTTTTTCTCTCAGCATGTTTAAGACACATGGAGTCAACTCTTGCACAATTATCTTCACTTCTTTTCCCTTTCCTTCCTCCAACAAAATTTTCAGTACTTTTGCTACTTTTTTTTTAATGTGAAAACTTCATCAACTTCTTCCTTCCTTTTTCTTTCCCCTCTTCAGCTTTCTTTTCCTAGGACTCTCATTGTTTCCTCTCCTTTTTGCAGAGGCCATTGCCATGCAAATGATAAATAAATTTATTGAAACTCTCCCCTCAGACTTTCCAAAGCCAGGACTGCAGCCAGCAAGGCTCCTCCATCTTTGTTCCATTATCCAGGCATCATTTTTGCCTGGCTTCAGCAGAAGTTGCTCACTGCTGCCACAGTCTTTTCTCCAGACTGATACTTAGACAACCTTTCTAGTGCTTCCTGACTGGTCACACCACTGACCACAGCAAAAGCTGCACAGCACAGCCAGCTGGAAAGAGGTGGATAAGCAGTGCAGACCAGCACGCAGTGCTGGCCAATTTCAAAATGCCTCTCACGTGAACTACTGAAGTTGTAAGAATGGCTTCATTCCAGAGTGGACTGAAAAATTGGAATTTCCCACAAAAGAGCATTAAAAATCCAGTAAATCAAAATACATAATTCTTTTTTTCACTGCTTTTTTAAAAATTCTTTTATCTTGTACCAACTCAAATTAGTTGTATAATAGCAGCATCTACAGCAAAATACAAGTGCAAAACAAAATAAAAATCAAAATCCATGTCCTCAGCGCCAGTTTCAATGAACAAGCATTCTTCCAAAGAAAAACATCTGCCCAGAAGTTTCCAACCATATGCAATACTAAGCCTGTTCCAGGACTCCCCCAGCCTATTGGGGATGCAGAAATCACCACTCAAATATGTGAAAGCAAGTGAAACATTAGACTAATAAACTGCTAAGAGCACAATGTGCAACCATCCATAACAGTGAAAGGACTATGGACTCTGCTTAGTTTTAAAATACCAAGTCCCATTCACTGCTCTAAGAAAGCCTAAGCCTCAAAAAATTGCCAAGCCCCTAAGAAAGGAAAGAAGTGCTCCCACCTTTTTTTTTTTGACAGAATTTATTCTGCCTAATCAGAGCGCAGCACCTGCAGTGGATACTGCTCCATCCTCCTCACAGTGGGGAACAAAATAAAGATAGGTATGAATTCTGAAGGGAAGGAAAGCTCCTGCAAGTTTCCCCATGGTAGAATCCCACACTAAGGTAAGAAAACTATGAGTGAGTACAATATTACAGGAACACTGAGAGACAGGATTAAAATCAGGACAGACAAAAGAGAGCAAAAGTGATTGGTGGTGTGATTCAATACAACAAATGCTCTATCCTCACCTTTCACTTTTTTATATCACATTTGTTCACTGCCTTTTATACAGGTCTAGAGCTGGATTTATGCAACAATAACCAAGGACCCTGAGGAGCCTGCTGTTGTTACCCTAGAACTGCCTGCTGCAGCTGTAAGAGTGAAGAGAGGGAGGAGAGACCAGGTAAGTGCATGGAAAAAGGATCAATTTGATCTTTTTTCTATGCTGAGCTTCTCTGACACCTTGGTGGGAAGATCCGTCTGCTCCTGTCCTCATGACAGACTGGATCAAATTTATTGTGCCAGTGAAGCAGTGATGCTAGGAAGTGCCATTCCTTTCAGTAAACTTGGCTCACAACATCTGTGTAGCTACTAGCAGGAGAAGTGCAATGCCTGAAAAGTTTGAAGGTAGAGGTAACATCTCTCATTAGATCAACTGGTCAAGCTGTTGAGATCTATTTTCTTTTTGTTGTCATTATTTATGTGCATGAGAACAAGAGACTGAAGTCATTGAGAATCAATGAGATCAACATATCTGCTGTAGGAATGAATTACCTTTAAATACATATTTTAAAACAAATATTCTGCTTTTTTATACTGTTATGTCACTGAAAATAAGAATCTATCTGAAGAACAGAAAATGTGTCTAACAGAGTTGGAAAGGCTGGACAAGCTTTTGGGTTTCTTCAGTTCTACAGCAACATCAGAATGGTGAGTTTATACTTGAGCTTCTGGTTTTTGAATGGCTGTTTCTTGATCAGTTTTTCACAGCTCTCCCAGCTGACACCCTGAGATACTCCCTCCACCTGCAAATTTTACATTGCCTGTATGGTTGGTCTACCACAACTGCAACAGCCTCAAGCAGAGGCAGCCTCACATGGCACTGCCATCACCTACAGTCTGAGACAGCTGTACGTGCAGGTTGGCACCCAGTCAGGCCCAGTGTAACCCCTTGGTTACACCCCACTGTGAATTACAGGGCAAGGGGCTGGATTTTGTGTGAGGCTATCACACCCATGGCATTGCACTGTTGGCATGCCAAGTTGTACCATCAGCCCTAACTAAAGAATTGGGGGTGCTTGCATTTCTCTTTCAGCTAAATTTACCTATATTTCAGTCCTACATCTCCTAGTATAATTCTTCAAAATACAGGTTCAGAGGGCATTGTGAAGCTAAAGAGAAAGGGAGGAAAGTGGGAAAATAACTGCTTTCATGGCCACTGCTACCTTGGCATCGGAAGGGAAGAGAGGCAAAGCTGGCAGTTGGAAAACCAAACAAAGCCCTCCCAAGTCTCATGGCAGGTTTTACTTCCCGATCTCTGAGCACCTCATGGTTGTTCAGAAAGAAGAAAACAAAAGCCTGTGTCAGGAGAGTTCCCTGAAAGGGAATGTGACACTGAAAAATTATGTCTGATTGTGAGGCATTTTGGCAGTGAAAGAAGTCTGCTGGGCCAGCACATTCACAGCACAGGGCCGTTCCCACGTGTTCAGCACTACACGGGCAGCTTGCTAACTAAGGGTCCCCTCGGAGCAGGGGAGCCCATTAGCATACGCACTTGGCATCCAGGTTAGTCAGTGCTGACTCAAACGTCTGCACAATTAAGGAAAGCTAAGCAGGAAGCACAAGTAGCTCACAGCATTACTTCAATTTGGAGATAACAAAGACTTATTAATTAAGAATAGCAATTACTAGAGTAAAAGAGGTTATGAACTCTTTTCTTCACTATAAAAGTCTGTATACAAGTCTGCATGCCATGCTGACATTGACACTTTTCAGAAAGGCAGTTCCATTTTATTAGCATTCAGAAATAAGCTTCCAAAGCAGACTGCGGCTTAGTAAAAGACACTGGAGTGCAGAGATTATTCTCTCCATCACTGCTTCTCTTTTCATGAGCATTGGGAGCATTATGACCCAGCCTCACAACACCCACTTCAGCCCCAAAGTTGTGACATTGGTGCCTTCTTTCTCCTCACCCTGTGTAGCTCTGGGTCACTGCTTTAGCAGCTGTGGAGCTGTTGGATTCCAGACACAACCCAGGAGGGAGCAGAAGAGAAGAGCAGCACTGCACTTCACAGGCACAGACCATGTCATTCTCTGAGATCCCAAAACAACTTTTATTCACTGATCTGATTAACTTCTAATATCCACTATCTCATAATTTATTAAATAGTTACAAAATCTGCAGAAGCTCTGGAGATACTGTGACTAAGGAGCAGCCAACAGCTGGTGAAATGTAACAAGTAAGGGCAGAACCAGGTGCACGAATGTCAAACGGAAACTTGCTGGAGATTTGAAAAAGTGGTGTTTCTCTGGTCTGTGTGAATAGTCAGTCACCCTGGGATCTCAGGCTGGAGAGGATATATACATGAAGGGTACAAGAACCTGATAATGAACTTTAAGAACTGCACTGAACTTAACATCACATCGAGCCAGTATTGGCTCTTGATTTTTTGCTCTCACCTTCATTTTCATTTGCCTAGAGAGATAGTCACATTAAGAAATACAAAATGTGTTTTAAAATATTCACCTTTGCGAGACACACATCAGCTGCATTTTAGACACTCTGACCTCTTTTTCCCCCCTAGAAATAAGGCCAGAAAAGGCCAGTGATGACTGAATTCTCTATAGTATCAGCTGGTGCCAGCTGAAGTCTGTGAGGGCTGTTTGAAAGGTGTCACAGGAGAGGAACCTTATGGTGTCTGAAGTCATCTGTTTTCAAGCTGTGTAAAAGTGTTTTGCTCTTCACAGTCATTTCTCAATTCTTGCTTAGCTTTAATTATCCCAAACTGTGCAAATACACCAAGAACTCACATGGTTAGGTCCTTTGTCACTGACTCAGATCCCTATTTTGATAATGTGCCCTCTGCAATGCTGTGTAAATCAGCAGGTTAGAGAAGGGACTTCAGGATTTAAAACTTTCCATTAATTCACACTGAGCAGAAGAATCAATACTCAGCAAATGTCCAGGTGCCCTGACAGGCCATATGCAGACTGTGCCAACTTCATAATTATAATTTCTTTACTAGATATGCCATGCATATAAGGAGGTATATCATGCATGAAAGCATATTGGAAACAAAGAGACAGTCATTTCCTCATCAAAGCTCCAAGTCACAAGGAAGTAACCTTGAAACACAAATGCAGGAGGTGAAAATGTAAGCTCTAAGAAACCACATCTCACCACGGAAAAGGAAAAAAGTATTGGTAACAGACATCAGAAAAATCTGGATGACAGGACTGCAGGCTAAGGCCATCATTCTAATGCAAAATCATAAAGCAAATCTAGGTACTGGTTTTGACTCTTTAAATTATCCACAGTCAATGGTGACCTTCCAGGATTGGGCTCCCTGTCAGCATTTCACTGTCTCATTGTATTGAAAAGATATTTTCCCTGACCTTTGCAAAGTTTTGTCCACTATCTGATATCTTGACAGAAAATATAGGTATCCAGAGCAGATACAAAAGGAAAAAAATCAAACTCAAAGGTATTTTCTCACTTCTCTGAAAACAAAAAAAAGCCCACCCCATATCTCAAACATAAATTCTTATTTTATTTAAATTATGTATTAAACAATATATACTTATTAATAAATTACAAGGCAAACAGATGTAGAAAGTCACTTCCAATGTATTGTTGAAGGTGTTTATGTCAATGAGACAAGCAGAAGAATTTTTAGATGATTGTTTGCATGAGATAAATACTATAATAAGGGCATACTAAGCAACTTTGAAATAGAAGTGATGGATTGTTCCCTATTGTTCTGAAAGAACATCTGGCAGTATTTGTTCATACACACTTAAGGTGACCTTTCCTCATCAGAAGTGATTTCCACTCCAAGTTTCCAAACCAAGTGTTTGACAGCTCCCTATTCTATAAAAATCACAGGACTCACACCTGGATTTTATATACCTGAAATTATATAAACATCATTTTAATAGGAGTATGCTAACTGTTCTATGAAAACAATAGTAAATCACAAACTTATTTTATCTTTTACTATCTCTTGCCTATCAGAAAGAGTAACTGAACATTCAACCTACAGGAGTTTACGGTCATAACGGTGATGAGAAGAAAAGAACCCAAAGGCATTGGGTTCTAACAAGCAGCCCTCTTGTTGGAGAGAAATGACACAGACCTCTTGTTTATCACAGCATGAAAAGGGGCCTGCTTTATTCCTCTTTACAGCTTGGCCATCCTGACTCCAACTATTCACTGACTCTGGCTGCAGCAAGGTCCTGCTGTAGGTTTCCCTTGCAGCCTCTGACTGCTGGTTACTGCCTGCTAAACTCTGACTGCATGTATCAGTTTGCAGACTCTGAGTGCAGCTTTTGCCCAGCCAGACTGTGACTGCAGGTTCCAACAACAGGCTCTGACTGCACACCCAGACTGACCTCACAGCAGTGATTCTCTCTCCCCAGGATCCTGCTTCTTCATGATCCTCTTCATGATCCTTCATGTTCATGACCCTCCATGATGATCCCCTCACCAGCTAATCCACTCCCTTTTATCACACTTATCTCTATTGGATACAGCTGTGACTGAGCAGGGGCAAGGCTGTATTGGGTAATTAACACAGCTGTTACTTATCAGGGACAAGGTCACCTGTATTCCCTTCTCCTACACAAAGGAATAGGAAAATAGAACTCTTCAAAAGTGGTGAGTTTTGGCCTTGATTTATTTATTTTGGCAGAAGAAGGTATCTCTGATCTTACAGCTCTTTTGGAAGTATAATTTGTTCCCCAAGACAAACTCAAGGTTGCCAAGGGGTACAGCAGAAACCTGTGCCACATGCAGGGCCACAGGCAGTGACACCAGTGATGCCCAAGTGCTGGCACTTAGCAGGGATGCACAGTCAGGCCTGTATGCACAGTAAATATGACAGCACAGAGGCTTCAGGTGGAGCATTACTAGGCACATAAATAAAAAAATGTACCAAGCATTGTGTCCCTTTACAAAAGTAGCTCCACAAACATCTTACTGCTGGAATTACAGGCACAGAGCGATCTGGGCTGAAAAAGCTTCCTGTTTTGGTAGGATGGTTTGCATTCCTTCTTAAAGACAGGTTTACATCTCTTCACAGGCATTCTGTTAGTTCAGGCCTGTTCGTTCCCTGGAGCAGAGATTCTTTTGTATGCCAAATTTGAGTACGTGGGTATTTTCAGTAGAAACATTACACCTTCAAGATAGGCAGGCATCAAGTATTCAGGATGCAAATGAAGATTACATCTTTGTACAAACTGTATTCAAGGCAATCGTACTGGAGACCAAGATAATTGGAGTTTTTTTTGTTTTTTTTAACATTGTAAAATTGGGCTAAAGCCCAATTCTCTTCCTCTGAATGACAATTACCTGAGCCAAGCTGTGATCTGTGCCATCTCCTTGTATTTCATTTTAGCAATATAACTGTTTGTTTTGTATTTGTTCCTTTAGTAAAAGAAGACTACTTCTTCTACTAAAGAAGTAGTAGTTCTACTTCTCCTGTATTTATTTGTTTTGTAGATCTCAGAGGAAGACCAAGGGCCATCTGATCAAGCCACCTCCAAACTGGACAAAAAGAACAGAGGTTGCAAGGCAGATCTCTTATTCAGTGCCTTACTGAGCCACACCAGGTGTGATTTATAAAGGGGGAGGAGGAGGGTTACTCTCTTTTCCTTTTTGAAATCACACTATTAATATAAGCTGCGCAAAAATAACGTTATAAATGTACATTGTAGTGTTTCATGAAATGTAAATTGCAAGCTTGTAGAAGAGAATATTACAGAAATATAGTCACAATCAATTAGTTGGATTTAGAAGCAATTATATATGGTATATATCCTATTAATATACACTTAGAAAAATATCTGAGGTAATTCCACATCTATTTATTTTTGTCACAGGATTTTAAATTAATGCACATAATTTTAACAATGGCCTGGTATACAATATACCAAAATTTAGAATAAAAATCCTTAAGAAATGAGACACAATTCATTCCAGTTTGAAAATCAAAGCCTTCATATTACCAATTCTGTTTTGAAAATGTAAAGAAAATGTATATATATTTCAAAATAACACATCTTGAAAAAAGCTTATTTTAACATATTGTATGGGTAGGCATATAAATCGGAAATTACCAAGGAACATAAGTTTCTTGGCATCTGTCATACAGATAAAGCCAAGAAAAATAAGGGTATTTTCTGGTAAAGAACTAAATTAATGGAAACTACCTCAAATGACTATACTGCTTGGGTTGGTACATTCTGAAAATCTTCACCCAAATGCTGCTGCCAGTTCCAAAGCCTCCTACTACTTAGAACTTAAGAACTAGCTCAATGTTCCCTGCTGAATAACTGAGGCATTTAAAAAAAACAGAAAAAGTAAGAATCAGGGAGGTTTGGTTTTGTTTGGGTTTTTTTTTGGTTGTTTTTTTTTTTTTTTAAAATGAAAGGCAGAAGAAAAGTCAATGAGAAGGAAGTAACTGACTTTTCATGGGGAAAATTTTTTATGAACAAAAGTATTCATGTCTCATGTATCTGCCTCTCTGTGAAGGCAGTTTACACGTTTTGTGTGTTTAGCTACAAAAAAGCACTCCAGCAAATTTCTAAGAAATAGAATCTGATTTTTTAAATCCTATTCCTATTGAAGGTAATCAAGAGACAAACTGCTATGTGTTACTTCCTTCTGTTACAGCCACTCAAAAAAACAATCTCGTTGATGGAGCAGAAGAACCAGGCAATGGTAGTCACCCCTCCATAAAACTGCTTGTGCTGAAGAGTTCAGCACTGTGACTTTGATCTGAAGTTAAAAAGGTGACTCTACATGACACAACAGCTCAACAGCATAATTCTGATTTCTAAGGTGCTTGCAATGCAGAATGAACCTTACAAGTAAAATCCCTGCCCCCAAGTCACTTACTTCCTTTCATATTAATAAAGGCTGTTATTTCATCCCCTAATGGAGTAGTGAGATTAAAGTTATGAAAGGAAACATCTCATTTTGGGAAGTTATGTCAAGAAGGGTGATTCTCACACACATTGTGAGAAAAAAAAAAGTCATGTTTCTCCTTGAAAGGGAATAACTAGGTCAGATTCCTAACTCAGAGAATTACCGCATTAGTTACATGTGTGAGAGTTTCCCTGCACAACTACAACTTTGCACTTTTGCTCTTCCTTGCCTCCTAATGAAAAACATGCAGCTATAAGGACATTTTTCTTAAAAAGAACCCTGCACACACACAGACTTCTATGTATCTCTGTATTTCTGCATACTCCTAGTCCTCAGCTTTGCATACAGAACTTCATTCTCTGTTGAAACTGTCACCACATTCCACTTCAATCCAGTGTGGCACTTGAACAGACCATACCTGACAAATGTCTTGCACCAGTTCCAAGGAGGGGGCAGGAAGTGCTGGGCAGACCACAAAAGAGATCTGTAACACCTGGATTTGATTTACAACCTCCAGAGCATTAAACAGTGAAACCCATAAGGAAGCAGCAGGGGTGAGCCATGCCTTCACCATGGGCTCTGGGAGGAGATGAGCCCTGCTCAGCCTGTCACTGAACCCCAGCGCTGTGGCCCATTCCTAATGGCCTAATGTCTCCCAGGGTCTCACTTGGTTAGGAAAGTTTCTCATACCAAGAAACACTAGGAAAAGCACCTCCATTTTACAGCTCTTTCTCAGTGAATTCAGGAGGTTCTGAGTTTTCCCTTTCCACAGGAGGTTCTGTGTTTTGAGCCCCTGTAACACAAGGAACAAACAAACACCAAGATGCACACATCTTGCAGTCCATGTGAGGGACCCTTTAGCAGGACCATCTCAACACGTGCCCCCAGCTGGGAGGAACCAGCAGGGCCCAGGGCAGAGCAGCAAAGCCCAAACGTGCTTTGCGTGGAGCTAGAAATACATTTCAACTGCATCTGACCCACTGAAAGCAGTGTGATCTTCTGCTGTCAGATCACTTGACACTGCTTACACCAAGACAACAGCAGCAGAAGACAAAATGACAAACATGGTAATGAGCAGTTAATACAAGCTCCTGGATGAAGGCTTTGACAGAATTTCTGCTCTTGTGGAACCTCCACTTCACAAGACTATCTTCCAATGTAGCTCATTAAAAGAGCAAAAATGCTCAAAACTCCCTTCAAGGAAGCAAGGCTTAAAGTGAGCCAGCAGAGGTTTCCTGGGCATGATGATGAATAAGTACAACTTCTGCAGTGCATGCCTCCCCCCCACACACACAGAGCTGTGCTCCTCAGCCTGGAGGTCAATCAATGATTTTTGGACCATGTGCCAAAATAAACTCCCACGTGTCTTGTGGAAAAAAAATCCCTGGAGGTTAAAATTCAGCAGTTTCAAGGGCTGAATCTAATAGTTTGTACATTCATGACAAAAATTTGATCTTCATCAAAATGAAACAATCCTCTTGAAGAGTCTGGCATTTATAGCTAGGAAACTTCACTGCTGCTATCTTGTCAAGCTGCTAACTGGCCCTCTACAGAAATAGTGTGATCATTTCTCCCCAGCTCATAACAGGAGGGAAATGAATTCTTTTTTACAACTAGGGATTAATAATCATTGTATTTCTAATTTGCAGAGAGATCACTACGAAGAGCTTGACTCTGAGATACAGGCAACTTGCCATCTCTATGCTACTATGCAAACAACAAATCTACCTCTCCATAATTTATTTGACCCCTTCTGCTCCATGGATGCCAGGCTCCATTATTTTATATTTTACTGGCACTAAGATAGAGAGCAGACGTTATAGAAAATATGCATTTCATATGGCCCATCAGAAACTATAAACTGTATCATAAACAATTTTCTGAGTTTTCTTTCTTAGTTGAACATATTAAACACTGCTAATTTTTAAAAGAAAATAGTTCTTTTAAAGATTATGAACACACTTTCAACTTGAAGACCAATAGAAGCATTAGAAACATCTTTGCATTTTGCTCCAAGTCGTGCTTGACAAGTGCATATTAGAATAGTGAAGGTTTATTCAAAACTTAAGTTACTTTAACAGAAACCAAATGTATTGAATAACACCTTCTATTTTTGCAGTTGAAGCCCAGTGGAAATCAGGAGAGGTACTGTTTCCAAGATGAACCTGCTTCTGGCCATTGCCAAGCTGTCAGCAACAGTGGTAGCACCTCTGGGATAATGTATTTAAGAAGGGGAAAAAAGAGTTATTGGGCAGAAGCAATTTGCAGCCAGAGAACAGAGAAGAATATGTGAGAGGAACAACTCTGCAAACACCAAGGCCAGCGAAGGAGGGGCAGGAGATGCTCCAGGCACCAGCGCAGAGATTCCCCTGCAGCCCATGAGGAAGACCATGGTGAGGCATCTGTGACCATGTGACCATGCAGCCCATGGACATCCAAGGTGGAGCAGAGATCCACCTGCAACCCCGTGGAGGACCCCTGCAGGAACAGGTGACCCTGGGAAGCCCATGCTGGAGGAGGTTCCTGGCAGGACCTGTGGTGCCATGGAGGATTCACACTGGAACAGTATGTTCCTGATGGACTACACCACATGGAAGGGACTTCCACTGGAGCAGTTCATGAAAAGCTGCAGCCTGTGGGAAGGACTCACTTTGGAGAAGTTTGTGGATGACTACCTGTCTCCTGCTGGAGTAGGTGAAGAGTGTGCAGAGTCCTCTCCCTTACGAGGAAAGGGCAACAGAGACATGTGATGAACTGACTGGAGCTTCCATTCCCAGTCATCCTATGTAGCTGCTGGGGAGAAGGTAGAGAATTCAGGAGTGAAGCTGACCCTAGGAAGAAGGGAAGGATGAATGAAAGTACTTCAAGATTTAGGTGTATTTCTCATCATCTTAGGCTGATTTGATTGGTAATAAATAAAACTAATTTTGACAAGTTGAGTCTGTTCTGCCCGTGACTGTAACCAGTGAGTGAGCTCTCCCCATCCTTTTCTTGAGTCACAAGCCTTCCACTACATTTTCTCTCCCGTTTCATATTTGAATATAGCTTGATAGGCTATTTCCTCATACTATTTTGTTGACCCTTAGCTGTCTCTGTGTCCCAAGAGGCCCAAATAAGTCCTTAATGAGAGTGGACGGCTCTGCCACACTCTCCCAGCGCCCATGCAGGGATCCTTCCAAAGCAGTAGAGTCACAAGTGGAAGGTGTCATCTCCAGAGGTCATTCTGAGTGCAGGATTTTGTCTTGGGAACGGTAACACTTGAGAATTACAGAGTCATGTGTTGCCTGCAAATAACGCTGCATTACTCAAATACAAAGCAAATCAAATCAGAGATCAAAGGTCTGCTCCTGCTCCAGGTGCAGAACATGAATATGGTTGTATTACACACAGCAACTGTCCTACAAACAGAACACCAGCAGCTAACAAACAATGACCAGCACCAGCCCTGGCAGGGACATCATACAGTCTGATAAGAAGCACCAACACACCATGGAGTAAATAGATCCCTGTTTTCCCAGGGAGAGCAGATAACATGAAGAACAAACATTTCTGTGAGTCACTTCCTGTGTTAGCAACATGCAAACCTATGGTCTAAAGGTTCAATGCTGACACAGCTCAGGGTGTGACTTTGCTCAACAGCAAATCACAGAATGAGTTTGGAGTTCATTTAAAAAAGCAAAAACTGCTTTTTGAATGCTGCTGGCTCCTGCAGGGCCAACACATGAACATGCTGCATCCAGAACCATTAACTCATGTGGGTTTCAATCCTAAGGACTGCATTTTATCTGCCACAGTTCTTTACTTTTTCCAGGCCAATGACAGTAAGGTTAAATAAAGAAATTAATATACTCAAAGAGCTTCATGTTGCTTGTGGGCTTGTATTCTCAAGGTATGATTAGCAACTGGCTAGAAGAGTTCTAATCTGACTATCCAAAATTATGTCCAATTGGTATCTTTCCTTCTGGTGACTGCAGTTCTTAAAAACTAAACAGAAAATAAAGAACAACCCTATTGCTGACTTTGTTTTAAAGATGATGATACAATCTCACATCAAAGCACAAAATTCCCTCTAGGAGCCCCTGTACATAAATCTTTTTATCTTTATCTGAGGAACCAACAGTAGTGAAGTACTGGAAATGGAAATGTGAAACCTTATAGAAAAAAAATAAATGGAATAGAATGAAACTTCAAGTTACTGCATATTAAGCTCAGGTACAATAATTCAGCAAGGTATTAAAAATTTTCTTGACACTTGGTATCACCTACGTGTAAGGCAAAGTGCTTTGCAGAGATTACATATCTTGTTATTGCATTCAACTTCAGCTCCTGTGGTAAAGCCAGCTAAAATGCTAACTTTTAAGAAATTATCCCCCTGGGATGGCACATTATCTGATGTGAAACAGACTGACCAAGAACTGAGACATCCCATTCCTCAAGGAACATTCTGTATCAACTGTTTTCACCTATTCACTTGTAAACACATTTTTCAGTTGCTTCCCTAAATTGCAGAAATAGTGTCATAAATGAGGGCTCCTGATGCTCTGAGTCCTGTCACCTCTCTGAAGCACCAAGACCAACACAACCCCAGGCTGCCAGCCATCCTAGGTTATATGGCTGTACTTTTCTGGCAGAAGTGGGAAAGAAACATTTCCCATTTTATTTCTGACCGTATAATGTTTTATTTCCTTTCATATGCCAGCCACATTTATGAGCAAATAAAACACCCCCTCTGCTCTGCCCTGACCCATCTGCCTTTCTTAAAAATGCAACCCTGCTTATATTTTTTGCTGTGCCAAACAAATTCCTATTGCTTCCTGGCATGAGGTCATTCCAGGCAAATACTGGTACGTCATCTCTCTTCTCTCCTGTCACCTGCTACTGCAGATTGATACTTAGGATTCTGTAGACAGGTACTGACGGGGAATAATACATAACTTGTCTGAGTCATATTCTTTGTGAAAATGGCAGGTGTTTTCAGGCAATGGAAAGCAATCCATTTCAACAGCAAAGACCTTGTCCAAACATCTTAAATAATATTACTTTCTTAGAAAAATATATTTTAAAAAAATCTACAAAAGGAAGTATTTAAAATAAATTACTCTAGAGTATGATGTTTTCAATGTTCACAAGCTGCAAACTCTAAATAATTAACCGGCATTTTATCAGCAATTTCATTTTGTTTTAATGAAGATGTATATCTCATCAGGGTAACAAAATCAACAATTCAGTAAAACAGTGACTATAATTTCCTATATTAACTCTACAGGGAAGAAGGTATTCAGCATCAAACAGTTCTGTCATTTCTTTCTCCAGAGGAATAACTTTTCAGATGCATTACTAACAGGCAAGGAAAACTGCTTTACAAAAAGAGATTTATCTACACTATCAAGAAATTAAGACAAAAGTGATGCAGCACTGCCTAGGTTAGTAAGAAATGCATTTTTAAAAAAGTGCTAACAAGCTACAACTCACAGGCTTTCTAGAAGCTTAGGATATGAAGGCATTACAAAAAGACACCAGTAGTGCTGGCATTCATGAACAAATGTGGGGCTGGTTTTCAAAGCCAAGGTGTATTTTCCCAGCCTTTGAACACTTGTTTTAAAATCTAACTCCCGAAAACAGCCATTGGACCCCATTATCCTGCAGAGGAAAGTGCGGAGGCCACAAGGTACCACAGACAAAAGCCCGTTTATATGGAAATTCTTCCTCTAAAAAGAGACATGTAGAGATCAATTCAGCAAATAAGTCAATGTGGAAATTCATCCTTGCCTGTCTGACCAGCTACAGACTCATCTCACATCATCCTCAAATGTCTACTGCTGAGCAGGAGAGTGTTCAGGCTCCTGAACTCCCCTTAGCACTTTAATGAGACAAAAAATACTTGCAACATTTACACAGTGAACCAACATTCCAAAATTACATCTACCAAATGTGGGTTTGGCTAAATAAGATTGTAAGATTCTCACCCTGTTTATTCTTCCTAAATATGTGGCAAAACTGGGATTTAAAAATATATTATAGCATTTCTTCCATAATTATTTGGGGAAAAAAAGTTGTCCCTAAAAGTAAAAAAAGTACTTATAAGAATCATTAGAAAATCATAAGCTAACTTTTCAGAAAAGTAACCAGAAGTTTGTATTTTTAATACAGACCTTGTTTAGTAACAGGAAGCACACATGGCGTAGGCAAGTGTAGGGAGTCTCCTGCCTTTCTCTCAAAGAAACAAGAAAACCTCTGGACCACAGGAAATAACACAAATTTTAGAAAATCCCAGTGGTATGAGGGAAAACACTTCAAATAAATCCGTAAGCTCTCAAAACAATGTTAAAGGACAGCAGATGTTCTTCCCCCCACCAGTTTGTTCAGAGACTGACACACTCCCTAGAAGAAGTCCTTTATTTGCATTGATTAAAGTGGGTATTCAGATCCAGACTCATACAAATGGAGAAACTGAGACAAATAGGTGCATAAGGAAGGACAGGCTGTGCCCATCCTCTTCTTGCTGAAAAACACCCACCCTCTCTGAATACACAAAGATAATGAAAAAATACAGACCTTGAATATACTTTTTCTTCAGACTTTAATACCTTTATAATGTAAAACAGAGCCTGCAAAAACAAAAAAAAAAAAAAAGGCAAGTCTTAAATTTTAGACTGAAAGCTACTATGGGAACTAATTTCTTCTTTTGCTGCTTTGTGATATGTGGCTGACAAACCAATGCCTTAGCTGAAATGCTGCCAAAATAAAATGTAATCATCATTCTAACTCCTGCCATTATACATCAATTCTGAAATTAAACCAGCAATTTAGATTCATCTTATGGTCAACTGTTCTTAGACAAGAGGCTTTCCCCCAGCCATCTCCACCAGGAAGCATTTCTGTTAAATAAAAATGGCAACAATATAGGCCCAGATGTGGCCATGAGGAAATAAAATTGCACGTGGGGATCAAAATCCAAATGCAAAACCCCAGAGCTTTATCTCAAATTTGTAAGCATTTAAAATGCCACGTGTTAACCTAAGAATTGATAATTTTATTCATAGCCTCATTCAGTAAAAGCAATCAATAAGGCTGGGAACAGGATCGAAGATCAAAGAATGCCCTGAGCCACTAAGCAAAAAAAAAAAAAAAAAAAAAACCACAAACAAACAAACAAACAAACAAACAAAAAAAAAACCAAAAAAAAAAAAAAAAAAAAAAACCACCCAAACAGTTGTGATTGGGACTATATTCTTTACTTCCTCCACAAGCAATACAGCTTTATCAGGAGTGATGAACATTCCATGACAGTCCTTTATGAAACAATTTCAAATGTAGTATGTTGACTACATTTGAATTCATTACCATGTATTTAACAGTGTACTGTATAATAAAAAAATAAGAATATATGTTTCTATAACATAAAGAAGCAACAACACTTTGCCAGCATCCTTCATTGACTTTGCAGGAGAAGGTCTGGGAAACAGTTTTACACTCATGAGAATGAGGCAAATAAAGCAAGTATGTTCTCAATTTCAATTTGGGTTGACTGCTGGTATCCTTAAACACAGAAATGTCCTACCAATTCTGTACACATATATATATATAGCCAAAATTATTGACAATTTGTAGTCAATGAATCAACTACATTGTGTACTCCTTTCACAAAACTGTTAACTAAATATGAATTTTCAGACTGGCATAGAAACTATGCTTAACCATTATAACATAGTTTCTTGATAAAGGTATTCAAAATAATTCTGCAGCTGAAAGATTCAACAGAGCAAAACCACAGTACTTAATTAAAAGGGGAAAAAAGTTAAAATGGAGTAAAAATAAAAGGAAACTTGAAAGCAAATTTCATCCTTCAACTAACCCAAGAAATAATGAGAAAGAAACAAAAGGGGAGATGAACAACCACCTATCTGAATACTGATTGTTCACCCAGGCTCAACATGAACTGGGTGTCAGACATTCAAAAAGCTTTTAACAGAATGAAAATTACAAGTACTAACATTCAGATTATATCACTGCCTTTTGCTAAAAACCAGTCAGAAATCCCAGGTTTCTACTGAAATGTAAAATTATACTCACCAAAACCACCACAGATTTACAGACATGTACATCAACAATCATGCTATGTAAAGCAAATCTAATAAATATGCAGAGACAAAATTTAATTTAAAAAAATGTTATCAATAAAGTACGAAAGGGCAGGACATTATGACAGCTTTAATTTTTGTAAAATATATCAGACAACTGAAAGGAACTGAGTATTTTGTCCATTCTACAGACCACAATAATATGCTAGTGAAAAAGCTGACCACTGATATGAGATTTTGTGGGGGAGGGTGCAGGGAAGGAGGTTCAGAGATTGACCTGAAGCAAAAAAAGTCAACAGTCTTGGACCATATAATTTACATATTTAGAAAAACACCTAAGCCTGAAATTCAACTCATCACTTGTGTCCAGATTTTTCATGTTAAACTCTGGGTAAGAATATTACTTAATGTAAATGTATACCAGTTTTTTATGTTGCATCATTTCAATAAGAAAAAACTACATCCAAAATTCTAAGTACTTGGAATACAGAGAAAACCTTGGCCCCTCAGAGGTCAATAGGAGAACTCCCTAGTAGGGTTAAATTCACTCTGTGGTAGGGTTACGATGTATAAGATACCAATACTTGACTGTGTAGACAGAAAAGCCTAAATGTCAACTCAAAGATCTAATTGTAAATGAAAACTCATTCCCTGAAGATATAGTCTTTCACTTTCACACACCAACACAAAAATAAAGATCACAGGCAACAAAAAAACAAACCAGAAGGCCACACAGTTTGAAGACCAAATATTTCTTTACTTCAAAAATATATCTTTATATTCAAATTCCAAGTCACTGAAATGTAGTAGGAATATGCAATCATAAATTTAATTTATCTTGATCATTTGCATTCCCTGGCAAACTGAGCTCAGGAAAAACACTGGTTTTCGGTGAAGACCTCTGTTACCTTGTCTTCTGTGTGGGTTCATTATAATGTAAAACAGTTGAGAAATAAGCCTCAGGGTCACGTAATCCATTCTCCGCTAAAGTGTGAATTGCCTCACGATCAAACTTTATCCGATAATGAATGAATTTGCTCATCATCCATCACAAGCACTCTTCAGAGTATATGTCAAATTTTTAAATTTTCTTTTGAGATGAACACACAAAAGTACAACTGTTACAGAACTGATTTTGTTTCTTAAAATCTTGCAGAACTTACGGTCAGTTAGATAGCTAACCATGTAAAAAGCTGAACAAAAACTGAAGGAAATTAGAGGATTCAAAATTTAATTTTTTAAGCAGGATTTATGTCTTGTTCTCATTGTTCTCCTTGCATGGAGAGTCTGTTTTTCCTTCTTGACCTTAAAATAGGGCACACATAAAAATGTACTTCATCCTTTCTTGCTTGATGATGTTACAATTCAGCAGTTAAATACTGTCTATCATCATTTGCACACTCGAATCCTTTCGGACATAGCCAAACAATAATGGGAAAAACAGTAATTATCACAATCATAATTTAACCTCTGGTAAATTATTTCCCAAAGAGTTCTTAGAACCAACATATGGCCTCCATGTAATTAGGTAGCAGGACTCTTCTGCACTGGCTGCATCAAAGATCACTTTTTTGCTAAGTTTCAGTGGTAAATGCTTCAAGCAGGAGGTACTGGTAATCTTTTTAATATTTCCACAGAGATCTTTAGATAGGCTTTGGCCTGCAAAAACAGAAACATACATTAAGCATGCCATTTTCTATAAAAAGGAGGATTTCACAAATAATTAGGTATTTGTTCTTTTACATGCAAAGAAAAAATCAAAGATGTTTAAATAAATGGGTTAAATTTCAGGAAAAACAATGTATTAACACGCAGAATAAGCACAAGCATTATATTAAAATATTGGGGGGGGGGGGGGAGTTTGAATTCAACTGAACAATTTGTCTTTAGCAAGCAGAGTCAATAGACTTCTGGAAGAAAAGCGATGAGGAAGACAGACTCTTTAGTCCCACAGGTACCATTAATTATAAACTTCCCTCATCCTGACAACCAGGATGCACCACGCACAGGATGGAGAATCAGAGAAAACAACAGCATTCAAAAAACATTTTTTTTGAGACAATTAGAGAGATTACAGACTAGACTATCGCTATGGAATTTCCTATTCAGACATTCAAGTATTTTTTTTAAAAAAGACACCTTTCCAAAAGACTGAAGTAGGTATTGGAAAGAACTAATTCTGCAACACTAGAATCCACAGAGCTCTCTCTGACACCAGCCTGTGGCATATCTGGTCAGACACCTTGAGCTGGAGGGCACAATAGCACAGAACTGCAGGACTATGGAGAGCAACCCCAGTAAGCATACTTATGTTAACATCTCTAAAAACCGTGACACAGCTAGGACCATGATCAGTCCACCATAAATTATTAACAAATCTAATGTTAAGGGACTTTATATAAAGTCCAATACTGTATAAAGTCCAACACAGAACAAAATTAAACCAAATTATCCCTGTACCAAGCTCAACAATTTGTAGTCGAAAGAGAACATCTTTTAAAAATCTCAAAGATTGATATAAGAATGTTTAATTAAAATAGTATGTTTGTGTGTATGTATATACACACTGCACATTGTTCCAGAGGTTGATTACTTCCATTGTTAAAAATCTACAGCTTATCTATAATTTGAATTGGTCACACTTCAGTTTCCATCTGGTGCATCACATTCTGTGTTTGCCTAGTACACAGCAAAGTCTCCTGAGCTTGCTCTTCTGCTCCTACTCCCTTCGATCGTGACAAACCTACTCCATCTTCTCCAGTAACTCTGCATACAGAGACCACACCAACAACCTCTCCTGTTCTGCTCAAACAAACCTCCACACTGATTTTTCCTGTCTCCTACAGGATGGCTCTAACTATGAATTAATCCTTGTATCCCTGATGAGCCTTTAAAACAGCAAACAAACTGACAGAGGTCAGAGCTTTGGGGACAGGAAGAGAAGGTCTGTTTGTCACACCAGGACCACCAGCACTCACTGTCACTGCGCTGAACAAGATGTCAGCCTTTTGCAAGGCCATGTACTGCTCGCATCTCCTCTTTTTTAGAGATTGCTCCTGGCTTGCAGGGTTTTCTATTCTGGCACTCCCACCCTCTACACCTCACAGTCTCAGTGCTCACCCTACCTTAAAACTAAAACCATAAAATTTTTTGAGTTTGCAAGGAATACAGACAGCAAGACAGAATTGTTTTCTCTCACACACGTGACTTTGTGGCAACAATGACAGAGAGAATTTAGAACTTAACTCACAGTCATGCATTTCAAACTTCTATGGCTACAGTTGCAATGCAGTCGGGTAACAGCCTGTGTGCAACACTCACCTCACTCAGCTATTAATGCCCTGGGTGGTCCAGCTACCCCACAATTAACCACTCACCTAGACAACTCAATGGACTCACTTGAAGTAAGGTGACTGACTGAAGTCAAGCTGCCTTGGCAGTTAAGTATTTGACTAGTTGGTGTAGGAGCACTCCAGGTGGGAATTTCAAACTATCTGAACAGAACCACAGGCAGCTCCCACTTTGCACAGATCAAGTCATGCATTTTAATGAGTCAAGTAACAACCTGCAAAAGAAACCCAGCCCCTTCTGAAGACTACCCAGGCTGTTTGCCTGCTCCAGAGTTGACCAAATTGTACACAGAATTATAAATTCACCGTAAACAGACTCAACTGCTTGTATAAATGCTACCCTCTGTCAAGAGCCCAATAAACTTAAAATACTTTTCCCACAAAATGCTGTAAATGAGCATCTCAGCAACACTTCCCCAATGTACACTGACCCTCATTTGCCAAGCAGCTGATCACCACATTGCAACAGGAGGTTCCTGGTGCAGTTCTCTGTAGCCAGCATGCCAGCATTACCTAGACAGTGCTCTCAGCAACAGATCTTGCCTGCTGAGCTTCAGGTTTTTTGTTTTCCTGACCCCTACTTTGTCTGTTGAACAGACCAGTATCTCATACGCGTCCTTATAGAACTCTACCAGTCACCTGGCTTTGGCAAAAATCAACTGTTTTGAGCCTTGGTTTCCTGTTTTTGAACAAATCATTTAGCTGAGAGTCTATCAATCAATATACCTGAAAGGTTTAAATGGAATCTTGGTGACTACCAATATGCACTACATAAAAACAACCCTACATGTATTGAATAGGTTTTTCCTACTCATGATCTTTTCAATGTGTCAGCTGTAGACAGAGAGCACAGCTCAGTTCAGCTATTTAATCCATCATTACCTAAGTAAAAGAAGTTGGGTTGCAACTGAAAACAGAAAGGGTTTACTATTTTCTTTCTGGGTGGAAAACCAGCAAAGAAAGAGTAAAGGATGAGCTCTTATTCATCACCCATAACCTTTTTCATTTTAATAGGATAAAAAAAAACTTCTCAGGTCAGTTACTCCCTTAATGTTTGAAAGCTCTCAATGAATGGTTTATACACTTTCTGAAAACCATTTTTCTGCTGACAGACAACTTTATATTTAACAACAACATATCAAGACTATTAAGCTGCTTAACAGAAGCCCAGCAATCCAAAGGAAAATCTGTGCAAGTCCTGACTTTCTGGAATATCAAATGCTCTGGATGCTAATAAACCTGAAAAGAAGGAAAAGGAATTTAAATCTGCTCAACTGACCTATTAGGGCTTACAATTTGTTAATTGCTGAAGGAAACTAGCCATCATGAGCAACTCATCAAATAGTCACTACCACAAGGACAAATACTAGTAGTCTTAGCTACCATCTACATGAAAACAAGCATAGCCAGCCAGTCATTGATAACTTTGGTTCCTAACACTCCCTGCACAACCACATTCCATTTACCAGTTCAATCAGATTTTTAAATAGCTTTAATTTCCATGGAAATTGCTAGTTACTTCGACACGACTCCAGCCTTCAGTGCATGACTGGAGCTGCCTTCCAATGTCTGTATTTTACTGTGGTCAACTCAGAAAGTACTAAAAACATGATAACAAACGCAGCTTTAAATGAGTCTAGTTCAGATAAAAGCGTCATGTCATCCAGAGAAATTCTTGGTTGCTACAAGAGGTCCAGTGACTATCCCACTTTGTCCTCCTCTGGAGAGTTCTACCATAAGATTCTTCTTTGCATGTACTGGCAGCTCTTGCCAAATTACCATGAAGTCTCAAGGCAGAAAGGCAAATGATGAGACAGTAAAAGTCAATCCATAAATTATAACACAAAATGGAGGAGACTGGTAAGTAAGCTGGATTTACGAAACTAAAATCTCAAAGAAAAATCCTTAGTGCTCATGGGAAACTTTCCTATATATCCTATATATCCTATATATCTATATCCTATATATCAGCAGTTGTAACAGCCAAACCATTCTCGGAGGCGGCCCCAGCTGGGTAACCTGCTATCCCCAAGGTGCTGTTAAAGACATCTAAAAACACACCCTGCCCAAAACACATGGGTAAGAAGAACAGTGCAAATCAAATTCAGTATAGTAACATCCTTCAAACAGACTATCCTACACTCGGCATTTTCCTCAGCAGACAGAACCACAAATGAGGGTCTGATGATACATTGTGCTATCTACATCCTGAATGAAGGATTTGAACTGACATGTACCAAATGGTACTGTGATGATGCAAAGGAAGCCTCAATGATAAAGGCATATTATAAATCATACCATGCAACCCTCTTTATGGTTCGCTTTTCTTTTAAAAATATCACACCCTGGATTGACCACTCACTAAATGGAATTATTGATGACAACGAAACCACAAAACAGGATTCTATGATTATTTGGTACCAGTACTTCAATTTTTCTCCAACTACTTCTTGCAATCTTTAAAAGGCTGTATGATTTTACCCTGCTTATATATCACCCTTTCATAAGCACTCTACAGAAAAAGTGTTTCTGAATACAAATTTGAGTTGCTGCTTTGGATGGCACTAGAGCAAGGTTTGTAACATTCTGATTTAACTGAAAAGGGATTATTAACCAGACTTATTTTGCTCTGTTCCATCAGACCGCTGATGCCTTGTGTCCCTGCTTTCCACCTGAGTGGGCTTTTTCTCTTGCCTTATACATCAGCGTGCAATTTATTGAACTCAAAATCCTTCACCTGTATATACAGGATGTGAATGGACACACTGGTACAGCAAATGTGTTCTGTACTTGTTTGAGCTGCTTCTTTGACCTTAAGACAGGTGGGAGTTTGGTGCTCAACAATCACAGATAGCCTGTCTGTTCTGCCAAGGTATTGATAAATCCACTGTACCATCTAGGCTGTGATATACCCACAAGTTTCTAGCAGGAATTCCTCAAAAGATAACCACCAACTGGTCCATAACTCTCTGGGCTTTAGGCTCACAAAAGGAAGAGCTCTCAGGAATCTCTACTTATCTTTCTCCCAGTGTGATGGAGACTTCACTGGGCATTTAAGCAGCTCTTTTGGTGGAAGAATAACTCCACTGCAATTAATCATGTTCTGTATCTCTTGCTGTGCTTCTGTTCTTCCGCTCCAGGATGCCTCTTCCAAACACCTGTTTTGCTGCTGGCTGCTTTCCCATGGTCACAGAAGTTCCAGTACATCTGAGTATGATCAATTTCACCTGGTTTCAGTGATTCCTCATTACTTTTTCCTATTCTACCTTTTCCCCTTTTTTCCCCTATTCTACCATTTTAGCAGCATTCCTGATTTTTGTTTACTAACTTTTACTGCCCAATGATTCTTGCATCTGTTTGAGTGAGCAAAAAAAATGGAGCCTTGGCCAGCTAATCCACCCCCACAGTGTGATGGGGGAGAAAAATGCTCAATTAATCTCCAGAAAGGTCTCACTCCACAAGGTAAGCCCTCAGTGTCGATTAAATTAAGAAAGTGTTAGCTTCTTGTAGAGGATCTTGGGTGACTCCCAGCTGCTGCACTAGGCTGACCATGCAAGGACAGCAATATTTCATTTCTACATCATGAAGTTTTATCAGTGAAGAGTTTGAAGAAAAAGCCACAAACTAAATAACTAAGCTGTCAGAAACACTAATGTAGACAATGTTATACCAGGAGCAAAATCATTTTACCAGCACTGTTACTTCTCCCAGGGGACTGCCTCAAGCTTCACCAGAAGAGAACTCCAGTCATCAAACCTTCCTATCCTTTAGCTATATTGTCAGTACTTTCCATAAGCAGATTAGTCTTGTGTATTCTGTGCTTTCCCTGAGGAAGAACTTTTTAAGTTCACATGCACCATTCTGTAAGTAATTTTCGTTTTTAGTTCTTAGTAATTTCCTTGTCATTTGTGAAAAGGAAACCCCTTTTCCACCAACTACATCTAAGCTTTAAAATAATAAATTTAGACAAGTTTGCTTAGACATTTTGAAATTCTACAGTGAAGTCAGAGATACACTTTTATATATTTGCAAGGCAAGATGAAGGCCATGGCAGATGTGTAAGCAAAACTGTATTAACTGACATATTTTAGAAACCATTTTATTCTAGGCTTGACAGAGCTCAAAAGGTGTGACAACATGCTGGGTTTCTAAGAAGTCAATCACCATCCCTATTCCCTACTGTTTGAATCTGCTAGGTATTATTTCAGGTCTATGACCCTGTATTTCATCTGTAAGTGTGTTCTAACAAAATCAGCATAGAATTTGGTAGAAAATCCCCTGCACATTTAAGCGACAAGAGCAGAGAATTTCAGCAGACATTGTTCTCTACTCAAGAAGTTGTTAATGCATGAATAGCCACAATTTCAGTTTATTTGAGAAACATGGTGATGACTGTCATGTATTAAAGATTAGAATATCACCTTATATGACCTCTCCCATCCTCAGTTATGTGCTAAGAATTTAGTTTTTCTTTGAAAATATAAGAGAACAATATTTTTTCTGTCTTTAAAATGAGAAGAAAAACACGGATAAAGGAAAATTCTTTTTCATTCTGTAGAGATTACTGACATTTAAAAAAAACCCACATTCTCCAAGGAGAATTACTATCTCACAGACACAATGGCAGAGAAGGATATTAAGAGTTTTCCCCAGAGACACACATATTTGTCAATCTTTATTCCTCTGCATATTTAACTTAATTGCCACAAATGGTGATTATAACCCACCCTTTTGTTATCAAGAACATAGTTCAAGGAGGAACAGATGGCAACACAACAGACTTTCTTGCCTTTTTATTTTCAGAAAGCTATCCCATGCACATCTGAATTCTTAGATCAATAGTCCAGCAGGCTACAGACTCTTGGTTATTACAGATTTCAGTTGCAGTGAGCCTTCCATCTTAGTTTCCCAGCTGTTTTACTACAGCTTTGACCAAAGCCATGCATCCATTCAAACCTTCACATTGCTGATCAAACTTCCCAGAGAGAAACTACCATATGGATTATAAGATTCCTTTTCAAATAGACCTGGACTCAAGATCACTACATTATTCCACAGCACGGGCCTTACCCAAACCTAGCAAAAATATGGCATTCAATTAGAAGTCAACACACCATAATGCTGCCTCTTGTCTTTCAAAACAAAATTACAAATTTAAGATGGTCACTGTTCTTCCAGAATCCCATTCAGCACCTTAATAACACTGGATTAACGATGTTAATGCTTTCCCCCTCCCTTTTTTCTGCCTTCTAAAATACTGGGAAGGAAAAAACATTTCAGCATGTGCCTAGCATTCATGATATTGAAAAGCCTACCAGTATTCCAATGTTCCATAGGTACAGTCTACCTTACTGTGAATTGATTCTACCATCTGTTATCAGCATTAATCATTTTTTTTCACTATACATCTTTATATCAAAGCAGTAGTCAAGAGTGCAGCTGCATTATACCATATACTGTGCACAGCACCCTGTTCTACAGAGCCTAGCAGACAAATTCTAGCAGAGAAAGAAAACAGCAGACAGGAAAATCTTACTCTATCAGTGTTAATAAAATTCTATATGTGCAACTACTTTTCTTCACAGATTTGCATACTTGACTCCCACCACCTCACCAACTCGCATTTTCCACCAACAATAAACTGTTATGGTAAATACACTGAAAAATCCAATTAATCTCGTGTATAAATTGCTCCACTTCCTGCTGAAAACAACCCAGGTACTGACACTACGAAGTTTTGTTCCAAACATCTTTGGATAAGACCCTTTGACAGTTTCCAGGCTCAGCTACCAAAAGGCTTAACTGACAGTTTTAGAGGACCTACATTAGCTGCAAGGTCTCCTGAGGCCTGACACTGACCTTCCTCCTCTTAGCATGCCAGGACCTGGATCAAATCTTCTCTATTCTGAATGATTCAGCCTAATTAAACAAAACCAAACCCACAGAAGCAGAACAAATGACCAGGATTCCAAAATCAAGGGCCCGAGTTACTTACTGATACTACCTTCTTTTACTTTATTTCCTTACTTCACTCAAACACACATTTCTTTCCAAAGAGCAATAGGAAGCAGCACTCTCCATTCACTTTCAGAGGAGAGCTTTCTGTTCTTCTAAATGCAGTGCACCAAACTTACAGCATCACTTTGAGGCTGAGAGATCACAACAGGCTGTCCTGAATCACATGTCTCCCGTATATTAACATGCAGTGGAACGTCTCCTGCATCAAAAATACCAAAAAACACATATGTGAAAATCTAGTATTTCTTAAATGTTTCCTTAAAAGAACCCTAAAGCAACTTGAAATCCAATTCACATTCAGTATACTCTTTGAATTGCTTTATCTCCAAAAATTAACAATTAAAATGAAAATTGGCTGCAGTATAGTTTCCTTACATCCATAATGAATAATTCCAAACATATTTTGGATTTTTCATTCTCTGAATAGAAAGAACCATGCTTTAGTCATTTTTAGAGAAGGAAGGGCTTTTTGCCTCAAACACATAGAAAAATACAGGCTGAGATACAAATTATTTTGTTTACGTGAAATAAATTGCCTGAGCGTTAGGCAACTGTTCATCATGCAACTTACTGTTCTGCCTATCACCTCATTGTAAGTTCTTTTCAGTGCTGTTTTAAGATTTTAATCACTGTTCAAAGACTTCTTTGAATACTTAATTTCCAAATAATAGCATTTGTTATTGTCCTTATTAGGCCTTGGATCCAATTCAAAGGTGGACAACTATTCAGTTCATTCTTTTTTCCAACAGAAATCTTCTTTATATTCTGCTTTTATAATGAGCAGGGAACTGTCAGAGAGGAAAGGAACATTCTAAAGGAGAATCAATTAGCAGCCCTATTCCATTCTGAGACATACTTTCTGAAAGACAGATTTCACCACCACAAAAAACTTAGAGACTCCTATGTTTAGTTCACTGCTACATAAATAATGTTGAAGTGAACTGAAGACCAACTTTCTTGTAGACCCAGCTACATTTTACATCATGGATAGATGAAGACAGAACAGCCTACCTTAGTTCAATCCTGATATATCAGAAACTGTGTAAGTTTAATTCATACATTTGAGCAACCTGATTTAACTCAAACCAAGACCAGTGTAAATTACTGAGATTCAATATATTCAGAAGAAGAAACACATTAAAAAACTGTATGAAAATTGACCAAGTTTAAGAAATGAAAAATACAGAACCCAAAGCAGGTAAGAATACAAACAAAAATAAACAAATAGTAAACACAAAAGCTGTGGCTCCATGACTAGTGCTGAATCTTTGAAGAACCTTATTATTATTCAGGATAATTGCAGTCCATTTCCTTCTTCTTTTTTTTCTTATTTATTTCAGTTATGAATAATTTTGGGTATAATAGCCTGTTCATGTATTCATTTTTTTAAAAAATTCAGAGGGTCCTCTGAAAGTTTTCTAACCATAAACACTCTTAATTGAAAACCAGTAATTTTGTAAATCTTCCTGACATTCACTTACAACTCTTATTTTATGTAGAGACTAACCGCCTCTTTTTTCCTAAGGATGTTTTCTTAATGAAAAAATACTTCTTTACTATCAGCTTAATAACAATCTCCAATAATTACAAAATAGCGGCCTCTCTCTTTTCCTCCTCGGACATACAATCATATTCTGGTACTACAGGAGTATAACAGGACTTGTAAAAACAGAAGTGCAGTCAGAAGATAAAGAAAAATCCACTATAATTTTTTTAAAAAATCAAGAATATATAACTTAAGCAGAAGACATCAAAACCATCTGCACAGCTGTCTGGGTGATAAGGGTTTGGGGAGAATAAAACTTTTGCACCATTCTTCATTACCCAATGTGATGGGAACTTGTCATGCTAAGTTTTTCTGATATTAACAACTACTGCTCACTGCAAAGAAAGAGAATAATTTAAATTTACTGTACAAAGAAAAACCAAAGTTTTAAAAATCTGGCAGTCATTGCTGATGGTCAGGAACCAGATAGTGAAAAAAAAAAAAGGTCAGGATGGAACACACAGAAATTATCTCAGTATCGTGTATACCAAGGGCATAGCTTTCTGGTCACAGTTACAGCCCTCAAAGTTCAGGAAAAAAATTTCAGAGACAGAGAGAGAAAAATCAGCAGCACAAAATCTCTCTCATAGACCTTGTCACATTTTCCTTTAGAGAACAGTAAAAATAAAAGACAATCAGAAGCATATTAAATAATGGATTACACTTGGAAGTCTCCTGGCAACTGCTAATTGTCTTCTGTCATAAACAAAAATAAGGTATTCAGTAATTCTAACGACAGCAAACTCTGAGCAAGTGGAAGGTCAATACTTTTCAATCCTGCACACTGTTAGCTTGTGGAATTTGTCAGATGTTGGGTGACAAACATCTTGTTGGGTTTCCAAGGAGGACCTGGTGCTTATCTAAACACACAGAACAGCCATAGCTGTCAGAAAATATAGGCAAAATAAATTTAGAATTATGTATTTTAAATATATGCACTTTACAGATATATATGTAAAAATATGTTCTCAAGGTTTTTGGGCAGAATTCAAGTAATAATGAGATAAAACTTCCATTTGAGATGGATTAACATAAAATCTGTAAGCAGTAATTCTTGCTATACCGTATGGTATTATTATGTAATGGTCATCCCTGGAAGGAGAGCATACTAATCAGATCAAGTACTGTAATTCTAAATGTAACCCTTAGGGTATTAATCTTAATCTTAGTCTGGTTTTGCATCGACAGTTTGAAGTTAAACTTCACTCTGCTTTACTTTGTACATCTCACCTATCCCCTGCTAAATCTGTACCTCTCTCCCATCACTCCTAATTAAATCCAATCACAATCCGTTCCGCACTCTTAGGAAATAACAAAAAACAGCTATGGGACCAATGCCATGGCTACATCATTTGTGCCTCTGTATATAAATGCATGTTTGATTCAACTACTTGCAGAGCATTTGCATCCATCCACATAACCCAGGGCTGTAGAAGTCCCCTTGGGCTCTGATCACAACTCATTATATATTCAGAAAACTAAAAGATAGCCCAAAATCATGTCTTTAATTACGTGTTGCCTTGCTATCTTAAGTCTATGTCAGACCTTGATGTTTCTGTGTTGATCTTTCTAAGTGAGCTTCCTGGTTCTTTATAATGAATTAGCTATGGAAAATCATTGAGATAATTAGAGTAATACATGGAAACACATCATTAGCACATGCAATTACCCCATTTACCAACCTAATTACGCGGTGTTATATTCTTTACTTACAGCGCAGGTTGAACCATGCCTCTTAAAATCAGTAATGTATATTTTAAAGATCCATGTATATTTCAGCCTACAGGCATGACAGATATCTTAATCATAGCTAATCATAGAATGGTTCAAGTCAGAAGGGACCTTAAAATCATTTAGTTCCAACCTCCCTTCCATGGACAGGGACACCTTCAAGTAGAGCAGGTGGCTCAGAGCCCCATTCAACCTGCCCTTGAATATTTTCAGGAATAGAGCACCTGTAAATCTGGGCAGCCTGTGCCAGTCCCTCACAGTAAAGAATTTCCTCCTAATATCTAATCTAAATCTACTGTCCTTCAGTTTAAAGTAATTCTCCAAAGCCCTATCTTTGCACGCCTTTGTAAAAAGCCTCCAGCTTTCTTTTAAGACCCAGTTAGGTACCAGAAGGCTGCTATAAGGCCTCCACTGAGTCAATACATAACAACTCATTTCATTTAAATAAAAGAAAGGAAAAAAACATTTACTGATATTACTGAACAGAGTTTAGGTCTGTCCTAAGACTAAATAGAATTCTTGGTTATTTTTTAAATTGCTGTACAGCCAACCACATAATGGATTTCAGGTAATATAGCACATTGATATCAAAACAATTTACATTCTGGATTGTTTGTAAATACAAGCATTTAAGACACAATTCAAGAATTTTCATATGCAGTCAACATCACCATTACAAGACTGACAAGGAACAGAGCACACTACTTATTAGTTCCATTATATCTGAAAACGGTCTGAATACAAAGTAATATAGGATTATGCAGTTTCATAGTTCAGTTAATACTTCATGCACACCATTAAATTTTTCTTCAAAAATAAACCATTTCCATATTCTTACCCAAAATATCCAATCCAAGAGTTTTTGCCAGATCTCTTACGCCATCAGCTCCAAAAATATGTGTCTCATGCTTACATTTGGGACATTGGAAAACACTCATATTTTGAACCAGTCCTAAAACCTGTCAAAGGAAAGGAAAGGGAAGGATGTTCAAACCAAGCACTGGCATTTCCATTATTTATCTCTGATAACATAGAATAAGTTATCTACTAAGAACCAACACAGAGTGGTTATTTAAAATAAGTCATCAGCTGTTATTGCCATCTCAGTGGCACTATCATCTGTGCATTACTTCAATTTTTTCACATTTTCACTTCTCAAAGACTAACAGCCTTCTTTGTAACAAAAAGTACTCCTTGCACAAACCTAACCTGCCAAGAACTCTCCCTTGCCAGTAATTCAGGTGGTCTCTAGCTATTAGAGAAGAAACATATCCACTATGCTAAATGAAGCATGTCTAGAAGGAAACAGCAGTGTTCAATGCAACCAACAAATATTTTTAATTAAAAGTGAATGTACAACTTCTGGTACTGAACTTAAAAAGTGTATTATTTACAGTATCATAATAAAAGTTTCCTTAGCTATAAGCTGAAATTTATCAAAAAATGGCCACCTGGTTTTTTTCTATACAACCATAAAGTATATTTGCCACATCTCCCTTCACTTATGTAAAACTCTCAGATGGTTTAAAGCAAGGAACATTTTAAGAAATAATGATGTTTAAAAAAATTTTATCTGCTTCCAATTTAACACCTCAAACTGACTTTCCCCCTTTTCTACTCTCTCCCAGGGACTGTCAGAGAAGCAAGAGGAACAAGATTGTATTTACTGGCACATTATAACAAATAATTTTATCATACACTTCTTACATCAGTAGAGACGTGAAATACTACATGTCCAAGGGTACAAGGGGCAAGGACAGCAAAAAGTGACCTGTACAGCCACAGCCTTCCACAGATGATCTCTAAGCAGATATTCATCCTGCTCTCCCCTAGAGCCAAGTCATGGAGTTTTTACTCTGTTGGTAAACTGAAGAACACTGAAAGGAGTAGTTTTTGACAAAAGAAAAATACTATTTTCACCAGGATATAGGGAGGCCATTTTTGACAGTACACTGGGGGGGAGGTGGGGGGGGAGTAATTTGAAATTTACACTTTAATTAATTAATTTTCAGGTATCTTGGGGTTTGAACTTTCTGTTCTCTTCAAAGCACTCATACAACATTTATGATTCAGCAAATTTATCATCAAAGTAAATTTTATGTAGACTATTATAGTTTTGTGAATAGTTAAGCATTATTACAGATGTTTTGTTCATATTTTAATAACCTAGTAACTAAGAAGTCCTTCAGCCAATACAACAGCAAATGCTGAGATACAGCTGTATCTCCAATGCTAGATCAGTTTTGGAGGCCTTATACACTGACTGTCCTTTTTTGTTTCCACTTAAACAAATCTTACTAAAAGCAAATGACATTTCAGCATTACACAATAATTTAAAATTTTCAGTGTTGGTCCTGTTTGTCAGCCAATAAAGAGTGCATATTTAATAATATATAATTTATTCATCTGGAATATGAAGATGCCACTTAAAAATACAAGTATAACAAGAGCATTTGCAAATACACAACTTTACTGCTAAAGTGTATTTTTACAATGCATATTTCTGCACATATATTTACAGAAGGGACCTTCAGAGCTTTTAAATCTACAAAGTAATAGGTCTTGCTAATGAAGTCAGTAATAACCATCATTTCCCTATTCAAATAATAGACTTGTAACAGCTTCAAAGCAGCTGTTACTGTCTACACAAACTATTCTGTAAGTTTTTGTGAATTCTATTCTAGTCCTCGGTGAGCTTGGCAAACTTGGCTCAGGAATGACGTGGAAGCTTGTATGCACCACAATACAGGAGCCAACCTACAGTAGCAGCATGGAGCTGCATTCCATTTAGTCTCATCGTTATTTTAAACATGAAGAGGCATCTGGCAAGAAATAACAGGAAATGAAGAACTCTTTCATTAAGAATTATCTGCCCAGTTTCTGAATGTTTACATATTTCTTGTGCTCAGCTAACCTTTTGGTTACACAATAAATCATGCTTAAATCCAAATATACAACCTTCTAAGTTAAAGAAAATACAGTAATGAAATGAAAGCTCTCTGTATTTACATTAGGAGACAATTCCTGAGAAACCCACTTCAGTCATTCACTGTACTTAAGGACAGATGGTGCTGAGGTCTGATTTCAGTCTGATGGGGACTGAAGTGACCAGGGTTACAGTTCCTCTGCCATCAACTTCCTATGTGATCAGTCAGTCACTTCACATTGAAGTGCTTCAAATAAACATGCACAGTATTTCTGTCTTCCTTTCATCTTAAAATGAGGAATTTCTGCCTGTAATATCTGCTCCCAACATGAAGCCATAATCTTGACTGGATACTCTGGACGCTTCAGAAATACCAGTAACAACATAGCAAAATAAGGCATTTTAGTACAACTCAGAAGGAAATATATAGCTGAGTTTATCTAAGCAGTTTTTTGAAACCTGCAGAATCCATTGCATAACCTTCCAATTCAAGGAAAATTACAGAAAAGTAGCAGATTTAACTAAAACCTTGTCTTTTCTTTCAGGGATATGACTGATAAGACAAGCTATAATTAACTCAACTCAGCCTCAACAGGTGGAAATAGGCAGTTTTTTTCCTAAATACTCAAAATTCACTTTGAGTCACTCTTGGGAATGCAAAAAAAAATTGGCCAAACTCACGTAACAGACAAGAACCTTGAAACTTGTGACAGGAGTCAGCAACACTTGGCAAATTCCTTCTTCACTGTAAGTGTAGGTGTGCTCCACTGCACAAGAGATGTCAGTCCTCTTTTAACTACTATATCCTAAGACTGAAAATATGAATTTTGCCCTGTAATCCTGGTTTTAATGCTGACACTCCTTGCCAGATTTTCCTTAGCTCCTTTCAGTCGTTCTACTTCAATTTCAATAAAGGACAACAACATTAACAATTGGGACTTTACTGTGGTAATACTACATGTATCACTTGAGACTTTGATAACTAATAACAGTGGGGTGAGAGGAAGGTGGAATATATAGGCCTGTACATACTTGGGAGAGAGCACAGTTCATTAAATATTAGAAACCATACTCAAGAGCTCAGCAACCTATAGACTCTCTGCTTCTTTGAAAAGTCAGCTCTTTGCAAGCACTTTCTGAAAGAGTAAAAATCTTAGAAATTAGAAATTTAAAGATCAGTTAATTACGTAATCAGGACATGTAATTTTAGCACAGACCTGCAGATTCCATCTCTTTGACATAAACCTCAGGTCTGAAGTTGTCCATGAAAAATTATGTCACTTGACTTTTTTTAGATCCTCATATTTAGTTGACATTTAGAAATGTAGTACATAGGCAAAAGCTGCTTTAAAACTCAAGTAAAGGACACACTTGTACACATGTACATATAGGGCAGAATAAAATGAAGTAGGGTAGAATAAAATACAGCAGTATAATAAAAAGGTATGGCCTGGTTTGAGCATTATCAAACTCAGCGTGTTTACATGCTTTTTAATAATAAACAGCTTTATTGTGAGTTTTCAACTGATTTGACAAGATCTGGTAATTCCGACGAACCAAAACAGATCCTACTTAATATCTTGTATCTTCCACTAGTCAAATCTTATATCTTCCACTAGTATTAGCCAAGCCCATCCTAGAATGCACAATTTTCTTGGAGGCCATTTTCTTCAAATGACATTGAATAATGCAGTTTTAGAAAGAAATCTTGGTAATCTCTCATTAAAACAAAAGGAAAATTCAGTGAAGTATTAACTTGAACACAATTTAAATTGAAGAAAAGAACTGTACATCATTTGAGCAAACCCAAACATAAAATCAAAACAAAATGTTCTGTATGTTATTCTCTTGTTTTCCTTCTGGCAGCAAATTATAAATGTTACAATACTTTCATTTTGATGCAAATATGCTTAAAGAATAGTTAGTAATAAGGAATTCATCAAAGTATTTCTTTTGTTAAGCCATCCTGTAAATTAAAAAAGGGAATGCATTCACTTCAACTTTCTGTTGGATTTTTTTTTTTTTTAATTAGGAAAGCACTAGCTATGAAAGAAACTTCCTTTCCTAAGAAAGGGTAAAAATGAACTTCACACAGGTAAGCAAAAAAACATCTCTTTTTCCTTACAGTTTACGATAAGGAAGCATTTCGAATCATATTCTTTCACCAACTGCCCATTTAGAAGTAAAAATGAATCTCTACATAAACATATTCTAGAGTATTACATTCAGTTACTTAGCAACTTGTAGCACCCAGAGAAAATACCAAGTCAAGGATGTTAGCCTGTTTAATATTTTCTCCTAATTGTGGATATTCTTAAATTTCTCATTTCTCAAACAAGTAAGCTAAGATATAAGCTATAAACCTCATGAAAAGCAGTGATCAGACAGCCTTCTACTTGTCACAATAATTACAGAGCCCTTAAAATGGCAAAGTAATTTGATATACGCATATTTCCGCAAAAATTTGAATTTGCTTCTTAAAAAATACCAGTAAATGATTTTTCTATATTTCATGAAATTTTAAGCCCCAACACAGACAGTGCTGACGAGGACATGTCATGAGGACACACAGTAAAACTGAAAGGCATGCATTACTTTGTAAGATATTCCATCCAGCAATCTGATCCATTCCACATGACTAAACAAACAGATTTAAAACAAATCATTTATTATTATGGCCTCAGCGTGAGAAAATTCTCTCCTTTCTGTTTAACCAAGTTCCTGATAGGGACAGAAGATGGATTCTAAGCCTTTTAACTAGAATTTATTAAATTCAAGTGATTTCTGAAAGTTCACCTATTGCTGCAGATGGAATTTTTTTTTTTTTTTACATTTTGGAAAAAGAAAAATCTACTGGTATTTTTCATGTAGAGACTTACAGGTACATGGACTTTTCTAAACATTTCAGCTCCTTTGCGAGCATCCAATAAAGCCACGTCTTGTGGAGTGGAGACGATCACAGCTCCTGGGAACAGAAAACATGAAATCCCATTAAAATGCATATTATTAATTATTCTGCTAAATATTTTAAATATTTAGTACATGCTACTAAATTCAAAGTAGTCACACATTTATATGCTTTTAAGGAAGAAAATCATGCTGGTTTTGTATTATGTAACGATCAAAATAATAGCTATGGTATGAAGTGATAAAAATATTTTAGATACTTTTACCATAACTTCTTCTATGCAGAAACCATTTATACTTTCTAAATGAGAAAAATTATCTGGTACCATACAACCATCCACATGCTGACAGATTGCAGAGGTGGTACTCTGGGAATACCTACACAGTAACAGTCCCATGCCATAATTATATTTGAAAGCTTTTAATTTAACAGTAAGCTTTGTTCTAAAATCAGGAGGCAGCTGCTTGTAATCAGACTGCTGTTCTCTGAACCTGCTACAGTTTCTTGAACCATATCACACCAGGCACCACTTGTATAAATGATACCCGAGGAAGAGGCCAAGTGATGCACGCTCGTACTAGGTCTGAATGAAGCAGTGCTCACTGTTCAGACATGGCTCCAGGTTACCTGATAATTAGTACTCCTGAGAATTATTAAGCATACAAAACAGAGCTCCTTGTCAAAGTTAGATTCTAAAGTAAAGTAAGCCTACAGGTTACTATCCCATACTGTCATTACTTCTTGATTAATACAGCAGGAAAAACCAATACAGACATCAGAATATTCCACATCATTTCACAAAGAGCATCTTTTTCCAAATGCTCAGGGTTTTCAAATCCTTTTTCCTCAAAACTTGCAACAAAAAAACTGTTCAGGCTTGTCTCCATTTTATAAAAATGTAATGTACAAGGGAGCATTACTGGTCAATTGATTAGCTTTGGTTTCACATTGACCGTCTAGTGTCAAAAGTCTTTATTACAAAAAGATTTCTGTAGAGTAACATTATGCCAACCATGCACAAGAAATTTATGTCAAACTTCACACTAACAGCAATTACAACAGAGAATTCTAGATGCTTGGGACAGTTTGCTACTGGGCCTGCAATCCTTGGTGTACATAGCAAAAGAAGAGGTGGATAGATTTCCAGAGGCACACAGCCCTGGCACCGCTGGCAGGGCCCAGAGCACCAGAAGCCCTGGCATTCCGAGAGCACTCCTGGCTCTGGCAGCACTGGCACAGGGAGCCCTGCCCCTTATACCATCCTCCTGCTGCCGGGTGGGATCTTGCCTGCTGACAGCCACCCGTTTCCAAACACCGCCTGACAGCGTGTTTGAATGTTTTCAGCCAGCATTCTTAACCACTAATTTGTGAAAGAAAAATACAATCTGGCACCTCACTCCTGAAAAGCTGCCAATCTCTGCCTTACACTGTATTATACACAAGTCCAAAAACTGAATGGCACATGTAATGTACCAAGCAAATACAATTTTCCTATTTGCTAAAACTCTGGCATCCAAATAATTTGCTGGTATTCCCAAACCAACCCTTCTTCAATGGCATCACAAAGAAAAATGTGTAAGCCTTTCAGTGACACAGAAACCACCTTAGCTCCTCATTTCACCAAATACAGGGTTATTTTAAAAGCAGCATTGAAATGTAAGGTCAATTCCACAAAATGAATGCACCTTTCCCTAAAAGCACAGGCCACAAGTAAATAATTTAGACTCTGTCCTTGATATTTCTGCATATTTGTAAAACAAAAATCTTTCAATACTTGAACAGAATCCTTATTACTGCTTTCTTTCCAAGCAAAATTGGAAATATGTGCCTTGTGTGTATATGAACTTTTGTTCACACTCTTCTCTTGAAGATGCTGGCTCAGCACTCCCTGGATCTTCACAAAGAATCTAATATGCAGTCAACAAGACTGAAATCTACATTTTCTGGTTCATTATTAATTGTTTTAAGAATCTAACAATTGGCATGACATGAAGGACAGACTATGCACAACAAAAACACCCACTAGAACCACAAGAAGCTTAACAGAGAGGTATTTCTTACTAACATTCTCATCCAAAGAGAAAACAACAAAAATGCCAAGACCCAATGGCACATTACAGAGTTTGGGCTGCCACAAGCACCAACTGTCTGTACAAAAAAACCTCTGGCTCCTGAAATACATGAGTTAAAATTATGCTTGTGGACAGTTTCCATGGCTTCTTCCATAGAATGAAAGCCAACATGCTCAAGAAGCTCCTGTTGAGGGTGTAATAGTTGTTTCTCCCCTAATTTCCTTTTTTACTCTGAGATAGTTACAGGCAAAATTTATTCACAGCTAGCTTGTACTGACTTACACCAACACCCCATAAAACAAGTACCTTCTCTCTTTCTTTGGTACATCTGCTAGTCCAACACACCCAACCTGAATTTCAAGAATTCAAATGATTTGCAGCATTATTTCCTTTACTAGCAACCAAATATGGCAAACGAGACTTTTCACAGAGCTCCCCTCCCTGAATAAGTTTGCATATATTTAATTCAGAAAATGATTGAAATAGTAAGCAAGGAAGAACGCAGCCTACACTGTCCTTGCTATCTTGGCTCTACACAGTTAACGGGAATATCAAACAGTAAAGAGTCATTTTGATCAATAAAGTAACGATGGAATTCATGCACACAGTATGTCTCTCGAAGTAGTAATACGTGCAATGTTTACACAAGTGTCTGAATGAGACAAACTGAGGCTGACAAATTGAATGGTGAAGCTGCAGAAACTATAATGCTATCACATCACACAGTGAAACATACTAAAAATTCTGTGTTTGCAGTTATGTGCAGAAAAATAGTTTCTGTGCCTTGAGCATACTAAGTAGAGCACATTTGTGTTTAACTGACTTACTCATGCATTCCATTTTTTTGGATTTCAGTAAGTACCAAGTATTTCCTTTGACAAAAAGCTGATGCATGTTCAGAATCACACAAAATCTGTGAGTGAGTCAGGCTGGAAGGCCCCACTGCAGGTCACCCAGTCCAATCTCCCTGCTCAAGCAGGGTCCTTTAGAATATGTTACTAAGCATTCTGACCAGATGACTTTTGAGTATCTTCAGTGATGGTGACTCCACAACCTCTCTGGGCAGCCTGTTCCCATTTTTAATCACCTGCACATTAAAGAAGTTCCTACTTAGGTTCAGGTGGAATTTCCTGTACGTCAGTTTCTGTCCGCTGCCTCTCTTCCTACTGCTCAGCAAGAAGAGCCCGGATCCTTCTTGACATCCTCCCTTCAGATACCTATATACATTGATAAGATCCCATCTCAGGCTTCTCTTCTCTCTAAACAGCCCCCAGTACCTCTTAAGTGACATGCTGCCATCCCCTATTCTTCTCTGCCCTTTGCTGGTCTACCTACAGGAGCTCCATGACTCTTTTGTACTGAGGGATCCAGAACTGGACTCAGCACTCGAGGCAAGACCATACTAGTAGAAACTATGTTAACCGTATTTTTAATCCTCAGGACACATTATATATACAGACAGAACTAACAATACCCTGTAACACTGATGTTTGCCTTTCTGTTTCAACCCCAGGTCCTTAATCCTCAGTAAAAGACAGATGTGCCTACACAGCAGATTGGTACCCTTCTGGTGGACTGGTGCTCAGGAAATTACAAGCACTGAAACAGCCTATAATTTCTGTGTTTAGAAAATACCATCTATATTCACTGCATCATTAAGGCTTGCATTAGATGCTTGGAGTTACAAAGCATAAGGTGAAATCTCACCAAACCTCAGCTACAGCCAAAGCAAAAAACACAGAGCTCTAAAATGCAGTTGATCAGTAGCAGCATAGAAGGTCTACCTTAGCATGAAAAGGATGCTCCTCATATATTTTTTTCCCCTCCAATGTCTTCACAGACAGATTTCAGAATCAAGCTACGTGTCTCTCATCCAAGACAGATGATTAAGGATCTCACCACACACAAGTATTAGACCATATCTTACATCAGCCTCTTAGAAAACAGTGCCACCTCAAAAGTGGTGAAGTATAACTGACCAGGGAGACTGACACACAGACTTCTGGAGGATAAAGACACAGAATAATTACATCTGTTGACTGACAGGCACTGAACATTCTTGGCAAGGAACCACATTCAGGCCTCAGTACAGCTGCAGACAGGCCTGATCTGACCACACCACTCTTGTAGTTTTCTACAAGAAGTATGCACTTCTTGTAGTTTTTGCTATCTTTTCCACTGCATTGAAGTCAGAAGTTTGCATTAAATTCAAACTTCTAGGTGGCATCTTCCAGTCACAAACAGCATGGTTAACCTGACTCTTCTCTACTGTGGATCTCTTCAGAGCCTCTCTGACCTTCTGTTAAATTTGTCCCTTCATAGATAAAATTTGCCTGCAATTACAGATACATCTCTGCACTTGAAGACGCAGAAAAAGGTCTTGCAAGAACAAAGACTTGTGTCTTTGCTGTAACTTCAACTGGCCATGATTAGAGATAATCTAACATTAGAAAATGGTTCATCTTCTTGGATAAACCTTAAAAAGAAGCTCCTTTAGCTTCTGTGTGTGGCATTACAAACAGCAACATAAAAGAACCACAAGTGTGATTTTGCATTACAGAAACCTCACTTCAACCTCATAACATAGCTCAGAACTGTCCCGAAGGCTGGATCCTAGCTGCATCACACCTCCAGCCTGCTTGCTCCCCTCTTCTTGGAGGAGTCATTGAACAACTGCTCAGAGAGGGGATGTTTCCAACAGCACACATCCTCCTCTGTCCAAGAACTAGCAGGTCATAAGAGATCAGGACACTACCAAATTGCCCACATGAAAAGAGAACAGAAATCTTACAGCAATATTCCTCCTGCTCAATTGAACTGTCAGTGAAGCAACTGAGCAGAGGAATATCACATGCTGGATAAAGCTGTCACCCTAAAGCTAAACTGCCCTCATCTATACTGATCAGTAATTATTATAACATCCATTTCACACCAGATCACATGGGAAAAGATGTGGAATGACAACTCTCACAGTGGTAAAATGTTTGGGTTTGGTCATGGCAAACTGAACACATATGCCACACTAACACAATTTACAATGGAAGTATTTATTTAGTGAAGTGAAAACTTCTGTGAACAAGTGCTGTCTGCAAAGTACAGGCCTAAAACAAAAAGCTAACCCCTCACAGACAATGCCACTTCACACTCTTTCTTGGCTATCTGAATTAGCATTTTTCTGCTCAACTCCATTCCACCTCCTGCTTTCAAGGGCATTTGCCAATCATGTCTAGATTATTATGAGAATTGTACTAGGCAAGAGCAAAGTCCAAATAGTCTGACAAATGAATATTACTTTTTTTAAATGAGAAGTCCTAATCCAAAGAGGAGAACTGGGTAAAAGAGTAATTCTACTGCAGAAAAAAAAGACAACAGTGAGATTACTTCAAAATCAGCTCCCCAAATCATTTTGTTGTTTACTTTTTTTCCCCTGAAGGTGGGGATGGTAAGGAGGAGATTTGAACATTTACTTTTTTCAGAAGAAATAGCTAGAGGAGAAAATGCAGTACCATTATTCATGAAATTCTCTCACCTTTAGCAATCATCAGCTGAACACTAGGCTAGTTTCTTCTTCCTATTCAGAATAATTGGTCTAAAAACCAACAAGGCAATTGCAGTTAATTTAGTACTTAGCATACACTTAGCCACTGTTGCCAGACCTCAGAGAGCCCAGTTTGCAAAGCCTCCATTCATCACAATTTTTTCCTGAATACCTGGAAACTATTTTTCAGAAACAATAAAATTTAAAGAACTTGCACTGAATACATTATCAATTCAGCTTCAACAGGTAATGTGTGTTAAATCAAACTCCATGAGCCAAGAATGATATTTAAATTTATACTGAAAGTATAAGGCATTAATGTGTAAACTCATACTATATCTTGGTCTCTAAATTAAGTTTAGAGAGTCTACTGAGTCTGACAATTCATAACGAAGTACTAGGAGTGTCCAAAACTAAGATAGCTGTGACAATAATTTGCATTTGTCAATTACATTTATTTTGACAACAGAACTAGAATATTTCAACATGCAAATTATATTTGGATAAATACAAAGAACTGTTTTAAAATCCTCACTGGTGTGACTCAGGTTTTTTTGTTTTTCAATCTATCCTAAACCCACTTGCCTTGCCTTTCCTGCAGCCATCTAAAACATCAAAATACAGCAGGAAATGAAGAGTAAATCTACATCAAAATCTGATATCAAAAATATTTGCCATTCAGAATGACATCAAGTAAAATTTACTATTACCCAAATGGCTCCCTTAAAACAGCTTCAAAAATTTACCACAGAAACTAATTATGTACCTTCACCATAGAAGAAGAAAGGAAGCTCAGAAACTGAGAACAACGTTGTATATTACTGTTAAATGAAAAGGAAAGATCAGATGCCTTGCACCTGTGGTGTGCACCAAAGTAAGAGATGTGCAACAAGGGGTAAACAAACACTTATCCAAAGAGCAATGTCAGAATACAGACACACTTCTTATGCTGCTACACACAATTTGTACTGTAGCACTGGGCCTTTTTTGATCATTTCTCTTCTGAAAAGACAAGAGAACAGCACCATATCTACTCAGCTTTCAATTTCAGATAGCTTAAAAAGTCACCCTTACACAAGTCACAATTCTTTTCCATGCTAAATCGTGCACAGTTTTACAAAACATCAATAGCATTTTTTTAAAGCTGATTGAAATTCTCCATTTACTTTGTTTAATGTTCATTTCTGAAGAGACAGAACTCCCTGTTCATCACCTGGAACTCCCTGTTCTTGTACATTGTTATACATTGAGCCAAGAGCTGGTTCTGTTCAGTCCCACACACTGCTGTAAAATAGTTGTGCACAAGGCTACACCCTGGTCTGTATGACACTGCCACAAATATGAGCAAATAATTTAGTTTGCAAGTTTGGTGTGTCACATGACAATTTAAAAATGCCAAATGTCTTCAAGTTGGTGGCATCCTTTTACTTTTTCCTATTCAATGTACATTGAACAGAAATAAGATTTTTAATGTTTAACCAGTAGAAACAAAAATAAGCTTTTTAAGTTTTATTTAAAATAATCTATCAAAACGCTGCTGCCAAAAGGAAGCCTATTAACTACAAATTTTTTGAAAATTCGTATTTGAACTAACAAAAACTCCTTTAATAAATATTTCAACCCTACCTTAAAAAAGGCATTCAGGAGACAATTAGGACATACATACTGCTGAAAGATGCAAACATCCAGAAAAATTACACCATTTATAGGATAAGGCAATTAAAAAATGGTAGAACCTCTGTGTTATGTTGATTTTAAATCTGAGAGATGATGAAAGTAATTTCCTGTATGACTAGCAATGACAACGCTCCTGCTTTTATAGAACTTGAGAAACAAAACAGTATTTACATTGCTTTCACTTTGCTTATCTTGACTAATTGTCTTCCTGATTCCTATTAACAACCTTTTTAGAGCTTATTATTACAAAGATTATAATATGTGCTTTGCGTGGGGAAAAAAGTTACTTTCAGAAGACGGGAAAATTAAGAGCAGTGAAATAAAACCTGAAGCCTTTTACCTTTCTGTCTCCTTTACAAACACAGTCGGTTGGGTATTCATTACTGTAATTATTAAAAGACTGCTCAGTAAGATGTGAAATTATTTGTTAGTCTCAGTCACCTTCCCACTGGGCAGGTGTATACTTCTAATGGTTTTCACTGCTATGGTACCTCAATATCCACAGAAAAGGGTGATATGACAAACTTTAGCAAATGGGAACAATTCCAGTATTAACCTGGAGCTGGTTCTGCCAGCTGAGACAGGATCAGTCTCCAGAGCTGTCAAGCTGTCACACTTCACTGACTTCACTTAAACGTTAATAAGGAGAGGGCAGCAGACAGCCTAATTTAATGGTCAGCCCCCACAATGCAGCTTCTCCACAAGGCAGAAACGCTCGTGCAGGGCTCTGAGATTGCCTCTTGAGCAGAGATGCTCCTGCTGCTTCCCACACAGCCCTCGCACTCCAAAGGGAGAGAATAATGAACTGCTTTCCCAGTCTTTAGGGATGCTAATTATCCATCTCCAATAATATTTATTAAATTTATGGCTCCTTTAGCTAAATGATCAAACAAATCCACAGAGTTAGATTTCTCAATTTAGCAACTAGGTAATGCAAAGGAATCACAAGCCTTATCTTTAATAATATCATTAGTTCATACTCTATCTTGATAGCAAACATCACAACATCATCTGAAACCCTCTGTTTTTAAAATGTTTAAAAAGCTAGAAAACATGCAAGAACATTTCTAACTTTTCCAAGCATGCATGCTCAATACATGTTGAAGAACCCATTTCTTGAAGTTTTGTTCATGCAAAAGATGGAACAGAAGACTAAAGTAGAAGTAAGGAAGTGGAACTCAACACAAATTAATTAACAATGGACGAAGCCATTTTCTCCAGATTGACCCTGGATTTTTATTTGGAAATCAAACCTGCATCTGAAGAAAGCAGTGGTGTTTATGCAGAAATAGGCACCACATTTTCAAGCTATCACAACAATCCCCATCTACGAGTTTGTTGAAGAATCACTGCAACATGAGCAAAGTTACAGATGATTAAAGAATAATACAGTAAATAAGATATGTTTCCTTGTAAGCTGACTAAGACTAATAAACCCAAAAGTCACAGTAGTTTTCTTTTCCACCTTTTTTTAAGGAAGGTAAAGTACCCACACATAACTGCTGCTCCAGCCAAGGTTGTGTGAGGCTGACAATCTCTTTAATGATTACTGGAATTATAAGACTTATTTTGTTGTGTTGCTTTTACACCCGTTAGGTATTCCTCTAGTCTCCTTTTGACTCAAGAAAGCTATTGGACCTGTGATGCAGGAAAAGAAACCAGTCTCGTAAAATTAAAACCCAGTACCATTGCACATGTCCTATCAGTGTCTCTCTAATGCTCAGATGTTGCAAAGCTACAGTTTTTCACGCCCCATCTGGGCCAACCCACCACAAACAAAACATCATTACCAGAGCTCTTTCTCCCACTCAGAGAAAAAATCTCTAAGTGGCTGGCAATAGTATGTGTGCGGGTTTTGTAAATTTATTTAGAGGCAAAAAAAAAAAAAATATTCTATCCTGCCTATCCCAAGGAAGCCACAAATTAATAATGAAGGAATCATAATGCAAATACTGTATCTCACATATGCATGAATGCAAATCAAAGAACAACTTTCATGCAAATTAGATAATGCACTTTAAATTTACTAAACTAAGATACATATGTCTCTGAGGAAAAACAGAGAAATTATTCCACTAACACCGTGACTGTTCAAGGCATCTTCAAAGGACAACGAAAGAACAAGAAAACCAGAGAGGGAACAGAGTCGCACAACACCAAATACTTTCTGCACCAAAGTAAAAGACAACAGAGTGCTTACAAAATACAAATTGCAAATGAAGATGGAGTTGCCAAACCGACAGAATTCTGTACGCTGCTCCAAAGATGTGATCATCAAATCTGTAACATTCTCTTCCACACCACTGAAAGGAACCAAGTTGAAGAAAATAAAAGCAAGCTAAAAAATGCGATGGACTCTTTGAGAGAAGAGATAGAAAGCAAATAATGAGCAAAACAAGAAAGAAGAAAAAAGATGTTCAAGCTGTAATACACAAAAATATGTCCTTCCAGTGAGGGTGAAAAATAGCCACAATAAACATGAGAGAAAACTCGTCCTAAATCACAAATTCATCAAGCCAGTAAGAACACAGGGAATTACGTATCTTATCACTCCTTGTCTGCAGTGTTTGTCTTCATCAAAAGCAGAATGTATTTTTTTTTTAACCAAAAGAGGCAACTTCAGCACAGTCAACAAAATCAACTAATGGGAAATACAAATGTAAAGTGATGTTACCAGTCCTAATTTTATGAAGCTAGGATTGATGAAAAGATGAGCTGAACTGAACAACTGTAGGAATAAAGTGAAGCCATTTCAGAATTCAAATAAAAATGAAACATCAGCAAAATTTAGACGACATACAGGATTAAAGTAATTTCCATCACATCTCCGTCCCAGAGGACCCAGTGCACCACCAACCACTCACTATCCTGAAAACAGTGCAGAGTTCTGTGGGAAAAGGGCACAACAATCCCTTGAAAATCAAGAGTGTAATGACCTTTTCTATGTTAAATTATTTTAACATTTAGGTGCACTGTAGTAAACAGAAATTATCAATACTCCTTGTACTTTAAAAAGCCCCTAATAAAGCCACAACTCTTTAACCGCATGATTTTACTGCCCTGATGTACATTATTCAATTAAATGCTACCTTACCAAAAACTTCTGTCACAGTCATGTTTTACCTCATTGCTTAAAACCCTGGGAGTTAAAGGCCTTCCTGCCTTGCTACTGACACACGAAACCTACTATGCACGGTATCCAAGAAAACGGGTATGAATCGCTATTTTATTTTATTCTCTTTACTATGTAGTAGGTGCAGAGAAGGAAATTTGTACTACAAAACTTAGCAGTTTTTGCAAAGACTGTCCTTCCTTCAAGAGCTACAGTTGACTTCTCCATCTTTTAAAAACTTAGCTTAAAAGACAGTAACACAACTGTAATGCTATCACGTTGAAAATCACTGATAATGTTTCCAGCACCACACAACTGATAAAACAATTTCTTAGCATGCTGGAAAGAAAAAGAAAAGTAATTTTTGACTGATGTTTTAAAATAAATTTTTCTAAAGCTACCAAACTTAATTAAATACAAATCTCTGAAACAGTCAAGCAATACACGTACCTGCAATTGGAATATTCTGTGATACTGACAGCTGTACATCTCCAGTCCCAGGCGGCATGTCAATCACTAAATAGTCCAGTTGACCCCAGTCAACCTAGAAGATAACAACATAAATACATGTGGAGATTTACATATTTTTATTTAGGGCACTTTGTGTTTTAATACAGTCCTTGCTTCTTGTAATGTAAACAAGTGAACCAAGGACATCTAAAAGAAAAATACTGAGACACCCTCTTAGTCACACTTTCAGCACACGATCAGAACATTATTTTCCTGAGACACAATCTTTGCTGATCACTCAAAACTATGAGTGCAACTTTAACTTAATTGGCATAATTATTATTTACTTATTTCCCCCCCAAAAAATAGCAATAAGTTAAGATGTTTACTTTGCAGCTGCTTTATCAAGGGTTAGAAGCATATGTTCGGTTAAACTCAGGCTAAAAACAAGGGGCTTGTGCAACAAAATCACTTAAGAGCTATTTCAATTAATTTAAGACTACTTTCCTTCCTTCTATCACTTGTTGAAACTACATAGTTTATTTACTACATACATATTTAGTCCTTTTATTTCTGTTTTGTTGTTATGAAGTTAGAGCTATCAGTACTGGATATTTTCCTAGGAAAAAGAGGTGTTGGGAGAAAAGGAAAATAAACAGAACATCCCAGATTTGTTAAATTAAAATCACCAGGTATAATTATACAGAGTGACGACATTCTTAACATCCCAAAATTAAAAAAGTTTAATGTTTGCTAAACATCAAATGAGACCACCCATTGAAGATGGTAGCCTCCATCATGAGAATGCTGTGATTACTTACATCTTTTTACTAAGACAGAATTTCCAGGACAGCCAAAAAACTATCCCTAGAGCATTGTGCTCTAGGGATAGATAAATGTCTTCTTAATACGAACAGAAATTATCCTAGGCCTACCCTATATAATAGACAGCCTACCCATGCTTTATCTAAACACTTCCCAACAGATATAATGCAGTTAGATCTGTTGGGAAGTGTTTAGATAAAGTACAGGTATGTTTCTGATTCATACACCATATACAAGATACAACTGTATACGTTGCTGTGAAACAGGAAAATGCCAAACTAGAGCACTGCATTTTACACATTTCCTCAAGTGTCATTTTAACAGCAAAAAATAACCAACACTTTGCCAGTCCCCTAGTTATTGTCATGGAATACTAGACCCTGTCAGGGCAACACTAATTCATTTTCATTCAGTTCTTGTATGGATGATGATCTTCTAGGGAAGCACATCCCACGTGAAATCCAGATCATTAACCCACTATGCACTACAGTGAGAAATTGAATTTCTCATGGCAGACTAAGGAAGATTTCAGAGCACTTAGGAGAGAAAATGGATGGGGAAGGTCAGCTGAAAATTCTAACTTTAGGTGTCTAAATTAGGGACTCAGGCACACCTCCCTTTTCTCGCTTTCTATACAAAGGCCACAGGAACACTAAACCATGCCTAAGACAGTCTAGCTAAACAGGAAATGCCACTTATGTTAACCACAGCAAATGCTCCACTTTTTCATACTGGATATTGATCTATGTTGTTCAATATCCACATTTTGTCAAAAAAAAAAAAAAACCCACATACATGTATAGCAGACTTCTAAAATCAATTACCATTCATAATCATATTGAGACTATATAACCCCCCAAAAAATCTACATATATATGCAAAAAATACACATACTGAAACAATCACGGATAGAGAAGCTGTTTTATTTGAAAAAATAAGTCTGGTTTTTACTTCGGTTTTCTTAACTACTCTTGCTTACAGACAACAATAAATGCCAGTGCTGATGAAAGCCTCCTTGTCCAGCAAAAACTACTTTGCTCACATAAAGGCATGAACTTCAAATTCTACGTTTCCTAATTAAAAATCAACCACTATAATGGTGACCAATTGAAATTATATAGATGTAGTAGTTTACAATAAGAATAAAGCCAGATTCCTTGAAGACTTAAAACTAAACACACAGATCATCTGTAAGTAACATGCATAAATCTCAATACGCAAAATCTGGATCTTTCATAGTAATCACAACCATTTTGAAATGCTAGGTAGGTACAGGCAGTTTTAGTTTTTAAAAAGGATTAATGGATTAATTCAAAATACCTCCCTCCCCCCTCCCACATCTTCATGAAGCCTGATTCTGGCATCTTTTGTTAAGTCCATATATATATACAATATATAATTCCAGTAATCATATTCTCCTTCCTTAAATGCTTCTACAAAATTGAATTAATAAACTGGTTTTTTGCTTTCTGCCTTGCAGCAAGATGCAGTCTGGAAACATATCTATGAGTGGCATAGCACTACTATCACTCTTACACAGTTTCTAATGATTTTGTCTGCCAAAAACACTTGCTTCTTGGATATATTCTTGCTTAAAAAAAAAAAAAAAAAAAAAAAAAAAAAAAAAAAAAGCTTGGATATTTAGTAGTTTTCAGTAGTTTTCAGCCTTTTTCTCCAGGAGCTCAAATTCAAGTCCTTTTAGGTACAGCACTGCCTTGTGGAGTAGTACAAAACAATCCAAATCCCACCCTTAGCAGAGGTAACTGGAATGAAAAATATTTTCTCCTCAAGCTAAAAGCTTTCCAGTTTTGCATATACTTGCAGGCCCTAACTTCAAGCTGGCTCCTCCTGTGAAACAAACTGATCTTCTGGGCTTGACCTAAAGTTTTTTCTTTTCAGCCTTACCAAATGTTTTGCTCCTCCAACCTCTTCAAGCACTAGTCTCCTTCATCAAGTTCCATGCAATCATCCAAGCATTACAGTTGTGCAACACTTCTGGAGGCGACCACAAACGCCAGCAGCTCAAAGCCTTTCCCAGACATTCAGATTTGTGGGGATACACACAGTCTTGCTCAAGAAGTCACTTTCAAAATTAACCCCATATAGGAGTAGGGGAGAAAGGGTATGGAAATCAGAGGGCACTAGAGCTTTCTGCCTCAAGCTTCCCTAGGAAGTGACCCAAAAACATCCAACATGCACTTTCTGGACTGTCCTACAAACAATGATTTTTAATAAAGTTATAAACCTTTGAAAACTGAAGTTAATAAAGGAGTTTTAAGCACATGGTGAATCTCATGGTAAATCTCATTGCTAGGCAACAGGAAAAATACTCTGTTAACACATAGTGTAATTAAATTATAACGCTTTATTTAATTTATGGCAGTGTAAACATCTTATTTCACATATTTTTTTCAAATTCATGGATTGAAAAGAAAAAGAAATGAGCTGCCTATCAAATTAAGTATACTCTGTTTCAATACTTACAAATTTGAGCACAGAAAAACGAAGAAGCTATACCATTCCAGCAGCAGTGGAGAGGACACCTTGCCACTGTGTAGAGTAGGAGGAAGACAGGCTTTTGTCCCACAAGCTCAGAAAAAGCCATTGTAAAGATGCCAAGGTCCCAACGACTGAATATATAAGAGAACTGCCCTCCACAAACCTCTCTGAGCCATGCCACTGCTGGTGGTGCTGAAAGTCAGGGGCAAACTAGATTGGAAAATGACTCCTAATTAAAACTAACCTTGTTTTTTATTTTAAATGTAGTCAAGTAATTATCCCCAAAGTTTCATTTTCCTCTTTTTCATTTGTAATTCAGGGCAAGAAGGGAGAGCTGCACCAAAATGATATGGCCATCATTTCTGGAAAGAACTGAGCTAGTCTATTTGCCTAGTAGTGAGCAGTAGTGTCTAGACACATAGGTTTGCTCAGACGTGGGTTGAGGAATGCTGCACCTAACACCATTTCTCACTGTGGACTTCCTCTTACTTGCTTCTATTCTGCAAGGATTGGATGACATTCAGTTGCTCCTCCATTACCCTCCCACAGGAATACAGCAGTATGAAAATCTTTTATTAAACAGATTATTGAATGTAATTTGGATAATTTGTTATAGAAATGTACACTTTATTTAACGGGAGAAGAAATTCCAGGTCTGTTACTAAATTGCAGCATAGTAGAAAGAAAGAGGGGAAAGACATCTTTAATTAAATTTAGAACTGGAATATAAAATCAGGAGTGGCTTTTTGAAATCTACTACTGCCATTAATTCAACATTATTAAAATGTAACACATAATCAGGCTGTGATAGAAAACACTAATTTGAATGCAAATCCTGTTTATATGCAACAATTTACCAAATCAGGACCACTGTCCTCATGTTCTCAATGAGTTCCAAGAAGCGTGTCTGTATGCAAATGTGGCTTCACACAAGAAAATGAGCTCAGATTAACAGCACATTTGCAAGCAATAGGCAGACAGGGCTACAAAAGCCTGCCTTGTAGCATCTGAAATCTGTCAGCACCTTTGCATGTACAGAGGTGTTAATGTCTTTGCCCCTCTAATGTATACAGTGTGTAAAACATTTCAAAGCATAGAAATGTAATTGCATTTTCCTTAAGTACAGCATTCATCTTTTTTTAAAAAGGTTCAACTTGACATTTATTGTTAAGCAAAGTAATTAAGTGCCACGTGCTTCTGTGTATTTTCCCTTGCTCAGAAACCCCACCGAAAGCTTCTATGTAAATTACTTTAATCAATCATTCTGTTTATGTGACAATCCATAATCAAAATACCAAATATGCATTTTGAGTAAGGGTTCTAAATCGCAAGTTAAACCCAAGGTAGAACACAAAGATATAGATGACATTTCTGCTGAGGAATGAAGCCTGAGCATCTTCTGTGCATGAGGCAGAAATGATAGAGCATTAGAACCGAAGAGGGATTGCTACTCTAAGTAATCCTCATGTTTGGTTGTTTGGCAAATAACAGAAGATATTATTTATTTGTTCTTAATAAGAGGAATACATGCGGAGTTACAATCAAGTATTATGCAGGTGCAGACTTGGCAGCAGCCAGCCAAACTCTGAACAGCAGTATCAGAAAGCCAGCAAGAGCTACACTGCAGGCAGCTTACGTTCTATTCCTGCCAGATCCATCCTCCTCTCCTAACTACTTTGTGTGTAGGTTAACGACTTAATACAGGCAAACAGCTGAACAAAGTAAAGGCAAGAAATTGCGTTCCTAAATGAAGATTTATATACCTATCCACATGTACTTACGTGTTAAGATAAAACATGCCATAAAATAAAAGCCATGCATTTTAAGATAAAACATGTATTTAAAAATAATTCCTTGAAAAATTACTTACAAGATGCTGCTTAGACACACACAGACATTAGGAACAAGTAAACAGTTTCACAGGGTAAGCAAACAGGTAATTTAGGAACAGTATAATGAAACATGGCATTTGAATCTAATTTTTTAATATACTTTCAGAAGCATTTGATAAAAAAAGGAGACATTCCCCAGACATAAACCAGAAGATTTTTAGCCCCTACAGAAACTTTCTCTTTGGTAGTATCATAACAGGATATGCCACAGTGCTTAACACAACTCGACGCTTTTTGAATAAACACAATTGCCCCTTTGACTCTGATGCTTAACCAATCTCAAAGCCTTGCAATGTAACACCATGAAGAACAGATGCACTGCAACAGTTCAAATTCCCTCTAAGGTATTTATGAGCAGTGTGTTCTGCCAAGTTCAAAAAGAAACTGAGGTGAAATGTAAGAAAAGTTTGCTACAAAGACATCCACAAGGAGAAGGAAATTCTCCTAGTCTTTCTCTATGTAAGTTAAGAGTAACTATTAGAAGTGCCTATGAAGAATGCCAGACTGCTGTTCAAGAACTGAAACAGAAACTGGCCTCTTCCTCATCCTCCCTGTTGGCTTTTAATAATGTTAAGAACTGAAGGCACATGCACAAACCTTAAATGTTCTATCACCTTCCTTTGTATGACCAACAAAACTAAACAACTGCCAGGAAACAACGATAAAGAGGTTATTCTCTGTGTGGTGTTCCAGGAGACAGGAAGGCACTCATAACCAAGCTTCTTCAGGAAGTCCAGTCAATATCATATTAACTTGAAGGGAAGATGGAACCCAGCTGTGGGGCACTCTGGAATGTCCACAAGAATCTGGGGATGATCTCTGGGGGTGACTGACAAGGAATAATTCTGATGAAGACTGTATCAGCCAAACTACCAGGTATAAAAGGCTCTTCCCCTAGGTTCAAGCTGTTACTACAAAGAGCTTTTGTGAGCTGTGATTCCCATTTCCCAGAGTCTGTCCTCTAAAAGATGACAGTTTGGAAAGCAAATTTCTGTTATGCAGTCTTGAGATTGATTATTAGTCTGCTGCTCTCCCTACCCTTGAACCACAGTCTGCAACACATAATTTGCAGAAACTTTTCTTCAGAAATACACCATGGGGTCTTTTTCCAGATTCTACAATACAGAACTGTCTGTAGTCCAGCTGCTGAATAATGACAACAGGAAAAGAAATACAGAATAAACCAGTGTCTATTCCTATGTCTTTCTGCAATAAAATTAAACACAGAAGTTAAGTAAAGGTAAGCAAATCAGAAGAAACTAGGCTAGTATCACATCTTCTAATTAAACTAATCACCAGGTTGATACAACTATGTTAAAATATCACTGAAACCAAAAATCCTCTTTGACTTCTCCTTACTAATACACAACACAAATCATTGCTTAGCTATCAAACCCAAAGCCAAACAACATATACTTAAGGCAGTATTATCAGGATCCAACTTAGGCTCATAAAATTTATATAAGCTGTCTGAATCAGATTTTCCCTAAAACAACAACAGAAGGAAATATTACAAGTGCTGGCAACAAATATCAAAAGGGAGAAGTTTAATAAGCCCACTCCCCATATGTATTTCGGCCTATACTTCTGTAATGATGTTAAAAGCTGCTAGATAATTTAAGACTGAATACTTAAACTACACAATAGAAAGCAATGTTCCTAAATTGCTTCGTATGTTATTCAACTTCCTTAAGTTTCAGTTCATTTTCTGGTATAAGATGTATAAATTCCTTACTGGGGTACCAACAGACTATTATAGGTACCATTTAATGACCATTGCTGAAACAATGATTTTAAACCAACACTTAAACTAAAAATCATTAGATTAAAATGTCACAAAATTCTGTTTCTCAACTACAATGTAAAATGCTTTTTTTGGTACTTAAAAGGGAACTTCTACAGAGGCCAGTCTAAGGCCTTCTGAAAAAGGATTACTGAAGAATGTAACACGACAGGTGTTATTCAAGTAACTTAAAATGCTGCTGAAGAAAACCCTCCAGTATTACCATAAATAGTGCAACATAAAAACTAAAATAGAATCAATTAGATGTAGACCACTGAACAGAGGCCAAAAGACAGTAAATCTCAATACAGAACTTCATTTTCTGCCTGGTGAGAAGTTACCAGGTTTTAAAGTAACTACCCTTGAGTTGAAAGATGAATTTTAAACAATAAAATGCTGGTTTTCTTTTTATTTAAACAACCTGTTTTTCACAAATATGGATTAAAATTTGTCCTCCAAAATTTCTGTACTTAAATTCACAAGTGTATCTTCCACAGTTCACTGAATTCAAAGTCAACCCCTGCAAATGAAGCCAGTGTTGGCGAGTCTGCTTGAATTATCTCAAAGCACAATAATCAATACTCTCAACAAGTAACAACAAGGCTGCACAAAATATAGAACCTTTCAACTCTACAGGAAGATTGAAGAATATGAAAGAGTGTGTATGAAAGAATGAAAGCAAGAAAAAGCATATGAAAGCATATGAAAGAATGTAAGCAAGACTATGTATGAAAGTGAACAGAACAGATTTAGGACTATGGGACTGGGACTGTGAAGTCGGTGTATGTCCTCTGTCCAAAAAACTGCCTTTAGGTCAGAAAGGTGCAAGAAAAATTGCATATACAATGTCCTCACAAATAGCAGAACACAGTATTAAAGGGTATTAAAGACATGGACAAGATGTAAAAACAAAAACAAATAAATTTTCAAACTATATACATGTTGCTGTCACACACACACCATAGCCACAATTTAAAGATGTACTGAGTATCATATTCCTGAACTAGTAGAATTCATTTACTATGAATTAGACAACAGATAATCTGTTAGAGAGTCAGATTATAGATTGCCAAAATAATGGCTATGCCCACAGAACCATGCTTTTGCATTCACCAGTGTCCTCAGTTATGAATTTGCAACAATAAAAGTGTTACTACTTGTATTCTAAACCTAATTAAAATAATTTGCTGAAGGTGCTGATACCACAAGTCTCAGGGACATCCAGACATTAGTGCCAAACAATGGAGAGTCTTCATATTTTTATTCACTTTCTAGCTTTTTCTTTAGCTCCAGTTCTTATTTAATATTTTTTTTTACACAGAATAAAAAAAATCTAGCACAAAAAGAATTTTAAATGGGTTTCCACTTTAGTTGCATAGTAAGAGCTGGATTCCAAAGGCAGCATTCTGCTAGGAGAACATAATCTTTCTTTTAAAAAATACTATTGATGGAGCAAAACACAGTAAGAAGTGAATCTTCTACAGCTTCATAAATAGTACAAAAACCCCAGTTTTTTCTTTGTTAGGGAGGGGGAGGGGGGAAAAAGCCCCATGACACTAATCTCTGGTACCTTAAGCACAATTACTTTGCGTTTGTGTCAATCACTTGGGATGTGAGAAATAATCACTTTCTACAAAGAGTACTGGTACAAAACCTGCTGCTATTCTTGGATATCTGCAGTTATTTTCTGGGAGCAAAAGAGATATGGGAGGATGGTTTGAGTGAAGGATCAATCTGTCAGCTTCCAACAGACAGAATGCAAGCTGGATTATTAAAAAGAAAAGAAACAATTCTGTGCAATCAGTTTAACATGTATTAATTCAATAGTAATTTTTAAAAGCTGTTTGTACAGTTATATTGATAGCTATTTAATAGGTAAAATGAATGTATAATGCTAAACAGTGTGTCAAAATTCAATCAATATTCCAAGGTAGTGAGGCTCCACCTTTACTTTATTCAAAAAGATGAAAATGAACAGCTGAAAAATAGGGGGAAAATGCTCAAAAAGCAGCTTTAGTTTGATCCACCTACACATTCTCCCAAACATCTTTACTGCTCAGAAAGGGAAACAGAAAATCTCCATTGAGCGTAAAATTTCATCCTGAAGCCCATTTGGGATACATCAATTATACACACGTTTGTGGGAAAGGAGCAGGTCTTACAAGCCCAATCCAGTAGGCACTCTATAAATGCACCTGCCACTGGCAACACTGAACCCAACACAAAGCTGAGCACCTGGCCATTAAAAAACAGAAGAATCAAACCAAAAGCAAAATGGCAAAGCCTGTGGTGCTGCTGTTATAATAGTGACTGCTTAATATCACAGTGAGACATATGAGAGAACCTACCTATGAATAGAAAAATATGTCAGTTTTCATTTCCCAGGCTGGTGGTATTTAGCTGGATAAAACTGTGTAAGCAAAAATGCAAAAGCCACCAAAGCCACCATGATCCTATATAAGGGCAGCAGCTAAGGTATTCATCTAGAAAGCTAAAGCTTCAGGTTAACTGAATTTCCTGCACAGATCTGGTCATGCTGCCCCTTTACACATCCAGTTGTAATACAGCCAAAAATGCAAAACTGCTAATGTAACCAAACTTGCATCTTTCAAGTCCAGGCTTTCAAGGCTGTTATAAATGGAGAATAAGCCTGTGAAGTTCAGCTGAAAGAAGGATCTTGGCACGTAACAGAAGATGCTCAGTTTTGGCTTTAAATCTTCACACCGTTGTCCAACAAGGTTACATTTAGGTGCTGAAATCCAGGACAGAGACAGAAAAGGAGCCCACAGGCTTTTCCTTACAGCCCTCTCATTCAACACCTTCAGCATCGCTTAATTCCACTTGGCAAACCTAGTCCCACTAACCTACACCATTAATTTCCACTTATCCCACACTAAGCTCTGAATTTCAGCACTCCAAGATACAGCACCTAATCTGCACTAAGGCACTGCCAAAGAGTCTGAAGGTACCTCCAGGAGGGCAAAGTGACCCCTCAGTACCACTGAGAATGAAAAGTGATGTATTCTCATCACTCCAGGTAGGCAGTGACTCCAGGCTACTGTTTGGTTTAACTTCTCATTCCTGCAGGCAGGGCACCAGCCTCTTAGGCACACAGCACAGCCATGCCCATTGTCCATTTTTGCATCTAACCTACAGCAGCTAGAAACAAAAAACAAACCCTCTTAATTAGTGGAGGAGAACAGAGAAAGTAGAAGAGTAGCATTAGGTGTCTCATATTTTTTTTGAAAAAGTTTACATAAATAATGGAAGTTTCATTTAGAAAAGAAAACAAGCAGTGCTTTCTCTTTCCCTTGCTCCTCTACCACCACTATTCCTGTTTAGCAAACACTCCAAATCATGATTAAATCAGTTCCTCCTTCCAAGAATGACGCTGAATGCACAAAGTTCTGAACCTTGCTGCAGAGAAACCTTAAACCTCAAAACACTTTCCTTTAAAACCTTGAGGAAAAAAAGAAAAAAATCTAACCCCAGCACAGCCATTTTGAGACACTATGAGGTCTCTGCCATTTCTTCCTGTCTAGTAAACAAACCCAGCACAACAGTTGCATGTTTTTTATGCAAAGGAATGCAGACACATGCATACCTGTGCAATGTTTGTGAGAGATGAGACTACTGGAAGCAGAGCAAAGAGAACACTCTCCCAGCCTGTTCTCACAGCAGCAGTAACTGCACAGTCATAACCATGACAGCTGAGGAACCAGGCCAAGAAATGTTTGCTGTAAATACATTCTCACTATGCTGTTAGGCTTTTTTTTTTTGCCTTTTTTTTTTTTTTAATCCTCAAAGACATTTAAAACACATTTACTGCAAATGCTTCCAGTTCAGCAGTAAGATGTTGGCTAATGTTTTTGGGTTTTTCTGGTTTTCTTAACACTTCTGATTGTCAATTCCTTTCAGCAACTATAATCCCTTTTCATATCAGCTGCTAATGCAAGCCAATAAAGCAACAGGGAGCTGTATGGATCCTGTCTCATTAAGGGAAGAAAGGCAAGAGAACAGGTTCTGTAGCTTCAGCTGGAAACAATCAAGCCCATATTCATTCAGTCACATCCACCCAAAAACACACAGGAACACACAACTCAAAGGGCAACAGAAGAAGTACTCTAACTGGGGGACAGAGGAGTGGAAAGAAAAAGCTTTCTGTCATCTCCCACACTTCTGGCTACAGTACATCTCTGCATCAATGTTCAGCTTCTGATCTCCAGGAAGTACCATCACCTCCTTTAAATATGTACATACTGACTGGGACTGGTTAAGGCAGCTCTCTCTGGACAGACAGGACCTTTCAAGGTGATTATTAACATGAGCAAATTAGTGATGATTATACAAATTCCTGTAGCAGGCTTTTCTAAACATCAACATCACAGCTGAACCATGGTGCAGAAATCACTGTAGAAATTTCCATTTATTTAAGTCAGTTCTGAAGGAGAAGAAACTCATTTATTTGTCCTTTAGTCTCAGAAAATAAACATAACCAAAAATGAGTATAAGAATTTTAAAAACATTTTTGTAAAGTACGAATGGGTCATCTTACCTTGCCCTTAAACAGTTTCCTTAACTTCAGTGATTAAACAAGAGAATGAAACTTGGCCTTCCTTGATTTAAAGAAAAGCTTATTAAAGACTTAAGAATAATCCCACAAAGATTCAGAGTTATTGTTTGCCATCTTCCAGCTGTAGATGCAGTCTTAGTGGCATATCTTAGTGCACTTTTAGCATTGGCAGTTCAATCACTATTTATTACTGAGTGTTGTTCCTCTTTTCAAAATACCTCCAATAACAGAGGACCTTTCTAAATAGAACAAATACAGAATATCAATGAACTTTTGTTTAGGGACGAAATGTCCAGGCCTTTTCATTTTCATACTAAATAAAAAAAATAGAAAATAAAAATAGAAAAGCTTTCCAACTCCCTAAGGATGCATCTGCTCCTATCTGAATAACTTTTTTCTTTTGCCAAAACTGTAAGGTGGCAGACTTTAGCTGAACTAACCAACTCTATGTCCACCTCAGGCCAAAGCATCTCAAAACACACGAAATATTTTTTTAATTGTGGAAAAGCGGGCAAATTTTCCACTGTAGTGACACTGTAAGAGCACTGTATTTTAGAATTATGCACTGCAAATATGCAAAAAACTACATCTTTGTTGTTTATAATATAAGCGTATACATATAGCAGCTTTGTTTAGTTCTGTGAAATGTAAACTGTACATATCTGCTACTATCTGCCTCAATTGGAGATAAATTGGATAAACACATGAATTTTGTGAAACACATGTCAGTTTTAAAATTAACAAGTACCCTAAGATGGATGGATATTTGCCAAAACACAAAACATAGAAATACACTATTAATCTGCACTAAAGCATATATATTTCTGATACATATCTTCTGTTGATATACAAACAAGCGTGCATAGACTCTTACAATTGTACTAGAAAAGACTACAAAAGGCTGAAAAACAAAGAGCTATTTATGCTTCTTACCCCTTTTGCTAAAATTTCCCATTGCACCATCTTACTCTTCTCCTGTCTTGAAAATTCAGTGCCATAACACAAGTTAAATGCCTTCAATTTTCATCTCTTGATAGAGTTCCCATCCTAAACCAAAAAGTGTTAAAAATAAAATCCACACAAAAAAAAATCATCTGGCTTCACAGCAGTGCTCCTTCTTCACTTGCTCTTTACATTTACAATAAGGATAATTTTCAGCATTGATTCACTATTACTATTCTGGGCATCCTTTCAATTTGCTGAAAATACAGCTACAAAAAAAAATAAGAGCCATCAAATTGTTATTGTCTTTCTCCTGACCCAATATGTGCCATTCTCAGTTAATTCCCATTTCAGTACTCCTTCCCATCCACCAATACTGTCTCACTAATTTTGTACTGATAAGACAGGTTTTTTGCCCACAATAATAATAATCTCATCTTTGACATTCATTATGTAAGTGACAAAACACGGCAAAAGGGCTACTTTCTGCAAATTTGTTTAAGAAATTAATCTAAAGGATGACAAATTTTTGCCATCCTTAAAATCCAAGGTTTGCACCTACTATCTTAAGACACTGCCGAGGACTGTGGAGACAAATCCAGGAGAGGAAAATAATCCCTCAAATAGTCCCACTGGGAATACAAGTGATGTATTCCCACCACACCAGGTATGCAGTAGCTCCAGGCTAGGCTTTGGTTTAAATTTCCATTTCTGCAGGCAGGGCACCAACTGCTGAGGCACTCCAATATTCAATGCAGTAACACCAACATCCCTTTTTGAATCTAGCCTACAGAAGCTAGAAAAAAAGAACAGACCTCTTTTTTTAGTGAGGGGAAAAAAAAAAAAAAAAAGAGAGAGAGAGAGGAGTGGCATTAGGTTTCTCCTGTAGTCCACATTTTGAAATTTTCCATATAAATAAATACCACTAGTATTCCTGTTTAGAAAACACTTAAAAACATGGTAGCCTTCAATTCATGTCTCCAGGTTCCACCCCTGCACTCATTCCTGCTTGCCTTTTGTCTAAAAAAATCTGACAAAAGATTTGTTCTACTTGCTTTATTAAGATGACGTTTGCTACCATCTTTGAATTTTTCTTTGTCCAATTAGACTTTAATTGGGCTGACACAGATGACAAGATTAAACAAACAAAGAAACAAAATCAACGTGCTTCTCCATGCACTACAGAGAATGGCCAGATCTCTTAGTCTGAGTTTCATAGAGGCCTGCATCCTAGACAGTAAACTACTAAAGTCAATGCAAAAAATTTGCCAGAACTCTTCAGCAGAATTTCTTTATGCCATCCCTACTCAATTCTTAGTGCCTGAGAGCACATCAATCTGTGCTTTCTTAGATCAAGGGACTTCTATAAAGAAGTATGACAGAAAAACAAAAAAGTATTTCTTCTATTTTTTTCATAGTTCGTATTAAGGATGTTCATTCAAGAGATAAGGCCTACTTATGTTTGACTTTTATATCTCCACCTCAGCACCTCTACAGTCTAAAGAGAAAAATGCTACTGAGGAAAGGATGGTCTCAGCCATTATGTTGAAAAATGGTCATTTGACTGCAACACTTAATTGTGTAACTGCCTTGCTTAGTGATTAAGGCAGTCATATTAGAGAGACACCTACATTCAGTTTAGGTTTTGACTAAGTGCTCTAATCAATGATTTCTGATAGGCAGAACCGTTTGCTTCTCTCTGAGCTTTAATGGAGTTACAGACTGACAGTCAAACAGGCAGCGGAATGCCAATTTTAGAGCTAATCCCAGATTCACAGAATAATTTAGGTTTGAAGGACCTTGGGGAACTCTGTCTGCACATAAAGCAGAAACAGCTTGGAGCAGGTTACTCAAATTCTTGCCCAGGTGAGTTCTTAATATCTTCCAAAAAAGAGTTTCAAGAATCTCTACTGGCAACCTGTTCTGACACGCAATTGCTTCAACTGCAAAAAACAAACTACCAACACCCCCTCACATTTCTTACTATATATTGCAATGTACACACATTACCTCTTGTGCTATTAATGTGCACATCCACAAAGAATCTACTTTCATCTTCTCTGTATGAATCCATTAAGTAGTTCAAGACAGCAGTTCATACCTCCCTTGAACTGTCTCCAAACAAAATAAATCCAATTCCTCAGTGTCTCTTTGCACATTACATGCTTCACCCCCCAGTATCACCTTGATGGCTCTTTGCTGGAGAATATACAGGCAAGGTAGCACATACAGTCAAAAGCTAAGCAATTGCATATATATCTGCAAAAGAGATGTAGGTTCTGAAGAACACCAGTCAGAGTGAATTCCAGTGATACATTTACATTGATCTCAGGTACTCTTAACAGATATATCATTCATGTGCACAGACACTGAGAACCAGGAACACAAAATGTATTGTGCTCACAAGATAAAAGGTTTCATAAATTTATTTTATAACTATAAAAAAGTATCAAAGAAAAAAGTTTATATTTATTTGGAAGTTGTAAGTACTAGTCTTTGTATAGTACTAGTCTCTGCATCTCTCACAAAAAATGGTAATTCACTACAGGGCTGAACACTACATAAACACAGAACGAAACTTCCATGGTCCCAAAAACGTAAGGCGAAAGACAATACATGGTTACAAAGAGAAGCCAAAGGACAACTCTTACAAAACCATATTAACCAACCAGGCAGATGGCTCAGCATGTAGCACTTAACTACTTCAGTGACTATGTTCTTGTTTATTGCTTCAAATCAAATACAGTGTTCCTCCTAATGTGGAAAGCTTTCCCCTAGTTTTTCCATTGTTCTGTTTATAATAAATGCATTTATACACACAGACACATAAGGCAGTGCAAAGCTAAAAATTTACAGGCTGAAAAATTTATGAGCTGTAACACAAGAGTGTTATGCACATAACATGCCAAACAAGACTGGACTGATGTCTACAGACACCATATACCGAACATTCTGCTGCCTACAATGTGCACAGCAAAACAGCCAATGGCAGCATGGTAGCTATTTTACCAGGTATAAATACATTTGCTCTCAATACCTTATCTATTTTTGTCTTCTTAAGTGCAGCATCAATATATAGCTAAATAAACCACACTTAAAGAAATTTTGGCCCCAATCTATACCTGCAACCTCTCCAATGTAAATGGTGGAAAGGCTGATACCAATAACTACATACACACTTCTCAAATAATAGCAATTGAATATAGGAATTTGTTGCAGCAGCCCTCTTGTTAGAGGGTAAAAACGAGCCGAGGCACAGACCTCTTGTTTATCACAGTATGAAAAGGGGCCTGCTTTATTCCTCTTTACAGCTTGGCCATCCTGACTCCAACTATTCACTGGCTCTGGCTGCAGCAAGCTCCTACTGTAGGTTTCCCTTGCAGCCTCTGACTGCTGGTTACTGCCTGCTAAACTCTGACTGCATGTATCAGTTTACAGACTCTGAGTGCAGCTTTTGCCCAGCCAGACTGTGACTGCAGGTTCCAACAACAGGCTCTGACTGCACACCCAGACTGACCTCACAGCAGTGATTCTCTCTCCCCAGGATCCTTCTTCCTGGGGAACTTTCTCTAGTTCCCTCTTCCTTAAAGCTCCTCCTCCTTCACAATTCTTCCTCACCAGCTAACCCATTCCCTTTTATCACACTTATCTCTATTGGATACAGCTGTGACTGATCAGGGGCAAGGCTGTATTGGGTAATTAACACAGCTGTTATTTATCAGGGACAAGGTCACCTGTATTCCCTTCTCCCACAGGAATTTACTAAGCAATGTCCCTCAAACAAAAATAATATTGAGTATCTATAATCTCCTCTATAGAGATGAGTCACTTCAGACTGATCAGAAACCCAGAACAGTACAGCCTCCACAGTATTTGCTTTCCAGAAATTAAATACTACTTCTGTTTCCAAGTTACCTTAATCCCAAATCTTTAAAAATAAGTTTTTACTGTTCTATTCACAGAACAGTTGCTTTTATGGCAGCTTTCTCATATAGGCTCTTGAAATAACCCAGACCTGATAACCCATAGTTTGCTCAATATTTTAAAGACTATTTATCTGTCTATATCTTCCCTACTTCCTGTAACGTATGTGTGCTGGTTCTGGCTGTAGTAGAGTTAATTTTCTTCACTGTGACATCATGATGCACTCTACAACTACCTGTGTATGATAGCTGACCACCACAGAATCATGCTACAAAAAAGGTCCAAGTACATATACATGGATTCACACACTGCACTATATACTTACTACCATCACTACCTCTGGCAGGTGCTGGGTTTGAAAGAAAGCAGCACACACAATCCTCATTGCAAGCTAAATTCTCAAAATTATGTTCAGATTAAATAATCACATAAACTGAGTTCAGATTTTTTTCAGGGATAAGGCTGAATCTTTAGACTACAGCCCTATTAAGCTCTGGGTTAGTTAATAAAATAACTTTGTCCCTTCTTCTGCTTAATTTATGGGTTTCAACATGAATTTACAGGACATAAAGCCTGTCCAAGCATCAAAGCACAAGGCTCCACTTCCTGTTGCTGATGTGCAATGGCTCTGCATTGAAAGTCTTATTTAATTTGCTTTCTGCTAACTTCCTTGTATTTTTTCTTTCTAATTATATCCTTCCCAGTGAAACTTCGGCTTTTTTTAATTTTCTTTCAATACATACCTTGACTAAAACAGAAGCTCAAGTGGTGCTAAAATAAGCAGGAAGAAAGAGTTGAAGGAATTACAATTCAATGACAATAAGTGCATTTTAGGGACTCATTAGAATTAAGCCACTGCAGGAAAAACTTCATTGTCTTTCTGGGAACGTGGCTTCATCCTTATCAAGTAAACAAAGGAGCCTTTAGGATTCACAAACACTTAGCAGCACTGAGGCTCTGCTCTATAGCCAAAATATACCAAAGATGCAAAAAGTACTCCGGATACTCTTGAAAACTATGATAAGGAATACAAGAGTCCTGCCTCTTAAGATCTGACTAGCCTGCAAAAACATAGGTAAAAATGTCATGTCAGGGTAGGAAAACCTATTAAGGGTGTTAATCAATCTGAGATTCATGCCTTGAAAAAAGACTTCTAGGCTAGTTTCAAGGGGACTGTTTACACAAAACAGAATTGCTGTTATCTATAATCCATGTTGTATAGGCAGCTCTTGCTTCCAGAGGTGCTGTAACTTTATCTATTGATAGGACAAAGATACAAGGAGGATATTACATAATAAAATATGCGCTTGCATTTTATCTGTAGTCACATTTTTATTTGACTTTTTTTAAAGAGAAGCAGACTTGTATGCAGAATGTTGAATTTTTTTCCTTATCTGCTGATAATTCAACTAGGTAACACATATAGAATAAGATAGTGAGTTCAAGATCAGAGAAACCAACACTTGGTATCTTTAATATTACAAGTTTTACTGATTACTCCCTGAACAGGAAACCCCCTCCATTTTTACTGCTTCTATGACTATAGCAGACAGTAAATTGGCAGTCAGCACAGTGCCACTTCCTTTCTCAGAGCCTTTTGGCAGAATAATTGCCACAACATATTCCAAGACATACAGCAGCTTTGTATCTGCACACTTCTAATTGCTCCTTTGCCACTCAACTGCTGAGATGTCCTAAGACAGAAAAGAGAATGGTGTTAGCCATACAGAGTGTATGGGACAGTAATGGTATTTGAAATCCCTGTTGAAAAAGCAGTTCAAATCAGTGAGCAAGTTTTGCTTGCCTTGGCCTTTTTTTTTAATAATCTTTGTATGTCTAGGGTTCTTAGCTATCTACTTAAAACTTACTTCAACAGCTTTTTAGACACATTACTGTTCAAGTACAGGCTTTAGGAAACTCTCAAAAAAATCCTATCTTTACTGTGCTTAGCCTAAAGGTTAATCATAAGCCACTCCCACAACAAATACAGCAAGATGACGTGTTTTGAGGTAGGTTGTTTAATCTGAACCAAATACCACCACACTGAGTCAAGATACACAGAGTAAAGGAACAAAGTAAATGGGACCAGACAAAGAGTAGGCAGCTTCTCAAGTGAAGTGAAAACTGCATAGAAAAAGCCCAGTGGTATGTATGGATGACACTGGAGAGCTATTAAAGTTTCCTTACCTGGACTTTAATTATACCTTTAGAGAAAAGAGCGATCTTTTAAAACTTAAATTAAACTTCTATCTTACCAACAGGCAAGCAAGATTCAAAAGAAGTATTAACAGAGGTGAAAGACTTTTTCCATGAAGATAACTCTGACAGGGAAATAAGAGTTAAAACCCAGATAAGTGATAGACCATCCTAAAGTGTAAATGGGTCGACAGTACATCTTATTACGTTAACAAAGAAGTCACTTCTCAGCCACAACAAAATTTTGGGCAATTTCAAGATGTATAAACTAGAGATATATTTAATAGAAAGAGTTATGAATATGTTTATAAAGACCAAATGTTACATTGCTGTTTGCAATTCACTTTCACTACAGGTGAAAAATAATTTCCTTCTGTATTTCTTGTTCTTTCAATAGCTTAAAATCATCACTTTCCTTCTTTTCTATTGACCAATTCTTTCATTATAGAATCAATATGCTATATATTTTCATTTATATACTAATTTGATACACATACATCAATATATAGGTAATGTAAGTAAGAAAGTATCCTAAACTGTTTGCTTTGTTTGGTATTAAAAGGCACATTTCTTTCAAATTCTGCTGAGGGAGAACAATACGATGTATTGCAGAAAACCATCCTTGTTCATGAGATATGCATTAACCAGAGAAACACCAAGCACTCACTACTTCACTATTATTGCCTGTTATCTGCCAGTCTGACATTATTCAACAAACCTGTATTACAAAGAGTGAGATCACATGCACTAAGTATATACAAAAAGCATTATGTATATATTTAACAAAGTAAGAATTCCATAAATTTTTGAAAGTTCCAAGTGTGAGAGAAGCATTTAAACACTCATCACAGGCACACATATTTATGAGCCAACAAGTCCCCATTACAGAATTTGGGAAGTAAGCAATTCAAATGCTTTACTGCAGTATCTGAGGCATGATAAACTCTGGAAAACACATTTTTTTCATATGGAAAAAAAGAAAACACATCCAAAATTATTCACAGAGTGAATGCATAGTCTTGATGCTATCAAACAAATAAAAAATCTTCTCCACCACCCAATAGTAAATGCAAATATGAAACACCACCAGTGCTTTTAGGGCAAAAGTCCGGGAACATCTATGTTTTCTATCTGAATTAATAATTTTAAGAACATAGTATTTTATCAGTTTGTCTGAATGCACAGGGACTTCCTACATTATACTACAAATCTAGATTAGGAAGCTAATTTAAATGGTTTTTATGAAGCTAATGAGATAAGCTGTTTCTTAAGAATATGGTTTTAGAAAGTAAAAGCAGAAGTATTTTACTCTTACAAGCAACTTTATCCTGTTAAACAAGAGGTAATAGCTAAGACCAACCAGAACAGATAAAGGGAAAAGAAGAAAAATTTTTGAAGTCCCCAACAGATCACAAAACGTTTTTTAATATAAAATAGAATGATCTTTAAAAGGACCATCACATGCTATGCTTCTCTCTTGTTTAGGTGTCCAAGGTTATTAAACTATTGGTCCTACAGTTAACCCATCCTTGAGACTGGCTGGTAAGTGCATAAGGGAGATTACAGTTTTCAAAAACAAAACAGCACGTCTCAGTCTGAAAAATGCATTCTTTCCTTTCTTAAAGCCACCTGGACATCACACAGACCCACTGATTCTCCCTGGGATCTGTGAGCTTCTCTTCAAAGGAAGAGATGCAAACTTTTTGCGGCTCAGATTTAAGACTATCCTGATCATTATGCAGAAGCAAAATGCATGAGGGCTGGAGAAATTTAGCTGTAAAGCCTTCCTCTTTCACAGCTTAGGTTTCACTGCCAGGGAACTCAGTGATGCCCTGAGCATTAATGGACTTGTCTCGTTCCCACAGCATGGTTGGCCAGCATGTAACTGCGCTGGTTGCTAGGGAGCAGCGAGCTCATTACACAGCATCACCCGCACCCTGCACAAGGATGCTGGCACACGCCTCCCAGCTGGGACACCACTGCCTCAGGAACAGCACTGCAGTGCCTGCCAGCCTCCAGTCTCCCAGGGCACACCATGCCAATACAGCAGGTGCTAACTTCAGTTCTACCTTCAAGGTTCTACATTCTAGTTTCCTGAGCCAGCCAGTGCAACGCAGCACACAAAGAGGTCAGAATGGTCTCCACAGCTATTGGCATGGATACCCTTCACTTTTAAAGGTCAATTCTAGACAAAGATGTTCTTCCTGAAGTTTTGGCAGATGCATGGTTTTTGCGGCCAGAGCAGTAAGTGCCCCTATTCTAAAATCCGTGTTAAAGGAGAATTCAGAAAAAATGGAAAAATGCTGAAAAAATTTATTCTTTTCCGTTGTTAAAGGAGCACAACATTTGGAAGCATTTAAAGAAGACATACAGAAACCTTGTGATCTCCAGGCTGTATACAGTAGATCCCTAGAACGGATGTTAGCTATGAACCATCTGGGTCACTTCAAAGTCTAAACATGCAACCTTAATGCATTTTTTCAGCTCTTTGTCTTATTAGCACTTCACATATCTCTTTACAACAAAAGAAAAAGAAATCTGCCACAGAATAAAGAAGTCATCCTACATCTACATGCCAGAAAATTTACTAACTAACAATCTATCTGCATTACACAGAGATTGTAGCTAATGATTTTCCTGTACCTGTCACGTCAAACGCCATCCAAGAATTCTTAGTGCTGGTGAATTAACAAGCACATAAGGGAATACAGCTGTAGATATGCATAGATACCTATACATTCAAATCCTTAGGCAACTTCAAAATGCCTTTTTTTAACAACTGCATAAAGAAACATGAAAAGGAAAGAGAAGGAAGGCAAATTGGGGTAATTCACTCATCAAAGGCACAGAACAACAGCTCTGTTTGAGAGGGCTAAGTAAATACAAAAGTATCAACTTTCCCCCTTTACCTGAATTTAAGAAGACCAAGACACAAAAACGCTCACCACTAATATATGAAATAATGTCATGGACACTCATGTGTCAGTTAAATGCATTTTAAAATAACTGATTACTTTGAAGCAGAAATACATAACTAAGCCTTACCTGTCTCAACAATTTTTCAACAGCTGACATCACCATCAGCCCTCTCCACACAACCGGGGCAGTCTCTTCTATCAAGAAACCCATAGACATGCTGAAAGAACAAAGCAAAAGCTTGAGCTTTAGAGCACACCACCAAGTAGATCTGAAAAGAAGCTTGATTTAAATAAAAACATATGCTCACCATGCGATTCCATAGTTCTTAAGGGGCCTCATTAGATTTTCTAAAACAAAAGCAAACAAGGGTTTTTTTTTGGAGGGGAGATAGTTTTAGGGTATTTCAGGGGTTTTTTAAGAAATGAGCTTACACATTTTTTTGTCTTTTAAGAGCAATTTTCCCTCTCTATTTAAACAGTTATTTTTCCCCTCATCTCTTCATTAAATGTATACATTTACCTATTCTGCCCAAGAATCTGACTCCACTTTTTCTTAGGTTGTTACATTTTACTAATATCATTCATCTTTTGTCAGAATAACAATGTATTTCCCTATATTATGATATCACTTTGCACTGCCAAAATCAATCTATTTTTATGAAATCCCTATGCTGGAAGGCATAGATTCCCTGTCAGGAATCACTAAAAGCTGAGTCATTTACATTGGAACAAAACCAAAGTCATACAACATGGTGGGATTTTAATTCTTATTTTTTAATCTATCCTGTTCACTAATGTCATGAATCCAAAGAGTATTCCCATTAACATACCAAAGTTTTGGGGAATTTGTCTCCTTCTGTAAAATCTGCTACAAAAACCTTAGAATAGAAATACCAAATAAAGCCACTCCAAAACTATACATTGTCAACAGCCCCAGGTAATTAGTCCCAGATTTCTTCATGTTGATAGAAATCTGCGGGACTTCTACAATTTCTGTAGGAACAAAAGATGCTTATTTGAATATTGCAGAGGTATTGTCCTTGTCATGCTTGTTATTCCTATGCCCTCCAGAGTCAAGAATAAAAAGCTGGGGAGAATATTGTAATTATTCTGCTGGCAATGGGGTATGCAAGCAGAAGGCAAACAAAACAATTAAAAAGAAGGCACTCAAAACAATAATCTCACAAAAGCCAAAACTCTTCTTTGTGGTTTCTACCTGTCTAAATCCACATCTTATCTCAAAATGGCACACATACACACAAAAAAAGAACAAATGGAGTTCTATTTGGTCTAGCTGATGTCTTGGAAGAGCATGTACAGGCAGGGACCAGCAGAAAATAGGAAGAATATTTTAAGCCATTTAAAACATACTATAATACAGATTTTGACAGAAATCCTTGATGCACCCAAAGTAAAATACATAAAGAGAGTAAAATAAAAACAATGTGAGTAAAATAAAAACAGTGCATTCAAAGCTGAACTCCAAATTCAGAGAAAATAACAACCATGAGCATACAAATTAAACAGCCAGACTCTACAGATGAAAGCTTTCAAGCAATCAAGTAAGTGAGCGTTAAAGGCATGTAATTTTGTAGAAATATGGTGGAGAATAAATTGGATGTTTTGGTTTACAAATCAAAAATAACAAAACAGGAAGATAAACAAATCACTTGTATGACTATTTCATTCAGGAATGAGTTGGGAGCTATTACTGAAAAAGAGATTGGCCTGGACTGATACACCGTACCAGTGGATACAGCTCTTCTTGACTTGTGCAGCTCTTCAGTGTTTGAGTGAGGGCTTACTTTGGTGGCATTATACTGTCTAACCATATTTCTAGCAATCACAGTCTTACTTCTCCCCCTGCAGTAAGACAGTTTAGTTATGAAGAGGTTGATGACATTGAAACTACAGCCTAGAGCCATCTCTAGGCACTGTTTTGGTGTCCTTGTAAACAAGATATACACCACTACAAGTTAAAATATTATTAGAAGTATTGAGAGAGATTACTACGTATTTACCTAAGAGAGAGACATTAAAAAAAAAGAAATAGGAAAAAAGTATTTGCAACAGTCACTGTAGACTCAAGACTTCCTTCATTTTTTTATCATGAAATAAGGACAATTTTACGACAGAACCAACAAAAAGGGGAGGCCAAGCTTTGACTGCCAATCATGAGGCTCAGGAACTGGAGAGTAAGATGAATGGAGAAGCTGCATTATTCTGGGAAGTTCACCAAAGTACTAAGCCACTTCTCAGTTCAGTCCAACTGCTCTACACTACGTCATTCAAACACAGAGACAGCTCAACATCCGCTACCTGCATGGACAATTTCTTCTGCACAGAGACCAGGTACATAGACTGAGCTCACACACCTTCCAACACCTCCCTCTCCTCCACAAAACAGGAGAGCTGCTGTGAGTAGACAAACACTGACCTATAGAGCAGCAAAAGGAGTCTCTGTTTTTAAAAATATATGCACGGTTTATTTCTCAACAGCGGAGTTTCCTTTTATGGAAACTACATCTTATTTTCTTTGGTTAACAACAAGGACTATAAAATGATCTGAGCAGCAAGATTTAATCAAATTTATACAATGCTCAGGAACAATTCACAACTTGCTGTATATTCTGGCTATAATGTTCCTCATATTTTCGAAGTAATACAAAATACTGCAGAGCTCCCCACTGTTTGCCTACTGCTAAAAATGATTCTTAAGACTAATCTTAAATCTAAAGTGCTTCAGTGGGCATTGGTAATCACCCTTGTCTCATCAAAAGCAGCAGGCCTTCCTTCTCTTTTGCCATGGGTCTCATGAAGATTTTCAAAAACATAACATATAAAGAAGATTTAGCTTAATGAGATCTCAGTAACATCTCTAATTCCCATTGCTCTTAAGAGTATGCTTTTTTCTGTTATCAGAAGCCTACCATACAGCACCAAAAATTCAACACACAACAAAACAGGTTTCTTAAAATCACAACACACAGCAATACCATACCACCCATGCCCAGAGATAAAGAGAACAGCCTCGTTTGGAATTTTCCAGTAGGCTTGATGGCCTTAAGTAAAAGACTGCAGTGTTTTCTCTGAACATACAAAATCAGAACAGTAAGATCAACATAGCACCAATGACATGTCAGTAAATGCCTCTTCTGATAGAACACAAATAGGCACTAGAAAAGGGAGATGTGCAAATTCATGACAGCATTATAGCAGACTGCTGATGAAGGGAGTTCTAGGACCTGTCTGAAGATTGAATTGTTACTCACACAGGGAAGAGTAACATTGATGTAATGAAGATCCATCTTCATTATATACTGAAGATGCATTTTGTAATTATTTTTTACTAAGCTTTTTCTCCCCAAACAAATCAAGCCTTGCAAACAAACTATCCTAACAAGACATATGAGCTACTCCACTTTTTCTCTAAAAAGACTGACACAGCTGTTCAATGACAGCCAGGGTCACAGGGTCAGTACAGTACAGAAGAGTGTACAGAACTACATACATACATCCATATATACATATATGGTTTTTAGCTTGTATGGTTGGCATTCTCCATTCCAAGGGGAGCTTCAACTTTCCCTGGCAGACACCTGTCTTTCCAAACCAAGACAATGGTGATGTGTTTTGGATGTGTGATGAAAACAGTGTCAAAAACTGTTCCACTTCTCACACTACTCCACCAGTAAGCAGGCTGGGGGTACACAACAAACTGGGAGGGGACACAGCCTGAACACATGACCACAACTGACCAAAGGGATATCCCACACCATATGGCCTCATGTTCAGCATATAAAGCTGGGGAGGCAAAAAAGAAACGGGAGCACATTCAGCATTATGGTGTTTGTCTTCCCAAACAACAGTTACATGTGATGGAGCCCAGGGTTAAGCCACAAGAAGCCATTCCAACTCTTGGCTTAATTTTTGGAAGTGGTCTCTTGAGCAATACATTAGCACAAGCAAAAGCTTACACTCAGTCTTACCCCACCAGGTAAGTAAAGACTGTTATTCCGGATTGTGGTGCTACGATACACCTCCTCATGCAACACCCTAGCAAATGTATTTTGAACTCACTGGCTCAGCAAGCACAAATGCAGAAGAGTTGCTCTGAGTTTTCAAGTATCTGAACCAAAGAGAAAATTGGGGGGTTTTTGTCATTTCAAAGACAGACGGATGGAAAGAAAGATGGACAGAAGGATGGAAGGATGGATACATTGGACAGGAAGAGTAAAAAAAATGGCTGGGTTTACTTGTGTAAACATGGATGTCTCCTGCCACTCTGGATGCCTTAGGGAGCTGAGATTTGTACAGGGCTGGCAGATTTGACCGAGGGCACAGGGAGAAACATCCCTTCTGAAGGGGCAGCTAGAAGCCTGACACCATACTCCAGGCGTGTTTAAAATGTACTGGTTTCCTAAGCAAAGGCAAGGGAATTCCACCCACAGAATGGTAAAGAGGAAAAAAATGCCACAGAGGGGAGGGGAATGAACAGCAACAGGGTGCCAAGGTACCTTGAAATAAAATAGTGACACCAATCTATGAAGGAAGGTAAAGGATGCTGTCACCAAAAGTCATAAATTTTAAATCCTTGCTTTAACAGTAATCATTGTTTTAACTGCTTCTGCCAGAAGCCTAGAATATTCTATGGCAAGTGACAGACTAATTGAGACTTCAGGCTTGATTTCACACTGTGTTGTAAGTTTATTTGCAGGATTGCCCCAGAAATACTATAATTTGTATTTTAAGCTTCAAGAGCTCCACACAAGGAAGGCTGTGATTGCCCATTACATCCTGCACTAATAGTGTGATCTAACCAAGAAGACATCCCAAATACTTAACCAAAGCAAACTAATAATGAGACTTAAAGAGCATATTTCCATGCTCACCATTCAATTTCAAGAAATACATGCATAATGAAATGCAACTTTTCCCAAGAGATTTGATTCTCGTATTTAGAGGGTCTACCAGTCCCATTACCTGAGAAGGTTTTAGTTTTTTTCCTCCCAATAGACTACAGAGGAAACAAAGCTCTGTAAAAGCTTTGTCATTAACAGAACAGTTTTGCAGATATGACTTCATCAGTCCTACCTAAAAGCAAAAGAACTAATTGCTTGCTGGAAGACTGTAGTTCAAAAGCAAGTCTGGCACAAGTAAAGAGCACAGTGATTTAGAAACATCTTTGAACATTTAGAACATTTTAAAGCAGCACTGACTTGTTAGGTTTAAAATAGGTTTAAAACACAGGACTAGTTTTATGGCTCATGTCATTACTTTCCATCACAAATGTCTTCCCTACGATTGCTAAAATAACCCACATTTTGAAATGCCCTCAGATCCCCAAGGAGCCAACAGTTTTATTTATAGTGGATCAAAAGCTTTATTAGACTAATTTAGGCAGGTTCTTTTAGTTCATTATACCCACAAGGAATGAAACAGACTAACCCAACATTCAGTTTAAGGCATCTGTCCTGACACACAAAAACCTCTGGGAAAGCTCACGTCATGTGAAGCAATGACTTGCTGCTGTGACAGGGGGACTGCCCTGGTCAGTCACATAACAGGGTGCCAGACAGCAGAGCAGAACAGGGAGCAGCAGGAACCCCAGGGGCAGAGATTCACTACACATCAGCTTTAATTTAAGACCCAACTTCAAAAAAACATTCCAGTTAACTAGGGACTTTCATTGCTTTCAAAGCAACACTACAGAACTCAATGCATTTGTGTCAATTCAACCTTTTTAGGCTCAATATTGTAATCAAGACATCAGGCCCCCCCCGCCCCCCATCCCCCCAAAAAAAAGGAAATTTAGGTGAAAAGACATGGGAGAAAAAAAAAACAACTGTTCAAAGGATTATGAGTAATTGTGCTGATTTTGGCCAAGACAGAGTTATTCTTTTTCATAGTAGCTGGTATAGGACTGTGTTTTAGATTTCTGACTAAAACAGCGTTAATAACAAAGGGATGTTTTCATTATTGCTAAGCAGTGCTTACACAGTCCATGTCTTTTTCTGCTTGTCACTCCACCCCACCAGCAAAGGAGGCTGGAGGTGCACAAGGCACTGGGAGGGGACACAATCAGAACAGCTGATCCCAAGTTACAAAAGGGATATCCCACACCACATGGCATCACACTCAGCATGTAAATGATTAGGACCATCAGCTAAAGCAAACGAAAGAGATGCTAGCTCTTAAACTCTTACTGTCACTTTTGGCCTCTGGGCTCTATAGGGAAAGGATTAAACCACTTTTTTTCCTGGTTTTGATCTATTCTGCTTCATTTCTCTATTACAAGAAGTCACTCCATTGTACGGCAGAGGAGAAGAGAGAAAATACAGCAAGAAGCCCACATAGAAAAAAAGCACCAAAGTGAAATTGCAAGGTAAAAATATTGAGAAAATTCAGAATTAGTTACAGTCCTTCAATTTTTCTTCTAGCAGAGAAATGGAAACATTTATTCCTCTGAAATAAGCAAAACGGTAAATGTGTTCAGTCTAAAAAAGCATGATTAATTTCTTTTGTTTATGTATACATAATGAAAAGAGTATCTATCATGTTCCTTCAACAAAGCCATTTTGCAATTTAATTCCAGTTTTTATACCAGTTGAACCAAAAAATCATTTCTATCTCTAAGAGTAAACTTCATAATATCATAAATATCTGCTAACCACAATCCAAATAAAATCATTTGGAATTACTGCACTGCAGGATTAACAACATAAAGAGTAATACAAATCTGCCTTCAAGTATTTCAAATATATTATTTCAGGTTACAGTGCTTCAGTAATTTATACTGGAATGGCATTTGGTAAAATTTGATTTGCCATTTATCCAAAAATGACTGCTCTCAGTAAGAGGCTTTAATTACTATACTACATTTCTCATCTTACACTTTTTGTAATTGTATGAATTTATATATTATGAAGAATAAAATTTTAATAAATTAATTCCCTAGAGATTTTTTTCCTTTTAAACAGCAGCTAACAACTGTATGCCTATAAATAATTCCTTGCAGAACTGTGTATTCTCCATCTCCTTTCCCCTCCAAGATCTTTGATTTTTTCCACAAGTGAACTCAACAATAGCTGGACTAATCCACCTTGAGCTTTATTGTTACAGGTTTGAGGGCAATAGTCAAGGTCCAGAATAAGTAGTCTTCTCATTTTCAACTACTCGATCACATCTGAAAAAGCCTCCAACATACAAACCACAAATAATTACCATATTCTCAGATTGTTACTTTGTCACATGTAAGACACATGGGACTACTGTACTTCTGCCATCCAGATAAACTGGGGTAAGACATCACCAAAAGTAAAACACAGGGTTTCAGTTCAGGCTACTTTCAAAATAGAATCAATAAAAGATATCATTAGACTACACACAATCTAAAAATCACTTGCTCACCAATCAAGAGCTAGTGTGAGTAGACATTTTGGGTTTTTTTAAAGAATCAAATTTAGTTTTTTTTTTTTTTAATTAATCATGATGCAGTTCCACTAATAAAGCATGATAAAACCAACTTGAGACTTCAAGCCTTATCTTTAAAGTTACCTTACCTTAGAAAAGATTAAGAAATTTCCTCCTGGTTACCAAAATAACTATGACACCTACATAACATTTTATCTATTTCACTGGTGCACTCCAAATTTTCTATTTACAACCCTCAAATGAATGCACCACAATCCCTGAATAATATCCCAGCAGACATCTTTAAACAGTCACAACTATTTTAAATTTTCACATTCTGTTACAAGAGTCTGCTATCAGTCTTAAGATATGTAAATGTATCCCAGTGAAAAAATTCAGGCATTCATTTCTATAGTTCTTGCAATTTTATTAGATTCAATGGGGCAGCCACAAACACTATTAGCTTTCTCTAAGAAACTACATTTTATTTTAAATTGTGAAAACAGATATCTACTACTGATCTTCTGAATATACTATTTTATTAAGAAATGAAAGACACTGAAGCTATCCTAAAATGGCAACAAAGTTTTGAAATACTAATAGCAGAGTCACCTGTCATGAAGATTTACCCACCAAAACCTTCATAATCAAACTAAAGAAACTTTATCTATCTGGCAAAATGGCAAATGTTTTTGGCAATGTAATAGTTTATACTCTCTGCCATCTAGTTTAAATGGCAGATTTAAAAGGAAAAGAAATGAACTAATGCAATTCATTAAGTGAGAAAACTGCTCACTTAGAATAGAAAGTAATGCTTTTGTAACTTATACTATTAATATTGCCCTATATATATTGTAGCTAATGTTAATATTAATTCCATAGCCAGATAATCCTCCATTAGCTAATTAAATTCAGTGGTGAACTTATTAACCAGTATTTCCCTGATCATTTAGTTAAAGTATTTTGAATGACAGCCTATTAAATGTTAGCAGACTTTTCAATGTTCTACAGTTTGCAAAATTAAATTAATGTACTATATTCCATTTATACAGACTCCTCACTAAGAACTCCTAATTCATTTCAAATGCTTAAATCATAGCATAGCCATAATAATTTCTATTCAGAAGTAATAACTGCTGCATGGACTTATTTTGTATGGTACCGGGCATTCCTAATCCCTTTTCATGTGAGAAAAGAAACAGAAATCAAAGATTGCAAAAGTGCTCAGAACCTCCCAGGATTACTCTACAGGTTAATTTTTAAATCCGTGTCTCACGCTGAAGAAAGCATTAGACTTTAAACATTTTTTTGATTGCCATGTTATGAAAAATATTTTTAATTGACTTATTGTTATGTAGATATAGTTTATGCACTTCTGCAACAGTTCTCAGTTACTGAGAACTGCCTCTCAGTTGCTATGCAATATTGCTTCAGAACTTGTTTTACTCTTGAATATATAGTAAGAAACCAGAAAAAAATATTAAACCTCATTATATCAAAATACATGTAATACATGTTTTTGTATCAACGTATTTATACACACATATATATACACCATATGTATACACACACCTATGATTGATCACTTCTTTGCAAGCTTACCCTGTCACCCATTAAAGGAATCTTTGAACAAATTTAATTAAAGTTTCCTATGTCTTTCCTATTTTGCAATTAAACCATTGTTGAGAGTACTTCTCTTGCTGTTACTCTTCAGTTTCATCAACTCAGTAGTTAAAAATACACAGAGTAGTCAACAGAATCCCTGAAATACAAATTCTGTCTTGTTATTCATATCAAATTACTATGCCTTTCTCAGCAGACTTGTGTCATCTGTCAAGCTTTTGAAATATACAAATTCATTTTTCTGTCTGTTAAAAAAAAGGTATGTTCTTTGAATCCTGATATTTACTTGTGCATTCCACACAGAACCAGAAAGAATATATTTCAGTGATCAAAACGTTAGTGCTTACAAGACAGCAGCAGTTTCAGCTCACAGAAATCTTCCATTTTTTTCTATTACATTGAATTCTGCACTTTTAACAATGCTTGAAACATGTTAAGACAAAGCTTACAGTGGATTTACAGTGGATTGTTTACCAGAAATGTCTAATCATTGAAACAAAACTGAGCTGCTCAATATCTGAATGAATACCATCTTAAGTTCTTGCATTCCTAGCAAGTTGATTTGTACAACCATAAGAAACAGACTGGGCAATTTGCTTTTTAATTTGTGGCTCAAGACACGGATTTAAATTAGGTAGGGACTGATAAAATATACAGCTAAATGACCAAAGAGTTATAAATTATCTAATCCATTTTTCAGACAGCAAGGAAAAAAATGGAGAAACAAAAGTCAACATGACATAAAAATGAAAAGAGGTGAGATATGAACATCACAACACAGTCCCTTTTGTGTTCATATTGCACAATGCACTTCAAATAAAATTCATAGCAAAAAAAAAATTCGTTACAGGAAAACACAGCCTGTATGACATACATCCTCAATGGAGTTCCAAGTACAAGTGAATGCAAGCATATTTCCATTTGTATCAGGAATTCAAATCCTACTGATAATACAAGAAAAGGCTCAGTTATTTATTTATCACTCAGCAGCCTTTTGACTTCAAAAGATACAACAAAAATCTAACAAATAAAACTAAGTACTCTCTTTCTCTCTTAGGAATTTATCTAAATAAAACCTGTATTTGTAAGCCAGGTATTTAAATGTAGCAAGTACTCAATTTGACAGCTGTCTCTATAAGCACTTGCAGGGCATCAGTACATGGTAACATATTACTTTTCCTTTATCCAGAGTACAGGGCATAACCATATGGAGATAGAATTTTAATTATATAAGAAATTCTAAGTTCGCCACATTAAGTTTTCAGAGGCTGATACTGCAAACTTAATAACAAACCTTTAAAGCTACTGGCACTGTTTCATTCTGCATGCTTTATACCAGGTGAGAACATACAGATCAACAACCGTAATAGCCATAATACAAATTAAGGTGAGTTACAAATGAACATTCTACAACACTAGAGGAGATATAGAGGGATGGAACACCTCTCCCATGAGGAAACACTGAGAGCATCAGGGCTGTTCAGCCTAGAGAAAGGAAAGCTCCAGGCAGACCATATTGAAGCCTTTTAGTACTTAGAGGGGACCTGTAAGAAAGATGGGGACAAACGTTTTAGGAGGGCCTGTTGCAATAGGACAAGTCGTAATGGTTTTAAATTAGAAGAGGGTAGGTTCAGACTAAATATAAGGAAGCAATGTTTTACAATGAAGCCGGTTAAACACTGAAACAGGTTGCCAGGAGTGGTGGTAGATATGAAACGCTGAAGATCAGGAGCTCTAAGTGACCTGATCCAGTTGAAGATGTCCCTGCTCATTGCAGGAGGGTTGGACTAGACCTTCAAAGGTTCCTTTCAACCCAAACCCTTCTATGATAAAAAAAGAGATCATGTCATGAAAAGAAATGCAAGGAATATTTAACTTTGCTTTTACCTAACAAATGCTGCCCATAAACACTGCAGTTGATTACTTTACTGAAGTCCTTTTATGTCCAGTTTGAACTGGTAGATGTCCTTGATCCCTCCCAGACAACACTTATGGCCAGTCTGTACTTTCTTCAGAAGGATCCTAGTATGTTTTAATGCCTCGACCAGCTGCTACAGTGTACAATTCATTTTGTATGTGGTTACAAAGTAAAAAAAACCCATATCACCCCAGTGTCCTTATCACCCTAAAAAACCAAGCTGCCTTACACTCAAACATCACATGAACAGGGTATCAAAATAAAGCCATTCTTCACTTTCATCCTTGGTTGACCTGGGTGAAAGTTAAATTTCAGCGCTCTGAAAGTTAAACGGACCAGATGAGATCTTTGTACTTTGGGTCACCTTATTTCTCTGAAGATTGCTCCACCTAAATTTACATTTCCCCAGGATTCTTCCTAGCAGACAGAAAATTAGGAATTTTGTCTACTATCTTCACCTTCTGGTAGGGAAGTGACTACCACTGCATTCCTAAACAACAACTTCAAATAAAAATGAGTCCAGTGACATGGCACATGGCTGAAGAGAGATCAAATAGAATCATTTTAATGACATTCTATACAAGCTACTGTAATGATCCCTCTCATAGTGATTTTTTTTAGTGTCTCTTTCCCTAGATTAGTGGGTCTTGTTCTTTAACTGAAAGTCATCTATTGTAGGATACTACATAACAATTTTAAAACTACTGATAAATAACCTTCCCTCCCAGAGTCTCTAGTAAAAATCCATGAGACAGCGTGGACCAAGATTAACAAAAAATAGGACTCTGAATATGGTCCTAGTTTTACAAGGTAGCTTTGAAAGTAACCTCAATATTAGAAGTAAATAAATACATACGTACACACAGTATTTGTCTTCTGTTTGCAACCCTTCTGTGCCACACCAAGGAAGCACCCACAAGTGGACCATGCTCATCTCTGTACAGAAAAGACAGAAGAAAAATCCCTTCCACTTACTTGGTGTTAATTCTGGGTTTCCTTTTAAGTTCATCATCCTTGGAATTGAAGGTCCGTATATGTCTGCATCAAGTAAACCAACTTCTTTTGCCTGTGTAAGGAATAAAAGAATTAATTGTCAAAATGTCTTCCTTTCTGTATTATTAGCTGAACAAAATTCAATACTGTTTAAAGAAATAAAAATAAGAACTTGATTTGAGGCATCAGTTGTCACTGTTCCTTTCTCTCAAAATAGCAATTCAAGATGAAACATAACCATGTTTGGGTCAGTTGCCTTTACAAGAGCTGGATTCTCCATACAGAGAATCCTCACTTGTAGAGTTTCTTACTTACAGTGTAGACCACAGACCTTATATTAACAACCATATAAGCAACATTCTCTCTACTCCATGTACCTTTACACGGAACTAACACTTTAACTTTTTAAACAAGGTATCAAATTTTGTTTAAAAAACCCACAAAACAAACAAACAAAAACCCAAAATAGTAAAAAAACCCAGGAGGTTTGTAAGTATATGCAAATGAATGCAATTTAAATCATACTAGTGATTATCAAGAATGTGAAAAACATGAAAAACATTTTTATCTTCCATTTAAGTGGCCAGAGTACATTTTTGCAAACATGTTGAAGTTACTGAAATGCAAGTCTCTGAAGCTAATTAATAACATTTTAATCCAATACATTTAAACAAAAGTATGCTAAAAATGGGTTTATTCAACTACATAGTGTACATTAGGCAATAAATAAAAATTACTTCAACAGTGTAGTCTAGATTTACAAAACTCCTTTCTATATTCTTTTTTTAATAGATACACATACATATTTTGTGGAAATTAAACTATTTTTCCTACAGATGGCAAGACACAGTACCAATTACGAAGTTCTGCAAATTAAGTAGTAAAGAGCAAGCCCTTTAAAGTGCTGAATGTCAAGTTTCTCTAATATAGAAAGCTAACTGTATTCAACATTTTGCAAAATTGCAAACAAGCATGTTAAAGAGCTTGTTTGAAAGGTTAAGGTAGCAAGAGGAGCTTTTCCAACAATGAAAAATCAGACTTCCACTGTCAGCGTTTCAAACTGTGTACTTCATTTCTTGGATAATGCTTTTCTAATTTGGTATCTCATATTAAGGCATTTTGTTCTCACAGTTTTGATGGGAAAGATAGATAAAGAAAAAAAAAGGCATTACTATATTTGATCTACTATGTACTTCAAAAAATAAATTTTTACTGCAAAAATCAACCAAATTTGGATTCAGTTTTTCAATATAGTTTTTATTAGCAAAACAGAGCAAAGCATATATAATTATATGCATTATTTAATTTAGATTTTTTAACACTTATTCTTTATATTGTCTTGTGAAAACTATTAGGCAAAAGTTCAGGAGTTACTGTAACAAATTCTTCTCCTTCTTGCCTACTATTGAAAGCTGCAATTTCAAAAACACTGAAAACATCCATCTTTATGTTAGACTTTAAAAGACATGGAAAACAGACTATTAGTGCTTCTTTGTTCTTGTACAAAACGCATTATTTTAAAATATTAGAAAGATTCATGACTCAGTCCCTTTATCTGCGTTGGCAGCTAATCAAACCCATCAAAACATCATCTACAGCTGTTCCACCTAATTCCTTCCCAAATGAAAGCAAGTAATTGCTGAAAAACTTTTCTACACAGTGTTTTAAACCTGATGACATTCTTCCCTTGAATTTTTTGAGGACTTTCCCCCGCCCCATGCAAGGATTGTGACTACTGATTGACTGCAATGACACTCACAACTCACCAGAGTTTCACTTTCAGCCCAAAAGGACTAAAGATTTAACATTACCTAAAAGAATTAGAATGACTTCATGACCTCCTGGACATAATCAGGTATTGACCACTACAGGCCACTTGTTCCTAAGAGTCAGCAGTGCTCTATCTACTGTATCTATATTATCTAAGTGTACAAAATTTCCTGAAATAAAGAATAAATAGATCCACACTGGAGAAAAACATCCTTCAGTTACCTAGAGAACTTTACAAATCCACCTACTACTTTAAATTATCAAGCTAATAAAATAAATCTAACCATTTCTCTAAAAAAATTAACACACTTCTTCAAAAGTCAGAAAAGTGCCTGTTTCTGAGATGCACTCTTCTTGTTCATGGATATGGCTCAATAAAATTGCTGTCTTCAAACAGAAGAATAATTAACAGATTTTTAACTTTCTACAATTCATTTTAACGAAAGCATAAGTGTTCCTATAAGCATAGTGCTTTCTACAGGATTATAGGAAAAAGGGCTTTCAGAAATCTTTAAATCACTGACAGAACCTCACTTAAGATAGCCTAAGGCAGGGGGGTTTTCTTCACCAAGCAATTCAGCATGTTAGGTAAACAGAATTCATACCACCTAGAATTAGCAGCTTACACAGAAAGCATTGGCCCAATAAGCTATGGTTTTCTTTCTCCCAACTATCCCTGTTTTTGTAGTATGTAAACATCCCTAGAATGCCAATAACCCTTTACTCAAGGTTTATTATCTCACAAAAATATTATGGCAGCTACCAAGGGATTTTTTAAGACATGCACAGTACAGTCCAGATAATTTCTTTCAGTATTTACAATGTTTTAAATCCCCAAGAGAAGAAATAATATGCACACACCTGGATGCTACCACATGAAACTGTTAATCAGAATTACCAGATACTTCTCATGCTGAGTGAAATATAATCCAGATGCATGAGTTACAATAATTAAAAAATTAAATTAGATTTTAATAAATTGTTTTTTCTCCCCATACAACTCATACCTCACATAAAACAGCACATCTTTCAAAGCATTGCTGTATTAAAACAAATAATAAGAAAACATACATAACATCACACAACGTAAAGAAAACATCTGGGCAGAAGGAATAGATTGTGGGGAATCAAAAGCATGACCAAAAAGGCAACTTAGGAAAAAAAAGGGGCGGGGAGGAAGCTCCAAGATTCCTCTTATGTCCTCTGACATTATTTTAATATGCTTATACTTCTCACACCAATAGTGTTTCTTTTTTTCTTAAGTAATAATCATTACACAGACAGAAATGCAATACTTAAAGTACACCCAAGCACATAGAAGTCCCCCTGCTACTAAGTGTTTTTCAGAGCACAGCACTCTGGCAGGAAAAGGATTCAGAAAACATAATTCCACCATCTTCTTATGGCTGTATTTTCTCCTTATAAACATATTTCTCTCCTGCTATTAAACAAACAGCATTCCATCTCTCCAGATGGCATAGCAATAACCAAGTTCAAAACAGCTGTTCTCAGCTTAACATTTGTCCTTCTCCTTTCACCTGCCCAGCTGTGAAAGAAAGTTTAAATCAATCTTCAAGTTTACTACACTTGGAAAATATTTTCTAGAGACCTTGGTTTTTGATTGCCTTACTGCAAGTTCTGCAGCTTATGCTCTAAATATACAAGTGACAAGGTAACCGTTCCCATGTGATTTAATCACATCACTGGAAGGTTCTCTAAAAAAATATACAAACACATGAAGTATCATTGACCTCTTCATGCAGCGTAAGATCCTTACCAAAATTCCATCAGGCAGAGACCATGAAATTAGAAATAAACATATTGTCTCAGCACATGAAAATACAGAAGTACTCCCATGCCAGCAAAAGCTATACTTAAAAACTCACAAATGATCGCATTTACTTTCTTATCTAAGCTTTTAAGGTTCCTCCATCATAGGTAAACAGTCTCTAGCACAGGTTAACTACTGCTAGGATTTGCTATTTCTGCAGTACTGGTACTGTCATGGTCTCATCTCATCCCTGGTGACCTCAAGAACACAAAAAAACTTACATAATAAAGAACTTTAACTCCCCTTCATCTTCTACTTTTACATCATTGACTAAGTAATTCTTTCTACTTCACTACCATTAATCTTCTCAGCAAAATTTTAATTTGCCCACTAGACCTTTATAAAGATTTCTGACAAACATTCTTCCTAAGGTACTATAAGTTACATAATCACTGCAGCTCTTAACCCATTAAAAATACAGTGAAGTTGCTACAAGTGCTACATCAATAGACAAAGAAGATATTCTTGCAGATATCCCTGAGAGATGAGAATTCTCCAGCTTCATTTTGTGCAATGTACAAATGATAGGCACAGATAACCTCACTAAAAAGATCCTTTCCTTCACCTTCTCTGGCAAGATTCTCTATATAATTAAATTTCAGCTTAGTCCTTGAACCTGGCCACAGCCCTGTGAATAGTAGAGATTTGGAAGACAGCAGTATTCTAAATTAATGATTTTCAAGCTCTGAACTTATCTGTAATTCTTTTGGGGGAAAAAACTAAAATGAAGTTGTTGAAGGCCAAAGTCCTGGCAGACAAAGGTCAGGTAAAAAAAAATACATTTTGCCTGCTTTTCCTTATGCAGATTAGAAAGTACTCAATTGCTATTATATTTGTTCTCTTAGGCAGGCAAATGTTACTGTACATAATCCTTGTTCAGGTGGCATAAATTGATGCTAATGACAAAATGATCCATAACTTTCCTCCTCTTAGCTCTTTGAGCAGATTCTGAAGAACTGTTTTGTCCCTCCCTACACCTTCTTTATGTAGGTTCCCTTTTCTGTTTTTCAGGGAATATTAACTACAAAATATTTTATATTTTCCAGTAACAAATCTTCAACCAAATGCAACCAGTTTCATTCACATATCACAAAGGATCCCTCCACACAATTCTGTGTGCAGTGGAGAATCTGGTGATACTTCTTCCAAGTTGCCAAATGCTTTACTGAGGAACAGACCTGATTAAATACTTCATACCAACAGAGAGAAAAAAGGGAGAAAAGAAAAAGAATAATAAAGAGTTCACAAAAAGCTTCTATAAATAGCTGTTAATCAACATAGCCTATGTTACTGCTAAACATCCAGAGACTCTTTGACAGCATTAATTTCATTTTTGCTCATATTTTATGAGACTTTTTCCCATACTTGGTAGGGCATATGTATCCCCACAGGATGCTAGTAGATAGTATTACTTTGAAGTAAACTCTGCCAACCACCCGAGTTCCCTGGTGTTTAGCCTGGGAGGGATAAAGGCACAGGTTAATGAGCTGTTATTGTTCTATACAGTGAAGAATTTCCTACACTAGAAGTGCTCCCAATATTCAGCAGCTGTAGTCCATTCCAAAGACAGAAATTCCAGCTCTGCTAAGAGAAGGTGCCAGTTACTTTAAAGCTGGTGCTCTTAATCCATCACCAGGACTCTCAATTTACCCTTTTAATGTCATTATAGACTTAGAGCTAATCCCAAAGTGCAAGCAGCAACACATAGGACAAAAGGGAACTTTAAAATCAGGATAGGCTATGGATTCCTCATTTGACATACTGACACAATGAATAGCCATCTTTTAATCCTTAATTCTCTAGCTCTTTCAGCTGCACACTATTTAAGTGCCTAGCTGTAAATTGGATTAAAGCCAAAAATGCAGCTTCTTCACTCTATCCTAGAAATGCAAACTTGCTTTAAACACTCAGTCTGCTACTGGTTTAAAAGCCCTTTTCCTTTATATGAAGTGTTTCCAATTTTCTGTCAGCCACAGGACTTCTCCAGCACTTCTTTTCCATAACAGCCTGCAGTAGCTCCTACTCAATGTTCTTAACCATTGCATACCAGTAATTCAGTAACCTCGTTTGGCCTTCCTGCACAATATCCATCCTGCTCAAAAAAAAAAAAATTCAATACAGGACCATTTGAAAAATATATTACCAAAAGAAAATCCCCAGCATTACCACATCTCTACAAGATGCCTCTCTACTTTCACAGCAAGTCAAATTATTATTAAAAAGGGTCAACCTTTCACAGCAGTCTCTCTGGTATCTGGGCTTTCAATGACTTGAAGACTAAGGATATTTAACTTCAAAACAAACAAAAAAAAAAAAGGAAATTTTCTTCAAATTAAGCATATAGTTATCTGATTTAAATAATATATTTTAGGAGGTCTTTGTTAAAATGTATTTTTCATTTTGTTCATTTTTTACTTGAAAAACAGCAACATTTTTAAAGCTTTATTATCTCATTTTTTTCAATTGATCTAGATGGTAAGCTATCACTGCAAATAAAGCAGATCAATTCTAACTGGCATCTCCAGTTTTATTGAAACTTTTCAGCATTAAGAAACAAGCATGAAGACATTAGCTGCAGTGATTAAAGTCTTCTGATTCTCTATGCAACAGAGTTAAAGATGCCTAGAAATCAAACCCAACCAATTAGAAAAGCTGCATGGGAAGAGGACAAAACAAGTCAAAACTTGCCTTCATGCTATGATTACTCAGTGAAGGATCCCATTATTGTCTAACTTCTTCTAGATTTCTTTGTTTTCCCACAGGGTTTTTTTTTTTTCCTTACCAGCAAGAAATATATATGCATTGTAAAGTCATCTACGAATGTAGCACTCAGATATTATCCTGTGGACAAATAGTTTCAATACACAAGCCAAAAAAAAAAAAAAAAACAAGCCAAAACCAAAAACAAACAAACAAACAAACAAAAAAAAAAAAACCACACACACACACACACCCCCCAAAAAATACCACTCAAAAGAAACAAACCAAAAAAACCCCCAAAAAAGTAAGCTGGGTGGCTTTTGAGCTTAAAAATGTGTGAGTTTTGATTAAATACACGGTCTGAAGAAATTATAATAATTTTATCATGATAGTAGCGAGTTCACACGAAGAGTTGGCTCCTATCTACATAATTACTATGCCGTAACTTACTACATAGGCTCGAGAAATCTCTCCCCCGCCTGTGTTTACATGGGTCAGACACGCAGCGACACCTCTGGCTCAAGAAGAAGAAGAAGAGGCGCTGTGGGTGCGACATTCCGGCGGCGGACACCCAGCGACCCCAGCGCGGTGCCCGCGCAGCGCCGCTCCCCGCGCCGCAGCACCCGCGGCCCGCGCGCCCCCTGCCGGCCCGCAGCCGCCAGCCCCGCGTTGCGCAGCAACCGGGAACGGCCTTGCGTGGGAACACAGGGAAATCCGCGCTCCCGGGTAAAAGCCACCCCTCAGGCATCTCACATCTTGGTCCTGGTCTGCACGACCAACTAAGCCCCTGGCGCAGGGCTACGCTAAAATACGGAAAACTGCTGCCCTTCACCACGTGCCCCCAGCACTGCAGGCAGAAGACGCTTTCTTACGCGAACACGCTAACTTGGTCCATATGGTTTTACTTCTTGCTCCTCTGTCCTTCACAACACAAAAAAAAAATTCCATCCTATAGCGAAAATGTAAATCTTCCCAAACGAAAAGGCGAGCCAAAGGAAATCTGACTGGGGAGCTTGCCTCATAGTGACAGCACAAGCATGCAGCCTCCCAACTGGATTTGTGCCATCCTTAGTCATGCACAGCTGGTGTTTGCTCACTAAAATACTCTGTTCATAAACAAGCAATCCCTACCCTATTATTGCTGCCATCTATTAATTCAACTTGTTTCTACTATAATAAATTGTCTCTGGCCAGGCAGCTTTCATAAATAGTCATTCTAGTCTGAATATGAATTGTCCTGGCACAAAACCCAAAAATTCTTCCCAAGTGTTCCTAGGGGAGCACAACTGACTGCTGGTACATCTAAAGAATGAAAAGAATCAGCTGTCAAACTAAGCAAGCAATTAACAATAGGACACAAGGGTAAAACCTTAAGTTATTTCTTAATACAGAAAGAACACTGTATAGATTTATAGGCCTTGGTACAGGCCCAAGAGCTTATATATTTCTTAACTAAGCCATCTACAACAGGTAACCCAGGGTACCAAAAAACCTAATATTCTAGGAAGGCATAAGACGCTGCCCTGCTTGTCTTCTATGGCTCTGAATCAAAAAGCAAAACCAACCAACCAAAACAAAACTAAAACATAACAACAACCACCAAAAACAAAAACACACAAAACACCCCCTACTCTGTCTTGGACATGGTATCTAGGCATCTAAATGAACTTCTGTCTTGAATTACTTACTCTGTAACCATGAGGTAAAAATGTACAAAGCAGACTGAGCACCAGCATGCAAGACTTAAAACTTGCAAATTCTGATCCTGGCTCTGCCAAAAACACTGTGTGACCGTGACAATGTCCAAGGCTCTGCTGATGCCTTAGTATTTCAGACCATCACTACAATAACTGAAAAAAGCTTCCATGTAAAAAAAAAAAAACAAAACCCAACCTAAAATACATATATCAGTATATAAAATATATCAGTAGAAACAGTGGGGTTTTAGTTTTTTTTAACTACAGAAAGTAGATTTTTAAAAGATTCTATTCTGATTTCTTCTATCAAGAGGATGAAAAATCCTTTATGCTTTGGCTCTTAATCTTCTAACTTATGATACAACAAACAACAATAAGATATCACAGCTGTTACTGAAAGCAGCAAGAATCTACTCTAATCCCATCTCCTATGAGAGGAGAGCATCTTTCACAGATTTCACTCACCAGAAAAGAGTTGTTTTCAATAGTCTGTAACCTGTTTCATCTTAGAAAAAGAACATTACAAGCATAGAACTCGTAACACCGACTAATGAAGGAAGCACAGACCTTTATAGCCATGGTGACCCATTTTCCTCCACAAGTCCTTTCTTTCCTCCTTTAAGCAGTTCATCAAGTTCAAGATCAATTTCTATAAATTTTATTTTGTTTATAAGAGACATAAGGACTGTTAATGAAACTGCAGGGGCCTCCTGAAGCTCTGATCTACTAACAATCATTACTGCTTCTTCTGAAAGGGATGAATTTACAATAGCAATGAAGGAAACAAAAACCATGGCAAGGTGAGGTACAATCAATAGTTACTACATGTAAAATAAAGGCATTCATTGCTGCATACCTAAGACAAAGAAATCCAGTATAAAATACAGCAGAAGGCACCAATGGACTCTGAAAAACAACCTCCTTATTTATTTCATTCACCATTACAAAACTGAAAATTGCAATGATTTCTAGAATTCAGAGCACTGGCCAGTTCCAGCCTGGAACAAGGTCACAGAGATTCTCATTTCAAAACCTTATCTCACAAAATTAATGAACTGAAATCAATGTGAGTACACAAATGAACAAACCAGCAAATTCAGGCCCAAAGGTTAAACATAAACATGATGCATGCCATCATTATTTTAAGGAAAACAAACCACAGAAGAAAAAATATATTAATGCATGAACAAACAAGACAGTTGTTTATTTCATCCACCTTAATCTCATACTTTCTAACTTGTAACTACATCAATGCACAATTTCACCACAGTAACAGCTTACTAACTTGTGACCACCATTTCACACAATTCACAGCTATTTCATCAATTTCAGCTGCTCTTCATTCATTAACATCCACCAGATGCTGGCCTCCAACTTCAGACACCATCACATAATTGTAACATCAACACTCCTAATAAAGGGCATGATCACAAAACTTGTGTATGTCAGAATTACTAAGAGATACTTTATCTAAATATATTTTTAAAATGCATAAAACTGCATGTTTGAGAAGTATCAGACACCATCTACAGAAAGTTATGTGCAATTGGTTGACATGGTTTCCATGGAGCTACTCAATGACCATCCCGCAACACAGATAACGGTTGCAGACTGATACTTGTTTTGCAAAAGTATTAGAGCAAATGCCATGTTTTAAAGTTGATTAGAAGGAACGATTTAAGCAGTTTTGCTTTTCAAGACGACAGATTTTTCTGTGAGATCCAATTATTCCAACACCCTATTTAACACATGGAATTAAAGACTGTGAAAAAACAAGATCAGATGCCATCACAAACAGTACATATTTCATGTAACAGCTTTAAACAATCTTCTTATTAAGTGTGACTGAGTTTATGGAAATATTTTAAAATTTTTTACAAGTTCCTCCAGGAAGCTTGCAGATTGCATGTAGTCCTCACTCCTTCTACCTGTTGTTTTTTGTTTTATTTATCTTTTACAACGAGAAGATGCTCCATTTACCTGATTAAAGTACTTGAGGATACTTTGTATTTAATGTTTTATGAGGACAAAACCTGCATTACACAGCCTCCCATTGCAAAGGAGGCTTGATTCTGAGTTTATCTGTGTGGCAATAATGTGCACAATGGAATTACTCCCAGTCTACAGCAGCAGGTGGACATAAACACCTGTGGTTTTTACTCTTGAATGGCTCCTACCATCTATTTATAGTCCAGGCAACGGTTTTAGTAATACCCAGCTGTGAAATCACTCAAAAAATTGTATTTCCAAGCCTTAGGGAAGATAACTAGTTTTGGGGGGTTTTTGCCTTAGTTGTTTATCAAGTATTTTCATACATAATTTCTCCAAAAACAGTAAATCTGTGGAGCTATATAAAAATGTTTTGGACACTATTCAGCACTAACTCCTATTTTTTTCAAGTCATTGTTCTGAAGTGATAGAATTTAATTATTTATTAAATGTCTCCAACCTGCAGAAGCATTCTCTACAACACCTACACATCCTTCCAGAATTGCAGTTCAACTCAGTTACACACCAAGGAAAGGACAGAGCTAAACTGAGAAGCAGGATGAAACCTAGTAAGTTATTCATGGTACTGATAAAAATAAACAAACTGACAGAAATTCAAAAGCCCATCAAAAACAAATTAGAAATTAACTAAATAAAAACATTAATTACATTAAATGTATGTGACTGCCCTCAACAGTAACCATTTTATTTATGACACACATTTCACATTAAGGCTGATAATTAAATGTTCACCTACCGAATCATTTGCTGCTAGGGCGAGGGCTATATTTACTGTAAGAAAGAAGAAGAGGAAAAACAAAAAGATTAAGTGTAGGAAAAAATTCCTAAATACTGAGAATGTTATCACTGCTAACAAGAGAAAATATAAATACATCACTTATTTAATAATTACATCACCATCTCAGTTCTCAGCTTCTTGTATCTCTACAACATTTGCTGCAAGTGGCAGCAGCACCTACATTTCAGTCCATGTTTGTTAATCAGCAAACAAACTCAAGCTAATCTGCAAAAACTTGCAGACTTTCAGTTTCTAGAGGACACTGCAAAATAAAAATACAGTCTCAGTATTTTGCTGAAGAATAACATTAAGAAAAACTTCCAGAAGTACCCACTTTTGAAAGTGGACACCATACTGTAAAACTAAATTAACCCCACCATCAGTAACCTTCACCACACTCTCTAGTGAACTTTGATAAAACTAGAAATTAGGTAAGCATTGACATAAACTATTAAAACAAGTAACCAAAAAGATGATCGTATCCCTTTTTTTGATTTCTTGTGATATATTGAATAGAGGTGTTTTCTGGAAGGAAATGCAATGCATGCTTTTCACTTGACTCTTATGTCAGAAAAATCACATCTACCTGAAAGCATCTGTAAGTAAAAAAAACAAAAACCAGACAAAAAGAGATGAAGCAACTAAAAAGACCATTTGTTTAAAGCTTTTACATTTCCATCAGTACTTAACTCTCATAACTAAATAGCATGTGCAAATGGTATCTTTAATGGCTCACCAGCTTCAGTTGTGTTCGGAGACCTCCTAGAAGCTTCAGTATAAACAAATAATTTTATAATTTTATATATAGAATAATATATATATAAAATAATTTTATGATTTTATAATCCAAAAAGTTACATGTTTTAGAAAAAAAAAGAAAAAAAGCACGGGGCGGGGGTGGGGTGGGTGGGTGGGGGACAGAATCCAACATGTTACCTTTCTTGGGTAACATCTTTTGTTTCCTTTACATGTTGCTGTATGTCACTCTTTCAAGAAAGGTAAGCTACAATCAGCCTTGTTCTGCTGGAAGAGTACAAAAGTTCTGAAAAGAAGCTGGGGAGCCAGATTCCTATCTTGAAGAACTTAATTCCAAGAAAGCTAAGTTCCTTCAAACAAAACAGTCAGGGAGTTAACAAGGACAACTGTGCAGCTTTTGCAGAGGCTCATAGCCCCTTTCCTCCTAAGCTAACAAAGAACATAGATTTTATTCAATTTGATATTTAAACAGATGCTCAATTAGCCATCCCCTGAATCCAAGGAAAATTCACCCTCTGAAACCTGAAGAGGAGAGACAAAGATTTTCTTAAAATCACTTTACACGTCTATCTTCTTAAACAGCTTTCATATGTAAAAATTCAAGTATGATCCACAATGCCTCTTCAAAAAGGGATATTTGACTACTGAAGGGAAAGAAGGGAGACAGTGAGAACAACATAGCGAGTAAACCTAAGCTTTTCAGCTGGATATTTGGCTGAACACTTCACTTTGAATCCCAGCTGAATCTTGCATCCCCTTGTTTTTATATTACTGTCAGTTCCAAGAGGGCATAAAGATGCAGAACAGGACCTAACCTGAGCCTGAACATTCATACTGGCCCTAATTAAATTCCCATAACCAGGAGTGCAGGACATCAAGGCAATACATGCCAGAAATTCTATACAACTTCACAGCAGGCTCCAAGAAAAGCCATTAAGGTCTCTCCACCCACACTAAACCTGCCAAGCAGTATAAGGAATGATGCACACAGCGATCAGAGTTGGTCTAATCCAACCTAAACCTCTAGTTAGTCTCATCTAAACTTGACCTCCCCTGACACAGCTTCAATAGCATGGAGCTGAGTCAGGAGAAACTTAGGCTGGATATTAGGAAAAGTTTCTTCACTTGGAGGGTGGTTGGGCACTGTAGCAGGATTCCAGGGAAGTGGTGACAGCACCAGCCTGACAGAGTTCAAGAAGCATTTGGACAACGCTCTCAGAGACAGGGTGTGACTCCTGGGGGTGTTCCTGTGCAGGGCCAGGAGTTGGGACTTGATAATCCTTGTGGTCCCTTCCAATTCAGCATATTCTGTGATTCAATGACTCTAGTCCTCTTGAAATCAGTACAAGTCTGGGAAGGCTTATTAATTTTTAACTTCCAACTTTCTAACTTCCACATCCAAACTGGCCCTAGAAATAGCACAGTTGAACTCTCCGAACACTCAGCTAACAATAAAAACAAAACTCCTTGATCCAAAATCAGACAAGTACAGAGCCAGCAGTGTGTCTGTATCTGACATGGTTAATACACATCATCAATAAAATACCTATAGATAATTTAGATGAACTTTGGAAAGAAACTTTCAATACCTACATCTCAATAAGTGCCATTTAGAAATGCAGTTTATGAGAATATTATAACATATAAAGAAGGCCCAAAATCAAAAAAGTTTCAGTAACAGGACATCCTACAGTCAGAATCAAAGTATGCAAGAGGGAAAAAAAAAGGTTAAAATGCAGTTAATGTGACTGAGATATAGTATCAGCTTCCCTGAATAACAATGAAAAATCTCAGTCTCTTAAGTCTTCATTAAAAATATCTGAAGGTCCACGTAGTCCGTTTTTGTATTTTCCTCAAATATCAGGATTAGCAGAAAGTGACCAAGGACATCAATCTTCAATTTTGTTTTACTTCCACAGCTGAAAACAGTAAGACTTTCAATAAATTAGAAATTTCCCCTTTTTCAAGATTGCTATTTGACTTCTTTTCACGCCAGAATCAATTTTCTTCAGTACTCCCATTTTTAGGGTAGTGCAAAAAGGGAATAGATGAGCAAGAACTAGAAAACAAACAAACACACAAAAAAAGGCAAAAACCAAAAAACCCCAGACTTTGGACAGATGCGGTAAATATAGAAGAATGCCACTAAAAGAAACTTGACAGGGAAGTGGCAAGGAACATTGCAAACAAACAAACCAACGTATTAGACAAAGAGAAACAACAAAAAACAAAGTATTTAAACCTGCACTGAAAAATATTGTTCTGGTAACATAATTTTTTCCAGTCATTGACTACACTAATTTCAGAAGACCAAAAAGCACTGGAAGCACCAGAGACTACAACATGAAAGCCATGTGCAATAAAAAGAATGAGTTATTCAACAGGTTAGGGAACGACCCTGACAAACTTGACAAGATTGCAGACACTCTTTTCCTGAAGTGCAGATCCAGAGCAACTGAAACACAACTATACTGGAGAAAACAAAACCAAAACCAAACCAAAAAACAAAAAACACCTCACAGGCCTTCTGACATAAACACAAGATGGATAATATTTTCTGTGATGCTTTAGGAATTAGAGGTGCTTACTAGTCTCCTTTCTTTTCAATTCTTGCTTTCAAAATGCATCAACAGAACTGTCACCAAATATGTTCCCCACAAACCTCAAGCAAGAACATAATTTTAAGTACATAATTCAGTAATGATGTCATGCAATACTTTTGTTTATACAAGTTATCTGAAATTCAATTGTTCATCTCAACCATGGAATTCATCCTCATTGTAATAAACAAGAATATAGATTTCCTTCTCAATATTATGAATTACAACATTTATTTTAAAAGGCTGTCCATTACAGATACATGTAAATGCTTCATTTACATTTCCAATATCTTATTTAATGCTTGTTGAATCCTGATTTTATTTTTAAATGCATATGAACTCACAGTTCTAAGTATTATTTATACATATGTTATATTTTATGTAGAAATTGTACACAGATGCCAGTTACAAGAACTTAAATTCAGATATTTGTTTGTAGACATGAGGAGAATAATCTGAATTTACTTTTCAAATAATGTTCCTTTTGAAAAATGTCAACTGATGAACAGGTACTTGGTATTTTTAGTAACCTGCAACAACCAGTCTATGTATTATAATGGTGTACCTTTTGATGGTTAAGAAAGACAAGTTTTAATTGTTTTGTATGTCTTTGTACAGGTAGGTGTATCCTATGTATAGGATAGATGGTAGATAAATAGAAAAAAATTCCATTTTTCTTAAAAACAGTTACTTTTAGTACAGATATTGTTAGTCTGTTCCAGAAATTATTAGACAATCAGTCTGTTTCAAGCACAGCTGAAACACAAACCCCAAAATGATACATTAAGAGCTATATCCATGTGTTATTCACAATACATGAAGAGCAGACATCCTTCAACCAAAGGATGACTTCTCCAGTCCAGATGCTAAGAAAGAAATCTTTAAACAAATTTCTAACACTTTACAGAGATCTTTTCAAAGTAGTTTACTGTCAGTGTCATAGAATCATAGAATGGTTAGGGTTGGAAGGGACCCTAAGGATGACCCTGCTCCAAACCCCTGCCATGGACAGGGGCACCTTCCACTAGACAAGGTTGTGCAAAACCCCATCTAACCTGGCCCTGAACACTTCCAGGGATGGGACATCCACCCCTTGTCTGGGCAACCTGTTCCAGTGCCTCACCACCCTCACAGTATAGAATTTCTTGCAGGTAGCTAATCTACAACTCTCTATTTCTAGTTTAGAACTATTCACCCTTGTCCTATCTGCCCACAAAAAAAGTCACACTCCTTCCTTTTTGTAAGCTCCCTTTAAGTATTGGAAGGTTCTCTAAGAGTCTCCCTGATGCCTCCTCTTCTCCAGGCTTAACAACCCCAACTCTCTCAGCCTGTCTTCACAGTAGAGGTGCTCCAGCTCTCTGCCCATCTGTGTGCTACTTGACGGACACACTCTCACAGGTCCTTCTTATGCTGGGGGACCCAGACTGGGATGCAATGCAGCCATCTAGCCAATTCCTAATCCACCAAGTGGTCCATCCATCAACTCCCAGTCTCTCCAGTTCAAAGACAAGGATGTCAGGCAGGACAGTGCCAAATGCTTTGCAGAAGTCCAGGTCGATGACACCAGTCACTCTTCCCTCATCCACCACCACTGTAGAATGCCACCTTATTTGTTGGCACAACAAATATGTTTCCATTCTGTCATCTGTTTAAGTACAAGTGAATTTCTGCAGTACTGGTAACCCATGTACTATCCCATTCTACCACCTAGGAACAGGTGGTAGAGGAAAAAATAGAGAAAAATTAATTCAAAACCTAATGGTGGAGTTGAGAGAAGAGTACAAGGTGCTTCACAAAGCTCTGATCAATTTGTGTGGTTTGTAAGTACTGTTTCACTTTTTCTTTATAAATCACCTACATAAGTAGTTGAGAAAATTGAACAGAGTCCTGATCTTGAAACTTTCTAAACATCAGAGCAAGTGACTATGCTGATGTAGCACAGAAAGGCACTGTATAGGCACACCTAAGCATCACTGCAATATGATCCCCTTCACCTCTGCCTACATTACTTCTTAAGATGTCCTGATGTCCCAGGACAACACTGCAGTACTAGAAAGATACGATTTCAAAGCTCAATTCACACCTAAGTTAAAGCCAAAATTTCTGTATCCAAGTAAATTCACAATGATTGCAATGGGACATGTCAAAGTGTTAGGGAACCCAATGACACATGGTAATTCCGTACAAAATACTAGAAAACGTGCACAGAAAATGGTTAAAAAAAAAAAAAAAAGAAACCTTACCTGCTGTTGTTGATTTTCCAACTCCCCCTTTTCCAGAAGCCACAACCAACACCTGCTTAACTCCTTCTATGGGCTTCTGCTTTGGCAGTCCTCGTGACAGGATCCGAGCACGTTTGTCCCTCAGAGCCTCATCCCCAGAGCTTGAGGACTAACAAAACCAAAAAGCAAGTGAATGCACGTGCACCAACCTGCAGTTTTCGCAGAGAAAGCTGACAGAAAAGAACCCACCTGCACACTAAGAATTTTCACTACTCGTCTAAAAAGCCTTCTGCACAGGGGCTCTCCCAAAGCGAGTCTGCTTCAAAGGCAGGCAAGGACTGGGCTAACTTAAAATAACTCCAGTCACATGGGTTTTTGACAAACACTTCAAAATGATTGATCTTAACAGCCAAAGAATAAAAAAATTGTGTTGAAATACACCAAAACACTGCTTAAAAGTCGGAAGCTTTATGAAACAGACTAGACTTGGCGGTCTTTTCGGAACAGTTTTGCCAGGCACAACAAATACAACAAGAGCGAAGGAGCAGGAACCCTGCAGGCGGTGCCGGACAGGCAGCTGTCCGAGGGCTGTCCCTGACGGAGCCGTGCCACAAGCACCGCACATGTGCGCGCCGCTCCGCTGCTCCTGCCACAGAAGAGCCACACGCGGGGCCCCCATGGCCGGGCAGACGGAGCAGCCGAGCCGAGCATCCCCGCAGGCAGCGTCCCTCCTGCTCCCGGCCGGCACAATGGTACCGCCACGGGCGCTTAGCGCCCCGCACTGCTCCAACGGAGTTCCCGCGAGTCCGGGTAAAAAGCGGGCAGAGCCCATCCATCTTCCTCTCCCGGCCCGGCGATGCCTCAGACCGGCCATCGCCGACAACGCCTGCAGCGACTGCATTCCCGTCCCGCAAGGACGCTGCTGCTGAACCGGCTGCCGCAGGACAGGCCCGTCAGGGCACCCGCGCACGGACAGCCCGTCCCGCCCGCCGCCCCCACGGCACCCCCGCAAGCACAGAGAGAGCTCAGTCCGACGCTCTCCCGCCCCGTTCCGCTCCCGCCTCACTCACCGCGGAGCCGGAGGACAGAGCGGCGCAAGCGGCGGGCGCGCAGCCCGGGCCGCCCGGCCGCGCCGCCGGAGCCCTCCCGCCGCCGGGCAGGAGGCGGGCGGCGCGCAGCGCCCAGCGCCAGGCGCGACCGCCCATGGCCGGGGCCGCCCCGGGCGCGCTGAGATGGCGCCGTGCGGCCGCGCCTCAGCCCGCCCCCCGCCGCGCCGCGCTCCGCCCGCTGCCCCGCCGGCGGGGCTGGCGCTGGGCGGGCCCGGCAGCCCCGGGGGCAGCGCCCGGCTTGCCGAAGCAGCGGGTGTGGCGCCGAGAGGTGCTGCGGGAAGGGAGTCGCGCCCTCCCGCCAGGCGGTGGTAGTGGGAAACAACAGCTCGGAAAGCAGATCCCTGTCGCTGTCCGTAAGGAAACCGGAGCCAAGGAATCACCACCGGGTGACAGCACGCATTGCAAACTGCCTCGGGCTAATTCCTGATAATGCTGTAATTGTTCCCGCAGAGGCTCGTTCTGGCGCTCTCTGCAGCGCTCCTTCGGCTCGTCCGTGCCTTCTGAATTCTCATTTTGGCCCGCAAAATGGCTGGGCAAGAGCTCTGTCCCATCTTGGTTTGTGTCCTCTACAAATATAATAAATATATCTCTGATTCTTTGGATCATTAAAAGAGCTAAGAGACCTGTAGCCAGATGGCACCTGTTTGGTGGGGGGTTTTTTTTGCTTATTTTTATTTGGATTTTTTTGTTGGTTGTGGCTTTTTTAATAATACTAAAGCACACGGAATTAGTCAAGTTGGAAGGCCACCACCATGGATCATCTGTTCCAACCTCCCTGCTCAAACAGGGTCATTCTAGAGCACATGGCACAAGATTGCATCCAGATGGTTCTTAAATATTTCTAGTGAGGGAGACTCCACAGCCTCTCTTAGCAATCTGTTCCAGTGCTAGGTCATCTGCACAATAGAGTTGTTCTTCCTCAAATTCAGGTGGAACTTCCTGTGCATCAGTTTCTGCCCATTGCCTCTTGTCATATTTTTGGCACTGATCATTGTTCTGATGATAGTTTTGATTTTCCATCCAGTTTACCCTCACTCAGTAAAAGTTCATCAAAACCCATTTCTGTTCCTTATGTCATGTGAGATTTGCTTAAAGCTTTAAGACACACATCATCTCCTGCTTCTCTCCCACCTAAAAGTCTAGCAATCATCTTCTGGAAGGAAATTAGATTGGTTTGACATGATTTGCTCTTAAAATCCATAAATAGTCCTTATTCAGCTAAGTGCTATTATAGAAATAATTCAGATCTTTGCACTTTCAGGTCATTAGTTTGCAAATATAAAATACAGCATAGACAGAGTCTTTTGTTGGTATCTGTTGTAATATTTAATGGATCAGAGGATTTTACATCAGTTTAAAGGGTTTTTATCATAAATAGTTCCTCTCTTTCACAGTGAGAAGAATTTTCACCATTTTAAATGTTTTTTAAAATTATATTATTAAGAGCTCTAATCAAGCATTTTGCTGAATCCCACCATTTCCAAAGGCATGTTCCAGTGCTCAGCTACAACACATAAATTACAATGCTGGAAATATTTTTTTCCTATCCTTGAAGTGATTCACATTCAACCTACATTTTTTACGTACCCACATGAGCATATTTTGCATATCTACATACATCTATATTTTGCATGTCTACAGACACCTGAAGAGGTCAAATCATTTCCCAATAATTTATCCTACTGCCAAACTAAACTGAAAAGAATACTGAGGCCTAACAAGCCACTTCATTTTGAAACTGTGGTATAGATGTGCCTTCAGGGCTTTTTTCACTACCTCTGGAAACCATGTTACCTCTTGCGTTGCTGGAAATTGGCATAAGTGTTTTTCCTGCCTCCAGTAGAGGCAGTGTTAAAGTGCAAGACACTGTGCATGTCACATCAATGGAATCGGTGCTGCAGGATCACAGGTAGGCATGCACTTGAGATACACATCACTTCAAGGTCTTCACAGAAACATGAACATGGCAAAAATGTACAATACTGACATAGAGATGAACACAACACTCAAGAGTGCTTTGGTAAAACTTCAGAAGGGTTCAAGGATCAGCACCTTGTTATCTAGAAGTCTTTCATACCTTTTCTATGTACCCTCCTATGGGCAGCTCCACACAGCTCTGGCTCTTTCTTTCTGTCTTCTGCAGTTCCAGCTCACTCTTTCCTGTCCACCTAAGCCTGTCTGTCCCCCCAATCACACCTTACCCTTTCTGTCCTTTGCATGACCTTGTGTCCCTTCCTCCTCAAGCACGGCCAGCAGACTCCAACTGACTCCCTACCAGCTAACTCACTCTTTATCACACCCATAGCTGGGAGGGCCAGGCTGTTCCCACTCTTTGGTAATTAACACAGCTGCAATGTATCGGGGCAAGATTGCCTTCAGCACTATCTGTCTTCCCACATGATACACTTCTTCATTTTGAGAATACCTCCAACACCCATAACAATAGCACTCAAATATTTTTGTGGGGTTTTGTAGAGCTGATCTAGCAGAAACTAAAATTGAGCTAACAATCCTCAATATTTTTAGTTTTAATAATTTCTTTTAGCACTGGTTTGTTAACTCCCCTGTTAGTAGGGTAGCTAACATGGTAGTAGGTTGTATTGAATATGAGTATGAAAATTAGTATTTGGCCATTAGAAAGGGAATTAGTTTGCTCAGCAATACAGCAGGCATTTTTTCAAAATGCCTTGACTTTAGTGGAATACACTGCAGTTTGATTGAGTAGTGTTTCTATCTCTACTGATTGTAAAGACAGTTTTATGAATTGTACACTTCTCACAATTGTTCTTGGCTTTCTATTTAAATTTTAACATTTGAAAATATTGTTATATGTTGTTTGCCTGATGTACTATTGCAGTCCATATACAGTGGTAAAATATGAAACTAGGAATATGCAACCAAAAATTAACAAACTTTTACTGCCAGACTTGAGTTGTGATGGAAACTACAGGTAATCTCAGCATCTTTCAGAAAATTCCACTTCAAACTTTTCAAAAGTGTAACAAAATGAAAGACTCAATATTTAATTTTAATGCAAATTGATAACATTTTCTCTAAGTAAATGTAGGAAAATGCTTCATGGACTCTAAATTACTATTCAGCCTGAACAATAACATGATAAAAATATAACTGATTTTTGTCTGAAATTAGATTGTCTTGTGTTTAAATATATTCTTTCTCTACCCAAAATCAAATAAAGGTATCCAGGTATAGCTAGGAAAGGTTTCTTGCCAAAATAACTCCAAAATTTAAAAATTAAGTATCATTTGAAAAATGACTTGGTAGATAATTAGTTTGGTTTGTGTGCAGTAGGACGTAAGTGGCTTTAAAAAAAACAAACCAAGGAACAGTAGCAATTTAATAATTTTTCTTTATTATGTATATTAGTATTGCAAATAAATATAAGACCACATCCTATATGAAAGCTTTGCCAAATCTTAAACTGAAAAAGAAATTGTTTGCTTTCATTCAGTTTCACTAAATAAGGAAGGTGTTGAAGAATTGAGAGCAATTTAGTTTATAGTTTGCTTTCCTGTGCAATTTTAAACAGTGCAGTCCTTCACAGTCAAGAAGAGATGAAAACCTCATTTAAATTGTCACTAGACTCTTCTGAAGTCAGTCATCAAGTTCTTCAGGTTAATACTGCTTTCTATAGTAACAGTCACATCACAGTGAAGATGCAGCTTATATTACAGCAATTTTTCCAACCTTTAGGAAGTGGTGCAGAAAATTAAAGGATTTATTTTGTTGAATATGCTCTTTTGTAACAAAGCCACGTAATTTTTCTTAGGTACCTTACATATATAGATATTCCTTGCATGAATGGAATTAACACAAATTAACAGTATTTCCACACCTGGAGATAAAAACAAAGGTTTTGAAACTATTCCTAACCTTTGCCATATATCTTACAAACACTCAATGAAGACTGCCATTTTCTTTCTTTTCTTCTTTCCTTTTTTTTTTTTTTTTTCAGTAATGGAGATAAATTGCAATTATAAGAGTCTCAGGGGCAGAAAGAGTCCTGTTGCTTTAGACAGTGTACAAATACAGAATAAAAACGATGGTGACTTTCAAAGCTTCAGTAAAGCATTTGACAGTACAGATCTGAGTCACTATGATATTCACAGTTTCAGTTCTGAAATTATTTTAATTCTGCTCTTCATTCTTTTTTCTCAGTAACAAGCTTTTTTTACAGGAAGCATTTTTGTTAACATCAGAACCCTGAGCCTAAACAAGTTTTATGTAGCAAATCAATCTTATTTGATCAATGATGCTGATTGAAACATTACATCAATTTTTACTGGGGTTTTTTGTGTATAGTAATTATTTTTAAAATCTGGTTAATGTTCTAAAGCCGTTCAGTTTTGCCCCATAGCCATTCAATACTTATAAATCCCTGCAGTAGCAGTGCAAGGTATTTCAGAATTGGGTGTGTATGGATCACTTGCACAATTATGACAACCTTACACAATTATAGCAACTTGCTCCAGAGGTTCATGTGCAAGGACCAATATCAGCTGAAAATAACTGTGATCCAAGAACACTTCCTGTTGTCAGAGCCCCCTGTATGAAGCAATGTCATGTAGAACTGTTGGGCACTCTATCACTGTGAAGCCAGAGCACTGATTCTTGGATTACAATCCTCTGGCTAATCCTCAGCTGTGAATGTAAGTAACTCTTCAAGGTTTTACACTGAGCCAGAGGTTCTTAACTGGTTCTTAACTGCTGAACCAGGAACAGAATCTTTTTCTTAGTGAGCAAGCCCTGGCCAAAACTATGTCAGAGTTGCAATGGCCAATTCCCTGCTGTTGATTCTTAGTACAGATGTACCCTAGAGGTTCACCTGAAACTGAGCTGAATCATTTTCCAAGCTCCAGAGTGCATTATTTAGATCTGTGTTTTCTGTAACAGGAGCTAAAATTTGTCATATTTGTGCTGGACTTTATTTGTGGGCACCAAAATGAAGGATTTTTTTAATCTGGATGTGGTCCTCACTGGGACTGTTACTATGAAGACATGATTGTTTTTTTGTCCTGTGGGCAACAGAGTATCCAAGGAAAGATTAAGCATCTGTAATTGAGATTCAAATACCCCAAGTTACAGAGTAATTGTTTTATTCTGTTAATCATAAAAATGTAAGCCTCCAGCAGTTCCAAGAATTATCTGTGAAATAAAAAGCTCTGTAAGAAGAAGTTATACCAAATACTATATTTCTATTCTTTTATAACATCAAATATTGAAGATAAAGTGTTTCACTTCCACTCTGCAGCAGCAATTTAGCAGCTTTTGTAAAAGAAAGAAACTGTGACTCTTTGGCAGCTTAAAAAAAAATAAACCAATCAAAGAATATGTGAAAAATCCTATCATTGCAACACTTCTGAGCTATCTAATAATACACTAGTAGTATCATCCTAAGTGAATTCAGAAACATATATTTAAAAAATTGGTGCTTTGAGAAAGTGTAAAAATTAAAAATTAAAAAACAATTTTTGACACTGCTCTTTGAAACATGTTAATCTACATTGGAAATCTAGCAGGAAGCACCATCATTCTTGACATGTTTATTTTCTTATTTGACTCCATGAATATTCATTAGAATTTACAATCTTTTATTATTTAGGTCATTGTATTATACATTTGCTTTTTCCTCCCACGATCACCTTTTATGTGGGTTAAAATAATGAAAGGATTATATATATATATGTAATCTAAATATATATATATATATATAAGATAGATATTTAACTATTGTATTACTGAAACAAACCATCAAAACCCAAAGGCTGATGGTAAATGAAAGTCTTACAGTTACCATTTGTTCTAAGGGAAATGAGTTCCAAAAATAAAATTTTAAGAAAAGCCCATAGGTCAACATCACTGTATCAATATATGATGCTGTATTATGGCAAAGTGATGTACCACTTTGTTTTACAATGCAAAATATTCTTTCAGCGAAGAGAATAAAATGCCAAAATCTGTCAAGCCCTGCTTGGCTCACTGTGCTCTGGCAATCTTGCTGAACTATGCTGTGAAAGAGGTTGCTGTGTTCTGGAAACAACAGCTCCAACAACTCATAAATGGCAGACCAAGCATGTAACTAGTGCCTCCTCAAACTCACAAATTTTATCATGATGCATGGCAAATAGCACTTGGGCTGACTTCAGAGGTTTGCCATTCAGAGACTTTCCTAATGACCTATCATTTGTGTGCATGCTTCCCTGACTAGCTAAGGATCAGTATGCCTGAGGGGAAAAAATGATAGGAGCTGTGACTCAAGGAGAAAGCTTTTGGCCTGAAGCTGTGATGGGTTTTACTTGGAAAGTCATCCATATAAATGCAAAAAAATGACATGCAGCCTTATTATGCCTGCATACTCAACAGTAACTGGAGGCAAGGAGTCAGGTACAGAGAGAATAATAAATAACTCTCATACTGTTTGTGAAAGGAACAGAAAAAGCCACATCTCATTTCATGTCCATTTTTAATAACATGAGGCTTTGTGTCAATACTCCAATGTTACACATAGCATCTATTGAAAACATGGAAGCTCAAGTTTCAAATCGTAGAAGATATTGATGCATCTTTGTCTATAGCAACATCCTCATATTACCGTCAAAATTTCTCACTGAAGATGAAAAAAAATGGGATGAAGTAACACAACCCCATTCTGTAGTACTAATTGCTATTGCATAATTATTGTTTATAAGGTGAATAGAGCAGTGATGCAGCAATACTTGGGTAGAACAGACTTTAATTCCTTTACATGGCAAGGGTAGAGGAGTATTCACCTTGGATACAGCAGACCAACCCTGATGGTAGGAAATGAAAGAATGTAGGAGCTGTGCTCTATTGTGCCTGTTCTAAACACCTCCTCCATCAGGAAGAACCCAGTTTGCAAACACTCATCTACATCAGCCAGGCATGGGTTAGCTCAGGGGCTTGAAGCAAACAGACGTCCCTCCTGCCAGGGCAGTGCCAGGCTCTGAACTCATGTGTGGTCAGCAGCTCCATACAGAGCACGAGAAGCTGAAGCTGATTGTGACTGGTCAAGGGTGGCCTGGATGGCCCTCCCAAGCTTGCTCAGGGATGGCAAACAGCCTGGACAGCTGTTGACTGTGACTGAGCTCTGTTACTCCTGCCCTGTTTGCTCCAGGCCCTCTGGCCATAAGGTTACCCTTTTCTAGCTCAGCGCTTCCCTCATCATTGAGTCAGTACTGTCCTGCACCCAAGTTGTTTTCATGTGCTCCTGCTGTGTAGAACCAGATCCCAAACCCAGGAGGCAAGGAAAGCAAGTACTTTTGGATATACCTGCAGGGATCAACCTGAATCTAGCAATACCATTCCTAACGGTAACGCAGAAAACTGCTGAGTCCCTTTGAGGGACTCCTCAAGAAGTCAGCTTCATGACTGTGTTCAGCCTCCCTCTGAATTCCAGAATTAAGAGTGAGGTGTTGAAACTCAGGATTGGCTCTGCACAAGAAAGAGCATATGGTCATATGGGATTAGCTCAATTCCGTGAAAATAAAGAATAAACATATTTCTTCTAACCAGTCCGCCGTGTTACAGTGAGACCCCATGGTACATACTGCAGGTAGGCCACCCCCACTGCTCTGTTGATTCCACTGGAACACGATACAGAAGTCCTTTTAACATTAATGCCTGTCAATCATACAAAGATTTGATTCAGGAAATATCCAAGCAGGAAAAGTAGCTAAATGTCACAGGCCCAATGAGAAAGAAACTGACTAATAGTGTTCTTACTTCCTTTAGGCAAGCACAATAAGCAAGCAGATTGTGTGTCTTTTATCTGGCTACTTTTTTTCCCTTAATAGATGCAAATTTTTGCTTCTCACAATAAAAACCAGTAATTGTATCTGACACAGCTTTCACACTGAATCTGTTATTTTTTTTCAGAAGTTTAATTAACTTTTGATTGCCGTAACACGTTTCAGTGTCTGTTTTGTAATTGTATGAAGGACTAAACAAAACACTAATCTATTTTTAATTGTGTATTAAATTTTTGTTGCTTTCTTTAAACACAACTAGCAGATAAAATCAACTACTCAAATCACAGAACTTCACAGAACTGTACTTCCACAACAGGAATACCAGCCTTCACTGCGAACAATTCTGACATTTGTGGGGACACTAAATTAGCTCTGCTGGAAGAGCTAAAGAGTTGGACCAATTCTGATGCTACAGAACTGGAGCTGAAGAAGCCATGACCTTCCTCAGAGTGCAAAGCACAAAGATAAAAACCACAGTACCATCTTCTTCTAAATCAACTTCCCCCCAAGAAGTCTGCAATGGTTCTTTCAAATGCTAAACAGACCTGGGGGGCAGTTTGGAAGGCAAAGTGGATGATAGTCTTCACTGTATGTCTTCTCTGGAAGAGCTGTTTCTGGTAGCTCTGCACAGGCATTGTGCAATAATTGTGGTCTTTGATTGGCAGGACCGCTCATTTCTGCTGTCTGACTTGTACTAGGGAAATTCTGCATGCCCTCTTTGCTTTTCTTATTTAAATATCTCTGGAGGAAGGAGGATGATGGTTGGGAGGCAGATATACTCCTGACCTCTGGACAGTACTTTGAATAAGTCAGTACTAAATACAGTCATCATAACATGCCTTAGACAGTAAAATTATTCTAACACCACCAGCTGATCCTCTCTGCACCACTGTTGAGCAGTACCTTGTCTACTCCAGCTAATCAGCATTTCAGCTAACATTTCTGAGGCTGGGTCTTGAACGAGACTGAGAAATAGGCTACAAAAAATAATCACCAAATATAGGAGCCAGAGAACATATTTGTGCTATTTTTGATAAGACAAGTAGCTCAAAAAGAGAAACAAAATAAGTAAACTGGGAGAAAAAGAGAAGAAAAAGAGGTTATTCTCCAACAGAAAGTGAAGGACTTGACTCACGATCATAAACATCACTTCAGAAACAAATCACACTAACATGTCCTGTGGCAGTTTAAACATCTTGGACTAAAGATATGCAATATCTTTTTTGATTTCTTTGATGATTGATCTGTTGTTTCAACATGGCCAAATTAAAATTGTACTTTATTTCAACATTAATCCCAGTTTACAAATTATTTTGTAGAAATCACCTTGTGATGGAAATTTGTAATTCATTGTTGCAAATTCCACTTTCCAGGCCATTTTCTGATGATAAGTCTTTTAACAGCAATCTTTAACAGCTGGCACAAGGACATCCATCGGTTCTGTCTCACCCTTCACACCAGTAGTGGCCCCCACCCATGATTCTTTACTAAATGATTCTAAGTGATTGAATTTTTTTGTTTGTTTAGCAAGGGAAGAGTTCCAAATTTGGCAAGGGAAGAGTTCCAAATTTGGCAATGGAGAAAATGAAATGTTGAAATCTAATTTTTCCCTTGACACTCTGGAGCCTTTCAGCTACATCTGTCCCAAAGGAGGTAGTTCTACCAGGATATAACCCTTGCCAACAACATATTTTGTATTTTGCTATCTAAGTGCCACTGCAGCTCTGTATAGTTTCTCTTCAAAACAAGATAGGGGTAACTCTCTTGATGTGATAGCTGCATGAAAGACCACGGATCATGTTTCAGACACCAGACAAAGGAAAAACATCCCAGATACATCTTGTCCCTTCAAAAGTCCAGTCAACTCCTGCCCCTGCCAAATGGTATGCAACAATAAACTGAAATAGTAACAACAAACCCCTCCGCAAAAAAAAACATCCTCAGGGAAGAATTCAACCACTTGAGATCATTTTGGTACTGGAAGACAAGGAGAAAGCCAAGTCCCTGCACAGGCAGAGCTTCCTTCCAGCATCCACCCACCTCTTGACAAAAGGATTTGTTCCAAGTATGCATAGAATCACAGAATCTCAGTGTATGCTGAGTTGGAAGAGACCCATCAGGATCTTCAAGTCCAACTCCTGGCCCTGCACTGGACACCTCAAGAATCACACCATGTGCCTGAGGGTGTCATCCAAACACTTCCTGAACTCAGACACTTAACTATTCCCACAAAGAATAAGGAAAAACACACCTCCACTGCAATCTGTGAGACTGCCATCTGCCCCTCCAAAAGAGAAATTATCTGAAAATAACCAGAAATGTCTCTGGGTACCATTCTCAAAACACCTACTTTCAGATCCAGTGACAACAAGCAGAGAGGATACAGGAAATATTCTGGGACAACTGTCAAATCCAAAACATGCAGAAAAATGTTTTTATATAGTACCTGATAAAAATACCAACATATTTTATGCATGGATATATTCTTTAGATGTCAGGAAGTGTTGGTTTGGTTTTTTTTCCTAATATAAAACCCAGAGTCAAATCCAAATCCATGCCTAAAATTTATCCAACAAATTTACTATTATTTGTTGGCATAAAAAGAGAGGTCCTTAATCTAACAATAGGCCAGAAAGATTCAAGAAATTCAAGATGCAACAGAATTATTTGGCTTCCCAAGGAAAATACAACATAATTCCACCAAGAATCCATTAACAAACAATGATGTCATACTAATTTTTTCTATGCAATGTTTCACAGGCATTTGTATTGAAACTTGCACACGAATAAATGTTCTCCATCATATCCTGGTGTAAATAATGGCACAGCACCAAGTAACAATCAATATCCTTATCTATTAATATCCCTTTATAATCTGCTTATTATAATTTGCTGAGACTGTAGCAAAATCCATTTTCCTTAACAATCAATTTATATTGCAAATATATATGGAAAACCCTTTCATTTTAAATGGATTTCTACCTCATTAAACTCTTCTTAATGAGTCTGGGGATACAGCTTTCAAGTAAATGAACAGAAGGTATTTTAAATAAAATTAGCTGAGTTTAAATAAAAACATATTGTATTTTACAATACCCTACAGCTAGCAAAAATTAGCTACTTCATACACTAACCACCTAGTGCAATTTCCCAGTCTTCCAGGAAGGTTTGCTTTGGGAAGAGCAGCCTCACTGAGCACACATCAAGCATCTTCTTTTAAAATGACAGAGAGAAGCTGAATATATCCTCATGTGTAACACTGATTATTCAGAAGTGCATATTGGCCCTTGCTGTTCAAGAGGGATCTTTGGTAATCTTACTCTGTGGTTGACTCCAGGTACCAAAATTCAGCTTCTTACTCACACTGCTATATATTAACATTTTTATTTAAAAAAATACAATACTTTTTAAACACAGTTGTAAAAAACAAAATCTTTGGTCATAAAATGAATCTGGAGAGAGATACGGAATCCCACATCATTCTATCCTGACTTGAATGAAGGCAGTATTGTTCAAAACTTGTCTCTGACAGAATTCATGTATGAGAGACAGACACGACTCTTCCAGTTTTGGAGCTGTTCAAGGAGTATCAGGGTATGTAGCCAAAAACCTGGAAGATAATAAAAGAACCACTTGCAATATTTTAACCTTTCCCATTAGCAGTGGGAGCTCATTTCAAAACTATGCACTTCTTTTTCCCTGATGATTTGGATCACTAGCTATCCACATCCCTCTTAACTGTGTTTTCTGTTCTCTCTGCTCCAATGCAATATCATTGAAGAGAAATACTCCAACTTGATACTGATCTCAGCCACCTGAAACACAAACAAGTAACGAACAAAAGAAATGACAAACAACATTCAGATACTCTTTTTCACGCATAAACTATAAGGCATGCTGCTCTTATCACAAGCATGTAACATTTCTCCACTAGAAGACAAGGAGATCTTTAATTTCTTATCAAAATAAGAAACTAAAGCCCGCTTCCTGGTAGCTATTGGGGCATCAGTAAGTAGAGCTGTAGAAACACTTTAATTCTGTTCCAAAGCTTGTATTCAGCCCCCTCCATAGAGAGGGCAGACCAGAAGGCCCCATTTGCCCATCCGCACAGGATCCCGCCTCACGCTGCCCGTGACCCGCGGGCTCCAGCCGGTGCCGGTGCCGGTGCCGGTGCCGGTGCCGGTGCCGGTGCCGGTGCCGGTGCCGGTGCCGGTGCCGGTGCCGGTGCCGGTGCCGGGAAGGCGTGACCCGGCCCCGCCCTCAGCTGCGGGCCCGCCATGGCGGCGGCGCGGCCGGCGCGGGCCCGGGCCCTGCTGCAGCAGAGCGTCTCCGCCCGCCTGCAGGTGCGGCCGCCCGAGCGCGGCTCCGAGGCCCAGTGGGTGGAGGTAACGTGGGCCGCGAGCCGGCGCTCCCCCCTCGGCATCGCTCCTTCTCCCCGGGGAGTGGGGCCGGCCGGGCCGCCCAGCGGGGAAGCGCTACCACCTGTGCGCGCCTGCGCCGGCAGGGAGAGGGTGGGAGTTCGGGCTTGGGAGGGGAACGCGCTCTGCTCCTTTTCCGGGCTAGGCTGCGCTTCAGGCCGTTTTCTAACCGCGTCTCGTTTCCACTCCAGCGCACTCTCCTCGCCCCTGGTTGTCAGCAAAGGTTGCGGTCAGTCCCTTCGGCAAAGGGACAAGCAGCAGGAGGTCGGCGCACAGCAGTTTCTCTCTGCTGCTCTTTTCTCTCTCCCTGTGCGCCACAGAGTCCTCCGCAGGCAGAATTCTCTTCAGAATCATGACTGCTCCACGACCAAACACTTCCTTTCTAACTGTGTTGTTCCTTTTATTCTTAAACATATTTTCACAGAAACACTACAGCCACAGGCTGGTGGGCTCAGCAGATGGCTTTGTTTGTTGTGTGATAGTGTTAATTTGGAGAAGAAAGGTCATGTAGGCAATGGGACTATGGCAGCAGTCGTTCTGATGTTGTTTTGGTTTTGGTTTTTTTCCAGGACACTAAGTAAAAATGAAATACAGCATGTAGACCACCATACAGATTAAGGAAAACGTATTTCCCTCCTTTTCCTCCCAGTCTTCTGCTGGGGGAGGTAGGTAGGTCTGCAGACTCGGTGTGCTGCTGTGCATGCAGCCCAGGGCTCTTTACCAAAGCATGAAGGCTGCTGCCCTTTGGAATGCACTGCCTTGCTGTAGTTGTCATTGCTTGTGAGTTACCTACACTAGAATAACTCATTTCTGACATTGTCAACTGTTTAGCCTATGGTGTTTTTTGGTTTTGTCTTTTGTCCTTTTTAAAGACTATTACAACAGAAGGGGCTTAATGCAGTCATTTGCATACATTTTAAAAAGTAAAAGTTCTAGCATGGTTAAAGGGTTTAGCATTCATTCAACACATCTGAAGAGAGTTCACTATTTGCCTTTCACATTAGCCTTAAAACATTTCTCTCCTTGTTCAGAAGGGACAGGTGGATCCAGCAGAACTAGTTTCTGCAGTATGGTTTGGGAAGCCAGAATATTTTACTGGGAGGGAATAGGTGTCATCTCACAGGTACTGTGTTTCACAGATGTAGTGCATCTCTGTATATTGCATTATTAGACTCTCAGTATAAGCTTAATTACAATAAAATTCGTTTAGCACAGCATAAATTAAGTATAGGAGAAATAACCTATCTCTAGCTTGCTAATCATGGAAGTAATTGTAGGTCTAGGAAAGAAAAGTAGAAATGTAATTTTGATGTCTTTCATTTAAACTATCTTAAAAGGTACATGTTGTGGATGAGAGATACGAGTAACTTTCCTGCAAGGAGGTTATGTAGTTTATCTTTCTACTTTGCAAAATCATTAGGAAATTAATAGATAGAACTAAAGGAATCTGAAAGAGATTTGGGTGGTCTCCAGCAGATATTTTTCAGACATGAACCTTACTAATATTTGTCATGGGTACCTGGGAATCTTTCCTGGGTAACTGGGGCTATTTAAGAGAAGTCTATTTTAACAAGAGCTAGTCACCATGCAGAAAAAAAAAGACAATTGAAAATTCATATTTTCTCTAGTATGACTACTTTAAAGATCATTGGAGGGAAATTCTGCTGCTGACATTTTCTGGTAGGGCAATTTTACTCCCTATTTTTACATGTCAACGCAAAAACACAAAAACAATAAATACAGACCTCATCAACTATTATTTACATCAGCCAGTGTGTTCCTGATGTTTTATGACCAATTAAAAGTAGGACTTCACCTTGGGATGTTTCTGGCATGCTGTAAATGGCATATCATGTAGGTGGCTTTGAATAGCTTCTGAGCTGTAGGAGACCCCTGTAGGTACTTTAGGAACTTCAGAGCAGATGTTCTTTGTCTGCAAAAAGGTTAGGAGTATTAATACATGAATCTCTGCCTTCATTGTGTTTCCATGATTGAGTTTTTGGCCTGTTGAGGGTTATTATTCATAGGGTGTCTTGTTTATGGAGAATTGTGGTTATATACCCTCCCTAAAAGGTCTACATAGATAGCAAAATAAGAATAAAGGAATTCTTTTTGTAAAGGTAGGGGTGAAATAAGGTAAGGTTTGGTGTATTTCATAACTGTTGGAGAAAAAACACAAAATGAATATTCAGCTAAAAACTATAAGGGCCTACACTTTATGCAAGGAAAACTGTCTTTTCCTTATCTTCTTTCCCTTGACTTGTTTTCTGGTTACTATGGCAAAAAGAGGTGCAAAATACCAGGCACAGACTTGTTCTGTGACCTGTGGCAGATGATGTAATCTCTCTTTGCTGCACTGAATATAAGAAATATAAAGAAATCTTCCCAGAGGGTAGTAAAATCGACCCTTCTTCTTAAAATGGAAATGTCACAAAATAATTTGTGTAAGTTAGTTTCACAAACTGACTTTCTAAGAATTACAAAGTATCTCTGTTTTTATTATCCATTGCATTTACAGTAAAAGGTAGACTAGAGATAATATTTTGCAGAATATATTTCAGTGTTGCTAATGGAATCCTGAAAAATGCAGATGAATGTATTTAGTAAGGAGAGTGAGGACGGAGTCAGTTGTTTGTTTCTTCCTGCAAAAGAGCTAAAAAGCATTTGGAGGCAGCGTTTCTAAGGCTGGGCATGGGTACTTCAGCCCTTCATGATGCAGGTTGCCTGATCTGATGATTACTTAAGACAGCTGTATAACAAATGCCAATGTTGCATAGTATCTTTCTTTGCTGGTTTATTTATGTAGGCATTTTACTGCTCACAGTAGATCCACAGAGAGCACAGCTTTCCTATCCTGCCACTGTGTAGGTTCATTGCAGTGGCTATTTGCATACCAGCATGTTGAATTTATGATCTTATTTGTGGTGTTTTGCTCAAATTTTTGTGCATTAAATATAGGTCTGAGGAGCAATCAACTGGGCTTTGATAGGTTACAGCTCCATGTAGGGACCTGCAGCAATTACAATGGTTTAGCCATTGACAATGACAATAGTTCAAAAAGTTTACACGTTACATTGACAATGAGCACAATTCTTAGGACACCTGGAACACTGATATAAGGTCAGACAGACACATGTTATGATTAGGTTTGGTCTTGTAATTGCATTCAATTTTACATCTTCTTTTCAATTAAGAAAACTAAAGAACAAAGTAAGACTTAAGGGGTTGAAACATGGCTGCACGTGTTGAACTGCAATTTTCAGTCATAGTTGAAACCATAAGTTTCAGCTTACAAATAGTTCCATAGCTTGCAGCTCTATCATGGTTGTAAAGTATTCTAGAAGACCATAAACATGCAGTACAAATAGAAGCATCCTCTATCAGCTTACCTTGTCTCTGAATTAATTGTTTTCTCATTTAATCTCCTGTCCCTCTAATTTTCTTCAATATGGATGTCTCATCTTGTGATAAATAGTTCAGTCAAAAACAGACATCAAATAAGGGCAGAGGCTGGAAAAATCATGATTTATTTTACTTTATCTGTCTGGCCTTCAGACTTGCAGGGGTCACTTACTTTTTTGTGTCTTTAAATGAGCTGCTTGCAGAATATCATTACTGCTGTGAGACTGTGCAAAAAAAAAAGACTCAAGTCTCAGAATTATTTTCTGTGATGTGGGCTGTATCACAGTCACTTATTTCTAATGCTGGGGTTAGATGTAAGCAATGTAAATACATTTGGCCTATTTTATCAAAAATATTTTTATTAGTAGCTGTTTGTACAATATTGTTACCTATGAATATCCTGACACCAGTCTGGTTCTGGAATGAATATTTAGCTAAACACATAAGGGAATCTAATGTTTGGCAGTCTGCATTTCTCTCCCTTATTTGAACAGATGATTTGAAATGTCATTTGAGGTTCCAGCCATCAAATTTCTTACAATGTTTATGAAATATGGCTGTCATTTGGGAATCTGTGTAATATTCTGCAGTGGTCAAACTGAGTTTTTAAAGGAGCCCTTTAAGCTTTTGAATGTTCTCAGCATGTGACATTTTGGCTACAAAGAGTATTCTCTTTTTTCAGAAGTTAGTCATTAGAAAAATAGTTTAGAAGGCATACTTTTCTCAGGCATTGTCTTGATCATTTTGTTTAATCTCTGCAATAACAAAGGGACAAAATCTCATGTATAGCTACGATTTCTTCACCAAAAACCTTTATCATTTAAAGAAAAGGGAAAAAACAAATAAAGGGAATTTCTTTTAAAAAAGTAATTTTTAGAAACTACTCACATTTTCTATCCTTTTGCTTTGATAGCATTGGTATTAATAAGTCCTTCTTGTCCCAATCTGTTTAACATCTCTTCAATGGTATTTCACAAGTTGACGTTTATGTTTCCTCTAACAAAATTAAAAAGATACTTTTTCTTGACAAAGCAGCAGGGAGGTTTCTTTATTTATTGTCTGTGTGTGGATCCTGTCTGCCTGTGGATGCTTTGGGTTTTTTCCCCAGAGAAGTTAAGCCATGCAGGTATACTTGTGCGTGAGACATTGCTGCTGGCTGCAGAGCCTTTCAGTTTGGTTTAATAAAGCATGGGTTGTTCCACTGCATTCCTTATGGACTAACCAAGTGAGCAGAAAAGCTACACACGAGTTTTCTTGTGCTTTCTCCTCAGTAGAGGCCTAATTCTTTCCTCGAATATATAGCTCTTGTAAGTAGTCTCTCTGAAGATGTGCTAAAGATGCTAAAGATGTGGCATATCCTTTACTCTGTCCAATCAGCTGAAAGGTTCCATTTTTGCCAGTTAGATTTTTCCCCAGCTGCTAAATAGTATTTTGAACAACTGTATAGTACTCTGAACAGCTTCACAGTTGTTGGTTGTTATATTTAAGGATTTAATTAACAGACTCTATGGTTGTTTCAGAATTATATTGTACTGGATTACTTGCAACATCAAAATAAAATTCAGTTCTTTGACAAGTCCTGTGGTGTTTTTCATGTTTCATAATTGGAAATAATATCATAATTCACACTGAAAATTATTTTAGCTGTACGTTTGATAGGAAAGAAAGCTTAAATTATTTCTTATGCTGGACTTAAGTATACTAATTCACCTTGTCACCTCATCTATGATAATACTGTATACTCCACATTCCAACTAAATTTGGCTTCACATGGAGCTAATAAATTGTCTTAATTGTATGTAGAAGCATTGCACAGATAATCAGTATATATCATACCTTCCACAGTGTGGTGTGTAAACTTAATGTCTGAAGCTATTCTAAACAACAAAAACTACTCTTTAAAGATTTGTCTGTTATGTAGTTTTGTCATTGTTGATACCAGTTGTAATGATAAGCATGCATCATAGATAATGAGAAACATTGACATAGTTTTCTGTAATCTTTTGTAGATCCAGAGAGGGCTTGTCATCTACATATGCTTCTTCAAAGGTGCTGATGAGGATCTTCTCCCAAAAATTGGTATGATATAATCCATATACATTATTGTATTGTTAGAAAAGGAAGGAAAGCAGTTGAGGCAGAGAAGGTAGCATGAGATGGCATTATTCTAAATAATGCCATGAGATAAGCCATGAGATGGCATTATTCTAAATCAATTACCTGGCTGAAAGAACAGTTTGGTCTGTCTTGTTTCTTTTGACAGTTGTCCGTGCCTCCTTGTCTGTCTGTTTGTGACCAATTTAGAAAACAAATTCCCCTGATAACATTCTAGCAAACAAAGAAAATGCTGCACCTCCTGTTTAGCATATTACATGTGTCAGGCAATAGGTTCTGTCCAGGACAGAACTGAGTTTCAAATACATGGCTTGATTTGATAAGTATTTTAACACTGATCTTGCTGTATGTGCAGGATATTTAAAATTATAGCCAGTAGAGGGAGTTGTGTGGATAATGAAACAGTGTCTTTCCCATCTCATTTCAGTGGTGCTTACATACACTGTTAGTATGTGCAGTTTTCTGGTTCAGAAGCAATAACAGCAATGTCTGCAATTCTTGTCTTCTTCTCCACATGCACTTTAACATTTACATTGAGGCAGAGGAGGTGCTGTGGATAAGGTCAAATAGTAGCAATTTCTGTCTACCTAGTGCTGTTTTGGCTTGATTTTTTTTTCTGTGGTTTTTTTTTTTTTTTTTTGTTGGTTTTTGTTTTTTGTTTTGTTTTGTTTTTTTTTGTTTTTGTTTTTTTTTTTTTACTTTTATGTCATTTCTTCTCCCTCCTTTGGCCCATCAGTAGCACAGGTTTCCCTGGGAAAATGTAATGCTGCATATTCCAGATAAAAGTGCCCCTTTTCTGTGGCTGGCTGATACTGGTGATTTAGCTAAAGGCTGTGTTAACAGTATTTCACTATTTCAGTCTATTTTAGGCTGCTGGCTGGGACCAGCAGTGCACAAGTACAGGTGCTTTTGAAAATGCTGAGAGCAGCTCCTGGGGGGTTCTCTCTTGGTCTTGGAGGGCACAGTCCTTCTGCGATGCTAAATATTTAAATCTATGATAGAAAAATTTGTTTTGTGCTAGTGAGAGTTTCATTAGAATGTTGCTTGAGAATAATTACATTTCCAGCTCTGGGGCAGCTAAAACAGGCCAGAAAAAGAAAGTTCAGTTTCCTATCAGGAGATTCATCTAGGACCATCCTCCTTTAATGCCTGTCTTAGAGAATATTGTTTCCTAAATATATTTTGAATCTGTTTAAGTGTGTGGGTTTGGTTCCTGAATCACAACTCAGCTGTTTTCACTTCTAACAGCATTAAACATTTATGTTTAGGGTTTGAAGGCATGACTGGTATCCTTCCAGCTTTCACAGAGTTGGGGTAATGATTTAATAGAAACATCAGAAAATCTAAAGTTAGTAAATGCATTGATTTTATTTGCGAGTTTAAATGTTCTGGCTTACAAGCCAAATTGCATCTGACCTTCCTGCCCAGCTCCTGTCTCAAGTGACAAACTGGTAGCTGCACGTCTCCAAGTGCAGCACTGAAGGACGCTTGCTCTACTTGGGACCAAACTGTGGAGTTGTGCCTTCAGCTCAGATCACTGCTGGGTCCTGTTGCAAACTGCTGCAACCAGAATGAAAAAAGAGTCAGGCAGAATGCTCTCCAAAGTGCACTGAGGATGGTGTGTCCTACAATGGGGAGTGTTGTGCAAATGCTGCCTATTTGAGTATCAAGCAATTAAAGACGACTTGCTAATTGCATCTTGGGTTCTTTTGTGTGTGTCCAACTAGAACCAACTTTAGGATTTTAGATAGCAAATCACTTCCCCCAAAAATGTAACTTTAGACATATGATATTAATATCCTTCACATTCCTCACCATACTCAGACATATTCATTGGTTAAGTATTGGTTGATTGTCCATGTTTCAGTTCGTTAATAAACAGTTTCTTTTACTCAGTGGTTTGTCAAACATCAAAATCTTTTTTGGATCTTGTTTATGATGTCCTGTTTAATTCACTTCAGTTATACTAACTCGTATTTTATTTTTATTTGCAGTCGATACGCTGTTGAATGTTAAATTAAGTGAAAATGAAAACGGCGAGTTTGTCTCTGTTCTTGATTTACCAGGCGATGTACTCATCATACCACAAGCTACCCTAGGTGGTAAACCAAAGGGAAGAAAGATGCAGTACCATGCAAACATTGAAAAAGAAAAAGGGTTCGAACTTTATTCTCAGTTTGTGACTTTGTGTGAAAAAGAAGTGGCTGCCAATGCCAAGTGCATGGAAGCCGGTATTCTTGTCAAGCATGGCACATACGGGAACAGGCAGGTGTTAAAACTGGATACAAATGGACCTTACACTCATCTGATGGAATTTTGAAAAAATAAATTGTATCCTGAATACAGTACTTGGTTTGTTTGTTTTTTCTTCTAAGCATTAAAGTGCTTGTTCCCTTGGGAGGTAAATTAAAAAAGGCTTTCACTCATCTGTACTGATTTTGCCAATCCCATTAAATAGAAGGATGCCTAAGACTGCCTTGCTATAATGAGTATGTGTTTTTGTCTCATATGCATCTGAAGTGTGCTCAAAATATTTGTTAATATTGATCCAATAATTCAAAATGTTTATCAACAAAAATGGGATAATGCAATAATTTTTTACTAAAAAATAGTGGAAGAAGTATTCTATTCATGTATAGCTTGAAAAAGTGGTTTATAGATTAAAAAAAGAATACTTTAAATGTATTTACGTAATTTTTTACTTTTATGTTTTTATCTATAAAATGACAATGCTTTCTAATTAACTAGTGTATTGAAAACAAATTCACTGAATTTTAGCCTCTTAGTTAAGTACTAAATAAGAAAGTCCATCCCCCTCAGCTGGAGTGAGTAAGGGTGGGAGACTTAAGGCACTCCAGGACTGATCATGGGCTATGCAGGGAAGAATAAGTGAGGCACATCTAGAAACCAGCAGTACACTGAATTGCTTGCTTGAAGTTTGCATTCTGAAATCTCTGATGTGTTTTGATAGGCTGCCTGCTATAGCTTGGTCTATGCCTTTGTTACTGTGGTCTTGCTGTCTACTCAATTCTTTCATAACAGAGCCTCAGGAAAAGAACAGAAACATTCAAATGAAAACAAAAATAAAGATGGTATGATGTACACTTCCATCTCATTGTTCCCTCTGCCCCTATTGCTTCCTTCCAGCTTTTTGTCCATTGAAGCTGCTAGGCAGAGACTAGCTTTCCTTTTATAGACAGTGTTGGTACATTTGGGGCCCCCTTCCCAGCTGACCCCCTATGCAGTTCTCTTATAAACATTATTAACAGATGGTGTTATGAAGATATCATGGGAAATTCTGTCTTGAAAGGCAGTAAGAACAGAGCAGCTATATTAAAATGTGGCAAATTCAAAACTGATTCAAATGTGTTCATCCTGTGAATCAAGTTTCTCTTTTTAATGCAGCATTATGGTTTAGAAGGGTTCAAAGTGAAATCAGACATTTATATGGTTTGCAGTAATTATCCAGAATTGCTGTTTGAATAAGAACTTATTCTGGAAGATATGTAAAACCTTATGGTGAGGATGGCAGCTTGCACAATCCTACGTTGTCGACCAGTAGTTACAAATACTCTGTCCTTATCCTTACTTTGTACAAAACACTGAATGTGTAATCTGTAGGCTCAAACCATGCCATGAGAGTCACATTTTTTAACAGGTATGAAACTTGGAGTTTTGATAAGAGGATAATGAGATTTTTTTTCAGTTTAGTATAATATATGGTTAATAATTATGAAATAAATAAGGATATTGAATTCCTGGCAACTGACATTCTCATAGTTGAAAACAGCCATTTACACAAATGACCTAGCAATATTAGCTATTAGGACCCAAATGACATATTTATTCATTAATAATTAACAGTTATGACAGACACAATATGAGTCATGTTCAAAGTTCCTACTAGCAACATTTAAATAATATTGTCCTGATGCAAATGACTAATACAATTCATTATGATCTGTGTGCTTGAAAAAACATTGTGATTCCTCTTTCTGTTGGAAGTCAAATCCTAGCAAGTGCTGAGTAATACCACTTTTCACAGACGTTACAGTAATTGTGGGTATTTAGTATATCTCAAGAATTGATCCTTTGAGGTATAATACAAAATCTGCAGCTTTAATTTACTTCCAGTCTCCAGAAAGATCTTTGGCAGCCTGAAAATTCATTCTCTATACTTAAAGAACTCTTAAGATTTCTAAGAGGGATAAGCTTGAAAATGTTTTGTGAAAAACAGACTTCAAACCAAACTCCATCTCATAGTGGTCTGTCATATAAAGCACATAAAAATTAATGCACTTTTCAGTGGTTTTAGGACCAGACAGAACTCTGAAATTTTTGTGCAAAGGTGGATATTTGTGTATTATCTGGACATTTCTGATTTATTTCTGTATCCATCTTGGAATGCTGATTTCCGCCATCTTCTGCTCCAGGGATTGGCAGCTTGTTGAATGCTGTGCCCTTTGTACTGCTTTATTTATATCTACTATTGATTCACAATCCATTTACTGAAGGAAGCCATTTCTGAATAACATGCTGGACCATGCTGATAGAAAAATTGATTAAAATTATTTTTTCAAAGCCAAATGCTTATTCCCTTCAACCATGAATATATGCTTTAAACAGATGACCTGACTCTGCTTTAAATAGCTTCTGTAATATGACTAGACAAAAACTCAGATAATTATCCTGTTCTATACTTAGAGAATATCTATTAGAAGATGCTTAATATTCCCCACTTCCTTGAAATAACCTATAAAGTGAAGAGTTGTCCTTATGCTATTGTATCTCCCATTCAACTGCCATGCAGGAATTTGCAATATCAGATTTCTGTGACCTTGTTTGCAGCACACACACCCAGTGTGTTGAAGCTGAGCATGTGTGGACTATGAACTGGGCTCATAAACACTCACTAATGAGTTCAGGGGCAATAGCCTGTTTTCTAGTCAGCAGTATTCCTGCTTCCTTCCCATGCCCTTTCTGGAAATTTTTACCTCTGCTGCTACATAGAATATGCAACATGTCAATTTACAACATAAACGAGAAGTTAATAAGCAGCATGTAGCCCAGTAATACTTGCAATTGTATTGCTACTGCTAGTGACAGTCCACAGGCCTTGTCCCAAATGTTCCAAGAGCTCAGGATGGAGGATTATCATAGGAACTTTCCCCAGGCTTCTCAGAGCCTTGGTTTTACTTTATTTGTCTGTAACAATTTTTTTTCCTAAGGACAGGAGACTATGGCTAATTTGTTTTACTTTTATGTGTAACCACACTTGTTATATAGATATTAATAATTAGTATTTATTCTGTGTAGTAATAATTAGTATTATTCTGTATAAATATATAATGACTCTAACACAGTGTTACAGGGTACAGAAATACAGGCCAATTAAAACAGCAGGAACTTTGAGAAGTGAAGACACCAACTGCAGTGTAAAGGAGAGGCATGGAATAGTAAGAGATGTGGCATGGACTGGCACTGGGGGACTCCAAGGCTATGGACAACTTGCCAACGGTCAGTTGAAGAAATACAAACCTGGAGCTGGGCAAAACTACTCTTAGGGATAAAAAAGAGAAACAAGTTACTACATGACATAAACAAAAAGCAAAATACTTAAGATGAACAAAAAGCAAAATACATAGTTGCAGGCCAGTGAAGAAAAAGCAGGGAGTAAAACGGTATTAAAAAATGTGTAAAAGGAACCCCAAGTGAGAGATACTTCCAAAAAAAAAAAAAAAAAAAAGAGAGAGAGAAAGAAGAAATCCTAAACATCATACTCCTGCAGGCACAGGGCTCCAGGCGCTGATGATCCACTGTGCTCCCTCTACCAGGTGGAAACCACAAGGAGGTGAAAAGGCAAGCATGACACCAGGAAGAGGGGTAAGGATAGGTACTAAATAGTGCATGCATAACAATTTTTACTGTATTATTATTATTGAGACCTTCTATACAGTTTATTTTTATTTCCTTTGTTTTTCTGCAATAGTTAGATTTGGATTGATAATAATTCTTTGATTAAATTGCTAAGGTTGCAGTTTGGTGTGACTCTAAACAGGGTGGATTTCTTTTTGCCTGTAACAAGATTTTGCACATAACAGTTTCTGCAGACTGTTGCTTCCCCATGTTGAATTGGCAGCCACTTGATGGGCTGTTGGATATCAGCCAGCCTTTGTGGTGCTTTTCACCAGGTCTTTTAATGCATCTGTGATGTCTGATCTCATTTACCACAAAAGTTCCACAAAAATTCTTCATTGTGACTCAATGAAACAACTGCCTTTTAGCTCCTCTTTGAGAACAAAGTTCCACATCTACTTGGTTTTAAAAGTATGATCTGCTGAACTTAAATCTCACTTCTAGTATAAAAACAGCTTCTTTGGAGAAGGAGGGATGAATCTTTTAAACTTCTGTTATTTTTTGCTTTTAGTTTCTATTACTGTCTTCTATATGGACTCCTTCAAACACATTGTTTCTCTTTGGAAGCTGCAGTAGCAGTATGCCACAGAGGGCTAGAGTGGTCTCCACAAATGCACAGGCATTAATTACCTGAGGTCTGCCACCAAACACTGTTGTGACTGACTTCATGAAGCCATGGTGCAACAGCAGAACCATGATGTAGTTGCTATCACAGAAACGTGGTGAGATGACTTACATACCTGGAGCACTGCACTGGATGGCTACAAGCTCTTCAGAAGAGACAGGAAAGGGAGAAGGGGTGGAGGGGTGGACCTTTATATAAGGAAGGCTTTTGATGCCATAGATATTATAACTAGTAATGATGAAGTTGAATGCTTATGAGTAAGAATTAAGGGGAAGGCCAATAAGGCTGACATCCTATTGGGGGTCTGTTATCATCCACCCAACCAGGAAGAAGAGGTGGACAACCTATTCTATAAGCAGCTGGAGAATGTTCCAGGAGCACCAGCTCTTGTTCTTGTAGGTGACTTTAACCTATCAGACATCTGCTGGGAACTTAATATGGCAGAAAGGAGGCAGTCCAGGAAGTTCTTAGAATGTATTGAGAACAACTTGTTGCAGCTGGTGACTTAGGGCTATGTTAGATCTGTTGTTTACACACAGAGATGGGCTGGTAGGAGATGTGGTAGTTGGAGGCCACTCAGGGCATAGTGATCATGAAATTGTAGAATTCTCAATATTTGGTGAAGTTAGGAGGAGCATCAACATGAATTATATATTGGACTTTCGGAGGGCAGACTTTGACCTATTCACAAGGCTTGTCCAGAGAGTTCCTTGGGAAGTAGTTTTTAAAAACAAAGGAGTCCAGGAAAAGTGGGCATGCTTCAAAACAGAGATCTTGAGGGCACAGGAACAGACTGTGTGCCGAAAGACAAGTCAACAAGGCAAACATCCAGCCTGGTTGGATAACGAGATTTTGAAAGAGGATGTAAAAAAAAAAAAAGGATGTATCATCTCTGGAAGGAGGATCAGGTTTCTCAGAAAGTATTTAGGGGAGTTGCTAGGGTATGTAGGAAGAAAATTAGGGAGACCAAAGCTCACTTCGAACTTAATTTGGCAACTTCTGTAAAGGATAATAAAAAATCTTTTTACAAATACGTTAATGGTAAAAGGAAGGATGAGACCAACCTTTGTTATCTAGTGGATGCAGGAGGGAACTCAGTAACTGCAAATGAGGAGAAGGCAGAAGTGCTTAATGCTATTTTTTGTTTCAGTCTTTAGTGGGAAGATGGCTTGTCCTCAGGATAATTGTCATACTGGGTTGGTGGATGGTGTCAGGGAACAGAATGGTCCTCCTGTTATCCAGGAGGAGGCAGTCAGAGGAATGTTGAGCTGCTTGAATGTCCATAAATCTGTGGGCCCAGATGGGGTCCATCCCAGGGTGATGAGGGAGCTGGCAGATGAGCTTGTGAAGCCACTCTCCATCATTTACCAACAAACTTGGTTTACTGGTGAGGTTCCAGATGATTGGAAACTGGTCAATGTGATTCCAATTCATAAAAAGGGTAGAAAGGAGGATCCTGGTAATTATAGGACAGTCAGCCTGACCTCAGTACCAGGTAAGATAATGAAGCAGTTTATATTGAGAGCTATTATGCAGCACTTACAGGATGGCCAGGGTATCAGACCCAGCCAGCACGGGTTTAGGAGGAGTAGGTCATGTTTGACCAACCCAGTCTCCTTTTATGACCAGGTGACCCATCTGGTGGATGCAGGGAAGGCTGTGGATGTTGTCTATTTGGACTTCAGCAAGGCCTTTGACACTGTTTCCCACAGCACACTCCTGGAAAAGCTGGCAGCCCACGGCTTGGATAGGAGCACTCTTTGCTGGGTTAGGAACTGGCTGGATGGCCGGGCCCAGAGAGTGGTGGTGAATGGTACTGCATCCAGCTGGCAGCCAGTCACTGGTGGTGTACCTCAGGGGTCTGTGCTGGGGCCAGTTCTGTTCAATATTTTTATTGATGATGAGGGTATTGAATCTTTCATTGGTAAATTTGCAGATGACACTAAGCTGGGAGTGTGTGTCTATCTGTTGGAAGGAGGGCTCTGCAGAGAGACCTGGAATGGTTGGATGGATGGGCGGAATCCAATAGGATGAGGCTTAATAAGTCCAAGTGCTGAGTCCTGCATTTTGGCCACAATAACCCCCTGCAGCGTTGTAGGCTGGGGATGGTGTGGCTGGACAGTGCCCAGACAGAAAGGGACCAGGGGGTACTGGTCAATAACCGACTGAACATGAGCCAGCAGTGTGCCCTGGTGGCCAAGAAGGCCGACGGCATCCTGGCCTGTATCAGGAATGGTGTGGCCAGCAGGAGCAGGGAGGTCATTCTTCTCCTGTACTGGGCATTGGTGAAGCCACACCTGGAGTGCTCTGTCCAGTTCTGGCCCCTCAGTTTAGGAAGGACGTTGAGATGCTTGAGCGTGTCCAGAGGAGGCAACGAGGCTGGTGAGGGGCTTGGAGCACAAACCCTGTGAGGAACAACTGAGGGATCTAGGGTTGTTTAGCCTGGAGAAAAGGAGACTCAGAGTGACCTTATCACTCTCTGCAACTTCCTGAAAGTGGTTGTAGTGAGGTGGGAGGTGGTCTCTTTCTCCAGGCAGCAACTGACAGAACAAGAGGAAATAGTCTCAAGCTGTGCCAAGGGAAATATAGGCTGGATATTAGGAAAAAGTTTTTTACAGAAAGGGTAATAAAGTATTGGAATGGTCTGCCTGGGGAGCTGGTGGATTCACCATCTCTTGATGTGTTTAAGAAAAGACTAGACGTGGCACTTGGTTCCATGGTTTAGTTAAGGTTAGGGTTGGGTTGGACTTGATGATCCTGGAGGTCTCTCCCAACCTAAAGATTCTGTGTGATTCTGTGTGATCTCTTAAATTCTTTGATCTCAACTCTCATCTAATAAATGGCTATCTATTTTTGTTTTCAGTGTCTTCATCCTGAAGACCATACCTTGAGCAAAACAATGACCATCACTGTTTAATGTATTGCACAGCACAGTGGGACAGGACTGGATAGTCTGGAGATTGTGACAGAGATCCACCAGCTGATTCATTCTAGACATCAGAGGCACAATTGCTGGACAAGAAAATAAAGCAGAGCTTTTTCCTTATGTTTTTCTTGGGGAAACAGCACCCAAAATTTGAGACACTCTCTCAAGAATTTGATGAATTTGGTATTTCCTATTTATTCCTTTTACATTTCTTGAAGCTTCTTGAAAGCAACTCACAATTTGGGAATCCACCTGAGATTCCCAAAAGATTCTGTTACCAGCAATTGCAGCTCAAAAGTAAGTGGTATATGTGGACAAGAGAAAGAAACAGCAGTTAGAATAGCCCAAATACTATGAATGTATTGCACATTTTCTATTTAAACCAATGCTGTCTTCTAGTTCAATTACTGCCAGTGTGTGGCTTTGGGCAAAGCAATTTTCTGCTCCACTTTTTCCATCTGTGATACAAAGAAAGAGTGAAAATGGGGGAAAAAGAGGTTTAAAACCACTGGGTTTTTCCCCTTTCACTAAAAGCAAAAAATCACCTCTGATCCTCTTCTTCCATTAGAAGGCAGTATGCTTTCACCTCTCTTCACCTTTGTTGGAGCTACAGGAAGTTGCCTTTCACTACCTCCTACTTTAGCCTCTGCCTCAAAAATGTGACTTGAAGCTAATGTTCACAGAGCACTTCAAGTACCTCAATGCACAGTATGGTATCAGTACAAGTAACACCTCATAGTATTTCTAAATAGAAGTGATCCAGACAGCATGGGAAAGCAAATAAATGACATTCCTGGCTTACTGTTCTAGTTCATATGTATCTCATTACTCTGAATTTAAAATTGCTTTCCATTCACTTTAATTATATTTACTGGTGTAAGTGCCACAATATGCCCTATTACATCAGTATGTGTTAAAAATGTGCAAGAAAAGAGCTTAATGCTATTTAGATGTGCTCCATTAGGAAAGAAACTGGCAATGAAAGTTTTGGATTAACATTGAATGTAAAGGTTTTTGGGAGGCCTTAGTGTTTAGCTGGCAATCCATCCCTAGACCTAACTTTCTTATTTTCCCCTTCCATTTTGGTAGCTTTATCTAACATTATCTAGGCCTGCATAATAATTTTATTTGCATTTTAGGATTTAAAATAACAGCAGGACTGTGTAATTGCTTGGCAGGAATTCAGGCCTTGCATTTTGTGATAGTACAAAAAGGAACTGTGTTGGGAATAAAAAGAAGCCTAGCAGTATTGTAGCATAAAACTATACATTATTTTTTATATTCAATGTGTAAAAAGAGGCAAGAATGGTACCTAAAGCATTGCACAAGCTAGGACATGACAAAACGTATTGGGTTCTACTTGCCTCCAGAAAGTAAAACTAAATGGTTGATCTTATAGTTAATTTAAAGACATCCCTTCTTAATGATTTTAAAATATAATGGAATTTGGTTTTGTTTGCTATGTAACTATTTGGTGATGTAACATTTGATTCAAATCAAGCCCCTAGTCCTGTGATTCTTACTCATGCGTGGAGAGTCCCACTGAATTCAAAGGCATACATTCTTTTTTCTTCTTCTAGAGTCACTGAGGATTATAAAGCTGAAAGAATGAAAATATTTAGCTCAGAGGCATATGTGACTGTATAGATATTCTACTATGTCTGGAATTTGTATGGCAGAACTGACTCATGCTCTAAATCAGTCAACCAACTTTACCAAAATAGACTAATGAGAAGACTGATCAGTAGGTTGAGCATTTCAATTATTTGTCAGTTGCTTATTTTATTAAGTAATTTGTTACTGAAGCACAGTCAGAACTGGGGAAAGGAAAAATTGAATTAATATATGGTGAATGCATCTAATTGTCCTATTTTTTCTATTTTAGAACAGATTACTACTTTTAAATTGAAAAAGGGAAAAATAAAAATGGCATGTATAACTGCTGAAGTAGATGCTAATTTGAATCAGTGCATGGTTAACACTCTGTTAACCAATTTAGGGAAAAATAACAGTAAAAATCAAGGTTAACTATAAATCAAATGAAGACAGACTCTTACCCTTATGTAAGCATTGCTGGCACAAAGCAACCCTAAAGCTGATGTACCCAGAGATGGAAGGAGCATCCTGCATCAATATGCCTTCTTATTCCAATAGATTCATATCAGTTTAACATTAACAAAGCATTACTTAGATCTGATATCATGTGTCCTGGGAGGCTGGGCAAGATAATTCTTGGGAAAAACTGAGCAAGTCTTTACTTCTTAATGAATGATATTTTGTCTTGCCCTGTGTTCATGTAACACTCAGCATTATGAGATCCTAATTTTGAGTGGGTCTCTGCCTGCTACCATAATGGAATGAATAATAGGTATAATACTGATAATAACAGCAATAATCTTCCAAAAATTATTCTGGATTTGGGGTTATTTATTTGTTTATGAGTTAAACAGGATCAAACTTTCACAAATATTGACAGGGTTTCCAGTACCTCAGGACTGTCAGAGAGCCCCTGTTTTTCTGGAATTCCTTATGGAAAGAGTCATAACATAACAGTCTTTGAATATAAATTGTTCAGCTGACCTTTCTCACAAGTGAATTGCAAATCACTGTATTAGTCACAGCAATTCAGCTCCTGATCAAAATGAGGTTAACTTAGCAAATAATTATTTCCTGGGAATGTATGTGATTTTTGAAAACAGGTTAACACCTTTACATCAATACCAGTTTGTGGAGTTGATTTCCGTGAAACATAATATGTAAATAATTTCCTGCTTCAGGTGTGAGGCATATTCTTCATTACCACATCCATTGCCAGAATTTTTGTGAAAGGTCATTGCATCAGTGCTCATGTTTTTTATCACAGTCAGTTTAGTAAAAATGAAACCAGTGTCCATATATGGTAATGCAGCCTGGTGCTCGTGGCATCTACAGCACAATGTAATCAGGCAGCCCTGCATGTGCTCTTTGAAATATTTCTCAGCAGTATCATCTGCATAACTGAGTACAGATGTTCACAGAGGATCCCCTGCATGTAAACTTTACATATTGAAACTATGTGAAGTCGAATGTACAAGCTTATGCAAGGTTTAGACACAATTTCTGCTCCTGTGGTTTCGTGTCCCAGGCATTATTCCCTCACCACAACCGTTCCCTCTCTACAACTGCCTGGAGGAAGGTTGGAGCCAGGTGGGGGTCAGCCTCTTCTCCCAGGCAACCAGTGATAGCACAAGAGGACATAGCCTTAAGCTGTGCCTGGGGAGGTTCAGGACACCAGAAGAATTTCTTTATGGAAAGGATCATTAAACATTGGACTGCTCAGGGTCACCATCTGGTTGGGTCACCATCACTGGAGGTGTCCAAGAAATATCTGGACATGGTACTTAGTGCTATGGTTTAGTTGACATTGTGGTGATCGGTCAAAGGTTGGACTCAATCTTACAGGTCTTTTCCAGTCTTAATGATTCTGAGATTCTGTTCACACAAGTTAAAAGATAGTCCCAGAAAACACAGGCTTGTGGAGAGAATTACTGGTGCCAGATTCCAAACATGGCTGGGCATCAGCTGGAAAACTACAATATGTTTATTTTAAAACTAAAAAATGATTGAGAGGCATGAAGTATTCCTCTTATTAAGATAGAGCTTAAACTGATCACAGAATACATTAAAGAAAATCCCTCTGATAGATATTTTCTCATGACCAGTGAGTTCACTAATAAAAATTTGGAAGGGTGGAAGTAATTCCCAGTGACAAAACAACATCCTCCAGCTGGACCACCTATGCAGTACGAGAAACGAGGTGAAATTCCTGGAGGAGTTTCAGCTGACCCTGTCTGCAAGACACAGAATTACTCGACTTGGGATTCCATATCGATTTGGGATCACAGCTTACACTGATGAAACCCAGGAGTAATAACTTCTGCAAACATTAGGTTCGACTAACGCTTCCTATAAAGGGCGTGTTCCTGTTACTGTCCTGTGCAGTGCCCAGGGGCCCTCCCAGGGAAATACGGACGTGGATGCCTGAGGAGTGGAGTGGAAATCAGAAGCCATGGAAGACGCTGATCACAGCCAGGTACGAGTCCCAGCAGTGCCAGCTGAGCTACCTTCACAAAGCATCACCAAGAGGAATGCTTTGTTGCTGTTTTTGGTGGGGCAGCGCTGAGCGCGACCCCCCGGCTGTGCCCCCGTAGCGCAGAGCCGCTGACGGCCCCGGAGGCTGCGGAGCCTCGGAGCGCCCCCGGGGCGTGGACTCTGTCCCCTCCGGCGCCGCGACACCTCGCCCCGGGCTGCGCGCTCCCCGGGCCGCTGCCGCCCTCCTCCCGGCCGCCGCGGGCGCTCGATGGCTCCGGGCCCGATTGCACAGTCCTGAGCACCGGAGTCGCCCTCATACTCCTCCTCCTCCCCTTCCTCCCCCCTCCCCGCCGGCGGGCGGCGGCAGCTCGGGCGCAGGACCCGCCGCCTCCCCCGCGCTGGAGGAGGGCGGGCGGACGGGGCCGAGCCCGCAGAGCGGCGCGGGAGCGCTGCAACCGGCAGGTACCGCGGGCTGAGGGAGGCCGGGGACAGCTGGGGCTGTGTGAAGGGGCAGCAGGGCCGAGCAGAGCTGGGAGTCCTGCGGGTCTGTGCTTGCCCGAGGCCTGCGCCCGAAAAGTGCTGGATCACCCCCGGAGCCGCCAGGTGGGTCGGTGGGCGACACACACACAGCCAGCTCTGAAGCCGGCGGCCGGGCGGCTCCCGGGCTCCTGCAGCACAGCCCAGCCCAGCCCAGCCCAGCCCGTGCCGTCGCGTCCCGCTCCCCGGGGCTGCGGGGCAGCTGAGCCCCGTGAGGGAGGGGAGCGGGGGCGGCAGCCCGGCGCCGCCCGGGTGTCACGGGGGCGGCGGCGGAGCGGCCGTGCCGCCAGGCTCGGGGTGCGCCGGCGTGGGTGTGTGCCTGCTGCGGGGCGATACCGACCCCCAGGCTGCGGGCAGCCGTCTGGCGCTCCTTGCACCGAGGTTCCATGATTTGGGGGTCCGGTTTTGTATTTTCTTACAAACCGTGGTAATTAAGAATATTTGGGGAGGGGTAGCAATATTGGACATTCTGATATCTGGAAATGTTATCGTAAGCTTTTGCAGTTTGAATTCCTGATTGTCTGCATAGGACAATGACTTAAGTTTATACCATGTAACTGGTATAAACCTTATACAGGGATGTAAAACCTGTAAAGGTGCGTTAGTGTTGACATTTTTGAATGTGGGAACGAGTAGTAGGTGTTGTAAGTTTAGTTAAGAGTACAGTTTATTGAGATATAGGTGGAAGGATGATAGGAGATGAAGAAGGCAGATAGAAGTTAAGTCCAGCTCTGTGTTTCTATAAGTGAAGTTTGTTATCTTTTGCGTTTGGGATTCATTAATTGTAATGATTCTTTGAGTTTTGGGTTTGATTTAGTAGGATTAGGTGTTTGCAGTTGTGACTGTGAACTGTACATTTATTTTAGTCTCACATACTAGAAATATTTTCCCTGTCTTCAGAAATAGTCAAGCTATATTGTGTGCTTTAGTGTTTTGCTACAGGATATGTAATATTCTCAGATCATGTATGAAGTAACAATTGAGACATAGAAGATAGATTACTTCTGCTTGTGTGATGAATGGAGCTTGGGTTTCTTTTCCTGATGGTTTGACACAATGAAAAGGAGGTGGGGGCAGGAAGCCAGTTTACTGTTACACTAAGTCTAGCTATACACTAAAAACTTGTGCTTAAGTATTGAACACAGGATTGTTTCTGTAGTCAGTAAAATATCTGACTGAGTAGTTCATGGTGGTGTATGCCAACACATCAAAAACTTTATTAATCAGTGCAGGATGATCATCTGTTCTAAGATTCAGAACACTCTAATGAGGTAGGAGATAAGAAACACCTTCTCACAAAAACATTTTCAGATTGTGGGATGTTTGCTCTATTCAGCTTTTACCTGTATGGTTTTTACTGGGTTCAGGTAGCAGAACCTTTAAAAAGACACACAGTATATCTGTATCTACATTGCAGACCAAAAAGGCTTGAAACCTCTAGGCAGTTAAATTTTTTGAGCTATTTTGGACTTTTCTTTGGGGAACAGCCACATAAAATACCTAGAGAATGAACCATTGCGGTGAGGTATGTCAGTGATTTCTGCCCGGATAGTGATCTCTGATCTGCCAAACAAGTCTCCTGCAGAGTTTGCATCTGTGAGGGCTTCTGCTTCTGCTGATAAATTTCTGTGTCGGTCTTTCAGTGCAGTTGAAGTCTAATCACAGTAAAAACTATGGTGATTTTCAGGAAAAACATGTATCCTTTTCTGGGATTTCAGTATATAGTCAACAAAAATTCCCTGTGCCTTAATTTAATGCTAAGCTAGACTGGATTCAGCATTTACCTTAAGAGAAAATCGGTAGCTAAAATCAACCTGCTTTTTAATAATCCATATACATATATATATATATATCATCTACTGTAAGTAAATTTTACATTTTAACACATAATTTTGTTTCCTGAAACTTCTGTCATTGTGACAAAAAACCCCAAACAAACAACAAACCCCACCCTGTCAGCATACTTAGTTTGATATATTCTGTTTATATTAGATAAACTCTATTGTCTACAACATTCTCAGGACTAAAGCTATGTTCAGACATATATTGAAATTGTTATATATTATTGTTAGTAGGTGCATGTTTATACTTCTGTGGTTTTCATGCACTTGCCTTGCTATCATACTAGGTTCCAAATCTGCGAAGAAATAAACTCAAAGAATTCTATGCACTTTTATTCAAACTGAAGCTAGTTACTACTTTTTGAAGTTTACTTAGTCTAGTTTTGGGGAAAAAGAAAATGTTTTAAACGCACTTTGTCAGTATCAGATATGATACTGTTTTTCTGACTGTTAGAAGCATTGGTTAATTATTTATATGCAGTTTGCCTGGTTGACTCTAAGCAAAATAATGTTCTGGGGTCCCTGTAATGGAACCAAGTTTATCTTTTGACTGTAACTTTCAGAAATGAACCTAAATACATTCAAGAGTTGTGAGGTCTAGAGAGGTCAAAGTGTGCCAGTAGGGCCTGCTGCAGAGATCAGGAAACGGCTGTTTATATTTCTCAGTAACTGAATGTTGCTGTTTCTTGCTTTTCTGGAATAATGCTTCTCATGTGGAGTTGAAATTAAAGTGATAATAAGAAACATGAAAGCAAAGTGTAAGTAGTTTTTAACATGAATGAATGTCTTCCAATTTGTTAAAAAATGTTTTTAATATTTTGCATTGTTAAAACAGCTACTGCATTTTCAGGCACTTTGTTCAGAGTATTTTTCTCTAATTATGTCAAGCTTTGTCCTCAAGACTTCACAGAAACCATTCAGCATTCCTAGAAGACATTGTCTTGTCGTTTCTTTCACACTTCAGCAAATGTATATTGTGTTGTAGTTCTTATCAATGTCACTGTTGTGTGTGAGGACTGTGGGTGGTCACATTCTTTGAGTGAATATTTTTAAAACCAGGAAGCCCAGAGGAAGAATTCTGATAGATTTCACATAGGTCTTTGTTGCCTTGAAGTTTTATTGCTCTCACAGATACAGGGTAATTCCTGCAAAACTTGGAAATCAATAACATTTGATAAGCATTTTGGTATGAAAACCAGTCCTTTGGAACTGTTCCTGTGGGAGTAAACAAGTACTTTGTGTGAGCATCATTGTTCACAAAACATCAAAATACAACCCCTTTGTTTCGCAACACAAATGGAAGTAGCTGAGAAGTTAACAAGAATTCTGTTTGGGCTGCATGATATTTGTTCTTTAGTACAGCCCAAAATACTGTGGGAACACTGGCAGACCTACGTATGTGCAGCATGCAATATATGGAGCTGTGCTTGGATTGCATCTTTAACAAGTCCCTGCATAAATATTGCCAGATTTTCAGTGAGAGAATAGACACATAGCATTCCTGTGGCCAGTTTCTTCATCCACAGCACTATTTAGAGGAAAAACTGAAAGAAAACTGTCTTGTTTCAACATCTATGATCTCAGCTTCATGTTTCTAAGCAGAATAATTGCATACAAAATATGGTGTAAGTGGGAGTTGTCCTAATAACGAAATCTTCAGCAATAACTAGAGGAAGTGGTTCTGCAATCATCTGTTATTTTTTGTTGCTCACAGTCAGATTCTTCCTTGCTTTTTGCTGTTTGGCATAAACACGTGATGCGAATGCGTACATATTTTTATTTAAGAAGGAAGATTCGCGAGGGAAACTGAATTCCACTGTAGCATAGAATATACAATAAAACATATGGGTACTCAACCATGAGATTTATTTGCTGTGTTTTTCACATGTTAATGCACTCAAAATTTGATATTAAGAGTTATAGTTCTGCTTGATTTAAAGGCCTTAAAATTTTGGACCTTCTCCTCTGTGGCCTGGTATTCTTTTGCATGTGCTCTGAGTTCTGGTCTTGTGGTGACTTTTTCTTGTGGCTTGTTCTTGCACACTGCTGTCAAATGTCACTGTTGGTCCCATCTTCTCTGTGCTTGGCTTCAAATTTCTGTACTGCTGACCAATGTAACATAACACTGCAAAATCCCTGGCATTTTTATGGCTCTGCGTTAGTTTTGGATGAAAAGCACTTGTCAGTTTGATGCCAGGGGTAATTTGGCTCAAATTGATGAGACCAATCAGTGACAAATTCAGGTATGTGTGTGTATGCACTGGAAGACTGGGCTCTGGTTTCGTAAGTTGTTCTTAAACCTCTTCATGAAGTATTTAATCAAACATACCAGTGTTTCTTCTAAAGAAACAGTCTTCAGGAGAGTTAACTTTCTCTTTGTCTCTTCCTCCACTCTCTTCTTTTTGTCTTGCTTCTGACATTTCCTGCGTTTGCTTGTATGTTTCTTTGAAATACATACAAGAAAGCAGTAAAAGGGCACATGAAATTCCCAGATTTTTTTTTTTTTGATTGAATGAAAGGCTGAGAGTGATAAGCACTACTGAACATAAAATATGTACAGATGGGTCACTGTTATGTTGGAACCAGCAGCTGCCTGCTCTTGTTTCGTGTAACTCTGTGGGGCAAATATTTAAAATTTGTGTGTATCGAGAAAAGGTACAAGTTGGCTGAATGATGGGGATACTGCCACACAAAGGATGTGGAAGTATTGATTCACTTACACTGATGCTTTTATTTAGCTTTGCCTTCTCTAACTGAAGATTTTGAGGCAGACTTTGCTTCTGTGAGTTGGTAATAGTTTGTAGAAGTCAATAAGTAAATGAAGGCTGCTCTGTCTTTCCAGTTATTATAAGCATATTTCTCTATTGAATATTCCCACTCCAATATATTTCCAGTGTCTAAACTCCAAACTCATTTAAGCTGAAATTACTGGGATTCTGTAATTGTTCTTTATTTAAATCAGATTATTTCTGTGTGTGCTATAAATTTCCTGGGCACTCATATCTCCTATTTGAAGTTGCTGGAGTTTGAACCTGCACTTTTTGCCTTCTCCAGACCTGGAGCCCTCTTTATTTTTGCCTACTGGCATAAACAGTACACTTTAACTATTGGATTTTAGTCTATGTTTCATTCCTTAGTAGCTGTGTTTGGCTGGTGCTTTAAGGTTTTTCTGCCTGGCTGGCAAAGACCATCATACTCAGTTTCTCTTTTCAGAAGTAAATCCAAGTGAGCTGGGCAGGAGTTTTTGTTTATGTTTGGAAGACACTGAGCAGGTACGTGCAAGGGTGTAACAAAGGTTTGAGCATCTCTGTCTCCGTGCAGTCAGCTCAGATGCACTGCTAACGATCATCCCATTAAACTTTTAAATAGTGCTGCAGGAGTAACATTGATCTCAACTGTTAATGGCTGGAATTAAACGTGTCAGGCTGGAAGGCTTTCACTTAAACGTATTGGTTCACTTGTTAGGCAGATGATAATAAATCTTGCTTTCTGAAGAAAAGAACGTGGATTTGAAGTCAGCTAAAATACCACTGTGGTGCAGTGAGGACCATCTTTAAGCTAGCAAATGTGCTTCAGCTCTGTTTTACAGCAGTGGGATGGTTATGGCATTGATTGTGTAGTCAGCCCAATGGCAGCTGTTATGAAACCACTGGTTGTTATTATTACTGGTCATTTTTCATCTTAATTATTCATTATTCTTTTTTTACTGTTACTCGTTGCGGACAATGAGTAACAGCAGTAGTTTCTTAGAGGAATAATATGTACTTGTGTCTCTGCTGGATCAGTTACTGATACAAAGTTGAATCCACAGGTTTATTGTCTTATGTCAGATTTAATGCAGAATTATGTTAATACTTTTGAAATTAGAAAAATATAAATAATTATTATTAAGATAAGTTAAATGGCACTTTTTATTTTCTTTACAACAAAGTAGGTGTAAAGAACTTAGACCCTCATCTAGATTGTGCATTAGATCCTCACCTGAGCATCATGCTCAGAGAACTGAGGTTGATCAAATTACTGTTTGAGCAGCTCTTGTTCCTTGCAAAGAGAGGCAAACTGCTGGAACAGAGATCAAATGTGAAAAAATTTAGAAGAAAATAAATTCAGAAGTACAAACTTGGTCTGTAATTTCCATTACTTGTGTCAATCTTCACTGAAATAACGAGCCTTAATTCTAAGGCTGATTTTTAGTGAGGAATCAGTTAGGAGTCTGCTTTATTGCAGATTACTTTTTTTTGCTACTTCTTATTTTTTTGTGCATAAGCAAAATATGCCAAGAGTTGGAAGGAAGAGGAAGAGTGAAATTCATTGTTGCCATTATTGCTCATAGCTTTTTCATTGGTAATGTTATAATTTTTGACTTAGATTTCTGTGTGAAAGATATACAGCAGTCTGTGATCTGCTTCCCTCATCTTTTAAAGCCTGGGGAGATTACCTAGCTTGGAATGAACTTGATCCACATAACAGATCTATTTGGGTTTTTTACTCTGTTATGACTCTTATCATGGGTGGCCTGTTGGTTCTCATATTTGAAGGATGGTTGCTAAAGGCAGCAGCTACTCAGATCGGTCTTACCCCAGATGAGTCACCTTTTATTTCAAGACTACAGATCCCTTTTTTCTCATTGTGGTTTGTCAGAAACTTCAAAAATACAATTGCTGTTGTCTTTTAGTGCTTGATGCACCCTGCATTCCTTTCAGTTTGCAGAGTGGCATTCCATCTAGTGCTTGCTCCAAGAGCTTTTCTGAGCTCTTTTCTGACCAGTCTTGAACAATCCTTCTTGTCAAATTGGTAGTTGATAAATGAAAAAAAAAAATAGTAGTAAGTAAGAATAACTTCTGCCTTGGCCAATAAACCTTTGTGCCAGTTTTGTAGCATAGTGTAAATGTAAAATAGACTTAGCTCACAGGAAAAAAGAAGAGAGATTTTTGATTGATCTATTCTTGTAGTACTGATGGGAAAGTAATTCTTGTAATTGCTTCAGTTACCTAAAGACAAAACTGAAAGGATGGTGCATCATGTTAGTTGGCAAATGAAGATTTCATCAGGCATGTATGCCTTCTTATTTTGGTTGATGGCATAGTATACATCTCATTTAATTAAATTTCACCTTTTTTCCTCAGATTTCTTTTTCGTATTGAGAAGCATCAGGATTATAACACCAGGGGGAAAGCACTATCAAGTAATTCAGCATTTCTAAACGTGGGTTTCTTGTAAATAGAGGTGCATCTTTACATGCTTAGGTTGTATTTGCATTGATTTACTGGTTCTGGTGCCAAGCAGCTCCAGTTGCTGACAGAACATTCACTCTTTCCTGGTGCTTGACCAGCCCAGAGCCTGGCTGTGCCCCACCTCCAATTAGAGCAGAGTCCCACCTGTGTCTGGACAGTGTGGCTTTAGGTTTGGTGCTTTCTTCTGCACTTAGAAATTGCCTGGAAACATCTTGTATACGTAACAAGGACATATTTATTATTAATCAAATGCAGCTCATCCCCAAGTTCTGTCACAGCTTTTCACTGTGAGCACTGTGCCTTTTGCTCTGTTCTCTGCAAAACCAGTATGCTCCAGGAGAACTTACCGCCCTACATTCTTGCCCTGCTTCTCCCAAGTTTGTATGCATGTGCCCTTCTTTTATCATCACTTTTGAAACTTCATAAATATCCCTGGTGTGCAGGCTTACAGCTTATTGAAGGGAACCTCAATAAGTGTTTGGAATAAGTTTTTTGCATAGAGTAGGGAGTATGCTGCTTTCTATGCAGGTTCATGGAATCAAGGTTTGCTTGTTATCAGCAATGAAAAGATCAGGTCTGGGATTTTAATTTTTTTTTTTTTTCTGCATGGACAGTTCTGTTTCTACAAAACTAATTCTTGCATAATAAGCAGTCAGCCTTTGTAATTTAGTCCTAATAGTCTTTTCTTTGAGAAATGCTAGTGTTTCTGGCCATGTTAGCAGGTGTTCATTATAAAGATCAGCAATTACACCAGAACATTTTTTGTTTCTTTAATTTAGGCTAAAATTAAATAAATAAATTTATATTGGCTTTGCTAATATCTGTTTATACAATTGAAGTGTTTCATTTAGAAACAAGTTACAATAGTAACTTGAGATGGTATTGCTTAGGACTTTGTCCCGTCAAGTGTTAGAAACCCCTGAGGGTGCAGGTTCTGCAATTTCTCAACACCAGTCCCAGGGGCTGATAATCCTTACAGTGAAAATAGCTTTTTTTTTTTTTTTTTAATCAAGAGGGACGCTTCCTTGTTTTAATTATGAAGTAAAGAATCTGTCTTCATCCTCTTGGTCAGCTTCCCTTTTGAAGGCTGTGAGGTCATCTTGAACCTTTTCTTCAGCAGGCTGAACACTGGTTTGCCAGGGAAAAAGGAGCTTGGATTACTCTGATATCCACATGTACTTTTTGTTTTCAGCATCAGTCTTTTGAAGAGTGATTGAAAAGTGAATGCTTTTAAAAGAACATGCAACCTATATTTCATGTTCTACCAGAATAAGTTCAAGTTGAATGAGTTTTGAACAATATGTTTTTGCCCATGAATTCTAGTATCAAACTACATCTGGCAGCTAGGAGAATGGATTGATAATCCTCATGTCTTGTATTGATAGTATTGTACATGAATTTTTCAGAACAGTTGAATCACCTTTGCCAGTTCTGCTAGTTGTTGGATAATCTTTCTAGAAAATTATTATGGCTATGATGCTATCTGAACTTACTTTTTCCTGATTTAGAATTAAACGGAGTTAACGAAACAGAAAGGAAAAAGGTGATTTCAGTAGTTAAATGAACCCAATTGTATGGTGTATATGGAGGGTCTGCCAAATTTAAATGTAGTGTATAAAGAGCTAATAATATTCATGGAAGTCTAGTCTTTTTTTTTTTTTTTTTTTTGTGTGTGTGTGTGTGTGAGCTATTGCTTAATAAGCGTTGGTATTGCAAGACTTTGGAATTCTTGTTTTCTGCAGAAACACTTGTCTCTTAGGTGCTTTCATTCCTAACTTTTATCTTTGTATTAATTTTTTTCCTAGAAAATTGAGTTCTTAACATCCTTTATCCAAAAGCCTGGAGCAGCAGAGAGACAGTTTTTACAATGAGGAGGAATTATCTGCTAGGTAAGTTAAGTGCCAATGTCTGGCAACAAACTGATCTTTTCAATTAGGGAAAACATCTGTGAGTTGTAATCCTGAGATGGGTATGTAAATTGGATAAGTTTCTGTGGTAGTAGGTAGTTTAGACATTTGAACAGTCCTTGGGTGAGGGCAAAAGAGGAACATTTGTGACCTGTACATGTAACTTTCAGGGTGAGCAGTGATGAAACTCTACACTTAATCCTACTTTTTTGGTATGTTTCACAAAATGTGAGGATAGAGCTAAATTCTGTGAGTGTTCAAGGAGTGAGAACTGGTAAATTGTTGTACTTCTATGTACCTAGACATACAAAATATGTGGAGGTATAATGTGCTATGTATATTTAGATCTGCTTGCCATTTTATAGTGTGGTGCCTTGTCAAGCTGCTTGGTATTTCAGGTAGATTTGAAGTGACAGTTCATTATAATAAATGAAATGTGACTAATTTTTTTTGTGAGTAAATATTACATAAAAATATGTAGAAAGTAGTAAAGGTAACCTTCTGCTCGGTTTTAATGACAACCTGAGTACTGAATTATTTACCAATACTTTATATTGCTCATCTACTATTAGAGGGATCACTTTACACTATGATATTGTTACTGCATAGGAAAAGCTGTGTTCAGCAGTCTTAGTGACCTCTGAAAAGGATAACTTGCTTGGGAGTTTAAAATATGGTTGACATTTTACCAGAATCTCCCTGAGTGTTTTTATTTGTGAAGCCTAAAGAATATTGTGTTTTGAGGCTATATGGCATGTAGATATTGAGGGGGAAGATATCATTAGAAGCATTTTCATCTTGGTTTGCTCGTCAACAATGTGAAAATTCCCAAAATAGTCTGAGAGACATAAGTAAAACATAACTTCTTTTGAACTTTGATTTTTGAAACAGTCTTTTCAGGTTTAGGTTTGGGTTGTTTTTTTTCCAAAAGAGATTATTAGAGATTTGGTCGGCAATGAAGTTCTGGGGGCTTTTTATGCCTTGCTTGGCACTGAGAGTACCTGAAGTGTTTGAATAATATGTCAGCATTTATATTTGTGAATATAATTAACAGGACTTTGTTAATTGTTGGTTGCAGCTTTTGCTACACTTTGTTCTTGATAACAAAATCATTATGTTTGACTTTGTTCTTGATAACAAAATCGTTGTTCGAAGTCAGTTGGTCATTACTTTCAGGTAGATGATTAAGGACTAGAGAACCTCACTTCATACAAAACAAGGTGAAAGAGAATCAGTTGTGATATATTCAGATATATTCAACTGACATATTACATCAATACCACTATCTCATTTTCAAAAACATTTGGTATTACTAAGGACATCTAAATAAAACTGCTATGATTTCCTTTTTATGTTACGCTTTCCTTTGAATTTTTCGTTTTAGTAAGTCAAGCATGAATATTATATATGATATGATGGTTGAATTTTTATTAACTTCTCTTTTTTCCTTTTTTCTGTTTAGGTGTTCAAACTTCCAATTTGACAGATATTAATGAGGAAGAAAACTGATTAATGTAGTTTTGGTAGTTCATTGGATTTTTTTTTCATTCTGCACTGCTGGGAGATTTAAGGAAAATTTCAAGGAATGGAGTTATCTCACAGTTTACTACTTAATGAAGAAGCATATAACCAGCTTGGTGAATTTCAAAAAGCAGAGTTCATTTTTGAATGGCTACAGTTTTTGGAAAAACTTTTACCAGTGACTAGCAGAGTAAGTATAATGAGACTTGAGAAGAGAAGCCTGTCTTTTTGTTATTTTGTTTAAACTCAAAGAGCAGTATGCAATGTTATGTCCCTCACGTCTTGTATGTACAAGGAGTAAAAGTATATTCAGTGTTAGCAGCAGCTTTCTAAATGTTGTAAGTTCTTGGTCACAGCCCTTCTAGTGACAGAGCCACTTGTCCAATGAAAGGAAATTTAATTATTTTTTAACTCAAATTATTACTGCAAGATTTTGCAGACCCATTATGAAGAATGTAAATAATGCTTCCACCTAGTGTTGCACAATTATTTGAGGCTTCTCTACCAAGAAGGAATGTAACATCTTTCTCTTTGTTGTTTTTTTGAAATTTTCCTAGTCAAATGATAAAAGATCTGTTTCCAGCCAACTCTCCAGTTGTTTGATTCACTGTTTAGTATATATTAAGTAGGTTATATAGACATGAAAGAGTAGACTAACCAAAATAATGCTATTTAAGGGTTGTTATTTGTGATGAGAACATGTAAATGAAAAACAGTGCCAGGTCCTTCTTTTGAGAGTATTAAAAAAAAATTATATAAGACTGGATAATTGTTTTAAGGGAAGTTCTTTCTTTTCTAATGCTCAAGTTGTTGAAACTTAGCTGCTTCTTTAAAGTTCTTCTTTGCTACTAAATTTACTAGATATCTATGAATTCTTTTATTTTAAAGCAGGTATAAAAAAGAAAGAAAAGGCAACTTTGTTTGAGAAAGATTTAAGTATAGACATGCCACAGGAAAAATACACTTGAAACACTACTAGAAAAATTGTGCTCTGAAAAAAATGTTGGGTTTTTTAAGAATAAAATAGTCACATGCTTGAAATGTCTTTAAGTATAAAAGTGCGGTAAAATGTTCATTTATAGTTCAGAATGTCATTATCAGAATGGTAGTAATGAAAAGTAAATATAATTTACATTAATTATCTGTAACTAACTTCTAAATTTAACTGAACTTTAACTGGTTACTGATTTTATTTCCAGGCTGAAATAAGGGAAAACCAGAAGAAACTGGTTGAACAATTGACTTCTTTATTAAATAATTCACCAGGACCTCCTACTAGACGGCTTCTTGCCAAGAATTTAGCTGTACTTTATAGCACTGGAGACACTTTTTCTGTTTACCAAACAATTGACAAATGCAATGAACTCATTCGGAGTAAAGATGACTCACCCAGTTATCTGCCTACAAAACTGTAAGTGTGTTTTTACCCTCAAGCTTCACATCCAGTATTAACAAGACAGGTTTAAGTGGTGAGATGCATCTGAATTCACTGCCACAAAATACATGACAAGACAAAGATTGTGCTGGTAGTCCATGTTGTATATGTGCATCAGGAACCAAAACGGTAGAAGACACCAGGTGGTCTCCAGCCAGTCAATTGAAAATCAGGCCAGGGAGAATACCAACAATGGGTAACAGCGTTATGACAGGGCAGGGGCTTCAAAAACAAGGAAAAGGTAATAATAGTACTGAGAAGAGCAGTAAAACAGACAAGTACAACTCCAGGTATAAAAGACAGTTGCTGAGTGCATTTCTTATCCAGCTGGGAAACTGGATATAGTTAAAAACATCTGAAGTGTTTGTAACTAAATACCAAAAGTCTAACCAACAGAGCAGAGAAACATGAACTGTTACTTCAGAATGTGAAGTCAAATCTTTATGTGCAGAAATGTTACGAATAACCTTCATTCCTGGAATTATGCACTGTAGTGAAGCAAATTCAAGATGAAGGTAGTAAAGATGAGATAGTAAAACATCCTTGTGCATTAGTGATATGGTATTGGAAGCAGAGCAGGATCTCTCTTCCTCCTTTGCTTTGCATGCTGAACCTGTTTCTGACAACACAAGATTTCTGATAATAGATTTTGCAAGGAGTCAGTTGTATTTTCCAGTACCATTTTTTGTTTCCTTCTTGTTCCAGTTGACCTCTTGTGCAGTCTTTTGAGTCAAGAATAAGTTTGCTATAAAGGGTCTTAGTCTTGCAAAGTAAATTACTGCTATACTACATTCTTAACAGTGATATGCATTAACATGAGAGTTGAGTTGTAGTGTGGGACAGAGCTCTGCAGGTCTTCCCCCTTCAGCTGTGATGTGCCACACTGGGGGAAGTTGGATGATATCAGCAGAGCAAGGAGGGATGGGGGAGGCCATTGGCAGTAAAGCAGATAAAGGAGATAACCAAAACCAGAATGCAGAGTAGCAGCTGGGGGAGAGAGAGGTGGTAGTGTACAGAATATTCCTGGGTATGTAAGTAGTGGTAAGGAGAAGAAGAAAGAGATGGAGAAAAAGGTAATTGCAATGATTTTCTTCAATAAAGTTTTGGTAAAGGGATTTCTGGTAGAACCGATACGGTGACAACAGGCTACAGAAAATAATTGGAACCACAGAATTGTGTATTGAGTAAAATCTTTCATCCTAGGCTGCGAATATATGAAATACTTGATGTTCAGTGTAGAAAATCTGCTTTGTTTTGTTTTGTTTTGATCTTGATTAAAGTGTTGTCTTTGCCATCTGTCCATATTTAGCATGCATGCCCATGTTGTCTCATAGCAACACTTCACCATCAGTGTTCACAATATGTTGATACACCTGGGAACTCCTTTAAATACAGATTCCCGTGAATTGGTATCTTATCTCATAGATAATCACTTTTCTTCTTTCATATAGGTGGAAGATGAAAATGTTTTAGGCAAGCATTTTAAACACAACCTTAGGTGCACATCTGCTACTAAAACTCAGCATGATGCAAATGCTCTACCAAATCAGATAAACAGGTCATGCAGCATGAATGCAGCTTATTACTTTATAAGGAGAGTACCTGTGACCATCAGATGCTCAATTTAGAAGGGAAATTGGAAAATTGTAATTTTATGCCAAGACACACCATGAACAAAATGTAAATCCAAACTGTTGGTGTGCACTGAGTTGGATAAACGCAATAACAAAAACCGGGTTTTTAATGAATGTAATATTGTGGTATGATAAGAGATAAAGGATACTAGGTTTGTTTTTCTTACTGTGCATTTAAGGAATTACTGTAAATATTAACTGTATTTTTAATTAAGAATATATTCAGTATGTGAATTTAAAATTACATATGTGGAACTCGAATTCAGTTGGGGAATAAGCAAAATGTTGTTTTGTTGAAGGGGATGCTGAGCAATGTCTGCATATTTAAGTAGGTCTGGAAAAGAGCTGAAAGCTGATTAAATACATAATTCTTTTTCTCCTTCCATTCAGGAAATTAATTAGTTTGGTTATAGATCTGTCAATACAAAACCAAAGGGTTTTCATTAATTATTCAAAGGAAAATGCTCTTTCATTAGGCATATTTTTTCTTTTTCCTCAATATTAGCATTTTTTGCCTTTGTTAAAGGAAAGGCCAATGAGCACATACAGTCCAGTTGTCAGGTATTTCACCTGAATATTAAATTCACAATCTGTCTACAGTGAAAAAGACATGGATTTCATTTCCTTCAAGGTATTTCCTTATTACGTATTGTGATACATAAATGGCAGAATTGTAATTGCTAGACCATTTGCAGTCTACTGTCAACCATCAAGTCGTAAATAAACCTATCCCTGACTACTTCTAGCAGCATCTGCTGCAGCATAACACAGAGCATGCTTACTAAGAAATTGATGTTAAGGTTGCAAGGTGGATGTGAAAATTGTATCCCTCTTGTAAAATGTACTGGAAGGCTGTATTACCTGAATTCTTGTATTATCCAAGTTACTTTAGCTACCCTTGTATCTGCATTTCTTCTAGAGGGTATGTGCCAAATAAAAATCATTTTTTGCCCTTGTGATGATCCACTTACATTTCTGGGACATCCTGTTTAGTTATTTTGCTGTTTGCACATTGATTACTTCAGTCATCTTTCATCTCTTACTGCGTCCATTTTCACGCGTCTTTGGATTTGCTTTTGTTTTAGTGCTGCGGTGGTATGCTTGGGCTATTTATACAAAAAATTGGGAAGAATTTTGGGAAACAGTTTTACTGACACCGTTGGGAATGTGCTTAAAGCAATGAAGAATGCAGAGGTATTGGAACAGCATGTTTAAAAAATGACTGGAAAAATAAAAGGATTTTTACTACTGTTGGTAGCTGGATCAGTGAATAAGAGAAAATGCATGATACCAAAATACAAAAACAAAGTTGTGAAAAGTCAGATAAAAATCAGTGTCTAAATTCTAAACAAGTACTAGAGTTAATGGATTATGATTATAAAAGGATGGATCACAGCTTTTCTTTATCTGATTTCATGAAAATACTTGATGATTTAGAAAATTTAATTGCATTATTAAAGAGAACATTTTTTCTATAGCTCATACTTTATGTTTTGGGTTTTATAATGGTAATTATTGCTTTTCAATAGAGCATAGAATTATGTTTTTTCATTTGCTTATAGAGTTTTGGGGTGAGTTATCTGCTATAACTTATTTCATTATAAATAGATCTCTAAAACACCCAGCCATTTTTTACCTGTTTCAGTAGTTTTGTATTTCCAAAGAACTTAGGGTTACCAAACTTAAACATTTCTCCTTTTCATTTTTTCAGTCTCAAGGTCGTTATGAAATCATGCTTAGTTTGCAAAACATATTAAATGGCTTAGGAGCTGCTGCTATCCCCTGTCATAGAGATATTTACAAAGCTGCCCGATCGTGTTTAACAGATCGATCCATGGCTGTCCGCTGTGCTGCTGCAAAGGTAAACTGCTCTGGTTTACTTAAAAAGCTGTTTCGAGTAGCTCCCTAAAGCATAAAATTTTGTTTTAGTGATTAATGAACACAGAAGTAAAAACACTGTTTGCTTATCCGTGTTTCTTTGGTATTAACTTGGCAGAAAAAATTCAAGTAATTTTGGTATGAAGCAAGGTGCTTATTTTGTTAGGGAGAACTCAGTGTATTCTGTAGAAAACTAAAATTTTTACTGAGTGCTTTTCCATGTCAAAACAATTTTATTTCCCTTTTTTTTGTCTAGTGTCTTCTTGAACTTCAGAATGAAGCAGTATTTATGTGGAGTACAGACTTGGATAGTGTTGTTACCTTATGTTTTAAATCCTTTGAAGGTTCCAATTATGATGTACGATTAGCAGTTTCAAAACTTTTAGGCACAATATTGGCTAGAGCTCTAACATCTAAGCAGAAAACAGGTAAAGTATGTGCTTTCTTTGCTGATTCCTCATCTGTAAAAATCTGTCAGATGGCAAAAAACTCAAGTTCTGTTGAAGCCTGAAGTAAAATCACATTGGAAGCTTCTGACTGTTCATACCTTTGGTTTGATCTTTTTTCTAACTTTTTTCTTGTGAAGTGTTATGGTTTTGGTTGTGTCTATCTATCTTTATAAAATAATGAACAGTGGGAAATAGTTAGTAAAACCCTTTCTCTGCTATGAGATTGTTGTTGTATGGAGAAAAGTTAGTAACTTCAGGAATTTAAAAGCAAGATTAATTTAAGCAGTTTAGAAATAACTAATATTTGAGGCAATCTCTCTGTCAAACTAAAAAGTTAAGGATACCTTCAAGCTGTTTATCTGCAGTAATCGACACAACTGGTTTGTCAGTGGGTAGGAGCATAAATATGATCAGAAGCAGAAATTAGCAGGCAGTTTTGTTCTCACAACAGCCATGTAACAGTTTTGTTTCTGACAGACAGCGCTTGAGTTAACTGAAGTTACCTGGAAAAAATTACCATCTCCAATACTTTGTGTGATTCAGACTGAGTGGTTTAAATCTTAGAAGCCCCAATTTAAATACCTAACTGTAGTCTAAGCAAAATATAGCAGGATGCAGGATAAATGTGATTCAGACTGATTGTGCTGCTTTCAATGGTAATAGAGAAGACCTTCAGTGCAATAACCAGCAAATACCAAATTTCTTGCCTTTAATCCCAAAGTACTGTCTTTCAAAATACTTAAAGCGATGTATTTGCATTGTAGCATCTGAAATCTTGGTTTACAAAGTATTTCCACCAGAATTTTTGGAGAGAATTACTGTGTTACAGAAAAAAAATCAGCACTTATCTTTTCTCAATAAAATAAAAAAAATAATATTCTGACCTCTTTATAGACTCATTAGTTTCCTTTAATCTATGTAAGCAATGTACTTGTTATTTCTAAGGCTCTAAGATAAGGTTATATAAGAAGCTTATAAATTATTTGGTTGGCTATTTCAAGAAGTTTTGTCCTTATTTTAGTTATTTTTAGTTAAAAAGAAGTTTGAGCTAAGTGGGGCAGAAGCTAGATGGGGACTAGAAGGGGCTAGGGAAGAGGTAGAGGGTGCAGTACATGAAGAAATTTGTAGTCCTGAAATTTGTGCATTGGGTCTGATAACCTGCTGATATTGAGGGGGTTTTGTTTAATTTTTTTTTTCTGGATGTCTTTATGTCAAATCCTCTCATTCCTTTTCTCATTTGGGTCCTTGAGAAAATCCTTGAGGAAAAATGCAGTGAAAATTTTAGGTCAGTTTACACAGTGTGCTGTCATCGTCCTAAGTTTACACGTACACATCCCAGTTTGTATTTTAAATGAACTTTCTATCAAGAAATAAAGCATTGGAACAAGAATTGGGACTCGGTAATTTTCCAAAACAACTGCAAGCATATTTTATTTTTCTTACTCTTTTAGAGAACTATCTTAATGCTAAGGTGACTTGATATTTTTTCTAAGAGAACCTGTAGCTGTGCCTTTATCTGGCTAAGTGTAGCAGAAAGGGATCTGCCCTGTCTGAGGTTTGGAATAGAGGTTGTCTTTGCTGGTAAGCTGAAATATGTAAGAACCAGGGCTTTCATGAAGCTGTGGGTGGTAGGAGTAGACCTGATAGACCTTTTTGCATAGGGAGCATAGATAGTAAATACTGAGGGTGGGTAAATATAAGTGTGCGTATTAGGTAATGGCTTGAACTACTTAAAAGTAGTTAAAGCAGAAAAGCTTGAGAAATAGTGTGCTTTGGTGGAGCACTGAGAGCTAAAATGTCCTAGTTTCTGTTGTGAGGTTATGCTCAAACTGTATTTGGAGTTGATTGTGCTACTGAGTTTGTGCAAATCATTTTTACTAAAATTCAGAGCGTTGAAACTCTACTTCTAAAATGCAGCAAGATTTTTGAACTATTCTTCTAAAGATGTACATCTATTCTTAGCGTCCACCAAGCACAACTTGCGCAGAATCTCTTTGGAAGATGTGATGGAGCTATTGGGAACTGGATTTCTGCGCGGAAGTTGTGGATTTCTACGAGCCAGTGGTGATATGTTGAAAGGGACCAGTTCAGTCAGCAGGGATGTTAGAGTTGGAGTCACCCAGGTTTGGATTACATCAGTTACGATTTTCTGAGATTGCTAAACATTTGTATAATTGCTTTGTTCTATATATATCTCTTCTTTCATCCTTTTCTTGTATTTTTAATGAAATATATATATTTGAAAATAAGTGTCTTGAGTCACACTGGAAGAGAAAGAAAAAAAGATTTCTGATATTGCTTGTTGTTTACCCGAGAGTTTGACATTTTAAAAATTAAACATGTCTACTTGTGAAAGCTTCACATGATATGAATTTCAAATGAGTGATATAAATAAATTCCTCAATTTTTGAATTTAAAACTTACTTCCTTATGTTTGAAAATTAAAAGGAGAGGTTACAAGAACTGTTTGAACTTGAAATAGTTTCCTTCTGTATAGGGAATTCCAAGTCTAGTTCTGAAAGGATGGCTCTGCCTTGAGCAAGTGCATGAAAAGTAAGGAAAACACGATTTAGTGGAAAAAACCCAGCATCTATTTTGCTGTGTTCCAGGATGCTCAAAGCATAGAATCTTGTAAACTGAACAGGACTGAAGCCAGGCCATGTAGTCCCTGCTGGTAAAAACAGTATAAATTTTTCAGATAGTATCAGATTGGCTTCAATCTGTAAATATTATCTTAAATTTAAACGTGTTGAATTGTAGATATTCAAATGTGAAACCTGTGAATCAAGACTAAAGGTCATGGTGAACATTTATGTATCAAATAGCAGTGATTATTTTAGTGTGTTACAGTCCCAGAGCTATATGATAACCACCTTTCCCAGTAAGGCTGTTTGTCAGTATATTTCAACTTCTGTGCAAAAGATCTTTAAATTAGTTTGAATTACTGGTACAAGCTGCAAGATTTTGCAGTGAAACAGCTAGAAGGTGCTACAAATTGTCTTCTGTGCTCAAGTCATGCTGAGTGGAAGCATTACCTCTTGGCAGAAGGAACAGAAGAACTGGGGAACAGTAATACCTTGACGGCTATTTGCCTAGTAAATGCATGCCAGAGATTTCTAGGGTGTTCTATGTACATGGTAGTTTTATTAGTTTTCCAGGAATATATCAGCTATCTCGGTTCAATGTTTTGACTATTAGTACTGGTTTTTGGAAGTTGTCTCCTTTTTCATGCATGTCTGTGTTAACACAGTAGTAGCTGTGCTAGATGGTACACTCAAACTGTACCAGAACAGTTTAAATAGTGCAGTGTTTCTACCAAAAAAGCTTTAAAAAATGTGAATTTATGAGTGGTTGTGAATAGAAAACACTTGCAGTTATGAAATGTATTAATTAGTGAGTTGCAGCTTACTATGAATTTAAAAATAAGAAGGGCTCTGAAGATAACTTCTTATGTATATAAGATTTTGTATTTGTTCAAGCTGGGTTCAAGCCAGAGTTTAAAATGAAGCCATGGCAGTATCACTCTTCACAAGTGTTTATCCTGTTAAATTCCTCAGGTTTCAAATCTGTAAAACCAGGGTAATGTACTGATGCATTATGAAGCCTAAGTAGTATTTGTCAAGAACAATAAGCTGCTAACAGGATCTAATAGTATAATTATTTTGTCTGCAATAGTTCCCTTTCTTGTACATGAGTAATTCTGTTGTTAATGTTAGACACAAGACAAAGTATGTTTGAGGCAGATACAGAAATTGATTGATATAAGCAGTAATTGTGAACTTTCTTATGGGGAATTTTGTGTGTTCATTTGCATACTCTTATTTTTTGTATTCCATTTTCTTGATCTATTCATTAAAAAGTCCAACATACGCACATAGAAAGCAATTGTAGGGGAGCTTATTATGTGGCAAAATAAATGGTCTTGTGGTGATTAGATTTGTAAAGTGATTCTGCATTCTTTCTCTTTGTGGTGACAAACATAGTCTTTTTATGGTGCCTCCATTGCAAGGCAAACTATTAAAATTCATTGGATTGAGGAAAAGTGCTTGGGGGCTGCAAATATTCCCTGATTCAGACCCTTTAATATATATAACCAGATTTTCTCTGGGTTATGGGTTATAGTTTTGTAACATAGTAGTTCTTAAAATGCATTCATACATTAAATTTGGGGTTCATGTGCAGAATGTTAAATAGCTGGAAGCTGTTGTTCCCTGAGACCAAACACAGTGTTTTACATAACAAGTGCCTGTGCAGGGTAGACTGCCATTTCTCACACTCTGGAATGAGATGACATGGGCAAGCAGCTTGAAATAACTTACAGTCAAAGCAGGCTGCAATATTACTAGTGCAGAATCACAGAATATGCAAAGTTGGAAAGGACCCTTAACAGATTTGATAGAAATTTAAATTATTAAAAAAATTAAAATAATATATAGATATAAAGAATTGCAGATACCTAGAAGTGAGGAGATATGTGATTTATGGATGTGTAAATGTATAAATATTTCAGTTTACTGTTCTAGTTGTGACAAGGTGAAGATTTAAAAAAATAAGTATGTAGGATAGTTAGCAGTGAATTTCCAGATACTTTGCTCTAAAATATGTTTCTTTTCAAATCTTTCAGGCGTATGTGGTATTTGTCTCTACATTAGGAGCACAATGGCTTGAGAGGAACTTCTCTGCTTTCCTAGCCCATATTCTAGATCTTGTGTCTCAGTCTCACCCTAAGGCTGTTCAGAGTCCGATGGATGCTGTCGGCTGTCGCCGCTGTGTTTCATTCATCCTCCGAGCTACGGTAGGAGGCCTGCTCGGGGAAAAGGCTCAGATTGCAGCTGCCAAGGAGATTTGTCAGGCCATCTGGAAGCTGAAGAAAGTTGTAGGTATGGGTCTAACAAGATTATCCATTCAGGCCTCTGTTTTTCCTTTTTTAAGTGATTGTCCAACTACCTAATCCAGAGTCTGCAGAAATGGAATATATAGTGCTGATTTATTACCATGATAATGTACAGGGCTTTTGATGGACTGCTTTGTTTTTAGCTTGGGCTGGTTATTTGCTTGTGTGTGTCTTTGTTTTTGTATGTGTGTACCCACACAGGTATATACAGATTTTTTTAACACTTTATTCCAGGAAATGTAATTTTAACCATTAACCAATGAAATAATTGCAGTAATAGTATACAGACAGTATTGTAAAGTAAGTTAACAAATTAAATAATTGCAGTAATAGTATACAGACAGTATTGTAAACTAAGTTGGGTTGGCAGATAATGCATGTCTAGTCAGATCCTGCCTTCCTGTTCAGAGCAGTTGACACTACTGAGGTTTCAAAAAAGAAGCATTTGTTCCTAAATGACAAATGAGCATTTCTCCTGAAGAAAACTGATCTCCTGCATGATAAGGTCTTGTACACTGCTTCCAGAAAAAGCCTCTGATCTTCTGCCATTGTCCTTCTGGAGGAGAAGAAAGAGGATCCTGGACATAATCTGTTCTCCTCTGGTGTACAGCTGCATGTTGTATCTGATTTAAATATCTAAATGTTTTGTGTCTAAACAGACATAGTGATTTGTGTCTCAAAAGATAAACTTTCAAAAAACATCGTATTTTTCCCTCCCTCTTCATTCTGTGTCTCTGCCTCTGCCTTGTGTTATCAGATGCTGCAATGAGTGACAGTAACTTGGAAACAAAAATTAATACAACAGATGTAACAGCGAGTCAGCATGTGCTTGTGTGTGCACTTCAGGAACTTGGAAGTCTCATTCATGGCTTAGGAACAACAGCAGCACCATTACTGCAAGACTCCAGTACAGGTACAAGCCCTGAATTATTTTGTGAACCAGAGTATAAATTAAATTTGTATTCATTTGTTCACTGTGATCTTCTTTGATTTCTTATGGCTATTCTTCTGGTGCTCAGTCTCCTTACCAGGATCCTCCATAGTTCATGTATTATTTTCTGTTTTCTTCCAATAAACTTTAAAAAAAGGGTAGGGGAGGAGGGAATGTTGACTGCCTTACATACTGTAGGAAAATTTCGGACACCGCCCAAAGAGTTCTGAATCTTTCCTAACCTGTTATAAGTATGTTAATTTTTTTAAAAAATCATCTTTATCAAATTTTACTCAATTAAGGATTGTGTTTAAGGTCCAACATTTCATAATGTTTACAATAGAACAGATTGAGCTGGGTACCTTCATTGTTCTCATTTAGCTGCATCTATGGCATGGATTTCTGCTTCTTTACAGAAGCTTACAGATATTTTCTATGCATGTTGGGGGATACCTGTGCAATATGTTAGGTTTTCTCGTAGTGTTACTTTTCATCCGGGATAAATTTTTCTAAAAAAAACTTTATTATTTAAATTTGTTACAATTACTTAAAAATAAAAAACAATAATATTTTTTCAGGAGAAGTATAGAAATTGGATCGTGTTATTGTGCCAGTCCTGTGTATACATTTTTTGCTTATTTGACAATCTGCTTGCCTCTTTCTTAAGTGTGTTTATGCATTTTCTTTTTCAGGTGTTCTGGAAGCAGTAATTGCCATCATTCTTCATCCCAGCACTTCAGTTAGACTGACAGCAGCTTGGTGTTTGCGCTGTATTGCAGTGGCACTGCCCTCTTATGTGTCCCTGCTGTTGGATCGTTGCATTGAGCGTCTCAGTGCATTGAAATCCTGCCCAGAAGCAGTAACTGGCTATGGCTTTGCTGTTGCTGCTTTGCTGGGTGCAGTAAAGCATTGTCCTTTAGGAATTCCACATGGAAAAGGGAAGGTATGGTCTGAATACTTTACATATAGGCTGTTCTTATGTTTTTTTGCAGTGGTATTTGCATGTTTTCTTTGTGACATGATCACAATACCCGGTGATATTAATGAAATACTTTGGTCCCTCAAGAAGAGGAGTTTGAAGCACATGATGACCCAAAAATGCATGTGTTTTTCTCACATGTATCCAGAGCAGAAATTCCTGTTTCCTGGGAATGACTCTCAAGTGTACAGGTTAATCAGTCTTACAGCAGTAACTGCAATTATGTATTATTTTGAAAATCTTTGCTCAAGTCCAACAGATACACACTTTAATTTTGTTTTACAGAATATAACAGAAATCGGCTTCTTGCATTAACTGAGTCCAAGATGCCAATCTCCTCACTAGTGCAGATAGAAGATGCTGTGCTCTGAAGTTTTAAGGATATGCAGCTGTAGAAATAAGACTGGGGGAAGGAGCTGTTTCCATCTTAATGGGAACTTTATCCGCTGAGTTACTCATGTTTGGAAAACTATGGCAGATCACAAATGTCAACAGTATCTGCTAATTTTTTGCATGATGTAGAAACTTACATTCTTTCTTCTGAAAATAACTGTTTCAGCATCAGTGGACATTAAGAACATTCTGGACATTGAGAGTCCTGACTGATGAACTTTTTCTTGTGATTGCTGAAAGATCATGCAGAGAGAACAAAATGAATGTAGTTTTCCCATTTATATAGATTAGAAGTGCCATTCAAGTACTGTGCACCTAAGCAGAGCTGAAGTTTCTGTTTAACGGAGAAACGTAATTCTTAACAAAGTTTTTTTTTTTTTTAGAGGAATGTAATAGGATGAAATAGGGCTAGGGAGGAGGTATGGGAGGGCACAAAAAAAAAATGGGAGGAACACTGTATTCTGTACTAAGCTGGCAGGGGGAAGAACAGAACAGTTGACAAAAGCCCTTTTCTGCTCTCTCCTAGGAACACTGCCAGATTCCAGACTAGCTCTTCTTCTGAGGAGACCAGTGTTAAAAAGAGCAGTTTTGAGAAGGAAATATCAAACATAGACAATAGTGATCGGTAGAGAAGGTAGAGGATTATCGTTTGAGGGGGCAGTTAGAGTTGCAGGTGGAACCTAAAGAAAAGAAAATAATTAGTGTGTTTACATATATTTAACATTCAGTCCTACTGCTTATAATTCAGTTTAAAAAAATCCTTTAAATATAAGGCATTCCTCCTACTACACAGAGAAAAATTACCAGATATCATTAAATTACATCCTTTCTAGCATGTATGCTTTACAGGTAGTTTTAAGTATACTAAGTTTTTAGTGATTTTTAATAGTATAATTTTTAAAAGGTACTGTTTTATTTTAGAATCAAATGTATTAATTCTATCAGGAATCTCTACAAATGCATTTCTTCTTTTACAAAACCGCCTGGTAGCATTATGGAATTGGGGAAACTAGTACTTTCAGATTGGAAAAAGACTTCAAATAAAGTTTTGGAAGTGTAAAAATATCGAACATTTACGAAACAAACTTCCATGTGCAACCTTTCATGACATTTTAAGTGTGAAAAAATTTATATAAGGATCTTTTCTATACTGAAACTTTTTAATGATACTTTTGATAATGATACTTGTTTCTTGGAATACTGACTTATGAGCAGTTTGTTTTGGAGACTGGACATAATGCAAGCTGTAAGATATTTTTTAGCATCTGTGGAACATAATTGAAGCAAACTACATGCAAAATGCTTATAGCGTTTGTAGCCATGCTGTGGTAATGGTGCATGGAGACAAGGGTGTTCCTCCATGGAAGTTGTAGGTACCTTTTGGTAACAATCGGAGTCACCTTGCATTCAGCACATAGCAGGCACGTGCAGTTATTGTGGAGCAGCTAAAATAAGATTAATTCTAACTATTTTAATTTGTCAGTCATACCATTTGTTGATTTGAGAAATGGACAGAGAGAATGATAGATTTTATTCTGAAACAAGGATAAAAAGATAATTAATTCTTCTGAGCTGTAATTCATAGATGTCATGCATACATTGTGACATACATAGAGTATCAGAACATTTCTATCCTTCCAATGCATGTTCCTGTGGAAATTATCAGTTGTCATTTTACTGCTGATTGAAGAGAGGGTACACAGCAGCAGAGTAACTTACCTAGTACTCCAGAGAACTGCTGAAGTTCCAGACGGGTACTGAAGTCAGGAATTGCAACTTCATGAACCTGAGTTTGCCATAGCATAAGAGGAAGATAGCATTCGTCCTTTGGGAGCAAGAGTATAGGATTAGGTATTATACCAAATAGTATTGAAAAAAAAAAATGGTAGCTACCAAAATGTGATGCTCTGTTTTTCTCTTTTACTTTGAAGGTAATCATGACAGTAGCAGAGGATTTGTTGTGTTCTGCTTCTCAGAACAGTCGCATTTCACTGCAGCGAATGCAGGCTGGATGGCTCTTGATAGCTGCTCTCATGGCATTAGGTAGTAGCTTTCTACAATTTTTTCTTAATCTACATTTAGGTGTTCAATGTTCTGTCTCTGGTTTTTAGTTTGAGTTTTTGTCTATTTTACTGCTGCAAAATAATTTTAAAAACCTCAAATGCTGGAATATTTAGAAAAACTTTCTGAGATAAAAATATTGTTTCAAATTTGCTATTAGTTCATTGGGAGCAAAAAAAAAAATAGTGATGGGAGTGGGACTGCCATTAAGTAAATGTAGATAATAAATTTCAAAGTGAATCTAACCAAATGTCTTGTGGTCATGAAGAGTTTTAAATATTCGTCACAGCAAAAAATGAGCTAATCATTTGTATTTCCCTCTTGTCAGGCATTTGAAATCTTAGCAGACTTTCTAAGATGTATTAATGGTCACATTATTGACTGTGATCAGTGAATTACTAATCAAGGATGTATTTTATTTGGTTTGGTCATATTTTTAATGTTTTCAGGTATGAGTTCTGCCCAACAACTCCTTTTTTTTCTTACGTTGTTATACTTAATTAACCTAAAACAAATGTTTGCTTTTCTGAACATCACTATTGGTCCTTACTTCTCTTTTATGAAGGTGATTCACGGGGTCTGTACTTTATAAACGGAGACTGTAGTTGGTTTGGTAACATACTAGTAAATGTGTCAATGGGTATTATTTATATATGAAAATTAAGTACTGAAACAGTAAATATTTGAGAAATTACATATGACAAGACTGGAAAAGTAGCATATGGTTTTGTTCACTCCTGTAAAGATTTTGTGAACACAGTAAAAAGAAGAAGGAAAGAAAATTTAGTTTTATTAATCCTTGCATTGGCCTGACAACTGCCAACATTTACAGGTCCTGCAGTTGTCCAACATCATCTGCCACGAATGCTGTTACTGTGGAAGTGCATCTTTCCATCATCTCCTAAAGACCTAGAAACAGAGAAGACACGAGGAGATGCATTTACCTGGCAAGTAACACTGGAAGGTCGTGCTGGTGCCCTCTGTGGTAAGCAGGATTTACTGTCTTTCTCTGCATATTTGTGATTGGGCTCTTAGTTAATTTTCCTTCTAAAAGAACAAGTTCGTTTCATACTGGTTTTTTTTCACTAGATGGTAAAGGTTATATTCACTCCCCAACATACATGCTTGTATATCAATATTTACATATAAATAAATGTTTCCTTTTTATGAAAAAAACCAAACAAAACCAAATAACAAACTAACAAAACAAACAAACAAAAACCCCCAAAAAACAAAACCAAACAAAAACCCAAGAGAGTTTTTCCTCTCCTTCTTCTAATCAGTTGATTTTCAAGCAGTAAATGGTAATCAGAGTGGTTGATTCTCTTATTTAGCAAACAAATCACAATAATGACTGAAGATCCAAAGTAGATTATGTTCTGTTGTTTATGGAGTCTGTTACATTTGGAAAATAGGTTCTGTTTCCTACCAGGTAGCTTACTATAAGCAAGATAGAATTGGTGAGTCATTCAAACATGTTTGTGAAAGTGGAAGGACTTGGGAAAAAATTATGAGTAGGTAGTTGCAGTTCTCAGCCAGGGAAGAACTATGAATGTGGCTGCTCTCTGGTAGGTTGCAATTTTTTATCATGAAATACTGTGAATTTGGGTTTCCGAGAAATTGCCCCAGTGATCTTCAAATACTTAACATGTTTCAGTCTTGTATTCTAGAGTACTAAAGGGTACTTGGCATTCTGGAAATATGAACCCTGGTATAGTAAGCACCCCTCTCTCTCACTATTAAGATACATCACAAAGTGCAGAGTTCAATAATTTCATTTTAGGAGTACCTAAACAATTAACCTTTAATTTTTTTTCTTTAGAAAATATGTATTTAATACAGTAGATTCTCTAGGTGCTTTTGGAAATTAAATTCCAGTTTAGTTTTCTGTAAATTATATACATATTAATTGGTTTCTAGAGTACAGTAATTGAACTAAATTTTAATAGAAAACTAGTGAAGTAAGTAGTAGGTCTCTTGATCATCCTCCTATTTTATTACTATTATGAAATTATCATGAAATTGAGTTAAGTGATGGAGTTACACACCATCACTTAACTCATAACAAAATGCAAAAAATAATTGCATTTGTGTATGCAATTAAAAGTCAGGATATGAATGTCCAAGTTGAGACACTAAAACAATGCATCTGACTTTATTTTTCCTACTTCTATATATTATTAGTGATGTAGTAATGAAATTACTTTGCTAATGTGATTTTTTTTTTCTTCAACATATCTCACACTAAGTAAATTGAAATACAATTCCTTTTCTAGCTATTAGAAGCTTTGTTTCCCACTGTGCTGGTCTTCTTACGGATGAAGTTGTTCAGAGACTTCTTCCTCCTCTCCCAAGTGCTGTTGATTTATTAACAGAGTAAGTGTGTGTATAAAACTGTTATTTGAAAAGCTAGAGTAATCTGTATTTGATTAGTGAACCTCCTAAAGAACTTCCTTTTCAAGGGACAAAAATCAGACTTTATGTGTTTGCAGACTCCAGTGTCATATGAAAAATCTAAGGAAGACTTTCTTGCAAGGGTTTTTTAAAGTTAGTTTTTCTGTACTGTTTTTTTTAGTTAAACATACACATTTTCATTTATATACCATTATTTTTTATTAAATAAGAAACAAAGTTCAAGTATATGCTTGGAAAAACATCTTTTAGACATGGATATTTTTAATTTCATATCTAAGCTGGAAAGGGTTTTATTAAACTTTTGCCTTTTGAATATAGAACAATTTAATGCATTTGGTTTCTAAGCTTTAACTTAGAGAAATATATCCACAGAAGTTTCTTGTCATAAATATAGGTACAATCAAAGGAAATAAAAAGCTTGTTTATTTCTCTAGTATTAAATGAAAATGATGCTTGGAAATGGACAACAGACATTCTGTCAGGACACGTGAAATAAATTGGTTTCCTTTTACTATTAATTATGCAAATCAAAATGTGCTTCTAATATGTATAGATTTAGAAAGTATTGGTACAAGTGTGGTACAAATGAAATGGGGTGTTATATAAAGCTTAAAAGTCCCTACTATCTCTGACATGCTTTTTATTTTAAGGCTTTCTTCAATACACAAATCATATGGAAATTCCTTAAAAACACCATCAACGGTTTACAGACAGAAACTTTATGAATTACTAGCAGTATTGCCCCCAAAGGCCTACGAAGGTACGTATTTCCAGTCAAGGAAGAATCCATCAAAAATACTATGGACTCATTTTTAAGTTTTTGTCCAACACATATTCAGCAAAAATTAGTTCCACCTTTTTCTAAAAAACAAATTTTATTCCCTCTATTTAAGTTTGATGAATTGTAGCAAAGTCACTGTTTTGAAAAGCTAGTGTTCATGATCTTTTTTCCCTTCTGATACCAATACAGACCTCTGTTACTAATAGACTCTTTTGCTCTATTTTTGGTTGAAATTTGAAGTTAGACAGTGTTTCAATTTCAAACGAGTTGGAAAATTTCTTTTCTTTGATGCCTGTTTTATTTTTCCATTGAACCCTAATTCCCAAAGGTGTAACGTCAGCTTTAACTAATTGCATATAAACCATTGAAAGAATTCAAATTAATTTATTTAACTAAGCATATATTACAGATATATTAATCTGATCCTGTGCAGACTGTGGATAAAATATTTGTATTTAAAGAACAATTTCAACAAAACCTGGGGATTGACTTACTTTTTGTACAAGAACGTAACAAGAAGAATCTAGGCCTCTGATCCATTATCTGTGCACTGTAGTTGGATGGGTCTAACTTTCAGCAAAAGCATTTAATATCTTTGTTGTCTTTAAATCATTTGCTGTTCAGCAGTTTATGGACTGCAGTAAGGAACCACAGTGTTTTTGTCAGCTGTAATGAGAAGTTACAGGGTATTCTTCAGGACAGAGACAATATGGAGCAACCATGCTCTAAATTAGCTGTGTCCTCTGTATCTTGGAGGGGATCCTTATTCAAATAGTCTGCTCCATCTAGTGGTAACTGCTAAGAGAATTAGGACAATTCCCTGACTTGTGCCTTAAGCTGTTGTCACATTAGAGGTCTGTATATAATGAAGTATAGCATATAATACTCATTTGTGACTGAAAATTACACCTCCACCCCTGAGAGCAAGTTATTCCTTTTGTTCTTGTATTACAGGAGTGACACGTTACAGAATACAAATATTTGGGTATGGCTGGGTTTGGCAGTTTATTGGTGTGTTTGGGATTTTTGCTGATGTTCTAACTTGATTGAAAATACACAGTATTTTACAGTGTGACCTGCAAAATGTACCTCTTGTGAGAGAGCAGCCTAGCTGAGGATGCTGCATCTAGTCCAAAAAATAAAGAAAAGGCCTGAAAAGTTTGTTATAAATAAGTGAGCACCCTGTTGAAATCTTGAAAATAGCCTTAGAATCAAAACAGGTGTAGTCTCAGAGGTGTCCACTTGTATAATACAGCATGAGAGTGTGTAAGCAATGGTAAGGCATGTATTGCCAGAACTTATTTTTATATATCTTAGCATATAGGCATGCATCATTTAAAAATGCAATGAAAAGTTTCTAAGGTAAAACTTGAAACAAATACCATTCTTTCCATATTGTTTCCAGTATGATAGCTTCATGCAGAAATTGTATGTCTTTGCAAATACTGGAAATTTTAAAAATAATTGTTTGGGGGAAACAATATCACTGTGGAACTCAGGATGGTTTTTTCAATGTCTAAATTTAGTCATTATAAATGGGAACAATGTTAGGAGTACTCTTGTGTTGCACAGCAGGGCTCATTTTACATGGTTCAGAGTGACACACTGATTGAGAAGCTTTCACCAGTTCGTGGTTTCATTTCTTTTGTACTTGTTTTCTTCAGTCCATGTAGTTAGCCAGATGATAGAAATCTGTAAGTTGTTTCTTTCTGAGAAAATTAATGATGGAAACATTTACCAGGAGTTGTAACTCAAGCTTTTAATATTTGTAAGTAATGTGCAAAACTGTTTTTCTTTAGTACAGGAGTACTAAAGAAACCAGGACAATGAGGAACAAAACAAAATAGCCAGGAAAATAAACAGTTGAAAACAGACTATTCATATACCCAAGCTTCTTTGTTAATGCATGCCTTTAGATTTCTGAGGCCTGAGATATTATGACTTGTTTAGGCTTTGCTGCTTACTTTCTGCTTCTTTGATGTTTCTTTTACTGCTTTCTGTCATCACTAAAATCATATCTGCTCAAACAGCAGAATTTTACAAAGTTTTACCATGAGCGTGCATGAATCATAACTGATTCTTTGCATTATTTCAGCAGTAACAGGTGTGAGAAATATTAGGTAAACTTGAACATCAGTGAAATACATTTAACATGTTTTAGTTGTCCTCTTCCATTGTGTATGAATGGATAAGACTTGTAATTTATCTGATCAAAAAAAGTATGAACTTGTTAAGCTGAGGAAAGCTGGTGCTCAAATGGCAAATCATATTTGTGATCATTTTCACCTGTCGTTAGTTTTGGGTTATAATGTGCTCATGTTTGCAAGGCCAAACATTTATTTCTGTGAATTAATATAAAAAGTTTTATATTGTCCAAATTGAAAATTTCACAAAAATAATTTCAGTAGCTTGAATTCCATTCATTAGATTTCTCGATGTTTTCTGTTGTCTGAAATTAATATATTTTGTCAGATAACTCATTAGGGTTCTTTTCTTCAGCATTTTATGCTTGTAATGTTCCACTGTTTAAACCATAAAATTGAATACAGGCATTCTCTTCTCTTTCTTAATAGGGTGAGATGAATAGCTAGAATGCTGAAACAGCATTCTGGCTTAAAATTTTGAACTGCTTTGCATAGGGGTAATATTGTTTGAAGTGCTGAGGATTGCCAACTGTCTGGGATTAAAGTAAACCTTAATTTGGGTAAAAAATGCTGGGGATCTCCATGAAATTTTATTTCAAAAGCTGGTATTTTTCATAGGAAGGGGATTTTTAAAAGACATTTTTGTCATGATGAGTAATAATGAAAGAACAGTTTCTAGTTGTTAACTATCATAGTTTTTTTAAAGGCTGAATTTCTATTCCTTTCACACATTATCTGTGCACCTTGCAATATATTTGATAGTGCAAACATTTTGCATTTAGATTTGAGTAAAGTATTTTGGAAAAATTACATACTTGTTTAATTAGTCAGGGAGGCAGGCAAGGCAGCAGATGCCTGCAGGATTTGCAGGCTGATAGGGCCAGGAGTTTGACAGGTAGGGGAGAGAAAGTCAACTTCTCAGCATAGATTCTGTTTCCAGCAAGGGTTAAGCAGCTGGTTGCAGCTGCCAGTTCTAACTATGCTAATAACTCTGCTTGTGCTCGGGAGGTGCTGAAAACTTTGTTGTCTCACTTTTTGGAACTTCCATGTATTGAAAAATTATAAGCAACTTTAGTGCAAACATATAATTTTGATCAGCTAACAACAAAACTGAATGCAAGGAATTGGATATGAGGTGTTAAGTGCCCGTCCCTCCCCCCTCCCCACTTAGTGCTGATAATTCCCAATTCATGAGGACTTGACTTTTCAATCTTAATGCTCTGGAGGTAAAGTCTTATGTAATATTTGTATAAAGACTGAGTACTTTCTTTAAGATCTGTTCTGCAGTGTTTTTCAACACAATTACAAACCATTCCTTTCTCATCACATGTGATTCAGCACTGGACATGTTCTCTCACTACAAAGACTATTTTAGTGACCTAATCAGTCTGACTCAAATGCGCAGTGTTGTTGTTTTTGTATTATGTACAACCTTGTCAGAAATATTATGTGCAAAAATATGTGGAAGTTTTAACTACCAGTGAAATTTATCATAGTGTAACCTACAATAAACTCCTTCTGCTTTGGTTTTTGCATGCAAACTCCTAAAATAGGGGACTGCATTCATCAGCTTTTGCTTATTTATCAAACCTATGGCTGTTTTAAATTATTTCTGCTTGCCAAGTTCAAGTATTCCTTTGTGATTATGTAATACATTCCACGGCATTAATTTTCAGGAAATAGAAGAAAATATGACTGTGGTCATAACTGCCATTTCCCCTCTACTTTATGAGTAATATAACCAATTTACTGGCTTATCAGTTGTGTAGCATTATGCCCTCTGTAAAGAAAAAAGTGTCTGTTTTTCAGCTTCTAGATTGCTGTGGGTGCTTAACTTGCTTATGTCAGGTACTGCTCTGTGGTTTCCCCTCTAACAGTCTTCTCTAATTAACTATTTGTAGACTAAAGAGAGATGTTACATGGATGTTACTATTTCAGTATAGATATATTTCTCCCAAAGTTGCTTGTGGCAAGTAACTAACCAATAGTTTTGAATATTTTTTTCTTTAATTTAAAGGAAACGTCAGTGCTGTTCTAAAAGAGTTGGTGACTGACTTGACTGTCACAGATAGCCAGATTGATGCCTCTGTATTCTTACTTCCATCCCTTTGTCATGAGAATGATCTCCTTTTACTTGGTCCCTTACTACAGGAGACTGACCACCGATTTATTGAAGAGCAGGTACTTTTTGTTGTCTTATAAAGGTATCCTTGTGTTTTCATACAGTTGTAGTTATTTAGGTCAGTGCTCATTTAGACTTGTTCAAAAAGATGGCTATCACTTTTTCCTTCTTACAGCTCCTTTTAGGTAACAGCATAGCTGGTGGCAGCCTGGAGTATGACCCTTACTCAATTTATGAGAAATTTGCGAAAGGGGATTCAGTACCTAAACCACTACCTCCTGCATTATCTGTTATCTGTGCAGCAACTCGACTTTTTGGAGTTATGTTTTCCCACATAACAGAATCTCAGAGGTAAAGTAGTAACTGTAACTAATGGGGAATTTAGGAAATGTTTTAAGATGAACACAGTGTTTGACACTGAAGATGTCAAACAGAAGAAATCAGTTCTGAAAAAATAATGAATTGCATAAGTGGAGTCTGTAAACCATCTGAATAGCATAATTCAGAGCACCGAATTTTCAGACTTTTCTTTTTAAAGTTACTGACAACAAAAAGGCACATCCAGCAAGAGGTTACTGTCATAGCAAATCTGTGGACCCAGAAAAATAAAGTTTTGTTTTGATAGCCACATCAAAATGGAAGCTATTTTGAGGACATTACACCATTTTTGCGGTGCTTAATACACAATACATTCTTTATAAAAAGTGTATGGGGAGAAACAAGAATGCATGTCTCAACACAGTTCTGTCAAGGTACAAGAATGCTTGAAAGAAGTCAAGAACTTCTCTTGGGTTTTTGTCTATATATTTTCTTACTACATACATGACATTTGGGTTTGTTTCACATTTATAAGCCCACTGATTGCTAAGGCATACAATTCCTGAAGATTTTTCACACAGTTGCTTCTTCTGTGTGCATCTGTGTAGTAATATTTTTGAATGCAGCTTTTAGAGCAGGTGAATTATTTTAAAATTAAATGGCTTTATATTTTAAAGCCTGCTATAGTTAGACCTCAGTCATTAAATCATGATCATTGTAGCTGGTGATGGTTTTATAGTTTCCCGTGTGGGATGAATGTTTAGTTTTGATGAGTCCTGAGTCTTGATGTCTTCACAACTTTGAGTGCTTGAAGTTTAGTGTAGGTTCCAGGCAGCTGTTTGTATATAAGAATACCTGCCAATAGAAATGCCAAATGATTTATTTGTTCTTCTGACCTGTCTTACTTCTTTCTTCTGTCTTCATTAACTGCTTTTATTGTGGATTTTTTTCTTTGGGTTTTTTTTGCCTCATTTGTCACCAACTTGTTGGTTGGTTTTCTTGACTTGTTTTTGAAGACCTGAATTATTTGCTGCAGATAAATGCATTTTCATTTTCTTTTTCCTTTGCCTACTCCTTTCTCAATTGTAAGTCAAAAGGCATTATTCCCATACATAGTTCCTTTTTCAATGTTACTTAGATATAAGTGATTATCTATAAATACACATAAGGAAACAAATGTAAAAATTTCATGTTCATATATGGAAGTTCATATTCTAATATGGAATACACAAATTTCTTTGTAGTAGATGGGGGTGCCAGTTAAAGGAAAATGCTCAAGAGTTAATTTATTCCATCTCTGGTTTTATATATAGATTTTGTTACAGGTTTTAAAATGAAATTTAAAAGCTTGATTTATTTCCTGAATTTTCAGTTATGTGGGTTTTTTTCTGATTTTTTTAAGGCTCCAGGTGTTAGAACAGTTGTTGAATTCCATAAAGCAAACAAAAGGATCTCGACAACAAATAGTGCAACTACATGTTGTGTCAGCCTTTTCTACTTCCTTAAAGGTAAATCTGCTCGCTCTCTCTCTCTCTCTCTCTCTTCCTCTCTTTTGTTTCCTTTCCTTTCTCTCTCTCTGTCACTAAACCATAGCATCTCTTGGTTCAAATAGATCTCTTGCTGTGATTTAAACCCAGCCACACAGCCACTCACTCACTCCCTCCACAGTGGGATGGGAGAAAGAATTGCAAGAATAAAAGTGAGAAAACTCCTGGGCTGAGATAAAGACAGTTTAATAGGAAAAGCAAAAGCCATGCTCACAAGCAAATATAAGCAGGGAATTAATTTCCTACTTCCCATCAGCAGGCAGGTGTTCAGCTGTTTCCGGGAGAGCAGGGCTCTATCATTCCTAACAGTCACTTGGGAAGACAAAAAGCCATCACTCCAAGCATTCCCTTGCCTCCTCCCAGCTTTATATGCTGAGCATGATTCCATGTTAAAGGAGGAGCTGCTGTCCGAGCATTCTCGCACTGTTCAAGGAATTGCACACAGACCACCCAAGAGCTTAACTGCTGGGACAGGAGCCCCTTTGCAGTGGGCAGCCCCAGTGAGCAGAGAGGTGTCCCCTTTGTCTCTTCATTGTCACATACACTCAGTCTCTGGTGTGCTTCCTCCTTCTTCCAGCTTGGCTCTGGATTTCCTATAGCAGATTTATAAAACCAAGTTAGTTAATAGAGTTGTACAGCAGCAGTTCAGCTCAAGCTGGGTGCCTCTGGAAAAGTCCTCAGAACAAAAATCCCTAGGCAATTATACCCTGATGATTTATGCACCTACCCTTCATATGCTCTTTACGTGCCTTGCACACATCTCTGCGTCCAGTGGTGATTTTTGGTAAGCTTAATACGTTATTGGTCTTCTTAATATGTTATTGGGTTCTTTCCCTCTGTGCAGGTAGGTGGTTCTTGAAGAATTGCAGCTTCTGCTGTCCTGATCTTCTGGTTTTCATTTCTGATGCATCTGCTCTTTGGCAGAGCACAGAAAACTAAGAAAGCCCTAGACTTAGGATAGCCATTACCTAGCAACAATTAAAACATTGGTGTGTTATCAATGTTCTTGTACTAAAGACAAAACACAGCATTATACCAGCTACTAGGAAAATTACCCACTCCATTCCAGATGAAAACATCTTTAGATACAAGTTCAGAGCTATAGGCCCAAGGCTTCATCTAAACCAAGCTGCTCATGGTGAGCCAGAAAAGCTGGGCAAACAACATCCTAAACCACTGAGTGTTTTACCTCTATGTAACTCATTCTACTTAAAACTTATTTATGTTAAACAATTATCTCTTGCCAGCCATGTGATATGGGAGCTCCCTCTGGTCTATTGGGGTCAACTATCCCAGCTGTGTTTCCTTCCAATTCCTTGTGCACCCCCTACTCCACTCACTTGGTGGGGTGGCACAAGAAGCAGAAAAGGCCTTAGCTCTGTGTAAGTACTGCTCAGCAATAACAAAACATCTCAATATTGTCAACCCTGTGTTCAGCACAAATCTAAAACATGGCACCATGCTAGCTACTGTGAAGAAAATTAACTGTACCCCAGTCCAAACCAGCATAGTATACAGAAATTTTTGTTTGGATTAACAGTCAAGGTCATCAGTCCTATTTTCTATGGTAATGTATTGTTATGTGATATCATAGCTTTCTTGAGTGCAAATGAATCACTGTTTAATTTTTCCACCTTTTTAATATTAGTTTTAGGGAAACCTGTTCTAGTCTAGTACTAGCATCCATGCTAGTGTCATTCAAATAAGAGAGAGCTGGACAAATTCTGTCTGTATCATTTCTGTCTATGTCACTGTCTTTTGTATTTCTTACTGTATAAATAAAAAAGTAAGAATTGGTAGAATAAAGTTATGTCATAATTATCTGTGATTTGTTTGTTTTCCCTGATGTTTGTTTTCCCTTTATTTATATTTTCCTCTGTTCATGTGCAGTTTTCATTCTTTTCTTCTTAGGCAAATGTTTAGGACTGGTTTTTTTTTGTTTTACTCTGTTCTCACAGGTGTTCTTCATGATATTATTTCCTGACTTTTATGCCAGTATGGTGGTTTATCTGGTTCTACTGCAATCTATCCAGTATTTCCTAAAACCATAAGTTTGATACTAGAATGTTGTGCTGTGATGTACAGTTATGTAGTGTTAGAGGTCTAACTGTCATAACAGCAAATGGAAAGAGAGGAATTCCTCAGACAGAGGGGAAGAAAATCAAAATCCAGGTCTTGTTTTTTTTTTTTTTTGCATGACTGACAGAAAAGCACACTCTGATTGCTGTCTAACTGTTTAATATATTTAATGTCTATTTTTAGCACTTGGCTAACTGCAAGGGAAGTTTAGGTTCAGATGAAGTTAGAAGATCTGCCCTGGTATTGGTAATGGGTGCCTTGGAAAGCAATAATCCACTTCTAAGATGTGCTGCTGCAGAGTGTTTGGCCAGGTTGGCACAGGTGGTTTCCGACAGTGCCTTCACCGCTGGATTAGCTCAAGTCAGTTTTGACAAGTAAGTTCACAGTAAGCATAAAAAGATACTGCTTGAGTTTATAAAAATGTTTGAGAAATCTACCTGATACCTATTATGATAATTTTTAAAAGCTGGTTTCTTTCATGAATTGGATGTCACTTCAGAAATTAACAGGAAAAAGCACTGCCTGAGTTCTGCATGTATTTCTTAGTGTAAGTAAGCATGTAGACTTTCAAATGAATTGGCTGCTGTTGTAGCAACGTCATTTATCTAAAATTTTTTTGGTGCTTTCTTCAGATAAAGACAATGTATGAACTGAGAATTTTGGGAATATAATAGTGTCTAATAATTTTTTTTGCTGATTATATACCAGAAATTTCATTTGTAGATGTGCTTATTACATAGTAAAAGTCTTGGTGATTAAACTAACAGCTTTCTTTCAATTAATAGGCTAAAATCTGCTAGGGATGTGGTATCAAGAACAGGTCATTCTTTGGCTCTGGGATGTCTGTATAGGTACCTAGGAGGAATAGGTTCTACTCAGCACCTGAATGCATGTGTTGGAATCCTTTATACTTTGTCTCAGGACAGTACTTCTCCTGATGTACAGGTACTTCTCACTTATACAAAAATGTTATGTTACAAAATAACTGAATTGGTTCTTTTTCTTTTAAGAATAACACTTCACAGCCTTGTAGGCATACCTCACAGGTAATTGCTGGAGCAGCAAAGGCAATTTAGAAGACAGCCCCTGCTCAAAATCCACCTTCAACAAGTTCAATAGCAAGAACTATGATGAGATGTGGGAGGTTCTTATTCAATGATCTGCAAGACTGATAAGGATCACTTCAGAAACAGTATCTGATGTTTTAGGGATTGATTCATTTCACATTCACCTGTATCTTGACTTTGACTAGATAGTACCTAGGGTTTTTTTGTTTATGAGAGGATTTTTTTGTTGTTGTTTGTGTCAGTTTTTGTCTCTTTTACAGTGTTTACCTCGTGGCATATTTTGTTGAAGGGTCATATAGTAAAAAGGGATTTGTAGCCTAAATGTTTTAGAACTTGGTGGATATACATACCTGAGTAAGACAAGAAATTTTGAAGACTAATTAATGTTATTTCTCTGTGGCTAAAACTGTTATCTATCAGAATAGCTTTAAAAGACATTTAGTGTATTTAATCTATTTGTCTAAATATCAGTTAAAGAATTTTAAAGCTTTTTCCACAGTATCTTTGCACAAAGAGGAACTGTGTTGACATGAAATAGATGTGGCTGTTGGTGCAAAGTAACTGTGACTACAAAAATAGGTTATTTCAGAAATTGTAATGTTTTTTCACAATTCTGTTTTTGCACAAGAACTGTAAGAAATGTTTAAAATAGTAGACTATAATAAAGGAATAATAATCACTGTTAGACTAATTCACTATTACATTTCAATTTTTTGTTTATTAACAATGACAAATTTTAAATGGTTGTTTCATTGCACAACATACAGTTCATTGTAAAATATTCAAAATGGCTTACTCAACATCAGATTCATAAAGTTTCTTTGTATAACCTCTCTATTTGTTCCTTTGGAATCTAGAAGTGTAACTACTATTACACTTCATCACTGAATTTCACTTTTAACTATCAAATTTTTAAAAGGTCTTATGTATATAATGCGTCTTATATAGAGATTACACTACTGCTTCTCTTATTTTACAGGCATGGGCATTACACTCTCTGTCACTGATAGTAGATCTGGCTGGGCCCTTGTATCATGTGCATGTGGAACCTACCTTATCTCTTGTTCTCATGTTGTTGTTGAGTGTGCCTCCGGCTTACACTGAAGTTCATCAAAGCCTTGGTCGCTGTCTGAATACACTTATTACCACTCTGGGCCCTGAGCTGCAAGGTATACATTGTACAAATGTGTCAACTTTGTTTTGCTGTGGCAACCAAATTGCTAAACACTGAATGTGTGCAATTGCAATTGTAACAAGTAGGCAGATGTAAGTTTTTTTGCATAGTTGTAAGACAGTATTTCATAGGCCATGGCTTTATGCAGTTAAGATGACATGACAGCTAGTTTTCCAAAAATAGTGTCTCTTGACATAATTTCCTTTGTTTGAACTGGTTCTCTGAGCCTTGCCTTGGGCTGAAATTTCTTGCATGAATTTTACATTTTACATTTCTTACATTATTACGTCTTATAATTTTAATGTGAGAACAGAAGGTCTTCATATTTCAAGAGTTAGGAACACATCTGTGTCTTAGTTATGATGCAGGCATTTAAAATTTGCATCTAAATCACCAGAGAGCAATGTGATCACTACTTACAGATATCAAAGTATAGCACAGATACAAGGATCATCCTTTAGGAGGATGAATGTTATGGCTGGCTTGAGAAAAAGACAGGTTATCATGTTTATTAAAAATAAACACGTGTTTTAAAAACGAACAAAAAGTAACCTTCTTTATTCTCAATATAGGCAGCAGTACAGCAGTGTCAGCCTTAAGAACTTCCTGCCTTTTGGGCTGTGCAGTGATGCAGGATAATCCTGACTGCCTTGTTCAAGCTCAAGCCATCTCTTGCCTTCAGCAGCTTCACATGTTTGCTCCTCGACATGTCAACTTGTCTAACCTTGTAAGCTGCCTCTGTGTGAGTATATATTTACTAGTTTATATCCATGTATTTTAAAATTTGTTCGTATTTTTCATAAACACTTTAAAAATGCAGAAGTTTCTTTAAGCAGAGAAAGCGATCATTGTGTAGGTGTGTGAGGTGTTTCGTGTTCTCCTACAGGCAAGTATTCTATATATCTTCAGTTTTTTTCCTCAGTTTCTGCTTTCCCTTTGCAAGATTAGCACATTCAATAGAAGTCTTGGCCTTCTGAGCTGCTTGCAAGTGCATTCTGCTGTTCTTATTAAGGCCAGTTCTCTGGCAGGATATACCATTCATTACAACTTTTTGCTGTATTTTTTTCCAGCTGGTTTATGTTGGCCAGTTTTTTCTCTCTGCTGCTTTTTGTGTCTTAGTTGAAGGATTGATTTTAAAAAAAATTGTGTGTACTAATTACTGGGAATTGTTTTGTTTCATTTAGTTTTTTCATTATGCCGGAAAATTGTAGATTTCTCTGTTTTATAATTTCTGTAGCATTGATGGGTCAGTGTACTGACATCTTGGCAGTCAGTATTAAAATTTCTAACATAATAGTCAAATCAGGTCTTTGGAAGAAGCAAACAAAACTTTCTCAGCCCTATTTGACAAGAGGTGGGGGGGTTTCTTTGTTGGGTGGGGTTTGTTTTGTTTTATTTTCACCCAGAATCTCTATGGCTTTGAACAGCTGCTGTTCTGAAGCACTTAGTTCTATTAAAAAAACAAAAACAACAACAACAAAAAAAACCCCACAGCACCAAAAAAAAAAAAAACCAAACCCAAGATCATTTTCTGGTAGCTATTAGCCTTGGTGGATTTGGAAGGGCTCACTGAAGGGGGTGGTTTTTGAGGGGTTTGTTTTGGGTTTTTTTTTATTAACATCTTGTCTCACTGTCAATCAGGGAGAACCAAAACCCACAGACAGTAAAGTGTGGGTGGATTTTGTTCTAATCTCATTTCAACACAGTTCTTATTCACATCTTCCATTGGGTAGCACTTGTGTATCAATACTAAATATATATTAATTTTGTTGAAGGTTTAGATTCCTTACGTTTTCTTTATTTAGTTTGACTAGAAACATGATTGTGGGAGCTAGGAAAAACTGAAGAAGGTTTTTCTGCCCCACACTGTGATACACATGGATATGCTAGTTACAAAAGAGCTGGAATTAATCTGAAGTGTTGTTTTCACATACACTAACAATTATTTTCTGTTTGTTGGGTAAAACATAGTTTTTCTTACATTGATAAAATCACAACAAACCATGTCTGTCAGTCTCTTGCTTGGAGGGTGTGGCAGCATTTGGGAGCATTTGTTAGTCCAGTCCAGTCTGCTTCTACCTCTCTAATATCAAATACCTACTAATAAAGAGGATGTCATGACAAAGTTGTCTTGTCTATATAGTATTACTGATTTTTATTGTTTTACAAGTTGTCTCAAAGTACTTCATACAGCAGTTTATGAACTTCATAATACTAAATTAGTCAATTAAGAAGCAGAGGTCATGGCTTGAGTGTGTGTGTTGATGTGTCTGGGTGTGTTCCCCTCTATCCCAGAAACGACTGTAGGCTTCCTGGGAGAGCACATGGGCGACCTGTTCTCATTCTCCTGAACTTGTACAACTCAGGCCAATGTTGCTGGCACTGACAGTTCAGTAACGTCAGTGTGTCTCTGAAGAGTGTCATAAACAAGGTTTTTTTGAGCGTGTGCTTTGCAAGTCTGTGAGAAGATAATTGCACGAGCAGAATTCTGCATTTGTAAAATTCAACATCCATCCGTGTAGTTTCCACCCACTAAATCACTCATTAGGGAAGCAGAATAAGTTATTTGATCTGAAATCTGCACTTCACTCTGCTGTTCACTTGCAAGGTGATCCTCAGCTGGTTATTCTTCATGAGCTTAAATGTCTGCAGTTTGGAGAACAAGGTGTGACGGTCCTCCTTTGCCTTGCATTTTGAAGTCTTAAGGGGAAGTAGCATGCAAAAGCTAGGCCCTAGGTCATGTGGATATTCACCATTGCGTTCTTTATTTAGCAAGAAAAACAGGAGAGGCAAAGAATCTGTGGTCACTTGAGTGGTCTTTTCCCCCTCCATCCATAGAAACATGAATTTTCACTCATAATCTTGAAAACGAATGTGCAAACACTTTTTTTTTACTTTTTTTTAGTAGCATTTGAGCCAACACCCCTCTCCACCCTCTTTCTCCAAGGATTCTGTTAAATGTCTGTGCCTTCAAACTTGTCTTTTTAAAATTCTCATTCTCCTGCCATTCCCCCCTACTTCTTCTTCATCTCTTCTTTTACCTCCCTCTGCTCTCTCACAACTCTCCCTCTCTGTCCTCTCCTCCCTCTTAATTTCTTTTTTTCATCATTAGGCATACTAACATAATTTCTTGTGCAGGCAGCTGCAAGCTGCCTCCTCCACCTGTCTTCCCAGCCCCTACAGCATGAGATGGTTCAGGTCGTCAGTGTATTTAAATAGTTCAGGTTGTAACTGTGCTAGTCCTAGTAAAACATGACTTAGGCAATAGACACACTGCTTCAATGTCTCGTGTTTTGTGGGGTTGTTTTGTTTTTATGCTTGTGTACATGTGCTGGTCATTATCTAGCTTCCCTTCTTCAGCTTCTGAGAGTGTTCCCTGTTTGTCAGTTGGATCTTTCATGGGGCTTCTAACAATAATGCATACTTGTCCTGCTATTTGAATTCTTGGGTCCGGCAGAATACAAATCGTTTGCTTTCAATCATGTCTAAATTTAGCTGTAAAACTACCTTAGGTGAGAACAGAATTCTAAGGAGCTTATCTGTGTAAGCTTATGGTGTAGTATTCCTCAACACAGTGAATGCCAGTTTTCAGCTCTAAGATATTAACAGTAAGATCAATATTGAAACACAATAAGTATACAATGTTAATAACTGCTGTGCTGTTGTCTTCCTACTGTTTAAGTATTAGTTTTAGGGGCAGTTGGATTGGAGTTTAAGCGTGTTCAACATGAAAAATAAGAGAAATGAGCTGAGCATATTAGGCTTTTGGTATGTTTGAGATTAAGATTCTGAATTTTATTATATGCTGAACTTATATGTTACAGTCTCCATGTGTGGTTGATATCACTGTGATATCTATTTTGGTTTTGTCATGACTGGTTGTCGTTTGTTTTTGTGCAGGAAATCTTGTTGGATAATTCTGTGTTGGTAGGTCCCTGTGCCTTGTTAATCCTAAACTTTTGCAGTTTGCAGTGGTGTTTTTGTTTCATCTTTTATCTTTCTTTTTAACCATTTTAATGTAATTTCTTTTAGCATGTCAAGTGATATTTTATTGTCATCCTAACCAGAGCCTTTCTAACTTTCTGCAGATGGCAGGAATACATTTAATTTATGTGCTTAGTGAGGGATAATTTTGTTTTAATGTGTTAAGTACAGAAAGGGAACTGTTTGTACATTTAAGTTTTAATGTGATGCTTGCATTTTGTGTCTGTCATTTAGTCCTGTCCCCTGCTTAGAATGTGGGAGAATGAGAAAGATGAAAAATGTGCATCTTGCATTATTTCGGTAGCCTCAATTGGGCCCTCTTGTTTTTTCCCTATTAAAAATGAGCACGGAATTTATGCATGTCCAACTTCAAGTAGAATGTGTAGCCTGCTTGCATAAATGTTGCATTAAAAGTCTCACTTGTTTCTGAAGTTGCAGCTAAAGTACCTTGCAGACATACTTATTGAGTCAGGTTCTTTTCCTTGGAGAAGAATTATGCAGAGTATATCTTTTTGTGTATAAGTATGTAATTCTCAGTACTGTAGATTCATGTGCATGCATAGAAATTCCGAAGACAAAGCTTAGTTTTGTTCATCTAACAAAGCTAAAATTCTGTATTGCTTATTCTTTTTGTCCTTAAGTTACTTTCTTTAAGCCTATGATAACTAATATATATTAGTCATTTTGACTAACATATATTGGCCTGTTGCTAACAAATGAAGAGCGGAGACTAACACAAGGTTTTCCTGCAGCAGACACTCAGCAGACACTCAGCTCATTTTAAGAATGGTAACATCTAAGGGTACACAACTACTTAGTTGCAGAGAACATTTTTTTTTTTTATGATAACCTGAACTTAATTTAGAAGAAGATGCATAAATATTGGTGTAGCCGTCTTGCCTGACCACACAGCTGGTTTATTGTATCTTTAGGATTCCCTTCAGGATTGTCTTAAAATTGAAAGAAGCAAATAAAAACCAGAAATCACTCTAACAAAAAACCCTTGAGGCTATGTCTTGGGGTTTTTAAGTGTTTTTCCTTGTTCCATTAATAGTGAATCTATGATCATGTATTTTCCAGTAAAATAACCCGCACACTGGCCTGTTGGTGTTAAAATATGATGGTGCTATGAACTTTTTTGCTAGAGACTGCTCTGTTTCTGTAAAAGCTCAGCTGTCCCATCTCAGTGTTATGCATTCATCAGTAACTCTCACCCTTTCGCTCAACTTCTCTAAAACATAATTTATGGTAAGCTAAGTATATATATTTTTTTCAATTAAACTTCAGCAGTGTTCTCTTTGCCCTTTCTTATAAATTTCCTTTCATGCATGGACTTCTGTTTTACTAAAGCCTGATTGACTCTCTCACCCTTGGTTTCACTGACATTTCTCTAGTTACGTCTGATGATGGCTTGTACTGAGTTTTCAAGCTCATTGAATGCATATACCCAGTAGTCAAAGAGTTAGTTGTTCATTGAGCCCACGATTCACCTGGCATTGAAGTTAATGACAGGCTTTGTACAGTATTGGTTGAGAAGTGGATTCAGCCCCAACCAATATTGTAAGTTGCCTTTGGAGAGAAAATGCTAAAAGTACTGATATGTTTTGTGAAATTGGTTACAGGACTTGCAAAACATTTCATTTGGGGGTTTAAGAAAAAAAGGTGAGCAAAAGGAGCATCAATTCCATGTTTACTGACTTAACAGATTTGCCATAGCTACAAGTGTCCAGAAAGTACCAACCTTACTGAGGTATTGCCACAGAGGTTTTTTAGCCATCTTACTGTATCTTCTTGCATGTTTCAGATGAATCTCTGTAGCTCATACTTGTTACTGCGACGTGCAGTGGTAGCTTGCTTACGTCAGATTGTGCAAAGAGAAGCTGCTGAAGTATCAGAATATGCTGTTGCACTAGTGAAAGAGAGCAAAGAAGATTTTACTCCAGGTAATGTATTGAGGTTTTGCCATCAAAGAGCTTGACATATTGACAGTGAATTTTAAACACACTTTGCTATGGGTATGAAATGTTTTCTACCTCAGTTGTCTATATAGTACCAATTTAGGATAAAATGAAGAAAATGAGGAAATGCAAGGGGGGTTCCAGGGAAATCTAAGCCTATCTAGCTAGTAGCTCTTGTATTAACTTTTTGCTGAAAGGCCTTATCACTAGTGATCAGTAGTTCATCCTCATGTACCTTTCTGTGAGTGAGTGGTGTTAAAAATTTATTTCACTTCATCTTTCAATTCAAGCTCATTTGGAAGTTTTCAGAAAAGATAGACTAAAGACATTTTTTAAAACTGCTGATATTTAAAATTGATGATATTGGTCAAATAAAAATTGGTCATAATAATTTAACAAATTATTTCCATGTGTTTGGTTTTGTGCTTTTTTGGAGAATAGTTTAAATTTCCATTTCAGGTTAAAACACTATTTTAGAATTACCTTATGAAGCAAGATAAATAATTGTTTTCAGGAACTAGATGCTGTGGTGATGGTAATGCTATGAAAATCAGAGTAGAATTCTTACTTTTTGCTGGGGTAACTTTCTTCCTGTTGCTACTATGTTTCTGTAAAAGCTCAACATTTGGTTTGTATTCATAAGTTGCTGTAGTGTTAAAGGGAGAAATATAATGGTTTCAAATATTTCAGAGCTAGTTAGTACTTGTTCACAAGATACCTCGTGTGCAACCTTCAGTGAGGTTTCTGTTGTTGTTACTGCAGTTTTGTAATGTACAGTACTCAGCTCAAAGATTTTGTTCTTAGCAGATGTGAACATCAGAGAAATAGGCCTGGAGGGGGCATTGCTGGGCTTGCTGGACAAAGAATTGGATCCAAGATTGTGCCAAGATATCAAAGAGACTCTGACTCATATGCTTACTTCAATGGCAGTTGAGAAGCTCTCTTTTTGGCTGAAGCTTTGTAAGGATGTTCTTGCTGCCTCTGCTGGTAAGTCTTAATACACTGTGGTTGAGAACACAATCAAAATAAGGCCTGCAGCAGTCACTATGTCACTGAGGGAAAGTGTTCAAGTTTCTTGAATGTTTGCCATTTATGAAGTATATAATCGCCATTCATATTGAAAGATTGGATCCTTTAAATTAGTTCCTTCAGAGGAATATGCCTTCCCCTCTTCTGATTGCTGTTTCCCCATTGAACAAGTTCTTGTAAGCATCTTAGGATGTGTTGCCTGTTCATATTCTTCCTGATTTATACTCCTAATGTTAATTCGTTTCCATATCAGGAATGGAAATACAGAATAGGTTTGAGCTTGTGAGTCCTGTGCAATTACCTGGAAGAAAAGCATTCTGACCAATTCTTCTGTTAGTAATAGAACTGATGCAGGCCTGTTACATCATTATGGAACTCTGGAGCACACAAAATCAATTACTGTGCTGAATATTGGTGGGGGTGAAGGAAATTCTTTTACCTGCAGTGCAGGAGGAAAACTTCTTGCATTTAGACATTTTGATTTGGAACAGTACTAGCTTCTAATGCATCATACTTATTTTAGAAGGGTTTTTTTCTTTTGCTGGTTTCACTGCAGTTCTTAATTTACTTTCATGGTATTGATCTTGTCTTCCAGCGAGTAATATCAACCAAATGTTGACAGTTTCATTAAATTTGAATTCCAACATTTACTTTAAGATACCAAGATTGAAGGCAGTCACCATGAATTTGAGGCTACAGATGGAATTCAAAGAGATTTCTTTCTGTAGGTTTCAGTTACAGTAAGAAAGAATATTATGTTTGGTTTTTTCCCCTCTGTGTCCTAAATACAGATTTCAATACAGTAGCATCAATAGACACCACTCAAGAAGAGGAAACTGCCAAAGGGGATGATGTATCTGTATTAACGTCTGACAGTGATGACGGGTTCCATCCTTTCCGAAATCCACGATGGTCCACCAGAGTTTTTGCTGCAGAGTGTGTTTGTAAAATTATAAGCCAGTGTGAAAATGCAGGCAGTGCACATTTTGATGTAACTTTGGCTCAGGAAAGAAAACAACGTGATTCAAGAGGTATGTGTTAAGCACTGGAAGAACTTCATAGAATGCAAAGTATGATTAAAAAAGTATTAGCTCTTTGCATCTTAATGAAATTCATCATAAATTTGTTGTTTGTAATCAATGAAGCCTCTAATTACTCTGATTGGAAGCCTGTATTCTTTAAGCTGTAGAGAAATTTTTATTTGCATAAAGGATGGAATCTTACTTACTAAACTATAATCAGTTTCCTGGTTATAGTACCATGGCATATGCGTAGGAGGACGGTGTTTCTGTGTAAGCACTGGCAGTCACAAGTGATAGCTGGCACCAGCCTACAACATCACAGTTTGGTGTCTGGGAGTATGACTTCAAAAAACGCCACTTCTTTCTGACCATAATTTGCATAATCGCCGGTGCCATTTTTCAGTACCTCTCTGTGTTGATCTGGAGGTGTTTTCCTCAACACTCTTTTAGAAAATCTGTCTCATACATAAAGATATTTATACTTTCTTCTAAGTGCTGTTTTTTTTTTTTTTTCTACATTTAAATCGAAAGCAGACTAGATTAGCTAATATAAGGTAGCCAAGTAAAACTGATGTATGTATAAGCTGCCTGAAATGAATCCTTGATACGTATTAAGGTAAAATGTAAAATACACATTTTGAAAACGTTTAAAACGGGCCTATAGAACACATTATGTCTGAATTTAAATTTAACGGAACTATTTTCTTTTTTTAATTTCTGTTTTCAGATGACTTTTTGGTATTGCATTTGGCTGACTTGGTCCGCATGGCTTTTATGGCTGCCACAGATCACAGTGACCAACTTCGTCTTTCTGGGCTTCAGATGTTGCAAATCATTGTTCGGAAGTTTGCAGCTGTTCCAGAACCGGAGTTTCCAGGTCATGTAATCCTGGAGCAATATCAAGCCAATGTAAGCACCATTGATAATAACTTAGAAAAGTTTAGAGTTACAGTCAATTCTAAAAAAAATTTGCAGTGGGTTTACAGAGCTGGGTTTCTGGTTTTTTGTTACTGAAGTATTGTTAATTTGTTCAGACTTAAGTTCCTTAGAAATCATCTTTTCAGTTGGCATATAAGTTTTTAGCCCCAAAGTTTTTTAAGTTTCAGCATTTTACCCTCTTGAATACAACAAAACCAAAATAGATCATTGGTTTCAACAAAACCAAAATAGAGCATTGGTTTCAGAGTGTGAAAGTATTGCAAAAAGTATTAGGAATAACTACAATTTTAAGCTCTGCTTAGAAATAAGTAGCCTTTGCACAGCAGCCATCACATTTGGAGATCTTGACTGATAAACAAGCTAGAGAAGTGTGGATTGTATTCATATGGTCCATTACAGTTAAGTCTTGGTTTAGATTTAGAGAAAAGATGTCCTGGTCATTTCTCATTCCAGACCACACTTGTGTTAAATATGACAGACAGCTGTGTTAAGCCTCATATAGTTTCGATTTCTAGCAGGCACTGAATAGATCAGATCACCTTCTCTCATACAATTGGAGCGACACTGAAGACATCCTGACCTACTTTGATCTTACTTTTGCCATTGTAATTCTATATTTTTGGCACTCCTTTGTGGGAAGGAAGTGCCTTGGTCTAATCTGAAGCTATGAAGGGAAAAAATAAACCATCTGTCCTTGCTGTCCATAACCATCAAGCAGGTCACAAGTAAAGCTAATAATTTTCCTTTTAATCTTCAGTACCCTTAGAGTGTTTCTGCTAATACTGTGCACAGATCTCATCAGCTGTTTCATTTAAGTTTCAGAGATGTGAAACTGTTAAAAATCAAGTCTACATTGTCTGATTTTTTTTCCTTAAAAGTATCATAATAATTCAAAAAAGATGAATATAAATTTTCTGGACTTAAGTAATGACTTCCTAAAATCTTGTTCAGAAGTTCCATAAATGAAGTCTCAGCTTTAGAGGGTGTTAAGAAATTGTCATTAATTGCCATTAAAAACAAATCCTTTTCACTTATTTCACAAACATTTATTGTAGTACTTGCTCTTTGGGGTGAAAATGTAGTACATCAAACTTAAATGTGAGTTTTTAAATACGTGCTAAAGCAGCCAGGGAATCTTTTATTAGTGAAATGTTTTCAACAGTGCGAGTAGGTAAAACCTCTGCAGCCCAAGTAACTCTGTGTTTCTGTAGTCTTTTTTAGGTAAATGGGGTTTGTGCACTCCCCTTTTTTCACTTTCCAAAGTTGACCAGCTTCAGTTGACTGTTTTCTTATCGGTGTTCTTTCTGAGTAAGGAAATGTCACTCACTAGGTGCCTTGCAAGTGTTTCATGGTTCAGAACATTGTTTTTTCTTTTGTGGGCTCCTCATCAAGTCAAGCACTCAGGAAGGAAGACATTACCTTTTCTGTTTTAGACTGTGCAAAAAATAGAGTCAACCCTGAAGACCCCTCTCAAAGAGAACGATGTCTTCAGTGTAAGCAAAACAATAAAAGTATGACTGAAACTGTTTCGCTGCTCATTAATCTCACTGAATCAGTCTGTGAAAAAATGACAAAGGAACTATGCTTTGTAAAGGAAAACTGGAACAAAGTCTGATTACGAAAAGTAAGTCTTTAGTCAATTGTTCACTATGTATTAAATGTTGTATAACTTCTCTTTAGGTTGGAGCAGCACTTAGGCCTGCCTTTGCTCCCGAAACTCCTCCTGATGTCACAGCAAAAGCATGTCAGGCAAGTGTTGAAAGTCAGAAGTCTCTTAGGTAATAGACCCTCTGAAATATTTTTTTGCTTGATATGCAGCACAAGAAAAAGGAAATAAAAATCCTCTAACTATAAATCCTCCATTCACAAAAAATAATGTCATCTATGTTACCTCTATATTATGACAACTCAAAGAATTTTGTCACTTTAAAGTCTTTTGAGAAACATTGTTGCAGTTGATATTTTGGCCATTATTTGTGATACCCCATTAATGTTTTGGTTTTCACTGCTTAAGTATACTAAACTGGGATGTCATTTAACATTTGTTATTTTCTGAGAGTAACTGTATCTTGGTAGAAATTAAATCTGGCTTTCGTAATTTTACAGATGGAAAAAAGTGGTGTTTTTTTCTTGTTCCTCATTGTTTCTGTTTCACAACACTAGGTATGCAGTGCCTGGATAGCAAGTGGTGTAGTAAGTGATCTTAATGACCTTCGAAGGGTTCACCAGTTGCTTGTGTCCTCTTTGCTCAAAGTGCAGGCTGGAAAAGAAGCACAAAATCAACAATATAATGAAAGCACCTCAACTATGGAAGTACTAGCTGTCCTTAAGGCTTGGGCAGAGGTTAGTATAGCAGCTCTGTAATGTTAATCTTATATCAGGTAGGTGAGCTAGAACTTTTCAGAGAGAATTTTCAGAAATTTCTAATATTCTTCTTTAAATTGAAGGTGCTGACCCTCTGCTTTGCTTTGCTACCTCTGAAAGTACATGAATTTTGTAAACTTGACAAAAGTACTGCTAATTAAACTGGTTTATTATACTATACATTAGGAATAATGTATCATACTTAAAAATATGAATTCCTTAATATATTTGAGTAGTTCAATGTTGATTTGAAATTTGTTATGTTACAAATGGTTATGGTGATGTTCCACTCAATGTGCTATTTTAAATAGGTGTCATTTTTCTCATTGCCTATTTTATATCTTAGAAATAGATCTTTTACATTAATATTGTCAGTTCAGTACTGCTTTAGTTAAATTAAAAACACCTCATGTGAATACTTGTTTTAATATGTGTAAATGCAAGGTTAAATATTTAAAAGTCAAAAATGTGAACCGTGTACACCACCTCCAAAAGATGTGTATTAGACTGTACTGATAGTGGCCTTGGATAATGATGGTTGGTAACCAGCTAAAGATGAACGTGTTATGAAGGTGGATGATATTTCTGTGTGTAACCAGGAAGGTACTTTGGAGGAGAAAGTAGGCAATAGATAGTTTTTATGTAAACATTTGTAGAAAGATATATCAATGTTTCAAATGCATATTTGAGAACAGATACTGACAAAATAGCAAAGTTCTTGGAGATAAGCGGGTGCGAACAAAAGTCTTGAAAACATGCTTACATTGAGAGATTTAAATAGATTGGTCTATTTAATCTGTTCAGGAAAAGATGAAGTACTGTGATCAATTTAAAATCATTACACGAAGAAAAGGTTTTTAATAGCATCTAACAACCTTTCACTGATCAGAAGCCAGGACAAAATTCAGACCAAATGTGAGGCTCAACTTTCAGAAGTGAAGATTGTTCCAGCCTATCATTAAGATCACTAGAATTCTTCAAAGGCAACTCTGTAGAGCTTCCTATAAGCTTTTGTGACCTGTAATTTACAAATATTTCTCTTAAGCCCTAGGCAGTTCCTTCTCCCTTAGAATCTTACCTATTTCTTGTTGACAGAAATTGAAGGAATTCCCCCATCCTGTTGCTGCAGGGAGGTGTGAGACAAGGGCTTGGTGTGTGTTTAGTTGCGGGTCTGAGACAACCCACTGCAACTAGCAAACATGAAAAAGATGCAGAAATCATAATTGCAGAAGACTAATATTCAACAAAGTTGACTTGAGATTCACTGAATCTAAATGTGTCCTTTATAGTTGAGAAGAGCTTCCCTCCAGGGGCATTTTGGAGAGACTACAGAGAGCTGATTGTCTGAAACATTGTCAATTCTATCTTTTTGATAACCAGAGAGGTATCTAGGGAAATTAACACTGAAATTTACCTATAGATGGTAACACCCAAAGTTTGCAAAGTATGCAAGATTATACTCCTCATTCTTTCCTGCTAACAGGAAGTAACACATAATTTTGAGAAGTCAGTTTCAAGTGCAGTATAGCATTTCAGTTAAAAAAAGATATAGGAATGAGTTAACTGTCGTTTCCTAATCATTATTCGGAATTATAGGTATATTATTTGATAGTTCTTCAGTCTTGTAGCTATAAGAGGGTTTGATGGTTGGAAGCAGAAACTGGACAAATAATATATTAATTTTCAAGGGCAAGGTACTTAATTGCAGATGGGAATTTTAGTAGTTTCCCCCTTTTTGGGGATTCTTGCATCATAATTACCTGGGGAAAGGATTCAGAACATTTAGAGAATAAATGTTTGTTCACCCATGCTTACTGGACTTGAAGCAGAAATGAATTCTAGGAAATCTCATGCCTGTTCAACAGGCAGTCATGCTAGTGATCAGGGTAGTTTTCCAAGCGCTAATGTTTGTAACTCTCTATCCAAATATATCACCAGGTTTACATAGTTGCAGTTGAAAAGCAGAAAACCCAAAGTGATACACACAAGCACTGTTTAAAAATTGCAAACTCCTCGGAAGAAAGCTACAGAGATGTAATGTTTTCTGCCAGTGGTCTTCTGGACTTGGTACAGGCGGATCTTGGAACACTGAGCAAGCTCTGGCTTGCTGCACTTCAGGATTTTGCTCTCTTAACTTTGCCTCCAGAGTACGCATCACAACTACCTGCTGAAGGTAAAAAGGCAAATGAGTTGTGTTTTCATTTGTATAGAGAATAAGCCTACTTATGGACCTGTTTAAAGATCAGGACTGCTTTTGAGAACAGAGGTTTCATGGATGTGAACATGGTTTGGTATTCTTATTCATTGGCTCACTTTATGGTTGAAAGAAGAAATAGGTAATCTATTTCATTCTGTCCAAATAAATCTAAATGAAATGCCCTCATTGGCTTGAATTTTAATACCAAACATTAAAAAAATGTACTACATAGAACACAATCCTGTTTTAAGAATGAGAAAATACAGTAGTTGAAAACAAATTACACCCTTTAAACTAATTTCTTTTCTTGTAGGTGGTACGTTTTATACAGCAGAGACAATTGAAAATGCCAGACCTCATTACTACAACTCCTGGGCACTAATACTTTATGCTACAGCTTTATGGCTCACTAGCACAGGTTTCATTGTTGTTGATCCAGATGAAGGAGTTACAAATCTCTCCAGACCTGTTACCCCAACTACCATGTGTCAAGATTCTTCTACCAGGCCCTTGGTGAAATCTCCTGAGGATGTGAATACTGACAGATTTCATCTTATCTTGGGTTAGTGAGTGAGTGCATAGTCTGTCTAGATGCTGTGACACAAAATATAGATAAAACTGTTAGCAAATAAATTTTTAATTATTCAAATTTAAGTGCATCACTCAATATCGCATCTTTTGGAAAAACATACAGTCAGAAGAATTTTAAGTCCTAATGAGAAAATTGTAAGGCATTTTCCCAAATGTGGTACAAAAACCACTGTGAGCTAAACAAGCCCTAAACAAATGCTTATTGCTCTGCTCATAATTCAAGAGTGGATTTTACAGTGTTTGTACAAGTACAGTTACAGAGTATATGGATTAATTTCACTGAAGTGCAGTTTTACACCACACAATAATTTATAGGTTGGAAAGGACTTGTGGAGATCATTTTGTCCACTTCCTGCTCAAGCAGGGTCATATAAAGCCAGCTGCCCAGGGCCATGTCCAGACAGCTTTTGAGTATCTGTGTGGATGGAGACTCAACCTCTCTGGGCAACCTGTGCCAGTGCTCAGTCACCCCCACAGTAAAGAAGTGTTTCCTTACATTCATATAAAGCTCTGTTAAACCTCCACTACTGCAGAAGCTAATCAGGTAGTTGAATTCAGTCCCAGTTCTCTAAGTTTATGCAGTTAGGCATTTCTGGCCTCTGTTTCATATCTTTCTTTTGTAATCTCTTTTTGGAATGCTTTTGTATGACTTTGTTGCATGTCTTCTTTTCAAACCCAGTCTTTGTCTGCAGAGAGCCAGCTCCCTTTTGAACTCCCTTGCTCTCTCAGTTAGAACTGGGACTTCTGATACAAAAGCTGCTCATTTACCCTGCTTCCTCTACTGCTTAAAGCATCAAATTTCATGTACTTGACCATGGGCATCTGGCTTGTTTATTCTGCTTTTGAATAAAATAGCATTTTAATTTTCATTCCCTACAGAGAAACTGAAAGAATTTAAAACTGCTTTTCTGTTGCACAGCTGTTGTTTGGTGGACATTGATTGGTTTCCCAGCATTTTGGCATTACAGCAGTACAACTGGGATGAGAATATGGATTGCAGTTTATATGAAGGTTATTTCCAATATTTTGAGGAATCCTGAAAACTGAGAAAAAAGATAGCTCTTATCTGCTCTAGGATTTACAAGCTTGGGCTTCATATAATTTGCTTACTGCTGGTTATCTAGTTGTGTTAGTTGGCATTTCTAGCATTTTTTTAATGGAAGATAAAGCCTCAGCCTTAGAGTTTGTGAACTACTATTACTTTCAGCATTTCCTTCTGTTACGTAAATCAGAATGATTAGGCAAATATTCTGCTATTATACTCGTTATGAATTGTCCTGTCTGCTCATTAGACCTTGTGTTTTATTCAGAAATTGCTGGGGTATTATTCATGTTAGTAGCCAATTATAATTGGGTCTTACACTGTCTAGAAGGTGAAGTTCCTTGTATTGTTCTGATCAAAAATAGAGGTTTTGCTTCAGGGTGTTAGCAATAGGAGATGAATTCACTTAAAATACTACTTCTGTGGTTGCTCAACCTTCTGTGAGGTTACTTAGTAGTGGAAAAAAATACTTCTTAAAATTTCTAGTCCACATGGGATTTCTTTTCTATTGCTTACAGGAATTAGTGTGGAGTTCCTGTGCTCTCCTCGATCAGATGCAGCAATGGAGAACATTATTGCCTGCTTACATGCCCTGCAGGCACTTTTCGATGTTCCATGGCCAAGGTCTAAAATAGGTGGTGATCAGGTAATGCATAATGACCAAATGCCCCCAGAGTTAAGGCATAGTTTTAGTCTGAACAATACCTCTGCAATCTCTTGTATTTCCAGGAATCTTCAACCTATTAGTAGGTAAATTCTATGCTTTACCCAAATCCAAAGCTGTAGAGGGAGGAAATGAACACAACATGGAACCTGTAAGGTGAGGGGCAGAGAATTTGAGGACATTTCGTCAGGAAGGAGTAATTAAATAGTAGGATGAGAGCCAGGTAAAGACAAAATTCTGGAAAAGAGAGTTCTCTTACTCTGTCTCTGTCAAGGCATAGTTGAATTACTTCTGTGATAGTAAAAAAAAAAAGGCTAAACTGAAAAAAAAAAAAAACAAAACCACCACACCACAACAATGATCCTAAAAAGAAGTAGTAATCTGAAATTTCTTTTTTTTTTTCTTTAAATTAAGGTTTATATCATCCCATGTGCCATGCAATTGTCTAACCCAGTGAAAGTGATGAAGCCTGAGGACATCGCTAAGATCTGCTGATTGTTGAGGCTCTGTCCAAGGAAATGCATATAGTGTAGGAGGGGTACAATGTAGTGTCCACACCTTCAAGAGTTAAGAAGTCAGAAGATAAAGATGACTTTGGCTTTTTTAATAACTGTGATAACTGTTTTATTGGGAGAATTGATAGGAACTGCTGTTACTGGGAGCTGGATGGTGAAGAAAATGTCAACTCCTATGATTGTATCAATTACACTGTGTTCCTTAGTGAGATCAATCAGAGTAATACTTTAACAAGTATTAACAAGTTCCTAAAACTCTTGCATTAAAATTAAAATTAAAGTATATTAGATGTTTTTCTCACTGTAGGAGTTGGGTGTAGAGCTGCTGAACGTTTTGCATCGACTGATACTGACCAGAGAGTCGCCTGATATTCAGCTTGCTGCCCTTGAAGTGGTTCGCTTGATTCTTTTTGCAGCTCAGGAACACGTGAAGGAAAAGCGGAGAAGTGCAGAAGGTACAGTACTGTGTGAAATGTTTGAATACCTGTTATCAGGGTTAAAGCAATTCTTTCTTGGATGTGTCTTTATTGAAGTGTTTCACAGTTGGATTCTAATTCTAGTTTGCTTAAGACAGTCCAGGTTCCTGACATAAGAAATTCAGGTGGTGTGATAGATAGCAGGTGGTTTAGGTGTTGAACAGAGGGCAGAAAGTAAGGAGAAAAACTGCAGAAACTGCAGCTGGGTGGCCTCAAGGAGGGAAGAGTCCTAGTGAAAAGATGGGGTCAGCTGCAATTGAGCAATGGACAGACTTGGCACAAAGAGCTGTTACAAGCCAGGTTCCAATAGTTACTCTGATTGTAACTTCCTAACATTAATTTTCTAAAAGGAAAAAACAGGGAGAAGAACCAAAGTGCTTGTATCGGGTGACATCACATTGGCTTGATGCCTCAGGATCTTGTATGTCAAAGTCTATTGCACACCCTTTTGCCTTTTGGCAATCACTGCATAGTTTGCTTATTCGGAAGGATGGGTGTTTGCTAGTAGAATTTTGAATACATACCCATGCACATATATACGTGTCAAGATTGTAATTTGGTGCTGAAACAGCCTTAAGAAGTAAACTTTTTGGAAACAAGTCACAGCCTGCAGACTTCTGCCATATTTCTTGTTTTTCTTTCAGTTGATGATGGTGCTGCAGAAAAGGAAACATTACCAGAATTTGGAGAAGGCAAAGACACGGGGGGACTGGTGCCTGGGAAATCATTAGTCTTTGCAACACTGGAGCTGTGTGTTTGTATTCTTGTCAGACAGCTTCCCCAGCTCAACCCTAAATTAACTTATAGCCCTGCAGTTCCACCTGGAAAACATCTGTTATTGTCAGAAGATGGAAGTAGACTGGTAGCAGCAGCATTAGTTATTCTCTCTGATGTTCCTTCAATCTGCTCTCCTGAAGGTATGTTATTTCATCACAAGAAAAGATAAATGGGAGAATATTAGGCCCTTTTCTCCCTGTCTTATTACCTAATTTTCTTAGCTAAGTCTGGCAGCAAGTTTTGTTGATTTGCTTGTGACAATTTCCTTTTCTAATTATTTTTTGACTGTCAAATTCCAAAACAAGTTACGAAACTGAAGCAATTAAATGAGTAGTTTCTCTTTTCCTCCCACCCTATAGCAGTGCAATTAATAGATTCGTTTTGTACTGGGAACTATACAACAGCTACATGATTATATGCTACTCGAATTGTCTATTCTGGAATTTATAATGCAGACGTAAATTAGATTTAAAAGGGAACTTTATGATGTTACCATTTGAACATTAACAAATGGCTGCAAGGAATTATGGTTGAATTCTCAGATTAGTTGACTTTTACCCATGATTCATTTTGGATTCACTCCAAACTTTAGGATGGTTCCCCACCACCAAGCCTCAACATCATATTCATATTCATATATATAATATATGTAATCTTTCAGTACTGTTAGAGCCACACATAAAATCCATTTCTGCTCTGCTTCTCTGTTCCTACCTTAAGTATTGTTATTACACCTTATGCAAATTTTTGGCATTTACCACCCCTGAAAATTTCTTCTCTTTTTAAAAAATTTGTTCTATGTTAAATGTTTCTTCTATAGGGAATATGATACTCCAAATGGAATAGCTGGCAGCCCTTGCAATCCTTGTAAGGTGATGCTTTCTCATTTCCATCTGTTGCCCCTTATTTATCAATTCAAAGTGAAAGGAAATAAACATAGCATCACCTAGATCTGAGGACAACTACCTTGTGTGAAAAATAATCCGTGATTTTTTTTCTCACTGTAGTTTTTTTTTATCCTTAGCTGTCCATGTTATTCCACAAACAAACAGCTTGCAGGAACAGACCACAGGCAATATTTACACTAGAGAAGTTAAGCATTTCATTCAGGTGACTAAAAAGAGGAGCTTAAGCTTGCTTACACAGTCAATTGAATAAGGAAACAGCTGCAAAAGTCAGCTCATAATCAAAGAGATGAGAATTCCTCTGTGGAATTGCATGTTTTTCCCCTTTAGTAGGTAACTAAGTTACCCTACCCTAGCTACCCATCCCCTTTAGTAGGACTGAAGTTACAGTCCTGTGACTGCCATGTGTCTTACTTCAGGCACCTGTCATGATATATTTGCATAAAAAAATTTGCAAGTAAATTATGTTCATGACCTACACTTCCTACTGAATTTCAACAGTAAATTTTCAAAGACTTGGCTGTTCAAAAATACATGTCCTCAACTTCAGGAAGTACTTACGCTTAAGTCAGAGACTCTTATTATTTAACAGGTCTCTCATGAACATCAGTGTATTAAAATTTTAAAAACATAAGCATTTTGCTGTTTAGGGAGTGAGATAACCATATGCATAACTCTGTGCTTTGCTGACTCATAACTTAGGACAGGAGCCACACATAAGTATGCGGGTTTCTAGATTGCCTCCAGTATATGCAGAATTCTGTATTACTATTAGATTCCAAGACTTAAAAATAAGTGAAACTGCTATGCCACGTTATTCCTGTGAATTGTAAAACATTTTTAGTGGTCTCTTATTATGACTGGTCAACTATCAGATTCTCAGACATGGAAATCTCTTTAGTAGCCTGTGGAACAATCTGCTTCTCTCCTTAGGTCTTCGCTTTTCCAAGATGTTTTTTAGAGGCTTCTACTTAAATTCTAGAGGGTTTTATACATACATTTATTCTGAAGTCCTTATTACCCTTAATAAATTCTTGACTTCAGTGGTTTCCTGGAGCAATGGCATCCTTAGCTAACCACACGTCACGTGGTAGAATTATTTCCTCTTGTGAGTTTTGAAATTACCCCCTGTTAATTTTCTTCACTGCATTGTCTTCACTGTATTGTGCAAAATGTATGTAGATGCTTATACTTTGTTTTCTACTCTTCTTTCTATATAGTAGTATATACAAAGAATATACTATGTACCAGCATATATACTGGTATATACTGTATACACTACTATACTTTGTATACTTCCATGGCTTCTCTTCCATGAGAACCACCTCCTCAGTGGTTCTGATCTTTCTGTTCTTACTTTTCTCTGAATATGGCATAATTCCACACTTCATATAGTAAAATCATCAAGGAAAATATATACAATGTTTATTTTAAAGGGCAGCAGTTTAAGTTCATTTAAATAGTCCGACTCCCTGTTTGCTATAGCAGGCCACATGATATTTCAAATTTTTCTTCAAATTACCAGTGCCTCTATTCACAGATGTGCTTAAAAATGATAAATTATAAATAAAAAAGAGAATCCAAAAAAACTGCCTCAATTTTTTTTAATGTAAAAGATATCTGCATTTTAAAAATTTCTGTGCAATTAATTTGCATTGTTTTACAGGAAGTGTTTCAGTTCTTCCTACTATTTTATACCTAATTATTGGAGTACTTAAAGAAACTGCTGTGAAATTGCAAGATGGCCAGTTACCTCTGACAGTTGCTGCATCTCTACAAGCTCTTAAAGGACTCTTGTCTTCTCCAATGGCTCGAGCAGAGAAGAGTCAGAATGCTTGGACTGATCTTCTGCGTAGTGCTTTGGTCACAGTGCTGGACTGTTGGGATCAAGGTAAGCACAAATACTGGGTTTATGAGTTAAAAATGAGAAATGTTCGTGTGAAACTTTGTTTGGTTTTATTTAAATTGAATTCATGCACACCTAAAAAAAGACTTCTCTTTTAGTCACAAGAGAATTAGCTGCTTACCAAGTACTGTTGAAACTATAGTGCAATCTTGTCCCTACAGTCCATATGAGAAGTCATCATCTATAAAAGCATAAATGTGGGTGACGTGATTTAAGCCCAGCTGGAAATTAAGCACCACGCAGCCACTCGCCCAACGCCCACTGCCTCTTCCCCCCACCCTAGTGGAGTGGGGAGAAGAATCGAAGTAAAACTTGTATGTTGAGAAGTTTAAAAATTGAAACTAAAGTAAAATAAAGTAATAATGGTAAATGATAGTAATAATGAAAACAAAAAGAGAAAAGCAAGTGATGTTCAGTTGCTCTGACAAATGCTAGACCCCCCTTCCTGAACTCGGATCATCTGCCCTTCCAAGTAACTCCCCCCCCAACCCCCCAGTTTATGTACTGGGCATGATGTTTTATGGTGTGCTATATCCCTTTGATCAGTTTGGGTCACCCATCCCAGCCATGCTCCCTCCCAGTTTCATTTGCTTATCTTCTCACTGGCACAGCATGAAACTAGGGAAAAAGTCCTTGACTTAGGATAAGCACAGCTTGGCAAAAAGCAAAACATCAGTGTGTTACCAACACCATTCTCATTCTGAATCCAAAACACAGCACTGCAACAGCTACTGAGAAGAAATTAGCTGTACCCCAGCTGAAACCAGGATAGTGGGTTTGCAGGCCTACTCCTGTGTTGTGTAGTGCCACAGTGTAGTTCCGTGGTGTGAAGGCATAATAAACAGGAGCTATGGCTTCAGTGTACAGCTGAGCATAAAAGACAGCTCTACGCTGAGTGCAGGTTCTCCATTTACAGTTAGTGTCTCTAATGAAGCAAAGAGTATTAAAACAGTAGTGCAAGAAAAGAATTTTTTGTCTTGAATCAGTTTACTGTGTGCTGCTGCTGCTTCGACTTCCCAAGTTTTGTAGTATTTTCATTGTTCCTTACATTTATTCTCTTACGTTGCGATTTGTTGTTGGAACTTTTCTTTACAAAATCGTTTAAAACTTATAGCAAAAGAATATATATCCTAAATGCAAATTTTACGTTATTCTCAAATAGATTTTACTCTAATATGTCATACCAGGTCTTCTAAGATATTTGTTGGACTTTCTCCAAGGAAACAATTGAATAGGAGTATACTATAATTCTAAATATGTATATGATCACCCCTGAACTCCCATTTTGACCTTGGCTTTTGTTGCAGTAAAAGTCCATCTCGCTGTATCAGAGGATGTCGTGTATTTGAAAGCAGAGGTTCCTAAAGAAATGTAAACATTGATATTTCTATTCCACCTCCTTGTACCACTTAAACTCATAGAATTTTTGATGCAAATCTAACTATTTTCTTACTTTGTTGATAGTAGATGGCCCTCTTGAAGAACTTGATGAAGTCAGCCTTCTCACTGCTATTACAGTATTTGTTATGTCTACCAGCCCAGAAGTTACTACTGTAGAGTGCCTTCAGAAGCGTTGTATTGAGAAGTTTAAAACAGCACTTGACTCAAAAGATCTTCTTGTAAGTCCTGGTGAAGATATTATAATGTCACTACCATACTGAATGAATATTAGCTTATTTTAGTTGTGTTGCTAGTCCTGTGTGCTGATGGAAGTTAATTCTCTCCTGACTGTATCTGTTGTATTTTAAAATACAGTTTGAACAAGTGAGCAAAAACGTTTCCAGCAGTGCATTTTATCATTGTTCTGTATGCAGTTCTGTATTCCTGTTATTTGTTTTTGTTTTTACTGTGTCAGACTTGGTGCTTTATACTGAGTCTACACAGTTGTGTAGTGTTTCAGGCACTTGTCGAATTTTATTTGTTCATTTTATCTTCAGCACACAGATACTGTCTTTTGCACAGGAAATCCCTCAACTGTGAGTCTTTGGGAGCTGGAGCAAGTATCACTACAAAACTGTTACTGTCCCTAAGCATCAGCTCCTGGCCACTGCTGGATGCAGCTTACTGAACTAGATTAATGCTTTGTTCTGACCTAGCAGAAGTATTTACATGTAGTGCCATTAGATTATAGTGCCACAGTATATATATTACTGTCCTTCACCCAAAAAATATAGTGTATCAGGGGAAAAATGTATTTATACAAATGGCTTTTTTTAGGTGCCTCACTTTCAAAGTTGAGCTCTGAAAATAACATGCATTAGATTTCATGTTTGTTGGAATTCACTGTAAGCTGCTTTTCTTGCATCTCCTCTATATATATTTGTGCAGTAATAAAAAATTAAACAAAGTTTCATTTACTTGAGAAATAACTGTAAGACACTGTTTTTTATATATCAGTACATTCCTAATACTATACGCTTTGGTTTTCACTGTTAGGAAACTGAAAATGCCAAATATGACTGCAAGGAAATATTAGCATGCATTTGCAAATTTCATCCAAGTATTTAGGCATCAGAGCCATTCAGAAATTATATAGGAACTTGGCAGTCTCAGTCCTATTGACTTCCAAAGAGATGCAAGCTACTGCACCATTTCAGGCATTTTAAATTGTGCCTACAGTTTGACAGGGATATTGGTTATATTTTAAGCACCACTTTCTTGGTATTATTGCACTTCTGCTAAGAAGAGAGTATTTTCAAAATAATACTAATCTTTAAACAATAATTGGGGGTTTTTTCCTTAACTCAAAAATGTCAGAAGATACAAGACTTGATGGAAAGAAACAGAGTGCATGATCTGGTTTCTGTTAATAATTGATTACAAGTTATAATGTTCCTGTAAAGTATTATACATGACCACCTACAACCTGATGAATTTTCAAGTTGTGAGGCACATTTTTCCCCCTCCCAAAAATGTTATCTGACAAGCTGTTAGATTTAGAACACCCAGAGATGTATTCTGAGCTGTAACGCTTCGTAACTGCAAATTTCATTTTCCCTTTAGGTACAGTGTAAATGCTACCAGCTGCTGCACTCCATCTTTCAGCATCCGAACAAAACTGTGTCATACCCTTACATCCATTCTTTAGCACCATCCATTGTGGGGAAACTGCAGGAAACAGAGAGAGCAAAACCTGAAAATGCTGCTGAACTTCAAGTCATTCAGGAGGGAATAAAGGTGGTCACAGCTCTCACAGCTGCTGCTGAGGAACAGCACCGTAAGTTACTTCTATTTCTTGTACCCAAAGCATTAAAGATGCTCAAAGTTGCGATAAATAACAAACTAAAACCAAAATGACCACTAGGAATTCAGTCCTGAACACTAATTGCCAACAAAATTGCTCTCAGGAATGTTGGGTTTTTTACCCGACAGTTCAGCTAACATTTGCAGCTTTACAGTATGAATTAAATGTTAACTTAGAGAAATACTTCCAGTTAGAATCTGACACTATTTTTAAAAATGGTTTTTAAGATCTGTTTTCAATGTTTACAGGTGCTCACTTGGTGGCCTGCTTTCTTCCCATCCTCATTTCCTTTCTTTTGGATGAAAATGCGTTGGTTTCTGCTACAGTCTCGGCAAAAAATCTACATGAGTTTGCTTTGCAAACTCTGATGCAGATTGGTCCACAGTACTCATCAGTTTTTAAAAAATTAATGGCCTCCTCTCCAACTATGAAAGCCAGGCTTGAGTCAGCTGTTAAAGGCAATCAAGAAAGCATCAAAGTGAAGACTACTAAACATGCAAAAAATCCTGGGAAAAGTTCAAGCATTCAGCTAAAGACCAATTTTCTTTAAAGCCCCATATTGTCATTTTACGCACTTTGATATCAACAGCAAACAAGTCCCTTTTAATTTCTAATCACAAAGGATTGTCATGAGTTGATCTCGTGTTTCAGTTTGTGCTGAAGTATTATAGAAAGATTTTAAGAGAAAGCAAGTCTCTAGATAACTTTGTCTTAGTGTAAGACTTCTTAAATATCTCTAAAAACTAAGAATAAAGAGGTCATCAAATCTGTATTTTTTTATTATTTTTCACTAAAATATCAGAAATGCACATGCCTATATTAAAAAAAATGTAGTGAACTTTACCACAGATATATTTAGGAGCATCCCACACTTAGCCATTAAGTAAAGTTAACTATTTTTTTTAAATCAATATTTGTCAAAAATAAGTTACTGTAATTGGTTTTTGGATTTAATGGGGACCTAAATTTACTTGCAGGTTGTAATCTATGCTCATTACTAATTTAACACACTGCATCATTCATTAAACAGATTAAATATCCTTGTAAGCCTTATAATAGTTTATTGTTGATCTCAGAAAATTCAACTCAAAAAAGGTAATATGGATAGCTTTAATCCTAATAGCATCTTGAGCTGGCCAAGGTGTCACAAGTGCTGTGAAATACAGCTCTCCAATGCCTTTCTGGGGACTGTGGTTCTTTCCAGAGTGGGACTGTCATGCATGTGTAAGGATTGACAGGCTCGGTGCCTTGCTGCTTGACACAGTCTCACTTTTCAGGACGTGTGCTTTGATAAGTTTGTATTAGGGGAGCCAGGCAATAGCTTACATATCCTGTCCAGGACTGGACAGCAATTTTAACGTACTGTGCCTCAATTCAGACCTCTGCTCTATCTGGATGGATGTTCCCTGATCTTTGAATGATCACTGATATATACATGTAACTTAATTTCTGTATCTCTGCAGTGAGAGATGGAAGTATTTGAACTTACCTTGTCTTGTGTCTATAAATAGAGTGCAACAAACTCATAAGAAGAAGTATGTAATTAACATTTTTAGCAAGGAACATATTTTAATATAGAAAAATAACTATCAAAACTGCAATGGCTGTAAAGTATTTTCTAAGTACTATGGATTGACTTCTTTCTTAACACCAGTATTACCTAAACCAAACACTGTCAAACAGGATACTATTTCCTTCTTGAATCTAATTGCTTTAAAAGGAAGAAGAAAAAAATATTTATAGAACTGAGAAACACACTGTGACTCAGGAAGAGTGTGATGTACTGTATTTTATTAGAAGTTTTGTATATAAATATAATTGTAAATTGTACAGAATTAACAATCTGACCAAAGTTCTAACAATTCTTTTTTCTAATTTACATAAATAAAGCTAATTTTCTTCACTTAATATTTGTCTTGGTTATTTTATTCTATAGCAGGTGAACTCTAAGGACTTGTGTATCAGAAAAAAAGTTGTATGCTGCCTCAAGGAAATTAATAATAAATGTTTGGGTTGGATGCATCGAGGTCTGTGACTTGACATTGCAGTTCTTCCTCTGTTGTGACTAGTACAATGAGTAAACAAGTAGGACCAGGGAGACTTTTTATGTGTAAATCCCTGTTTTGTGCCAAATGCTGAAATGTGTGAACTGTGGCAAGATGGTTGAGATGCCTTCCATCTTTCCCTGGACAGCCAGAAGTCTTGTGTTCCACCTCTTCATTGAAGTCAAATCTGTAGTTGCTGGCTGTGTTAAAAGGGACAGAGGTTAGATTTGGCAGTTACTCATCTTTATCTCGTTAGTATTTTTTATCATGTTCCTTTACCCTTCCAGGTTTACTGGTGGGGTTTTTTGGTTTGGTTTGGTTTTTTCCCCAAGGCTGCTTCTGGAAAATCATAGATTCTTATCAAACTTAAAACTTGTAAATGAAACTCAAGTCATGTTTGCTGTCAAAATGGCCAAATATATTCCTGAGGAGGTTAGTTGCTACAAAAGGTATTTGTGGCTACTTTTTTTGTTTTCTGTCATGTATAGCAATGTAACAACTTTTTTTTAATGTTGAAAAGACAACCTATTGAAAACCTACTTTGCTCAAAAACTTCTAAGAAGCATATTCAAATTGCGAGAACACCGAGGAAAGCTGTTAAAAGCCAAAAATTAAAGTTTAGTGCAGCTTAGTCCTAGATTTCTTAGAATGTCTTGTTGCAGTAGCTCACAACTGAGCCATTGAGAAGTATCATAATTATGTGATTTGACATTTCTTGATGGAATCTTGTGGCCACATGTGGAAAAGTACCATTTTCAACATACATGCATACTTCAGAAGCAAAAATTATTCCAATAAAGAGAACTGCTGCTAATCTTAATGTCAGTTGTGAATGAGGACAAATGTGTGAGCTTTATTTACCCAGATAATTAATTTCTTCACATAGTAAAAATACCTATGCCCTAAGTTCTACTTTCTTATGTACACATAAAACAATGAATTGGATCACATGAATGATACTACTCATTTAAAATTTTATAAAAGAATCTTACAGATATTATCTTGTTTCAGTTATGTAAAGATTTTGGCCTTTAAGTATCAGGTGTCTTTGAGGCAGTCTTACAAGGAACTTGCATAATTCTCTTTTTCCCTGAAGAAATAAGCAAGATCACAGAGCAGTTTTGGTTTTAATTCCACTCGTCCTTTATAGGCATTGCTTGACATGCAAGCTCTCATGTTCAGCCAAGCAAAAAGAGCCCAACATATGTTTGTAGCCATAAACCAGAGCCCCAGTTTCAGCACTCCTGCTTCCTGTGTCCCTTGCCTCCTTTCTGATTGTTTTTTTTGTGCCATTTCTCTACAACAGCCAATACATTTTTTCGGGTAAATTGTCTTTGCAATGAAGCATGTGGCCTGCATGCATGTTTACTTTGTATGTTTCCACTGTTTATACAAGAAGTTTAATGAGTTTGTGTGACGAAAGATCCTGTCTGCGTCTAACCTCAAGTGCATATATACACATATGAGTACATCATGGAATGTACTATTTAAGTGCTACGCAAAAATTATTTGCAGACAACTTTCTGTTGACTGCAACAAACCAGAATTGGTCAAAACTGTGCAAAAGCATCACACAGCTGGGATGTGGTGGGTTGGAACTGGATACAAGTCTGTAGCACTGCAGCTGAAATAGCAGCTTTTCTGTTAGTATTGCTTAGACTAGAATAAATCTGAGACTGACCTGATATGTTCCAAGGTGCAGGAGTCACCTTCAGGGTGAGAGAGGTATCAGTCCTGTGATGCACATACCACCATAAAATAGGATTATCTAATGCATAGGAAGCATAGCAGACTTTTCTATTAATGAATGTCAGTTGCTAATTAGAATTTCCAAAGAGATTTTTCTCCCCAAGACTGCCAGAGCAGTATCAAAGTGAGTTGTTGCGATAGCAGGAGTGGTGGAGGGATCTGGGATCCTTTGCTGGTTTTTCAGAAGTAACAATAATACTGCTTAATAGGGAATCAGGTGGAAAATTCAGCAGCATTTCAATATAGCTTTAATTTGAATGAAGTTGGATGTATCTGTGGCTATAACAACATATGAGAGGTCTCTGTGACACTCTCCTCTAAAGCCTCATCCCAAATCTCAGCACTAAGTATACATGTTTTGTTTTCAAGTTCGTGAAATGTCACTCTCTTGTCAGTAGACAGTAAGTCAGAAACAGTTTCCAAGAATGTTGTTTCTTGACCAGTACTGGTCTACTAAATAAACCACTTCTGCTTCCTGCCAGTAAAAAAGCTAGCCAATAATACTTCAAACTAGGCAAGAAGGCAAGGGGGGAAAGCCTTAGACAATTAACACTTTGTTTAGGAAGAACATACAGCAGAGTGACTCCACTCTGTCTTGACAGTAGCATTGCTTGGCCAGCCCTGATCCTGTGGGTGTTCCTGCTTTTTGCACATGAGAACCTCTAATCCTAAAAACTGGCTAATGAACTGACTTTTCTGCAGCCATGTGTTAAAGGAAGTGCTCAGATTTGTCCATAGCACTTGAGTGGGAGCAACCCTGGAGCTGTTGCTGTAGAGGACATTTCACAGAGGACTCCCCTTCAATTAGCAAGCAGTAGCAGTTCAAGCTGTTTAATGACAGTGGGCTGTAGATTCAAAGACATAAAAATTAAAAAGCCTATTTGGCCACGCAGGAAATGCTCTACCTGCCTCTATCATATTTAAAGTAATGAAGACTGAAAGCTGATTATGCAAACTGAATAAGCCAGCTGCATTTGATACATGATGATATCTGCACAAGGGAACCCTAAAGATGTCAGTGCTATGCCACCAACTTATCCAAAATGTATCATTCTTACTTTCATTTTGATGTACAGTTGATTTTTGAAGCTTTTTTTTTTCCTAAAATAGTCTCTGGATTCTCTGGAGGATAAGTGGCTTATTCCATATAACAATGAAAGGGGAAGTTACATCTAAATATAGAAAAAGTAGGGCTGAAGATGTTGTCTTGAGAAACAGATCAGTGAAAAAGCAGGCTTTTAAAACCTCCTGCAGTAACCTGTGGTACATTAATCCAAATTCACCCACTCTGCAGCCAAATATCTGTTTTGGTCTATGATCCTATGTCACTTCCATACTTCAGTTTATCTGAAGTGCAAAATCTGATTCTAGAAGGAAGAATGTGGCATCAAATCCCCTTCCTCTATGCTTGCATTAAAGCTGCTTAATGGTGGCACATGCAGGAGGAAACAAGTTGTGAGGATGAGGAGCAGGCAGAGCAGAGCCTGCTGGCTGTGTGCATAGTAGTGCCTGTTCCAGTTTGCCTACTTATTGCACAGAAGAACTTATGTATATAAAAAGGTTTGTGGATAAAGAAAATCTGTTTCTAAAAGTTGGTGGTAAGGAGCTAAATTTAGTAATGACAAAGATTGAAAAAGTCCCATTCTAAGCTACAGCCTTATAGTTTGCCATTGTGTAGCCTAAAAAATGCATTTTTTTAAACTAGTATTAATATTCATGTATTGAAATTTATGTGAACTATCTCACTGCCAACACAGAATTACTGAGAATCCCTGTTGCCAGTAGTGGGAATTTTTTTCTTATTATAACCTTCTCTGGGGACCATTTTGTTTATAGTATTTTTGTAAGCTTTTTTTTTTTCCTTCCCACTGCATCTGTTCTCTGTGTCCTTTTCCACAAAAAAATAAGTTTTTGTATGAGACTCATTTTCTGTGGAAGTATGAAGTGCAGGCCTCAGGGATTCTGGAAACAATTTTGATTTATCTCTAAAAATAGAAATATTATGCAATTTGAAAATACAACCTATCATTATGAAGGCAAATGCTCTTAACCTCATCTTCCCTCATGTAAAATTCATGTCAAACACCAAGAAAAAATGTCACAGATGTATGCATGTTTTATGGGAAACACAAGGATAACTGGTTCAAGCTGCTGCCACCAAATCAACCTGAAATTCAGTTAGAGGAATGAAATAATTTGCTTATGAGAAAAAATCAGGTACTTCTTCAAGTGAATTTATTAAATAATCAAGGATGGGATGAAGAAGGGAAATAGAAGAGGTAATACAAGTGAAGGTATTTTCCCCTCCAATCTGAGGCACAAGGCAAGCTGGTATTCAGCTGCCAGGCCACATAGTAATGTGGCCGGGGGAGGGTGGGAGGGTAGATGAGCTTATTTTTAGTCCATTCCTCCCAGTTCCCTTTTGAAACCAACAATTTTGGGTATCATTTACTTTCATAGATTGAGAATTCTTAAGCTGCTTGGAGAAAGAGTCTCAAGAATGAGTGGTCTTGAGTTGGAGCCACAACCAGTTGGAGCGTAGTTCTAGGCACCCTCTAAACCACACAGTAAATGCAGACACATACAGACCCTTGGGGCTTAAAGATTTGCAGTCTTCCATCCTGATTTTCCCACATAATTTCAGAGATGTGTCCCCGTCTACCTACAGGGAGGAAAGATAGCCAGTGGGCATGGCATGAACCACCAAAGTAGTTTTGTCTGTGTGAGGACAGCTGCACCTGGGGAAGCTACAAGTGAAATTTTTCTGAGTAGGCAGTTTCCTGCCTTTCCAGTAGGTTTCTGTAGCTGCCTGCTCCTGACACAGGCAGCTGTGTGATGCCACTGGTCCAGGAACACTGAGCTCTGTGTGTGTGTGTTGCTCAGTCACTGACCGTGGCCAGGATCTGTGCTGAGACTGTTGATAGCCAGGTGCTCCCAGACTTTGTGGATAAATTCAAATGATACATGGAAGTGAGCTCTTCCTCACATGGGTCTGGGCCATAATGTAAGCACACCTCTCTCTGAGATCCTTCAGAGTAGCACTTGCTGAAGCCTGTCAACACACGTGTATTTATCCACACAATGCCCTGCTCATTCTCTGCACTTGCAACAACATTCAGAACCATCAACTGCAATGATTTAGGATAAGTGGCAGCCATTCCTAAAGAGTTTGGAGATTTTCCTGGCCAAGACAGAAGAGAAATGGCTGTTGAATGTGCTGGCTATAGAGCAGAGAGACTACAGAGGCAGCTACTGCCTGTGGAAACCAGCTGTTCCAGGCTGTGGTACATCTTGGCTGGATCAACTTTACATTTGGTGGTCAGGATTTGAAACGATATTCTCCACTGGCTTGTTCTGGACTTTACCTAAGGAATAGCTTTCAATGCTGTAATTTTCTCCTTCAGGAGGTAATGAATATATTCACTGTCACAGGTTCTCTACTAACTCTCTAGGTTTGTGAAGCTGTACCTAGACTACACAGAATCCCCCCAAAACAATTGAATCTTTTTTGATGGTTTTTTTGTTTGTTTGTTCGTTTGTTTTGGGGATTTTTGGGTTTTTTTTTTTTTTTTTTTTTTTTGTGGTTCTTTTTTGTTGTTGTTGTGTGGTTTTTTGGGTTTTTTGGGGTTTTTGTTTTTTTGGTTTTTTTAATCTGTGTATTTCTGGTAAATGGAAGGACTTAGGCAGACATGCAAGTATCTAAATTCTTCTTCTTGCAGAACTATGTGCAACTTGCTGTTAGAGGTCTTTTCTGGTTGTGTTCCTTATGTTCAGGTAGCCAACACCCAGCCATGACTTGCTGAGTAACTTCTGCTGGGTACAGGTGCTAGAGGGCAATGTGCTCCAGTGAACCAGGAGAGATGGGGCAGCTCAGAGGAAAAAGCAGCAGGAAAGGAGCAAATACAAAGGCTGCTGAGGAAGCAACAACATTCTAGGGAGATTTTTTGAATCAAACAAGTGCTGAAGGATTAGGACAGGACAGAAAGAAGGAATGGGGAAGCAGAAAAAGAGACACGTGCCTGGGTAGTAAAAGAAGGAAGAGAAAATAATAATTAAATCAGTCACCTTGTTGATTCATTGCTTCAAAACAGCCTGTGTAAAATATCATAACTTAATAGTTAACTGGAATCCTAAAAAATATTTTACAAACTAAACTGCTCTGGTTTGTTAAGTTCACACAATTTTCTGTTACATGAGATTTTCTTGTTCTATTTTCTTCTTCTCTTTTGTACTGCCTATTATTTAGGAGGAGACTCCCATGAAAATCAAAGCAAACCACTTAGTAGTAACAGCCCAGGATGAGACAAGCTAACAACATTACTATAAAAAGTAACACAGTTACTTGCACACAGTACTGGGAGTCTCTACCTGTTACTAAAACATGCAAAGTTGCTACAACAGGATCACATTCTATGCAGTCTCCAAGTTAATCAGGGAAGCAGCCACTGCAATAAAGGAAACTTATCAGAAAGCACTACCTGTTAGCCACACACACAAGGAAATTTCTGTATATTATGCAAAGTAGGAGGAGAAGTTAGCAATGGTGTAACTCATCCACAGCAGGAGCAGCCACACGTCCTGGCCTCCATTGCCTTTTCAGTCCTGGTTACAACACCTGTGCATACACACTGCAGATGTTTGCATCGACAGATCTGGAAATTGCTTATAAGGAGTTGTTGGAGTGAGTTGGCTGGAGCCCCAGCACCACCCCAGCCCCTATTGGCCAGGGTTATTGTTGGGGGCGGTTCTGGGGTTAGGGTTAGAAGCAGAATTAGGGTTAGGACTAGGGTTTAGGGTTAGGGTTTTAGGATTGGGGTTAGGGTTAGGGTTGTTGGAGATGGCAAAATTTTCACCACTCTTCTTAGGTTAGGATTTTGACCTAGATGAGTGGGTAGCCTTTGGAAATGAAGACCATTCCTTGGTGGGTGTCCAGGGGACAGAGGAAAGGCAGAGTTGGGAAGTGTCATTGTTGTTCAGTGGCAGAGGAGTTTTCTACGGCAGGTAGATGGGACCAGAGTGTGCTTAGAGGTTCCTTGTTACTGTGATACCAGGGAGCATCCAGCTGCCTGTAATTGCTGACAACAGCTCAGTCCCTTCAGGGCAGGGATGAATAAATACCTTCAGCCTTTAATTATGGCTTGTTTTTACTCCCCAGTTAAGAAGAAATAGAAGCTGCTGATAACACAGTCTGCACAAGGTGTGAGATCAAGGCCTATATCTAGGCCTGAGATGGGAACTGATTTTTAAAACCACAAATAAATGTGCTTGTTGTCCTTTTGGGGAGAGAAAGGCACTGGAAACAGATCATGGAGGTGCCAGAGAAAACATTCTGTGAAGAGTAAATATTGCTGTGCCCTTGTTTGTGCCTCCCCATCCCAACCCCACAAAAGAGGGTCTAGGTACTTGTGAAGAGCAGCCTTATCAACCTTGGCAGACATGCACTGGGGCCCATGGACCCCTGTCATGCAAATCAGATTCTTGCTGTGCAGGTTATCTGGGTCTGAAGCAGCTGGTAGCAAACGCTGTCTAGAAATCAGAGCTTCTGAATTTCTTCACAGCTACAGCCAGGCCAATGAATTGGCACTGATAACAGAGTTGTTCCATGGCAAAAGAATGTCTGTGGAGTGATCAAGGTTTTAAACTTTTCCCATTTCAAAATCCAAGATTATCCTGTGTCTTAGCTGAACTGTCAGTGTTGGCTCCTATTCTACTAACGAGAACCGGTGAATAAATTCTCAGTAATTAACATTGTACCAAGGTAAACATTGTACCAAGTAAGACAGAATCCTGAAAACAAAATGATCCCAGGAAACCTCCAAAAATTTAATAACAATTTGATATTATTTGTAAACTTGAGAAAATTGACTGTTTATTGCTACGTGGCAAAATGTTTATGTAAGGTGAGCATACAGAAACCTTTTTTCCTGATTTGTTCCTGGTCTAAAATCACATTACTCCATTTCTTCAAAGTAGATTAGACTCAAAACCAGATGGGCTACATTCATGAAAGGGTGGCAATGAGATTAATTTCATCTTCTTCATTTTGGTATCTGATAATTTATTTGTATTCAAGATGGAGTTTGTAGAACTGTTTAAGTATTGAAGCATACAAAGATGTATTAGCCTTTTTTTTTTCCTGTAGGTCCACCATTTGCTGCTTTCTTCAGACATCTTCTGGTGTGATCTGAATTTTGATGTAAGGCTGAGCTTAAGGTTATTGTACAAAGAGCATTCTGATTCCATGGCTCTGAAAGCTGAAAGCAACACTTAAGTGCAATTTAAATAAAATCCAAACGTTTCGGTAGCCAAATCTTGATTTTAAATAGTGGGATTTCAAGTAATTTTGCACATAAGCATAGTCTGGAGTGAAAATAGGAGAAAGAGAGGAAAAAAGATTGGACAGACGGCCAAGGAAAATTTTGAATTTACTGCAAATTGGATTTAGACAGGGCATCATTTCTGGGGAGAAAAAAATAGTATGGGAGGCTACTTTCCAGAAGTACTGTATCAGTGGTATTGAGCTGGTTTAGAGGGTTTTTTGAGAACTGGTTTGCACTGGCCTATCAGATAGACACAGCCTTGCTACCCCCATCACCAGGCCTGAATGAAGGTACCATGTGGACCCCCCCAAGGGGCTCCTGCTGGGACAGGAGGGAAAGCAGGAGCTCGTGGGTTGGGTGGCAGAGAACAGGTGTACTTAGGAGTGCCTGCAAGGTGCAGGGGGTACTGTGGGACTCCCAGCTCCCTCCTATCCTATTCTACTTGATCTTAATAGAAGTTGTTTATGTGTAGGATATGTCTGTCATCTGAAGGATGAGGTGGGAGAGGCCTGTTTGAAAGATGGAAAACCCAATGACCCATTTTTCCCATGCAAGCTATAATTTTGGAAATTTATTTAAGGCCCTCTGGAGACCAGAATGTGTTTCCTTAAAAGTCCTTGAACCTTCTGCAAAAACTGCACAAAACAGAGAGTTGGTATTAGTGGTATGGGAAAGGGGAGAGAGAATGGGAAGCTCTTTCTAAGGAATGCTGGAGCAGGTGTTGCTACAGTCCCAGAAATGCTTTACATCCAACATGAAAGGCCCTGAGGAACAAAATATTTTATCAGTCAGGTTTGGTCTTAAATTGACTGGCTCAACCAATAGAGACTACCTGAAAAGAAACCCAGCAGCATCACTGCAAAGTGATACTGAAACTGAAGTTTCTATTTACATAATTTATACTAATAAAATTAATTCTAATATTTAAATTGTCAGTCTTATTTATAACTATCTAAGGCCATAAGAAAGAGAATCCTTCTCTGATGCAATGCATATTTCAGATCAGTAGTACAAGATAGATTAGTGTTGCATGATTTTTTATTCTGCTATTCTATGTTTTTAGAAACCACAGCTTGTACTGGCAGGACTTTAATATTAATTATTAATTTAATAATTTTAATAATTAGTATTAATTATTAAGCTTGCTTTTAGTTCTTATCTGTGATTTGTGCTTACTCTTGACAGCATAAAGCATCACTGAGCTAAGCCAAGAAGTGTCAGCATGCACCAGCACTGTGTTGGCTCCTTCCAGTGCAAAAAGCTGATTAATTTAGCTACAGAAGCAGAGTGGGGAGGGAAACAAGCCTGGAGTTAATGCAGAGCCAGCACCACCATATTAATGACATACTGACCACGGGGCCATTTTCACTTTTTTTTAGCTAAATATGTGATGTACCTCATGGTACAATTCGAGTGAGCTACCTTTTCATTACAAACAGTGAAGGCAGATGTGTGGTAATGGTGGTGGTGTTTTCAGATCCTGTTCTTTTGCCATGTCCCTACTATGTCCCTAGTCAACTATGATTTGCAGAATACATTTGATAATGACGCAAACTCTCTCTACCTTTCAAATTCTGCTGCACAACTAAAGCAGCCATGTGGGGTGTCTAAAACTGCTGTATCAGAGCACAACATCACCTTAGGTGCAGTTAGGTACAGGTTAATACTGGAAGGCAGTAAGGAGTCAGATATTTAGCTTATAGGAGACATAAAACTGTATCATTTTACAGCTGAGAATGATTTGATGGTTGCATCTTCTAACTGTTTTAGAAGACACCAGGGTATCACTATCTACCACAAACTGTTTATCAAGGTACAGAACAAAAGCAGATAGGGCTACAATCTTGAAGTCTTCATTACCTTTATTATCTTTATTATTTTAAACAGGATATTCTATTGCTACAACATAGTTCTGCTAAAGTATACACGAGGCACCAGACACTGAACACAAAGATCACATCTTTCTTGCCTAACACCACAGGAGGAAGTCTCTCACTTTCATATGTGCTTTTGGGTTAATTTCTGCCCACATTTACATGCACAAGCACCTACTGATTGAATTTTGTACATTGGTGGGGTACAATATTGTTATGGAGGGCACAGTTTATCTCCAAATGTCAGTCTTAAGCCTGCTTCCTAAGGTTACCTGCTTGAGATTACTTGCAAATATATTTGCATATAACTTCTGTGGACAGTAATGAATTATTTTTCTTGGAATATTACTGCTTTCCTATCAAATTACAAGTAATGCTAGACATGGGACAACCTTACCTGCCCTGCCTGTGAGATGGGGCTGGATTCTGGCTTTGGTTTGTTGGCTAAGTTTCCCAACAAGGAAAGAAGCCCTGAGCTGATGTGACATCAGGAAGGCCAGCTCCCTTCCAGCTGTGCTCCCTTCTTTCCAGTGCTGAGACAGAATCCTTTCCTCTATATGTATGTTCCTTGTCTGTGGGTCACCCCATGGCCAGGAAGTGCAGGCTACTTGGAGCAATGATGCATACAGAAGTGCAAATGCAGAGCAGCTTCTGGTTTCCTCTTGACTTTTTTTGCACAACCAAAAGAGTTTGCTCAATAGAGTTGGGAGACCACTAATATGTAAACTTTGGAGTTAAACTGCTGAGCATCTTATCAGCATGGACTGTTACTCTCTGCTCTGCTTTGTAGCCTTTGTCTGAATTTTCTGTTTACTGTTAATTCTGAGATGGAGATGTCTTTTATCTCATATGTACAGTGAGGCCTGATCTTCACTGGGGCCTTTCAATATTTAAAATGTCTGTCTGTCTGACACAGGTCCTCCACTGTGAAATACTTGGGAATCATTAGCACAATATTCAGCAGCCCCAGGCTATTCCTTCTCTCGTCAGGGTCAGAGTAGGGACTGGGACATGGACTAATTGTTGTATGTGAAGTGTTATTGCAAAAATAACATAGACACATGTTTCTCCCCCAAAATAGCTGCTGACATTGTCAGTGCAGCACACCACTTACTTTGAGAACATGTTGTAAGGAGATAACAGTTCTCTATCAAAATAACTCTCCAACGCTCCCTATAAATTAGCTTGCAAGAGGCAATCTCAATGGTGCTTCTCACTGGGATACAAGCAAAAAGTCCATCAGGTGTTTGTACTCCTTGGATCTGCAACTTGGTGCTTCCTAAATGAACAGAAGAGAACTGCCACTAGATCTGGGTCTGGGTCACACTTTAAAATGTCAAGCCAGCTAAGAATCTTGTACAAAACTTTGAATTTCTGTAGACTCAGTTTAGGTAAACTCCTACAATCAGTGCCAGTATTTGAGCCCAATCGCATGCCGGCCCAAACTGGTGAGGCCTTGCTGACATCTGTAGAATGGCATTTCTTTACAAAGATAATTTGGCCTGCTGAGCTAAAGGCTGGCACTGTATGAAAAAATGGGTAGAGTACATTCTTGCTTTGATGCAGACTGACACACAATACTTAATCATTTTAATGAGTTACCTCTGTCCACTGGGACCAGTGTTTACACAGAAATTTTGCAGACAGCAAAGCTCCAAAGAGCTAATATTTTACAGTACAAAAATACAACATTTTGACACAGAACTGATAGGAAAAACACATGCAATATGCTTGGATAAGAAAATAATGCTTATGTCTTACTATATATAACTAAGAGTCAATGCAATCAGAACACTGATATTAAAAGTTTAGCTGCAGCAACCTGGGCTGGAATTGGACTGGAACTACTTTACAGCTGACTTCATTTTTTGGTACCAGGGGCACAGGAACTGAAATATAAAATCCTGTGCACTAGCAAATATAATCTTCTCATGGATATTCAGTTTTACCAGCGTAAGTCAATGGGTCCAAAATGGGTAAAAAATGTAGGGTACAAAAAGAAAAATGGATATGGATCATTTATCCTGTGCTACTCACTCATCAGGTGGATCTCTGGGCTCCTAAGGAGTTAAAAGACAGGTGATGAAACTTAAAAAAATACGCCAATAACCATGCCTTAAAAAAGAAGCAACTTGTAGTTGTTGTTATGTATGTGTTAGATAGTTAACTGAAAGCTTTTAGGCAAATGGTGTGATAATTATACCAATTTTCTTCCATGGCCACTTATTCTCCTACAAAAATGCAGGTCTACCACAAAGCTATCTACTATCAGATCAAAAACATCTCCTTAACTGGCCTGGGTCACAGTTTGAAATGTAGTGAGCAAAGACAGTGTTTGGAACCTTCATAACTGTATATCCACACCTTTTCTCCCACCACAAGTGCTGTTTAATCCAGTACAGCCTAATATAAGGACATTTGGGACATATGAGTTTCTCATTCACAACCTGCTTCTTCTAAGATCTTTCCTAAACAGGAATGTGTCAATTTATTTTTAATGTCCTTGTGTTTCTCATCCTTTTCCTCACTTTCAGCATAACAGAATGAATTTTAGGGCTTTGATCTTTATTGGGTTATTTCTGGTCCTTTAAAAAATATTTCTACTAAGGAAGTTAAAAAAAAAATCAACAGAAGGAAAACAAAAACTAAGAAAATAGGAAGAATGTCCACAGCATCATTTACTGCATTCACTAGCAATGGGCAGAGAATGAAAATCAACCCTGTTGATATGAAAAGTCCTTCATCTGTCTTTGCAGAATCAGTTCCCCATTTTCAGCCAGTTCTATTTAATACAGTTGGTAGCCTGGAAGTAAGTTCAAAGGTTACAGTAGAGGGCAAATCTCAATACATGCACAACGTGATCTTCATTTATTAATAAAAATTAATGAACAGAAAACTTGGTACACAGTTTATTGCCCATAATATATTTCTTAAGGAATGTGCATTCTTTCCTTGCAGAAATATAGACTTGAGGATGTGCAGAAACCTGGTTTCACATCACTAGAACAATTCTAAACGAAGTATAGATTTAACTTGTTTCAATGGCACCTTTCATACAAAACAACAGTTCAAGCTCAATTGAGATTTACTTTCTGATCAAACAAACCATCAGTGAAGTATATACTGCTTTCCCATTTTCCCTAAATGTCAGCATTGGGGCAAGGAAGTTTTCTCTTTACAGTAGTAAATTATAAAATTTTCTTCTTGGCTGACTCATGTGCCCTAGGACAGTGCTATTATTGAATTTTACCATGCTCTACCACACTATTCTGATTATTTTTCCTGGTTTGAGTAAATGATGTAGCTCTTTTGAGTTAGCAGCTAATCTAGAAATTCAGGTTTTAGAAGCTTGAGACTGTTTCTTCTTTTTGCATGTCAAGATATTGAATGGTGTTGAATAGGGCATAATTTCATGACAAGAATAGTGAAAGGAATTAGTAAGCTTTTAAGTATGTAAAACTTACAATCTTTTCAATAAAACTCTAGGATGGATTTTTTTAAAATCCCAGAATATAGAAGAATCATTTTGTGATAAAGACGCTTTCTTCATATTGTAAGTCTTCTTGTCAACAAAGACCATTCAAATTAATTCATAATACTTCGTTGAAGTTTTGGGAGACACATCAAATGCTTGATAGGAATACATGTGTTTTACTCCTGTAACAACAGAGTAGAGCTATGAGGAACAAATACCAAGTCTTAATTAACCTTCTGACTCAGAAAGTCATAACATAGTCTGTGCCATTAAAACAGTAAGAAGTCCTGTGATCTGAGTCACTGATCTTTCCTTGCACTCGCCTTGGATCGAGATTTATTGCTGTTGCCTATGGTACTAGTGGACAGGGTCGAGCTAGCAGCCTGAAATAAAGAACTCTTGCCTAAGTTCTGTCTCACTTTCCCTTTGGCAGTTGGAGGTAGAAGGGACATGAGTAAGGGCAGCTTAATTTCTATTTTCTCTCCAGAGTAGTGATATAACTGAAGCTAAACCGAGGTAGAAAGTAGTTAACTGATACAAAGTTTGCTTGCTTCTCACTCTTCAGATTGGAACAGCAAAAAAGTAAATTTGAAATAAAAAGCATTCCACAAACAAAAAAGCCCTCACATAAGTGAGTTTACTTAGGAAAAAGTACTGTAATGCATATGATTTTGAGCAATAATTTCAGAAAGAAGAAAAGATAATTTCAGAGTATTTGCAGATTTCTGAAAGACACGCTTTTCTGTAGTCAGCTCTGAGGGTAGCTGACTGAGGAAGAAACTTCCAGGAAGCTGAGCCTCTGCTGAGGAGGAGTCCTACCAGCTGAGCAATGACTCAGCCCCGTACCTCAGTAAACACCGGCATGTCACTCGCATTTTTATCACGTCAGCGTCACTCCCGTGCTCACCACATGGACGCGTAATTGCAAGAGCTGGCCTCCCAAAGAAGAAACCTCTCACCCAGCTCCTGCTGCAGGGTTGCGTCAGAGCCACATCGTAAACACACCCCGCTGTACAGCAGCACGGGATTGTTTGCTGATGGCCGCGGCTGAAGGGCTGGCACGCACTTTTGGAAAGCCAAGACGCTGACACTGTGTTTGTGCTCCCCAGGCTTGTGCAACAGTGGAGTGGCTAAGAAGAGACTGTGGTAACGTGGGAGGACTTAAATCCAAAAAGCTTTTCACAGGTGCATTTCATTTATGGGAAAATTTGTTTTCCATAAGAAAATATTAACAATATACTTAAATAGCCACATTCAATAAAACTAAGTCTTACTTGATATAGCAAGAAAGCTTCTGTAATATATGACCTCATTGCTTTGAAATGTGTAGTAAACATTTAGAAACTTTTTCTTTAGAAGTATAATATTCATCCAAAGGAAGAAATGTATGGGATTTGGAGGAGTAATACTTTCAGTGTTTTCAACTATGTTATTGTGTGGGTGGCAGAGAAAAGTGTTAAAGCAAAAGAATAAATAATCCATAAATAACCTAACAGTTTTATTTCACTGGGCACAGCCCTGGTCTTCAGCATAAACTACTCCCTTAAATTTATGGAGGTGTTCAGGGTCTGCTTATATCACCCTCTGAATCTATTTACTACAGAGGGGTGATATTTTTGGAAACATCCACTTGGCATGGACACCCAAGCAAGCAGATAGCTAACAAAAACATCAGTTATCCTGGCTTCTGGTTGCTGTATCAATTAAAAAATATGAAGGAACCTGAGTATTCTTGTTTTGTTTGAATTGTAGATGTATTTCAGCTTGATTATTTGGCAGTTTTGTATCTTCTGTAACAAAAGCCCAGTAATTCCAGTCTGAAGCTTTAAATCCTTACTATCACACAGTGACATTAAGAGTGCCCATGATATTCCTTCTATCAGCTAAAACCAGCTGAAAACACCAGCCTGAATATAACATAAAAGCAGTAATAAATGTTAGTGTTCTTGAAGCTGTAAGTGAAAAAACACTTAGGTTTTTCCCATTGTGAGAAGATTTTGAGGAATTCTAGCCAAAAGTGAATTTCATTCTCTTCTTTTCAAAGAGAATGAAATCCTTTTGAGAACACCTGCAATGTCTTCTTGTTGAGAAGCTGTCTCAAGTGGGGTGTCCTTTACAACATGTCTCAGAAACTCTCTGTGTCTGCAACCCAATCCCTGATCCTTGCTACCCTTGTGGCATATTTTACTTTTGTTCATGTGTCCCTGACACTATTCTAGTAATTATGCTGACATTTTCTCTTTTAAAGCCAAGTTTTAATTTTCAGGTAAATACTCAGCAGAAATGATGGTAATTGCTCAATATAACACTCTACAAAAATCAATCTGTGTTGACCCTGTGTGGCCTAATTTCCAAAGGTGTTGTCAGTCACTTACATGTGTCAGTCACTTACATGTAGTCATAAATATATGGCATTATTTAAGACTTAATATAGTAACATGCCTCAGCAACTCACAGTTGTGCTAAGTGCTAAGACATTCCTGACTCCAGCATTACTATCTCCTTATTTTGTAAAGGAGGACACAGAGACATGCAGTGATTAAGGGATTAGGCCAAGGTCATACATGAAGTGCATGCCAGCTAGTGTTAGCACTTGTGTAATTTTCTAACTGAATGAAAGATATGCACAAGCTCGGGGAACAGGAGTTGTTTTTGTAAGTTGCACCCAATGCTCAGTGTGGTTTTCTTCAAAGCAGCTACAACAGTCAAGCTTCATTACTTGTCACTTCAGTGTATGCTGTCACATTGCCTTCCCCATCTGGCTGCAATAATCCACAGAGAGTTCTCCTTCCTCAGAAGGCTTAGACCCAGCACTAGTGGAAATTTGGGCATCTGAACAAACCTTCACTCGTGAAAATTCAAATGAATGTGAGTAATTCCGTACAAATGCGATTCTGATGTCTTTCTTATCTGCTAAGTGCACTCTTACTTGCTAGTGATTTCCTTCTTAGTAAGTATTAAAGAGCAGCCACTTTTGAAGAGGCAGTTCTAGTCTGGATCAGTGCTGTACACGGAGACTGAAACAGTAACTTCAGGGGTATCACTTGCTGTGTTGTACTTCAATGGAGTACTCTCTGACAAAGAGAGTGTCGAAAATAATTTGAATGTCCATCAGCACAGGAAGCGAAAACAAGTATTGATCAGTCAATGAGCACACATATATTGTAAGAATTATATAATCAGTGAAGCAGAAATTATTTAGTCAGCATTATTTTTCAGATTTGTTCTGGTGAGAAGAAATGGCATAATGAGGAAAAAAAATCACTAGCAAACCCTTAAATATTTTAAGTGTATCAGAATGAAAAAAGATCCTGATTCCTGACTGAAGCTAGAATACATTACTCAATGTACTTCTGTGGGTAAAAAAATAAACTGGATATATGAAATTGGGCAATTCATGCAACAGGACATAGAAGTATTTATGTTTCTCCTTTTAGAAATAACTATGTAACTGAAAGATATTTCCAGTATTTAAGTTTTGTACTCCTGCTTAATAGTACTTTAAATTCGCGATTCAAATTATTTTCAAGTACAATATTTAAAATTTTGATTTTGTTCCTAAATTGGTCTGTATTCTTATACCCTCATATTGTCCACAAATAACCATGTATCTGTCCAGACACCTGAACTAGAAACTACATTCTGTGTGAAAAGGGTGAAATGTTTGTTTGATTTCAAAGTTTTTGGTCTTCAGAAGAAAATAATATTTCCTATTTGAAACTTATCTTCATGAGAAAAGCAAAGGCAACTGTTCTAGCATCATGCAACAGGAGCAAGGTCACTCAGCAGTCACAGGTCTCATAAGCCTGGCCTAATTCTGCTTCTTCTGCACTGGTGAAAAGTTAAAGAAGACCAAGTTTCTAAATCAAAGGACTGTAGACTCAGTCCTCCTACTGCCTTGTGTCCTTAACTTTAAGCGTATCAGAAGTCTTCCTGACCTCTGAAGGACGAGCACAGGCAAAGGATACACATGTAAATCTCGGCTGGGCTGGAACAAGTTGCACTTAACGGAGACGTAATATGGTAAGACAGAAAGGCTAAGCTGCCTTAGAAATCAGAAACAGACAAAAGAACCACTGCTCTTGTGTTCTGAATAAAACCTGCACAAAGATAACACTCTCTGGGGGTGTTATTACAACACTGACCAATAAAAATGTCGGCACTTGGCAAGTTTTAACCAAGCATGACTACTATTGCCTTTTTGTTCAGTGTGTAGTTTTAGCCTCCTAATTACAGGAAACGTCTATGATGTAGGTAGGAGTGACATTCAAATGTACAATAATCTTATTTACTGTACTTATATTAATAAGCTTAAATTCCTTTGCAAAACATGTCATACTAGAGGGAATGAAATTATTTTGGAAATCCTTCATTCTAAATTCCTAGCCGTTTGCTTCCTTTGTCTTTTAATCGTTTGCAAGGTAATTGCACAGCATTTTGCAGCACGTAGGGCAGCGGACCACCCTACTGCAAAAGGTGTCTCAAGCTACACGGAGTAGTTCCAGTACTTCAAACTCACCGCTCGGTAAGAGCAACCTTAAACCTCCGCTGTGTAAGACCCAGCACTGCGACGCTTAAATCCGCTCACCAGATACCTTTAATGGAGCTGCTGGAGGGGGGATCAAAGTGTTTTCAAGAGCGGCCCCTGAAAAGCGTAAGCCCCACCGTAAATGTAAAGAACACTATATTGAAGTAAATAACCAGAATATGGCAAGAAATAAAATGATCTGCAAAGCATAAAAAACACAAATCCCCACGCAGCCAGGAAAAGGCCACCCGAGGCGGGGAGGGCACCTCGCCGTGGAGGCCGCGGCCGGGGCTCCCCGGGCCTGGCTCGCAGTTCCGCAGCGGCGGCGCGGGGCGGAGCGGGCCCGCGGCTCCGGCCCCTTCTCCGCGGAGGCTCCCGCAGCGCCCCCAGCGGCCGCTCGGCCGCCTGAGCTCCGCCCCGAGCGCGGCTCCTGCCCCGCCTGCCCACCCCGCACCGGGCGGAGTGCCATGGATGCCGCTGGCCGCCGCCTGCCGCGGGGCTCGCGCTGCCGCCGCCGCCGCGCCGCTGCCCCGGTCTCGGCGTGGCGCTGAGGAGGGCTCGGCTCCGGCGAGGAGGCTGCGGGAGGCTGAGGTGAGCGGCAGGGGTGGCGCGGGGCCTCTCCGGCCCGCGCTGGGAGACGGCGCCTTTCCCGAGCAGCCAGGCCGGGTCACCCTGCGCGGCCTGCGGCTCGCCGGGAACTCGAGCGTCGCTGCCCGGGCCTGTCGGGCCGGGAGGGAGCGAGCCGGAGCTGCGGGCGCGGGGGGAGGCGGCGAGTGCCGGAAAGTCTGTGCGAGGGGCCGGGGGCAGAGCGAGGCGGCGCTGCCGGGGCGCCCCTCACGCCACCGGGTGCCCCGTGCGGGGGCGGCGAGGAGGGGGAGGCGGTGCCTCCCGTGCCCCGGGCGGCGCCGTGTGGGGAAGGGGCCCAGAGCGCCGCGCGGGCCCGGGGCCCGCCTGGTGTGTGCGAGCAGGCCCGGGCGGCGCGGGATGAGCTGCGCTGCGGCCTGGCCCCTGCTCTGGGGCCGCTCTCCCGGGAGTCCCGGCCGCTCGCCACGCTCCGTGTTCTGCGCGGTGCTTCCTGTGCAGCCGTCTGGGCTGTGAGAACAGCAGGTGCCTGTGTTGAACTTACCCCACTTTCGCTGTCTCTTAATTTTCTTGTTTCTCTCGCTATCACCCGTCTCCCCGCTCGCGGAAATAACTATTTAGTCGTGTTAAGGAAAGGTAGAATTACTTACAATACAATCTTACTTTTACTGTTTGAAAGTAGTTTTATACACGATTAGAGCAGGAAATGCAGTCTGTAAACATCTTGGAGAATCATAGGCATTGTTTTAAACACAGAAAATCAATTTACTAATATTAAATTACTTTTTAGAGTAAGATAACAGCGAATATATTCGCTATTATTAACTGGCAAGCAGTAGTTGAGTAGATCTGTAACATTATAGTCCTAAATGATATAAAAATCCTATTTGTTGTTCTTCTATCACATCTTTGAGTTTGAAGCTATTGTGAAAGAGCTGATTCAGTGTGTGTTTCTTCATATAATACTAATTTCTGATTCCCTTTTGTAGACATGCCCTTGATGGAGTTATTTTTTAACTATTAACTCATTAGCAGCAAGTAAACAAGTAGGCAGACTTTGTCCAGATCAAGCTTCTTCCTCCCACATCACCTCCCCCCTGTTTGTGAGGACACTGTCCAGCATTTCTTATTTACCTATGAGTTTGATAAACTAATTCTTCTTCTCTAAGCTGTATTTTAAAAGAGTATTATTTTTCTTGTATGTCTAACTTGTAAAGACTGGTTTGTAACCCATTAGTTTTTATATGAAAATAGTCATGTTTGCTGTGTTTTTAGGCGAGGGAGGTGAATTTGACTGTTTGTTAAACACAAAGTAAAAAGCAAGCACATATGTCAAAAATATCTTAACATCTTAAAGGGAATTTTCTGGTCTTCAGCTTGCATGTACAACTAAGGCATTGAGCCAGCAAATAGTGTTGTTTTCCTTATATGTATAGAATTATTTAAATTATTCACTGGACTTTTTGAAAAGCTACAGAGTAAATATTTTTTCCAAAAAGTCCCCAAATAACCCAACAGACTCCTAACTCTTGAAAATGGAAGTGATTCTTAAGTTGTCTTTTTTTTAATACTTTGACATAAAAAGCCTATTTTCCCTATGTTTGAATGCTGTTTTAAAAGATGAAGGATTCATAAAAAGTTTCCAGAGGTTCTGCAAGTCTGTAATTGTACATCTCAGTTTTTTATTTTATGAATTTCTATTTAAAATGTGAAATTCATTATCTTTCTATATTTGAGTATTTTCATGAGGAGGTAATCCATCTCTCATAAAGCTGAACACTTTATTATAAAGTGATATTAAAGGAGGGGGATAGGCAAAACACCACTTTCTTTCTCTTAGGTTTAAGAAGACACAAAAAGATTAAGCACAATTTTTCTAGCTTTAATTTTGAGTTATCCTCAAAACAGAACAAACTCATTACTCTTTGCTTGCTTACAAAGCAAGAAAAAAAATCCATTTGCTGATAAAATATGTGAAAATTTCCTTAACTTCAGTCCAAACCTATGCTATGCATTTTAGAGAGGACCAAATACAGGAAGTTCAGCAGCAAGATTGTGATGATGATTACTTTTTTTACTTTCTCTTGCCAGGTGAAAACTGCAAAAGCGTGAGGCTGACTGAAGAGAGAAATTACTTGTGCTGAAGTTAGTCTGGCTGCAACAATTAAAGGATACTTTTGGTACTTTTTAATTGAAGTGGAGGCGGCTTTTTTTTAATAACAAACCATGGCAGATGTGGATCCCGACACGTTGCTGGAATGGCTGCAGATGGGGCAGGGGGATGAAAGGGATATGCAGCTCATAGCACTGGAACAGCTCTGCATGCTGCTTCTGATGTCAGACAACGTGGATCGCTGCTTTGAAACGTAAGTACTTCTGGCTTTTGTTTATGGAATGTTATTTCCCCCCTTCTGCAGTGTAATATTTAACATTCCTAGAAACTTTCAGCCTCGAAAATGTTTTTACAGGCTGAACTTCAGTTTAGATCACTGAAATCAAGTGTTTCTGTTAATGTCACATGAAGTACCCTTGTCTGATTAAAAATGTAGTGTTGTTTGGGTGTCTGTTCTGACACAGGAGCTGATTGCAGCTCTTCATACATTTCTTTAAATTAAATGATATGGATGTATATGTGGGGGGGAGGGTTGGTTTGGTTTTCTTGTTTGCTTTGGTGGGTTTTTTTGTGTTTGGGGGGGGTTGGCAGAGAAAAACTTCTTTTTAATGATCATAATTTTTAATGATTATAATGATTGCCTAGATATATTTAAGCATCCATACTCTCACAGTACTTTTATCAAGGGATATAGTATTTTTTTTTGAGTTGTGTAAGTCCAAGCAAAAATCAGAAGTAATAACCACTGTTCACACAAATATTTTGCCCCTTCTTTGGAGCATCTTGCTGTTCATGCCACCTTCCTTCTTAACTGCATTTGTATAAATCATATAGCACAGTCCCTGCACTCAATCCTTTTTGTATTTCTCATGGCACAAAATGCTGCTATAATCACTTCTGTTACTTGAGTGTTGCTGTGCTTGTTCCACTACTTCTTGTGAGAGAGCAACACTAGTCTGCAAGAGGTAGCAAAAGTGTAAGCAAGCACAACTTTTACTTTTTAAGTTGGCTTCTTCAGGTCTGATTTCCATGCTCATACCTCTCTTCCTTTCCGTGTTTTTTTCATTGCTCTCACTTTCTTTTCATAATAAAATATGGCTAGTGTTTTTCAGATACATCCTACTTTTTAGGAGTATGGATTCAGAAGCATTTGGGAAGGTAGCTGTCTGTTACACTGTTTAGTTTTGTAACTCTGGAGGAAACAGTTTTCTGAGTTACCTCTTAGAAGCTGTTCTCCTGACTGCATTTATTACAGGAAATGTAAAATTCATACAGCTCCACAATTTGGATTTGTAGTAGTTGCAGAGCATTGAGCACAGTTTTGTACAGTGCTTTAGAATGTGAAACTGCCTGTTCTTTGCCTTGATGAGCTTACAGTTAAAATTTTGGCTTGAAGAGCCCTGCTGTAGTGAGAATCCATTCAACTTCCCTGTCTATCCTCATACTACTGATACTGGGGGAGCCTCAGAATTCACCATTGTAGAAAAAAACTTGGTAGTTAAGAATGAATTTTTCTGATAAATTTGGATAAACTGCCTGCTTCAGGATACTCTGTTCTATACTGGTGTAGAATTAAGAATAAGCATTTTTAAGGTTATCTTCTGGGTATTTGAGAGTCAGGAATGAAATGTCAACTTTAAAAAATACAAACCAGTTGTGGGTTTTATGCATCTTATTTAGAACAGCCTTTTATTTCAATATAAATGAATTAAATAGTCCAAGTGCTCTTTTTTTCTTAAAGTGTGTATAATGAATGCTCCGTTATTGCGCTGCTGTGGGTTTAAAATTATTTATGTCTAAAAGAAGAAATATTTAAAATGCCATTTGGCATTTTAATTTTTCTTTTGAGTGTTGATGTTTTTCTTTTGAGTGTTGAGTTTAATTTTACTGGTCTTCTAAGTTATCTGTTTCTTTTGCTCTTGTAAATTTTCCTCAAAAAGAAGAAAATGAAATGTAGATAGGAGAAGAAGTTACCAAAGTTCTCTGCTTGTTGAAGTGATTTTGCAGTAATGTTGAAACTGCTGCTTTTTATTGGCTCTGTGAATATACTGAAGTATATGATCTGGTACCATGGTGTTTGGTGAGCTGCCATGGTAGCTTATTACCTTCTTCCCATTTATCACCCACCCTGTTTTATTCCTCCCAGCCATACTCTTGTTCATGCCACTGTCGGGGCTTACTGGGCTCTAATTCTCTGCAAGTGCAAGCTGCTCTTTGAACCTGCTGAAGAAGGTTGTTAGTTTTCTGCTGTTACAGTGAGTTCCAGCATATAGAGAGGTGTCTGATGAGCACTGGAGGTGGAACTGCATAACTGGAAATATGGGAAAGGTGTGCAGTCTTCAGTGGAGAACTTCTCAGTGATTGTCTCAGGTGCTTACGGGTGCCTGCGTTTCAAGGTGACTTTATTCATTTTGTAACTCTGTAAGAAACAGATGATATCTTGAAAAGTATTTTTAAAATCTTTCCAAATGAGAGTTCAAATAGCCAAAATGGTCATGTGCTGGGAGGGTATAATTAAAATAATAATGGTTAATATTTTATAGTTCCTTTTCAGCTTGTTTTTTAGAGGAATTGCTGTTTGCTGAAATAGGAGATTTACTGTGTGACAGAAGGGCTGCTGACCTCCCATTTTTCAGGAACTAATTTTGAAAATATTTTCAATGCATGTCTGATCTAGAATATGGATATATTTTTCTGTTGGTAAGAAAACCAGCCTCTAGACTTTACAAGTTTTTTTCTTCTAAGTAAGAACAGCATTTCCAAGTTTTTGGATGCTGTGCACATGTTATTTGAGGATCTTGAAATTGTTTATTGCTATTAGTTATATGTTGACAAAACTTTAAAGAAAAATTTTCATCTATGACACTCCACAACTTTGAGATGGACTTTTAAAGCAGTTTCTTGGAGAAAGAAATGGGATGTTTTTCACAGTTTAGTTAGAGTAATTTTAAATATTAAGTATTAGTCCACTTTTACATAAGAAATTACTTGCTTTTGTGATGTAAGCTAAGAAAAAGCCTGTCATTTTAGTGAAGTACATCTGGTGATTAAAAGCTGCGTATGGTGAGGACTGGCAAAGCTGTGAAACAAGACCATATTAAAAATATTGACATGAATGCTATGCACCATCTCTAAATCCACAACACAGTTTCCATACAGCTTTCTTAAGGAGTTAAGGGCAATACACAATCTTACTTAGCAAAGAAAGCACAAAGTTGAACGGAAAAATTAAAAAAAATATTGAAATGTTGGATTCAGAATCTTGCACTTCATTTTTGCAGTGAAGTGACAGGGTTACTTAGCAGACATGTTCTGAAGGAAATGATATAGCTAAATAATATAGTTAAAAGTAATAATTTGCCTTTTTGCAAGAGTAATGGATATTGAAACTAGTGTTTCAGGTCAGCTCCAAACCGGAAGCAGGCACACGTGCAGGGTGGTGTATTTCATGATGTTCTTGCAGAGTTCTAGCAGCATCACAGCAGATTTCGGGGTATGCTGCCAAGTAATTGATGTTTCTTTACTTCTTCCCAGATTTACATATTACATTCAATTAAATTGTTTTGGAAGTTACTCATATGTTAACGTTACAAAAATCAGTGGCATATTCATCTTCTGGTGATAATGAGTCACAGACACTACTAGTCACTTGGCGTGAGGAATGGCTAACATTTTACTAGCAACAAAAGCCACTAGCTTGAACTACAGAAACTTAATGAATGAGGAGAAATTATTTTGTTAAGTAGTTGAGTTGGAGTAAAACAGCAGAACTGTTGTGATTATACGTGTTAGTCCCAAATTGTACTTAAACTGTGCGCTGTTAAATCCACTTGAACAGGAGTTGAAAGAATGCATTTAATATAAACTTAATTGAATTGATGGGCTTTTTTTGTCTTTTAAATTACCTTTAACATTTTAAATGTATGTAGAGGCTCTTGGTTGCAATCTCACCTTATTAATGTAACTCTTTTCCACATAAGTGTTTCAATTTATTCTTTTTTCACTTCGTGGGATTGTTTCACTTTTTTTGGTGAAATAAAATTAGAACTCTTCTGGTCGGGCTTTCTGTTGCTGTCTGTTAGAGTAAAAGTACTTAGCAATTAATTACAATGAAAAATTGTAGATTAAGGCACTAGTATAACAAAGTAAGGCCTGCTTAAAAGACAGCAGATTAAATAGGCCTTAATAATGCTCAAAAGGAGAAAACATCTTCCTCTTTGGCTGTTCTGTAAGTTACCTCTGTATATTTGGTGTAAACAGTTTTGGTAAGCAAATAATTATCAGGAGTAATCAGTTCATTTGACAAATAAAAACAAATTGTACAAAGGTTCTAAGGTGTAAAATAAATATACTTTCAGGTTTTTTTCAGATCAAATATGTTTACTTTAATTCACACTGAACCTTTTTCTTTCCAAAGTATCTATTCACTAGGGAAAAAATATATATCTTGTATTTGCTAAGAAGTGTAAGAATAAATTCTAGAGAACCAAAGGCTGTTGATATGAGCTAGTGAGACTGTTAGAGTAATGTGGAACAGTTTAGCTTTACCTCCACCTGCTTAAAGCTACATTCTCCTGTCTTATAAGGATTGTAAAACTCCAGTAAATCAAAGTTAGATATAATATAGAGAGGAAAACAATTTTTCCTTTAGAGATAGGGATAGGAATCCAAAGTGGTGGTTTTCAGGAATATATTTACACTTGGCTGCCTTTAAAAGCATCTTTGTAATTCAGACAGCAAAGTGCCCTTTAACAGGTCTGACAATCGTGGAAAAACTAACAGGCTGAGAGAGCAGCTCTCTTGGTATCAAGGTGGTTTCACGTTTTGTCTCCTACAGATTTGCTTGTTCTGTTATTTTAAGGAAAAAATAAAGTCAGATCATTGCTACACTTTTGTGCTGGAGTGCAACAGTGAGTAAATTAGAATAAGTATTGCTGTCAACAATAGACTACAGTTTTTGTTATTTTAAACCATACAAAGCATGGTTTAAAATGTTCTTAGTGAATTATTGGTTTGCGCTAATGCAGACAACTCTCCCAAATGAAATTTTTAACTGTTATAGTGACAAGTCTCCTGATTCCTACTAAGCTTTTTTTCTTTTAATGAAGGTGAAGGATATGGCAGCAGTGAAATAACAGCACTGGAGTAATTTACTCTGGGATCTCCAATATAGTGAGATCTTCAGCATCCTATGGAGGGGTTTTCTGAGATGGCAGTAGGGGTGTGCTCTGTATTTTTCAGGGAGAAATCTTGTTACAACATAATGTTTAGAATAACTCCTGATATTTAGGGCTGTTTTGTTGTTGTTATTGGTTTTGGTTTTTTCTCTTTTTCAGTTATAAGAATTTTAAAATACTCATGTCTTTCTGGTTGTTCCTTGTAAAATGGGAATTGTGGCCTCATTGTCACTGATATTGTGGAGATTAATTAACCTTGTCTAGCTATTTTGAGAACATCAAAGGTTGCGAAGGTTGGAAGGGAAGATTAAGTCTAAATTGACCTCTTCTGTCCTGGTCCTTATACTTTATATGGTTATTACTGGATTGAGCATCTTGTTTGATACAAGCATAATGTGTAGCTAATGCTTCTGAGCACCTAATTTTACCCTCTCTTTTGCTATTAAATCTGCTGCCTAAGTTATTTTTGTTGTTGAAATTTGCTTGCTCTTTCCCATAAGAATTGGCCAGTGTAATCAGTTCTGTAGACAGCAGTCAGTTCATCTTTTCCTATTTGGATTAAAAGCCAGTAGTGTTCTTATTGTGAATATACCTGCACACAAAGATTTCGTCAGCTCTTGATCTTCCTCCCCTTCTCTAATTCTTCAGTTTACAAGTTCTTCAGAAATACTTTCCAGTTTTGTCTTCATCCATGCTGTTTATAGTAGTGCCTTTGACTTACTGTTAACAGTTAAACATGCCAAGTTGAGTTAGTTGTTTCCAAAACTTGGTACAGTAAGTGTGCTTTTAGTTATCTGTCTTCAGAGTTTGTTTCAAGGATATGAGTGCTTGCTGCTTAGGTATGGCTTGATGTATTACCTAGACTAAGATCTGTAACTTGGCATTTGTGTGTGTTAAAACACATTTTGTTTAAATGACCCTGTGCCTCTGGGTATTCCAGACAACTCATCACATTGTCACTATTTACTAGTCTGGCATTGAATTTTTTTTTCTGGAGGTATCGTCAAGTATCCTTTGTTCTGTTCAGTTTTGTGTGTGAGATAAAACTGAGGTGATTCTTGTAAGTACTGTGCAAAAGGTAGGTGCAGAATGTTAAGGCATCAGGTTAATTACCTTTTGAAAGTGTCAGCTCCTAACAGATTGGATGAGACCAATAAAAGATGCTACAGGAATTTCAAATTGCAGTCTTCCTTTCTTTCATGACTACTGGTCAAGTGATTTTTAATATTGGCCTCTTAAGAAGAGGTATAGATAGCACAGATGTTAAGTAGATTGCTAATAGGGAAGTGGAAGTTTTCTTGTGTAAGTCAGTTCTTTTTTTGAGCACCTGAATATCCAGTAGAAGCTAGTGGGGAGATGTGCATATTTAGGCACGCACATACAAAATCTTTTGTTTAAATTGCTTATTTCCTTTTGAAATGTTGATAGATGTAATATGTACTCAAAGCATTCTCTATTTGCACAATTGAGGTTGCTACTAGTGGAAATCATCGGCAGAAATACCTGTAGTTTCACATTCTTTAATTTATTCAGCTATTGTGGACTAAATATCTGTAAAATACTTACAAAATGCTGGAAATTGGAGAACAAACATGTGGAATTATTACCCTGAGGTATGGCATAGCTTTTATAAGATGTTGAAAAATGCAAAAGGCAGCCTAACACATCCTTTATAAATTGAGGAATAAACCAAATGATGATTTATTTAGAAATACAGAAATTACCTATCCTGTGGAAGCTGTTTCTTCATATGGATTTTTCTTATTTTTCATTTTATACGACTGATATTTATTGAATGTGTGGTTGAATACTGAATGTCCAATACTGAATGTCTTCCTGCCTAATAATGAACTCTCAGAAGAGGGTTCAGCTCTGTAATTTATTTAGCTAAAAGAAAGTTTGAAAGTGTTTTTAAATGTCAAATTCAAATTTTAAATTTCTTTTGATTTCTAATAAAGTGGGGTTTCTACTGGAATGAATACAGGATGGAATTGTTAATTCTCCAGTTTAATTTTATTGGCCTGGGCGGTGATTGCAATTAAGAGTAGAGATTCAGATTTGTGCAAATTTTCATGTTTAGTAATTCTGTTAAAAGTTCTTAAATTGCCAGTAAATTTTTAGTTGGTTTTTCCTCGAACCTTTGAAATACAGTATGGTGTGTCTGAAGTCTGATACATGAGTGATGTTTTCTGGGCTTCATTTGTATTGTAACAGTGTTATATGAGAACAGTGCAAAATGTGCGTTGGTAATGAATCCAGAAGAATACATACAGGCAGTGCAGGTGTGTGGGTTCTCTTATGGATGGGCTTGAGTACTCTGCTGCTGGTTTTAGTTCATATGTGGAAACAAAACAGTCTTCCAGCAAAAGAAACAATGAGGGAAAGTCTGAGATCTCTTCCCATAGAAAGAACTACAGAAAGGAATAACAATCATTAATCAAAAATGAGTTGAAACTACTTTTGCTTTAAGAAAAATCAGGTGTGCGGGATGTTTTTAAAAGTGTCAGAGTTGTGTGACGTATTGTTGTAAATGTTTATCTGGTGTATTTTTCCTCAAAAACTGCTACTAATGAGAGTTAACTTCAGTATTTTAGTTTTTAGTTAAAATTATTATATATTAAGTAGTGTATTCACATATAATTCCTTATTTTCCCACTTTTAACTGGTCTCAGCAGATGGTATGCATTAAAGATCCAGCTCTTGCTGGCAGGCAGCTGAGCTTGGTTTTCTGCCACAAGTCACATGTCTTGGACTGGGCGGCTTCGCTGAAGGCTTTGTCACATGCCAGGGGCTCGCATCCACTGAATCCAGTGGTTACTTTGGAATTGAGTAACACACCCTCATGCTAGCAGTGCTTAACTGTTTTGAGGATGAACTGAACTGGGCTTTTTTCCTTCTTTTTTTAAGCACGGCAGTAGTGTAGTCTTCACTATCATTGTTTCTGTTTTAGCTAAGGATTTTAAGTGGATTATAATATTAAATGTAATTACAGAAATGAGTTTACAGTGCCTATTTTTACTTCCTTGGTATCTTTTTACATTGGCAAGCTGTAAAATCAGCTGAGTCACTTCATTAGAGTTGAAGGGATTAGCATTGGCAGGAGCTTACTGCTGTAGCTATTTAAAAATTTTGTATCCCTATGGATATTTCTGTCCCTAAAGGGGGTGTGTGTGTATATGTGTGCATGTGTGTAAAGGTTCAGAAGTGTGTCAGCATATGGAGTTATGCTGATTATAGTGCTGTAAATTCTGTAGTAATATAATTATGCTGACAAATTTTCTTAGCCGTTCTTGACATCAAGATGATTCTGATATTTAGAAAATGGTCTTAGGTTTTTTTTGCAGAGAAAGGATGCATATTAAAGAATTTGTGGATTATGCTCTTTACAACTTAGTAACTCATTTTAACACTGAAAGTCTGACAATATTTATTTAAATATAGGTGATACAGAATCAGCACTTTTAAATGTGGTTTACTTCTTGGTGTCAGTACAGGAAACAGAGAATGCTCTAGTACCATAATCTTAATAGATGATAATATAGATGGGAAATATTGATAAGGAATACTACCTGTTTTGGACAAACCTATCTTTCAGCGAGGTCTTTGAAACATGGTGAATGGAAAACTTGGAAGACAGTAAGTAACAGCAGCTCTTCTTCTGGAAGTACAGAAATGAAGTTGGGTGGACATTGAGAGCTGCAAGACTTAAAGTAATTAGCAAGAGCTCTAGTGTGGGTTGTAGAGTAACCTCATTAACTTGGAGTCGGTCTTTCACTAAAGAGTAACACAGAGTGACCTCATTAATTCACTAAGTAGTCCATAATCACTCTTATAAAGTACACATTTTAAGTACTTTAGGAAGTGACCAACGTGATATTAATACAGCTCCCTAGAAATAAAAATCCAAAAAAGTTTTCCTTTCATTTTCATGTTGATTCGAAGAAGGGCCTAAATAAAAACCTGAACTTTGGAGGTACCTATTTGCAATTATTTTCTGACTTGAATAAACACTATTAAAGAATAGCTTTTTCTGTGTTAAAGAAAACTCACCACTATCGTTTTGCTTGTTTCACTGCAAATAGGTCATTGTGATCAGTGATTCCTCTCCTACAACTTCAGGATTTTTTCTGTGGAAGTTTCTTTTTTTTCTGCGATTTATTACTTTTGGATAATACATGATCTGGATAAAAGCAACATGTGAACCCGGTTTTGATACTGGAATGATTTAGAAATTATGCACTTAGCATTTTTTTTCCTTGGTGGGTGTTGATGCTTGCGGTAGCTGCAGGTTTATGGGTGTATTTTTCTCTTGGAAGTCAAAAGCATCATTTGTCAGTAGGTGGAAGTGCACTAAAAGCTGATCATTGGCTGCTGTCCTGTCACATCAGTTCATTCAGTGCTGTAGCTCTGATTTCAGTTTCCCTTCTGTCCCAGGAAATTTTCACAGCCTTGTTTTTCCCATGTAGACTGTTTTCTAAAGATGAGTCCAATGTTCAGCCTTTGTCTGCGTTATGGACACTCCTGGAATGCTTTGTTTTACTACCTGTCAAAATACATTTTAGTTCTGAGCATAGCCTTGGTTAGAACAGCAATAAGGTCTTTATTACTAAAGGCTCCTAATCTTCCTCAGCCAATATTTGAAGCAGTTTTAGGTCCTTTTGATCTGTTTTGGCCTGCCTAAGAAAGCCAGTAATGATTTACCTTGGAATTATGGTGTACCAGTGATGCATACATAACATGATTTGTCTGATTCATTCTTTGGTTCCTACTGGTGTTGACTACATTTGATTACTTGGTGCTTCATTAAAAAGAGGGGCCAGTCCTGAGAAGATTTTGTGCTTGGCCTGTTTGCTAGAGTTGCTTCTAGGTAAGCAGTGGGTTTCTCTTCCCTCTGCTGCTTTTTCTTATACTTCAGTGCTTTTACTTGGGATTGAGGACTCAAGGGGTACTCTGAAAACCAGTTTTCACAATTTTGAGGCATAAAGACCATCCACTGAAAAAGGCCAGCACTTGGGTCAAATGGCTGCACAGAGAAATCCCCAGTGGAGCTGTCTGAACAGAAGGGAGAGGTGTACTTTGGGCATTTACTATGTGGCTCTGATGGTGTTGCACCCCATCTCATTGTTGGGCTGGTGTTCCCACCTACCCCTGTTAGTTCTTTCTCTGGCACTACTCACACAGGCACATTCTTCTCCCTGAGACTATGTAGAGCTGATGCTTATTGTTTCAACCACAAGAGACCCATGTCATTGCTTTTGGGATTTGGGGATTAAAAGCTGACCTATGTCCTTTTGTTTGTATGCAGTAATTTTTGGAATATATTTTATTTATTAATAGAAAAGTTATAAGACAGCATAAAGACTGAAGTCCTTCAAAATGCCAGCTAGGCAATTTTATGCTGTAATTGTTTAGCTACCTGTTTGAGAAGATCATGGCTGGAATCTTCTGGGAGCTGGGAGCACAGGAATGTGTTCATATATCCTTCTTGCCTGCTATCACAGGCTGAACCATTGATGTAGTCTGTGTGTGAATGACAGAACTGGTACTTCTGGTCTCTTGTTTTCAGGAACTTTACACACTGATAAGGCCTGAGGGAACTTCAGCAAGCCAAAAGAATATGAATTTATCTGTATGGTCTGTGTGTGCTTATGAGTGTAATCTGTGTATCTCTGGATATGTCTGGAGAGGAGACTCCACAACCTTTCTGTTTGTAATTGCCAAGTCATTCTCCATGAGTCAATGAAAAGTCAATGCAGTCCCAAATTACTGTAAAAGGAAATATTGAACCCATCTATAAAGGGTAGAAAGGTGTATCCTGGGAACTACTGCCCTGTCAGCCTCATCTCTGTGCCTGGGAAGGTCATGGAGCAGCTCCTCCTAGAAGCTGTGCTAAGGCACACAGAGGATGGGGAGGTGGTTTGAGGGAGCCAGCGTGGCTTCACCCAGGGCAAGCCCTGCCTGACCAACCCTGTGGCCTTCTGTGATGGGGTGACTCTGTTGGTGGACAGGGGAAGGGCTGCAGATGTCATTTATCTGGACTTCAGTAAAAGCTTTGACAGGCTTGCTCCTAACATCATTATCTAAATTGGAGGGAGAAGGATTTGCTGGGTGGGCTGTTAGGATGGATTAGAAATTGGTTGAGTGGTCACATCCAGAGGGTAGTGGTCAATAGCTCGGAGTCCTGATGGACATCAGTGACAAGTGGTGTCCCTCAGTGATCTGCTTTGGGACCAGTGTTATTTAATATCTCTGTTAGTGACATAGATAAAGAGATTGAGTGCACCCTCAGCAAGTGTGCAGGTGACACCAAGATGAGCTGTGCCATTAGCACACCTGAAGGGTGGGATTACCCTCCAGGGGGATGAAAAACGTTGAGAAGTGGGTACATGGGATTCTCATGGGTTTTAATATGACCAAGTGCTGCATTTGGGTTGGGGCAACCCCCAGTATCAGCTCAGGCTGGGGATGAGCAGATGGAGAGCAGCCCTGCCCAGAGGGACTTGGGGATGCTGCTGGGTGAGAGGCTGGACATGACCCAGCCATGGGCACTCCCAGCCCAGAGAGCCAAACGTGCCCTGGGCTGCATCCAAAGCAGCGTGGGCAGCAGGGCCAGGAGGGGATTCTGCCCCTCTGCTCTGCTGAGACCCCACCTGCAGGGCTGCACCCAGCTCTGGGTGCCAGCACAGGAAGGACATGGACCTGCTGGAGTGACTCCAGAGGAGGACCATGAGGATTAGAGGAATGGAGCACCTCTCCTGTGAGGAAAGGCTGAGAAAATTGAGATTGTTCAGCCTGGAGGAGAGAAGACTTTGGGCTGACCTAATTATGGCCTTCCAGTAGCTGAAGGGAGCCTACAAGAAAGCTGGAAAGGGAATTTTTACACAAGCATATGGTAGCAGGACAAGGTTACTCCAGTGGATTGACCCTGGCTAGATGCCAGGAACCCACCAGAGCCACTCTGTTGTTCCCCTCTGTAATGGACAGGAGAGAGAGAATGTAATGAAGGGTTCATGTTTGAGATAAGGTGTGGGAGAGAGATCACTCACTAAATACTGTCATAGGAAAACCAAAGTTGAATTTGGGATATTAACTGAATTTATTACTAACAAAATCAAAGCAGAATAATGACAAGTAAAATATATCTTAAAAGCACCTTCTCCCCTACCCTTTCTTCCTTCTCAATCTCTACTTCCTCCTCCACCAGTAGTGCAGGGAGATGGGGAATGGGGGTTATGGTCAGTTGGTCACTCATTATTCCTGCTGCTGCTCAGGAAGAGGAGTCCTTCCCCTGCTCCAGTTTGGGGTTCCTCCCATAGGTGACAGTCCTCCAGGAACTTCTTCACTCTGAGTCCATCCCATGGGCAAGAGTTCTCTTGGGCATCCCTCTGCTCCAGTTTGGTTCTCCTCCATGGGCTGCAGGTGGGTCTCTGCATCCCCATGGTCCTCCAGCACATCCTGCCCCTTCTCCACGTTGGTGTCTGCAGAGCTGTTCCTCTCACATATTCTTACTCTGCTCTTCTCTGGCCCCAGTTTCATCTGTGCAATGAGTTTGGGTGTTTTTTTTTGTGTTTTTTTTTTTTTTTTTTTTTTTTTTTTTTTTTTTTTTAAATATGTTATCACAGTCAATCATTCCTGTTTGACTCAGCCTTGGTGAGCAGGAAGTCCATACTGGAGCCACCTGGCATTGGCTCTGCTGGACATGGGGGAAGCTTCTGGCAGCTTCTCACAGAAGCCACCCTTGTAGCTTCCTCTGCTACCAAAACCTGGTCACACAAACCCAATATAGCTGCCCAGAGAAGCTGTGGATGCCACATCCTTGGAAGTTCAAGGCAAGGTTGGGTGGAGCTCTGAGCAACCTGGTCTAGTGAAAGGTGTCCCTGCCCGTGGTGGGAGGGTTGGAACTGAATGATATTTAAGGTCCCTTTCAACCCAGGCCATTCTATGATTCTGTGATGTAGCCTGGTTTTCTCATGAGATGAGTGGAAATCATTCCTCTCAGTCAGAAAAAAAATATGCTGACAGCAAGTGGAGATTGTTCCATACTTGCTGATTGAAAAAGTCTCTGATTAGTGTAGCTAGAGGTTCTGGCAGAAAGGTCATTTTAAAAAACCCTCAACCCTGAAGTTTGTGCTGGAGAGCTGTGCTTTTATAAGGTCAGCATTGCTGATACAGTGCACTGGCATTTATTTGTGTGCTGACTAAGAATTCAGTATAAATGATACGCTCTTAGTAACTTAGTAACTTAGTATTAGTCTGCTGGGTAATTGGCTTATAGGTGCTTTAAGGACAGGAATTTAATTTTTTTAAAATTTCCTTTTAAAATTTTCTATTAAAAATACAGCCGAGTTCCTTTTGTGTTGTGTTTCTTTATAAGCTGTTAAATTATAGGAAAAAAGTAGGTTTTAGACTTGTTAAGTATGGCTTTTAACTTTCTGCAGCTGTGTGGCCATTTAAGAAAAATGCTGTACTACTCTTGCTAGTATTAAAATAGACAGTGGAGCTCCCTACCTTCCACTTGGTAATATGTGTGTGGGTTTGGTTTGTTTGGGGCTTTTTAAGATTTGTGTTAATTGGATTTTTTTTTCTTTTCTAGTTTGAACAACATTGTTCCTAGCAATGTTTTAGTGATCTGCCTGGTGTTGCATAAAATTCAGTATAAAAGATCCAACACCAAAAACCCTTGAATACATTGTCCACTTTAAATTTTATGTACTGAAGTGCTTCTTGTGTCAGCATATGGTGGTCTTCTAATAATGGGTACAAGTTTCAGAACTTTCCCCCCCCCTCCAGTGGATAATGTCTAAAATGCAAAATTACTGTATAAACCCTTCTTAAAGATGTAGAGTTAAATAACAAATTTCTTAAGAATAACAAACAGTACAGGCTGGATAGGCCAGTATAGGTTTTACATATGTGATTGAGCTTTATTGAAGCTTCACTTATTAATTTGTCCTTAAGTATTGTTGGGTAATGTATTTATTTGTCAGGCAGCATTAGTAGCTACTTTGTGAAACATGGTAAGATCTTGAAGGGAACTATTAGCATTTTGCTGTCCCAGGATTTGGTGGTTTTGTGTGAGTCATTGCATACCAGATGGGATACTGAATGACCTCTGAGTCTTCAGAATGATTCATCAACAAGTACTTCACCTGTGTTCCAGACTAAAAAGTATGTTGTTATTCTTTCTTCTTTGGATTTAGAAAAGTTTTGGGCCGTCTTTTGAATGACAAAACCCTGCTTGAAGGAAAAGTTGAAATATTTGCTTCCTGTACATTTAGTCTGGTTTTCTACATCTAGGGTTGAGGTATCCAGCTATTTTGACTGCTGTCACAGTGTGTATCCCCTTCACTTAATTCCCCACCATCACTTTGGAAGTCTTTTACCACTGTGGTGAGCCATCATAATGCTAAGTTATGCTAAATATGCTGCTGGAAGATAAATTGACTTGAAATATAGCTCCATGTCTTAGAACTTTTGACCCAAATTGATCTTGTCCACAGCTGTTCTAATAATGAAAAGTATTATTTCAGTTTATATTACTCTGTAATGTCAGAGGAATAGGAGGACCATTGCAGCTTGCTTTTTTTGTTCTGAAGTTTTGGAGATGTTCTTCACCATTCTTGCATACAGAAATGAAGCTAGCAATAAAGAGGAGAGTCAGAGGCTACTGAGACATGGATATGGAGAAAAAGTGCAATAGACACAATCTATGTTACTTAAATATGTTCTCAGTGTGATGAAGCGGAAAAAAATGAGGCCGGGGATAGGGAAGGAGACTGAAATGGGATGAAAATGCAAGGGAAATAACATAGGGAAGAAGGACCACTCAAAGTTAAATTGTGTATTAAACCCAAAATCTTTAGTCTTTGTGGATAAAATTTTATGATTAAGTAGCTATTAATCATCAGGAACCTTGAAGCACTGTTAAGAAAACATGCATTCTGTTTGGTATTGTGAGGTTAATTCTTAGAAAAAAAATCTCAACAAGATTAATTTTCCCCTGTATGACTGTAAAATTTCAAGAGTATCTTTTTCTGCTGGCTTTTTAATGCAACATCTTTTCAGATTGCCTATTTGCATTTTCATGTCTGTATGAGATGTAGTGTTCTAGATGAATGTTCTGAACCAACTATAAACTAGTTGAGCAAATGATGTGTGCGTGGAAAGCGTTAATGTAGAAGGGTATGAAATTGCTTAATGTAGAGAGGTGTGCACAACATAGTCATGTGTTGTGGTTTTTTTTTCTGCAGATGCCCTCCTCGAACTTTTTTGCCAGCACTGTGCAAAATTTTTCTTGATGAAAGTGCTCCAGACAATGTACTGGAAGTAACAGCTCGTGCCATAACGTATTACCTGGATGTATCGGCTGAATGCACCCGTAGGATTGTGGGAGTGGATGGAGCTATCAAAGCACTTTGTAATCGTTTAGTAGTTGTTGAACTTAACAACAGAACGAGCAGAGATTTGGCTGAGCAATGTGTGAAGGTAAGTATACTTAAGAACCTCTTGTTTTTAAGAAGGAGTTGGATAATTTGTTATTTCCGAAGAGCATCGTCATATTCCAACCCTATTTTTTTATTAAAATGTGATGCAAAACATAGAGTATGATAAAAGTGTACATGCTGACAAATGCTGCTTATCCTTACTGTCAATCTGGTGCTCTTTGCAGCTCCATTTTCTTTAAAACAAAGTACAGGAAAGGAAAAATATTAGAAGAAATTTCCTGTTTGTCTTATATGATTAGAATGCTAAAAGAATGCCAAGGGCTATTTTTATGCTACTAAAGAAATGAAGAATTGCTCCAGATATAGATAAATTACCTGGTGTAAAAAAATTGTCTACTGTCTCTTCAGTAGCACTAGATACAGCTCCCTTGCACCCTTTGAAGTTTTTAGAGAAATTTAGAAGACCCTAACAATCTCTCATTTCAAGCGTAATTCATGGCCATGTGGTAGCATATAGTTGGAGTTCTTGGTTACTATCATCAGAATTTATGCATGTATTTCCTATTTACTATTTCCAGTCTACTCAGAAGTGCATCACTGGGGTAATGGTGCTCTTACAAGTTTCAAAACACTCAGTTTTGTGTTTCTCCCAGGAGGAGAGATTATTATCTCTCTTCATGAACACCTGTTATGTTGGGGGATGTTCTTGTATTGGCTCCCATATTTTTGAAGAAAGCTGTAGCTACTAGCTAGTAGAGTACTGGAGTCTTTGGCTCCTTCTGGGTGTTCAGGAAGAGAGAGGTTTTTATTTTTTCCTGTTGTTTCATTTTCTTAACCAGTTCTGTAGAAGGATATAAGTATCTAACTATGGATATAAATAATGTGACTTTTTGTGTGTACTTCATTCAAATGAAATTTCTTTTTGGCATAGGTGTTAGAATTAATCTGTACCCGTGAGTCAGGAGCTGTGTTTGAAGCTGGAGGGTTGAACTGTGTTCTGACATTCATTCGTGACAGTGGACACCTTGTTCATAAAGATACTTTGCATTCAGCTATGGCTGTAGTATCCAGACTCTGTGGCAAAATGGAGCCTCAGGATTCTTCATTAGAGATCTGTGTGGAATCACTGTCTAGTTTATTAAAACATGAAGACCATCAGGTAATGTAATAGTTGGCTCAATGTGCTGTGAATTTAACTTTCAGTATGTTTAATAAAGGAATGACTAGGTAACGTTATACAGCCTCCCTAACTGTATGTTTACATAGAAGTTGTTATATTTGGGTATTACGGTAGTTTCCTTTATAGTTGTAATGATAAGAGAATAAAAGCACTGCTTAGTGTTTGGCTCCAAGTGCTGGTGTTTGAATAGTCTTACTTAACCTCTGAAAACTATATTGGAAAATATCCTGTAATTTTTTTTCAGTGCATTTTGAGGCAGTTTCTGAAGTAATTATTGTTCTATGACTGTACCTCAATCACTGTAAAACTGAGCATAACTAAGAGGCAAAAATGAATTTGCTTTGTGTTTCTTTTGCCAAACTAAGAGAAGCAATAAAAACATCCATAGTCAATGCTAAACTATTACACTGAAAGGCAGCTTAAATGATACTAGTAGAAATGCTGCTCCACTTCTTTATTGCAGTTTTACTAACTTGAGATGAAGTAGTCCTTGTAAAATCTAGAAAATGAATCTCAGAGGAATTATTTTTCTACTAGTAGAATCCTTTTGTGTGTGTTGTACTAATGCTCTGGAATAGCCATTTAGCCAAATTCTTGCTGTAGCCTGGCCAGGCTTCCTGTCCATACTCAGAACTGAGTCCCCATTTCACTTTGACCTCTGTCCTCATTCTTTTCTCTACATGCACAGATCCAGCCTCCAGTCTGGTTTATTAAGCACAGCATATTTGGGAAACTAAATCTTTCTGCCTGTGAAATACTTCTTTAAAATATATTTTTAGATCTTAAAAATTTTTAGGGGACTGTCATACACCACCCATTTCATAACAAGCTATCATGTTTTTTAACCATTAAATAATTTTATTAGTACACTAATCATCTGAGGCAAGGTAATCTTGAAATTCAGACCATTAAGTCTGTAGTATTTTAACTGTTTCCCAATTTATAAGGTTAGAGACAAGCGGTTGCTGGTGCTGTTGGAGATTCGAATGAGAGTTCAACTTAACTTAATTGTTCAAGATAAGCATGCTTAAGATGGGACCCAGATGATAGGAAATAAATCTGTACTGGTATCCTTGAGAAATATGTTACGCATTAAACAAGCCTCAGCATTACAGTGGATGTTGGATGTGTATTATGGATTTGTCCAATAATGTCCCTTTTCAAGTTTGTTGCCCCCTACCTTGTCCTTTTACACTGTTGGATTTGGTCACTTTTTGTGTGGGCTGCCAATTAGTAACACCACTTGATGAAGGAGTTCCCACCAGATCCCACCAGATGTTGGCCCCAAGAGCAGCTTATCTATAATGTTTGGCTTTTAACCTTTGTGTTACACTTGCAATTTGGGAGAAGAAATGTAAATACTTTGCAAGTACTCTTTCGCTTTGTAAACTGGTGCTACTAATGCAGCGTGTGAAACAAATGAACTTTCTTGTGTATTTGTGACAGCTGTTAAGGTAAGGCTCTATGAGTATTTGCAAAGTACATAAGGATTGGCAGAATTGTTTATCTGTGTTGTCAAAGAACTGGAGCAAGATGCCAGAGGACAGAAACAGTGACCATTACACATTAAAGAAAGAAGTCCAGCACAAAAGAGTACTGATAATGCAGAATGTTTGGCATGTACAGACCATACCAGAAGTCTGCAAACTTAGTGGAGATTTAAGATTTTTGTCTTCATGAAGTCTGGCTAATACTCTAATCTTGTTCTGTGTGTTAACGAGTAACTGTCTTGAAGTCCTTGGTCTGTGATAGCAGACAGTTGTTCTGAAAATGAGTTGACATTTTAGGAAGTAAGAACTGTAGTGATTCAGAGTTTGGTTAGAGAATAGGTATTGGGGGGATGGGGGGTGGGTTCTACTATTTTTTGACATCAGTCTGGTTTGTTACTGCACACCTTTAAAGACAAATGTGCCTGAAGCAAGTTATCTCTAAAGGCTGGTGCAAAACCTCCTGATCTGAAAGAATGAGATGCTTCTGGTGTATAGATAGAGATGTTAGAGGTAAAATCTTCCTTTATTTTCAGTATTGACATGAAAAGATATTGGATCCTTTCCTGGGCAGTTGGCCAGCAGTATTTTTTGCTGGATTGTTAAGAGGATCATCAGTAAGCCTTGTTTCCACAGTGTCACTGTTTTTTGTGTGCAGTTGGTTGGTTGGATTTTTCCCTCCCTTTAGTGACAAACCTAAATTTGGAAGTTTGTATTTTATTGTCACAAAAATTCTTGCGTGTCCCTGTGTCAGGTGCTCAGTTGATAACCTGAGTTATCCAAGAGTAAAATTTGCTTTTCCCAGTTTGTCCTATTTTTAGGCTTGGTCCAATTGAAAACTTTCTTGTGCTTAAGAGACCTATGTAGACCTTTAAATATAACTTGAATGATCAAGCTTCATGGCAAAATCAGGTTCTTGTATGTGTCCTGTATTCTTGTGGATATTCCCTTAGTATCTTCTCATCTTAAGTAAAAGATATTTTATTGGTTTTTCTTGCACATCTTTCTTAGGTTTCAGATGGAGCTTTGAGATGCTTTGCTTCATTAGCTGACAGATTCACACGGCGTGGAGTTGACCCAGCCCCATTAGCTAAACATGGATTAACTGAGGAGTTGTTATCTCGCATGGCAGCTGCTGGTGGGACAGCCTCAGGACCATCTTCAGCTTGCAAACCTGGACGGAGTAGCACTGGAACACCATCTACAGCTGCAGACTCTAAATTAAGTAATCAGGTGTCAACTATTGTAAGCCTGTTATCAACCCTGTGTAGAGGCTCTCCAGTAGTAACACATGTAAGAAATCCTTTTATGCTACTGCTTTTTGTTTTCATGGGGCTTTGTATACTTTCAATATATCAAAGATTTATGTTGGTATTTTATAGATAGATACACATATATGTATTTATAGATCTTATCTTTTTATAGACATATGTATATACATATGCGCACACACGTGTAAGTTGCTTTTAAAGAGGGGAAAAAAGGAAACATTTCATATGGAAATGAAACCCAATTCTGATAGTATTTTCTAAAGCCTTGTATATTTTTTATTGTTCAGACTTTTAATTATTTCCAGGATCTTCTAAGATCTGAACTTCCAGATTCTATAGAAAGTGCGTTGCAGGGTGATGAGAGATGTGTACTGGATACCATGCGGTTAGTAGATCTTCTTTTGGTGCTACTGTTTGAAGGCAGAAAAGCCCTGCCAAAATCTAGTGCTGGATCCACAGGCAGAATCCCAGGATTGCGAAGGTTGGATAGTTCTGGGGAGCGTTCTCATCGGCAACTGATAGATTGCATCCGCAGTAAAGATACTGATGCACTAATAGATGCAATTGACACAGGAGGTAAGCAAAAATACTCTGAAAAAGAAAATGAGATGTTTGCTTTATCTTTGATTTTTATTATCTGAGGTGTCATAATGAGTGCTGAGGTAGTTCATTGAAAATCATTATATATGAGTTCACTTATTTTCTTAAATACATAGCAGGTCTTGTTAGTAATCATACCTATGCCAGCCTTTTTTATTGCAATTAAGAGCATAAATGCTTCTCCAGAATTATTGAGGATGCTTAATTCTTTTAAGACCTGCTTTTTATTTCAAGAATACTGTTGAACTTTAGTTTATATTTGTGGGAACTTTGACTATTTTATTTCATTTTATCTTTCAGCTTTTGAAGTAAATTTTATGGATGATGTAGGACAAACTCTTTTAAACTGGGCCTCAGCTTTTGGAACTCAGGAAATGGTAAATTAGATTTATAGACTTTGAAGAAATTTCATTATTTATGTAAAGGAAGATGAAAAAACAATTTTCCGTTTTCTTGTCTAACAGGTAGAATTCCTCTGTGAAAGGGGTGCTGATGTTAACAGAGGTCAGAGGTCATCCTCTTTACATTACGCAGCATGTTTTGGAAGGCCTCAGGTAGCAAAGGTATGATTTAAACTGACCCTTAAAAAGCATTACCCACTGACTTTTCATCTTGTTATTTTCAAAATGTCTTCAATGCAATATGCTGGACCCATGTGCTGTCAGATATTTACATATTCTTTACAGTATTTATCAAAACACAGCTTTTTCGTTATAGGGAAATAGGGCGGTACTGAATAAAAATAGTTTATATTAGCTCTACAGATATAAAAAGCACAGAATACTTACAAGCATGAGAATACTGGAAGAGTGATGTATGAACAGCACATGGGCTATTTTGGAAGAAGAAATCCTAATTTTTTTCATACATAAAAATATTTATTCTCAGACTCTCTTACGACATGGTGCAAATCCTGATTTGAGAGATGAGGATGGAAAAACTCCTCTGGACAAAGCTCGGGAAAGGGGGCACAGTGAAGTAGTAGCTATTCTTCAGTCTCCAGGTGAGTGCAATATTTAAGTCCATAACATCTGCTGTAATAGAAATGTTGATATAGGTTAAGTTATGCAGTTATTTTACTCAGTTAAGGTTATTAAAAAAATAAATTGTGATCTGCCTTCCTTAACCCATAAAGTATTCATAAAAACCTTAGTATTTTAAGATGTTGTTAAGTGAGGGGAATTACTGAAGAAATAACTGAGTGAGCATGAGCAGTGCCAGTTGTTCTGCTCTTCAGCTGTGGGACCAGGCTGCACTGGGATTTTGTTGTGGATTCAGAGCGTGTCAGCCTTGGTAGCTTCTCTGGTATTCTTTCTTTCTGCATGGGAACTGCACTTCCCTGTTCCTGAGAATTCTGGTGCCACAGGTGATACTTGCTATTAAATACTTCTATTCAAGAAGTCATGCACATGTAAATTTTATATTTTTAGGAATGCATGTTCATATAGAGGTACTTGGATGTTAGTAAAGAAAACTTGGATGTTTTGAAGGAGTTTTTGTTTGATTTGTTGACTTTTGCAATTGAATGTATTGGGGAAAAAAATTTTCCAGGGGATTGGATGTGTCCTGTCAACAAAGGGGATGAGAAGAAAAAGAAAGATGCAAACAAGGATGAGGAAGAATGTAATGAACCCAAAGGAGATCCAGAAATGGCACCCATATACTTGAAAAGATTATTGCCTGTGTTTGCACAAACATTTCAACAAACTATGTTGCCTTCAATAAGGTAATAATATCATGAGAGACAATTTCTTGCTTTAAAAAGCCAAAGTAAATCTCAAAGTTTAAGTAATGCTAGTGGCAATATATGTTTGAATAGAAATGGTGGTTTGGAAAGTGTTGCAAGAGTGATTTTTACTTAGCATTTTAAGCAGCATTTTTTCCTTTCTGGTGAAGTGATGTGTTGGAAAAAACGTGGTTAGTCATGGGAGAGCAAAGCATACTCTTGACTGTAGCAGCATGATGAAAGAATGCTATGTTCATATAGTATGTTGTATGCACTGTGCATTAGGATTTGGTTACAGCTGTTTGTAGCCACTGTAATGAAAGTTGTAATTTAGCAGAGGAAAACTAATAAAATTATATTAAGATGCATTCATTGAAAAGTCAGCAAGACTAGAAAAAGCTGTTTTAGAATGCTTACTTAACAGCTTGTTAGCTGGAGAAGATGCTCCTTGTAATTCTGAATTGCAAAAATGTAGTCTAATTTATTACTTAAAAGGGAATACTGTGCATGGCATAATGGTTGTGATGAGTTGCATCTGATCATAACCTCTTAGCCTTTTATACTACAAATAGGACATTTATTCTAATCTCTTATTTATGTTCCCAGTGTTTACAGGTACTTTGGGTGAAAATGCAAGATAAGAAAGGCCTCTAGTGGAGACAGACTCCACATGAGCTGATGATAGAAAGCTTAAACTAGGTCATTTTAAATAAAAGAAATGAGAAACTATGTTAACAGTCTACATGGGATTAATTGTTGTTGCAGATTGTGCAAAGAAGTAGTTGGCTCTCTATTTGAAAGTTATCTTTATGAATCAGAAAAATTATATTTTTGGAAGTCAGTCAAAAAAATTAGTCTATAACCCTACAGGAATGATTTGCTTTTTGATTAATTATGGCTCTTAGTGTGGAAAGCTGCATGATCTAATAGTATGTTTAGAGCTAAAAGTTATGGGGATCTCGAAACATGGGAAATACCTGACTAAAGGCTGAATTTGTCACTTTGAGGGTGACAAAGTGTGCAGAATTGAATTGCCAGCACTGAAAGTGTATAAAGAGAGGACATAGAATAGGTTTACCTAGGAAAGGGTTGAGGAGAAAAGTATTTGTCAGACTGATGGTGCTGTAGAATCAAAAAATACCAGAGGTGTATTATTCTTAAAGATTATCTAGGACTTAGTAACAATAACTAATTAGTTACTGTTAGTACCAGTAACAAAAACTGAAACGGGTTCAATTTCTTGTGTTTTGAAAACATGCATAGAGTACAAAAGGAGTCTTATCTTGAACCTTTTTGTTGCTTTAATTATTGCTTGCTTTATCACTGTAAGAACCTTTTTTTTTCTACCGTCTTTTAAAGGAAAGCAAGTCTTGCGCTCATTAGAAAAATGATACATTTTTGTTCTGAAGCACTGCTGAAAGAGGTTTGTGACTCTGATGCTGGCCACAACCTGCCCACAATACTGGTTGAGATAACAGCTACAGTGCTTGATCAAGAGGTAGGAAGAATGAAAATGTTACCCTTTATGAAACGAGTGAAAAAAAAGGAGTTACACTCATTGATTCCATGTATTTGTTGATAACTAACCCTGAAACTTTTACAGTATCCATCTGTGACCACATGTGCAGCGTGTGAAATAACAAGATCTCCTTTGTTATTTTCTTTTCATCCCAATGTATTACAGGATGATGATGATGGCCATTTGTTAGCCTTGCAAATCATAAGGGATTTGGTGGATAAAGGTGGTGATCTTTTTCTAGACCAACTGGCTAGGCTTGGTGTAATTAGTAAAGTGTCAACTTTGGCGGGGCCATCTTCTGATGATGAAAATGAAGAGGAATCTAAACCTGAGAAGGTAAGTGTATGGAATTGATTTATTTGCTTCATTTGTTACTGTAAAACTGACACTTCTAGTAAAATGTTCGTTGTTACAAAAATGAAGGGAGTTAGGATATTAAATGAATGCTTATTTTATACCACTTGTTTTAGTAGTTTTCTTCTCTACCTTAGTTTTCTGTTAACATATTATTATCTGCTGAATTTTCCTATTCATACTTCCTTGTGGTCAAGTTGTTGGGTGTTTGATTTTGTCTAGTGTTTGGAAAGTGACTGGTAAACAAAATGAATCCTTCCTAAAGTATTTGTGTCAGAAGTGTATCTCCTTTGATACTCGTGCATTGAGTAATTCCAGATGTTTTAGATGTCGTTATCAAATATATCAAATATATTAAAAAAGAAAATAATGTTCTGCTTAATGAAAGCCATAAGTGCATATTGAAGTTATTTATCAATTTCCAAGTCTTATTGCCAGTCAGATAACTGAAAGGATAACAGACTTCTTCTGTTACCAATTTGATTAAATTTATTGCTAAGTCTTAAGTGTGTAGTTAAATCTTTTTACTGTGGGGTTTGGGTTGTCTGAGGTTTCTTGGGGGAGGTGCTGATTTTGTTTTTTGTGGTTAGATATTAAAAGTCATATGGACATGGTCCTAGATAACCAGTCATACATGGCCCTGCCTGAGCAGGGGTTTGGACTAGATGGCTTCCAGAGGTTTCTTTCAACCTCAATCATTTTGTGATTCTTTTCTCACAATTCAAGTTTTGAACAGAGGTGGATGTTGCAGGCAGTAGACTGTTGTTATTGTTGAGTAGATAAAGCTATATATGAAAGGAAACTTCTAAGAAGTGTCTTATTCTATTAAAAATACTTTTAAGGATATGTTTTATATGCAGAAGTAGTATAGTTCCTGTAGTTCCTCTAGTTCCTATTTTGGTTTGAATAATTCTTCTCTCCTAAAGAGAGAGAATTTCCTCCTTTTTAAAAATGTCTGTGGGTTTTGTGTGTTGGGTTTTGTTTGTTTGGGTTATTTTTCCTTTTTAATAGATTGGGGATTTTTTTGGTTCTCGTTATTGCTTCATACAATATTATTACAGGAGGATGAACCACAGGAGGATGCTAAAGAACTGCAGCAGGGTAAACCCTACCACTGGAGAGACTGGTCAATCATTAGGGGAAGGGACTGCCTGTATATCTGGAGTGATGCTGCAGCCCTGGAGCTTTCTAATGGTAGTAATGGATGGTTCAGATTTATCTTGGATGGAAAACTGGCCACAATGTATTCCAGTGGGAGCCCTGAAGGAGGATCCGATAGCTCAGGTAGACTTTTTGTATTTCAAGTCCAGGTTTAGTTTTGAGACCATTACATTTGTTTATATAATTTGATTTGAGCTATTTTGTTTTGCAGGAATTGGCTTACTAAATAGTAAAGGATGTAAACAGGTGGAAGGTGGTCAGTTAATTGTGATGCATTTTATCAGATAGCATGTGGCCATAACTTGACTTTCTTGGTGAATTGTGTTAAGTAAACATCTTGCCAGTAAAAGCATATTAACTTTTTGTTTTGATTCTTCTCCATGCCTACTTAATTTTTTCACCCCAGTCATTAAAAGCACTTTGTAGTGGCCATCCCAGGAAAAGCAGGTTGAAATGGTGATTTGTTGTTTGCTTCTAGCTAGCAGAATGAATTTGCATGTGTTTAAAGACAAAGTAATGGAAGTTTCTCACTGAGATTGGGAAACAAATTACAGTGTCTTAATTCTTTGTTGGAGAGAGGATAAGGGAACAGACCTTATGCACTGGCAGTGCACAGGTGGTTCTGATTTTCTGTACAGAATAGACAACTTGTTCTGGATGCAGAAACAACCCTCCTTTTATTGTTTCATCTTTTTTTGCAGCAGTTCATGCATTTATGAACCTGCAGACATAAAATGCTTTGCAATATTACTATGTTTTCAATGAGCCATTGAGTGAAATAACAGAACATATTATGATTCAGGATGGAAATGAAGTGCTAGTGACTTCATGCATCAAGTTTGGGGCAAGAAGACAAAATGCAATATAGTGTTTCTGATTATAATGCAGCTGGAAACCACTTACACATTTATTGACTTTTTGGTCAGAAAAGTGTCTTTGCATTCTTTTTAATAAGGTTAATGCCCTGAAAGGTAAACAAATCCTCTGTTGAGATACTTGTTTATCATACAATACAATTTTAAGAAGATTCGTGAAGATAATTTTTTAAATTCTCATAGCCTCTGGATGCCAAATTTTTTGGTTTTTGCTTCTGAAGGGTCTGGGCAAGAGGATGAGACTATTTCTGTATAAGATGAGTGGAATGACAACAGCTCAGATGAATTTGGAGTGAAGTGAACTTAGAAGAAGTCAGATTGAGCATTTAAGATGTTACTTTAAATCAGTCTTTCAAAAAAGATTGAATAAGTTTAAGAAGATACCTAGTCTGAATATCATGAGGGAAAGGAGCTAAATGTAGGATTAGATGAGGCTTCTTGCAATATGTAGTCAAATAGACATCTACTAAGATTGCTGATGTTGCAGTGTAATTTGCCTGAACTTTAACCATGAGCTCTAAGCATGTGCAGCAGCCTTTTTTACTTAAAAAATTAATATTTGTTAACTAAAATGACTACAGTACAGTATAGACTCAGAATAGTATCTTTAAGTCCTGAACTGTACTATATGTTCTGCTGTCCTAAATCATTACTGATTAATCTCATGGTATACTTTTTAGTAGCTTCACACTGGCAAGAATATAGAGGATTGAGCAGTAAAATCTGTTAGTGTGTATTGCATGATGAAAGTTGGAGTGGGTGGTCAAGTATATATACTGTGAACATTTTGGAAGGTCTGTACTCACCCCTCTCCACATTAACTCTATACCTGTTTTGTTTGAAGTTTTAGAAAAAGAAATTCAATGCAAAAATTGAAATTGAATGGTAATTCTGAAACTTTAAGTAAGTCTCAGAATTCTGTCCAAGGGAACCTGAAATTACTCTCAATCATGTAGAAATATAGTACTTTCAGTGCAACATGTTATATAATAAATTTATTAAAATTTAATCATGGAAATCTGAAAACAATTAAGAGAATTTTCATCTGGCATACCATATCTCGTATTTTTATAAGTCTTCTCTGTGTATGCTATGAAATTTAAGCAATAAAGAATTTTGTGCCTTGAGTGCATAATTATTTTTGCGTTATTTTGTATTATAAAAAACGGGCAGATTTAAAAAGCCTAGTGCTTGTCATTGCAGCAAAAGGCAAACAGCAGTAATCTTTAATGAAATGTTTCCATTTTTACTTTAAGTGGAATTTTTGAAAAGTTATGTACTCAGCCTTTTAATGATTAAAATACAAATATATGATTTACTAAAAACTGATATTTTTTGGAACAGTTTTTTTAATTTCTTATTTCTGCAAACTTAGAGATTTGAGAATAGTTCATGCTGGCCATTCTGAGACCCATTTTTGAAAGACTAAAAATTTATACTGAATTTCTTTCATCTTCTGTTATAATTGTAATGATGAAATAATACATCCAGATTGCATTTTTCAGAAAGAGTTGCATTGCAGCTTTGATGTGATCATAGAATAAATCACTGTTGAAGTACAGAGATACACCACACTGAAATTTAGCACACTTTAAGACCCTTAATTTCAAACTTAATTTTGCATTGAATGTACTCAGTTGTTCTGCTCTTGAAAAAAAAAAATAAGCAACATGATGATGGAAGCAGTTGTTGGAAAAAAACAAATTTGTTTCTTTTTAAATAGAAAGTAGGAGTGAGTTCCTTGAGAAGTTGCAGAGGGCTCGAAGTCAAGTAAAACCATCTACCACAAGCCAGCCAATTTTATCAACACCAGGGCCAACTAAACTTACTGTAGGAAACTGGTCACTGACCTGTTTAAAAGAAGGAGAAATTGCTATACACAATTCTGATGGTCAGCAAGCTACAATACTGAAGGAAGACCTGCCAGGCTTTGTGTTTGAATCCAACAGAGGAACAAAGCATTCGTTTACAGCTGAAACTTCCTTGGGTAAGTATGTAGGTATGTGTTATGTGCAGGTAGGAACAAGTGTATATGAGATAGTTTTAGTTGTTGCTTTTCATAGCAGAGAAAATGCGACTTTTCTAAAATACATGTTGCAGGGTCAGAATTTGTGACTGGCTGGACAGGCAAAAGAGGAAGAAAACTGAAGTCTAAACTGGAGAAGACAAAGCAAAAGGTTGGTGAGCATCTGTAAATGTTATAGTTAGAATTGAGTTTGTTTTGTATTATAATATTCTTAGGGAGGTGTAGTTTCATCTTAGAGGATTAAAATCTCTGATTTCAACTAGACACAATTTTATGTGAGGCTTGAAGGGGAAAACATCCGTCAGAACAAAGCACTTCTTTGGATGATTTTATCCAACAGTCTTCGTAAATTCTGTGCTCCTTTAGAGGAAAATGATTTTTTTTTTAATGTAGGAGAATCCAATCTTCCTGACTTGCATTTGTGTAATTCTTCAGGTTTTGTGGTTTATTTTTTTGTCTTTATGCTACAAGAAAATATGTTACAATCGATACTACTGCTGTGTCAGAGGCATATAATACTGCTGTTCATCTAGGTATTCATTTCAGACTGGATATCGTGGCAGGTTGCTGGAAGTAAACAGCATTGTTAGGAGTTGTGGTAGTAAAGCAAAATGAGTAAACACCCTCATTTTAGATATCTTTAAAATTCTTTCTCCTCAAAATGAAGAGAAAAAAGAGGAACTAAGAAATCAAGTATGAAGCTCTTTACAAAGACCCCCGCAAAATAACAGTACATTTTGTGATGCGCTTAGGCCAAGGACTCAGGCTAATCTTTAGTCTTGAGCTGTCTTGCAGTTTCTAACAGTGCAGCCGATATATTCTGTACCTTGGATCTGCAGCATTTAAGGATATATATCTTAGGAAATGTGACACTAAACTGAAAGTTGAAATACTGTGTGTGAACGATGATAGGTGGGATGATAAAAGAAAGGCAGTTCTCTCTTATGCATAAGATTACGCTGTGTAGATCTCAAGCTTGTGTAATGTATTATCGTAGCACATAGAATGATAATGAAAAGGAAAGATTTTGGGGGACATTTCTTAGAAAAGAAAGGTGTTGTTTAATAAGAACTTATTTAATCTGTATCTTGTGTGAAACATGCTTTGTAGAAAGAGTAATTCTTACTATAAGAGGGACTGTGTGTGAATTGGTTTAAGGTATGTTGATAGAGCATTCAGAAACTGTATTAAACCTGCTTAGTTTTACATTTAAAAAGATTACCTGATCCATTATACAGTTCTAAAAGAAAGATGGACAGATTGAGAATCGTACCTTTTCCTACTACCCTTTATTCTGTAACTTAATACATGATGGTAAATTTATGTCAATAAGATTTTGTTTATTTCCGTTTATTTCTCCACTACTTTTTTTTCCTTTCACAACCTTTGCATTTTCATGATGCACATGGGTTTTTGTTCTTCCCTATTTATCTACCTGTTGTGGACTTACTAAAAAAATTACCAAGGTTGCAGTATCTGGGAGTATAGTAACAGTCTCATTACAGGAAGATCTGATTTCTTATTATCAAAATCTATTTGTAGGTACGCACTATGGCAAGAGATTTATATGATGATCATTTTAAAGCAGTTGAGAGTATGCCTCGAGGAGTAGTTGTTACACTGAGGAACATAGCAACACAGTTAGAGTCTGCATGGGAACTTCATGCAAACAGGCAGGTAAGTGTATCTCCTTTATTTTTAATGTGTGACATCAATGGAAATCAGATAATACTCACACTAGTCTACTATGATGTGAAGAGTCATAGTATGTCTGAGTGTGGGGAGTTTTAATGCTTGTATTACCTAGTTAGGTACTTCCCTAGGACTTTATTTTTCAACTGAAACAAGTGGACAGATTACTTTGTTTCATGATAATGATGTTTTTGTCTTTCAGTGCATTGAGGGAGAAAATACTTGGAGAGATTTAATGAAGACTGCTCTGGAAAACTTAATTGTACTGTTGAAGGATGAGAATACTATTTCTCCATATGAAATGTGCAGTAGTGGCTTAGTTCAATCGCTGCTGACAGTTTTAAACAATGTGAGTTTATAGACATAAGTGTTTAAAGAAAAACTTCCTAAAAAATGAAATTAAGGCATGTGCTGTAATTTAAATATCCGTTATAAATCTGTCTTTTTCCTGTCTTGGTGAAAATTGGGCAGAGTTGCTCCAGTTACTGGTCTACCTATTGGAGATAAGCTATCACAATAGATGACTTTAGTTTGAATGAGCCTTTAAAAATCTGTAAATCAACTATGTTCAGGTCTAGTGGCTGATGATTAGCTTTTCTCATACAGACTTAAAGTCAGGATTTCAGTGAGACTACGTAGATGTTTTTGCTTTATAAAAATTAAATAAATTATATTAAATGTAACTTTTTTTTCCCTCTTAGAATGTTGATTTGGATGTGAAACAAGACTGTAGTCAACTGGTGGAGAGGATAAACGTTTTCAAAACAGCATTCAGTGAAAATGAGGATGATGAAAGGTAAAAATAATACCAAACCAAGAAAATCCCCTTTGAAATTGTGAGGAAGTATGGTATGTTAAAAATAATTTAAAGACAAAGTACCTGTTCTTTCCATTTCAATGGAATAGAAACTTGATATTAAAAGACAGCATCTAATATTTTTATCTCTAAGAGTCAACCTATAGAACATCTATTGACAAAATAAAGGTGACTTGTTTATCACTTTGCAGATTAGTATCATTCTTACTGTGCTGTAACCATATGACTAGAACAGATACTATCAGTAGAAATAGTGTGCTGAGATAGTTTCCTCAGCTGGGTCCTGTTGTCTGAGATACTGTAGAAATTTTTTCTTTGTTTTGTGTTGTGGTAACAAAGTAACTGTTCTGTTTCACAGTCGTCCGGCAGTTGCATTAATTCGGAAATTGATAGCAGTGTTAGAATCTATTGAACGTCTACCTCTCCACTTGTATGATACACCAGGATCTACATATAATCTTCAGGTAAATGCACAGTAATAACAGCATATTGCACTGAGTGGTGCACAACTGACTGTTACATGTTGCACACCTTGTCTGCCAGAATCGCATTTTGTAGATGTGGATAGAATTAGGTAAAGAGCAAGCAAATTTTGGCATCTATTTCCTCTAAGACGTAAATGCATGGGTGGTCCTCTGTCACTTTAACACTGTGAGGCAAAAGTAAATTTTGATTTAAGAGATAATGTGTTTGTTCTTTCTTTTGTCTTCAGGTGTTGTATTTATATAAGAACATGCCCTCTAGTTAAAGGCCATGTTACTACGATTACAGAACAAAATTATTAGGAAGAACACAGGAGATAGGCTTTAAAGGGTCCTGTCTATGGCTCTGTGTTCTACTGGTAATGCAAGATGCCTGCAGGCTCAGCAGTTTCTTATACAGAAAACTTGGCAGTTTGGCTAAAATATTACTTGTTTTTTCCTAGTTTGTGTGGAGTCTTAATTTTTTCTATTTGAAAGCACAGTTAAGGATTTTGCAACTTTGGTAGGAAAGTTTAGATATTTCTGTTTTCATGTCATGAAATGTCTAGGAAATAGTTGAAAAAGTTGCAAAACCACTGTTGCTGTTCAATATTTTTGAAAATAGTTTTCAGCTTCTATATTATTGTATTTGCTAGTCAACAAATAAAAGCTGTGGAGACATAGGAAAATTGAGAAAATGTTAGCTGAGTGTGTAACTGACTTGCACATTGTCATAGTAAAGAATTGTTTGGATAATTGAAAAAAGGAAGTACTAGGAAATTACTTTGTAAAGCATTTCATTAGAATATAGTGCTTAATTTAGAGCAACAAAGATACTTGATAGGCCACTAAAACAGCTGTAGTGAAATACACTGCTTTTATTAAAATTCCAATACCTGAACAGGAAAGTGTATATTAACATTTAGCTGTTCTTTCAGATCCTGACCAGGCGCTTGAGGTTTCGTTTGGAACGTGCCTCAGGGGAGACGTCTTTAATAGATCGAACCGGGAGAATGCTAAAGATGGAGCCACTGGCAACTGTTGAATCTCTAGAACAGTATCTCCTGAAAATGGTGAGCTGCATACCACACACAGAGTTCACAGGGAATAGTTATATTCTGCTTCTTTAATATTTGATTTCTTGTCTTTCACATGTAGGTAGCAAAGCAATGGTACGACTTTGATAGGGCTTCATTTGTTTTTGTACGAAAGCTACGAGAAGGCCAGACATTTGTGTTCAGGCATCAACATGATTTTGATGAAAATGGAATTATTTACTGGATTGGAACAAATGCAAAGTGAGTTTTTCAAAGCTAGATATGTTAAAATCAGACACAATAAACTATAATCCATGAGGCAGGATGGGGACAAAATTCATAATGAAATGAAATCTGTTATTTTCTTAGAAGTGGGAAGTATCTTTTTATCAATAGAATTACATTTCTTTTGGATCTGCTTATATAGAAAAATATTAGTCACTTGTGTTGAGAATTTGTTTGTATGATCCCTTAGAAGGTGGATTGGGGAAGTTTGGATCTTTGTTTTTGCTTGCCATGGTTCTGTTTGATTTTGTTGGTTTGGGTTTTTTTTCTTTGCTATAGTGTTTTAAAAAACACAAACAAACATGTTTAGATATCTAAAGTTATCTAATTATCTAAATTTATGTTGATAATTTCAGTGTGCAATAAACTCACTGTTATATGCAATTTACAGTAAATTTCAAATGTTGCTGAAACCAGTTTTTTAAATTTAAGTAATAATTGAACAATATATTTCTCTTTTTAAATACAGAACTGCATATGAGTGGGTAAATCCAGCAGCCTATGGATTAGTAGTGGTTACATCCTCAGAAGGAAGAAATCTGCCTTATGGTCGTTTGGAAGACATCCTGAGCCGTGACAGTTCAGCTCTCAACTGTCACACAAATGATGATAAGAATGCTTGGTTTGCCATAGATCTTGGCCTTTGGGTTATACCATCAGCCTACACATTACGCCATGCTCGAGGTTATGGACGATCTGCTCTCAGAAATTGGGTTTTCCAGGTATCTAAGGATGGACAGAACTGGACTACTTTGTATACTCATGTTGATGACTGTAGTCTCAATGAACCAGGGTATGTCAGTGTATTTTATCACTTTTCATAAAACTGAGTGCAGTTAAAAATGTACTTGACTGTAGACTAGTTTAATGTGTACTGTGGTTGTAATAATGTATCTATCTAAAGAAGTGGTAAGTGATACAAATTATCAAGGATGGGCCCCAGTGTAAGTGATCCATAGGTGCTCTGTGTGGTTCACGTAATGGTATTTATGCTTTTCTATCCCTTTAAATTTTGCCTTTTGTTTTTTGACGAAATCATAACAGCAACACTCATCCAAAGTTTGCCCTGGTGTTAATAGGTTTATATATCTTGTAATGTGCATACATGATCAGCATGATGGTTTTGTTGGCTTTGGTACTAAGGTTTTTTGGTTATGCCTTTTTTTTCCTGTTACCTACCAACACTTCTTTCTAATAAACTTCAAGGTCTACAGCAACATGGCCTTTAGATCCTCCAAAAGATGAGAAACAAGGTTGGAGACATGTTAGAATAAAACAGATGGGAAAGAATGCCAGTGGGCAAACACACTACCTCTCCCTGTCTGGGTTTGAACTTTATGGCACTGTGAATGGAGTATGTGAAGATCAGCTGGGTAAGAAAAAGAACATGTATATCCTATTTGCTCCTTTAAAATGCTAATGAGCATACAATATAAAAATCAGTGTAAAAAAGGTTAACTTTTGCAGCTGAACTTGCTTAGAAATAAGCTCAAAATTATTCCCCATTCAATACTTTTAAGTCTTTTCAATTTACATTTCTTGTAGGAAAAGCTGCTAAAGAAGCTGAAGCAAATCTTAGAAGGCAGCGACGTCTGGTCCGTTCTCAGGTGTTAAAATACATGGTTCCAGGAGCTCGTGTAATCAGAGGAATTGATTGGAAATGGAGAGATCAGGATGGAAGCCCGCAGGGTGAAGGCACTGTTACAGGAGAACTGCATAATGGTGAGCACAAATTGCCTGAATTTATAAATGTCTGTTGCATGGTTACATCATGCAGAATGAGTAGCATTAAAGTACTTCCTCTGTAATGCCTTGATAAAGTTGATAAAAGTTTAAATACTTTGGAGGGAAGAAGCTTAAAATACTACAATTGTTGGGGTCCATTTGTGAAATTCCATTTGAACGCATTAAAAAAATTCTTGCTGTAAATGAAACTTTTATACATCTTTGGTTAATTCAAATTTTAAACTGTTATTCAAATATGAAACTGTTACTTAGACATCTGTTACAAACTATATAAGGGTGACTGATGCAAACTGATAAATTAAGCTTTGGGCCTGCAAGATCTATAATTACCTTCCTCATCTCTTCTAGCTGAGCATTTGCAATATATTTCTTGACTTTTGTTATATCCTATACCTTTCCTACCTTGCAAGCTTCTTTGGGATCAAGTTTTTGTTTTTTAGTTAAAGCATGAAAATTTATTAACTTGAGGAGCAAAATAAAAACCTGCAACAGCCAGGGAAGTCAGTACTCAGGAAGTTAAGTTATTGAGGAGGTTCCAGGAGAGGTGATGATCTTGTCAGCTGAATATGCTGTCCACCATTTCCCTTCTCTTCCCCCAATTTTGAGGTATATAAGGCTTGCCTTGTTTCTGAAGCACCTTCAGCCACTTTTAGATTCATTTTTAGCTAGACTTGAAAGTTTCTTCTAGTTTGTTAAGTTGCCAGCTCTCAAACATGGAGAAATCTCCGAAATACAATCCCGTAAAATTATTTGAAACTGAACTTTATTTAAGCTGTTCAGTACAGCTTGTGATTCTACCAAATCAGTGATTTTGTTCCTATGTTCCAGTAACACTTTCCCATTTAATGATAGGTGAAATTGAGGTTTGTTTATCAAATTGTTTATCAAATGCTGATTCCAAACCATCTCGTTCCTGTCACATCTTTCATACAGAATTTTGAAAGTAGTATCTAATTTACTTTTTTGGTTGTTGTTCAAAAGTGTAGACAAATGTGGAGGGTTTTTAGGCCTGTAATGATGGAGCAGTACAACTTTGAGTATATAATATGTACTTAAAACTTGTTCAGATTTAAAACTGCTTGTAATTAATACTTTAAGGCATAGAACTACACAAAACAAAACCAGTTATTTAGTTATGCTTTGAAAAAATACCTGGTTCAGATATTCATAAAGGGGAAAATTATACTGTTGAACCACAGTATGAAACTTTATTTTGTATTTGATATAAAAGGCAAATAAATAATAGAAGAAAAAAAAATCCAGTTTGCTTCACAACTTTACCCTTGAAAGGTTTTGTGACATGAAACTACTCAACTATAGCTCATGAAGAAAGAATAAAATAATGTAATAATAACATGATCTAAACCTGCTCACTTGAGGATGAGCTGTCCAGTTATCATATCTGAAAACTTTATCATTTTTAACTGCTTTTCCTCCGGAGTGATATTTGTAAATAGCACATTGCCTGTGATCATCTGTTTCGGTCTAGGAGTGGTGACTTTTGGGTAGTTAAAAGCTGAATGTGCACATGACTGTAATAAAAAGAATATTTTATTACTTGATATTAGCTCTTTGCTGTTTTAATGAAGAAAAATATGTGTGTATCTGGACCTGATATTTGTTTTGACTTTGTCTGAGATTGCAGAAGATTACTAAACTTTAGAGATTCCATTTTTGGATGAAATGTGTATCAACTGAAGTAGTTACACCAGTATTTGTTGCAGTTAAGATACAGTGAGAAATACTAGAAGGAATTTTTAGGTGACTCTTAGATTGTGGTACATTACAAGCCAAGTAAAAATAAATCATTTTGCCCCCATTTTTGTCCTAGTTAGCTAAATTTTGTATGTTACCCTCATTATTGCAGATTTATTATATTTAGCTGTTAAAAAGTTTTGCTACTCAAAATAATAAAGGAACTGAGGAGTAGCATCTCTTTGGAGTTTTGTTGTGGTCCCAAGATAGTTTTTTTTTCCTATGAAACATTTCTCTTTGCAAAATTTTACTTGATGTAGCCCTTACCTGATTGCCATAACTTTTTTTTATTAATAAGGAATGTTCAAGTATGTGTAACTTACTGAACTAAAAAGCTATGTATCACTAAATTAGTTCTCTCAGTTTAAGAATAAGAACTCTCAAACAAAGTAGTTTTATGATACCTCTTCTGTTGAGTAAACATGCTTATCCATAAGCATCCAACAAAGAAAAAATGTTTTTGAATGTCCTTCTAATAATTATAGCTTCTTGACAGATGTAGTAAAGATATGATATGTTTTAATACACATTTTTTTACTAGAGAATCCAATTTTGATAGATGCTAAAAAAAATTTTGAGAGGTTCTAGTAGGTCAAGTCCCTTCCTGGAGGAAACTTTATTTTTGCTGGATTCTGTGACCCTGAAGATTAAGGCTGCAAGAACAAGCAGCCTCTAAATTGACAACATTACAAGATGCTAAATTGTTTAAACACTTCCTTTTTAATTGGCGTTAAGGGTTACTTAGCGATTTCATTGATTCAGACATACAGCCCTTATTGAGAAGCTGATCCCACATTGTGGAGCTACTGTCTGACACGCCTCCTGTCTGCTTTCTGCTGGATCTCACAAACTCCTGTCCCTTTCCAGGCTGGATTGATGTCACCTGGGATGCTGGTGGCTCTAACTCTTACCGTATGGGCGCAGAAGGAAAGTTTGACCTCAAGCTTGCACCAGGGTACGACCCTGATTCAGCGGCATCACCCAAACCTGTTTCATCCACTGTTTCAGGCACAACGCAGTCATGGAGCAGCTTGGTGAAAAACAACTGTCCAGACAAGACGACTGCTGCTGCAGGCTCCTCAAGTAGAAAAGGAAGCAGCAGTTCTGTGTGTAGCGTGGCAAGTAGCAGCGACATCAGCTTGGGTTCGACCAAAATGGAGCGGAGATCAGAAAGTGTGTTGGAACAAAATATAGTTCCAGGCACTGACGTCCATGAACCAATTGTTGTTCTGTCTTCCGCTGATAGCGTGCCTCAGGCTGACATAGGGTCATCTTCCAGTGCGAGCACCAGCACCTTAACAGCGGACATGGGAAACGAAAGTGCAGAGAGGAAGTTAGGTCCTGATAACTCAATACGTACTCCTGGGGAGTCCAGTGCTATATCCATGGGAATTGTTAGCGTAAGCTCTCCTGATGTGAGTTCAGTCTCCGAACTGACTAATAAAGAAGCAGCTTCCCAACGACCCCTAAGCTCTTCAGCGAGTAACAGACTCTCAGTCAGTTCTTTGTTGGCTGCTGGGGCGCCCATGAGCTCCAGTGCAAGTGTTCCGAACTTATCATCTCGAGAAACTTCTAGCCTGGAGTCCTTTGTACGAAGAGTGGCAAACATAGCGCGTACCAATGCCACAAACAACATGAATTTAAGCCGGAGTAGCAGTGATAACAATACTAATACTTTGGGAAGAAATGTTGTGAGTACTGCAAGTAAGTAAGCTATTTTTATTTTTAGTTGAGGATTTGTTGTTTTTTTGGCTTTTGTTATGCTTGAGTTTGGATTGTGTTGGCCTAATAGAGAAATGTACTTAGAACAGCCTTGACCTTTTGTATACCTGTAGAACTCATGAAGGACTCACAGAGTTTCTGTCAGCTGAAAAGTGTTACATCGCCCTGTGATGTCAGATCACAGGTACCCATCAAATAGAAAGAAATTTGAAATTGATGATTGAAATTGATGTTGGTGATATGTTTAAGGAGAGAGTATGGTTTAGACAGACAGGATGGAAGTCTAGCAACAGTAGCTAATGTCAGGTACTTAGGCTTTCTGATCTGTGTAGATTTTGCATATTTCTGTTATTTTTCCATTTTCATCAGGAAGGGCAGTTTGTGCATACTGTGAAGTGACTGAGCATAGGAGCTAAGAACAGTACAAAGGAAAAGGAATTACAGTATAATGAAATGTTAGCAGATTCCTGATTCTGTCAGGCTGCATAACATAATATACTCTAATACTGAGTGTTTTCTAGAGGTGGTACGGTCGTTAAGGCTTAGTTTTGTTGAACTGTTCAGGCATATTAAATGTAAGGAAGTTTGTAGTTAACAGTGTTTTAAATGACATTATGTACATGCTTTAACGTTTGCATGTTCTCAGATTGTATGTAGGAGCAAGGTAAGTTGTAAACCTACTTGTTGTGAGTTCACTCTTTATTGAGCATGCTCCCATCAAGTTGTTATTTGTTAGGTATTTTGTTCTCTGGTGGTGATAGTATTTTAAATAGAGAACTGCATTTCATGGTGTAGGCAAGTTAGAAAAAGTGAAATTACCCAAGCTAGAAAAAAGCATAACTTTATTGTTAAACTTTGGTGCTTCTCGTGATTATCAGTGAAGCTGGTGAAAGGTCTGGAGTAGCTGAGGGTTGTTTAGCCTGGAGAAAAGGAGGCTCAGGAGAGAGATTATTGCTCTCTACAACTACCTGAAAGGAGGTTGTAGGGAGGTGGGGGGCAGCCTCTTTTCACAGATAGAAAGTGGCAGGGGAGGTTTAGATTAGATACTAGGAAAAATTTCTTCATTGAAAGGGTGGTCAAGCACTGGAATAGGTGGCTCAGGGAAGTGGAATCACCATCCCTAAAACTGCTTAGAAGTTGTATAGAAGTGGCACCTGGAGACATGGTTTAGCAGTTAGCATGGCAGCTGGGCTAACATCTGGACTCAGTCTTTGAGGTCTCTTCCAACCTTAACAGCTCTGTGACTCTATCCTTCCTTATTTAGAAATGTGGTGTTTGCTTTTAGCATTTTTAAACATTTTTAAATACTGAATGCTTTCTTTTTGACAGGGAGATTTTTTTTTGAATGTATCCTTACATTCATGTTGTGATACTGGGGATGGGGGTGAAGACTTTTGCAACTTGCAATACGAATGTAAATAAGATACTCAAAGAAAACTTTCCAGTAATTGATCCTCTTATAGAAAGATAGTGGCTCTCGTTCTGAAGTAGTTTTATATTGAAGGGAGAGAACTTAAGAGGCAACTTAAAAATTTAAATCTGTGATAAAAATAGTCATACTTTATATTGTCCTTCATGTATGAATTATTTTGGTTTATACTTTTTATATGAATAGATACTGTAAATGGTAACTCTTTTTCCTAAGAGAGATTGAAGACTAAATTTGAACAATCTCACCAGAGTTCAATTAGAGCATTGTAAAAAGTTTGATTTCTTTTTAAAAAAGATTTATTGTTATTTTTTGGGATTTTTAGCCTGTTCAGGTTAAAAAAACCCAACCAACCCAACTAAAGACCAACCAAACCAAACAAGAACCCCCCACCATCAAACAAACCACCCATAACAACCCAACACCCCAAAAGTCAAGACTCAGTGAGTTCAATCTTTCAGGACTTTCTGTACTGGTTGCATTGAAAATATCAGTATTTGCCAGAAGCTAAATGCTGTCTAGAGTAGCCAATTTCCATTTGCTCTTGAATTCAGAGCAAATGAAATGCTGATGGTTAATGGCTGTTTCTGTTTGCTGTAACAGCAAAGAGTTTGCTGTTATTAATTAGCAGAGGGTGAAAGATGTGAATACTGAGCAACTTATTTTCAAGCTCTTGAATAGCAAAAAAACTCTTTGGTTTTTAATTTCCCTTCTTTCATAGAGAAGAACATAAGGTTATTAACAACCCTAAATTTAAAATTTGCACTTTCCCTCATTGGAATAGTATTATTTCACACCCCCCCCCCCCACATTATTATATTTTTATTTGCAAAATGTTAGCTATGTTCTTAAGGGGCAGGGATGTATGTAGTAACAGAGAGGGTAAGCAGAGACAGTTTTTCACAAAAAGCTACCAAATTCGTTTAGGGGAAGAAGCTTTGTTATATCCTTCTTCCAGGGTAGTAACTTTTGCAAACTTTGGTAATAATTATATGAAATGCAGAGGTGGGGTTTTTGTTATTTTTTGTTGGTTTGTTTTTGTTTGTGTTTTTTTTTTTTTTTAAGAAAGCAATTTCTCAGTATAAATGGCAGTAATGAAAATTTTTCTTTTAAAACTCAAAAACTTGCATTTGGTGAAATTCAGAAAAAGTGGATTGAAAAACTTAAGGCTTAAATTCTTATTTAAGAATGTATAGATGACCCCTCAACTTTTTTTTTCCAAACTTGTGATTAATGTCCTTGTTTAAAGATGGGTGAGAATATGTTTTGCAGACTGGGATATAAATGTGTATTTGCACATAGAGATAACTTATATTCAGTTATTTATACTATCTGAAGCTGTTTTTGTTGAGTCTACCATGAATTCAGTTTTGTTTCAGTTGTTCACTAAAATGCATTTACTGTTGTATTTGAATGTACAGTAAGGTAACTTTTTAGTTCTTGCTTGCTTATTCTGAAAATTATAAGTCATCCAACGTAAGTCATATATTTCACAGTACTGTCAATTCAAGCTTGTTGGTTGTGATGAGCATATCTTTTAGTAGTTGTGTGAAAAATAACAAGTCAGAGCTGATTTAAGAACCTTAGAAAAATGCACAGCAATCACAAGCTTCATATTGGTTTTAATATGCTCTGTTCCCAATTCCCTTATATATAATTAACTTGTTTGCACTATATAATGTTGTAATTTAGATATTAAATTTCATTTTAGGCTTAAAGACAGATCACAATGTTGGAGTAACAGATTTCAGAAATTCTTTACATATGTTGAAAATGAAATTAGGTAATTTCAGATTTATAGTGGGATTTTGGGGATTTATTTGATAAAATTATTTATTTTAAGTGTTTGCAAGGAAATAAGCTCAGAAGTGGGCATCTGTGTTGTAAAGTGCACTTTTACATTGGGGAACTCTTCCCCTTTATAGTCTGTTGTTCTTTATTATAAGATAACACACTGATGATTTTTCAACCCCAAATATATTTTTCAATGCAGGAGTCATGCATGTAAGTTGTACTCTTCAAGTCATCAAATCATTTATTTTATCTTACCATATCTTTATCTATAGCTTCTCCTCTTATGGGTGCCCAAAGTTTTCCTAATCTGACTACAACTGGTACCACATCAACAGTGACCATGTCTACATCCAGTGTTACTAGCAGCAGCAATGTAGCTACAGCAACTACAGTTTTATCTGTTGGTCAGTCGCTTAGTAATACTCTAACTACTAGCCTAACATCAACATCTAGTGAGAGCGATACAGGGCAGGAGGCAGAATATTCTTTATATGGTAAGTTTAATTTTTAAATGAACATAAGCATTAGACTTCCCATTAATGACCTTTCCTTTTATCACGTTGTTATGATTTTCTCATATTTACTGAAAAGTATTTGAAAGTTGAGCTGTTCGTATGTTGCTAGTTCTGTAAGGCAGTAAGTAAAATGTTAATGTAATAGTATTTCCTTATGTTTTCAAATCTTTATTTTCAGCAGTTTCTATCCCATATTACTATTATTTATGGTATAGTTTATCTAAGCTATAGTTTATCTGAACTTGAATATTTTCCCTCATCAAGTTTAGCTCCTAATGTAGTTTGCATATGTACTTCTAATTACAATCAAAGTATTTTTTGTGTTGTTGTATAGGCATGTTACATGCACAGTCTGATGTACCTTGTGTTACTCTGATTGAAAAGCATCCACCATTAGGCACATTAGCTTAAAATATTTTCCAGGTATCTCAGTACTCTAATAGTAATTGCAAAAATTGGAAAAAACACAACAATTGACCAGAAGAATGAAATTATGTGATTTGACAAACAGATCCAGAGTTATGTGGATGCTATACGCTAGAAATAGACTTTAGGACAGAGGTTACTTGAGGCTCATGAATACATTGATAGAGGATTTAGATAATTTGGTTAGTAATACATAGGAATCATGCTGATAAAATGAAGTCAAGAAAAACCTGGGTTGGATATGGGAAAATATTTCTTAATGTAAATTTTATTGAATTGTGAGATATTCTTGAAAGAAAGATACTTGATTTATTTAAAATATTGTTGGATTAAAAATGTGTTCTATTTTGTTGCCTATTGACATTGCTTGAAAAATTTCTGGTCATTTCAATGGGTATTGGAATTGGACTGCTTGGAGGCAATTGATTAATATATCTGTGTATACCATTTCCCTTTACTCTTTTAATTAAGTCTAATTTAATACTTTGATTGAGTGACAAGTCTTAAAATATCTCACAAACAACTGAACAAGTAGAGTGCATTGAAGTATCAGTAGGGGTTGTAGCAAAAATACAAAGGGTATTTGGGTGGTATAGATGGTTTCTATGTGCACAGAAAAATGTGCAAGTTCAATGCTTCATCCCAGTCCACTTAGATTGCTGTGAACTTCTTTTCTGGTTTTGGGAGGTTGTTTCTTAAATCTTAGTACTGAGTGAAATGGAACTTTGCCTTCAATTTCTTGTTAGAGTAATTAGTTAGTAATTAATTAGCAATTTCTTTAAAATATCACTCTTAAATGTTTATCTTATATGTACTTTACATTATAAATTAAGGTCTAAACCACATATTTTTAGTGGAAATTACATCACTCACCTGTTTTTAAATTATTGAGACATAGAAACAGATAATACGCATTTGTGCACCATTTTCTGGTGTTCTTTTGTAATCTAAAATAAGTGTAATTATAAAATGTTATAGTCAAACGAGAAGCAGATCACTCTTGCTGATCACTATTGATTGTACCAATAGTAAGTGCTTCTATAGTTACTCTGTTGACTAGATCCATGGACTTTTTAACAGGTGTACGATTTTGTCACAGCTTTTATTCCTGTTATGCAATAAGCAATGTTTTAGTTTTCTTTTTCTGGTTTAAGTTAAGTGAGATTTGTTTTTTCACTCTTCCCAATGCTTCTGTTCTTTTGTTAAAAATTCTGCTTTAAAAGTTATTCTTGTCTTTTGTTCTGTATGTAAATATATATGTGTGTGTTATAGATTTTCTTGATAGCTGCCGAGCTAGTACTCTGTTGGCAGAGTTAGATGATGATGAGGATCTACCTGAACCAGATGAAGAAGATGATGAAAATGAAGATGATAACCAAGAAGATCAAGAATATGAAGAAGTTATGGTATAGTATAGTTAGCGTTCATGGTATCTTAATTGACTAACACCTACTTTAAAAATCCACAGATTTTTTGGGCAGTAGGAAGTCCTAGCTACAATATCTCCATTAGTTAAAACAAATTTATTTAGGTTTATTTAGTTTCTTGCATGTAGTCAAAAAAACAAGAAAAGTGTTTTTAAACACCAGCATACCCAAGACCTTACAGGTCAGAATGAATGTCTTAAAACCAGGCTGGGAACGAGTTGACAGACAGTAGAAATGATGGGTCACTAGTTCACAGGCTGAAATGGTGTAACTGTGGATACGCTGCTGCATTTTGTAATGATTCAGTTCTGGGGTGTGTTTAACTGTAGGCCTGTATGAAGCAAGTGTTTGCCAGAGGAAGTCTCTCTCTTCTCAAGAACACCCCCAAAACCCAACAGAAAAATCGGTGGGGTGGGGGCTAAACAAAACCTGGCATGTAGTTCACATGGTTCTTGCCTACACTATCAGGAGTTCGGGCTTCTCATTTGGTTGTTCTTTTCTGGTACGAATAGTGCTTGGTCTTCTACCATCACTGAAGTGATCAGAATGAATATTGCAAGATCTAAGAAGAAAAATAGAAGGCTTCACTAATGCTAATTTAATGTTTTACAGAATAAATACAAATATTGTTTGATGGAATTATAGAAACTTCATCTTGTAATTAATATGCAAATATTTATTTAATTTGAACCAAAATATTTAGCATTTTAACTTACTGTGTTTATGGTTTTAATAGAAACTCAGGTACATGACTAAACATCTTGTTTCACCTGCACAAAGATACAAAGTTAGGAAAAAAACCAAGCCAGTGCAAATTAAGTGGGTCTGCAATGTAAACAGTAACTTTAGTTTGTAGGATGTTGACTGGTTTTAAAAAATTATTAAATGGAGTTACCATTGTTGTTTGTGGGAAGTAGCAGAAATAGCTAAAATAGACTTTGCTTTAGATTACAGAGCAAGAAGCAGGTCTGGAAAAGAGAATTTTCCTTTCTTGTATTCCAGTACTGTTCCCTCTTGATATACCATGCAATTCTTCTTAATGAGAAGTTGAACAGATTAAAAGCTTGTAGAAAGTTTATAACCAATTAGTACTTGTTAAAGCTTATTGAAAATTAGATCCCGCCCCCCAAAATAGTTCAAGTATTTTGATACTTGATTTCATCTCTGGATAAAATGTGCATACATTATCTATCAATATATGTATACACTTTGGAAAAAAGTGCTTCTTGTTTTCAAAAAACCCCCAAATGTTTATTTTGACATCATTGGATGTATTTGAACCTCTGGTATTGCCAAGTTTGTGGAATACACAAAACATCTACACCAAATTTGCTGGTCTACAGTACTCTGTATTTTCCTGTGTTCTGGTGCTTCATGGAAAGTTTAATTCTTTCCAGAAACTATAAATACACCTGTGCCAGCTTTGATTTATTTTATGTTGATTTTATAGACAAAATTAACATAACGAAGACGTAATGAAATGATGGAATGGGTAAGGTTGACAAGAACCGCAATGGTCCATCCTCTTTGCTCAGTCAGGGTCATCCTAGAGCACATGGCACAGGATTGTGTCTTGATGGTTCTTGAATATCTCCAGATTGACACACAGCCTGTCTCAGTGTGTGTTAACTTGCAGTAAAGTTCTTCCTCATGTTCAGGTGGAACTTCCTGTGCGTCAGTTTCTGTCTCTTGTCCTATTTCTGGCACCACTGAGAAGAGCCTGGATCCATTTTTTTGACACTGTCTCATCAGATACTGACAGACATTGATGAGGTCCCCTCTCATTTGCTTCTTCTTGAGGATGAACAGGCCCAGCTCCCCCAGGCTTTCCTTTTAAGAGAGATTCTCCAGTCCCTTAGTCATATTTGTAGCCTCTGTGAGTCCTTTCCAGGAGCTTCATGTTTCTCCAGAACTGGATACAGCATTCCAGATGCAGCCTTACCAGAGCTGAGTAGAGTTGCAGTTTAGTTTGTGACTGCTGTATTTATGACCTCACAATTTTTTAATCAAATTATTCTCTTTAGCAGAATCAAAAATGCAACTAGAGTTTTTGGGTTTGGTTTGTTTGTTTTTTAGGAAGAAGAGGAGTATGAAACCAAAGGAGGCCGTAGAAGAACATGGGATGATGATTACGTATTGAAACGACAGTTTTCTGCTTTGGTTCCTGCTTTTGACCCAAGACCTGGTCGTACTAATGTGCAACAGACAACTGACCTAGAAATCCCTCCACCAGGTATGCTGACAAAATATGTGATGCTCAGTCTGGCCTTAGGGTGGAGATTTACTGTTAAGGACCCACTGGATCTGGGGATGCTATCACTGTTAATCAGTACAACATGCTCTTGTGGCTGTGTGGCTTTTCTCTATTTGAATGAGTTTCATTTACCTCTGCAGACCTAAGCATTATTGAGGGAAAAGTAAATTAAGTGCTGTGTAAAGTAAGCAAATTTAGGAGTTTAACTAGGATCATCTCTTGCCATGATAAATAGTAAAATCTCTTGATATGTTAAAGATGTGATAAAGATGCCTGGTTCGACCTGCAGGGACTTACCTGTGTTAAAGCTACTCAGAATAGATTTGATTGGAGAGGATGTGCTGAAACAGTGCAAAGCCAGGGCAGGGGCAAGGTAATGCAGTGATGGAGCAATGTGTTAGCAGCACAACTCCTGATCTTGCTCCTTAGTTCATTCTTCAGCACTGTGGATGTACTCAATATTCATTACATAGAGGAGTAAGTAGGTTTTAGCATATGTGAAAATAAGCCACTGCTTATTTTGAAGAATTGAAAGAAAGGTACTTTGTAGGAGAAGAAAAATGCATGTGCTGTGATAGTATCTAAAATGTTACCAAGATATAAGAATCCGTAGGGTTTTCAGAAATTCCTGTTAATTTTACTCCCATAAAGAAATGGTTCAGTCATAATTTAGTTCTTAGTTAACACTCTGTTTCATCTCTTTGGCATGTGTGCAGTAAGTCATTACACTTCCTTATTGAACCATGTTATTGACGTTTAAGCCACCTTGTCATGCATTATATATTTTGTGTTAAAGGTTCTCAAATGATTTTTGCAGGTACACCTCATTCAGAGCTCTTGGAAGAGGTTGAGAGCATGCCTTCGCCACGTTTAGCACTTACCTTGAAGGTTTCGGGTCTTGGAACAACTCGAGAAGTAGAACTGCCCCTAACAAACTTTCGATCTACCATCTTTTACTATGTACAGAAATTGTTACAGCTTTCCTGTAATGGCAGCGTGAAGTCTGACAAACTTAGACGTATTTGGGAGCCAACATACACGTAAGCTCACCAGTTCATTATTCTGTGTAGAGAACACTGTGACTGATTAGGAAAAGCATGTTAATTTTTTAACTCATCCTCTGTAATAAGCAATGCTAGAATTAGATTTTTTGGTGTTTATGTCAGGATGTTGTTACTTGTTTTAAAACTATGGCTGTGCCTGCAAAACTAAGAAAAAAAATCATAACCTTTAGGGATCTGCTTGGAAGCCAGACTGTGGACTTTTCTTTGTTGCAGCACGTGAAAGGACAGGAAGAAAAAAGGGCTCAAACTGAAATACAGGAAATTCTATTTGAGCATGATGTTTGAGGGCCCTTCCTACCTCAACTAGTCTCTCGATGTTACTTTAACCTTACTAGCTTTATAGTAATAGACAGAAATTGTAAGATTATATGATGGGGAGTGTTCTCCATTTACTACCCAAATGTAACTTCTGTCATACTAGAATAATAATGTGAAAGTGACAACTGCAGTGAGGAGTGGTGCAGTATTTTTAACTGTAGTTCAGATTTCATCAGTGCTTATGTGTTGCACCTATTTTCTGAGTTGCCTTCTGTCAAAAATTGCCTGCTATAACAAACTACTTTCTAGTTAGAAAGCATGAGAAATAGTTGTAAATGTGCATATCTTCTGAGTTAATGCACAGCAAGCTTTCCTAGGACTTCCAAAATTTTTGAGAATTGGTGCACATGTAGTGAAAAATCTGGAGTTGGTTTGGGAAATTGGCATGGTGAAGGTTGTTTCATTACTCAAGTCTCACTTAAGGAAACATTAATTAAATACTTTGCTAGATAAATACCAACATCATGAAAATAAAGCTTAACAACTTTGCTGCGTCAGGGTATCTCAGATGCTCTGTGCAGCAAAGAACAGCTGCTGTTGCTGTTTTACATCACATTGTCTAAATGTCACTGATACCTAGAAAGTCAATGTATAACCTCATAATTTAGAGGATATGCTATGAGTGTGAAATACTAACTCATTGTTTTCATGTCTAGAATCATGTACAGAGAAATGAAGGATTCTGATAAAGAGAAAGAAAGCGGAAAAATGGTAAGACCTACTTCTGTGCCTTTGTATTTTATGGCTGTTTGAATAAAAGCAAAATAAGTATTATTGCAGTTTTTGAAATGCTACATTAAAAAGAACTAACAGTTTTCAATTACTTAAAGAATATTAGTGAGTATATTTGTAAATGCATGCTCCTTTAAAAAAGACATTATATATTGCATGTGAAATCTTAAAGACTTTACAATCAGGAAAAACCAACATTTGGTGGTTCCTGTTGTAGGGTTGCTGGTCAGTAGAGCATGTGGAGCAGTACCTTGGCACTGATGAATTACCAAAGAATGACTTGATAACCTACCTGCAGAAGAATGCAGACTCAGCTTTCCTGCGCCACTGGAAATTAACCGGCACTAATAAAAGTATTAGGAAAAACAGAAATTGTTCCCAGCTCATAGCTGCCTACAAGGTATATGTCTGCATCCAACCTTTTTTTTATTATGAATGGCTGTGTGCTTTGTTTTGCAGCTTTAAAGATTATTGTGGAGGGAGAGCCATGGTATTTATAGGGAAGTTGAATGTTCAAAAGCCAGTTTCAAGTTTAGGTTTTGCTGCTCTTGCTTTTTTATGTCTTCTCTTAAATGTAGTTGTGTTAAAATGCATTTGAATCGTGATTTGCACCATGCACAATTTGATTAAGTGTTAAGTTTGAACACAGTAACTGTTTTGATTTTTCTCAAATCAACTTGGAATACAGTCCTAAAGACAGCAACACAAGCAGTTTTCATTCTTAACCATTCTTTTTTTTACAGGATTTTTGCGAACATGGATCAAAATCTGGATTGAGTCAAGGGCCCATTTCTACTCTTCAAAATGCTGATATCCTTAGTTTGGCCAAGGAGCAACCCCAGGCCAAAGCTGGCAGCGGACAGAACTCCTGTGGAGTAGAAGATGTGCTGCAGTTACTTAGAATTTTGTATATAGTTGCCAGTGACCCTTACGCAGCACGGACTTCTCAAGAAGGTAACTTAGTTATTTTGCACAGCTTCTAAAATATTTTAATGAAAAAAAAGTAAAAGTTTTCTCTTGATTATTTTCAGAAGGAGATGAGCATCCTCAGTTTAACTTTCCACCAGATGAATTCACAAGTAAAAAAATTACTACAAAGATTCTGCAACAGATTGAGGTATTACACTAATACATTATATGCAGTGTATTTATGTAGTATTGTTTTTAGGACTCAGTTTTCCTCTTCCTTACCTCGATTGTTTGAAATTATTGGTTTTTAGCCATTTTTGATTTTAGAGTTGTTTCATACATATTTTCTTCCTTATATTTTGAATTAGTAAATTCTGTAGGAGCAGACTAGTCTGAATAAAACCATGCAGTTTGTTTTTGTACAAAGCATACAAAACTTTTTTACTTGATATATTTTGGTTATGAATAATAATAACCTTGTTTCTGTACCAGACATCGGTGTTACAATGTAATGTGTGTAAGTCTGCCCGATGACAATGTAAAAAAGACCATCGGTTATGTTAGGGTTCACAGACGTTTTATTACTCATGCATTCTACATAAAGCTTTCAAAAACAGCATTTAGAAAACATCCTATTGGTACCACATTAGTTAGATACATTAAAAGGAAAACTTCAGCTTCAGCTTAATTAGCTTCAGCTTAATTAGCCCTTGTGTGCTTTTTGAGGTTCAAGGTTTTGTTTTTACAGTCACATTGTCCTAATTATTTGTTTTAAAAAACTTTCAATTTTTCATTTTCTTTCAAAGACTGTTCTGGCACCATGAACATCCTTGTAGTAATACTTTCTGTAGTATAATTTACTGTAATTGTATTTCAGAAGGGACTGTAATAATATTTCAAGGGGATAATTTTCTGCCATCAAGTTTCTTTCATGTGTTCTGATATTGAAATGGTAATATCTGATTTCTTTTGGGCAAAACTCAGGAGTAATTCTTTCCAGGTAATTGGGTACTTAGATCTCCCCACAGCACTTTGAGTAGTGTATATCCCAGAGATTAACTACAGCTTTTAGTGTCTGTGTCAAAGTACCCTGTGTCCATTCTTAAGTCCTAGAAAAAATTATGAACTTAGAATCACAGAAGATGCTGAGTTGGAAGGGATTTATCGGGATCATCGAGTCCGGCTCCTGGATCTGTGCAGGACATCCCAAGAGTCACACCCTGTGCCTGAGAGCATTGTCTGAATGCTTCTTGAACCCTGTCAGGCTGGTGCTGTGACCATTTTCCTGGGGAGCCTCTTCAGTGTCCAACCACCCTCTGGGTGAACAATCTTTTCCCCATATCTACCCTAAGTCTCCCCTGACTCAACTTCAGGCCATTTCCTTGAGTCCTGTCACCAGTCACCCCAGAGAAGAGATCAGTGCCTGCCCCTTCTCTTCCCTTCAAGAGGAAGTTCTACATTGCAATGATGTCTCTCCTCAGTCTCCTCTTCTCCAGGCTGAAGTGAGCTCAGCTGGTCATCATACAGCTTCCATATTGATAGCATTTAAAAGGGGGAAAACAATCTCAAGTGCTGAGAAGAAAGAAACTTGTTCAAGCACAGATAAAAATCTGGACTTGGGTGTGTTTGCTGTGTATGTACTTAGTTACAAACTTGTTGGGACCACCCAAGTCAAACATTACTAACACTGGTGGTTTTTTTTATTCCTTGCACCAAACTACAGGAACCCTTGGCACTAGCAAGTGGAGCTTTGCCAGACTGGTGTGAGCAACTAACAAGCAAGTGTCCTTTCTTAATTCCATTTGAAACAAGACAGTTGTACTTCACATGTACAGCATTTGGAGCATCAAGGTAAAAAAAAAACAACAAAAAAACCAAACAAAAACAAAAACAAACCACCACCACAACAAAAAAATCTAAAACAAGTATGACTGCTTCCTTTTCATTTTTTACATATAGTAGTTTCTAAATTGCTGATTTTTTTAGGACCTTAATCCTAATAAGACAAATTTTTCTTGCCAAACCTGAGTAATTTTGGATAATGGAAAGAAGAAGATGGAAAAGCTTAGAATGACAAGGAATTTAATTTTTCAACTTCAGCTGAAGACTTGCTCGTGTACTTATAGCTAGGTTATTCTATTGGCCAATTTTTCTGGGTTGCAGTTCATTGCAAAAAGGACTACAAAATAGAAAACATTTGGAGAATCATATGAACTAAAAGTTTTTTGGAAACACATACATTTTTATAGTTCCAGCAACTGGTGATTGTTTTGGTTCATTTATTTTTAATTCAGTAATGTTTTAATATTAAGAAGAAAATGCTATTTTGAAAGTTACTCTAAGCTGCATAATGAAACTGGAACAAAACTAGACTTTAGAACATTTAAGGGTATCCTCTAGAGTTCTTTGTTGCCTTGGAATCATTAATATTTTGATTGCAGCAGTCATAAACTTGAGAGCATGTGGACAGAGTAAACCTTTTTGCTGGTATACTTTTTGTAATGAGAAGGAAGAATTAGTTTTTGAGGGTTTTTTTGGCTGTTGCTACACTTTTTTTTCCAAATCAAAGGGTAGAGAGAGAGTTGCCAAAATTACTGTTTTGTCTTATATGCAGTAGAAGTGCTTCATGAAGAATGTAAAATGAGGTATTTAAAAAGAAAGAAAAATGAAAAGAAGAAAAGGTATTATCTTGCAACAGATCAGTTTAAGTCTTTTTATTGTGTAAAAATTTTAATTTTTACAGAAAAATGGTCCATGTATTGAGGTCTTTTTTGTTTTGTTTTGAAAGAAGGTAATTTTTAGAGAAGCTGCATTTTAAAGAGATCCCTCAGGAAACATTGCATGTTATTTACTTTGTAAGTAAAGAGCTTTCTTAAGCTCTTAAAATACTGGAAGTAGTTCTTAAAACTCATCTATTTCTGTATGAACTGTGGGTGTGTACACTCTGTGTCTGTCATGACAGACATGTTGGCTCTAAAGGCAGCTGTTCATTGCTGATATGGGTCTATTTGTCTATGATCGCACTTGACCTATGGTTCTGTGGTTTTTGAAGGAGTGTGTAAGTAAACAAGTCTGCAAAACTTGGTCAGTATCAATGGGGTGGTGTGCAACTGCCTTACAGTATATAAGGAAAGGTGTAATACATGTCTGTAAACAGTTTTGAGCATCTGTGATTAAAAGTTCAACAGTAAATGCTACCTTTTGTTCTTCCCACTGTAATGTGAAAACTATAGGAATTCAGATCAAGAACTGTATATTTGCATTAGTGCTATCATCAAGCTGGCACTTATATTAGAAATTATTTAGCTTTCTGACTTCATAAAATGTGAAGCAGCCCATATTTTGGGACATTTCAGGCTGATAAATAGTTTCATTTGGTTTATACCTAAAAAAAATCAGGAGGCAATTGGTACTTAACAAGTCACTTTTTATTGGTGACTACTTTCAAGTTTTTGTGCTGGAAGACATGGACATTTTAAACAACTGGTGTTTGGGTTTTTTCAGAGCAATTGTATGGCTGCAGAACAGACGTGAAGCCACTGTTGAAAGGACAAGGACCACGAGCACAGCGCGACGTGATGATCCAGGAGAGTTCAGAGTTGGACGCCTCAAACATGAGAGAGTGAAAGTTCCGCGAGGTGAATCCTTGATGGAATGGGCAGAAAATGTCATGCAGATTCATGCAGACAGAAAATCTGTTCTAGAGGTAAAGCATATCTGCCTAGCAGAGTGAGGTTAGATAGCTATTTCTAATGTACTGGACAGGATTTTGAATATCCTGTTCCATAACCAACACTGAACATTTCACTAGGATTTTCTTTTACTTTTAACTTTCCTTATGTTTTTCTAGGTTGAGTTTTTAGGGGAGGAAGGAACAGGCCTGGGTCCTACGTTGGAATTTTATGCATTGGTGGCAGCAGAATTTCAGAGGACAGATTTGGGAGCGTGGCTTTGTGATGATGATTTTCCAGATGATGAGTCCCGTCAGGTATATTTTAATTTGTATTTGAAACTGAATACTTGTGTAAAAAAAATGAAAAACGAGCTAGACATCTGGGAAGGAAGAAGACATGTTCATATAGCAGCTAGTCATCATGATCAAGAATGACCACTCTGGTCCACAGTTTGTTTTTTTAACTCTTTTTAACAAAGCAGTAAAGTATAAGAAGTTAGACAGTGCAGATACCTAATTAAATCCACCTTTAACTGTGTCTGCTTTTTTTGTCTGTCTCTTAAATCAGGTTGATATTGGTGGTGGATTGAAACCGCCTGGCTACTATGTACAGAGATCATGTGGACTGTTTACAGCACCATTCCCACAAGATAGTGATGAACTTGAAAGAATAACCAAACTCTTTCATTTCCTTGGAATTTTCTTGGCTAAATGCATTCAGGACAATAGACTTGTGGATTTACCCATTTCTAAGCCTTTTTTTAAACTCATGTGTATGGGGGACATTAAAAGTAACATGAGTAAGTTGATATATGAATCACGGGGTGACAGAGACTTGCACTGTACTGAAAGTCAGTCAGAGGCTTCTACAGAAGAAGGACATGATTCCTTGTCAGTAGGAAGTCTGGAAGAAGACTCCAAATCAGAATTTATTCTTGATCCACCAAAACCTAAGCCTCCTGCCTGGTTTAATGGAATTTTGACATGGGAAGACTTTGAATTAGTAAACCCACATAGAGCTAGGTTTCTAAAAGAAATTAAGGACCTTGCAATTAAAAGACGTCAAATTTTAAGCAACAAAAATCTGTCAGAAGATGAAAAGAACACAAAACTGCAGGAATTAATGCTGAAGAATCCATCAGGTTCGGGGCCTCCTCTTAGCATAGAGGATTTGGGGTAAGTTTTGGTATTTATTTTTACGTAGGCAGACAGTGTTGTGTTAGAAGCCAACACATAATTAGAAATGAAGATTTCTTAGTTTTAAATAGCATCATTGCAAGGGGGAATCCACAGAGATGCAGTCGTATTCTTTTTTCTTGGTTTGAGGGTTTTCTCTTCTCACTTGCTCAGTTTCCTAATCTTAAATGTGGCTGTGCTGCAGTGATGTATGACTCTGGAAATACAAATACTTGTAAAGGCAAGTAATTGTAAAATCACAGCTTTAAAAAAAGGGTGATTCAGTAATTTCTTTGCTATGATAACTTGAAATTTGTCAAGTTTTTTGGAGAGCTTTTAAGAGGACAGATTGACATTTCAGATTGTGTTCCTAGTACAGTGTTTGAATCCATGGTAAACAGAGCACATGTTGACTTTCAGCAACTGTAAAAGACAAAGTACTCATAAGTTGTGTAAACCCAAGTCAGGATGTCATCCTCCCTAGTTTTAAATACTTCTTTGAAGCAGCAGTTTTTCTACCATTAATATTATGGGTCATTTGTTATAATCATGTTGTGCTACAAAAATTGTGTATTGTCAGAGTTCAGTAATTACTTATGGCCTTGGAATCATAGACTGTCCTGAGCTGAAAGGAACCCCCAAGGATCAACCTGCACAGCACCATCCCCAAGAATCACACCCTATGCCTGAGAACATTGTCCAGACATTTCTTGAACTCTGCCAGGCTGGTGCTGTGACCACTTCCCTGGGAGCCTCTTCCAGTGCCTAACCACCCTCTGGGTGAAGACCCTTTTTCTAATATCCAATCTAAACCTCCCCTGACACAGCTTGAGGCTGTTCCCTGTCACTGTCACCACAGAGAAGAGATCAGTGTCTGCTCTCCTCTTCCTCTCATGGGAAGTTGTAACTGCAGTGAGGTCTCCCTTCAGTGTCCTCCAGGCTGAACAGATCAAGTGACCTCAGCCACTTGTATGGCTTCCTCTCTAGATCTTCCCCATCATTGTAGCCCTTCTGTCAAAGATCCATAATAGCTTTATATCCTCAGAGGGCTTGTGGAATTTAGCCTGGCCTGTTACGGAGAGAAAGCAAGTAGCACTATTCAAGGGCCTAAATGCCTAACAGGTTAAGTGGTTCTGTAATTGTTATTGCTGGAATTAATTGGAAATTATTTTTCTGAATTTGTGAACTCAAATGGTTTGAGCAGTTTTGAAGCTGATAGCTTAAGAGATCAAATTTATGAAATTTTCAGTGGTTATCAAATCCAAATAAATAGAGAGTGAGAATATGCATTTGCATACCATATGTTTGAAACACATATTATCCGTGTAGTCCATTACTGTTTGTAGTGCTGTGCTTTGTGCATATACATGAACAGCGGTTCAAAGTGATCCACTCACAATGGTTTGAAATCCAGTGAGGTGCTTTTGGGTGTGACAGGTTGTAAATCTGGTGTGTTTACAAAAGCAGTAGCAGACTTGTTTTCAATTACTAACTACCTTTGTATTTTGAAGTTTAAATTTTCAGTTTTGCCCTTCATCCAAAGTATATGGGTTTACAGCTGTGGATCTCAAACCAGGTGGTGAAGATGAGGTAAGGAAATAACTTACCTTTACAATTTAACCAGCAGTTAAATTTTTATTGTCTCAACAATAACTTTAATGAACCGTCAATTCTTACAGTATTTTTCTACTGTATTTGCAGACTGTAACAATGGATAATGCAGAGGAGTATGTAGATCTCATGTTTGACTTCTGCATGCATACTGGTATACAGAAACAAATGGAGGCCTTCAGAGGTAATTGTAAATATAAGAACATATATGCAGTTAGGTGGAATAGTGAGTGTTTAGGGCATGCTGGTTTAAAGTGGTGGCATAGAATGGCTTTCAAAAATAAACTTTTTTTACTTAAGAATGCAATAGGTAAGATACTAATTTCAGAATACCTTTGCATTAGTTATGCTGGTTTTAATTGTGAAGATGTTCCTTTTACCTTAATTAAGAAACTATTGATTGATTCTGGTTTGACTAAAATACAATTTAAATGCTGACATTGTTTTATAAACATCATTTGGACTCATGTTTATAACTGTATCTTGTGTAAATTAAAGATGGCTTCAATAGAGTCTTTCCAATGGAGAAGCTGAGTTCCTTCAGCCATGAAGAGGTTCAGATGATTCTTTGTGGAAATCAATCACCTTCTTGGGCAGCTGAGGATATCATCAATTACACCGAACCCAAACTGGGATATACGAGAGATAGGTACTTTTATTCTGAGTGATTTTAAAATAGTAGCTAAAAGAAAATATAAAGTGATTGAATGTCCAGAATGTTCTTTAGATGAAGATGCCAAATTGGATGAAATTGGTGGTTACTGAATAGCAGGTGATTGTCTAAAACTGCATGAAGTAACCATGTGTTACAAGATAGGTTGGAAGGTACTTGGTAGTTTTGTGATGAGAGAAGATAAAAAAATTATTCAAATGCAAGTAATGGCAGCTAATACAGATTACTAAAAATATTATTAGAGTTTTTATTCTCATGTTTGATAGTAGTTATAACATTTTTCTGACTGTGTGCATATGTTACTTTGCCCATATTTTTTATTCCTTTCTCTTGAGGTGTAGTTAAAAAAGAAAGTGTCCTATGCAGAGGACAAATATACTTACTGCTGGTTGGCTGTCAGAAGGTGGTCAGGTTTGTTGGGTTTGGGATTTATTTTTGCTACTTGTCATGTTTGGTAGCAGTAACATGCAGGTTACTCCTGGAACTGTATTAGAATAAGCCTGCTGAAGTGTTTGAGCTCTACTTCTCTACCCAGTCATATGCACTCAAATGCAAGATACCCAAATAACACCCCAAGATAAGTATGTACCTACATTTTTTGTGTAATACTCTGCAAGGAGACTGAAGACTATGTTTTTGGATTTAAGGGTGTTTTATTCTTAATACTCAACAGGTCCTAGAATCTTACAATGTCTGCTTAAACGAGACTTAAGATTGTAATTCTACTGTGTCAAGTTTTAGAACCCTCCCCCTACTCTCTTGTAGTGTTATCAGAACTAATTATTTTACTTTAATTTAAGCCCTGGATTCCTTCGATTTGTGAGAGTCTTGTGTGGTATGTCTTCGGATGAGAGGAAGGCTTTTCTGCAGTTCACCACCGGTTGTTCGACACTCCCACCAGGAGGGCTGGCAAACCTCCACCCCCGGCTCACTGTTGTGCGCAAGGTACGGCATCTCTGTGAGTCTACAGCCCTTACACCAGCTGCAATGTTGGCTTGGCCATGCAAGAGTTTCTGCATTTACAATGATGATTTTTATTTTAGTTATTTAATTTATGGCACTATGCTAAGGTTTTGTTACTAACCTCTTGTTTCAGGTCTGCTCTCTGATACCATATATATATGTCATTTATTTTCATATATAATTCATGTATTTAAATACCAAAGTATTAATGTACATATAAAACAAGTATAATTATAAACCGGCCTGTAGCTTTGCTGATGCTATTGTTTCTCAACAACTGGTGTTAGGTATGCAGCAAGTGCCATGAATTAGAGGACTTTACAACTTCCATACTGAGTGCTGTGAACAACTGCAGTAAACGTCTTTTTTTCCCTCAGGTTGATGCTACAGATGCAAGTTATCCATCTGTGAATACATGTGTGCATTACCTAAAGTTGCCTGAGTATTCTTCCGAGGAGATTATGAGGGAGCGTCTGCTAGCTGCTACCATGGAGAAAGGCTTCCATCTCAACTGAGCCGCTGACTGCAGCCTGGACGTGGAAGTGTTTTTGATACTAGCGAAGCCTCTTGTGTTTGTGTGCAAAAAATACGATCTCCACGCTGTGCTCTGACGAGACTTGCCTTTTTTTCACCTGTGAGGCTTTAGGAAAATGTGGAATGTTTGTTAGCTGCTAATGACAAAATAAATCCTTGTAACTACACAGCCAGCAAGAAATTGGCACAGAACACTGTGTGATGCTTCAAGGGCTTGCACAACTGGAAATTAAGGTGTTTCTGTTTGACTGTTCCAAAGAACAGATCATCAGATTTTCAGTGTTCACTGATACAAATTTCTAACAGTGTATTGTGTAAAGTTTGTCTTTTAATACCCTGTACACTACAGTTGCCATCACTGATCCCTGTTTTGCTGGCTTTAAGCTAACTGGTCAGAAACTTGCTTCCTTTAAAATTTAGACTTAATGGGCATCTCCAGCCTTTTCTTTTTTAATGGTGCCTGCACTATTGGAGTATTTTAGTGGGTTTTTGCGTATAATCATGCACAACCATTTTTTTTTTTCTTCTTTTTCTTTCAAGTGGGAATATATTTTGATTTCTCAAATGCCCTGCTATAAAGATCAAATCCTTAAGTGTGTTTGTGCAGCTCAACAATAAAGCTATTAAAAAACACTGGTTCCTAGTGCAAGGCACACTTAAAGCAAGTTTTACTTTCGGTTGTATTTTCTTTGTATATTATAAACATTTATTTAACTTGTTGCAGTTTGAAGTTTAAAAAAAAAAGCACCCAATGTGTAAGCTCAAAAGTAATCATTAAAATGTTTGCAACATATAAAAATGTCTCTTCTGAATACTTCATTAGTACTTACTAAATCTCTGTACATGTTCTGAACAATGTGCCATGCTTTTTTAAAGGTTTCAAAGAACTACATAAGAGAACTACTGATCTCACAAATTCATCTCTATTCAAATCTTTTCAGAGTAAGTGGAACTTCTTAAGAATGAGTCTGGCAGTGATAACCTGCATGTGGCAAGTTTTGGTGCTCTTCAGTGAGCCCATGTGACCTGAGGCTATAGTTCGTCATTACGCTGGAATAAAATCTGGGTCAGATGATACAGCCGATTCACCTTTACTTGAGATGGACTGGCTGTCTTGGTGTTAGCATGTGATATTTATTGGAAAAAAAGTGGCTTACAGTAAGATAAAGCAAGATGACATTATGGTTTTAAAGATTTTTAAGTAGTTGATACCAGAAAAAAGAAAAAGGCTATTGTAGTTGAATCTATGTAATAAGTTCTGCTTTGTGCCAGTTGTCTTTGGTAACAGCCTTTTTCAGGCCACTGCTGTGAGGGGCTTGCCAAAAAACTCTGTCTTGCACATACACATCAGGTGGGTGCCAGATTTGTTTTCACCGCATTGTTTGTAGGACTTTACAGCATTGTTTTTTAGATTTTCCCTAATGCAGAATTGGAGGGGAATATCCACCATCCTGCACTCCTGTGCCTGTTGTGCTTCAGACAAACACCAGTGTTCAGTTTTATGCAACTCTGCTCCAGTCCCAACATCATCTTGTTTTGATAAGCATGTTACTGCGTGAAAGCCCTGTGGATTATTCTCACACACAACACTCTTTGCTCCTTAGACTGTGATGTCTGAGGGCTATTTATGTGACCAGTATGTGCTTTCATGGGGTTGGGCTGGAGGTTAAGAAGGAGGCAGATAACAGTTCTAGAAAGGTAAGTGGAAATTAGCTGAGATTGCCAGCTGTCCTCTGACTTGCAGAGTAGTGTGCAGTGTACATCAGCATGCTTGTTGCCTGGGAAGACAACTTAGCATAGCTACAGCTTCCTGCTCAAGAAGGAAGACTTCATTCAGTACCTAGCTGGTCCTGAGAACTTGCATATCTTTTATTACTCATCTTCTGTAAGAGTTTTAATCTTGATACATAGATAGCATATACAAGAGAAAAGAAAAACACACTAGTGTGCCAAAATGGAAAAGATTTTGTGTAATTTATGAAGCCAACATGACAAAAGAACATTAAACTTCTGATTTTAATTATTTTTATTAATATAATATTTAAGTGCTAAATAATTTCAATTACAACTTGCAAAGTATGCAGAAATACTTTATATATCTGTACTTTTCTTTTTGTGCCCATGACTTGCATGGCAAAGGGAGATAAACCAGCTTTTTGATGAAGGAGGAATATAGTTTAAAAGTGGGCATAAAAGTCACAGAACTATTATTAACAGTAAATCTGTATGAAAATAAATCAAGTTGGTGCTTAAGGGAAGGACTGAAACACAGTTTGAATTTATATTTGTGTGGTTTTTGTCTTCTAGATCTGGCATGATACTACATAATTCAAAGTGATACCTAGTCAGTCATGGTAAGTTTCCATTTCTTCGTCCTCAAAATGTTTTAAAATTATGGACCATTCTAGGAAGATTTCTGCTGGGTCAGTGAAGCTGCATCTGAATCCATCCACATGTTTAGCTGTATCTTTCCCATTGGGTACACAGAGTATAAGAGAAATGGAAAATATTTTCCAACTAATTTGAATGTTGCATGAGTCAGTCTTGCAACAGCAGAAAACTGCTATAGGCACATTCTTGATGTTTTTGCCATCTTTTGTAAAATGCCTTAGTGACTCTTGCATCTTCTAGCCTTCTGCCACTTTGTCAAGCACAAACAGGGGGGCGAGAATTCTGTTCCGGTTCGTTTCCACAATGCAGCCATTTAGCACCATTTCATCCAAAATGATATGCACCCTGTCCAAATTAAACATGATCTAGAAACATCTCAGGTTAAGGTATTTTAAACAATGTGAAGATAATTCAGAAAAAAATCATAGACGCTTAAGTCTTTACTAAAAATTTACAAAAATAGGTATTTCTTAATTTATTCTAGCTTATTTACCAGTACTTTAATAAAGCTAGGGAAACAGTTCAACTGCCACTTTTTTCTGATCATAGAGTAGTCAGAAGTAGAGAAGTTGAAGCCCCAGCAGTATCCTGTCCTGGAATATAGTAACAGTATATAATGGCAAAAGCAAGGTAAAGTTACACTGAGATACAGGTGGTTAATATTACTATCTGCCTGAGTACCAGGTATTGTCTGGATATGAAATGCTATCAACGAGTCACAACCTTCTGTGAGAAGATGCAAAAATTCTGCATTTTTGCAAGAAAAGTAATTACCGAGTTCTTAAACACTAGATTTTCAAAATTTCCTTGCCCTAATAGTATTCGATCTGCTTGGAAATAGCTTAAGAGGAGTATAAAGTTGAGTTATTGATCTAGCAGTAAATCTCATAAAGAGCAAAAGTAAATAAATAGGTCATATTTTAAATACTTTCTAAAATATATTTATAATCTTTAATATTCACCCAAAGGAAATAATCTGGAGCAATACAAATTTGTACAGTTGTGACATATGAAATTTGTCCATAAGCTCATTGGTCTTTCCTTAACTTTATCTCACAGCATGTATCTCAAAAAAAAATGATGACAGGTCTTCCAGGGATATGAAGTGGTGGGCATTCATGACACATGCAGATAGATACACGCAGATATGAGTGTCCAGCACATCCACTGAACAACTGCCAAGCGTTATGCTGTGAAAAAAGACTCAGATGTTGCCATTTATCACCAGAACCTGAAATGGAAACAGGCACAGCAAAGCAGCCTGCTGGGTGCATCTGTTATTATGCCTCACTGACATACATACACAGAGCATGAATAACCCTTTATCTGCCTTACTCTCCACCTGTTGCTGCTTTTTATATGTATTCGATGCTGAGCACAACAGATCTACATTGCCTTCCTTTTGTACCTTCTAAATCTTGCCCATGTATTGAGGGCTCCTGCAGTGGACCTAGCAAGACTTCATATAGTAACTGCTAAATACATCTCTCAATACTTTTCCCCCACTTTGATGAGTCTCTTGAGTGCCTTCTCTCCCATTCTGCTGTTCATGACACTGCACTGAACTCAGGAAGACAGCCTGGTTTTGCTCTAGTCTTTGTATTTATGTTAGTGGACTTCCCTGCTAATCAGTGGAGTTGCAAGAATCAGGTTTTTGAAGGCATCAGCAGTTTCCTCTGCTCAGTGTGATAAATATCAGTCTTGTTTTTTGGACACAACTCAGGCATTTGAAGAAGAGTGCTCTGTCTCCTGACTGCCAGTGGATCTGACTTTGGCAGTCAGCTGTACTGCTCTGCCAAAGAGCTGGGGCAGTGTGGGTACTGAGCTGCAAATGGCAACAGCTCAGGAGCCAGCTATCTATGTGTTTGTTCCTGCTTGCTGTGAATGCTCTGGGCTGAACTCAATGCTACTGTGTATTTGTGCAGAAGGGGAAGCAATTGTAACACAGCTCCTGCGGAAGTGTTCTGTTTGACCAAGAGCACAGCATGTCTAGGTATGTGTAGTAGCACAATTCAGGTCCCCAAATAACTTTTCTACTAGTTAATGCTAGGTGAGAAACTATAGCTGTCAACAGGGTCTTGGGGATGGCCACAATTCACCAGAAAGCTGCTGATTTGCTGACCTAAACTTAACTACCTAATTTAATTCTAAATTATTTTTAAATACCAGACTTCCTGAATCTGACCACAGGCCTGCATTGTTTCTAAAAATCAGACTCGTGCCTTTTAATACTGAGGAGCAGTGCTCTCCTTACAAGTTTAAACAGTCACCATTTCTGTGGTACCAGAGACAAAGATGGTAGCTTTACTTGGCTTGGCAGTTTAAGGATTGAAGACAAATTTCTTGTTGTGATAAACTCATCAAGTAAATCAGCCTTTACAGAAATATTTTAATCTGAGAAGTTAGGATTTCTTTATTACAATAATGTGAGAATTTTTAGAAAGAGAGCTGTTCTGCTGCTTAGTTCACCTCTGGCACTGCTCTGCACTGGGCTACAGGATCTGTTAAGGAAATTAGATAACATTCCATTCAAGTTTCAACAAGTGAGAAAGCTAATTCCTCCTGGCTCTTAATTTTTGCACTCTACCACTGATTCACACTGCCCCAGTTCCCATGGCAGAGTCCAGACCTTCCTCTTCCTTTAACAGTTCCAATAATGTAAAGCCCAGACAACGTAATCAACCAGGATCAGTGGTGATGCAGCAACCTGCCACTCCCATCTTATTTTTCTGTATCATCCTATTTAAGAAAATATTTAAGTCACATCTAGCACTGTTTTTTCCTCTGCTGTATTTCCAAAAGAGCCAATACCATGTCAAAGGAAAACTGTACCCACACCAATAAGAATCGTGGAGCTGTTCCACTCAGACCGGATGTAGTTCAATGAGATGTCTATTTCCCTGCAGGCTATTCCAGGTTATTTCCAAATAGGCTTACTCCATTGCACAGTAGTATGACTTCTGTCCATCTCTAATGTGGTAATCTCATCATTCTAGAAACAGTAATTTCATCTGCAGTTTGAATGGGGATACTAATACCACTCTGGAAAGATCTATCAACTTGATTTTGGAAGGTCCCAATGCATTCTTTAACCTCTATCCTCAACCTAACATCCCACCTCCCTTCACCAGACTGTTCTTGGCAAACAGGTGCATTGTACAGGGAGCAACCCTGGCTCTTTTCCTGTGAGTTTCACCTAAGCTTTATGGTTACATCTTGCCCAACACAGCTCACCCATTCATGTCTGAATGCCCTGCCCAGGGAGGGATATGTATTTGATCCTTAGCAAGGCTCATCCTCCCCACCTGTTACTTGTTTGGCAAGTGACCCCAAATTTCAGGGTTTAAAGCCCTGGAGTCATAGATCCACACCCAAGTGAAAGCAGCAAACCAGTTTGAGCAGCTGGCAACAGGAAAAAGCTGTATTTGGTGTTTGCACTGCCATGTGCTCCACCCAGAACTGTCATTTAAGGTCCTGCTTCCAGTAAGGAAGCCCACAAAAGCTGGCTGCCCACAAAAAGAGCATTAAGGGACTTTCACTAGATCCATGCAAAGGATAACAGAACAAAAATGCAGGGGAAAATGTGTTAATCTCTGCATGGCAGCCTGGGAAAAGATGAGCCCCTGCCCTGGCTTTGGCATCCCAATTTCTGGCAATGCTGCAGCAGCTGTGTACCAAGCAGCAGAAGTAAATGGTACCTACACAGTTGGCATTTTAGAAGTTACTTACAGAGCTCCCCATCTTCAAGACATTAATGGTACTTTCCACTGTTCCAGAGTTTTTATGGCAAACGCATACTAAGAGGAGGCATGTATGCCACAGGTATTGTGCCTCCTTTCCCAAAACATTATATAGACAGTTGAGCAGGGAAGAGGGGAAGGAATGAAGGGGAAAAGGCACAATTAGGATTTGCATGTAATAAATAACTTCTTCATATGGAGGCATTTTAGAGATCTCAGGGTTTTCCTGGCAAGTAATTCAAGGGTGTGTCCAGGCTTAAGAGATGATGAAGTGCACCTTGTGATCACAGAACACACCCAGGAGCACAAACAAAGGCTTTGTAGATTACAGTACAGGTACATAAGGGGCAGATGGTTTGCTACTGAATATACAGCACTAGAAACCCTTGATTTCCATCATGTACATTCATCATCAATTAGAGATTAGTTGGAGTTGCTTCTTTATTTAGTCTAGACTCACACATTCTGACTTACCTTTGTCAGTGTTCACTTTCAATAACTTCCGGCCTATCTAATGGCAGGCACGTTTAAGGCACTGAAACCCATGAAAGCCTTTCTTGACCATTTTTTCCTCAAATGACTATGCTGGTATTAGATAGGGAAGAAAGGTGCCTTCAAGTTCTGTGAAATTCTAGAACAACTAAGCTAATTTTAAGCTAGTCTTCATAGGTTTCCATTTCACCCACTTATGTTACAGTGCAAACTGAAGTATATCCTTGTAACTTCTCAGAATGAATTCATCTTTCGATTTTCTCTTTCCTTAAATGCACTTTATTCTCAGTGTTATCCCACAAGGAACTGAAGAACAGTTGATTCACATGAAGTATTCCCTGTATCAAAGCTTCTTATCTGTCCTAGGAGGAGCAGCAGCAGCTAGTTGCAATGGAATGTAATGGCTTTTTTGGATTAAGACAACATTCTTCAGATGCCTAGTCCTAGAGCACTCTGTCACCACCTCCCTTCCCACAAGGGGAGCATAAGTACCTGTTTCTCTAGAAGTTAATCATGTGTCTTCTTTGCTTCACCAGTTCAAACAATAGAAAAATTACCTCTAGTAATTTTAGAAACTGCTATACTTACCAGAGTTTTGTTCCCTATAAAGCTGTTGTCCTAACAGTTGTGTTTTTCTAGTCTCTTTTGTCCTCATCACAGCAAGACAGTAGTTATTATACCACCCAAGCTGGAGTTTTAGTGCTACAGAAAACCCCTCCCACTTATTTTATAGACAAAGTGAGGTTTATCCAATGTTATTTACACATTAGGGCATAACACCCCGAGGACAATTTCAGTACTTGTTCAATCACAACATTACTCACTGATATTTTAAAACCAATCCAAACAACTTTAGGAACGTTATGTCATTCCAGCTTAGGTACTCTTAAGTGTGCAACTGACTCTCAAAATGAAAATGGATATCATATAATGGCTAAGTGGTTCACAATTCATACATGAAAGCTTCTGTAAGAAGTTGGCTATTCTCAAGTACTTAGCCAATAGGTAATCTGTGTTCATTTTTGCAGAATACATGAGAGAACTGTGCAATCATTCATGCATTGTTTAGCTTCAATGTCCTACATACCAACATGATGTATAAATCCTGTTGGGAAGGATTCAGATCAGACCCAGTCCCTGCCTTGTGCCCAAGGCACCCGTCTCGACACCTGACTCCAGACAGACCATGACATGAGCTACACTGTGGATGTCCTGGATGAATTCAGGTGTGGACCTAAATGAAAGCTGGAGTTCTGCCTCTGTTGGAGCTACATTGCCAGGAATACTGGGGTAATGCACTATGTCTGGGAGCTGCAAGAACCAGTGCATGTGCTGCAGGCTTGGTGTGAGCTCCAGGGACATCTCAATTGTGTGATAGGCTCAGCCTTTGGATTCAACTGGGCTTTGCTCTGTGCATGGCTGAATAGCCTTAGTAATTATGGTCTATTTTAAATGGTTTTTGAGTTAATGTCATTTCCTGCTATTTTTTTCATGTTAGTAAATACTTCTGGCTGTATAGAATAGCCACTATCACATTTAAAATAAACTTCCTATGGATCTGTACACAAAAATAATATCAGAGAGTCAGGAAATTGAGAGTCTCCTGAAAGATACTCTGTAAACAAAGATCTGTAAATGCTACTTGGTGTTTACAGTTGCAGACCTTCAGATGATACCTTCTCCAGCAGATATTTTGCATCCAAGCTAACTGCACTGAGCACAAGAGTTATTGCGAGACCACTTGGTAAATTACAGACTTTTTCTATGTTCTTCATAAGTGGTAATTCATAAAGTAAATAAACTAAATTACTTGATTGCAAGATAGCAACTGTATTTCAGGTGTGTAACTGAAACTCTTTGTACCAGCAAATCTGCATTTAACCAACAATAAATATAAGCATAGGAACTGCTGGAGTAGAGCGAACACTCAGTGGAATTGGAAGAACTGAGAAGGAAGACTGCTATATTCTCCTGGTTTAATTTTTCCAGTATTGTGTTCTATTTACTTGCTATTTGTGTTTAATTGTTCAGGGCTGTATTTTAGTATTTGTATTTGGGTGAGGTTTAAATCTTATTTTAATTAATACCCTGCAAAACATGCACATGAAAATACAGCAGTGTAAGGGAAGGAGTGGGAAAAGAAGTTAACACCTGGTTTCCTAAATATTCTCCTCCCAGGTTTTTCCCTCCTTCCAAAGATACAGAAAGTAAAACTCACTTCTTGCTTTCATGAAGCAAGATCAAGCTGCAAACATAATCTTAGAAATAATGCTGCTATTTGGCTCAAGACACAGCTGTAACATTCAGTTGTTATTACAGTAATTTCAATATCTATTGTAAACTCAAAGTAAAACCTTAAAGTAGTAACTAGTTAAGCCTGGAAAGCTCCCCATGAATTTAACTTTTCATGTACTTAGTTCTCTCAAAGCGAGCTCTCTGTGTCTTAGTTTAAATGGAACCAGGCTTATCTCAGTGATGGAGGATTTAAATAGGTGCCCCATGTGAACATCAGCTATGCTTTCAGAAAGGTGCCAAAATGGTGCTCCTTACTCCAAGTGCAAAACTGGTGAACATCTGCATGGACTTGAGTGAGAGTCAGTGCCATGAAGACAGTATGAACTGGAACATACACCAAAAAGCGAAAACAAATGGATTTCTGATACTGAAAAGGATACATCTAATTCACTCTGCAAGGAAAAGAGATAGACAGCCATTAGTTGGAGTTTGATCTCTTATCTCAGATGATCTCATCTCAATCATTAAACATTACACATCCCTTCAAAGGATAAAGAAAGTCTACAAAATAACAACAGAAAATTTTAGAGTGATTCAGATTTCTGTTCTGGACTGGACAATTTGGACAATTACATGCTCTTTTCTACAACATTGCTTTGCTTTACATGTGTTACCTGTCTCTGTAATCAAAGCTAGTGTTTTACTTAAAATACCCACTGAGGTCACCTACAAGTAAGAATTTCAATATAGGCAGTGCCATCTGAGTGAGTGGGCGGAAAACCAGCAGCTCTAATCATGGCAGTTCCAGTGCTATATATTCTCTCTTCCTCCTTCTGCAAAACCAGGACATTAATACCAAGTTTACACAGTTAAAGTTGTTGCTGCAGAGCTTTTCAACAGCAAAATCTAGACACTGTATATACCCATGGCTGTAGTAGTGGCTGCATATATTAGGAAAGGCAAGGCAACTCCAAGCTTGGACCCTTAGCACTTCTAAGTATTCTCCAGCCCCAGCAACACAATTCTTCATATAGTCATCACTTCTCTTCTATTTTTGGATTTACCCCAAGTAGTATTACTCATTTAACCAAAATGTCTGAGTTAGAAGTCCTTGTGGTCTCTCTGCAGTCAGCAGAAGAGATGGGGATCTTCACCAGTTGACTCAGCACACTTGAGGCATGACTCACCTTCTCGAGATACTCATCGGTCTCTACTGCCAGTAATGGGAGCTTAGGATGACCAAATTTCTAACTTAGGTGCCTCAGTTAAATAGCTAAACTTAGAAAGAATTAATCACAGCCTTAGCAGTTAAGATCTTGCAGAGTTGGGTGGAGATTCCTCAGTCTCTATTAAAAGAGGAAATCTACCTGCTACCTAGAGAATTTAGTTTGATAACATGGTTTTCATTCATGGTCTAAACCTGGTTTAAGGCAGAGTAAAGCTACTAATTCTAGTCTACAGGCCTCTGCTGAGTGACTCTGCCATTCTTCAATTAGAAGTTTTTAATGCATAACAAAAATTGCATTTTAAGGGGCCAATCAGTTTAAGTTTTCTCAGCATTAAGAAGTAGTTGGAGACATTGGAATTCTGAACAGTATGCAGAATTTTTACTGGATAGCCATATAAAAGTGAAGGGGATGCAGAATTACATCTCACAAGCAACTTTGAAAGCTTTCCCCCTAATTCCATTAATGTTTGTTCTCATATCTGAATTCAAGCTCTGTAAACTCCAGTAGATAAAAATAGAGCACGTGAGAATATTTAAAGCTCTCAAGTCTAAAAATAATAGATGACAAAATGTCCTTCTAGTGTGGGACACATTTTCTCTCTTTTCCCAGAGTTCTGTCTCCATTGCCATCATCATAATTTGAGATTCTGCTAAAATTCTGCAAATCCTAAACAGTAATCTGTACAAGTACAGATTTATACTTTCTTGCTCTGTGGTTACTGTTAGAAACCCCAGCTAGAATTACAGCCCTTGTCTTAGTGCTCTGCCATTTATTGTGTTACATGATATTAAAAGCAGAACCATCAAATGGCATGAGATTTCTTTTAGCAGCCCCCTTTTAGGTTCCTCTAGTCTCAAACCTGAAATGCTGTAAAAAATAAAAAACCCTGGTATGATGAACTCAGCAAATTTCTAACAGCTATCAGTGGTTGGGTTATATGTGTGGTCAAAGGATTATATATACACTACATTTATATGTATAAGAACCACATCTATTTTTGCTCTGCTTTAATTGAATAAAATTTGAGAGGTGCTTGGCAACTACTAGCTCAGACACATAAGTTGTGACTAAATTTCATTGTGCATTCCTGTGCTGCCAAGATCTAATTTCATTCCTGGTTATCATTGCTTAGGTTGGGACTACAGTCAGCAATTTTAAGAGAAATTCTGAACTCAGTGCAGTCAGAAAAGGATATACTTAGTACCAGCAGTTTCAATAGGCTGGGGCAATGTCAGTTGAGATAACAGCCTAAAAGATTTGCCAAGCATCTAAACAGGGAAGGGTGCAGATGACTTTTTCAAGCATGTCCTTGAATTCACAGAGGGAGCTCTGCCGTGCCTGCTATGGTAGTAGAACTGGGTAAGCAGTTACAGACCCTGCATACTGATACCTTGTATGTACAGTTACCAGTGTAATGCCCTCAAGTACATGGACTACAGAGGAAACTATCCAGTCCTCTTTTCCAAGAGGGATATCCAACAGATTTCAGCAAAGGTTAACTAAAACTGTGCCAAAGTATGATTTCAGTCAAGTTTTGGGTTTTTTTTTGTAACAAGATTATTACAAGCCCTATATTAAATAGCAAATGTTCTAACCAGAATTGTAATGCTGCCTTTTCAAACTTTCTAAAAACAAGCAAGCAAAAAAAAAAATCTCCCACCAAAAGGAACGGTGTCATTTTAAGTGGAGCCATGTCTGATGTTGAATCCTTAATAAAATTACTATCTCTATAATAGCTGTTTTATCAGATCAGATATCATACTGTTGCCTGACAACAATATGGGGACTACAAGTACAAACTGGTTTTTGAGGTTTCTTTTGCTCCTTTCCTCTGATCTTGCTCAGTGAGAGTGATGTCAGTTCCCTGCTTCATGCTTACACCATCTTAATCTTGAATGAAGTTCATTTGGGGAATGTAATGGTATAAAATGCATAAGAACTGCAAAGTAAAACCTCTTTATTTCTTTAAAACATAAAATGCCCATGGCTAATTTAAGAGTATATGACCCAAAGAAACCCCATAAAACCAATAAACCTATGCTTTTCTAACAGAAATTTCTGGTATTCCCAGTCTGATAATTTGTAACCCATGTATATTTTACTTCTCTAAAAAATCTCATCTAAAAATGCTCATACTGCCTTTCCCCACAATGATAATATTAATCAAAATTCTAAAATATTAAATATTTTTCTCCTTTGATTTATTCTCTGAAATGACACTTTCACCAAAGTTTTGAAAGAGAAAAAATGTTTCATAACAGATTCAGTATCTCACTCACCACTCTGCTGAAGTATTTGTCCAAAACTTCCACAAAATTATGAATTAGTTCATATACTGCCATCTCATTCTGAAATTAAAACCAACTTAATATTAAATCAATATCTAGAAAATGTAATAGTATTCCTTGTGTTAATTCAGTTTGTGGTGAATGAAAAGCCACTAGACAATAGAGTAAGCCTTCTGCTCAGGCCATGTAGCTGAGGTGCCCAGAGCTGGCAGTGCTCAGGGCAGAAGCTCCAGGGTGGCCACACAGAGCAGCTCTGCAACAGCCAAGGGATTCTCTCTCACCCAGGCTGCTGCCATCCCCCTGCAGCCTTTGTTCCACCCCCTCCCAGCTCAGCTCTATGGACACACACAGCTAACTAGGTTAAGCTTACCCATGCTGAAATCACACCAGCCAGCTGTAGCACAGAGCCAGCCTCTGCTGGGCGATTTCTGTAGCAAAGCCAAAATAATTTGTGCCAAATTGCCTGCCACGATAACCCTGACTTGAAGATACTGTGGTAGGCAGCAGCTACGTTCCACACCAACCTGTTAAGGTCTCCAACAGTAAGTGCTGAATTAATTTCTGAGAACCAGTTATCAATGCAAACACTAAGGCCTCCCAGTTGCAACCTGAACAAATGAAGTAACAGCACTTGTCAGCTTTCAGATACCTTTCTTTTTTTTCCCTTTTTGAAAAGCAAAATAAATTGGCATCTTTGTAGCTGACGGTATAGGAATTTTTTCTTTGGCCAAGGATATTAAAAACAGCGAGAAGTCACCACAGATGAGAGAGCTGACCTGGCTGTAATGCTAACATTTGTTGAGAAACCTCACCTCACATAAATAAGTGCAGAATTAGTACAAGGCTCAGGAAGACTATCTCATGGTCACAATTCATTCCACTGCTAAAGACCATTCCACTTGCTTTTATACCTCTCTTACTTTTGTTTGTTTGTTTTTAACAATGACTCCTTGAAATTCTCTCATTGCTATTGAAAAATTCCATACTGGATGAAGACTTGAGCTCTAGCCTGTAATAATCACTATAAACAATCATTGCAAGAGGGTATATAATTTCTTACCTCTGTCTGGTCGATGCCAACAACTATGAAAAGGGCTGCATACTGTCGGTACACCAGCTTGAAGTCCTTATACTCAACGAAAGAGCACTAGACAGAAGCAAAATGAGTCAAATGTAGCAGCTGCCATTGAAGCATACAACAGTATAAAGCATATTGCTCAAAGGGTGTGAGACTTCAGGTTCATGAGACCCACAGAGAACACGGATTTCCCAAGATTCATCAATTTTAACTTGAGAGAAATTTAGTGCAGTAACTGTTACACCACACTTCTCATCTGCTGGCAGAAAACATGCCACCACTTTTTAAATGGAAAAACTAAACATGCAAGGGTGAAGTGACTTGTTTGGGGTTATAAAGGCACCCATTACTTTCCCATAATTTTCATTTGCAAGCCCTTTCAAAAACAGACCTAGAGGTAATCCTCCTATTTAATAAATTATCAATATTTTAAGGTAAAAATTAAGAATATTAGGCTTCCAGACGCAGCGGGGAATGAAGACGTCTTTCGCAACAGGAGGGAGCCAGGAGATGGCGCCGTTTCACGGCGCTAGAGATGCCCCCGCCCTCTCTCTGTGTCATTTCGCTCGGTGCCCGAAATGGCAGCGGCAGCGCCGGCCGCTCCTGCGCTCGGAAATGCCCTCGCAGGAGCAGCACCAAGACGTTCATTTCTTTGGCTACTGTCAAAGCTGCGAACTAAGGGGCTTATAAGAACTGCTATTTTTATTGAGGTTTCCTAGAATGAAGTATGTGAGGAGTGCTGTGCAGGAACACACATCATTAATGAGAAGAAGCTGACTTCAGAACACAAACCAAAAAAACTTCATTCACTGTCCAAGTCATATATTTCTCCTCTAATTCAAGTCAATATGCAAAAGTTTGGTGCTTTTCTTAAAGAACCAACGATTTAATTAAGAGAGCAATGAAAATTCAACTTTCATCTAAAAAATTTTCCAACTTCTGTGTTTTCTGACTTTCTTGCAGAACATGTGAACACTTCCTTTGAATAAAGAAGTCTAATACAGAGGCCTAAACATTTGTGTTTCCAAACCCCTCTGTGCTTTAGATAATGTTTTCATAATTTGGGATCCTCTACCCTAAGTATAAACTCAGAGCTGTCAGTACTCTGCTTTCTACCTTCTGGCAAAACAGTAATATTCCTCTATCCATCTCTATCAGACAAGCAAGACAAGGATAAAGAGTTTTTCCTGGACTTCTGAGCTTCCTCAAACACAGAAGAGGAATCTTCATGACAGTGATACACACAACTCCCAAATCTCTGTAAGCCTCAGAAAAACATATTTATTCAATACAGAATAACAGTTCATGTGACTGAACCCATAATCTAGAAATTCAGGTTTTTTTTATCGTGAGTACAAATGAAATAATGACCTGCAATAGACACTGACAGGTTTCAGAATTATCAAAATGAAAGGTGTGAGTTGTGGATAGAACAAAAACCTACAAAACCTACCTCATCCTTTGAACGAGAGAGACAGTTTTTAATTACTTCAGCTTCCAGCATTGTCCGTTTATTAATTTCTACATGCTCATAATACCTGGACAGCCTTGTCTGACCTTGTTTGTTAACCATAAGAAAAAATTTTATCATTTCTTTTTTGTTGATTTCAGTGGTAGATTTCAATTTTGGGTGCAGGAATCAAGAAGAGTATTTCTGGGAGCAGGAAAAAAAAAAAAGAAAAATAGTAATACATAGGAATAAAGACTTCCTAAAAGCTATCTGGCCCAGGTATGCGTATATTTATGACTGAGTTTATTGCCAAAACATAGAACATTGAAAAAATATCTCAACTCTTTTGCACACATCCCATGGAAAAACTCCCTTTTTCCCCCCACGCAACTATTCACAAACTATACAATAAATAACAGCTTTCACATTTGAAATTTTCACATTTCAGTCACACTAATTTCTTGATAGGATTTTGGAAACCGGAGGAGTAAACAACTACTTCTTCATAACCATAAATCTACTCACCATTTTCTTCCTGCATGCTGACTTTGCAAACATCAAAAATTTGCCCAATACCAAACCATGTAATACAGCTCCTAGCACTTTTCCCCCCCAACTTGTATTTAATAATTATATTCATACCATTGTCATATCAAATTGAATGGAGAGATGACAAAGGGAAATGCATGGGCCACAACACATGATCACTTCTTTAATGCAGAATGAGAGACTCCTAAATATTTGGGTATCTGCAGAATCAACACCTATCTTGAGCTGGACCAGGAACTACTGCAATCTATCTTCTCCTGATTTCCCACAATGATGCAAAAGGTGAATTCTGCACTTACTGAAAAGAGAAGTGTGGGTCTTCAATAGCTAAAAAGAAATCAGTTGACATTAATTACTCGAAAGACCTTTATCTCAATATAAATAAATATTAATCTGCTCAACCCCACTGAAATATAGCTGTAGAATAATAAATATACCACATGCAATGTACAGTGAAAAAGGGCATTAAAAAGAGCACAGCACATGTCAGAATCTGCTTGCTAAACAATTGACATCTCTGGTGTTTTGAAAAGCATGAAAATAGAGTAAGTTGCAGATGTAATTTTTTGAAATAGAAGTTCTGGGTTATTTTCTTTAATGCCTGAGAACAATCAGTGTAAGGTTTTCCATCTGACTCTCTATTTGCATCTGAGATTTATTGGCCCAAATAATCTTGAGGTTTGTGCACTGGAAATACAGCAACTACTGCAAAAGTTACTCCTTTTTTTCCAGTCCTGAAGAATTCGCCCTTACCTGGAGCATCTTAGGTCTCACACCTTCTTGTGACAATGTCTAAACAGAAAAAAACCTATCAGGAATCCACAAAACAATACAGTGTAGCTCTTTGAGTAAAACCAGTGTATCCTAATGCAAAAAAGCAAAAGGGGAAAAAATACAAGGCAAGCTCCAAAGGTGCTGCATCATATTATTTGCAACTTGAATAAGCTGGCTATATACCATCCATGGTGACAAATCTTTCATGACAGGGATGCAGTCCCAATATATTGTGTTGACATTAATTATTGCTTCTGATTCACAGTGGTCACTGTTTTTTGAAAGAAAAGTCACCTCTTTTCACTTGGATCACTTGGATCTCAAGAGAGTGACCCTCTTTTTCTCAGTGTACTGTGGTTTATCTATAAAGAAGTTTAGATGTCCATATGTAATTTCAAATGTACTTTTACTAATTTGACTTGATACTGAGAATTCATTCTTAGTTCAATGACATGCAGTTAGCTCAGGATCAGTCCTCAAGACAACAGAATCTATTTGGAATCATGATAGTCTCAGAGCTTTCTCACCTCCTCCAGGCAGGTGAGCCCCTTCAGGAATGTGCTTCTGTTGCGTCACTCCGACAGCAGAATCGTGAATGCCGGTCAGTGCTGCTGCCCTGGTGCACGCGGCTTGTGCACTGCACCCAGGGCTTCTGAATCAGCACAAGTTTGTCTCTGAGAAAGAATGAACCAGGTCATAAAGATGAAAAAAGGGCCCGGATAGAAATGTATGATGGATCTTCACTGTTGGATGGCAAGTAGACTGACATTGACTAAATGGGAGACCACCATCTACACAATCTTTGGTGTGTTTAGTATATGGCTTTTCCCTCCCCCACATTCTATTTCAAATTGCTGCCTGAAGTTAGAGTCGCAATAAGATGTCTTAATATTTTTAAGCATAAAGTTGAAATGCTAAGATGATGTAGTCAGTTTTTGATAAAAACCTTCCAAGAAACACAAGAATGAACAACTCCTTCCAGCTCAGAATGAGGCCCCCTAGCAAGAGCCAACCTCATGACAGAAAGAACCTGAAATTTTAAAGCTACTTAAGAAGGAGCTGTGGCATGAAAGAGAGACAATCTAAGAAATGCTGCCCATTGTTTTAAGCAAGCTCAGGCACAGGAGACCAACTGCAAAAGATGTCTGTCCATGCTAAACAGATAACAGTGGCGTAGACAGCTTTTCGTTTTTCACCTGAGTTTTACACTTCATCTTTGCGTTTGGCACTGCTGAAACAAGAATTAACAGTTCTCTGTTTTGATCCAAGCTATTTTAATTATTTAGTTATGAATGGTACCAAGTGCCTGAGAACAGGAGGACAGGGAGAACAGTACAACTACCCCAGGAGCATTGACAGAGCTGTTGTACTTTGAGTTACTGTTAAGCAATATGTAACAGCAAAACATACGACAAATTCATACGTATGATCCTATTGCAGGATTGGCCCCTAATCCTAATTATTCCTTTATTAACCTAATCTTTGTACATGGTTAATCCTTTCTGATGTTATGACTGTTTTATCTGCATATATCCTTATGAATGGCCTGGATTGTTTTACAGATGAAAATATTTAGACTGATTGTTTGTTTGTTTTAATCTGCACAAATGCTCTTATCCAGAATAGATTAAAAAAAGGAAAAACTAATAATGTTTTAACAGAGGTAGAACCATAGTAGCACTCAAAAGTGTTATCTCTAATTTATGAGACAATTATTTTTCATAGGATTGGAAAACATAATCAACAGGTTTTGAACCTGTAGGAAAGAGGTCCACTGTTTCTGTAGCCAGTTCTGCATTTTCTCACCAGCCCTAAAAGATTTTAACCAGAAATTTTGTTCATATAAGTGACGGCACAAGCACACAGTTTCGTGCAGAAAAAGTGGAATAAATTAACAAGTTCAAATAATAACTTTGTAAAAAATTATAAAAGGTATGCAAGCATAGCTGACTTTGAGAATAATGCTAGTGTTAAAAATATCTTAAGGTGTTTCTTTATTTCTTTTAGAACTAATTCTGAAAAAAATCACTTGTATTAGTAAAAGCATTTGCTTGCACAATTTATGGAAAAAAAGGAAATGACTGAGTTTTGTTTCTAACAAACAAAATTTATTTCTTCTCTTTTCATCCTAGCTTTCAGATACTGAAAATACATTAAAATGAGTTTTGCATATAAAGGATGTAAAGAAACTTGAAGTAAAACAAACAAAAAGCATATCTGTGCATGTTGATGGGTAAAGAAACCACATTCCTTCAAGTTCTTTGTATTTGAGAAGCTACCTTTTATGATCAATAATCAGTACTCAAAAAGCCAGCTACCTTTCTTGTGATACAACTCTAACGTGCTTTTCTGAGCATTCTCACGCACATGTCTGCGTGTATCCATGCACATACACACAGATTATGATGCTTTTATGCACGCAGAATCAAATGGTTCAAGGGAATTGGTGACAAGACACAAGTCTTTCATATCTCTGCCATTATTTTGCTCATTTTAGTAATGAAAAGGCATTACTATCTGAAGGCTGTTTGTCAGAAATGAATAGGCTGTCTCATTCCAGGTCACTGGACAACTATCACAAATGTGCTTAGGAACCGAAGGCTGGAAGAGACTATCGAGATCCTGATGGACTGTCAAGTCCAACTCTCTCCCTCTCAGTCAACCATGCATTAGAAATTTTGTCCAGAACAGCCTATGGTATATGCTTCCTTCACGTCCTGTATACCCAATCTACAAAACACCTATGGAACTCTGTTACTGAATGAAAACTCCCTATAAACAAAAACCTCAGAAGGTATCGCTTGGAGAAGACATAAAAAGCCTGGAAATGGCAAACTCTCCTTCAAAAGAAACTACCTTCTAGAGTGACTAAGTAGCACTCTCTTTTATTTCCCTTACAAAACACTTCTGTAAAGATAATTTGGCATGCATACAGACGATATACAGCTTATCTACTGCAATTTAAATATGAGCATTACAGTGTGTTAGATCCCACCCTCATTAAAGTATCTCTTGCAGATAAATACCTGTGAGAGAAAACTCATATCGTGGTTGGCCTGTGTGACTCACACTGCCAGGCTGACATGGTTCAGGAGCTGCTTCCAGGACATGTCAGCTCTGCAGGCTGCATAACCACATGAGACACCTCAAAGTAACTTGTCCCTGTTTGAGTGACACTCCTTTTCAGATAACAGCTGAGACCTCACAGAGAGGCAAAGCCTGCAATACCTGTTCTGCAGATAAAAAGATCTTAAGTCTCCCACGAGGCCAACCCAGCTGATTCTACATGCAGTAATATAAAGCATATTTTAAATATCATTTTAATTATTCCTCTGAATTTAGTTTGTCACAGATTTCACCAATATTTATACATAATTTAGCACAAATTATATAAAGAAAACCACAACCTAAGTTTGAATTGTACTTGCAGGACAGCTGTAATTTAAATAAGACACGTCTCTCAAACTACAACCACTCCAGTCAATGTCTACAGATTTAGAAGTATTTCAGTTATTTCAGTCTAAGAAAGGTTTGTAACATTCTAGGGCTCTTAGCTAGAATGTAAGAGATAAAATCTCGCAAAGAAGAAATGGCACGAGTACGTATTTACAGAACTGTTTCACCAAGAATTAAAAATAAGTATTAGATAGAACTACAGGCAAATAATCTACTGCACTCTCCAACTCTGAACAAGTTGATTTTCTGGATGCAGAGATCTAATGGCACTTTATGTGTGTATGATATGTAGAATCATAGAATATTCTGAATTAGAAGGAACCCACAAACATCGAGTTGAGCTCCTGGCCCTGCACAGAAAATCCCAAGAGTCACATCCTGTGCCTGAGAGTATTGTCCAAAAGCTTTGTGAACTCTGTCACTTACTCAGCTTAGTGCTGTGATCACTGCCCTGGGGAGCCTGTTATGGTGCCCAACCACCCTCTGGGTAAAGAACCTTTTCCTATAATCCCGCCTAAGCCTCCCCTGGCACAGGACTCCCTCAGGTCCCTCAGGTCCTGTCCCTGGGCACCACAGAGAAGAGATCAGTGCCTGCCCCTCCTCTTCTCTTCAAGAGGAAATTGTTGACTGCAATGAGGTCTCCCCTCAGTCTCCTCCAGGCTGAACAGACCAAGTGACCTCAGCCGCTCCCCATATGCCTTCCCCTCCAGACCCTTCACCAAATGTAGAACAAAGTGGGTTAAACTGGAATGAAAGCATTAATGAAAATTTAAAAATGGCTAAATGATAGAGGCATGAAGCATAAGCCGGGGTAGCACAGGAACAATTTTTGTATTTTTGTTTATTAAGCTTCCTATAGATTTATTGCAAAAAACCACGTAGCAAATGAAGACCACACAAATAATCAGAACCCTTGGTCTTTCTACTTTTATTCTGACAGTGGACAAGGCTTTAATAAAACCACATACTATCTTAAATTTACCAGTAAAAGTATTTTTTTGCATTCTAATTTATTACTGTGCCTATAACAATTCATCAAAAAGATGAAACAAGTATGTCTGTGTGGCTTTAAAATAAAATACCGTGTTCAATTTCAAGACAGGGATTTTTTTAAAAAGCAACCTTAATTATCTAGGGAAGCCAAAGGAGGAAGGAAAGAATAAAAACATTTTCCTTTGCTGCTGTCAAAATCCTGGCTGAATATAGTAACGGAATTAAACTGCAATAACTCCCATATATTCAGGAATGAGGAATGTCCTGGACAATTGGAGCTAAACAAAAGGTTAAACTAGTTATGAGCTAAGTCTCAGTTTTTAATAATGATTAGGTAACTGTCAGTAGACAATGAACAGAAATCAGCTGAGGTGGAAGGGATCTGGATTTAGATTGCCTAATTGGTATGGAATCAGGAAGAATGGACAATGACATTTTAGTAGGAAATGATTTAATGGAGAAGAAAGGAAGGACTGGATGAACTAACTGAACCATCAATACACACCTAATGAGAGATTGGTAAAGAAAGGAAACACCAGTACTGAGACAAACATTTTTTTTCCAGTAATTAACAGAATTCCAGGTCTGTCAAGAACGGACCTTTTTTAGGAAACTATCCATGTAGTGAATGAGTACAGCATGTAAAAATTTTGAAGAGAGGCAAAACCAAAGACCTACCTTACTTAAAATGAGTGACCAATAGATCACTTGAAATAGGATGTCATGATAATTTTTAAGTATTACATTTCAGAGTAGTATTTTGCAACCGAGGCAATTTCACCATATTCAAACTACAGCCTCAAACGCTGCATTGCTATCACTGATAAAACGGAGCCAGATAAAATAGACCAGTAACTTCTCGCAAAACCGTCCTCACGTGGAAGAGTTCTGAATAGCAAACATGGTGCACTCTTCCTCCTCAAGAGGGGAATACATTACATACATCACAACCGAGGCATCATGAAGATAACCAGAGATTAGCCAGCTTCTAGAAACATACCATAAATTTAATACATCTATTCTAAACCACCTCCTTGTAGGGCAAACTCAGCGCACCACTAAATCGCACAGCCTCAAAAACTGAAGTGTTGGACCCGCGCTGCGCTGGCTGCGCGCCCCTTTAGGAGGCAGGCCCCGGCCTGGCCGCACTCCCGCCGACTCCTCCCGTGGCGTTCGGCACTCCCGAGTCGCGGGGCGAACCTCGCCGCCACTTCCGACCGTCATCCCGGGCAGACGGGAGCCGCCCGGCCGGGCCCCAGGCCGCCAGCCCCGACACCGACCGACCCGGGGCCGGCCCATGCGGGGGCGAGGCCGCCCCGCCGCAGGAAGTGACCGCCCGCCCCGGGCCCGTCCCGCTCCCCCCGGGCGCGGCGCTCACCTCCCTCCCGCGCAGGCGCGTAGGGCGGCGGGAGGCGGCGGCGGAGGCCAGGCCGCGGTTTCCCGGCAGGCGCCGCTCGCTCCCCGCCCGGCCGGGTGCGAGAGTGGGAGGGCCGCGGGGCTGTAATGGCGGCTGGCGGCGGCTCCGCGCTGCGCTGACACCCGGACCCGCTCGGCGCAGCCCCCCCGCCCGGCCCGCCCCCTCCTCCCCGCCCCAGCCAGCGCCGCTCGCCCCCTCCCCGGCCCCTGCTCCCGGCCCCCGCCGCGGGACGAGGAGGAGGGCTCCCCGCAGACAATGGACGAGCACCCTGGAGCCGGAGGAGGCGGTGGGATGGCGGCCGCCCCGAGACCGCAGCAACCACCGCCGCAGGCGGGTGGGAACATGAACCTGCAGTCGGGTGGGGGCTGCGTGGGGGCTGGAGTCGGCGGAGGAGGAGGGCAACAGCCACAGCCCCAGGGCCCCGCGGCCCCGGCCGGTCAAGAGGCGGCGGGCCCCGCCGAGCTGTCCCGGCCCCAGCACTACACCATCCCGGGGATCCTGCACTACATCCAGCACGAGTGGGCTCGCTTCGAGATGGAGAGGGCGCACTGGGAGGTGGAGCGGGCCGAGCTCCAGGTACGGCGGGCGAGGGCGATCTGGGACTGGCCCGGCTGGCACCGGGGGCCGTGCCGCGCGCGGAGTGCGGGGGCAGCGCTGCCCGGGCGAGCGGGGTCCGCGGGGCCCCCGAGGCCGAGCCGGTCGAGGTACCGAGGTACCTGGGCGAGGTCCGGCGGGCGGAGCGGCGGTACCGGCGGAGGCCCGAGCCGGGCTCCCTCCCCGGGGCAGCCATTTTGGTTTGTAGCATGGCGCCCGCCCGCCTCCCGAGCGGCCCCGGCCCCGCAGGCCGCTCGCCCGGAGCCGCGGTGCGGGGCCCGGAGCGCGGCCGGGGAAGGGCGGGCGGGCGCTGCCGCGGCGCGGGGCTGTGACCCTTCTCCCCCTCCTCATCCTCCCCCCGAGCTGCGCTGCGCCTTGACAGCTGCGGTCGGCTCCCGCAGCACAATGACTCCGGAGCTCCTCGCCCCGTGCGGGTTACCGACAGCAAGAGCCTCCGGGCCTGGGAGGGAGGACTGACGCCTCCCTGCAGCTGAGCGAGCTCTGGCTTTGGAGGGAAAAGAGGGAGTTAGGAGGGGGCAGGAGTGCCTGCCTCCCGAGCAAGGACAGGACGAGGAAAAGGAGTTCAGGTAAATCGTTAAGTAAAAAGTCTTAGCCAGGCATGCAATCTGAGACAGGTCGAATCTGTTCTCTCTTTCGGACTCACTTCTTTGGAGACCTCATATCGGAGAAGAGTGAGGAATCGATAAGTCTGCGGCGTGGTCATTTCAGTATACAGAAAAATACCAGTTTCGTCTCCGGAACGGAAATTGAATAACTTTTCAGGATAGAGAGCAAGTGTTCGAGTTGCAATATATATTTCTTGCTACTAATGTTTGCTTTTACTAATAGGGTAATTTTGCTAATTATTATTGCAAGTAAAAAAATCGTGCATAGGGTGTTACCAGTTTATGAACAGATTACGAAATCCACTGAATTTGAGGTATCCACACAGGAGCCATTACAATTTTTATTACGTACAGAAATGTACATAATAAACATGTAAAAAGATGTTAGCAGACTTAATTGCTTCCAAAGAATTTTTTGTGATTTTTGTGCTGAGTGGATGTTCGTGGTCTTGAAGTAGCATTCCATCAAATTGTACTGCAACAGCAGCCAACGTTTGCAAAGCATTTACTTTTGGATTTCAGGACCAAGAAGTGTACCTGAGCCTGGGCAATTCTTTAGGAACTTCTTGGCTCTATAATAAGCATGTAATTTGCACTGTTTTTGTTACAACTGTAATTAAGAAAGAATTAAAGCCCAAAACCACCAAGGGAAACAATTAAAGAGGTTTTACTGTTTCTTTCACTTACTACTAATCTTACCATTTTAAACCTCGTGAAATAGCTGGATTTAAAATCTGTGGTGGACATGGGTGGGTGTTTTTAGTGGAGAGCAATCGGCTGTTTCTCCTGTTTTCTCGAGGGTCTTAGTGTTATAGCATTATGTTTATAAATAAGTTGCTTAGTGGTATTCATTACCAGACAAAACCACCTTGAAATATTTGTTTTAGGTATGGGCTTGTTGCTTTAAAAGGAGGTACTGCTGAACCCTAACATGAAGAGTAGTCCTGAGACTTGGAGAGTTGTGTCTGGCTGATAAAGTTCTTCTCTGAACTCACGTGGCCTCTAGACTCCCTGATGCACTCCAGCCAACTCTGCTGCTTTTTGTTTGTGGTTGCTATTTGTTGTGCATGGCCAGACCATTTCTTTTGCTTGTCCGTGGATGTACGGTGGCAGTTCTGACCCTGACTGTGTATGTGTTGATTCATATACATCTGCAAATTTCATAGGAATGAGACAGCAGAGGTGCTGCACAGTGCCTATGCACAAGGGTGGTTTTGGTTGTTTTTTTTATGACTTTGAAGCCCAGGGTAGAAGGGGAGGAGGACATTACTTTTGGATTTTGGGTCTCAGCCTATACAGTGATGAAGACTGTTACAGGAATGTGTTGAAAAAAATTTTTGATGATCGATATTTACTAGATCTGTAGGATTTTTTGTTGGTTCTGCAACTTAAGTTGTGAAGTCACAGCATATTTTGTAGCCAGTAAAATTGTAATGGTTTGAACTCCAAACAACAGTTTTGTCCATTGAAGCTAATGAGAATGTTAATCATGATGTTAGGTACAAGTGTGAGTTTTTTGATGATTGAGGCCTCCTGGGTTGAAAGGAAAACAGTAATTCCGTAGCATGACAGTAGGTAACTTATATGGAAATGGGTGTTGGATGATTTAGCTGCAAGTGTCCTGGTGCAGGTAATTTCATTCTTATTTCTTCATTCTTTCAAGATCACGGTAAACTCTATAAGCATTGCTTCTCAGTGCTGGCAATTGCAAGTTCTTTATAACTTTGCTAACAATGCTTTATAAAAAGTGTGTGGAAAACCAAATGACTTGGCAGTATGTGTGATTTTATTTATGTGTTCTGAATCGAAGAACTTGTTATTCTGAAGAAGAAGAAACTTTCTTATCTCTGGTATAAATTAATGGGCCTCCAGTGTGGTTTATCCACCCATCCCCTTTCTTTACCTGTGTAGTTCAAGTGACTGGAGGAATTGGGACCTCTAGTAGGAGTGCTCTTTGCCTGGAGGGGTGATGGTGAAGGGAGAGAGGATCTGCAGTAACAGTTTATTCTTTCTGGGTTCTTGTAATGACCTTTTTTTTTTTGGGGACACGTTTTTATAAATGAAGCACGTTACTTTACTGGGTTGGGATTTATGCCACGGTTGTAATAACTGACAGAGAGTCTCAAGCCTTTTGGATCTGAAGTCTTCTGCTGGTAGACTTAGATCTACATTTACATCAGACATTGAATGTTTATAGTTTTATGCTGTCTTTCCAACTCCTCCGGTGCATGCTCTTCTGCTTGTGTGCAGAAGTGAAGCAGCATAATCATTAGACAAATCTGTGTGTGCAAACCAGCATCAAGTACAGAAATGTCAAATATCAGGAGTGCAGTACTTGAAGCATAGTACACTTCTTTCCTTTCACTTGTAATACTGGCTGCTGCAGTCACTTCTTAAGCGTTCAGTGGTTGCTGTTTGGCCTTGCATAGTGTCTTGTTCACTGCAAGTAATGGACACAATCTCTTCACTATTCAGTGAATTAAAAGACTTTGGCTGTAGCAATGTAACTTGGATCTGCCAATCTAACGACCTTGATGTTGGTCAGTAATGACCAGCTGTTATGCTGAGATAAATGGTCTTTTCTAAGACATGTATGCACTTTCAAGGAATTACAGCAAGTCCATATTGAATGTTGTGTATTTGTTAGAAATAACTGTTTGTTCGAGGTGGTAAGTGGCTCCATAGTATCCTAAAAGGAAAAAGAAACTTGGATGGGAAAACACTAGAGATGCACAGAAACTCTTAAGGAAGATAAAATTGTGTCAAAAAATAAGTATCATAGGAAAGATTGTAACTTTAGGGGGGAAATCAAGAGATCCACTTTCTTATGGGGCTTGCAGTCTGATAATGCTTGTCCAGAATAGAAGTCTCAACTGTGCAATTTATTCAGGTTTTCTGAACTGAAAACCAGATTAACATTTCTGATGAAAACCAGATTGAGTATTCTCTGATACTTCAAAATCACACAAGAATATGTTAGGAGAGAGTTGCTAGTAGATGCTACTTCCAACTGCTTTAATGAATAGGAAGAGTAATTATGAAAAATAAACACTCAACAAAATATATCCAGTTTTGGTTTAAACATTATACAGCCTTTCATGTAACTTAGATGTGCATAAAGATTATTGTGACTGTTAATGTTTCCTGTCCTATAAAATGACACAGCTGAAGTTCCTAGTTTATCTTATTTACAAATGCTTTTTTTCCCAAATATTCAGAGACATTATGGAAGCATGTTTTCTAATGTTCTTTATTTAGGTGTTTAAAAACCCCAAACCACCAAAACCCATAGATTTCAGATTTTACTTGCATGCCTCCCTGCTTCCCTTTTGGCTGGGGATGATGGAGCAGACTCATTGACAGAATTTTATACAGGAAGTTCTTTAAAAAAGAAATGTATCTGTAGATAACATATGTAAAAGTGTTGATATCATGAACAGAATGAGACCATGTGTATATACAGTCATGCTGCACTTCAGCATTTCCAAAGTGAAGCAAGAATCAATTGCTGAAATACTTATCTGTATGTTCCTTGTTTTAGTTTGTTGCAGGTTTGAAGGGGGGATGGGGATAATGTTGGGAATATTTCTCTCTTAAACTTGGAGAAACAATTAATTCTTTTCATAACAGACTTTGCCTTGCTTTTGGCTTGCAAATAATTTGTTTTGGTGATAGATTGCAAGTGGAAGTGGTTATGAGGGTTATAGAATTGTTGTTAGTTTGTTGGCCACAATTTGTGTCTCAGCAACCAGAGAGCATACAGTAAAAATAAATATTTTTAAAAAGCCCTGGCTTTTCAGGAATTAGTGCGGGGGGCTGTTGTAAATACTAACATTTTCTTGGGTTGGAAAGTGTTTGGTTAAGTTCATGGAAGAAAATTTCCTGTGGGTGTCTAAATTCAAAGATACTGTCTTTTTTATTTACAAGTTGGCCGAGATTTGAGATGTTTTATGCTAGTCCTGTGGAACTGCCTGTTAGCCCATGGTTATGAGTGGCATACTGAGGTTGGTGGTCTATTGGTCTGACCAAGCAAGCTGTTCTTAGATTCTCTTGACCAATGACGTAGCTTTAAAATGGAGTCACATAACTGTTTGAGCTTGAAGGAATCTTAAAGATCATGTAGTTCTAACTTCTCTGCCATGGGCAGGAAAATGCTTTGATTTGATTGTTTGACAATATATTTAGTGCTGTTTTCATGCTGTTTCAATGTTTGTTTCATAAAAAACAAACGCTGATTGATATCAGGGGCATTAATTGTGATATAACATGCAAAGTTATAAGGCAGGAAATTCAGATGCTGCTGTTGTGAAATGTACAGTATATTTTAACCACATGTTTGTTTATCAATTGCATTCTAGATAGTTGAAGTTGGAAATTGATTGATAAACTGCTATTTCATTGGATCTTACAGGTGAATCTCTGTATTTATTATGAAATTAACTTAAGTAAATCTAAATCAATCTTAAAAAAACCGCATGGGATACTTGATCAACACTGTCTGAAAATAAAATCAAGTAGGTCGTAAAAAGTTGGTCAGCATTTTTATTTGTGATAGTTGTAAATGCCATGAGGTGTGTGGGTAATACATGCATCTGAACTGTCTAACATGTTTGTGCAAACTGTTCAGGTGGTTGCTGTATCGGGGGTGCAGAAGTACATCGTGGTCCAAATAACTAATTTTTATTCACATGATAAAATACTTGAATATTTAATACCTTTTTTTTTAGTGACAGATTTTTCTGTATAAAATAGCATACATAAAAGAAGTTAAAATCCAGAAGCTTCTGTTCATTGATCATTTTTCTAAGGTAACAGTGAAAACAGCTATGTATTTTATAGCGTTAAGTCTCTTTTAAGTTTAAAGCACTGAATTGAGAGTTGTGTGGATTTTGGGTAGAGGGCAGTTAGACATAATCAGGGGTTTCCCCACTGTGGCTTCCATAGCTGTTTAGTCAACTGCATTAACAGGCACATCGCTTCTGGTAAAACTTCAGGTGCCTGTTCCCTGAAGGTTGGAAGTCTGTTCTTCTGTGTGTCTGGGTAAATCTTGTCTTCACAAGCTTCTTGGCAAGACTTCCAAATTAAAGTGTGCAGAGATGCTTTCGTTTTGTATGGATAACCTCATTCTTCCAATTTTATTTTTGATTTAGTTCTTTAACATTTCTGTAAAACTTTTTTCGAGTATTCATCTCATGGAGGCAAAACAATAAAAGAGTGCAGGACATGGAGTTACATTTAAGCTCCATGTAAAAACAGGAACAGGAAATACCTGGATAGCCATGAGGTTTATGTATGGGATACTTGTCACTGTAGAAGTTGTGTAACTTTTTCTGGAATATTGTTTCTAAATAATTCCCTTCTAGCAACACTTGGTATAAAAGTGGCTTTTACTGGGTAATAATTGCCTTTTCATAAATGATTATTTGCAGTAATAACACTCTTAGAATCAGTGCACATAAGAGTCATTTTATAACAGTTACTCTGGTGAGGTTTTCTTTTAGGCACAGCGAAGTGTGTGGCAGATAAGTTATGTAACACTTCCTGGTGAAGAATTACTTCTTTTTTTAAACACTGGGCATGCATTTTACTTTTTAGTTTCATTGCAATTATACCTGTGCATATTTAATAGCTCTTTGGGAAATCTCGTTTGGGGAATTTTTTGTGAGGTTTGAAGTATCTGTGGGTATAATTATTTATTTCATGCTGAAAGTAGGTTTTGAGGTGGGTGTTCTTGATCCTTCTTGTCATTTAAGAAATTAGGAGAAAGTGATAATGGATTTATTTTTCATGACAGAAGAAGAGAGTGGCTAGGGAAGTTGGATCCTCCAGTGATTTGATGTATCTTCAGGACAAATATATGACTTGCAAGAGCTTTGTTTGCTTATCTGAGGGTTACTTTTTGTCACTCAGACTGTTCTTGAATTATCCTAAGCCATGCTCAGCAGGATATTTAGTTTAATGATATCTTCTGCCTTCATCAACTCCAACAGATATTAAGAGCCAGTTATGAAGTTGGCTGTTCCTCAGAACCAGTCCTGAAGGTACAGCATAAATTTAAACACTGTAGGATTTTCTATGGTATCTTCTACTGTAGTACCTTTATAAAACTTACATTAGAGGTAGCCTGTTGTTGGCAATTAAAGGTAAGAATAAATTTTTATGATTCCAGAACAAATTCCGCTTAATGAGAGATGAAGCATATTCCTAGGTTTATTTGAAGTCACTGTGCATGCAAAAATCTTGCATGTGTTGGCTGTAACATTCTGAAAAAAGTGTGTTTCTCTGAATGGTGATTGAAATGATACCGAAATAGAGAATGAACTTCAGTAAGTCCAGATGCCTGAAGGTCTCTCTGATTTTTTTTATATATATATATATATGTATATAAATGGATTGATTGCTCTAAAATTTCTTCAGTTCTTCACCTTGTTTTCTTTTCACCCAAAATAGGGTCAATCCTTAACTGCTACCAAGTTGGAGGTTGATGATCCTATAGTACTCCTCCTAGAAGAAAAAAACCCAAGGAAAGTCCTTCGACTTTATGCCAGTGACCACAATAAGAAGCTGGAGAATGCTTGACTCCAGTATTTAACTTGAAACTGTGATGGTTTCCATTCTTTGACAATGAGACCCTAGGGTGCTGGAACAGAATCCTGCAATGCACCTTGAGACCCTGGGAAAAGATCCTGCTTTAGCAAACAGAAGTCTCAGAAGAAAGTTTAAGCACAGCATTAAACAGGTTTACAAGTTTTATAACACCTGTTCTATTTCATATCTTCAGCAGGGTTAGTAAAGTTGCTTTGGTAGAAGGCAGGACTACTGTCTCTGTTAACTCCCTGATGAAATGGTGTAAACTAGACAGCGCTGGTGATGTTCTGTGCCAGGAAGCCAGATTAACATTTAGGAGGTGCAAAATACCTGCTCCTTGTCAACTTTCTGTCATGCCTCACTGAAAATACTGCATTATACACTTTAATTTTAAGTGTTACTCTTTACTTCAACTCATAACTTTAGTTCCATTAACTTGATTATATTCTATTTTGTTATTGTCAGTATTACCACTGCCTTAATGCAAAGCTCTGTACACTGTGAGATTCTATTATTTTATTTATATGTATATATATTTTATATGCATGGCTTCTTACATTCAAACACTTTATTAATTCTTGCTTTCTATGGTCCTTTAGGAATGTGTCCCACTGACCTGCAGCTGATGAACACTGACTTGAGTGTTCATCACTAGAACAGCCTAGGTCAGTTCAGATCACTGTGTTCACAATCTGCTGTGGATTATGCTTTTGTCTTTATTCCTAAGTAACAAATAGGTGTTCCTGATTTTGGAGAGGAAGGGTACATTCTGGAGGATGTTTGCCACACTGCAATTCATTCCCTTCCCTTTCGAACTCCATAGTGATCGTAAGAACCTGCTGCACTACAAAGTGTACAGCTTCACTTTTATTTATGTGCTCTTGTACTACAAATACTAATAACAGTAAAGAGGATGAGCTTAATGTTCTCATTTCTGTTTAGTATTAAGTACCTAACAAAGCTCCAAGTGTGGCACTTTGTCAAAAGTAGCTTCATGTTAATGCAACAATGTGCCAATGTAATGGTGCTTACAGTAAAAATATTTAAAATTTTACTAAATTCAAATACTGTCTTTTGGTATATATATAATTAGTATTATTGATTGTAGTTGTGACTTTACTGGAAAGAAATTTCTTTTATTAGCAAAATGTACTCCCAAAAATGCTAAGTGGTTTAAAAGACTGTGTGTTAATCTTTTTAGATAGCAATGGTCCAAGATGTGTAACTACTTTTGGTTTTGTTTCAAAGATGTTATTTGCAAGATTCATGCATTTAGGAGGAATGCAGAAAATAGAGATGATAATGACAGAATGAGCAACTGCAACTGACGATGAACTTGTGCTGAAATAGTCATGCTGATTTGTTGTCTTCACAACTTCTGTGAATTCCTTGCTAAAAGAAATTAATAAAACCCCTGAATGATCCTTGGCTTTATAAATGCTATAAGGGAGTTATAAATAGAGAAATTGGGAAGTGATTTCTGTCTTGTGATCTGTGCAGAACTGGCAGAATCAACATTGCAGTATAATGTCCCATTGTTTAGTAACAGTTTTGAAAAGAATGCTGAAAATTTGACATAAAACCAGCTTGAGGTCTGGAAATAACATCTTGAAGACTGATCCGTTTAGGATACACTCTTCTTGCTAAATCAAAAAGCAGTCTGAGAGGTAGCCTTATTAGGTGCCTCACTGGGTCTTAGACTTATGCAGAGTATTTTTAATTTACAGTAGAAAACTGTTTTGTGTAAGAGGTATGACAGCAGACTGGAACATCACCTTAAAAAATAAATCCCTATGAGAGCTTGTAAATAGTGTAATAGATATATGTGTGAAGCTGGCTAACTGCTTTTTGTTGCTGTTTCTTGTTTTCTTTGTATGGATATTTTTTGGGGTGTTCTTGTTTTGATCTTTTGGTTTTTTCGAGGTCTTGTTTTTTGTTTTGGTACAACAGCCAGAGAAATAATCAGGCAACAAGTGTAAAACATATTGAAATAATTTTTATACAACCAAAATTTATGAATCCTTTCTGCATGGAGACACAGAGGAAATTGAAGTGGATTCACAAGAAGCTATTACTTTGTAGCCTAATTTGCTGCTATTAAGTTTGTATGGTCTTCGCATGCTTTTTCTTAAAGTATCAGACTTGAATGAGAACTGGGCCATTGGAACTGAGGGAACTAAGGGATTTCTTAGTTCTAAAGAATGGCTCTGATAAGTGAGAAGGAAGCCAGTGCTATCTCTGCTGTAATAGGTGGAATGTAGTCAACATAGGTAGTGTCTACTAAGACAGGCAATGACCTTTTTGTTTAAGAACTAAAGCAGAGACCTCAACAGGTTATCTGTAGCAAGTATCAAAGTACAAGTAGTTTGATAGTTTGTTGCTAAATTGTTTAATATGCCTGTCCAGGGCCGGAAGCTGTTCTTGAAAAATTAGAAGTAGAAGAAAATGTGCAAGAACCCTTGCAGTGTAAATTCTAACACTCAACAATTGCAAAGTAATCCTGACCTTTCTTAAAGAATCTTCCTAACAGTTGTTCTGGTTCCACTGTACTTCAGTCTGCTTTTTGCAATCAGTTTGTGCTGTGAGTTGGGCCCATTCCACAGCATTATGTGAAAATTGCAGACCTATCTTGAGCACCCTTGTTATCTGTATTTCAATAATATAGCAAGAAGATAAAAACATAGTTTCTTTTGAATCTCTGATTATTGTTGCATGGTTAAATATGGGAGTTTGGATCTGGACAGACAACTACTTTGGAGGCTTCAAAGTTAAGTGAAATTTCTTCAGGCATTATTTTAGCATTACTTTATGTAGAACATGTAATTAATAAATGGCATCAGTGACGATGCTAAATATTTTCAGAATACATGCTGCACTGTGGTGTCATGGCCTGTGGTGGCCAGGAGTATTTCTCAAGTGTTTGAAACACTATGTAATCTGTGGTTACAGGGTGTTTTGCCACTGGTTGTCGAAACTGATGACTTGACTCATACTTGTCCACAAACTTGTCTGTGTCTGTTTCCATTAGTTTTTCTGCAGAGAGGGTACTGCTGACAAGCTTTGCATCTCTTCAGCAGTTCATACTGGAATAATGCACAAAATGTTTTAAAATAGAAAATTTGCATAGGAAATGCGATATACAGTCTTGTTAATTGACAGAGGGAATACTTAGAGTTGATAGCTGATATTTTTGGCAAAAATCAGCTTTTGTCATTGGTGTTGGAGCTGTGTTGTAGGGTTTTTCCAGCACAGACATCTGGAAAATACCATGGCTTAACGGATTTTAGAAGTGAAAACCTGCAATAATTTCTTACCAAATGACAGTCCAATAGGAATTTTTTTTCATCTGTGAAAAAAATACTAATTTTTGGCTGACATCTGGAGATGTGGCAATTGACTGGAAGCTGACTTAAGGTCCCAGTTTTCAGGGAGGATGATCCTGGTCACAACAGGTCTGTCAGTCTATAGTGACTGGTAAAATCATGGAGAAGATTATTCTGGGAGCCACTGAAAAATACCTGAAAGACAACACAGTCACTGGTCACAGCCAGCATGACTTCATGAGAGGAAAGTCCTGCTTAGCAAACCTGATTTCCTTCTATGACCAGGCAACCCACCTTGTTGATCAAGGGCAGCCAGTTGATGTAATCCTTTTGGATTTCAGTTAAGTTTTTGATACTGTTTCTCATAGGATCTTTCTGGACAAAGTGTCCAGCACACAGCTGGATAAACACATCATGCGATGGGTGATCACCTAACATCTTGTATAAACATTTTTTCTGTACAAGGCACATGAACACTTATATTGTTATTTTATTTATTGGAAAAACTGATGTAAACCGAATTAAAATTCCATAGAAAGTCTGTTAAGGAAATATATTTAGTATTATTAATTTTACTTTGTGACTTGAATTTTAGGAAGTTCTTTGAGGGAGGATACTCACATTGTCAGTCTGAATTGTAAAGAGAATTAGTTTGTGTTTGTTCGCAGAGCTTTGTTAAATTATTATTAGGAACATGACTACCTTAAAGTCTTTGGAACTTGCATTCAAACATATTTCATGGATTACTCAACCTGCTTAAGAAATGCAGTTAAAATACAGTGTTCAGACACTTAATAGAATAGTAAGTGCTTATAACTAGTAAGAACTACTTTTGCTGGTTATGTTTTACTTGGCTGTTTAATTATCTTGCATGATGGCATTTGATATTTGAATGGAATGATTGTAATTTCTCAGTAGAATTATATTCATACTGGTGAGGAAAACTTGGAGATAAAAATGAGCAAGCATTTTTTGAAGTCAGAATGAGCATTCGTGTCTACTTAGTGGCTCCAAGCATTCTTGTTAACTGTCAGGTAAATAAAGAAGTAATGCCTGCTTAATGGCCTTCAGATTATTTTAAATGGGTTGATTAATTAAATAAATACTTAATAAAATTAGCTGGATCTTGGGTCTGATGTCTCATTGTGGGGAGAAGGAGAGCTGGAATATAGGGGCAGTGACTGATATTCTGACATTGTGGCATGAAGCATTTTGGTAGTTCTTTTACAGTCTGTTGATGATAATGACCAGATTATTTTCACTCTTCCTGAACTTAATGTTATAATAGGATGTTACAGAGTAGAATGTGCTTTCAGGAAGATGGAAGTTCTTTTACACATTCCTAGGCAAGAGCATACTTTTCTGAAGGAGTGTCTCTGGGAGTGAAATTGAAAAGGAAGACTAATTTATAAATTAAACTGTGCTCATAGTTTGGTAAGTTTTTAACTGAAACAAAAATTTAGAAGCCTGTTCTTGTATGAAGAACAGTACTACAACAGTGATCAATGAATGATAAACTCCCAAGGCACTTGCATTTATTATTCAAAAAAAAAGGTGTTATAGTTTCCAGTGTTTAGACTTGTACATTTTAGTCCTTGAGGAGAATGCCACCAGAGTGTGAATCCATTGTTTTTAGTGCCTTCAACTTCTTTTGGACGTGTAGTCTCTCTTTTTTCCCCCCTCACATCCACTGGCTTCTCTGCACTAGATACAGGTTTATGGACAGAGGGTTGGTTTACTTTGTTTAAAAACCCTGATGTTTAGAGGGTTATTAGACTTTAAAGACACAATTATGAATTGTATGAGTTTTGTTACTGTACTGTTCTGAATACCATTTTGGTTAAGAGAGTGACTGTAAAATCCTAGGAAAAAAGATTCAGTGAAAAAATTCTAAGGAAGAGTGACAGAATGAAGGCAGTCATATGCTGAATATAAGTTGTAACTTTAAAAGTTTGACCTTAATGCAGAAGAGGATGGAATTGACAGCTGGATTTTCTCTAAGTTGCTCAGAGAGAAGCTGATTAAACTTGACAGTACTTGGCCCTGTAGTGAAGAGGCCAGCCTTTGAATGTGACTGATGTGGTGAGAGTTGGAAAGAGGAAGGACAGGTTAAGGAAAGGAGAAAGTTTTGCAAGCCTGGTCTTTCCCATACCCACTGCAGGACTGATGGGGACTTAGGGATGAGTAAATCCTCTTATATGTCAGCTGTGTCATTAACCTCCTTAGAGCTACCTGGGTTTCTCGTTTCTTCTACTCCTGTCCAAAAGTTACTTACTCCAATGTGTCACTTTTCTAGTGGTTGGGATTTGCTTTTAACAAGCGATCAGAAACTGATTACTTGAGTCTTTGAAAAAAGTATAAACTGGGGAGTGAGAAATGATCATCAGCTCAAATGGGAAAGATCTGTAGAAATGTAACCTTTGGGAAACAGCTTTGCTGCTCTAAGTGTAGTAGTGAGCTATCACTGTATTTGACTGACTGTTCATAAAGTTGTGCAGAAAATTACCTTCTTTATTTGCAAATGTTCAAATGTACACTGGTAGCAGTTGTTAAAATCTTTCCCCCTCCACGTTTAACCTGAGCTTATTTTATGAAGCAAAGATCTTCTGTTAATATATGAGGTGTTTCTATGTTTTTTTTGTCTCCCAATTATTTTTTTATTCTACAGGGTCTTTAAAAGCAATATGTCTTTGAAACACATATGATCCTTATGTTGCCAGAGACATCTATCACAACTTACTAGAGAGAGAATTTCAAGACTTTAATTTACATAATATTTATTTTTAATTTTATGTATATATTTATAGTAGTCAAGGTCTCTTCTTTTAGATCTCAGTTGATAGTTTAAGGATTAATTGAATTCACAATAAATATATAAACATAATCAGATCTATAAGGAGGCACTAGATCTCATGCTTTTAGTTGTTCGGAAGGAGTTGAAGTTTCAAACTAATTGTTTGAAGGTGAAGGCTTCTCTTATGTTCAGTTTCCCTTTTGTGAATGGGAACTGGAACATTGATAGCTGCACAGGTGTGTTCACTCTTAAATGATTGTTAGGAGTCAAATCTTCCAGTATTTTTTGGTTTTCCAAAACTCTTCTACTTCACCTGCAGCATAATAAGATCTGAAAATCAAGATTACATTAGTATTATTGTGTGATAAAATGTTGCTGTTGTTTTGAGGTTTGTGACATACACCTAATGTGTGCACAGAGCAGTTTCAATGTATTGCACTTCTTTCAAAATTACTCCAGGCCTTTCCTGCCTTCCTTCTAGAAGTCTGAATGGACTTTAGAAAACAAAACATAAGCAGTGCATAGCTGGCATTACTTTACATATAGTTGAGTATTTTCAAAATAAATTTATTGAGACTAAGAGTTAACAGTGTTTAGGACTGAAATGGAAAGAAAGAATTTTCTGAGTGTGGTCTCGTATTGGTAAACTCATTACAATTTGATTGTTTGAATTGCACAGGAAGGTGTTAACTGTTTCAACAGTGGAAGAGAAGAATTTAATCAGCCTTCCATGCTTTACCATCCAGGTTTCTTTCGTGCCTCTTTTTCCCTTTTAATATGTTTCACTAGGTTTGAGATGCTGAACAAGTATTTTAAATACTGCGTGTCAGAATTTATTAATATATAGTAAGACTATCAAATGCAATATGGATATCCTAACTATTATATAACCTTTAGGTTACATATGCAATTTTACCTTCCCAAAATGCTGTAATAACTTCCGTCTTTTTTCCTCAATGGCTAAGAGAAATATGCTTGATCAACGAGTTTATCAGGCTCTTCTGGGCAGTTAAAGCAATAAAATGCAGTTTTAATGTGAATGCTGCCATGGTTGGTGCTATATGAAGTAAGGGGAATAATTCTGAAATTTTAGGAATTTCTTTCAAAATAAGGCGGGGAAATCCTCATTTTCTTCCCACAAAACTTTTTCTTTAAATTTTGATTTATGAGTTTCCAAATGACATACGGTATTTTTAGTAATTTAAAGTTATGTGTAAGTAATTTAGTAAACTACTTTAAGTCTTCTGTTACACTTTCATCAAACAGTATAATTGCATACTAGGGATGTTGACTGTCATTGAAATAAGTGATTTGAATTATTCCTATAGTTTAAGGGAAAGTTTCTTGTTTGAGATCTTAGAGTTTTGGTGAAAGACTGTTGACTGTTTTGAATATGGTCAGAAGACTTCCTATTTAAAAGATAAAATGCCTTTAAACTACAAAACATGTATGTCTGAAATGCAACATGCTATTAAAACAATACTAAATTTACAAAGTGTAGAATATTACATGTTAGAATTTTTATTTGTTCCTTTCTTTATGTACATTCTGTAGTTTTTAAGCCCCAGACAATTCTTTGTCCTGGGGTCCATACTGTTCAAGTAGCTATTCAGTAAATCTTTTTATCCTTGAATTCTATCTTGCCTAGTTCAGGCATTATTTAATGCATCCCTGCACAAATACAAAGTATGTGTCGCTCTAACTACTTCTCAAAGCTCCCTGAATTCACTTTCATAATAAAGCTCAGCAAGTTGGTGTGGTGGTACTTCTACTTGCAGCTGAGGGCCAAGGTGTAGAGGGAGCCCAGAGTTACTTAGATGTCAAATTTGTAGCAACATAGTAGATCTCAAGCCTTCAGAAAATACTGAAAATACAAAAATTTATAGGTTGAGAAGGAACCTGCCCTGAAAATGAAAGCCTTGGTTAGGCTTTGAAGAATCAGTTGAAAACTGTTCTAACAGAATCTGTGCACAACTAAATCCAGCTGGATTTTTTTAAGCTATGAGTGGCCATGTGTTTACTTACAGAACTATTAAATGCTTTATAAAAGAATGTGTTTTTCTTGCCCTTAAGAAATGTTCTTGCTAATAAATTTTTTAAAATATATTTTCAATTCAGAAGAGTTAAGACTTGTATTGTATTTGACTTTCTTAGTCCCTCTACTCATGTTTTTTAAAGCCTTGAGCCCTAAACATGCAGGTTATGATATCATGGTCAGTTTAGGCTGATCTAAGACAGTGTTGTCGCTGAAAGGGGTTGTTACTTCAGTATCCTGTTTGCATCCCTGGTGCCAGCCTGAGTTACTCCCATGGCTTTACAGACAGAGGAGAATCAGGAAACTGATGTAATTCAGAACCAAGTAAAAAATAAATGGAATGATTTTCTTAGTAGACTTGATGTCAACACAAGCAGCTAAGTCAGCACAGTAGAAGGAACAGAAATAGAAGGAGGATTGCTCCTCTTGGTATCAGCCCTGGGGACTTACAAATCAGTTTAAGACAGTGGAAAGAATTTTGTTGTAACTGAGGAGGGTGGAGTGTGGGGTGGAAAGGTGAGTATGAAATTCTCATGTGTCATTTTGTTTCCCAGTTTTTGTGCTACACACTCTTAAGTCATCAGTATATTTACAAGTTGTATCAAATCTATCCTGAGAACTGTTTCAAAGGAAGTGAGTATGTAAGGATTCTGACAGTTGTATTATGTAGAGATGATTTTTTGAGCAATTGTTTTTGTGTATGGAACCTAAGTTCAGCACCCCTGAGGGCAATTTGTTTACTTTGTATTTTTATCGACCCTGAGATTGACTGCTTTTCAGAAAAGGAGGTGTGTTAGTTCATAGGGCTCATGGTCATGCAGTGTATCAGGGTATAGTTTTGACACTTGTCCTTTCTCCGTTCAAGACTGAAGGAAGCAAGCTGATTAATTTATAGAGCAGATTTTTGGTGATCTGGTTCTTGGTTGAAGGTCTTGATGTCTAAGTATTCCTCAAGTCTGAATTGATTTTCTGTGTTTCTAAAAATCGAGCTCTTAATTTCTGCATAGCTAACTTCTGTTGTGGTTTAGCCATGTGATGGTTACAATGAGAAAAAGTAATAAATCCCCAAGTCACTCAAACATGTATATAGACAATTACAGAAAGCAATTCTAAAAGAAGTCTGATGATATTGACAAAAATGTCAGAGCCTCAACTGAAAAGTGTGTTCTTGTGTGGTAACTTTTCTGTTCAACCTATTGGACCCTGTAAAGATTGTTATAAATAGTATTGTATATAAAAGTGATTTTTAGGCTCTTTTTGTAAAGCAAAGTTTTGAGGGTTTATTTTTTTTTAAACTTTATACAGTTATTCCGTAGTATATTAATTCTCAAGATCATGTAGCTCATTAAATTGTCTGGTTGAAAAGTATGAGATCTAGGTAATACCGTCTAAGTATGGAGACTTGATTCTGTGTGGCCAAGTACTCCAGAAGCATTTCTCTAAGGAAAAAGTTTGGCTATGAGTATTTAAGAAGCAGATGCCTCTCTCTGTGTAGGTTACTATTACATTGTTTTCCTCTCTGAGGTTGAAATAAGGCTCAACAGTTACAGCTTTGTCAGACAGTTACAAAGAAGTGCTGGCAATGGAAGAAAAGTAAAGGGGAGAAGGTAAGGTCACTTACAGAAGACCTTAATTTTGGAAAGAGTTGAGAACTGCATTCAGGTCAAAGGACATAGAAGCTTTCATAACCCTCATTAGATAACTACCAAAGTAGTTCTGAGTTTATTTTTGTAGGTAGAGTCTGTGGGAAGTCAGTAACTTCTGAATACTTGTAGTATGCTGTTGTGCATATTTGCAGGTAACGTTTTTTTAAAAACCCCCACATTTGTAACTCGTTAGTGTGTGCTGTGGAACAACTGTGCATTGACTAGTGAAAATTGGGATGGTATGTAAGGCTTGTGAAATTGGTCAGTTGCTGCCCTAGGTACTGGAGGAGTGGAAATTATGTTTAATTGTAGTTCTCTGCAGAAGGCTGATAACTTTTTGTTTGACTAAAGTAATTTTTGGAGTATTTTTTAGAATCTAGCATACTTGCAGTTGAATATAGTTGGGTTTGTTGATTCTGGATCTTGTTCCCTACCCTTTATCTTTACATATTTGTGCAGTCAGTACAGTCTGTTTGGGTATATTTGGGGTTTTTTGGTGTCGAGTTGGTGTTGTTTCCTCCCCAGCCCCTCCTCTCTTACCGTACACTTCGGTTCCTTACTACTTCTCACCAAGTGACGCTGGTTAGTTGAGTGCTTTCATGACATATTTATGCAATACTCATAACTGCCTTGTTTTCACAAGGCTTTTAATTGATTAAATCAGTAGTTAGCTAATGCAAGGTAAAGGAACATATTTTAATTTGGCTCACCGTTGAGCACAGGGCCAGAGTGGTTAAAATCAGGGCTGATGTGTGAAGTCTTACACGGTGATATCAGTTGGGCTCAAGAAAGGAGCGATGCAAGAATGCTATCACCCTGGTTAGACTATTTCAGGCTGTAACCACTGAGTAATGCAAATGTGCAACCACGCCCTTTACAAAAATCTTCGAGGATAGATTAGGTGCCGATTTTAGCACTTCCTCCCTCCCCCCATCCTTTTGTAATGAAATGGTGGTGTTGTTCTTGAGCTCAGTAGAGCAATGTGGTCTCTACTGTACTTTCCTTATTTAAGTCCTTCTTCTAAGAAATCTTCTGTTGGATCTAGTAGTGAATTAGCTATTCAATGACTTCAGTCAATTTAAAGTCATAGAGAGGACAAATGAGTTTGTGTAATGATGTTCCTGTAATGATGGCCAATCTGCTAATGTCCTTGACTTTTAAAATTTTGTATTCCCATCTGCTAATTCCCTTTTGGCTTGCAAAAGTCAAAGCACAAATCCTTTCACTTTGTAGTGAAGAGACTACTTTTTTCCTCAAAAAATGTACTATCTTTATTTTTCAACTATAAATTTTTTGCACTAGTTGAGATGGCTTACATGTTCTGCTGGATTTATTGTCATCTACTAGGTTAGCAGGCAAGTAGGAATCTTCCTTGTTTCTTTTTAAATTAGGTGGGTAGTATGACTGATGCTTTAAAAAAAAATCATTATTTTTTCTATATAGAGCAGCACATTAAACCCAATTGTCCCTTGATATTCTAACATTCAGCTGTTTTCAGTAGGAAGTAAAATGTGAATCCATAAAACAGTTGTTTCCTGTATAATGGATTTGTAAATTCTGTATATGAATTTATGTAGTAATTTCTTCATCTCTTCAGTATGGCGGCATTAAAAGCTGAATTGCTAATTGCAGTGTACCTAATTTAATAAGGCTTTTGGTTTGGAAGAAAATTTATAATAGAACTTTTGCTAACAGTGCTGTAAGGACAAAAGTGTGTGCATATATCAAAATGTTTCATATGATTGCTCTTTGTGCCTTCTTGTAGAGTTACTATACAGGCTTTAATACCTGTTCATCTTGAACAGAAAATAATACTCAGTGTCTAGGGTAGAAATACTTTTGTTGTTACTGACTTGCTGAAATAATTAATGCAAAACATTTTTTTTCTTTCTTCCTTTTTCTTTTCTTCCTTCTGTGACACACTTTGTTGCTTTATTTTGGATACAGAAGGGAATAAAACATGTTTTTGCTCTTTTTTTGTGTGTTTTCAGGCTCGGATAGCGTTTTTACAAGGGGAAAGAAAGGGCCAAGAAAATTTGAAGAAAGATTTAGTGAGAAGAATAAAAATGTTAGAATATGCATTAAAACAAGAAAGGTAGGTATACAAATTGTTTAGTTTTTTTCTGACCTGAAAAGCTTAACAGACTTAGATGAATTCCCTCACATTAAATGAACTGCCTTTATTAGATGATTCTGATTTACTTTATGTAAACTGTTTTTAAGGTTGGTTGTCTTCACCTTGTGTTTTCTAACAAACTTTAGTGTCTTCTATAATAAAAAGTTGCATAATTTTCAAAATGTTTGGACCTGTGTCTCAAATAGACAAACAGGACAGTTTCCCTTATTTGGGTTCAAGTTATGGTATAATGAGTAAGAATGAACATAGCCAAAGGGTCCAACACCTTTGTGCTTTGGTTGTATTAAACTGGAAAGGATGAAAAAATACAGCTCTTGATCCCTTTCGACTATGTTGCATGTGTTGCATGATGAAAACTATATTTTGTGAAGGAACAAAGTCCTTTAAAAATTGCTTTTTTCATTTTGAAGTTGTGTTTGTTTTTTTTTTCATGTGGTAGATGCTTGCATATTTAGCCTCACTAGGTGCATTTTCTGTAGCATTAATTTCCTGCTTAGAAAATTACAATTCCATTCAGTCTGTACAGGCTAATGTCCTTCAAACCTACATGTCCTTTTGTTGCCTGGTTATTTCATTTAACCAAAATTGGTAGTTAATTTTGTAAAATCACTTGGGAAATAATCTTGTCAAATGCCTATACTTCCAGTAGAGGACTCAGTTCTTATTTTTAATTTTATCTTGCTCCTAAAAAGTAGCAGAGTCCAATGGTGAAACATCTTGACAATCAGGCAACAAAATATGTAGTCTTTATTTATGTATTTTGATTTTGAGGGAACCTTCCTGCCAGAGTAAACTTAAAATTTTGTAGCAAAATGTAGAGAGGTTTCACCTGGATATTTTTAAGTTAGTTGTCCAACTGTAAGTGTATCTAAATATATTTTACATTATGGATCACTATTATGAGTAAGGGACTAGTACAGAAATAAGTTTCAGTTGTTTTTATATTAAATCCTAATGTTTTGGCAAGGCGGCTTTGTCCTTCTGTGTGAAGTGTCCAGTATAGAGGTGCTTCAGAAAACAGTGTATATTCATACAGAAAGCCATATCAGCACATCATATATTTTCTGGTGAAGTAATAAGCAGCAAGGATCTATTACTTCATTCAGCCCTGTCCTCTTAATGGAAAGTAACTCAAGGTTTCCAGCCAGTGTATGACTAAAAGTTGCATTGTCATATCCTACAGGTAATGTACAAGTCACTCTAGGTTCAAGGCAGATAAAAGGTGTGCAGGGTCTTGGGGTGTAAAGAACACTGAGCATGTCAAAGAAATACTATGCTATTATGGCAGATGCAAGTGTCTTGCATGTAGGTAACTTTCTGAAGGTGAAGGAAAAGGTTTTGCTTATTTTGACAGTAATGAACTGTGTGCTGCTCAGGGACTTTTTGCAAATGTACACCATAAAGCAGTGAGAACTGCCTGCTTATTGAGATAAATCAGATGCACTTAACAGGATGCACAATTTGAAGTTGAATGGTATTGGTGAAACCTCATTCCTTTCCTGAAATGAAGCTGCCTTTATAGTCTTCCCATGAAATTCTAAAATTTATCTGATGGCTAAGAGACTTGTAAACATGTACACTGGGAGAATAACAGCAGGAACATACTGTTTGCTTTAGTTCTTGTGGCTAATGGGTGCAATCCAAGGCTGCAGTAGTTTTCAAGAGGAAGAGCCTGGCTTAAGTTTCAGCCATAATTCTCATGAAGATTGCTAGCAGTGGGAATTGAAACTTGAGTTGTCTGGTGAATGTGTGGGAGGCAACAAGGAAGCTACAAATGCCCAGTAGTTTGAAGGGATCTAACTGTGGAAGCATGATGGATTGAGTAATTGAAAGCAAGCAGGTACTGACTTGCCAGTAAATCATCCAAGAATGATGTTGGTTCCTTGCTTGTTGCACTCGGTGTTCAGGACAACAGATGATATTTTTTGTCATTGTTCCCCTGAGTGAAGAATCACAACTAAGGAAAATCTCGCAGCTCCAAAGCAAAATAAATTCTGAGAATTTCAGGCCTGTAGATTGTTGACAGCAAATTTCAGTGTTGCACCTGATTTCCCCCACCCTCTCTCTTTTCTTGTTGCTTACTCCCTGATGCCATCAAAAAGTTTCATGTGGTGAAGTACCAATTAGGAGTCAGGAACAAACTCATTCAGACAACTGTTGTGATTTCTCAGAAAAATGTTATGAAGCAGAACATCAGTGTGTAAGATTAAATAAAATGCAGTAGTTGTTACAGAGTAGTTTGATATTTCTAGTGTATATCTCTTAAGTATGTGTAATACTGTTGTAGACAAGTAAAACATTATTTTAGTGTCCTTAAACATAGTTGTCCTTGATAGTTGATAATTTTTTAGTAATAAAATCAGGTTCTATGCAGTTATATGCATGGGGTTTCTTTGTTTCTATCTAGTGTGTATTCAGTTATGGTGCTTTGCAGTCCCAGCCAGATGTTGTCTGTTGTGTACTCTGAGCCACTCTACACCAAGCTTTGTTACCATAGTGTTGTGTTTAAATTAATGACACTTGCCGAAATCATAAAGCTGTGGCTGTATTTTGGCTTCATGGACTGGAGCTAACTTACACCCTTACAACTGAGGGGTGTGATTCAACAGTTAAATAGCAGGAAGCAGTTAAATCAAGTTATGGTGTTGTTTCTCCTACTCTTTTTTACTCACAGAAACATAGCCTTAGCTAAGTCACTACTGCAAAAATTGAAACATTGCCCCTCCTAGAATTCAGTTACTCTGTGGTGTGGAGAAGTATTGTCACTGATTTGTTAACAACACTGTAGCTTGTCAGTGTTTTATAAGGTATATAGTGATGGCCCCAACAGGGAAAGGAATAGATGAGCAAATATATAGTTGATTGGAATTTAGTAAGATTAGTTTTTGCTGTGGAATTGAAGTTGTGATGTGAAAGACAACTGGTCTCATTGCATGCAGCAATATTTTCTTATTTATAGTGGCTAGTCATTGGTATCATTCTAGATCAGATACATCGTTATCTGCGCTAATGAACAATTAAAGTAGAATTTTAATTAATGCTTTGAAATTAACAAAGCAAAGTAGCTCCAAAATGGAACAGCTGCTCCTAAATAGTATGACAGCTCTAAATTGAACAAATTTAGGTTGGCTTTTCAATTATAGTGCTTTATTGGCTTCACTTACGAATTGAGCAAAAAATATTTTGTCAGCTTTATTTAACTTGAATTATTTTGATTTTGGTTGTTTAGGGTTGCTTGGGGTTTTTTACCCCCCAATGGACAGTACTTTATAGGGTATTTAAATCGTAGTATGTACTTGGAAAGCCCCAGTCTAGCTTGACAAGTTTCTTAAAGGGGTTTAGGGTTTTTTTATATCCTGAGGCAAGGTGCACAGGAAAACCTGACAAAATTCTCAGGAGATGAAATAACAAACTTTTACTGGCAAAATTTTGAAAATAAGAGCAAAATTTAAACCAAACAACCAAAAGAAAGCATTTCACAAGACATTGACTTAGAAAACACTAGCCCATCCAACTTCGAGTTAACCAGACATACTTCAGTTATCTTGAGCCAATCATTTTCTCCAGTCTCTCACTGTACTTCTCATATTTGGGAAGCTTGGTGGAACATTGCCCTATTACAATGTGGCACGAAGTTTTGTCTCTCAGTTAAAGAGAGGACCTGAGCTAGTCCTGGTGCAGGGATGGGCTATGAACATATTCATAAATAGTTAAAAAATAGGATTCTGTTTAGTTGACAGTCAGATTCAGGTCACAAAAAGTCTTTAGGAGCTTTACAGTTTTTCAGTTACAATGTGATTGCCATGAAATAAGGGCTTTTATCTTACTAAAAAGGGTCAATAGTGCCATCTACTGACAGTTTGTTAATGAGACTTCCTAATTGGAATTTTAGCAGAAATTTGTGTACTCTAGAAGAAAATCATTGCCATCAAATACGTAAGGCACTGCTTGAGATGTTCCTGTACTTTCAATTTGAAAACACTTGTAATAGTGGCTCAGGTATTGGAGAAATGTTTTTTGAAATCTTTGATTTTGTCCAGCACATGTTCCATTATGTTTCTTTACTTGATAAGTTTCATATTCAAGAATAATTTTTATGATTGATGAGAGCTAAGTGTTGTTCAGTTGTTCTTAAACTTTTGGTCACATGTTTTATTTGAATTAATAGACAACTCTATTGCTTAAAGGGTTCTTTAAAATACGACTGCTAATGTTTTTATGGAGATTTTTCACTTTGGCTCTACTGCAGAACACCTAGAGCTCTTTACCTTGAGATTTTGAGTATTTTTGCAAAAGATCTGTGAGGTAAAAGTCACTTTGTGGAAGATCAGTGATAAAGTTTGAGAATTCCAGGATATAGGCTTAGGCAGTTCAGATGAGATTCCTGATTGTAAAGGGAGCTGAAGATGTTTTGATAGGCAGCTTGGGTAGAGAATAAGATTTTGAAGGCTCATGTATGCATTCATGGAAATAGTATCACTAAGACCAGTATTTTGCCAGTCGATGGGGGTGGTGGAAAGAATGGTCTTGTTTTACTATTTATATTGAGGGAACACAGATGTAAGAGGATACATTTGATAAAACGATAAGCATATTACTCATTCAGCTATAGCAACAAGCAAAAATAAGCAAAGTAATACATTGAATCATGACTATATGAGAGAGAGAACAGTGATTGAGAAAGACACATCACCAATTGCCTAAATACTTCACCACCACCCAGAGTAGCAATCCTTTTGCAGTGAGGACCTGGAGATGCTTTCCCGGTGATTGGGAAGGTCCTATGCAGTGTGTGTCCACTCATAGGGTAAGTCTCTTCCTGACCAGCCAGGGCTGGGACCAGAGCCCAGCCCATGGCTGGGAGGCTTTTTGCCTAAAATATTCCCCTAACAAGTCTCTAGGGATATAGGTTGGGAGGATTTCTCCCAACAAGCTTTTGGGGACATTAGTTGGGAGAATCTCTTCATATATCTTACACAAGGTTATACAGATGTCTCTACAACAGCCAGTTTTGGCATTAAGAACAACTAATACAGATATTTTGATCAACTTTTTTCACTAAAGAACTTTGATGGTATTAATCACATCATGCTCAAGATTCATCTTGTAAGTCAGCTCAGGCCTAGGCTTGCTATTCAGGCCTTAGTGTACAAGATGAAGGAGAGATTAGGGTTAGGGAAGATGGGAAGGACTGAGGCACATTTGCATAGGTGGACTAAATAGAGATTGGAAGCTAAGCCTCTAGTCAGTGAGGAGGAGAAAATCTGGAAGAGAATAGAGGTGATGAGAGAAACAACCACTTTAACATGGTTCTTCAGAGGGGTACGTGTCATAAGCAAAGACAGAGCAGGAGACAAATTGAAGTGGAAATCAAAAGTGGCAGCTAGGCAGGAACCCCAAATAAAAGGTTCATTTGTGATTGGCTACCTGTGACAGTGCTGGAAAAATTTCTTCTACTAAGTTCTTGAACCTGCTGGTTTTTGAAAGGTTCTCTTATTAGCTGATACACAGGAAAAACCCCATGTTCTTTGAGAACACACTAAACTCTTGTCTGTAAGTTACTTGATAATAGTGAATAATTGTCAAAATACTATCTCAAAACTGTTCTTGAAAGACTATAAATAATTGTTTGATGCAAGAATTATCACAACAGTTCTAGCTGGATTAATTGTATTATGTTTGTATGGTTGCTTTAAATGGGAACAATAGAATGTTTTGAGTTGATCAAAGTATTGTCTACTAATTTGATAAACATCTGCATACTTTTTCAGGGCAAAATATCATAAATTAAAATATGGCACAGAATTGAACCAAGGTGACTTGAAAATGCCAACTTTTGAATCAGGTAACTTTTTTACAATAAAAGTTTTGTCTGTTTATTGCAGCTTTCTTCTCCACACCCCTCTCTTAGGTCTGTTATAGGGAATATGTCTAGGAAAGTTGGGTCACGGGGTAAATACTATTTAATACGAAAATCAAAATCAATTGACTTTTTTTTTGAAGGAGCTCTGAATGTTTTTATCTTAAAACAAGGAAAAGACTCCAACGAAGAAAAAAGTAGGCTATCCTTACTGCTTTTCTGGAGTGCATCTGATTTTACAGTTGTAAATATCAAGTTGTTAATACCAATTTTGCTCTTCAAAGTATTGCAGATGGAAGAAAGCATTTCTCCTAACAATGCTGGGCTCTTTAATAAGTAGAATTGTGTTTGACTTCTCTTGAATTGTTGGTCTTTGGGAAGCCTTTTGGCCTGTATTTATATAGTGTGCCTTAAAATTGTTGTCTGCAGATTTATATGCCACCCCCTCCCTTCCCCCCACCACCTTCTGTTTTACAAGTACCACATTTTGGGTACGTTTTTACCCAGTTGAAACTAGAGATCATGATGCATATTTCTGACTTGATGGGAATTTTTGTTTGTGTCTAAAAGCAGTCTAAGTTAGATGTTAAACTATGACACCGTGTCTTTCAGAAGATACCAAAGATACAGAGGTTCCTGCAGTACCTCAGAACAGCCAATTGACCTGGAAGCAAGGCAGACAGTTACTGCGACAGTAAGTAGCATTGTTGGATATTGGTGTATTCATACTTTTGCTTGCAGTTTGAGGAGCTCTGTGCAACAGTAACTGAGGTGGGCAAATAACGATTTGTTCTTCAGGACCTCGGATTCCTGAGCTTTAAACAGTACAGAGTAAGGTTTTTCACGTGAGATGGATAGCAAACTTATTTTTCCCTAAATGATACAGTAGTGGCATTCATTTTTAACAGTGAATTCTAAGTTTCCTCTTTCATCAAATATCCTTTCCTCTTTCTTTCTTCTCTTAACTTATCCAGGTATCTTCAGGAAGTGGGTTATACAGATACAATATTGGATGTGCGCTCCCAGCGGGTAAGGTCTTTGCTTGGGCTCTCCAATTCAGAACCAAATGGTTCAGTGGAGACAAAGAACTTAGAACAGATCCTGAATGGGGGTGAATCTCCTTCATCAAAACAAAAGGGACAGGAAATCAAAAGGTAAGTGAAGAGATAAGAAATGCATAAAGTTTGTTTTGCTTAGTCATTGATATGTACTGGTCAGTTCACATTGAACTTTCAGTTGGAGAGTCTGTGAACAACTGTGAGTGTAGCTGACCACAAATGGTTATGTACTTAATTAAAATTGGTTATACATACGGACATATACACCTATTATATACATATATGTATGTTACACTAACATGATATACAGGGAAATTGTGTGTTGATGTTGAATTATGTAAGATAATTACTTCGTTATTTTAAGGAAAGTGTCTGTTGAGTGGTGCTTTTGTAATAAGGACTTAAGCAGATGTAGAAACTTCTTGATTCAGCAGTGTCTTGTTTTGCTGGTTTTAAAGCTCTTAAGCTGTCAGGTGGCAATTTTTTTTTTAATCTGGTTAATCTCCTAAATCTCTTCAGCAAGTAAAATGGATTCTCTCTTAATGTTTTTATTTATATAGGAATTCTGGTGATGTTCTTGAAACATTCAATTTCTTAGAAAACGCAGACGATAGTGATGAGGAAGAGGAGAATGACATGATAGAAGATATTGCAGAAGGAAAAGAAAAGCATCGGATAAATAAGAAACACAAAGTAAAAGATTCTTTCTTTTCTTTTTTTTTTTTAATAGATCCGAAATTCCCTTTAAAAAAGGAATTTTTTTCTCTGGAGATGATATAAATATGCAATATCAAAGTGTTTGTTGCACTTCTGTCATCTGAATGGATTATATGCAGATGCATTACTAATAAATATGGTGGTTTTCTTAATACATTACATTGCCAACTTCAAAATAACTAACCAAGCTGTTTGCAATTATGAATTAAGTGACAAATTGGCCACTTCATCTTCTCTGCATACTTTGAGTCCCTTCATGAGGCAAATTTAGCACAATACAATGTGCATACTTTCTGAATTTTGAACAAGGTAGAAACCATTCCTCAGAGGAAATGATGTTATGTAATGTGAAAAAAAATTGCTTCCATATCAAATATCTGTTTAATTCTTCCTTTTAGGCAGTTTTTTACTAAGTATATTAAGAACCTAGGAGAGACTTGTCTCAAATAACCTTTTTTTTTTAAGGTTCTATTAGTTGTGTTCTGTTTGTGTCTAGTTTTCCTTTCTGTGGGCAACTTTCTAGGTAGGATAGGCAGTGTTTACCTGTTCTATTTTAATTCTTTCTCCTGTAATGAATCCCCGTCTTTAGCGTTTCTTTATTTAGAGGTATTGATTTATGAATATTGTACTAACAGTTTTGTTACTTTTTGGTCAGAACAGTATTCTGTAGTATGATGGCCCTCTGGCTGCATTGGATTTTCCTAAATAGTTGGCAGTATGAGCTTGGCTTGATGCAAGTCTTAAATCTCCCATACTGATTTGTCAGGAAGGGGTTTTCACCATACCTTGGACTTCTGGTAAAGAGATTAGTCAAGCATTGAGTTGAATCCCTTTTTTTCTATAAGAAGTCTGATTGAAATGCTACCAAGTAAATCTCTAAGCATAAATGAAGATCTTACACTCACTTTTTGACTTTTGACAAAGCTCGGGGTTTTTTTATAGGAAGCAAGAGGATCGTTTGTAGTTATCTTTATAAAAATTCTGTTTGAAAAAGTAAGAACATTTTGCAAATAACCTCACATGGAAAATTTTTTGACCTGAAGAATGAAATAAAACTTTTCACTAATGCCTTAGTAGAGGGGATTTTTGTTTTGTTTAAGTGAAGATATGGTTAGAAATAGTAAAAAGACAGTTTTCTTAAAATGCTCTGTATTCCAAGCTTATGCTTAACTCTGAAATAGAACTGGAAAGCAAAAAGAAAGGCAGGCTTCTGGACCAGTAGAAAGCATAGTTTGTAAGCTTTTTCTGCAGAGCTATTGATAGAGCAAGCAAATCAACAAAGTTTTCTAATTGTTATGTGTTAAACAAAAAACCTGAAGACTGGGGTGTATGGGATTTTTGTTGCTAAAGCTAGTGTCAATGTTTTTATTTCCTAATGTTCACTAGACTGCACAGCTCTCTTTTTTGTTTTGATAAGCCAACTGAGATCTAAGTTTCCGTTTCTGCATTTTAAATTGAAAAATGTTTTCCCCTGCAACAAATTACTTGGTGAGAATAGTCTCTAGATCTTCTAGCCTAAATGGCTAGAAACTCTGTTTATGATTCAAATACAGGAAAATATTTATCTTCTTGCAGATTGGTAATGAAGGTTTAGCTGCTGACCTTACAGATGACCCTGATACTGAAGAAGCTTTGAAAGAATTTGACTTTTTAGTGACAGCTGAAGATGGTGAGGGAGCTGGAGAAGCTCGAAGTTCAGGAGATGGAACAGAGTGGGGTAAGACACTAATAAAAACATTTAAAAATAAGGGAATACTTGTTCATGATCATTCCTAAGAGTTTTGTAATACCTACTAAAATGGTGTGGATGTGTGGATGAATGTGTTTATCAAATGTTGATGCTAAGAAAATGACTGTATCGTAGGTGAAACATTCATATATATATGTGTATGTATGTATATGTATGTATATATATGTATATATATGTTGTTGTAGGTGCTGCAAGTACAATTGTAGTTATATTTGTTTCAGGTTGTGTTTTTGATTTCAAAACTAAGAGGAGAGCATTTTCTTTCTGAGATAAGAAAGGCTAGCATTCTGAATGTTTTTACACCTGGATTAAATTTTCTTTCAAATACAGGTGGGGGTTTTTTCCTATTTGTTTCTTACCAGGACCCTCAAACTTTTTGTACCTAACTGAAATTAATTTCTTTGGTGTACTTGAAAAATGGACAGTTATTTTATTTTTCTGACTGAAATTTTTGGATGTTGTTGCTGATATGGCTTATATTAGTAAAATAAAAAAAAAACAAACCCATTTCTAATAGCCCAACTTTTTATTAGTAATTTGATGTAAAACAAAATATGTTAAGTCAGTAACTTCTGCAACCTACATGTTTCAAAACAGGAGATTGAAAGGAGAAAATTTGTATAGAAAAAAGACTAGTGACCCAAATAATTGATATCTGCTTTTAAATGGGAAATTGATTTAATTTCTTAATTCCTGAACTGTGATGCAGTATGTAACTACAAAATTGTTTGTAAGTCTTAAGTTGTAAGCCCCAGACTGCCATTAGATCATGTTGTTTGAGCATTTTATGTCATTGTGACAATGAAGTCATACTTAATAAACATCCTAGTGAGCAACAAAAATACAAAGATTTACAAAAATTAAAGTCATGACACATCTTCCAGGAAAATAATCCAATCTTGATTTTGAAGGTACCAAGGATTAGAAAGCATTCTTCCCTAAAACCTATTATCAGAGGATTAGTCACCTTTATTTTTAAAACTCAGTCTTATTTCTAGTTGGAAGATGAAGCTGAACAAGCTGTTACCTTTAGTTTTGGTAGTAACTGTCTATTTTTAGTAGCATTTTAGTTGCTTGCTGTTGTTCCCTTTTGAGGTCGATGTTATTTGAACAGTTTCTTGATGATCTTTTCATTTAGGCACACAGGCAGATCTCTTGGTGTAAGATGTCTCATAGAACCCGAAGCAAGAGTTTTTGACTTAGCTTGCAACATCCCTTCAAATATATAGTGATGTCAACAGTTGTGGTTCTAGTACCTAGTCTTACTATCATATAGTATCTAGTCTTACTAGCATATGTAAAAGGCAAGATAGTTTGATACTGTAATTTATGCAGTCAAAGTTTTATCCATGACAGACTGCTGAAACCTACTGTGTTGAACTAGCTTCTCCATTGAAATTCCAAGTCATTGCTTCCAAAGATTACTTTCCAGTGTATTCTATGTCTGGCATTTTCTCATAAGTAGTTACCCAATTTTAAGGTCTGTTTTAAAAAATCGAATTAACCCACCACACTTTTCATAGAGCTGTTTGATTGTTTTTTATTACAGTTTAAATGAACCCGTAGTAAAGTGAGGCAAAGCATTTTAGGAATTTGTACACACTTGTGACACCTGATTTAACTGCAGCAATCTCATTGCTATCAAAAAACTCACGTGAGACAAGAAAGTGGGAAAGAGGAAATAAAACATAAACCTAGTTTCATCTTTCCAAGTATGTTCTGAGTTTTGCCATATGAAGGCAATTTTCATAAGTTTTTTGTATATTTTGTAGCTTATTATTTAAATCAGTCAAAGACATGCCTACAATTGTAGTAGCAGTATTTTTTTCACAGTATGTCAGAATGATTTTAGTACAAATGTTCTTTCCTTAAATGGGCATTTAAGGATACAATCCATCAGATCTTGGGGTTGTGTTACTTTTTAAAGATCAGCGTAAATATGACAAGACTTCATTGTTAACTATCACAAATAACATTTTAAATACTGTCCCACTTAAATGCTTTCTTAAATAAAATAATACACTGCATAAACCAATTTATTTTAGCGTATCTCCTTATTTTGAACTCTCTGAAACTTGTTACATCAAATATCGAGGTCCATCCAGTTAGTTATTTTGAGGGGAAACTTAATTTAAATGAATATGTACTATTACTTTCTAAACAATTTCATCAGTCATGAACTTAAATATTTCAGTTAAAATTCAAATTCTTCTTCATAATGTAGTAGGTTGCTCTGTTCTTTCTTCCTGTTTTAGTTTTCCTGTCATTAGCCTCCTTCTATCAGTTCTTTTGCAAATATTTAAGCATTCTGAAACAAAAGTAATGTTTACATCTCTAATTAGTTATAATGCTTTTATTTAGTATCTGGAAAACATCTGATGTTTAGGCTCTAAATATATTCCCTAGTCTTGCTTTAGTAATATTTGCAGTACTTAATTGCAAAATACTATCTGTAGGTCCAACTTTCAATATCCTAAAATATTCCAGCACCAAATTTGATAGTTAGATTTTTGCTGTTGAAGACTTCTTCAAACCTGTCAATGAGTATTGTGAAGTTTGGATTGCTTTTGTTTTCTTCAACATTATGGCTTTTTATGAACAAATTCTTTTTTATGTAAGCGCTGTAGTTAACATACTTCGTTAAATTAATTCCAAATATTGTGATTTAAAGTGTCCTGTCACTTGCAAAATATGCAACGTTTTACTTAGAAACAGCTTATCTTCAAAATACTGTAAGATGAGCAAGTTAAATGAAGAGTCAAAGTATGTGACATACTAAAAAAAAAGTATGGTTTCAGATGAAAAAAATTATGAATTCCTTGTGATTTAGTATCAAGAAAAAATGCATATATAACTCCAGTTTGCTTAACCAAACAGCAGTATATGCATATTGTTATATATGTTGTGCTACATATTGCAGACTTAACATATTATGTAGTCTCTTTATTCTGCTTATGGTTTCATGTGTTTATCACTGGATTTCTCTTCCCCATGAAACACAAAAGTTCTCTTTACAGATGGACAATGAGTCAGAGAATGACTTACTGTGCCCAGAATTCTGGGTGGCAGAGTGTGACTAAAATTCACAGTCTCTTGGGTCATCTTCAAAACACTTTTAAAAAATAGGAAAATTGAAAGCTAGCCTTTCTCCACTCAACTACACTGGTCAGTGGGCATCCTGGGTCCTCTGTGCTGTCCTGTATCAGTTTAGTGCAGGGAAGGTCACTGTTGGGGGCGATTGCAGAGGTCTTCTAATTACATGGCTCTGTTCCGAAATAGCCTAATATATCTAGGCATGCTGGAGAGAAGCACTGCTGGGTTTTCCTAAAAATCTTGTTTGAAATTCATTTCACAGCCTACCCAGATAATCTGGGTGTGTTTTATCTAGTTTTCTATTTACAGCCTACATTTTTGCAGCCAACAGTGTAGGTTTTGAATATTTATGTTTGCAGGCTTGCGCTTTTCCTGTTTTTTGTTGACTGTTCTTCAAATTCTTTGTCTTGATATTTAATGCCCTATTTGTTTTGCACTCTACAGACATTTTCTAAACTTCCAGTGTAGAACACAGACTGAACATGTTATGTTAATTTTGTCATTACCTGCACTGTCCTGGTTTAATACACTGCACCTTTTAAAATGTACCAAAATGACATTTTTAGAGTAGCATTACATTAATGTTACATATGGTCATCTTCTGGTTCAGTTTAATTCCCTAATCCTTCTCTGCAATGCTGCAACCTAGCTGATCATTTTTATTTTATTAATAGTGCTTTGGAATTTTACCAATTATTTTTAGTTAGTTTTTAGTGGAATTTTCTTTTGAGTTTTAGCAGTTTTGGTTTTTTCCCTCTTCGATTGGGCACATTCTCTGACTTAGCTTTCTGTGTTTCTTGTGTTTCCTGAGTAATCAGTATTCCTCTCTGTCAATGTCTAAGGCGCAGTGATCAGGAAGATTGAGGTTTTTGTGTTTGCAGTTTGTAGCTGTAGTTTGGTGTAGGATGTCATTGTTCCCTTCTCATCGCCAGAGTTCTTTGTGGGACTCTGCCGTTCTGCTCTCATTTCACGTTTCACCACCCTTGCCATCTCTGTATTCCACCTCTTTGATTGACATGGTCATTGAATGATGGTAATGCATCAGTATCCTAGGGTATCTCTCTGCTCATTCGATGTCATGTTTTGTCATGAAGCATGTACTTGGAATAACTCCTGTTGTTTTTATTCTAAATGCATGTTACTTTGTTTCTGCTCTGTATGACTCCTCTAGTGCACTTTCATGATTATAATGGTTATAACTTCAAAAATGGGTACAATCATATTGTAAGTATGATTGGAAGTTGGGAACTGAGGAACTAAGTCTTGTGATTTTATGCCTAAAGAATTTGTGAGTATAAAGCTGAACTGGCACACAAACGAAGTTTGGTTGCTGCCTGGTTGTCTACTAGCAGAAGTGCTTCTGCAAATGTTATGTTTGCCTTGTCTTAGAAACAGGTGTATCTTTCTACTAATTCTGAGTTTCCAGAAATGATTGAGATAGATAGTTCAGAAAAGTGGAGACCTGACTTTTCATAAAGAATAATTAACTCTGCAATATTTGTCAAACAGAAGAAGATATGTCTTCTAAAACTACTGTGGAATGTTGAATTTCTGCTAATTATGATTTAATTTCTGGAATGCAGTGGGATGTCCCCCCGTGCAAATTACTTTTCTTCATTTTTATGTGAAAAACTGTATTTATAGGCTTGTCTCTGGTTATATGTAGGACCAAGGTTTCTTTCTTGTGCATGTAGAATGAATGCGAAAGGATGCATGGTGGTCTTCATGAATAAACTGGCACTGACTTACTCAGCTTGCATTTTCATGAGAGATATAGCATGAATGCTTTTATTTGCTTATTCAACACTGGCTGAATAATTTCTTAACACTGTCTTTCTAAAGATGCAGTAATTGTTTCTGAATACCAATGAATTTTTGTGTATTATGAAGTATCTAACATAAACAGTTACTCATGAAGATTAATTTGTTTGCTCCTTGGTAACAAATTAACATACAATTTTTAAATATGTAACTGATAATATACAGTGCCTTGGAAAACTGTATGAAATGAAACTTGGTCTTTTATAAACTTAAAACTGAGACTGCACCTTTAAAATAAAGATTTATTAATAACTTTTATTAATGCTTTTATACAGCTATGACAGTAAATCACCAACAGCTTGCATTGCCAATTGCTGATTATTTTTCTTTTAATAATATGCTGCATGTAGACAAAGATGACCTGTCCCCAACTGCTGAGGTTTGGGATGTAGACCAGGGACTAATAAGTAAACTGAAGGAACAGTACAAGAAGGAACGAAAGGGGAAGAAAGGGGTAAAGAGTAAGTGCAGATTCTGAATCTTGTAATGCAACACTTTTTTGCCTATCTATATAGAAGACATTTTTTTCTCACAAGTTCTGTTTGTTGGTTGTTTTTTTTTTTCTTTTTCCATTAAGCATCGTTTTCTGTAATGGGGGCAACCAACTTTAACTTTCTACCTGCTGAATGTGAATATGTCAAAACCTTTGACAGCCATTTCATAAATGAGAAATGTTGAAAAGACAAAAATTCAAGGTTAAAGAGGTGAAGAGAACTAAATGCTGAATGTTAGTGTAAAAATAATGAGCAACTTGCATTTTGAGGACATTCCTAGTCTGAGAGTTTTCTGAAAGATTTAAATTTCATCTGCTTCTTAAAGTATAATTTTGTGATACTGTAGTGGAACTGGTGGTTGTTGGGCTTTTTCTGGGGGATGGTGGGGTGGCTGCTTTATTTGCTTTTTGGTTTTGAGGTTTTTTTTTACTATGAGCTTGAATTAGTCTGTAATTGCTATTTATGGGCCTGTAATTATTTTTACAGCCTCAGGCATAGAGAATTAGGAAATGCCTGTAATGTAAATATGAACTTCTTGTTGGCTTTCTTTAGGAGATAATATTTATTTTAGAGTGCCTTTACTTTCATGTGCATTTACCAACATTTTATTTGATATCCCTTTACCCTCTGAGTTTTCTGACCAATTGACCTATTTTTAATTATGTAGTTTAAACCAAACTTCAGGTTTGAACTACCTGATAAAAATGCATTTGGAAATTATGTTATCAACTATACAAAGTTCTTAGTACATAAAGTGGTATTAAATATGTCATCATAGAATGGTTTGTCTTGGGAGGGACGTTAAAGATCATCTAATTCAACCCCTTTGCCATGAGTGGGGACCAGGTTGCTCAAAGTCCCATCCAAGCTGTCCTTGAACACTTCAGGGATGAAGGACCCACAGCTTCTCTGGACTCCTGTTCCAGTGCCTCACCACTCTTACAGTGAAGAATTTCTTCCTAATATCCAATCTAAACCTACCCTTTCAGTTTAAATCCATTCCATACTTCTGGAGTCACTCCAGCAGGTCCATGTCCTTCCTATGCTGGCACCCAGAGCTGGGTGCAGCCCTGCAGGTGGGGTCTCAGCAGAGCAGAGGGGCAGAATCCCCTCCTGGCCCTGCTGCCCACGCTGCTTTGGATGCAGCCCAGGGCACTGCAGTTTGCCTCTCTGGGCTGGGAGTGCCCATGGCTGGGTCATGTCCAGCCTCTCACCCAGCAGCATCCCCAAGTCCCTCTGGGCAGGGCTGCTCTCCATCTGCTCATCCCCAGCCTGAGCTGATACCAGGGGTTGCCCCAACCCAGGTGCAGCACCAGCACTTGGCTGTGTTAAACCTCATGAGGTTCCCATGGACCTGCTCCTGGAGCTTGTCCAGGTCCCTCTGGATGGCATCGCATGTTGCTTTAGAGAAGCCCCCATGATTGCTGTGCTTTTGTTTTGGAAGTATTTTTTAATATTTTCTGGAGATAACAAGTAAAAAAAATTCTTCAGTTTGAAAACTTGTATGGGTATACACTAACTAAATTACATGATAATTAGAATACAACACTTCCTGAAGAATTCTGTAATTATTAAGACTTGAATTTACTTTGTAACAAGTAGCATTTACAGGTCAGTTAGTGCATGTTGGTTGTTTTTTCAGCATTTTTGCATGACTTGTACACACAAATTAACGTAACTTGGACAAAGCAAAGATTTTCACCTAGTCTTTGCTTTAATGAGAGCCTACAGTAGTCATCTGCATGCTAATGTGTATCAGCATTTAACATGTCAATCAGCAGTTGACATCAAATTTGCATGAAATATTTGGTAGCATTAGAAATTTATTTTTAATATCAAAATGGACTTCTTTTACTTGAAATTTTCTTACTAAATTCTTAACATTTCAGACATTTTGAACCATAGTGGCTGCAAAGTAACAAAGTTTTCTTCATCTAAAGGAGTTTTGAAATCTTTGGTTCACAGAAGACAGTATTTAAGAGACGACTGTGTGTGACAGTGCTGAGAAGTGACATAAGTCATTGTTTAGTATTTTAAGTTTGAATTCTCCTTTGGGAAACCCTGAACACATATAGTCTTACTAGATGGTTTGTGAGATTCTCTGGTTGTCACATTCATGATAATTTCTGATTAAAAATTAGCCTTTCAATCATTGAGCTAATTAGATGAGAGAACTCCACACACAGAGTATGCATTCAAAGTTGGGCAGATTTATTTAAATGCGATTTTGTAGACCTTTTTTTCAGCTTTTTAACATTCTGAAACTGAAAATAATGTTGAAGGGCTTTTTTATTCTTGCTGTTCGTGTCTGGTCATTTGGGAGCTTCATTCTGAATACATATTTCTTCCTTTGCTCTTCAGTGTTTTGACTTCTATCAGAATTTGTTTTGAGTACCATCAGAACTCATCTGCATGGTAGTATATATAATCATAAACATCAAACAAATGTGCATTAAATGTCATCTCTTGCAATACTTTGAAGACAGTATAATAGGACAGACATTCTGCTAGGTTCTTTTGTTGGATATGCATCTAGTGTCTGCCATAATCTGTATTTACACTGTAACATAACCAGGCAGACACAGCCATGTCCACAGGTATGGAAACTTTCATTCCACATTTACACATAAATGAGTGAACAGAAGTAGATCTGAATCTATATTGATACTTCTCTAGTCTGTATGCCTATGTTTTCTTTTTAGTGGAACACCTTAATTAAGGTCATCTTCTGTCAGCACATTATGTTAAGTAATACTCGTTTCCTGGGGAGAAAGAGGGTATCTGACCAGGTAATCACCATGTTATGTGAAAATATTACCTCTTTATGAAAGGATCTTTACCCCACCAGAACAATAACAAAAATCCACCACCCCATGCTTTGATTTCCTCTACAATGTCAGCTGTAAAATAATGCAAAATCTGTTTATTGAAGAGTTCTTGTGTTAAAAAACCCCAGAAGCAGTGAAACAAACCACACCTATCCCGGACTTACTGTGATACATAGATAAGGAGTTAGGTTTGATTTCTACAAAAGCAGGCTTCTCTTTTCAGTGGTATGCTGAATTTAAGGTCTACTTCTTGCCCAACTTTGATAAGATCAGTTTTGGCAAGTAAGTCAGGCGATGACTTTTTCAGATACAGCCTGTCACCTTTGCAGGGTATAATAGTGGAGGTTTTGTAGATCTCATTTCATTCTATCAGGTCAGCATAATGTGTTCTCAGTTTGAAAGTTTTCACATCTTGTATATGTATGTATATATCACTGTTGAAATGAAGATACTTTTACTGTTTTTCCTTAGCTTTTTGAGCTTTTTTTACTTTTCTGCTCTTTTCCTTCGGTTTAATTGTTCTGTACTTACAAAACAGTATCCATTCCGTTCACTTTCCTACCCTTGATTTCTGGAAATAGTTGTAATTTACTATTACTATTTTATATTTTATTATTTTATTTACTATTATTTACTATTTTACTATTACTATTAATAGTTGTAAATTACTATTTCTGGAAATAGTAATAATTGATAGGAGTGAAAACAGATCTGAATTTTACCATCTTCATTACTGTCACCTGTTCTTGACACATAAGAATCTCTGTGGTATATTCAGACTTGGCCTAATACATCTTGGACCTAATAGAACTCTGCTTAAGGCTTGTCAAACTAAAACTTTTCATCACTAAATACTCAGTTATCTTTTTCGCTTTTGATCTCTGAAGGACAGTACACTGAGATGGTACTATAACTTTTGCTTCTGTTCACACCAGGTCTGCCAATTTTTTTTGTCCTTGGCTTTTTTTGAGGGTAAAAAGGTAATCCTGTTTTGTGCCTTGAATATAGTTGCTTATGCAGAGATGGCACATTCTTTTCTTTAGAAATCTCCTTGTAACATTTACAATACTTGAACAGTTATGTGAAGGTACACTTGCACTTATTTGAAGGCAGAAACTTGTGCTGTCTTCTGTAGCGGTGGCACAGTCTTGAATATTGGCATGTTTTTCAGCATGAAATGCACAGAAGTTGTTCAGAACAGCAGCTGCTCCTTTGTAAACTTCTCTTTGTGTTGTATGATGGTTGAGGACTGTTCTGAGGCTATGCCTGAAGGACAAGAGTGCCCAAACATACTGGAAAACACTAAAAGGCAAGGCTATCAGGCCCCTAATTAGTGACAAACTAATTGAATGGCTGCTTAAAGGTAGCAGAGCAGAGGGACTACTTTTAGTTTCTTCTGAGTGTGCTTCGAGACAAACTTCTCATGCTCATATGTTTGGCATGAAAGCACCTTGAGAAAATGCTTTCAGTTTAGATAGAGGAAGAGTTTATAAGCCATTTTTGGCATTTTGCATCAATGTGTTGAACAGTTCATGCATATCAACACGGAGAAGACAAATGGTGTTTTCTCTTCTGGAAAATGAAGGGTTTGTTAAAGTAAACAGTTCAGGGTTCCAGTCATGACTTTCATCCTGTCATTTTTTTTTGATTCCTCTATAATATCTTCAAGAATATATCTGCTGCTGGTCACAGTAAGTGCCTGGCTGATGGCCAGTTGGAGTAGCGACAAAGACAAGTCTTGTAGTCTGTATGGTGTAGAGATCTGGCCATTTTAAGAGTGACTTCTCTTATGTCAGAGCTCACCTGCTGGCTGCAATATTAAGTACTATGCTTTTAGAAATTAAATCCTTTCAGTATAGTGCCTGTTAGAAAAAAAGAATGGTGGTTCAAAAGAGATTTCGCATTATTTTACATTCACTTTATTAGCTGGGATCACGGGTTTGTAGACATACTTCTGCAGGAGAGTGAAACGAAACGTAACTGCTCAAGTGATCTGTTGTATGAGGAAGACTTTTGGAAGCCAGTTTTATTCTCAAATTGCTTCTGGGTAGCAGTGTTTGTATATTTAACTAGAATACTAAGTGTTCCATAAAGGAAAGAAAAAAATACCAAAACCAGAAAAAACCACAAATATAGGGAGTTTTATTACTTGACAAAATGAGGATGTTTTGCAGATATTAATGAGAATAGTTATATAGCATCCTTCTAGGGATACGTGAGGTATACTTGCTATAATTCTTCTTCAAGAAATGTTTTTTGTTTTCATCCCTCTCTGCAGGGAATTCTCCATGATCTTTACAGAATTCTGTTATTCATGGACACTTATTTTTGAACACATTGATTTAAACCAGAGAGATCTGAAGTGATCAGATACTTTTTGAAGGAGTATATTTTAGTGTTAACTGTTTGAATGAGTGGTTCTGATTTTGATAAGTCATCTGTAATCATAATATTGATGTTCTACTTTTTTGACAATAAAGGCTTTGGTTTAGTTTCAATTTTCTCTTTAATAAATGTGAGACATGCCACCTCAGTATAAGAACTTGTTCACCAATGCTTCCCTTACTAAATGGTCTGCAATATCTCTGCTTGCAGTCCTAGGAAGGGCTGTTTAATAGGTTAAAATTTGGTTATGTCTTTCATCATTATGGATTGTTTTCTTTAAAGAGGTTCTCTCACTGCAATACATTTTGTGATTAAAGCTTTGACTTTTTTGATGTGGAAGCTGTAAAGGTGAAAGCAGAAATGGATTTAGTAGTTTCAAGATAATTTAAATTATACTATTTTTGTTTGCTAATGTATACATATTAATTAAATGTACATATAATTCAGAATGCTTTATTTCTGGAAGCTTGCTTTTGTAATAATTGTAATATAATCTATATCTGCAGTTTCACACAATGCTGGAAGCGTTCTTGCTCCACTTCATACAATTTAAATAACATTCAAAGCAGGGAAAGTTAATTGTTTGTTGCACCCCCATTACGAGTTGTCTGTACTTTTGCTCTCATTTTTAAGCTTATTTTTAATTTGCACTCTTGTTTTTTAATGTTATATTGTTTAGTATAGTTAAAGTTGTGTAATATTATTAGAAAATGTTTAACTCATATGTTTTTTGTTTAATAGTGAATGTTCTTTTAGTATTTGGCTTGACTTTTCAGTAGGGCTGTAAGATGATATTTTTTCTCTTTCCTACAGGAAATTGTAGAATAGATCTGAAGAACACAAAGGAGTTGCTCTTTGATTTAGTGAATTAAAATTGTTTGCATGTAGTTTTCAGATTTGATGTATTAACTCCTGGTTTTGATTTCCAAAATATTACTAAACAAAAGCAAAGCACTATTTATTTTAAGGAGGTCCCATCAGTAATTATTCTTATTTAATGGATTTTTAGACTTCAGTCAAGTCAAGCGGTAGCAATCAAATGAATTTTTGCTGCTGACGTTAATTTACAGGAGTCAACAGGACAAAACTTCACGACATGATAGCTGATCTGGGCGATGATGAGATACCCCACATCCCTTCAGGAATCATTAATCAATCTAGGTCACCCTCTTCTAGAATGACTGATCATGAAGGTGCAAGAGCTGAGGAAGGTACAAAAAATTCAGCTACTTACTATATTTCAGGAGATTTTTTTTAGAAAGCACACACTGTAATTTATTTTCCCCTCTGTAAAGCTTAATGCAGTTGCAGATTTCCACATTATTATTTTACTTGCAGTTCTTCCCCAATGGTTTTATGAGAATATGGCTTGAGTTTCTGTGGCTTACCATAACTCACCATTATTTCATAAGTTTCTTAAAATAACTTCATGTACAGCAGTGTGTTCTGACACTATTCACTATTAAATCCTTGCTTGGAGACACACCCCACCCCCCCATTAGCAAAACCTCTCACAAACAGGTTGTTATTTATTGAGGAGAAAAAAGGTGAGTATTAACATTTGATGCACAGTTTGGATTTTAGAATGAAAAGTGGTGATTTAAGTTACGGGATTAATTATTCTCTTTACCTCAGATGTATTGTTCTCTTTTATGAAATTCCCTTGGTCTACATACGCAGGTTTACAAAGACACTATTTATTTCTTTACAAAGTATTTATTTAAGTTTCAGGATTATCTCTGGCAATGAAAATAAATGGCAAGCTATTATATATAAAGTCAAAAATCTTGTATTTGGCTTTTAAGCTTTTTGTTTTAAAGGAGTGATTTTTCCTGTATTAGCTTTGAAATTAGAAAACCATTATGTAAATTGTCCTCTGCTTAGAACATAGTCATTTAAAATACTCAGGTGTATTCAGATTTGGCTCTTTTAGTATGATCTTTGACCCATAAGCCCTGGCATGGTATCAGCTATAGCAGAAATGGAATTTGCATTACTACTGATTCCAGGAATCCGTTGGTTCTCCTGTTCTTTTTCACCCTTAGCCTCGTAAATGCCTGTCACCAGGCAAGCAGAAAAAAAAGGCCAAACCACATTTCCAGGAGGGTTTTTTGTTTGTTTGTTTCTCTTCCAAACTGTCATTTTACAACAGTCATCTTTTTTACTGCCTTCCTTTTCATCTTTTATTTCCATCTTCAAGATGAAGCAGTATCAAATCTACCTGTGGAGTGCAATTGAAAAATCTACAAGTGAAAATCCACTTGCTAAAACTTGTAGATGTATATTTAGGTTGTTTTTAGGTTTAGTGTTTACGTGCTTTAGGTTGCCTTTTAGCCATGTTTAGGTATTAAGGCCCTGTGACCCTCCAGTTACAATTTTCTAGGTCTGTCTTAGGCTGTTTTTCTTAGACCATACATATTGTGCAAAGGAATACAGACACAGACCTTGTTACAGACAGGGTTGTTGTCTCAGGTAGAGGCCTTACATCTAAAATAATACTGGACAAAACAATCTTTTTGAACAAATAGAGGCTAGATTTGAATTTGATAGGGACTGACTTTTATTGCCTGGTTCTTGTAGCACAAACACTGTGTTACCCTTCAAGTAAAGATTGTTCACACTATTCAAATAAACTGCTTTCATGTTAATATTTTCATGCTGTTTAACATGTCCATATGTTTTTAACTTGTCGGTGTAGTTTACTCTTTATTTATTAAGAGTGATAATATTTAATATCTTTGCCATCTTATCTGCTCATTGTGGTTTCTGCATAGTTTTTAAACTTGAATATTAGAGTGTAAATTCTGCTATTTCTCTCCCGAATGCTATGTGGCTTTTTGAGTTTTTGTCTGTACTATATGGTGCAAAGCTGCAAACAAACAGGCTGTGTTGTATTTGAATTCCTTCTGGGTGTGTTACAAGGCCAAATACCGCATTATCATAAAATACAGATTTTGCACCATGCAGTACAAATACAGATTTTACTCAATTATTTATTCAGCTGTGTTATAAAAGCTAAGATTTTGCAGATAACTTTAGGTTTTCTTCCTGGGACACAAGCCTATTCTGATCAATTTTATCAAACTGTAGTTTTCTTGTGACTGTATAGAAGTTTTATGCTACATTTTGAAATATTACAGTTCTGAGGTAGTGGTTAATAATTTTTTTCTTGAAGGGCGTTCGGGGAGGAACTGGCTCTTAACTGGCTTGCAGTATCTCTTTCGTACCTCTAAAGGTGTGAGAGTTTGGTTTTTGGTTTGGTTTTTTTTTTCACTCCGAACTGCCTGGTTAAGTATGATGTTATGCCATAATCACGCTTGATAATTCTGGCCGTCAGAAATTTGAGTTTCCATTTCAGCATATTCTATTACTTTCAGAAATGGTGTCAACATGATTTTCCATCCAGTGTAGAATTACTTTCCTCACTGGTTGTTTTTCAGTTTTAATATCTATAGATTGCAGAGGTGTCAATCTGCAGATTGACAGTTAATTGTGTGGGTATGAACAGCTGCTTTTGGTGAACCACATATTAGCTTTGTGGGAAACAAGTTTGAGATGTCCCTGTTGTACAGAACACAACAACAGCCCATATGAACATACATATCTGATCAGAGATTAAAGCAGTTTCTGTTTGTACAAGTATTACTGCTTGATTTTTGACTTAGTTATGTATGATGCCAAGAACTTGAAGGTAAGAAGCACTGTTTAGGATTGGCTAAGCAAATATTTAATTATGTGATTTTGTATTTCCATATTTATTTCACCTAGTTTCACCTACAAAGGAACTTGTATTATCACATTTTTACTTTATATTTATTGATCACAAACTCAGTTAAGCATTTATATTATGCTGTGAGAATAATACTTTACTGTGTGTTAGAAAATATTTGGATTTTTTTTCTAGATGAAAAGCGTTAAAAAGTTGTTTATTTAAATATCATTTGCATATATCTATTGATGCATTGCTTTTGTATGTGAAGATGTGGGTCTTTATTTTTAGTAGCTGTAACATCATGCATTTTTCATTGTGTTACTATTCTGCCTTTTCTTTTTTACAAAAGCAGTTTGCAACCATGTTTTAAACTTCTCAAGTATGCCTCACTGTAAAATATAAAATTCACAAATAAGTTACAGAACACACGGTACAGGCACTGTCTGGGCAACTTCAGGATTGAGAAATAGTCTTCTGAAGTTCAGGTAGCATTAATTTTGAAGCTTTAAATAAAGAGATAGTCACTCATGCAAACAAAACTTCATGAATTTGTAGTATATGTTCTTGATCTGGTGGTCCTTAATTTTTATTATAAAGCATAGGAAAGTTGATCTCTTGAGGTCAGGTGACATTTATATCCCAAAGAATTGGTATGACAAGTTACGGGGCTTACGTAAACCTTCTGGGCCTGTCCTAAGGATCAAATAGGAGTAACAGGAAAGTAAATAGGTGTTCTGTAGGAATACATCTCTTTTGAAATATAATTGGTTTGTAGACTGTCAAATGTAGAGTTTTAGGAAATTACTAATGGAAATTAAAAGCTTATTCATATTAGGGCATGGTAAGCCATTTTGGGCTGTTAGTGTAATTTAGCATTCTTATGAGTCAAACCTCTGTATGGATTGTGAATATTTTTACAAGAGGTGATGGTGCATAGTTAGAATATTGTTTGCTCTTTTTATGCAATTGTAGGAACAGCAGTCTGTATTCTTACATAGATTTATGTTCTTAGATTCTCACAAACAGTTGTGTTCACTGTGCTAATGTGCTTACATTTCTTAATAGTACAATAGTTCTGAAGAATTGGAACCTGTTTTATTCTTGAAAAGTGGCGTATTTTGACCTAGCTGGACTGGCTCCTCCCTGCCTAGCCCTAGCAATGGTGCCAGACATCTATAACTTTACATCTGGGTTCAGTCACTTCCCTGCAGTGGGAGCGGATGGGGTTAGGTTACCATGCAGATAGTGCTCATACAGAATAATGGAGATGTGTATTCTAAACAGGAGTGTGCTAATTATTAGTCCTCTTGTTTGGAACTACTTTTAGGAGACAAAAACCACAGGAAACTGAAAACTCTTTTCTCTGAGTTTGAAGGGTTTTCTAGGAGGATTAGAAATACGGATTGGCGTTAAAGTGAGGCCATAACTCTCTCCACCAGATCAGTGAGATTCAAAATCAAGCAAGTTTAGTTTTTCAAGATGTCAAATATCATTTAACATATTTTGCAGATGCTTATACTTAGCTAAAGTTCACACATACCTTAATTTTGCATACTCTACTTAACAAGTGTTGCTATTTCTATGTGGAAAGGAAAACTGAGAAGTAAAAGTAGCTTCTAAAATATGCTGAAGCGTTAAAATGTTTAAACCTTCATTACAATTCCTTCATGCTAAATTGATATTTGTGGGTTGAGGGAGATTTATGCAATTATTGAAGAGGGTAAAATAATATGGGTGAATATTTTAAACTTTTTTATTCAGATGTGAATTCATAGTGAATGGCTATATATAGTTTTTATTAATTCTAAATGATAATTAATAGGAATGTTAAATTTTAATTTGAGGAAGGCATAGCTAGACAACATGAGTATCAGTTGAGTGTACTTTAAAATTAGAATCCAAAATCATCTTGAGAAACTGAGAGAGGAAATGAATAAATAGATGTTTGCATTTTTTCAATTGTCTGAAAAAGCTTGAAGTGGAAGAGATTTTTGCAGGAGTCTTTTACTTGAGTGATTAAAAAATACTTCAGTATACAAATAGAAATATTTGACTAGTACAAAACACAAAGACTTATTTGCAAGTGGATAGAAGGCAGGAAGCATGGTGTAATGGACGAAGAACTCAGCTGCGAATTTGAAGACCTGGGACGTACATTTGATATTGCAGTGTAAAGTAATGTCAGTCAAGTCAATTGTCAGTATCAAAACCTCTGTAAAGTGAAGTTGAAATCAAATGACAAAGCATGATACAAGAATTGTGTATGTAATGTGTGTGTGTTTGCACATGTGTGTGTGTTTTCGTGCTCTTGGTTTTTTTTTTTTAGTTGGGGCTGTATGTAGTACATACAAGTTCAGTTTTAAGCTCTGCTTTGCTGTTAAGTGATGAATAATGCAGCTTTTCATCAGTTTGAATTACTCTTTTGAGACTTAAAGAAACTGTTTTGTTCTTTGTAGCTGAGCCAATAACATTTCCACCTGGAGGAGGCAAGTCATTTATTATGGGTTCTGATGATGTGTTGTTAAGTGTACTGGGCCTTGGAGACCTTGCAGACTTGACAGTAACAAATGATGCAGACTATAGTTATGATGTAAGTGCAATTTTATTTTAAAATTCTTTATACAAGTTAACCAATAATAGTTGGGTTCCTTCTCCTCATCCCTGAACATTACTGATGCACTTCCTCACTTCTTTAGTAAAAGCTGTTATTTGGAGGGAAAGAGCACTTTGTAAATGAGCTAAGTAATTTGGGTAACCAGAATTGGGTTTTTTCTACGTTAATAATTTAATTCAGATTTTGTCACTGTGGGGGAATGTGTTATGACATAAAATACCTATTCATGTCTTAACATGAATAACAATTCTACATTGAAATGGAGTGTTGAGTAGACATGGCATGAAACACAAATACTGATGTTAACTTATTTATTTGCTGTCCTGTTGATGAGTAAGTAGTGTTAACAACATAGACTGTATATATAGTAGTATATTTCAGATATAAATTTTTATATATCTGTTTATATATATACTTTTAGGGGATACTTTTGTTGTAATCCAGAGTGTTCTGACATTCCTTTGACCATATTCATTAAGCTTCTACCAGTAGTGTTTAAACAAATTTTTCATTGGCTAGTAACATTGGATGGCTGGTTAGGGAAGTGTTCAGGTAAGTTTTGCATGCAGTTTTGTATCTAAAATGTCTTGTATTGGCTTGACTGCAGATTGCAATTTTGTAGTGTATTGCTGCCTTTTGTGAACTACAAATTCTTAATAAAACAGTGTGTAGCCATTTTGCTTATTCTGAGATGGAGGGATATTTAGAGGCAAGCCAGGACTGAACTCAGAAAGCATTGCAATGAATATAATTGATACCAACTAATCAAACTGTTACATGAGAATCTGTGCTACTTGTGACAAAACAGTTTTTGTGGTGTGAAGGGTGATGCAGAATAGAGGTTACCTTTGCTCTTGAGAAACTTAAAGCAGAGAATAGCTGATAAATAGACAAATATGAAGTGCTGTCTCAGCTAATAAGAAATTTGCACTAGAAGCACACATTTGTTGAAGGTTGGAAGGTGTTAATCATCCTGTACATGAAGCTGATCTTACTTTTTCAATGTAGTTGCATTTTCAGAATTTTCTCACTCAAAGCCTTTATTAGAGGCTCTTTCATTTCAGCTGAGTTTGGGAGGTGAGTGGGAAGAGGCTATTTCATGCTCTAGTATCTGGTGTATACAGGAGGCAAAAGATAGAAGTAGAGTTTTGTTTTCTTACTAGACCATTCACTGAAAATGAGTTGAGATTGGCCATAATTGTCACTTGGTTTCCCTGCTTCTTGTCCAGTTGTCCTTTCCCAGTACTCTTAGGGTATTTCTTCCTTTTAAAGCATAACTGAAAAATGAACAATGGCTTCTGACTTCATGTAACAGAAAAAACGAAATATAAAATAACGCAGATGGCAACAATTTTTTTTATATTTAAGACGACACTGTCCTGTCATGAATTTGAAGAAAGTGAAATTCAGATGCTATTAGTTTTTCATCACGATGTTTCTTTAGGTTAAAAAGTCTGTGATAGTTTTTAATTTCTGAAGTTGTTCCCTCATAGCTATGGTTTTGCAGCACAGTAAGGCCATGTCTTACCATGTACCTTTAATGCAGTACTTGTAGTGCATCGTTCTAATGCCCTTGTAAGCTGAAGTCACCTCCTTTTCCAGTATATCTCCAAACAAGGAAGTGTTTTGCTAAGTTAATATGTAAGTAAAACAAGAATAGTGAAAAACCTCAAACCAGAACACTTAATGCGTTTGCTTCCAATAGGTCCGTGCTCTTCAAATAGCTTTTGGGAGCCATTAGAGTGCATGAATAAGTAAAGCTACAACAGGCTTCCACTAGCTTTCATGTATCACTCCTTGATGAGTGTTGTATTTTGAAAAGGAGAGGATATGCATACAGGATGGGGATTAAATTTACAGGTTGTCTCCAAGACTAGTCATCTGTTAAAACAGTATAGTCATCTGAAGCCATGTCTTTCTTATTATCTAGTTACTTACATTGACTTCAGTGCATGCAATTGTTTGTACACTGAGGGAATAATGTTGCCAAATCAAATGGTCCCATTTGTATATTTTTGGATTCCATAGCAGCAGACAATGGTGTTTTTCTGCCGTAGGACTGACTAATAAATGGAAAGCTTTGCTTTATCAGAGCCTGTAAACTTGGAAATCTCCAATAAGTTACAACATTATCAAGAAAAAAGTAACATTAAAAACATAAAAAGACTCTGACTGCAATTATTAATTATTGTTTTCTAAAATTTTTGTTTGCTCTTGGGGAGTACTTATTTGAGATAGGGAAGTGCATGTCTCCTTACAATGTGTTAGGACTCTGTTGACTGCAGGGAAAGATCTTCATTGCCTTGTGCCTTTTTTTTGGTTTTTTTTTTTTGGGGGAGTTGTTTTTTGGTTTTTAGCTCAGGTTTCAGTCTGGTTGGCCTGTGCCTTCAAGGCAGAATGAATGGCTTGTTTGATCCTTCTTAGTCTTTAGTAAAGTCCACTAAAGTCCATGGAAAAAGGGAAGAGCAGCTAGTGAAGTTGTATGGTTCCATGGTCTGTCTTCTCATGACTTTGATTGTCTTGCCAGTGTGTGTAAATAAAAACACACTTAGAGCACCCAGGCTCAGTGGGGCAGTGTATCCATCTATGCCTTATGTTTTGAGAGGCTTTGGAGATGTCACACTTTTGAACATTGATATACACTGTCACATTTCAATACTTTTACATTATTCCTCTGGCCTATTTTGTGAAATAATCTCATATTTATCCTTTGTAATCATCAAATCCCTTTTCTAAGTCCATGACTGTTTTTCTGAGGCAGGATTGGGTTCTTTGGAAATACATTACTGGTTAGCTTTTTTCTTAAAGATTGCAAGGACCTCTTTAAAGATATATCAGCTGTTCTCTTGCAGTAAGGGTATCAAGATCCATTAGAAACATGGATAGGGAAAAGAATTTTAAAAAATTGATTTTTATATAACGACATTTCTAGTAAAGTGTATGTGGTATCTTCTAAAAGAACCAAGATGTTCCAGTCCGTTTTAAAAAACTAAAACTTCAAAGCTATGCTTAAAATAGGAAATGTACCTTACTTTCCATAACTTGTGTAAATTCTGTAGCAGATTTTAGCAGCTTTCTCTGTACTGCTGAAAACAAAATTAGCGTTGCAACAATCCTTTTAAGAAAAAAGAAAGAAAGAGATAGAATCAACTCTTTTTCTTGTTTTGAAAAATAAGGATCACTGTATCCAGTTCTGATTTTCTCAAATGAGTTTTCATCACAGCTGGAATAGATATTATTGTTGTGTGGATGCACATTGCACCCAAAAAATTGAAAGTCTTCTGCATAATCTGGGACATACTACATGCTAAAATTAAGGATTACTATTTCAAGTTTTTGGCTTTAATTTCTCTAAGACCCAGTTCACTGCAAATACGAGGCCACGTAAGTTAGCTAGGTGGGTGAACACATTACATAATGAGGATTTAAAATATCAAGGAATTCTTATTTGCTAGGAAAATACCTTTTTTCCCCCCCTTTCTAGACCCCCTTCTCTTTTCCATTTGGGGAGGGAAATAAATCAACAGTTCGGCCCAAATTATGCTTAATGCAGAACTCCAGAATTCCACTCTGCTGTTTCCTGAAACAAAATATTATTCTTTTTATGAAGCTTGTATATAATATGCAGTGTAGTGATAAATAACTTAAATCTCAGTAAAAAATATTGCAGTATTCAGTGTACTCTGAAGTAGGAAGATTGCAAACAAAATACTTTGTTATTCTATGTATTTCTTGGTTGCTATTTAAAAAACCCTATAAATTCAAGTTACATGTCTGGTATAACAAGTTTGTCTGACTTGATTGGACTTAGGTAAAGTTTGCACTTAAGTCAGAAATTTACAGTAATGGAAAAGCAAATGTCTACACATCTGTAACTCAGAACAGTAAATGTTGTTGTCTGAACCTCTTTGCTTTGTTGGATAGAATTGAATTTGGTTTGAGTGAGTGGTGATAATTCACTCCAGGTTATTGACTTGGTCCAAAAATAGTTCCTACAGGACATGTTACACTGTTACCTGATTATTTGCAGTCCTGACAGATAAAAGGTAGTAAGATTTGATTAGCGATGGGAGATTTTAATTTCTTATTAGTGGTGCTGAAATTAGTTTGAGATGTCAAGCTCTTCTGGCCTACAGTCGAGAAACATACTTTAGCAATTACATGCTGAATAGATAGTGTGTAAGACAAAGGATACAATTAGTTTCCATTTGTGTAAGACAAAGGATACAATTAGTTTCCATTCATTCTTAGTTTGCTAATTTTGTTCATCTAATTCAAGTCATTTTTCTAAACTGCCTTTAGGGGAAGAGAGGAGTACTCGGATAAACCCATGTTACTTCTTTCTAATGGAGGCTTAGGGTGGGATGTAGTCTTTTAAGGGTCTGCTTGCTGCATAAATATAAATTGTATTCAAAGCTGTAAATTAATCTCTTGCAATCACTAAAAGGGCTTGGATTTTTCTGGTAACTCTTCTGAGTTACCTATGATTAACATTAAGCAGCTGTAATTATTGTATTTTAGCCTAACAGTCTAAAAGAGGATAAATTGGATTTGCACAGTATATAAATGTATAGTTTGCATATATTGCTTCACAAAACAGCTAAATTACTGTCTCACAAATATATTTTGAACTCATGAAAGAGTTAAAACATATTTGTGTAATGTTACATTTAAAATCATGACAAATGTGTATTGAAATTTTGATTAGCTATTTCTGTGTACATAACTTCACCTGTAGGTATTCAAGAACTATGTATGTTTCTTGTCAATCTCAGTCAAGTTACTCATCTGAGGAAGATCACTCACCAAGCACCTCAAGTTCATTTTTATTGTGTTTAAGTGATAAATGAGCTTTTGACAGCTATAATCTCTTTCTGGGGTGCAGACAACATGATACACAATGAAACATTTCTCTTTCTGCAAGGAAGAAGAATTAGTGTCATTGCACAAAAGGATTAAAATCGGTTTTGAAAATCAAGTCTTCTTTTCTGTGTGTTTAACATTATACATCATTCCAACCTGGGTCAAAGGAAACTGTTACAACAGAAAAATTTGCAGACTGTCTAGCTGGCCAGATGGAGTTGTAGCTGTATATAGATAAATCAATAGATAAAGGCAAACTTAAGGTTGAATATATATTAGCTGAATCAAGCATAGGCTGTTTTCTAAAAATATGAGGGGATATATATAAAATACGTATTTTAAAATCCAAGATGAAATGACTCCTTTCCTTTTCTCTTTAAGTTGCCAGCTAATAAAGATGCCTTCCGAAAGACATGGAACCCTAAGTATACGCTACGCAGTCACTTTGATGGAGTGCGAGCATTAGCTTTTCATCCTGTAGAGCCTGTGCTGGTTACAGCCTCTGAGGACCATACTCTAAAACTTTGGAATCTGCAGAAAACGGTTCCTGCCAAAAAGCAAGTATATGGGTTTTTATAAAACATCAGTTGTGTTTTAAATGCCTTTGAAATTGATTAAACTCTTATATTTTCTGAGTTTTTCAGCAGATATTTCATGTGGTATAACAACTCTTCTTTTTCTTTCAGGAGTGCCTCTTTAGATGTAGAACCCATCTACACATTTAGGGCCCACATGTGAGTGTTTGACATTATTCATGCCATAAATATATTGTCATTATCTCATGTATTGATAAAAACTTCAGTGTAAAAGCCTCAAATTACGCTATTTTTACATTGTTTAGACAAGGCTCATTATACTTTGTAAAGCAGCTTAATACAAAGTCCCTGTCATGAATTGCAGAGTCCATGATAACAGAAGAACAAGAAAGTGGCAAATTTGAGTAGTTGCAGTGGAAAGGAGCGATTATAGATGATGATACTGAAATCAGCTGAGAACATGTTTCGGACTGCCAATTTTATATGTCATGTGTGGAAAAGATGAGTAAGGTGGAGGCAGGTCTTAGCTAGTAGCTTCAAATACACATCTGAGTCTTAATGATTTTTCAGCTTGTGTTAACTGCTTTATTACTGCCTGAGTTTCACTTGATAATTTTGAATTCTGCTTTCTTTCAATAAGAAGGCAAGATAAAAATGCACAATTGATAGCCAGAGTAGTACTTTGCTTATATAAGTAAAGATCCACTCTCCAACCCAGTTAGCAGGTAAGCTTTAAGAGGATTCTTTGATAAGCATGGAAGTGCGTGGCACTTCTTGTGCTGACCTCAAAAACAACAAAAAAGAAAATGAATTCATAGTTTATATTAGGAAATTTGCACATCCTCTTATCACTCTCTCCTTCCCTTACACCACATGATAGAACAAAATGTCTTACTTTCTCATTTATTTCCTAAGGCATAAAAGACTCTTCCCCAGGTTTGGGTGACCAATTTGTCCTCGTGAAATACAAGTTCTTGTGAGTGATATAGAGGGTCACTGACCAGTTGAATTCTCCAGATCTCTGTCCAAATTTAAGCTGTTACTTGTGTGTTTGTTAGTGAATACCAAAAGGTAAAGTTTGGGGAAATTCTGATAGAGAACTAATCCCTACCCTGTGACTTCTAGTGTGATGAAACAAAATAATTTTACTATTTTTCCCCTCAGGCAGTCGCTGAGCAACATTACCTTTCTGCCCATCCTTATTCTTTACTTTACCAAATGTATAGGTAGATTCAGCCAGTAGTCTTCCTTTTTATATCATGAGTGTGGCCATCAGATGACCCAGACACCTAATTTTGGGGATGTAGTTTTACAGTACAGTTCAACCTGTGGTGGTAGTAGTGTGTCCAAAGTAGTAGACCTGTTTCTTCCTTTGAGCTACAACTTGTGTTTGTCTGGTGTCACAGCAAGCAGGTTGAAGAAGTTAAACCAGTAGGAGTCTAACTTTGGCCAAAAGGTATAGTTTTTAGGATCATTTCTCTGGACCAGTTTTCTGGGGCCTAGGTTTCTATCTCTTCCTAAAAGTAGGATGGGAAAATAGTTGGCAGGGAGGAGGGCTACAGCCACCTCTCTCTGCACAGCTAACTGTTAGGTTGGCATAGACACACTGTGAAAACTCACCATTCGTAGGTTTTAGTTACTGTTGCTTCTGAGTGGTGGTGTTCTTTGAATTGCTTCAGTTTGCATAGTTTGTTAATTACTTGTGACTATTTTAATAGAGATTGATATCACTTGTTGAGGCTTAAAAAATGTTTTAATAGAATTTTTCTATGGAGTTTAAGGGGTTCTTAGTTACTTGAGCCAGACTTTTTTTTTTTTTTTTTTTTTTTAAATAGCCAATTTTTCACTTCTGTTCTGTAGGCAGTTACCAATCAGCTTTTTTCTCTGTCTCTCAATAGTGGACCTGTACTGTCATTGGCGATTAGTTCCAATGGAGAACAGTGTTTTAGTGGTGGTATTGATGCAACCATCCAGTGGTGGAACATGCCTAGCCCTAGTGTGGATCCATATGATACCTATGGTAAGTATCTTTTAAAAGACAAACAACTTCTGACCATTGTCTTGAACATTATTTTTCCACTTGATGTTAATCTGTTTTCTAGAGCTTTTGTGAAGTATTACTGCCATTTCTCAGCTATGCTGTGTGTTTTCAACTATCTGTGTGTGGCAAGCATCATTTATTTATTCCTGCTTGCACTGGTGATGTACTTTGTATAGAACAGTAATAGGGAGACTTAGCAATTCCTGGTATTTATGCAGTAAAGAAAAAAAATCAAAATGTGATTTTGAGAAGCAAAAATTTGAACCAGAATTAGAACTTCTTAATGATTATTTATTTCTTCTGATGGAAATTTGCCGGAAAACGGAGATAAATGTGCTCAGATTCTATGTCCCATGTTTCTGACTTGCATCTCGAGTCCCTAACTTTAGATATCTTTAATTTTAGATGCCTCTAAAATTAAATAGCTGATAACTGCTTGGAAAACTCTGCATAGATTTTAAAATCCTCTATAAAAGGCAACAATAAAGTATCAGGGAGATAAAAATAAGATTCCCAGCTCCACAGGAAAAAATTAGTCCTGTTTTAATTATTAGTGTGCTTGAGCATTTTAGACCATACCTATGTGTCAGCAGAGTATCCTGAGTAAAAACCACATTAAGTAAGCATCCAGGATTTAAGTGGAAAGTCGATTTTCTGCACCCTGTACAAAGGAAGGGCTGTGATCAAGCATCTTTAAGATGTTGAATTTGGAAGAAAGAAATAAGAGAGGAGGTGGTAACAAGAGTGTATAATTCTGGAAAAGGGGACATAATTGTTGGAGTTGTTTATGGGGGTTTCTTCATTGGTTGGTTGGGTTTGGTAGGTTTTTTTGGTTTGAGTTTGTTTGTCTTCCTGGTTGGTTGGTTGGTGGTTGGTGGTTGGTTGGTTGTTTTTTGAGAAAGATGGCAGTGGTTGTGCAAAATGACTTGTGTAGTATCCTGCTGTTGCTTAAACAGGAAGGGCAGGGGGACATACAGCTGGTTTATGTGGAATTTAATTCATGTTGAGGTACAAGAAATACTTAATGCTTCTTCACTAAAAAGGTTTCTTTTCTGAACTCTTTTTTCCAGAGCCAAACGTTCTAGCTGGCACATTAATTGCTCACACAGATGCAGTCTGGGGTCTTGCCTACAGTGGTGTAAAGAGTCACTTACTCTCTTGTTCAGCAGATGGCACTATTAGGTTATGGAACCCACCGGAAAAAATTCCCTGTATTTGCACTTACAATGGAGAGAAAGGTAACTTTTTGCAGTGGTTTTGAAAATCTGTTACGAGGCAGCTGATGCTGCATCCAAGCTCATTATCTCCATTTATCCAAACTAGGTAATATAGCTAAAAGAGTAACTTGTAGTAAAATAATCATAGTGTTGTAGCATTACTTTAAAGAAAAGAGCAGATATCTTCTTTAAGTATGACCTTACATGTTTAAACTGTCAGGAATTTTGAAAATGTTTCGTTCTTTCTAAAGATATTTTTCGCTTTTTCTAGAACATGGAATACCCACATCTGTCGACTTTATAGGTTGTGACCCTGCTCATATGGTGGCATCTTTTAACACTGGCAGCACAGTCATCTATGATTTAGAAACATCCCAGTCAGTGGTAATGTTTTCATCACAAGTAGAATCTGGTAAGTAGGGCTCTTCTGTAATAAATACCCATCTTGAGTGAGGTACCCGTTGTATTATGTACCTGGAGAATCTGCCTCTCCCCTCTAAGTAGTGTAGTTTACTTAATAATTAAACTTACAGACTTCAACACAGGTTACAAAACTGTAAAAGCTATCTTATAGATATCTTCTGCAAAGCCTAGTTTGGAGAGAGACTTTTCAATGGAATCAAGAAGAATTAAGCACAGAAATTAAGACACGAAGATAAGAAAAGTTTTTTAAAAAGAGCATCCTGAGACTTCTAGAGAGATTTTAAACCATTCACTGTTTAAGTTGAAATTGAAGGCATAAATACACCTGACAGAATCTAAGAGGGTTAGGTTGTCTTCAGTTACTTGGATTCTCTGGTCTAGTAGAAGATGTCCCTTCCAACCCAAACCACTCTGTGCTTCTGTCCTTTTTTTCCACCCTGAAACGAAATATTTTTGATGAAGAGGTGTGTGCTAAACATACATTGCTCATGCTACAGTTGGTTTCTACTTGGCTAGTGCTGCCCTGCAGTACTTGCTGGGTTTTATCTCTCAAGAATCTTTCATGGGTGTAAACTACTTGCAAGCTTTAACCTTACAGTACTTTGGCTAGAGTCTACCTCACTTTGCCCCATCCTGTAAAGCAAGAAACTTTATTTCTTAGGACATCCATTGGTCCAAAAATATTACTTACATAATAGTAAATAATATGGTAATCTAAAGAGTAATGCTGTCATTTTAACTCTAACATTTCCTTTAAGGCTGATGAATATTATTTTATTTTATTTTCAGGTGTACAATCAAATAATCATATTAACAAGGTAGTAAGTCATCCCACACTTCCTGTAACTATTACAGCACATGAAGATAGACACATCAAATTTTTTGACAACAAAACGGGTAAGGATAAAGAGAACCTAATTTGTACATATGAATATGTTTAAAGAAATCTGGATGACATAGGTAGTGAGAATCCATTTGTAGAAAACTTATTAGTGGTGTAGTCTTACACAAAACAGAACTTTTGGTATCTGTAAGATTAAATCTTTTCACTACCTTCTCTGTGAAATACCATGCTGTTGCAATTGTGACTTCAGAAGTCAGAAGACACTCTCAGAACAGGCAGAGATGGTTGTAAGGGACAAGAAAGTGATCTTTAATTTAGAGTTTTCCTAATTTATAGAATATGTCTGCATTGTTCCTTCTTTCATCATTTGCATGCTTTTAACTCTAAGCATGTGTCAGTTATGTTTTTCAACTCTCAGTAGCAAAAAAGGTCACTTAGTACCTGTTAGGGCAAGAAATAACCCTAATTCATTACGGTAATGAAATCCTGTGTTAAGTTGTTGATAAAGTTTATAGAACAGAAAAGGATCTGGAAGAAAGAGGGTAAAGAAGGCTATAGGAGAAAACTGCATTGTCTGTTGTGACAAAAACATTAAAATAATTCTGAGAACAAACTTGAACTTCCTATTTGTGAAATTACCTGTAACTTCCTACATGTTACCTATCAAAGTTGGAGGGAAAAAGTATCAAGTCCACTTAAATAAGCACATGCAAAACCCCTGTTTGAAGTGTATTTGGTTTGTGCCTGGTAGGGGATAGTGTTCCTAGGGTTTTTGTTTTCTGTGGCAAAAAAGCTGGACGTTTTTTCCACTTTGCACCTGCCATGAACATATGTATTTGAATTGTGGTCATTAAATGCATTATGTGGATGTTGCTGAAATTCAGATTTATTACTTCAAAGAAACAAAGAATAAGGAAAGAAAATCTGCATGAAGAAATTGATGGGTCAAAGACAGGAGAAAGAGGGTAGAAGTAAGTAGTCTTTTTGTGGAATAAAATATCAGCAGGTCTGGAGGGATCAGCACTAGTTCGACATAGTGAGTCATCTGAACAGGGAACAGCATATTGGCAGTTAATTTTCATTAATTTGGGTTATTAAACGTGAAGGCTGACGAGGAAGAACTGGAGATCTTAAAAGACATAAAAGCAGACAAATTAAATTCCATGGGGATAAACGTGAAATGATACATGTAAGGAAAAATAAACATTGTAATATAAAATAATAATCACTGGGCTGACTGTTCTTATTCAAAGTAAAACCTTGGACCTGTGATAAGAGGCTGGATAAAAGTACTAGTTTGTTGCTTAGCAGTCAGAATAGCGAAATGCATATTAGAAGGAGGGAAAGGAATGAAAAGCAAAAGGGAACATTTTTAATACCTTTGTATGAATACTTGGAATGAAGTCTCACTTATATCAAAAGGGATATAGCCAAATCAGTATGTTTCAGAGAACGGTTAGAAAGATGATCAAAGATCTTCAATGGCTTTTAGCTTCTTCAGGAACAATCTTAGAAACTGAATAGGCTGAGATTCTTCAGGAAGACAAACAACTGATATACTTTCTTCGTGTTGGTCATGGTCTTATAGGGATTTATTTGCTCTCTTTTTCAACACATAAACTGAGGTTCAGTTGCTAATCCCCAACTGGTGACAGGCTCAAAACAGGAGAGAGGCAGTGGTTCTTCTGTGCAGTTAAATATTTTGGAACTCCTTCCCAAAAGCATCGTGAGGTGCTAAAAGATGTTATTAAGAGTCCAGGAATAGAGGTCAATGTAAAGAAATGCATTAAGAGTAGTTGAATGCAGAGTTAACTGTTCCGGTTTGTGACATAACCAAACAGTTGTCAGAAGCTGAGGATTTTGGGCAAGTATCACCTATAGTTGCCTTATTTTTCTCTCCTAGCAATGACAGAGATTGATGGACCATTGATGTGGCTCAATAAGTCTAATTTAAACTTCATCAACACTTTCCTACTGGGGCAGTTATTAGGACATTTAAGAGACAGAGGTTCTCATCCAGTCATTTTAGGTCTTCGTTGTTGTTGCTGCCAGTAGAGATGCCAAATGGATAAAGAGATTGCTTACAATGGGAATACCTTTTTGAGAGTTGTACATCATTTGCCCTTATGTTTATACAAGAATCTGCAGTTGAAACTTCATAATTTCTAATGGAATAGAACCATTCAAATATTACTGGAATCTAAATAAGCATGTTATCTTATATTGCAATTAAGGGGAATGGGTTGATTTTTTTTTTTTAAATAAATAGTACTTCACAGGAAATTTACTGTTTATTTTTCTTTTAGGTAAAATGATCCATTCTATGGTTGCTCACTTGGATGCTGTCACAAGTCTAGCTGTAGATCCTAATGGAATCTATTTAATGTCTGGAAGTAAGGGTTGTTTTTTTTTTTATATTCTGTATGTGCTATATAAATTATGCATTTATGATGCACTGAATTTCTGACAAATGTAACTTTGTCTTTCTGTCTTTTTCCTTTCTTTCTTTCCTAAACAGGCCATGATTGTTCCATTAGGTTGTGGAATTTGGACAGCAAGACATGTGTGCAAGAAATAACAGCTCATAGGAAAAAGCTGGATGAATCAATTTATGATGTAGCATTTCATCCATCAAAAGCATATATTGCCAGTGCAGGAGCTGATGCCCTTGCCAAAGTATTCGTGTGACATAGCAGAACAAACCTGCATCATAACAGCAGGTCTGTTTGGACAAAAAAGAGGGAATGCGTCACTGCCATCAATTATAAGGTTACCAATAAGACACTACATCTGATCTGCCTGGGTGAAGGCTCTTAAGTAGGGCAGGTGGAAGTTGGTGAAAAGTCACCACACCCTGAACAATGTCAGGCTCATTCATTTAACTGTAATTACTGTATTTGGGGGGGTGGGGCAAAATACAAAAAAGAAAACCAGTATTTGTAGCCTTGACTGGATATGAACTGAGCGTATGTCTGTTCTTTAGGTGTCTTTAAGCAAACGTGGAGTCTGATCTTACAAAAGACTTTTATTTTGGACTCTGTGTGCTGCCTTAGGGTTAGGAATGTGGTGCTCTTGTGGGGGGAAGTGAGCTCCAAGAGTAGCTTTCTTTTCATCTCTTAGTAATCTTCTGTTTATCAGTTGAATGCCACAGATTCCCCTTTTAAACTTTTATTTTGCTTTAAAGAAAAGGAAATTTAACTTAAAATATTTTAGCATTAGTTGCACAAAATGTTTGGATAAAATTCTAGTTTTTATAAGTCTTTTTATATATTTAGCCTGTCACAACAGTGCTCAAGATTGTATTGATAATGTTTTTCTGCATTATAGAACCCTAAAACACAGAGATCTCACTGACCCGCTGCCGTGTAACCACAATCTTCCCTTCTTTTGCCTAATACAGCTCAGCTAAGTCCTTGCTTAAGGATGCTAATTCATCATCATCGCATAACTGTCTTCGTAAATAAAGGACTGTAAAATGTGTTCAAATGAAACACAGAGGGGTTTACACCCCTGAATGAACTCTTAAAAAAAATTAATCTTGGCATCCTATCACTATGTGATATTTTGTACATCTTACTGTATTTACGAGTTTATTTATCAAGGATTACCCATCTTGCTAATGGCCTATTGTTATTTATTTCACTTTTTGTTGGTCTTTATATCCTTTTATGTAGTGTGTTAAAGGGCCCTGTATATCTGTTATGGCACTCTTTGAACAGTCTAAAATAGATGAGAAAATGGGACATTTGATAATTCTAAAGTTGCAAACCAAGAAATTCTTTTTCCTCTGGTTAAGACCTGGAGTGGAGTTGGTTCCAAAAAAAACAATCTTGTTTCAGAACCTTTGGAGTGAAAATTATTTTTATTTGCATTTCAAATAGAATACAAAAGTAGTTAATTCAAGGTTCATAAATCTGCTGTGTTTTGACTAGTTATTCCCTGCTTTTATTTTATTTTTCAGATGTGCTTCAGTTTATGGTGTAACTAAAAATTTTGTTTGTGTAATGCATGATTAATACAAAAAAGTATTTTTTCTAGTCTTCCACAAAACTTTTCTGATCAGTTTGCGAGTTTTGATGAGTTTTGTAAGGTTTCTGTTTTACAAACTATGAATCAGCAAATTTTTAAGATTGTACCACATAGCAAAAGTACAGCTGTTGAAAAATAATGTATATAAAATGCATATAATAAATATTAAATGGTGTACCTGTATGTTACTGTTGGCTACATTATTTTGTGTTGCACAGTTTGAAAGAGTCATTCTACAAATTACTAAATTAGGTCTCAATTTTAGCAAAATGACCATTTGTTTATTACGCTTATAAGCTGCTTTGCTTTTGCAAGATTGTAATAGTTGTCTGGATGTTGAGCAACTGTTCAGTTTCAAGCAGCAGTACCCACATATAAGAACATGTTTCCACAATGTTCTAAAAGATTTTTACAAGAACAAATGAAAAAATTGCTAGTGTATTCTTACAGCCCTTCTAAGATGATAGTCTCAGTGTTTTTCATTATCTTTGCATATGAAGTGATTCTGAAGTGATTTAGGAGCCAGAAAGGTACTCTCCTATTATTTGAAACTGCCACTGAGTAGTTGTGTTGAATTAGGAAAAAAAAATTAATTTCTAAAATTTGCCCATATATCTTACCTTTGTCCATTTCTTTCCAAGTCCTCCCATAAAGCTGATGCACAAAAAACTGAAGGTCAACATTTACCTATTCTGTGATGAGTCACTTTGCTCAAAGTGTATCAGCAGAAAGAGAATACCACAATATGAATATTTTCATGTAAAGTAGTATGTTTAGGTATAAGTTAACTAAAGCTAGAACATGTTCCTATAAGTGGTTTAACTGCATTGTTCCATGTAAGTTTCCAATTTTCCAGTAAGAATGTATTTCATGCCATCTCATGTCAAGCAAATTAGAACTTTAAAAAAAAGGAAAGAGGTGCTCATGGTAGGCAAAATACTGCAGTTATATTTTGGATTTAATTTTGTTTTAGTAATAATGTTGCATTGCTTGAAATGTTACAGTAAATTATAATTGTGTAGGAATTGGAGAATTTTGTCCTTTATCATGAAGATTGAGGTGAGGCCTTCCAGTAATTGCTTGTAGGACACTAAGATTTTACCTTTGAAAATAACATTCAGCTGATTTGCACTTTTTGTTCTTTCCAGTCTAAAGCATTCAACTAATCAACAGACAAGAGAGTATCTGAATTTTATTGGAAGTAATTTCATAATTGCCTTTTCTGAAGCCAAACATTGTTTCTGGCAGCTTTTCCAGACTGCTGCATTTTAATGCTTAAATAAAATGTGATTGTTTAATAAACATTACCATGCATAACATTTACCTTTTTTTAATTGTATTAAAATTGAAATGATAAAACCAAAAATATTTGCTCATTTTCCTTAATTGAAATCTTAACGATCATCTTAGTTCACCAATGGATAGTGGATCAAATGCTGTAGTGAGGCATCATTTATTGAATATTACCAATAATTTCAAATACAGCTTAGTTTATTTGTTGTGGGGTATAACTTGCTGAAACCTTTTTTTGTTGGTTTTGGGTTTTTTAGAATGGAAGAGCTGTAGTACTGGTGATGGGGAAAAATGATAGTGCTGAAAGAAATGGTTTTATTCAGCAAAAACACCCCAGCTTATGAAAGGATTTACAGCTATTTTGTGAGACCCAAAGGATTGGTGCTCAGAACCTGAATAGAAAGATATCTGAATGTGTTTAATAATACCTTTAGCATTTAGGGTGTGATTGATGTAACAGACTTAGTCTCCATCTTGCTTTTTATGGTAGGAACTGTTTTAAGCAGATCAGTGGTGACTGTAGGACACTATAGTGTAAATAGTAGTGTGCTGTCCACATAAATAGCAAATACACATGAAAAAGATTGTAACAAGCCCTGGTTAAGAACCTTCTCTAATTTAGTAATACCAAGGACAAATTTATTTGCCAGTAGAAAATGGGTAGATTTTCCAAGTGGAAAAACTGTGGGCTTGAAGCAACTATCAATGGCCATCCATTTCACATACTGTATGCTAATTTATTTTGAAACTGAGAGCACATTCTTTCCAGGCATGCTCTTATTTTGTGCTTTAATTTACTTTAAAACTGATAGCACTCTGCTCCAGTACTTCCCATCTCACATCAGTGGAAAGCCCTTTGCTCACAGTGCTGACTCCTTGCATTTTTGTTCTGTTTGGTTTCATAGACTCATAGAAAGGCCTGAGGTGGAAGGGACATTGAAAACCATGTAGTTCCAAGCCTGTATCCCCACCATGGACAGGGGCAGCTTCCACTAAAGAGGTTTTTGTTTGCCCCATCCAACCTGGCTTTGAACACTTCCAGGGATGGGGCATCCACAGCTTCCTTGGGCAGCCTGTGTGCCAGTCACTCACCACCTTCACAGTAAAGAATTTTTTTCTAGTATCCAATTTAACCTGTTCTCTTTCAGTTTGAGGCAGTTTCCCCTTGTCCTGTCACCACATGCTCGTGTAAAAAGTCCCTCTCCAGCTTTCTGACAGACTCCCTTCAGTTTCTGGAAGGCCATCATTAGGTTAGCCCAAAGTCTTTACTTCTCCAGGTTGGCCAGCCCCAACACTCTTGAGATGTGCTCCATCCCTCTGATCATCTTGTGGCCCTCCTCTGGAGTCACTCCAGCAGGTCCATGTCCTTCCTGTGCTGGCACTCAGAGCTGGGTGCAGCCCTGCAGGTGGGGTCTCAGCAGAGCAGAGGGGCAGAATCCCCTCCTGGCCCTGCTGCCCACGCTGCTTTGGATGCAGCCCAGGGCACTGCAGTTTGGCTCTCTGGGCTGGGAGTGCCCATGGCTGGGTCATGTCCAGCCTCTCACCCAGCAGCAACCCCAAGTCCCTCTGGGCAGGGCTGCTCTCCATCTGCTCATCCCCAGCCTGAGCTTGTACCAGGGATTGCCCCAACCCAAATGCAGCACCAGCACCTGGCTGTGTTAAACCTCATGAGGTTCCCATGGACCTGCGCCTGGAGCTTGTCCAGGTCCCTCTGGATGGCATCGCATCCTTCAGGTGTGTCCACCACACAACTCAGTGTAGTCACTTGTCACTGCAGTGCGTGTGTGTATATATATACACACACACACGTGTATTTATGTTCTGCCTAAGAACTTTTTTAAAAAAGAAGTAACAAAAGCAGAAGGCTTCAGAATTGTTTTGAAATGCTACTTCTGAGATGAGCAAGAGTGTTTAAAAATGTTCCATTTTCATGCTTGCTCTGTTGATGCTTTGTATACCCTTGAGTCTTATGCAGATTAAATTAGTAACAGATTTTTTAAGAGAAATTGTTCAAGCAACAAAACCTTTAAAATGTCATAAAAATGTATTGGTTTGTTTTTAATTTTCAATATAGAAACAAGCCTGGAGTTGATAATGTAAAACAACATGCTTTCTTGTTAGTCCTCCCTCTTCCTCCTGGAAGGTCATGTCATTCCAGCTAACTTGAGTTGAGGGGATGACTTCACAAGCTTGGTGCAGTCTTGTGGCCCACCTGCTGTGGGTGGAGGGTTGCTGGGGCCAGCTGGGCTGTGATGGCCACTTCTGCCTGGAGCAGAGCAGGGCTGCAGCAGTCCCACAACGCGCTGTGAGGAGGCAGGGCAGGAGAGCTTTTGCTCTCTGTGCCTTCAGACAGCGCAGTGTTGGCAGAGAGGGAGACCTGCTCGTGTTGTCCACTGTTGGTCACGTATCCTTGAGCTGTTTCCTGAGGCTTGTCTCCACCTCACCTTGCCTTGCCATATGGCTGTGGGGAAGCTGTGATTGATCCAGGTGGGCCTGGAGTGACCTGTTGTATTTGGGCACTGCTCAGACCATCCATGCCTGATGGCTACTGGGGTTTTGCTTGTGCACAGCAGCTGGCCAAGGGGATGTGGTTTTCATTCATGAAAGAAGGGCTGCCCAAGGTGATGGTATTTTTGAGTGACTTCGTGGTGACTGGCCTCATTGCCTTTTTAAAGCACCTTTTATTCTATTGTTTCAGGTATTTTTCCTCTCCAGTTCCTCTTTTGAAATGGGTGGGTATCTGTTTTTTCATTTGTATCTTAATTAATATATGAGCCTTTTCTTTCTAAAGAAAGAGCTGCTTAATTAGGGGCATCTTGCTTCTAAGCTCTTGTGAGACTTACAGTGCAATGGGAATAAAGAGCTCTTGCTTCATGTAGAAGTATCTTCCTTCTCTGAGATGTCAGCAGTGGCTGGGTGGAAAACAATCAGACCCTGTAGCTGTGTTGGGGAAATCCCCTGTGTGCAGCAGGCAGGGAGAAGGGTGCTGGGTGTGCAGACCAGGCTGCTGCAGCTTGGCTGTTGGGAAGTATCAGGCTCTGGGAGAAGGGTAGGGGGCAGCTGGGGGCAGGAGCTCAAAAGCAGAAGCTCTTGGAAGGGCCTGCAGCTGCTCTGCCTGCACTGGTGCTGTGTTGGAGTTTGAATCATGGCTCTGTCTTACGTGACCCGTGCTTTTGGTGGGCTGGCTGGTAGCCAGAGGTTTCCCCTGGATTCCCTCTGCTGGAGTTTTCTGGTGTTGGAAATACTATTGCACCTTAACAATAGCAAGTATTTTTAAAATGCTGATACATCCTCATTACTAGGGTAGATGTTTGCAAAAACAGGAGCTCTGTGTTGGCTTCCTGAATTACTGATGTGTCTCCCTTGCCTGAGGTAACCCAGGTGACTGACTCTGCTAATCTTAATAAACACAGTTTTCTGTAAAGATTTAGCTGACAGGTGCCTTACAGAAGAATCTCTTAGAGGCTGGAAATATTTTTTCCAGTTTGACTGACCTAACACTGACAGTTTCCATGGTGCACATGCATTATATTCTGTCAGAAACCTTTTTTGGCAGGTATTTGGGCTTAACAGAAGCAACTGATCACGGTCACTTTCTCCTAATTGTTTGTGTTAGTCTAGACTCTGTTTGGATTTGAGCAAATCTGACCATTGGGGAGTAAATTCCTTGTTGATATATTTGCTACCAACATGCTGTGCCAGACAGGTCTGGGTTGTTTTTTTTCTAAACTGGCTCCTAGTCCTCACCAGAATTAGTGCAACAAATTTGTGTATCTCACCTAATTTAGAGTGGTTAAATAAATGAGAAAAAGCTGTTTTCCCATTTACCTTTTCTGAGCAAGTAATATGTTCTTAAAATACCCAAGGGTGTCAAGAGAATTTCAGAAACTACGTAATTGTGAATTTGCTTTTCATTTGAAAAAAATGCCATTTTAATTATATAGTTTGTTTGATTTGGAACGTACCAAAAATTTGGAAGTAGTGCTAAGTTAGTAATTTTTGTGATTTTCCCATCTAATATAAAGTATTTTCCTAAATCTTCCCAGTCTTTTTCTCAATCTTTTGACTTCTTGTTGTCTCTAGCTTGTGTTCTTTGGCAGATAATTGTTTATCATACTTGTAACCTGATTACATCCACCAGGGCAGAAAAATAGTTTTATATCCCGTTGCTTACATTCTGCCATACTCCAGTTGCTGTTAAGTAGTAAAGGCCGAATCTGACCTCAGCAGAGGTTGGAAAAGTTTAGTTAACATCTGCTAGCAAAACCAGCAGTGCAGGATTCCCATGCTGGTGTCTTAGGAACCGGTCCAGTGTGAAGTTCAGCCGTGGGTTCAGTTCTGCCCCGGGGCTGAGGGTCTATTGAAGCTGACAGCGCCCGCAGCGTCAGCCTTGGCTGCTGGGAGCGAGGAGCGGTGCCGCCTGCTCCTCCTTCCCTTCACCGTCCTGGGATGGCTGAGGAGCAGCTGACCCTGCTGCTCTTCACAGGCAACGGCTCTGGGTGTGGAATGCAGAGACAAACAGGACACAGTATTTGTTTGTGTATAATGCAGGCGAATGTAAACAAATTAGAGAGTAATGAAACAATAGATACCCTTCATTTCATGAAAGCAGCTTATGATCAAGGACAATTCACTAACCAGACTTGATTGTTTGAAAGGAAAGGAAATTTTGATCCTAATGAGATTAAATTTTGAATGGTCATTTGCTTCAAAGCAGAGATTAAAACCTGGGATTTAATCATAGACAGCAAGTTTTCAGAATATATTCTTTCCTCAGCTGAAGCTAGAGGCAAAATTTTTGAGGCCAGTGAGAGCAAAAGAATGTGTGCTCCAGTTAACAGACATATATGACTGAAAAGTGGCTCATACTTCAGTTATAAACTGTTCACTGGAAGTTCCCATTGCTTGGTGTCTCTATTTGGATGACAGGTGATCACAAGATATGCAGCCATGTTCTGCTTCCACCTCCCAAAAATACCACTTATTTTACTGTCCCAGGACCAAACCAAAACCATTGATTTTATTAGGCTGAGGATTTAAGTCCCCAGTTTCCAGGCAGTTTGTTTAAGAATAAAGTTGATCATCTTTGACAATGTGCTCAGGCCTTCTGTGACACTTGCATGGAACAGAGAAATTTTCTGTCATTTTTGTGGCTTTGATGCTTTCTGAGGCTGACTTACCTTTCAGGCTAATGAAAGGAAGGAAAGTGCTGACAAAATTGGTAGAGCTATGTAGTGATGTTAAGCGCTGCCCCATAAGGAAAAAGACTTAAAAAGGCATAAGCAGTTGTCCCCACATTTCTTCTTCAGAACAGGGAAGGTAAAACTACTGTATTTTATGGGGCCATGCCTCATAGCTTACGTGACAACACTAATATGAAAAAGCAAATTGAAGTAATTGAAGTATTTATAGGAGAATCTACTGTTCTGATGAGACTATACTAATGTGCCAAAAAATCCAACCCTGTTCTTTCTCTCTTCCCACTTCAGAATTGCTTTGTAAGTTGTAGAGAATTATAATTGTTGACTTCTGATGCAAATGATTTTGGCTTGTTACATAGCTCTTTCTTGGCACTGATTTTAAAAAGCATAGTACTTTTAAAACAACTGTTTTCTCTTAAAAATGTTAGGATGGTCTTTCTTTTGGGTCTTTCTCGTTCCCTGCCAATTCAGTATTAATAGTTTCACAATGATAATGAAGATTGGTCAACTTCTGAGACCCATTTTGCATTCTGTTTAAGGAGATAGTGTAGAAGGCTTTTGCTACCAGGTTGCAGGTCTGGCTGTATGAAGATTTCTCTGCAGTTTGCTGACCTTCATTCCTAGACTGTATACATGCTTTTCACATATACTGCACTTGTCAGAGCTAGAAATAGCCATGCTATCAAGAGATGTATATACAAGGTGATTCATGCTAAAGAGAGGACCCAAATGCCTAAGGTTTGTGAAAAGTGCAAAATTGAGGTGCAGAAAATTTCTAAGCAGAATCAGAAGACACTGGCCTGAGTTTTCCTTCTAAGACTGAGAAAGACATACTGCCAGTGACAAGGGAAATCATGCTCCTTTCTGTTATAAAATAGCCTGTGAGTGGAGAATTTACCCAGGAAAGATCTTGTGGCAGGGAATGCTTCCAGTGCTCAGGCATGTGTCCTAACCAAAGCATGGCTGTTGGTTGTAGCTCTTCCTGAAAGTTATCATGGTACAAAAAGGGATTTCAATTTATTTAGGACAGCAAATTAATAAAACTTTGTAAATTTCGATTGCTCTAAGTGGGAAGGATGAGTTTTGAGCTGTGTTAACTACTATTTCATGTAAAATTCAAAACAGCTGAATGGAAGTACCTAAACCCCTAACCTCAGAGTTTTCTACTCTTGTCTACATGAAGGAATCCTTTTTTTTTTTCTTTTTTAAATGTGATCTGTCATCAGGACTGGGATTGCAAATCTAAGGCCCCCTGAGTCTGAGTACTGTTCAGGGAAATACAGCATAGAAAACCACAAAGTGGAAGGGACCTTTTATAGATCATGTAGTCCAGTCCCTTTACAATGGTTTTCATTAGTCTCGCAAGAGAACAGAATTGATCCCCTGCAGACTGAATTCTTGAGTGACAGCCCTAAATCTGCAGCAGTTTTTTTCTGCTGGAGTTTGCATAACTGATGGTAGCTGCAGCTCTCTTCATGTTCTCTGTACTGCTTGGTCTGTCAGCATAAAACTGAATCGTTGTCTGGGGCTTTGCTTACCTTGTTTAACATACCTGAGCTTCAACCCATGTCTGCTACCCTCTACCATGCTGTTCCTCCTCCAAATTTGCTGCCTTCTTACAGCACAGTCCACATCCTTTCCACCCTGCCCCGGTATCTTACCAGGTCTCAATCCTTTTATCCCCATTCCACCAATGTTTTTCTCAGATGGAAACTGTGCTCACAAATGCTTGCTGGCACACAGACATTGTATCTTTAGAAAGTATTTTCCATACTCCCTGAGTGTAATAGGAGTGTATGAAGGTTGCAAGTAACATGGCATCACCATTCCTGTGAAATGGAAGTATGTGGACACTTAGTTCTGCAGCTCTCAGCGTCCCAGGGATGCAAACCTGCTTTTTGCCAGATGAATGAATGACATGAGGTAAAGCTGCCTATTTCTTGGCAATAGCAAAAGCAAAGCAGGAGGGAAAATGTGATCCTATCAGCCAGCACACAATTTATATTCAGGTTATTTATCTAGCATATTACCTAATAAGAACAATGACTAGAACTTTGATATTGACTCATTGAAATTAAAATATTTGTAAAAATAATACCCTTATTATTTGAGAATGATTTGGAATTTAAGATAATATAGCTAGGAAGCATCACATACAACTTACTCAAGCTATACTATATGAGGGTCATCATAAAAAGACTTCTGTGTTATGAGATATTGAAACAGCTGCAGTCCCAGTTTTCTTGCAATATGTATTTCTATAAAAAGTTTATAAACTAAATTAAATTTTTGCACAAAGTTGATACAGCATATGAATTTATACAGCAAAAGCTTAATACTCTTATCTATAAATACATAACAAAATTATGGATAACAATTACTAGAAAAATACAAGGCCTCTTTGCCATTTATATTTAGAGTAATATATAGCCAGTTATAAGTTATTAAAAAGTGCACAGCAAAAGCCCAATGACTACAATCCCTTCTGTGCCACTCCATAACTACTAGAAATTTTACAATCCATAGTGGGGGAGAGGAAAATAGGGAAACCCCAGATTGATAGGGAAAGTGCTGTTTTGTTTTCTACTATACATTTTATTTGCAACCCCTCTTTATTTTCTAAAGAATATTTGGAGTATGTTATTCACACCAGGACTCTGAAATAACTTGGTGAATATCACATCATTTTAACCACGTGTGCATATAAATATATCAACATTACTAGGTATGTAATCAAAGCCTTTTTCAAGAAAACTATTCTTTCATCTTTAGAAAACCTCACACATCTATAAAGATGGTTTTACTACCATTATGAAGTTATTCTGTGAACTACTCAATCCCACTTAATTTATCTGCCTACTCTCTTCTTTTCTGACCATGTAATCTGATATAAATCTATTAGGTTTAAAGGTTTAAGATACCTCTGGACTTTGAATTTGAATGCTTTCAGTTCCCACTGTGTGGTCTAATTTAATCTCTTGGCCAAGATTCCTGTCTCTGTCTGGCCAATAACAACTTTGTCAAATCAAGACAGTACAAGGCAGCAGACAGGAAATACCCAGTTGTCAGTTATATTTGGAATATCACTGTTGACTTCAGTGGTGCAGAAAGCAGTAGTAGTAGCTAATATGTTGGGAGCCAGATCCTCAAAGAGCTACCGTGCCTTAAATACCTTTAAAATTCTGTGCCAAAAGAACCAAATAGATCCACAGAAATCTGTGGGTAGAAGTTAAATGACTTTTGATGTAATAATTTGCCAACCAGATCCAGCAAAACCCCAACTAGTAAAAATAGACTCTTTCAGCTACCATCTGTCTTATCTTTTCTTAAGCTGCCTTGCAATAATAGATGTTGCACAACAGAAGCGCTGAAAGTACTTTGTGTTACCAGCAGAACTCTTTGAAAAGATACAGAATTGTAAGCTACAGAAAACTTATAGAAAGTAGTACCTTGTATTTAAAGTTATATTGTTTTAAACTCATACGAAGGTATCTAGCAAGTGACAAAGTCAGAGCTGTATTATTTCCTCTGAGTATCTGCTTTTCTTAAGTGCACAATATGCAAAGCTTTCAACTTTGGGATGCTATATGCTTGTTGAAAATATTAACTGTTGGCCAAATTCTGCACTTCAGTATCAAGTACAACTTCTAACAAGCTCACAAGAATCTTTGACTGATTACAAAAACAAAAAGTAGCCCTTCTTCTTCCTCTGTATTATGATAGCACATATAAGAATAAACATCTGTACTTTAGAGGGACCCTTTCAATTTCATGATTTTTAGTTTCAAATAGTCATAGTGAGCGGCAGATTTTTTATTGTTTAGAGTCCAAAAAATCTTTACAGATGCCTCTAATAATATCAGGAACCATCTGCTCCAATCCTGTGAACTCCCTGGTGAAGAAAGTATGGGATTCTCTTGGTTCAGAAGCCATGTCTTTCAGATCATCCAGAGGTGCCCAGGCAATACCAACAGAGAAGACCGTTATTCCTACAAAAAGGAAATAAAAAAAGAGACCATTTTGCCTGTAGGTGCAAGAAAACCAACCATTTCTACATTAATGAATCAATGTGGATTTGAAAAGCACATTTCAACACCTGCAGTCTGTCAAAGATAATTAGATTTTGCCACTAAATACCAGGAATTAGATTTGTCTCAGGAAAAAACCTGAAGGAAATAAGAGTTAATGTCTGAGTTGTTCTTGTAGCAGTTACAATCACATAGGATTGTGGCAGTTACAGTGTCATTCTTGAAACACAAAATTATTTTGAAAATAGGTTTGGTTCCTTCGTGTATATTTACATACTTATGCTTCAAGCATCATCAGCCCAAAGAGCTTTTTGGCCACAGCTGTTTATTCCCTTCCTCGATGGTGATGGAGCTACTTAGCTCGTTATTCTTACTCTACAATTTAGGGAAATGAGACTGGGTATATGTTGATCCCTAAGCTGCTGTAAGTGAGGCTAGTCATATCTGGCTCTGTAATAATGGTTGCTTGGGTTTTTTCACCCTAATGAAACACAGTTCCTAGGAGCTTACATTTTGCTGAATTCAAAGCAAGTATGATACTTTGCAAACTTTAAAATCTTAACATTTGCAGTGCAGCGGAAATAGGATTGATCAACTTCCACCGCTTTTCAAAATACATAACTTACCTGCTTTTTGTGCAGCTGCAGCAGGTCCTCTGACATCATCGTAAGACTGCCCATCAGTCAGAACAATGAGGAAATTCTTGTTAGGCCCATCTTTCACCGGCCCAAACACATTCCTGGTTGTGAACGAAATGGCGTCGCCAGTAGCGGTGCCCCCGCTCATGTAGCTGATGTTGCGGATGGCCGAGAGAACCTTTTCCTTGGTGACGTAGTCGGTGAAGCCGAACTCGGGTCTCTGGTCGTAGGTGAACTGCACGGCCGCCACCTTGGAGCCGATGTCGGAGATCTCAAAGGCTTTGGCCACGTTGCTCACGAACTCGAGCACCAGGCGGAAGTTGCTCTCGCCGATGCTGCTGGAGCCGTCGATCAGGAAACCGATGTTGACGGAGTTGTAGCAAGTCTTGCTACACAACATCTGCTCGTGTGAGCACAGCTTTTGGACAAGGGGTTTGACGTATTTGGTAGTACCAAACCAGGTGGGCATTTGGTAAGAGAAGAAGCCATTGCTCCTACAGACAGCCTGTTTGAAAACATCAACGGAATGGGTGAATGCCAACAGAGCAGTTGAATGGATAATACTCAGACACCTATTTGAAAGATTTTTCTTTCAAACGCAGGTTAGAAATGAAGCCTCATGATGGGAGCTTAGGATGGGTTTTTGTGTGCTCGTCTTTAAAGAAATTGAAACATCTGCATTCAAAGTCAGTGGAAGCTGTAGTACAGCTCATTCTATCCAGTAATAAACCCTGCCCCCCAGGCTCTGAAAGTTTTCAAGTAGTTTAGCTTTATTCACAAGAAGTGCAACAACTGAAAATGGTAATTTTGTTCTGTGTATGTGAACTCAGTCATGACACTAAATAGCCAAAGGATTGAAATTTCTGTATTTTTGCTTATACACTGAAAATTAGCATCTGTGTTTTTCCTTTGAACTTGGTAGGACCTTTGGATTTTTAATCTACAATGTGTTACAAATACAGACAGTTGGGTGGAAATATAGTTCCAGGTGATTCAGAGTAAAATTTCTTTTCCCCTAGCTTCCATCAGATGCATGTAAAGTACAAGGCAACTGAGAAAGAGGTTAAATTCAAAATCAGCTCTCCAACTAATCTGGCTAAGATCAAAATGCAGAAGGGGAGGACAGGCCTCTGCCACTTAAGGTCGTGTTTTGCTGCGCATCTACAGGGACAGACAGTGATAGTACAAGGGCAAGAGATCTCCTAAAAGAGGAGAGCTCTAGATTAGATATTAGGAGGAAATTCTTTACTGTGAGGATGGTGAGGAACTGACACAGTTTACTCAGAGTAGTGGATGCCTCATCCCCAGAAGTGTTCAAGGCCAAGCCCAAGCTACCTGGTCTATTGGTTGGCATCCCTGTCCATGGCAAGGGAGTGGGAACTAGGTGACCTTTAGGGTCCTTTCCAACCCAAACCACTCTGTAGTGCTTCTGTAAGTGGGTAAGGGTTGGACCTGCCTGCAATACCCCTGGGATCAGCAGCTAGATATCTTATCCCTAGAAGAAGCAGAGCTTCATTCTGTTCGTGCCACTTCTGCTGAAATTAGACATCTACAACCTCCCTGCAGAAGTGACCAGTTTTCTCACTGCAGAGTAAGTAAAGTCCTACTGACCAGAAAGCTCATGTGAAAGTAGGTGATCAGTGTTTTTAAATTCCTGCTCTAACTCAAAAGGAACAAGATCCAAAACTCTGCATACAAGATCCAAGTCTTATACACAGACTTGCTAGGATATGTTTCTCCATATTTTCTGTCCTCTTGGCAGTGAAAGCAAGTAAATAATTATCCTCAGAGAAGGTAAGAAATAAGCACTTCCCTATCTGCCATTTCAGAAGAGAGAATGTATCGTATCAGCATTTCATTGCTTTGGCACATCCAACCATACCTGAGATAGCAGAATTTCCTGCACTGAGAGTCTTCATGCAATTACAAATTCCAGGAGCTACAACTTGGCCAACCTTCTGAACTGGGAGGACAATGGTACCTTTGTGTGGCCCCTTTAGCAGGGAAACATCTCCAGTTTTTCTGTAACCTTCCTTCTGCTAGTCTTCTAAATCGCTTATGAGCAGGGGTAATTTAATCAACTGGTTCGAGAGAATATTTTTATGCCTATACATCTATATGAGTTATTATATTTACATGTATTAGTTCATTAGGATTTTACTGTAAAGTAAATTCTCCTTCATGACTGAAAACCAAATAATAACATTCTTTCTTACTTTGTCAACAAAACCGATGTCTTGTACCATTCCCAGCTCCTCTGTTGTGGGTTTTGCTACAGACACAATGAACACATTGACTCCAAATTCTCTGGCCACTATGCCAGCTTCTTCTAGATCATCTGAGGGCCAGCCATCCAGAAACACTACGATGATCTTGGGAATTCCCTTCCGTGCTCCATTTTCCAAAGAGAAGAATTTCTGAGCTGTGTACTTCAAGGCTTTCCCTTGTTTTGAACAGAAAAAGAATAAGAAGAAATGATGCAGACAGTGATGGTACATTCTGGGATCAGCTTCCCATCTGAAATTGTGCAGGATTTATGTTATAGCTACGGGACTAAGCCAGTGTAGGATTGAATTTGTGCCCCAGGAAATTTGACAATAATGAAGCTTGGGCAACCTCCAAGTTAAAAACTAATAACCTCAAATCAACACCCCCCCTCCCAAAAAAACCCCCCACAGATAAAGCTGTGGGTGGAATTCCCTGAGATGTTTTTTGCTCATGGGTCCAGTTTTCTACTAGGAAGTAGGTATATTATACCTGCCAAATGGATTGGAAGGACAAAAGTTCAAGGAGCTACCTAAATTTAGCTTGTGAAATGCAACATCATTGCTTAGTTTCAATGGCTGGCTGGTTTTGTCTGTGATAATTAATTTTCTTGAGATTAGCTAGTAGGGACTGAGTTTTGGATTTGTGTGGAAAACTGTGTAGATAACAGAGGGACACTTTTGTTGTTGCTGAGCAGCTCTTGCACAGTGCCAGGGCCTTTTCTGTTCTTGTGCCACTCTGCCAGTGAGAGGCAGCTGGGGATGCACAGCCAGGACAGCTGACCCCAAGTGACCACAGGGATATTCCACACCATATGGTGTCATGGTCAGCATATAAAGCTGTGGGAAGAAGAATGAGGGTGAGGGGACATTTGGAGTGTTGGCATGAATGTGAGCTGGAGCCCTGCTTTCCTGGGGATGGCTGAACACCCATGGGACATGGTGAATGAATTCCTTGTTTTGCTGTGCTTGTGTGAGCGGCTTTTGGTTTCCCTAGTAAATTGTCTTTCTCCCAGTCTACAAATTTTCTTATTTTCCTCTTCCCAATCCTTCCCCCATCCCACTAGGGGAAAGTGAGCCAGCAGCTGCATGGGGCTTGGTTGCTGGCTGGGGCTAAACCATGATGACTTCTCACAACCACTTACTACTTACTCCTAGTCTAACTCTTTAATTAGCCACCCAACAAGAAAGAAACACTAAGCTTTTTATGAATTTGCCTCAAGATATAATTCTGTTATTAATGCAAAGTCAATTACTGTTGAAATGCAGGAAGTATTTATACAAGTATAAACACTTGTACTCTAATAAAATGTGTGATAAGCATGCCTAACTTCCAGAAATTAAATGTGAAATGTAACAATTTTCTAGTGGAAAATTACTGAACCTGATTAAGGTAAATGTGACATCTAAAACACTTTCTGACCTATGTGAACTACAAGAACTTCAACATTTACACACACACACACACACATATATATATATATATATAAAAGACATAAAGAATTAATTTCTGTTTTAGGGGGGAATATGAACTCACCTGTATTGGAATTGCCTCCTCTAAACCCTAATTCCTTTATGGCAAACAAAACTTCTTTTGCAGCAGTAAAGTTTTTCAGATAGAATTCAATTTTTGGATGTTCACTGTGGAAAAATAAAACAGAGTAATAAGGTTCACTTTTCATACTGGCATTGGCAAGCTAAAACACACTTGGAATAATTTTGCTCTTGATAATATATATTATTTTCTGGATTTTAATACTAAAATGTAAGTATGCTCCTTGCTTAACAAGTCTTGCAATCCTTAGCAACAGGAATTATCTACCTAAATGGGTAAATTAAGGACAGCGTGAGTTTCATGATTATCAAACAGCTGAAAACATTAGGCTAAAGATACATAAAGAAAATAAATGAACATGCCAGTTAAACCAAATGCATCTGTGTAATTAAAGATAATAATAATATTATTGGCATAAATGATATGCCAAAAAAGATAATTGGCAGGTTTTCTACTATTTGTATGACAAATACCTTCCTTAAAAAAACTCAAACCGCATTTTGCAGGAATTTTTTTATTTGAGAAGTTCAAGGTATGCTAGCTACTAAATAAGAAATTAAAGACTTTAAGTATTCTGTGCCCAGATTTCATTTTTAATTTACAGTAGAAAGCAAAAACATGTGACCAATTACAAACTGAAAAATATCAGCTGTAATATTTTATCAGTTGGTAAGAGCAGGTTTTTGTTTTGTACATGTACATAGCCATTAGGGACTATTCTCTCTCTACAATTTTTAGAAACTGGCATCTCTCCTTTGCAGGGTGTTTCCTGCTGTTCTACTAAGACAAGATGCAAAGCTGCAGCAGAGGGTCTGTGGAAAGTCCAGCTGCTCTCTAGTCAAATACTAAATATCACAGACAAAAGATATTCAAATTTGTCATGTCCTCTCACATGCACACCTCAGTGTAGCACACAGCAAACAGTGCTACAGCTCAAGAGTTTCTTTCCCTTGCTATTAATCAGCCATTACTGAGTGATATTGTTCTGTAAAATGAGAAGTAATATGTTAATTGATTTCTCTTATCAATTACCCCATTATATTTTGTGTAGATCTGTTCTTACCTGGCCTGTACGACACCAACATGAGGCCCTTCTGTTCCAATTCCCAACATTACAGTTACTTTTCCAACAAAGTTTTTCTGCAAGTTAAACCTGCGTTGGCCAATATTGTAGCTTCCATCAATGAGAAATGCAATATCAGCTTTACAGTCTGTGAACATCCAAAATAATTACACTTATTAACACCAAATAAATGTTAGGATTTTGCTTTGCAAAAGTTAAATCTGTGTGTTCTTCTGTTACCTTTGTTTCCAGCCTTTTTATCAAGAGTCTTCTTAGGTCTTTTACCTTTGGTGAAAAAAATAGCATGGATCATTTAAAAACAAGAAGATGAATGGATTCAAGTAAACCAGAAAAAGCTCTGACTCCAAAAATTACAGTGCAATCTATCTGCAGTAGAAACTGTCAATCAGTTTAATAACTAAACTTGTGCTACTACTGCTTTGCTCCTTGGAGAATATTCTTTTTCAAATGAAACAGCTTAACCTTCCTTTCTACACCTGTCTGACTGATTACTGAGTTGTACAAAGCTGGGTGGATTTCTGCACCTCACCTTCCCCAGTGCTACTATTTCTCAGTTAGCAACCCTGCTGTACAATGGAGTTTCAATGGTTTGGAAGCAAACCATGACTTAAACTGTAAACCAGGTGGTCTATTCACAAACAGCATCCAAGTCCAGTATTCATATAGCACTAAGCTTCATAAAAAGGGTTTAATGCAGCATTTTCTGTGGTGAAATTCACATAGCAACTAAATTTCTGCTATGCAAGTCCTGACAGCACTCAGCTGTTCAGTAGTTCTGTAAGAAGGAATGCATTAACTCTGTCTTCTCCATCACTTAAAAAGAATGAACATCACATGAGCTCATGAACTCTTACCTTCCTTTGTTTTATCTGCATTACTTTTCAAAAATCATTCAATTTTTTATTTTGCATGAACATTAGTGAGATCAGAATCAATCTCCAAGACTACATATAATTCCTCTTTTTTCTGGTGAAAGATACTCTGCAAAACCAGATACTGCATCTGTTTTCTTCTTTAAAAATAAACAAATCATATGAAACATGTTCTTTTAGCCAGGGACTTGCACACTGCAGTGCATCATGTCTCAAGGGGCTTCCCTTGCTGCAGAGTCTGTACCTGTAGCAGGACGTGCTGTTGACACCGATCGTCCAACTGCTTCAAGGGCTGTGCTCTTGGTACCTGCTAAAATAAGAATACTTTTACTGGATTTTAGTGTGTTTAGATGAAGTTACAAGTGCTTGAAGAATTACTGTACTTGCAATAACCTTTCTTTGACATCTGCCATTAGCTACTCTGGGAGTAGGATACGTGCCTAGACAAATCCAGTATTGCAGTGCTCGTTTTACAGGTAATTAATTTCTGCATTTGAAACTACAGCAGCTGATTAGTAATTACAGCATATATATCTGATGAGAGGTTTTGAGCTGTAGTAGCCATTATTTCTAGCCAATAAAGTGAGGACTTGATCTGGAGAACTGGATTTCACCTTCACCCTCACCAAAAGCACCTGTAATTCTTAGTTAACAACTTGCAATAGGCACTACACAAGGAGTACTAGTATCTTAGAGAGAGTAGGCTAAATTTTAGCTGTGCAAACAGTAAAAACACATTAAACAGTAAACAGTAAAAAACAGTAAAAACACATGTGCGTTTGCTGGTATAGAGAGTTTCACAAATTGGCAAACACACACGCTTCAATAATTTTGAAACCACAACAACATATACAACCAATGTGCTTCTGCCTACCATTTTATGAGGGTGGTTTAGCCTCACCTGAGTGGCAAGGCATGACAACTGATTTGCAATTAGGCAACTAATAACTAACGACTGCCTCAACAATGAGGACAAAAACTTCTGGACAAAACCACTACATTGCACTGTAGCTTAATGATCACATCACATCACATATAAGTTGACATTATTACTATTTTTGGAGGGTCAGTGTTCTCTTTGCATGGAACACTGCACAAAGTATTTGAAGGGCCTGACTAAGTGTTGTTGCCTGCACAAACGCAGGCAGAGGGAGAGAAGGAATAAAACTAAATGGCTGGAAGTGGCAGGAAGACCAGACTGCAATGGCAGGATCTAAGCACTGACTTTGATCAGCTTAAACTGTCATGGAACTGTCAACTGCCTGCTATCATTGCAGTATATTCTAAATAACTGATGTATTTTTATGTATCAGCTCCTCTTACAGACTAGCCACTCTAGGTAATTATGGAAAAATGAAGTTAAAATAATGAATTAGAAGTGAAAACTTCTGTTGCTACACATCAGATAACAATCACTTCCTTTATGCATACAGAATCACAGAGGAAGTGTCCTACAGTTCTGCCAGAGCTTCAAATATAGTTTGCAAAAGATAAGTGTGATCCACCTACCAGTCACTGAGAAAGATGAAGCCCATCTAGAGAGCACCTGAGACTGGATCCCATTGGCATTTACAGCAGGGTAGTTGTCCCGTCCTGGGAGTGTCTGTACCCTTACAGCTCCTCCTGCATTGGTAATCACCCCGCTAAGGTTCAGAAAGAGTTGGTATAAATCAGACAGTTTAGTCACAGGAAAATGCAATACAGGTAACACCACCATTAGAAATTTTGTCACCAGCCTTCTCAAACAGATGCAATAGAGGCAGGCAGTTGTGTTCAGGCTAGAACAATCTGTAAGTTGCTGAAAAGATTTTAGAAGAAACTATTCTACAGAGCATCACACAGATCTATTAAAAAAAAAAAAAAAGTCAGGAAAGCCTAAAATTCTGTCATTTAGACTAATGCAGAACAGTGATGCTTCAGGCCATATCAATTCCTAAGTGACAATAAGAAGCATCAGAACTGTCAGATCTCTTTTTATGTGCTACTGAAAGAACAGTTATTTTTAGAGGCCAAAAGTTAAAGTTGAACTTCTCTAAGAGGGAGCAAAACTTGATGCCTTGTACATCTTGGGCAGGTACAGTTCTGTGGAAGACCAGCAATAATTTCAAGACTATTTAAACACAGCAATGTGTGCCTTTGTGATTACTTTTTGATTCTGTTTGGCTTCCTGCTCGAAAAGACAACCTGGCCTAATCTGACTTAGCATATTGTGAAAGTAAAATAATCAAGACCAGAGTTTAGAAAACTTTACATATGTTTCTGATAATATGAGACCTGGAGCAAAAGCAATTTCCACATAAAATTCTATGTGGATTGCTGTTAAAAGACATTAATTCTTCATGGATGTGACTTGCATTTCTAAATTGAACTGTGGTTATATATATTTAGTTCTTGTAGCTTGGAACAGTTTCAAAATACACAGATATATTCTCATCTAGGAACACTTGATAGAGTATATAAAGGAGCTTTAGGAAGGTTACTCTAAATTAATTTAAAATCAGATTATAAAGTTGGCAAATACAAACAACATTTTATAGTTTTTCAAAAAAATAGCAAGAGAAAAATCAGACAAGAGCCATTAACTGGTTAGTTTTAAATGACAGAAAAATCCAGTAAGTCAAAATTATCTTTGAGGAAAAATGACAAATAAATGTACTTAGAATATTTCAGTCTACTTAGAATATAAATTTCTTCTCCAGTACCTGGTTCTCTTAGGTATTCAAGCCTTCACTAATGTCTCAGTCCTAATGGATAAGGAAATGTGTCAAACAGAACGTGTTTAATTGGAACAGTTTCTATTTTAAGTTTGTGCTTGCAATTTTAGTGAAGATACTTTGGGCTTACATCAGCAAACCCGATCCATGCCCATGTAAGCTCCTAAGAAGAACTCAGTATCTCCTCCCACTTTCTTGGTTGCGGACTCACAATTCTGAGTGCTGAACTGAAGTCAAGAAAAATATTCAGATTGAAAACTCAGCCCAAGAAGCATTCCTAGAAACTATGATTTAAGCTTATTATAGGCACACTGTGATCAATGTTGTCTACATCCTTCCATTTTGTCTATTGGTCTTCACATTTTAATTGCAGCAATAATAATTAATTACATTTCATTGAAAATTCTAGAGAAAAAATAAAAATCTACCCACTGAATTTGGAAGCTTTACAGTGGTGTTGGAATAAATTTATTTGCTCCTTATCTCTTTGTTGAAAACACTTGATTCTGTATTTGAACACAAGTCAAAGTTCCATGCTGCCTTCTGAAGATACACACTTTCTGTACAACACCTCTGCTATTTTTAATGCGTGTGGGGGCTGATACTAGATGTGAATGTAACATGACCTGTAGCCTTATGACAGTTATTCCTTCTTTCCTGTCATTTTGTTCTGTAGGTGAGTTAGCAGTTTAAGGCCATCTTTCACAGTCTGATCAGTTTTACCTGGGATGTACTCAGTGTTATATATGCTGACATGGAACAAACCATATATTGCCAGTCTACCTTCGTGTTCTGAACCAGATTGGCAAATTCCTTTCTGCAATGATTTGTGATTGACCTTTAAAGCAAGATTCATCCTGTGTGGGTCTGCAATGGTTTCTAAAGAGTAAAGAAGTGCCTATGCATTCCTCAGAATTACTTATGTCACTGCAACCTGCTTTGCTTTTCACTGCTGTGCTTTGCTCCTGTGTGACTGACTTGCATGCCACGGCTGTTTGGATTAAACTGGAACTCACCAGATTTTCCAGGAACAGCTTTCACTTCCCTACTCATTATCTTATATACTACTGCCAGTGCTGCTTAACAGGGACTTTATGTAAAAGCTGTCAGTCCACTGTCTTGCCTGGCTTGTTAATAATGACCTGCAATTTATACCTAAATGGTATTTTTCACTCAAAAATGGACACAAATTAAACAGAAGAGCAGATACACAAGGCAGTAATCCAGTACTTCACTGCACAACAGCTCATGAAAGAAAGTATACCAGCCAAGGGTAGCAGAAAGGTCTTACAAAATACAGGAATTTCATCTAAAATATACTTAAGAATCTGAACTGAATCGAGGTAAATCACCAGGATAAATGCAAGCTTTTTAAGATCCCCATGCGCTTCCTCAATTTACTTAATTATTATTCCTCAGTGTGCAAGAACTGTTTATTTGCACTATTGGAGAAAGAGATGCAGGGTGTTGCTGAATTTTGAATGAATTTTTCAAGGAGTCTACACATCAAAACTGATGCCTTGACCACAAAGAGAGTCTTTCTGGCCATGGGAGGTGAGCCTCATAGATGTAACTGCAGGCAGTTTATCCTCAGGGACTTCAGACAAGACAGCTGAATTGTCTGAATTCCTATCTTTCCTTCTTACTATCATCATCTGCAAACTCCTTCCAAATAATCAGCCTTTCTCCAACACCCCAGGAATTATCCCCCTCATCTCCAAACTGGTCTTCTGCTGATTGCCATCAACCACTGATACGGAGCTGCTCAGGATTTCATACCAGCATCCTCTGGACCCCTAAGCTGTGTTCCTTTCTTGCTGTTTTCTCTGCATCCCTACTGCTTTTGGCAGGAAAGAAGCTCAGCAGCAGAAGCAGGCATGATACCAAAATTTCGCAGGAATCTACAGCTGCTCATAAATCCCTTTGGCCAGACAACATTTTTGTCAATATTCTTCTAGCAGACACTGGGGCAGCTCAGGTGCCATTTGTGTTTATGAGCACTTTGTGCCAGCTTGGTTAATACCATGATAGACTTTTGTTAGACTTGACTTCTGGGACCCCAATGCTTAATGAGGACTGGTTTCACCCTTTGATAAGTTAAGAAGGTTATGAAAAAATTTACATGTCTATTTAACATCTAAATATTACCACATTGGGCTAGGTCTCCATTTAGTGGAATTGGCACTAGAACAGAACTGCACAAGCTGAGAACCTAGTCTTTCATTTGACCTTCTGATTATTAATCCAATTAATCACTCAGTGGTAGATTGAACTCAGTTCTTCATGCCTACATAGCATCAGCCTGGTAGGAGGTTCTCCATTCTTCCCTCAACAAATAAATCTTTTATCCCTCTGCCCAGAAAAAGAATAATATTAAATAAATATTTTGTTTCCTGAGAGTAATTACACATAAAATGAAAGAAAAAGCCAAATATAACAAGCTAAAACAGGCAGAAAGCTTATTCATCTGAAGTACACACAATTATTTGTAGCTGAATTCTGCTAAATTATTTTCATGTATGACATAGTATTTTCTTGCATTAGTAACTGCCTATAGTAATGGAACTACTCACAAAGCTAATCACTATTTGATTTATATAAAATTAAGGAATCCAGCCTCAATATGGACCCAGCATGCAAACTGTGTGGAAGGAGGAAGAGACCCATGCTCACACAACCATTTTCAGTTTAAAACAATAACGACGGATGTTTCCTGAAATGCTGGGTGGTTGTCTGACACATGGGAGGTGACACAGGGCCAGGACCCAATGGTGCTGAAGATACAGAGCCATCTGCACTCACCAGGCAGTGAAATGGAGGGAACAGCTGGTTTGAAACAGTGGTTAGTTTGGTTATTTGGAAGAAACTTTCAAAATATTCAAAGCACAAAGCTACTTAGGTCACAATAACAGCAAACTCCGATCACCTATTGGGAGTATCTTCTTGAAGTTTCTTTCATGCCAATATGGATTTTAGACATTGCAACACAGGGCAAGAAGGAGTAAGTATTTTCTATGATTTTGTTGGATTTTGCAGCCTGCACTGAATTTAGCTGAGAACTATACAGCTATTGCCTCTCCTCCATGCATCAATCCTTTTTTGCCAGGACTAGTTATGGCTGTTAACAGTTGCAGCAAAGCCACCAAAATGTTCTCATGTAGCAAATTTTGTTCTGAGTACAAAAGGCCAGCAGAACTAATAGTCCCCAAGTTAAAGGCAGTCCTCCTAAAGCAGTTCTCCTAAACAGATTTTTCACCTTTAGTCTGCTTTTTCAAAACACTTTACTACAGTCTACCATACTCAAAGACTCGAACAAGATTAATTTAAATCCAACCTGGAAGACAGATTACAAAGGTGAGTATATTTTAATCCCTTTATCATTATTAGAGCCCTCATTATTCTCACAATGTCTGTGGAGAGAGACTCTTAGATGCAGGTTTTACTAAAAGGGTTGCTTATTTCACAAGTAGTACAATTTATATTGACTCTTGCTCGAGGAAAGTATGGATTTTTCTATAATCTCATGCTTCTGGGCTGGAGAACAATAGTACACATAGTTTATAAAATACAGACTTCAGTGCAGAGCTAAGTGAAATACAATGAAATAAAGCTTGTGCTTTATTATCTGCGTGAAGAGTGCAGATCATGGAAAGAAATATACATCTTCCATTTCTTGTACCTCTTCCTTTTGTAGAAGTGTTTCCCAACTGTGACAGAACTGAGCCCCAGCAGCTTTTGTGGTGGGACTTTGCCAACAGTCAGGCACAGACAGCCTTGGCAGGGCTCTCTTGGAGGCTCAAGAACGCTGCCTCCTTGAACTTGTCAGGAACTTCTGTGTCTTTTCAAAATGTTTAAGTCTTTAATGTCTTTAGAGACATGTCTTGACAGCAAGAGCTTTTTTCTCTTAAAGACATCTTTGGCAAGAAATGGAATGGTTGAATAAATGGCTACATCACTAAATACAAACATTGCCTCAGGAAAAAAAAAAGACAATGGAAAGAAATCTCTGTTTTCCTCAGTTCAAAAAATAAAAGCAATTAAAAAGAGCAAATCCAAAGTCACTACTTGCGTTTGATCTAGACATTCTTACACGAACTTTTTTTATATACCTTAACTAGGAAGAGTGAAGAACCAAAGTGTAATTTTTTTTAAACACCCATGAAGAGTCTTAAAAGATACCTCAATTCTTTCTACAGAAGCAGCAGAAGGAAGCCTGTCTAACAATAAAATACACATGGAAATATATAAATATGAGATGAACTCTCCAGCTTTAAAAACAAATAGAAACAGACCCCCATAATACTTCCCAAGGTCCTTCAAACACGAGGTCCTTCCTTGTACAGTACCTTAGCCCTTGGATTCTTTTACAGCATTTGAGAAAGTCAAGAGCTTCTTCTCAAAACCCCTCCTTAAACCATTTTTTTTAAAGGTTAATTTTAGTTTACTTAGGAATTTAAATATTGTACAAGTAGCCCAAATTTTGGAAGTCTTGTTAAAAGTTCCAAAATTTTAATTGATACTGTAAATAAGTTTCTAGACAGTAATGACAGACCCCTAAATATTATTTAAAATGCTTGACATGGTTTTTTATGGCATTTAAAGTGTCAAGGAATGAATACTAACTCAAGAAAGTTTTGTTTTCCTTATTTATCTTCTAGCCATTTATATTTCTGCAAAGTATTAAGTTTATAGTTGTGGGTACTTTAACATAAAAAAATACTCTAGCTGCAGCATCACATCAGTATATTCTGAAAGAGCTTTCTTATGTTGCTTGATGCAAAAAAACCACCTGAAACCACTTTTCCTCCATTTCTTTTAAAGTTTGCTTGATGCAAGCTTTTAAGAAAGTCGGAAAGTGAATCTGCTTTTGTTCTTCAATTAGTTACTATTTATAATGTATCCTTCCATATCTACTAGTGATACAAGTGATTTTACAGTGAAAGTCCATCTGTGGACAATGCTGGGCCATTTCAGAGAAAGTTAACAAAGTGGTTTTCAGGAACACTCAAACACAACTCAGATAACTTACAGGCTGCAAAAACATCCTTTTTTCTTTGTTTTCTCTTCTCCCAATGACACTCCTGTTGAGTTAATAGGACCCAAGCTCCAGAGAGATTTTTGTTATGATGGCATCAAAAGGCTACGATTTGTAAATGTGGCAAAGACTATATAAACTCACTTAGCACATGGATTAGCAATGATCTGACTTACCTGTGTATGGCAGCTCCACAGACACTTGAAAGAGAGGCATAAACTCCATCCCCAAAGACATAAAATTGCCACAGAGGACAGTTTGCTGGGCAAAGGACATCTTCTGTCCCCTTTCTAAGGTCAAGTCCTCTTGTAAAGCATGTGATAGCAGTAGAAGCTGAAGAGAAAAGAAGAACTTTTGACCTGAAAATCTTTAGCGTTTGTTGTTGGGGTTTCTTTTTTTAATGTCTCTGCAGTTTCCAAGTTTAAAGCAATTTGAAATTAGGTACAATGCCTACAAAGATGTCTTTGGAGCTTACATATATACAGTTATGACAAGGAAGCACAAACTTCAAAACTATTTACAGGAAAAATGTAACAGAAAAAAAACCCTCCCATGAACAAACAACATTAAAATAACATCCAAGGAACATTACACAAGGAAAAGCAATTCACATCTGTAAATTTACTGCAGAGACAGAAGGGTAAGGGGAAGACCTTTGAGGGCTGCTGGACCACAGATGCAGGCAGCACTTTCCAAGGAAGAAATTAAATCACTCTGACATCCCCACAGAAATCTCCAAACATAAGACATCTATGAGTCACTTGGGAAATTCTGAATCTTCTCTCCAGTGGTATTCATGAAGCAAGTTGACAGCAGCATTTCCCTTAGCCTCTTGCAATAAATCCTACTGAGGCCAGTATTAAAAAAAACCAAAACAAATCAAACAACAACAACAACAAAAAACCAAAACAACAAAAAAAACCCCCACACATCTCCTTGCTCCAGTAATACAGTAACATCTAGAACATTGGTATCAATTCATTACAGTGACATTTACATCATTATCATTGTGCACAGGACTGTCAGATTCATAGAGTGATACAAAAGTTATTTATTCAGCTGAGGGACATGCATTTTTTATGTAGAACTCTGCCTTTTTTCAGAAGTTGCTCTTCAGGTTATCATCATTACGCTTTCACTGTGCTTGCCTGTGTGCAATGAAAGTATGCAGGCACAGATTAACATCAGTACACAATTTCGCTTGGCAAACTGATGCTTTTTCTTTTGAAAACACAGAGGTCTTTATCTTGCATGGTAATTACCATCCTTCTCCTACACAAGATAGCACAATCCTCTGGTCTGTTGCACAGCAAATTAGAGATTAGGCTTAGATCATTATCAATTCAGCAGCATAAGTCCAACCCATGCCTGCTGTTTATTCTGAACTTCCTAAGGCACATCTTGCCCTAGCACCTAGAAGGTGCAAGAACCTTTTCTAAATACACCTGAAATAGTACCTTTGCACAGTGTCAAGGTGAAAAAGCTGGCAGAGGCTGGCCAAGGTACTAGTGCAAGCACCACAGCATTATATGCCAAGAACTGTATGTTTCAGGGATCAGGGATCTGTCTCTCACCTGCTTTTCTGCCCACTACCTTCATTCTTACCCTGGAGTGTTTCCTGATCCCAACATATGCTGCTTATGAATAAAGGAGAGTATTTGGAGCATATGCTGTTCTTCATCAGGGGATGGAAAAGATGATACCTCCAGCTAATCTCACTGATTTTAGAGCTGCAAAGCACAACAGTTGCAGCCAGAAATGCAGAGGGAAGCACGTCTGTTCATTCTGTGTAAATTGAACACACACATTCATCAATTATGCACGTAGTTTTACTCTTAATTATATACAATAGTCATTGATGCTATGCTGAAACAATGTTAAACTACCTAAACACATCTCCCAGAAAAATCTTTGCTGCTATTTGTCAGCACAAATACAGGACTTGTATATGCTGAATCTACCTATATAGTCCAGAGTAAGAAGAAAGGGAAGCAGTAAGCACTTCTTTATTTTTCCCTTCTCAAGATAATAAAAGTTATCTACCTAGCAAGATCTAAAGTGATTTAATCTGATTCTCAAGTATTCTAAGAAACAAAGTTTATTTTAGGACTTAGTCTTAACTACTCACATCCTAGCCATGTTTAGTCTTACTTAATTACCTTAAAAACCAAAGAAGGAAAAATCAAGCAGAATCAGTGCTTATACCTAGAAGCACGGTATTTTCATTGACAAAAGTGCTATATTACTGGTATGCTAAAAGAAGTCTATTTGCTTTGCTGTTTGAGTCCCCTAATCCTTTCACATGGAAGTTCTACAAGTGTGTTTGCTAATTACTGGGCAGTGGACAAGTAGCGTCCACCAAATGACACCCAGCAAGACCATGCAAATCAAGCAGCAGCCCGGAAGGCTGGAAATCCTTGGGGGAGTAACTGCAACAAGCATCACTGGTAATCTCTGCTCTCACAGCACTGCTTGTGCCTCTCACCCTGCAACATTTTTCCAGCCTCTAAAAGTGCAAGACGCCACAGGAAGTTTTAACTCCTGTCGTTTCTAATGTAACGTACTCGACTGAGTTCCTTGGCTGGCTGTGCATACAAAGACAGTAATTAGATGTGTCTAGTTAACAAACCCTGTATGGCTTGGAGATATGTATTTCCCTCATCACCAGGTACTTACTAATTACTGTCATGTGGCAGGCTTTTGCACAGCACAGAAAATGAGGGGGAAAAATAATCTTTCTGTGTTTTCCCTGGCAATCAAAACACAGAAATCCATTGTAGCCCAGCCACAGGATTTTTCTGTGCTGGCAGCCTAAAGACTGTCATGATCCTTGTCTACAGGAGAGGCAGGCTTCCAAGGGAAGGGTGCATGTTGCTGCTGTGTGAAAAGAAGAGCTGTAGGTTATAGCTAGGGTATTTAGCAGTTTATGCCTCAACTGGATCAGCAGTGAGGTAAAAACATATGCTTTGAGGTAAATGATGCTGTTAATTAAAAGCAACAATTTAATTTTAGTTTTCTCTGTAGGTAGGTTATAGTTTTCTCTAAGCCATAATACTAAAACAGAGACTAACACTAGAACTGTTTGGTGAAGTATCAAAATGAAAGCTAACTTTTTTGTTGACTACCAAAATTAAGACTTACGATATGAGCTCTGCAGTGGTTTTTGTTCTTCCCTGTTTGCTAATGCATCATCAGCCATCCAACCCATAAAACTTCAATGATTTCATTGCAAACATGAAAACATATCATTGAGGTCAGAATACTAGAATATATAAAATTGTTCTTTGACAGCTTACATACTCATCACTCTTGCAAATTTCATATATGATATTACTATTGAAATTGAAGAAGTGCTTGTTTTTGTTAGTCTATCCAAGACACTTCAACATGTCAAAAAACTGCCAAAAAGCTGTATCTATACAGAAAGTAACTGAGATAAAACCTGTATGTCTTAATCACTGTAACTGAAGAATGCAAGAGCAGTAGCAGTGAAGGCATTTCTTTCAATACTTATGTGATGCAATACTCTAAATCCAAGTATTTTTGGAAGAAATAAATATAAGCTTACAAATTTATAGGAAAGGATTCAGTTCTAGACTCCTACCCATTCTGGACTCTGGTGAAGACATGAGACCTATGCACTATTACATTCAATTAGGCCTTTAGAACCACAATTAAACAACTATCATCCCATCCTGTCAAGACACACACTCTTCAAGCTTCACAGAAACACACTACATCAGAGCACCCTACAAAAGCGAGGTACAAAGAAAAGAAACAGTAGTTCTTCCTCATTTACGCCATATTTAAAGTGTAGGGATGAATGTCTTCCATCATTGTTGACCTAAAAAAAAAGGAAAAAAAAGCAAAGACTCACTTTTCTCTTAAAACAATCATGTTTTCAATCATTCCATCAATTTCCATCTTTTTGGTGCCTCTTCCCTTATATTTTGCCATGAATAGCTGCCTCTTACACCAATCTATAAAAGTTCTGACTTAATTTTTAGCAGGAGCCGCTGCTTTAAGTTATTCTAGGGAAATAAAACCCCTAAGCAAATTTTGATCTTTTCTTTGATCTTGAAGCTTCCATGCGTTGCTTCAGGAGAACGGTTTGTTTATGCAAAGGAAAAAAGTAACGTTATGTACATTATTACAAAATTAAAAATAGGGGTTCCTACACGAAAGATAGCTTTATGAGTTGTAATATAGAGAAGTACACCCCTATTATGCTTCCTATTCTTCTAGTATTTAGTACTTCTTTTTGAAATAGAAAGATTTTAGGTCCTTTTTTTATTATGAGGCTTCAAACAAGCCTGCTTTTTCTATCTTATTGAAGGAATATGAACAGTTGGGAAAAAAAAAGAACATACTAGTAAACCTACACTTATTCATATTTTGGAAAACATGTTCACAGATTGCATACTAATTCATGTAAATCTTTAGCTCATATCCTGATCTGGACAAGGACAATGGGATTTACAGAAACCTGGTCAGGGCTATAGCATTCATTTCAATCTGAGAGCTGCTCTTTTCTCATCAAAGTAAGGCCACTTGGCATCACAGGGCAGTGTTCACCCACCCACACAGCCTCGTGTGTGGCAACCAGAACTGCTGAGCTTGGCAGCATTTGTATCCATTCCAGTGCAAGTGCAAGTATAAAGAAAGATCCTCAGAGATCTTCCCAAACATTATCAGCTAAATACACTAGATTCTTGAGGAAATTAATGCTCTTTCATTACTTTGAACAACAGAATTTAGGCACTTTCATAAATGCAAATTTCTAGTTCAATAACCAAATGCTGCTAAATTTAGCCTCAGAATATTGGTAAGAGGCAATATCTTACAGAAACTTTCACTAATGCTATTTCACAATAACGCTACTTTAGCTGGTTCCAGATACCTTCAGGTTACAGTGGCTTCTCTAGCCCTGAAGGAAGCATCCCAGAATATTCTCATTTTTTTCCTGCCAGACTGACAGCACTTCATCTATAATGCACCTGTAAAATAAAAAAGGGAAAGGAACTGAGGTTGGAAAGGGTTTTCCATTGCTGTGTATTTTTTCCTTTTTTAGTCATAGCAGTCCTGTCACAGATAGCTTTTATGAATTTAACATAACAAAGATTTTTCCAAATCTTTGATTCAACACAAAATGAGCAGCAAATCCTGATTCCTAATAACTGTGAAGCCGTTAACAACCATTCAGAAAAGCTTGGGGTCACTCACCTTCTGCAGGCCAGGCCTGCATCTGGAAACATTCTTCTGGAGGCTCCTATCCTCCTTTGGTGAAAGGTTCCACTGAGAGGGGCAGACAAACTGCTCGCATCCTTCTGTCACATATTTCTCCAACTGCTTCCCGTGGCTCCTGGTTCCCATGGAATTATTCTGGTTCTAGGAGAGTCTGCTCTCCAGCAGCAAGGATGCAGTCCCACACAGGATGGCACAACAGGCAGTCCCCGCCATGCCCTGCTAGGCATCCTAAGTGTACTTTTGCTTTCCAGGTCGAAATAACGGCAGGGCAAGTTTAAAATGTTTTTAATCAATTCCATGGCCTAAAATATGCCAGAGATGCTCAAATTTGCCAAGCACCATACGAGTGCCTTTATAACACACACAAACACACTCGCACTCACTCCTGCTACCGGCACTCCCCTCGATGGGGACACTTGTCACCACGGCGCTGCTTCAGCCCGTGCCAGAAGTTTCCAGCCCGGTCTGCCAGCGCTCCCAGACACGCTCCGTGCCCCTCGCAGTTTCCCACCGGCGGCGCTGGCCCCGCGGCCCGTCCGCGCCCGGCGGGGCGGGTCAGGCCGGGCAGGGACGCTCCGAGGGGGAAATCCCCCCGGAACATGGAGGGGGACAGCGGCCAACTCACCCGAGCCGTCGCTGCCGCGCACCGGGCCGGAGAGCAGGAAAGCGCCTGCGAACAGACAGGGAGTGTGTGTCGGGGCGCTGCTCCGCGCCCGCCTGGCCGGCCCCGCCGCTGCCCGCGGTACCCACCGAGGAGCAGGGCCCAGAGCCACATGGCGGCGGGGCAGCCCAGAGCTGAGCCCAGGAGAACGGCGTTCTGGCCGGGTCACCTGGCCGGGTCACCGCACCGTGCCACCGCACCGTGCCCTGCGCCTCCGCCGAGCCGTGCGGCCCACGGCAGCCGCCGCTCCCGCTTTAAACCTCCGGCGGGCGCATGAGCACTGGGGCGGGCGGGAGGGAAGGAGGGCGCGGGCACGGGGCCGGGCAGCTCCGCCGCTGGGCCCGGCAGGTGCTGCCGTCCCTCCCCCGCCGCGCCCCCCGCCGGCTTCTTCCGCCGGTAGCGGCGGCCCAGCGCTTCCCCAGCAGTCGGGTGCAGCAATTCTCGTCCCTGCTCGGTAACTCGCCCGCTCCGGACGGGCAGCGGCGGTGTGAGGACGTTCCCGTGCCCGCCGAAGCGCCTTTGCCGTTCGCCTTCCCGCCCCTGCCCGCGCACCCCTCGATGTCCCTCCCACCCACGGTTCTCCAACACCTCATGTCAGGTGTCTTTACTCCAGATGTCTCGGGAAATGTGTGAGAGGCGTTGGCTGCTTCGCCGCAACCTCTGCCGCTTGCTCGAAGCTGAGGAAGGGACAAAGCTGTCGTGAGCACTGCGAGGTGCTGCGAGGGGCTGGGGAGCTCGCCCCGCCCGCCCCGGGCCCGCCCGCTGCAGCCGCCGCCGTGCCGGGGCCTTACCTGGTCCCGCTGGGCGCTGCAGCGGGAGAAGCGGGGGATTTCAGCCCAATTGAATCATTCGAGGAGATGGAAATGCCAGAACCGGCGTTTCGGGTATCGTTTCCCTTTGGTCTAAAGCGTTAGCGCAAATGCTGCAGGTGCCTGCCTTTCATTTAAGTAAAACTTTGCTTAAATTAAATTAAAGAAAAAAAAAAAGGCAGCAAAACCAAAAACAACCACCCCCCCTAAAAACCAACCAACCAACCGAAAACCAAACCAAACTCATCAAACCAACCCCCCCACTTTACAGCCTAATCCGTTTCCGCAGCTGAATGCAGACAGGCGCGTGTGCGGTGCAGGACCGGCTGGCGCTGATGTGCACTGGACAGGTCACTTGAATCGTGGGCTGAGGGCAGAAGTGCGTGCATTTTAACGCATGCCTTAAAATCGCATTTTGTGCCGGCCGTCAGCATACACTGTTTGACTTCTGCTGGGACACCTGTTTCTGAAATTAACTTTTACATATAAATAAGATTTCAGATTTCATAGGAATTAGGATTTGCCGGGGCAGAAAATTAAGTGCTGGCGGGCGTTGCAGCCACCCCTGAGAGGACCGGCTTTGGGAGGCAGCTGCTCAGAGCAACTCGCTTTAGCGCCTTTTTTTTTTCTTTCTTTTTTTTTTTTCTTTTCTTTTCTTTCTTTCTTTAAGGTCCCATAAAAATGCCCTTCGTGAAATATCTCCTGGTATTATTGAAAATAAATATATTTGAGAACTCTGCGATCCGTTCAGAGATATGTGGCCCTTAAAAGCAAAATAGGAAGCATGACCGGGTAAATTATTCGTAATTTATTGCTTTACGGAGTTTAATTCAAGCAAAGCACAGAACTGGTGAGAACACGACACCCACAGCTTTGATCGTCCCAGGAACATATTTTTGTGCTTCCCACACAGGATAAAGTTGGCCATGTTTTCCTCACGACAGGGTCTTCTGCTACGGGAACATCTCAAATGCAAAATTATGCAAGGCGGATGATGAAGATGTCAGGAACTTCTGCTGGCGTTTCTCTCAGCTTCTCAGGATCCCGAGACCTTGTCAAGAAATTCCTGCTCCCTCCACAGCCAGAGGTGCCCTCGGGTGGGTCACACTTCGCCTCGGTGACAAAGGCCGCCAAAAGGTGTCCCTGAGCTCTCCTCCCGTGCGGGGTCTCCCGCAGGTGCGGTCTACTCGGCACAGTTTTTGTGGCGACCCTCGGTCCCATTTCCTTAGACCTGAGATATTTAAGAGAGAAGGGACATTTTACTCAATTTTTATTTTTAAAGAAAAGATCTGTGCAGCCGCGGGGCGCGCAGGGGCGATGGCAGCCGCGGGGCGGACGGCGCGGGCGGTTCCGCGTCCCGCCTCCCGCAGCTGGACACCGGGGCCACCGGGGCAACCGGGGCAACAGAGGCAACCGGGACAGCCGGGGCGACCGGGGCAACACCGGTGCCCTCCCCGTGCCCGCCCCGCCGCTCCCGCCGCCAGCCCCGCTCCGGTCGGGCCTACGGAAGCGGCACAAAAGGGAATCTCAAGCCCGGCCGGGGCGGGGGAGATGGTGTTGGCTAGTCCTGGGCTAATGTTTCAACTTCTCTGGTGCCGAAAGCAAATTGCTCTGCAGAAAGTTTTGCCACACGGGCTGGGGTGTTTGCCGCAGTGAAATGTCCCGGGAATACCTTCCTCCGGAGGTCGAGGGACAGGCAGGAAGAGCAGGGAGAGGCATCCCATTAATGCCGGGAAATACGGGAAATGCCTGAACCGAGGGAGACTGGATGCCCTGCCACACAGCCCCACAGAAACCTCTCTGTCCTTTGTGTGAGGAGAGGCTTTGTACAAAGATCAAAAAGGACAGAAGAAAGCACTAATTAAATTTTAAGCCCTATACTCCACTTGGGTAGGAAGGACCCTTCCTGTGCCTTGCAGTTCCCTCGCTGGGAAAATACATTCACGAATCCTCATTGCAGTTCTCCATTACCTCCTTTCTACATTTTTCTTCCCTCTGATTCCCTTCATTTTCTGGAGGTTTTCTGGTTTCTGGCTTGTCCCTGCATTCCTTTCAGACCTACAAAGCTTTCCTTTACACCTTCTTCACAAAGGCTACTTAAATCATCCTCCAAATTGTTTGGCACTGACTTGTGCATGTCACCTTCAATTTCATGTTCAAGAGGTTCTAAGCTGGGCTTGAATTTTTTGGTTTGAAACCATAATGGCTTGGGAACTGCATTAAGGAGTTGCCAGGAATGCTGATATGTGACAGGCAAACTGATGCCAGGCTGATGAAGCACACACATGTGCCTGGTGCTGGGCAGCCATCTGTAGCAAGGCTGTTTGATGCCTTAGGAACAGGTGATTTGGAGGGACTTTAGAGAGGTACATGCAAATATTATATTGCCTGTGGACACAGCCCTTTTCCTGACATCATGGGGCTCATTTTGTTAATTCACACCACCACCTTAGTTATGGTGTGAGCACTCCTTTATGAAACATTAATTTTTGTTTTGTTCCCAAATTACTGTCTTGCTAGTAAAACAAACAGAATCTTAGGAAAAAACACTTTGGAAAAACACACTGAGTAAATAAAAACATTCAAGCCAGAAGGAGACAAATGACTGTGGAAGCAGCACCTAAAGCAAAGACTGTAACACGGGATTTTTTGATACCCTCTGTGCTGGGTGGCAGGTGAAGCTCTAATTTATGTAAATATACACATGCAGATATGTAGTATCTGCATGTGTATATTTAGATAAGTGCACACATGCAGATATGTAGTATTAAGCAGCACCAGGCACAGGCTGGAGCACTGGAGCTCTGCCAGTCTTCCTGTCCCACTGCTGAGATGCTCCTTGGCAGCCCTTTGTCCCCCAGCACAGGGGTTACCCCAGCCTGGAATCGACATTGCCTCCTTCCTTTGGAAGCAGAGAGTGCTCACACGCATGGACACGCACCAGACCATGGCAGATGGCCAAGGCCTGTGGGGACACCTCAGCAGAGGCTACAGGGACAGCAGGCACCTTGCTGGCATTGCACAGCCTGGAGTACTCTCCAGAAAGGCTTTTCTGGAGTGGGCTCCTTACCACATCCAGGGGCAGTGTGGAACCACCTCCAATGCACCAGCCTAGCAGCCTGAGCACTGAGAGAGACAGGTGGCTGCATGCAGCACCCCCCTTTCAAGAGTTCAGGCGTGACTGCTAGCAAAAACTTCCTGATGGGCAGCAAACCCTCACCTACCTGCAGTTTATAGCTTTTAGATTAGCAATTTATTTTATACAGTAACTGCAGAGCTCTGTGAGGAGGGACTAGATGTGAGTCTGTCTTCTCTCCTATCAGAGCTTTCCCCATGAAAAGGGAGATGACCTCAGCCATGATTAGTACTGATCTCACCTCTGTCCTGTCCTGTTGTGTGCCCTCCAGAGTAACCTGAGGGTTGGTCCTTATGATGATGTCGGAAGAGATTTTCTTCTTCAAGATAAAATTTTAGCTATGATTGTTACTGTGTTACTGTAATAATACTATTACTGTATTAATTCAAATAATAATCTTAAATGTTTCATTGACATGAGGATAAAAAAGAGGCCTGGGGACAAAATAACATAGGTACGGGCAAACAGATTAAATTTACTTCACATGTGAATTTTAAAAACATGTACATTTACATTTACATGTAAATTTGTAATGATTATCTCAGAAGTAGTTAGTGGCTCCGAATTAATCCTTGGATGCTTAGCATGGGATATTATGAAGACCTTTGTTAGCTGGGAGGTATATTTTTATTAACATTTTAAAAACTTTTTTGTGTTAAAACATTGAGGACTCTTAAATAATTCATGTAGACAAGGATAGGGCCCTGCTTCCATTTGCTGCCCATTCACTCTTCTGTTTCACCTGGTGCAGCAGTGCCATTGTGTGCAGGAGTAAACTGTCAGTAAGAAAATCTCTTTTGTGCACTGAGAACTGGGGATGCTGATCTCTGTGGCGAAACACAGAGAAAGGTGTGTGCTTCTGGAAACAGAATTTCAAGTCCTGTTTCTGTAACCAGCACCTGTAGTCTGAGGGTTCATCCATCTGTTCAGTCAGGAGGCTGCAGGTACTGCTTCCTTCATGGGCACACATTTCTTGGAGAAATATGTATCTTTCTGTAAGTGAGGCACGTTTTTCTGTTTGATATAAACATTATGTTAATCCAGAATGAAAGTGCCCGATCAGAGCCTGCCTGTAGTCATATGGCTGTTGTTGAATGTGTGGCTTCTGTTATTCCTGGCTCTGTAGATGGTGAACATGCTGTTCCTTCCACTTCCTTCGGTAACGGTCATCTGCACATTCTGAGGGTAATCCAGGGCACCACACACACACACTGCAGCCATTCTTAAAAACACAAATTCTTCATCTTTCCTTCATGCGCACTTCCATTTGCACACAATATTTGCAAGTCTTCATAAATTAAAAAGACATTTTCTGACTAATTTTATAAAGTGGAGATACAGTGAATTCAGTTTATCCACTTTAACCCCTTATAACTGGAATAGAATGGAACAAGGAATATCTGTGGGTTGGAATTTGAATTGGTACCCTTTCTCTTGATTGTTGTGAAACATCCAGGAAAAAGAGATAATTGAGAAATAATTGTAAATGTGCATGACATGCAAAGATCCTCTGTAATGTGCTTTTATTGCTAGTCCAGAAAAGTTTGATTTATTCTCCAGAATTCAGCTCCTTTAGCTAGAACTCATATCAGTCTACCAAGTGGTAGACTTGGGTATTGACCTTTTTGCAGCTGAATTACTACCCATCTCCAGCAACAGATGGAGCTGTATGTATTTTGCTCTCTATTAGTTCTTCGTTGTTCTTTTTCCCCCCTTCAGTAATTATTTGAATATATTTTCTTAAATGGGGAATTATTTACCACAACACTAATTTACCTCTTCTAACTCCAAGTTATGCCCTGCTAGAAACAGAACTTCTCCAGTAACTTCATCCAAGCTGTGGAAAGGGTCGGCAAGTTACAGAGCTGAAAGCAAATTGCTTGCATTTTTCTTTCTCTGAAGTCAATGGCAAGTGTCAACCTTTTTTCTTCCTGCAAAAGTAAAGAGCTGTGGAGAGTTTGTGGCATCAGAGAATGGTGGCTCAGGATGCTAGCCAGGTTTGTCTGGTGGCTGGTTTTGTGTAAGGGTGAAGGGGTTCTTGGTAAGATTGTTTAACTCTCTTGAATTAGGCAAAAATAAGACCTCCCCCCATGCATTTCCTTTGTAACAAATATGATGGTTTAAAACCAGAATTGTTCTGAAACCCATCCTTAGCCAGGTTCATCACTCATCTCTGCTTGGGCATATAACTGGAGGGCAGCCATGGGTAAGAGAGCCAACCTACACAGGGATGTGTGGAGTGATGGTTTCCTTGAAGGGTAGTGGTCCTAGTCCGGATGGCTGAGTCTCACAGCCACAGACTGACTCTGGGGATGAAATACCTTTGGTGGTGAAACCCTGCCTTTCAGAAGAATGCCTAATACTAAGGGTAGATGGTCTTAAATTCCTCTAAGGATGTACTGAAGGCTTTTTATATTTTAAGCTCTATGAGCATGTATGTTTGGCCTTTTGTGAGGCTGTTCTTTGAGCCACTTCAGTGTATGCACTGGTATGGGAAGAGACAAGCCTGGTTCCTTTTGAAAGAACACAAGTTTGAGAGGAAAAAGCAAACAGTAAATTGGCCTTTAGCTCTGCCAGTTCCAGTCAATTCAGAGAGATGATATATTGTACAAAGAGTATTCAGCACAGTGTTGGAATGAATAACTAATTTCTTTAAAACTTCTTCAAGTGAATGGTAGTTCTGAGATAGCAGAGATTTCTGGATTAATTCCTTTAGGTTTTATTGATTTTTATTTCTGTCCTTTAGCGATGTATTCTGTCTTGTTAAATGGGTCTTAAAAACCTATTCAGATCATGAAATCAAAGAGAGGAAATATTTTCCCCTCCAAAACAGCAGAGAATAAAAGATAGAAAAAAACAATGCTTCTTTTATTTTAAAAAGTCATGCTGAATGATGAATACAAATTTTCACTTTGGTGCAAAACTTCTTTTTCTCCCTGACTATTGCCAGTTTGAAAGAGATTTTAAATATTTTGAAATAAAGAAGCAGTGCAGAAATGAATGCCCACTGCTTTTTTTTCCCATGGAGAAAATTTTTAAAAACAGGTGTTGCTGTAACCGTTTGAAATAGAAATTCAAGATATTTTATTCACATATTAGCTAGGGTAGTTTTGTAGGACTAGGATCTCTCTGAGCCCCTAAGTTCAGAAGTGCTTGGAAAAATATTAAGAGTAGCATGGATTATGGTAGAATTGCTGGAACAGTTTAGGATGACGATGTTTACTTTGATGTCCCTGAGACTCACACCCTGTAAAGGATTTAAAGGCCATAAACTCGTACGCTTTGTTCTCAGACTTTTGTTTTAATTCCTTCTGGTTTTACTGGTATTTATTTCCTTTCTTTTGACACTGCTGTCTGTATTGGCTCTTAAAATCTTACTCAGATCATGATATCAAAAGAGAGGAAGTATGTTCTTGTATTGTCCAGCTTGGCAGGGGAATTGGTTAATTCTGAAAATGGGAGTGTGACAAAGGATTTGAAGTTCCTAATTCGTTACCTCAAATAACATCACTCTTCACCATCTCTGAATTGCACATTAATTTCTATATAGCATGATTTCACTACTGTGATTTAAGTACTTTCTTTTTGTAGTAACAATTGCGACACAATTTGATTATTGTTCTTAGAAGAGAAAATAATAGATTTTAAAATTTATATCTGAAACAAAAAATGAAAGCATTTTATTTTCATTAGATCACAAACTAATTATTGGTGTTTTATTCATTAGGGTTTCAATTAAAAATAATGGAATTTTGATTGAAAATGTGAGAAATATTATTTTTAAAGCATTGAAAACCCCCTGCTTTTCTGAAATTAAACATCTTTTGATATGTTAGAGTATTCTAATATTACTATTAGCTAAAGATAAAAATATCAGATTTTTTCACCAGATCTTATCTTACTTTCTAGAATATCTGTCTGCAGTTCTGTTTTCTGAATAATTCACTATTCATAAAAAAATATAGTTCTTCAGGGTTTTTTTTCAGTTTTATGCATTTGCTTGTGTGTGTGTAACAAGCACTGTAAGAAATATTTACATATCAAATATTACATCACGTGATAATTAATGGTCAGTACAAATAGGTTAATCCATAGTTAACCCTCGTGGGACTCAAGTGTCCACAAAACCAGGTACTTTTTGGTACTTTCTTGCCAGCAGAAGATGTGACGGTCTCACTTGTTTCTTCCCCATGGATATGTCTCTTCAAGATATCTGCTTTTATTAGCAACATTTGATCTCTCTCTAATGAGGTGACCATATTACAGCTTTGTCAAATTCCTTCCCAAGAATGGTACTTCGTGTTCAGATTTTTTGTTTATGTCACACAGTGTCACAAAAAGGGCTGCTGCAACCCTCAGAAGTTGATTTATTGCAAATACTCCTTGCTGGGAAAGATTGTTTTTATTTTTTGGTAGTATACATGTTTTTTAACTTTTACAGAGGAAGATTAAACTCCCAATTTTTTTGTTTGCTCATTCTGCAGCCATTTAATTAACATTAATTGGTTACATTAAAATTAAGAATGTTTTCCATGAAACTATGCTAAAGGAATGCTTAAATACACTTTTTTAATGTTTCTGATCCAAGTACGGACAATTTCTTAAAAGAACACTGGTAGGAGGTCCATTCTTCAGTTTTATAAACATTTCTGTGCCTCACTAAGACCCACAAGACCTGGGATAAGGCCAATGTAGACCAAATACAAGTTGGCTGATACATGTGCAGGACTTAAGGCCAATATAAATGCATCTATGAAATGCACGTGTATGAAAAATCTGGGAAAACAGTTTGAAGAAGACCACCAACAAATAGATCACACATGAACATGTCTTTCATGTGCCTGAAAGAGAATCATTACAAATATATTTGGACAGTTTTATTTGTAGATTGTAATTTACAATTAGGGCAGGAGAGAAAATGGTGCTTTAAACTATGTCCAATACGAGAGATGTAAAAAATAACCTATTATGCCACGTTGTAGAGGAACATACTAATTTTTTAAAGAAGTTTTTGTGAGTGAAGCAGTTGATAGAATGGAAGAAATAAATGTCTAAATTTATGATGTTACTTTGTAATATGTGTCTAAAGAAATGTTCAATCATTTAGCAAAGGCTACACAGAAATGTTAAGCTGAACTGATAAAATATATGCAAGTTGCCACTACGAATGCTGTACTTCATCAGAAGATTTTAATAATTCATAGGTGCTTGAAAGGTAATCCAAATATAAGAAAAAGCCAGTTCCATCTGCTAGGTAGCAGATGAAAGTGTGGTTGGTAAAAGACCCAGGGGCTGCAGCCCATAGTCGTGTTCACGAGTCATTCTGAAGTCTGTGACAGTGAGCACTGTTCTGCCTTAGCAAGGGTTGCAGATTTGCATTGTTTATTAGGATTAATCCTGTACTCTAACTTTCAAAGGGAAATGTCACACTAATGCCAGCATTTATCGGTATCCAGCAAAATACAGAGACAATGAACGCTTGCTCTTTCAAAATCAAACACTCCATGAAGCAATTCTTTCCCCAGAAAGGGATTGAACTCATTGTCACATCTGGCATATGCAAAGCCACATCTAACTGTTTGGGGTTTTTTCTTTGCTTCCAGGAGAAAAAAGATCAAATGCAAAAAACCCCCAAACAAACCACCTCGCTTCATAACCCAGGCTACAAAAAATATATTGTGCTGCAGCTGTCCCTTCCTTCCTGAGTTTCCCCATTCTGTCCTTTGTTTTTTGAGATAATGCTTTCTTTTAATTGTGAACAATTATTAGATTCACATTTTAAGCATTTTCATAATGCAAATCTAATAATTTATTTGAAAATCTCTAAAAGTTTAATGACATTTAAGTTTTTAATTTTTAACTCTGTGATTCAACTGTCAGTAAAAATTCAAAATCCAAACCGTATCATTTCATAGGGACAATAATGTACTGAATTAGACAAGTTAGTTTTTTCATTGGGAAACACAGTGATAAGACACATTTCTTCAGGTTTTTGAATAAAATTTTGAAGAAAATAGAATGTCTAGAGTGTATTTCATAGTATAAATTTTGTCACGTACTTCAAATACAAGATGATGCCCTAATGATGTCAAGCCATGTTAAATGGGATGCACATGCATGCTGTTGACAAGTAGAAACTGTAATGGGACTGTTGTATATTGCTCTCTGGGAAATATTCATTACCCTCTTATTTTGGACTACAAGCTCATCTGATAATTTAGTAGTTAATTTCCTTTGCCTTTCTCTGCAGGTACTACGAAAGGCAAAGGAGCAATTTCATCCAGATGTGCTTCATTGAAAGGGGAAGGGAACAAATGGAGCCTACCTTCCTTTGAATGTGGGGACCCCTCCCTAGTGTGACTGATATCCTGCGGAGATGTACTGTATGAATAGTATGAGGCTGAACAAGGGCAAGTGCTGAATCCTGCCCTTGGGTCACAGCAACCCCAGGCAGCACTACAGGCTGGGGACAGAGTGGCTGGAAAGCTGCCTGCTGGAGAAGGACCTGGGAGTGCTTGTCAAGGGCAGCTTGGCATGATCCAGCATGTGCCTAGCTGGCATCCTGGCCTGTACCAGAAAAAATGTGTCCAGCAGAACCAGGGCAGTGATTGTCCCCGTGTTCTCAGCACTGGTGAGGTCACACCTCGAACCCTGTGTCCAGTTCTGGGCCCTTCATTACAAGAAAGAGACTGAGGTGCTGGAGCATACCCAGAGCAGGGTGAATGGTCTGGAGCACAAGTTATATAAGAAGCGGCTGAGGGAGCTGGGGGTGTTTAGGCTGGAGAAAAGGAGGCACAAGGATGACCTTATCCCTCTCTACACCTGCCTGAAGGGAGACTGTAGCCAGGTGGGGATCTGTCTTTTCTCCAAGGCAACTGGCCACAAGACCGGAGGAAATGTCCTCAAGCTATGCCAGGGGAGGTTCAGGCTGGACAACACCAAGAATTTCTTCATTCAAAGGGTGGTCAGACATTGGACCAGGCTGTCCAGGGAAGTGGTGGAGTCATCATCCCTGGAAGGGATGAAATGACTGGCCACGGCACTTGGTGCTGTGGTTTAATTGACGTGGTGGTACTGGGTCCAAAGGTTGGACTCAATGATCTTTGAGGTCTTTTCCAGCCTTAATGATTCTGTTCTGTGATTCTTTACTATGATTCTGTGATTCAGGAGATGACAGTCTTGTCTTTATAAGTAAGTGCCTTTAGTGGTCTTGTGCCTGGGACCCCATTTGCTGTTTCCTGCCATGCCATGGAGACCCAGGGATTCTGGCCACTCATGAATATCCTATCTGCACAACTGATAGGGAGTAAAGCACAATTTGTTTTGCACTGGGTGTAAAACTGAGGTCCACATATCAGCGCTGATGAAAGTTATGGAAAAGGCTGTTAAATGTGTGAGGTGATTTTGCACTGGAAGTTGAAATTGGGGTGGTGGTGTAGCAGCAGCCAGATGAGAGTTTTCATATGCTGGGGGTAGGTTGGGGGTTGGTGGGTAGAGCAGCAGTCAGGAAAACCAGAGATGAATCTACAGGTGTTACACAGTAACAGAGGACTGGAGGAAGGAGTCTGTACATGTCAGTGTATATACATGATTGGCTCTTTTGGGGGGGTATTTAAAAAATGGTATTTGTGCTTATCTACATATGTAATATATAAATACATGTGATACGTACAATATATTATTTTATACACACATATATAATAATATGTGTATAATATATATGATATAAATAAATGTCTATATATGATGTGTAGATACATGTATCTATATATACATTTATTTATAAAATGTAGTAACTACAAGGATAAATATGATGGGTTAGCAGAAGGCTTTAGCATGTTGAGGATAGCAGAGAAAATCGCATGCAGTGTAAATGTTAGCACTGAAAATTTTAGGGGCAAATTCACAAGTATGAGCATTGTAAATGAGTGGTATTGCTGCAATCTTCTGCTGGGAGCAGCAGTTGGTTGCAGAAGTGATTTTTTATGTCTGATACTGCTGTGGCAACAAGATGTCAGCTGGAGTTCAGAAAAAGAAGCAACGAACTCCTGAAAATGAGGGTCAGGCCAAGTGAGAAAAGCCCAGAAAAAGGAAGAGGCAGGGAATGAGGTGTTGAAAAAAGGTGACAGGTGGGATACAGAATGAAAGAAAAGACAGGAAAAAGAGATCTGACTGGATAGCTCTATTTCTTGTTCTTTTTCCCTACTTACCATTTGAAGCACCGATTTTATTGCACTCTTCTCAAATGCTTTGAGGCTTTTTTCCAACCAGGGGTTACAAGAAGAGGGAAGCAGACATGGTGAATATTTAGTGACTTAACTGGAGTATAATACTGATAACAAAACAGAAGCCTTTTAGCTACACGGCAAAGAAACAGGACTGAATAAACTCTCAAATCCTCTTTGGCTACAATATCAATCCCAGATCAGTCTCAGAGTGCAGGAGTTGCAAAAGTATAAAAAAAAAATCTAAAATTAAGGACTAAAATAGCTAATATTAATGTCCTGTTCAGGTACAGAAGCACCAATTGAATCAACTGAAAACCAGTTTGTTTATGCAGCCAGTCCTTCAAATAGGCATCTAGGAGCCAAATGACCATTAAAGAACACATGGAAGTGCTGAGAGAAAAGACAGTCCAGGGAATGCTGCTTTCTGAGCTGCAAAACATCCTCCTTATTAAAAAAATTCCTTCTAGCAGCTAATTCCCAGAAACCTGGAGAGAGAGTTGTTACTGAGAACGAAGGGTAGGACTCATCAAGCAACAAACAAAGGAGAGAGAACTTCTTAGGAAAAAGATTTCTCTTCCTCCTTCTAGTGTTTATTCATTATAAGTAATGTAAGTACATGAACACCTTCTTGGTCTCTGTGGATGGGAAAGCACTGACAAGTCTCAATACAGCTCTCCTCTCCCATTTTGTCAGAGCAGTGCCCCTCTTCATTCCTGATTCAAAATGTCATATTTTTATCAGTGTGCACAAATTTTTACTTTTATCAGAAAGGTACTACTATTTCCTCTCTGTGAGACCATCTAATGATGAGAAGTGGTCTAGAAGGTGCTGTGTCACTATCACTGGAATAAAGTGCTTCTGCTGTGAGTCACAGCCATCCAGTTTATTAGCAGAGATTTCTCTTGTGAGTGTCTCTGACATCTCAGCACTCAGATTTGATGGAGTCCTTCAGAAGAGGCAGTTAATGAATTACACTGAGAGGGTAAAAAAAAGCAAGGAAATAGCTATTTAATACTGCAAGACATCTTTGTGTGTATGTTTAACTATGGGCACAGAAAAAGAAAGGAAAAATATTCTGATGATTTTTAAGCATTTTGGAAAGTAATTTTTCTCTCATGGCTGTGACCAGTATTTTTCCTGCTGTGTGTATTTTACATGCAGTTGTTAACCGTGGATGTAGTTTCACCCTTCCCCACCCTCAGGTGGAAAGGCAGATCAAAGGTCCTCTCTATCCTCCACCCCCAGCCCTGCTCTCAGCGACTCATCATCCCGCACTTCCACAACCACCATGTGCACAATGGCTTGTGATGCCACCCTGACAAAACCTGAAGGGATGCAGGTTAAAAATAGCTCTGCTGAAGGGTTATTTTCAGCAATCCTGTGCTCCTGCAAGCAGTTGTTGTGGAACAGCCGGAGAGGGGAAGCTGCGGCGGAAGAGCAGGACCACGCAGCCGGAGGTGGGAAGGAGGAGCAGATGCCAACCTCCTGTGGCAGGATGAACTCTGCTGCCATTAACACCTTTGGAGGTATGGCTGTGATCCTGCTCTTGCTAAAAACAATAGAGTTAACCAGGGGCACGAAGGAGGTATTCTTCTCAACTCAACTCCCTTGAGCTGCAAAGGTGGTTTGTTAGTGGCTTTTTTTTTCTCTGAGAATCCTTCGCTGTATTAGTGGTTTTACAGCTAGTTAATTTAATAGTTATTAATAGTTCTACAACTGTCTTACATGAACCATTCCTTTCTATGTTTGTGTATTGGATTGTTTATGTCAGTTGCATATCTGCATGCCAAATTAGAAATCTTCAGTCAAAAATTAGCAACTTAGAATATTCCAACACCGATATTTAATATTCCATAAACCAACTCATATTTCACTTCTGATTTGGGTACATATCTAAAGGATATGTGGTTAAAATTTAGTAGATTGTTTTGGATGTCTCCAAGATATTTGAAACAGCTGAATGGGTTTTCTATGTCAAATTTTTTTTCCTGTTTCTGAAGCATAAAATTGACTAGGTAAAAATAATTTATAAAATTATTTTTAAAATAGTTTTAATATACAATTTTTAATTTTAAAATTTTAAAAATAGAGCTTTTGGGCATATCTACTTGGTCACTTATTAAATTAACTGGATCTGGTTTATTCTCTTAAAGTTTTTTCTCTTAAATGGTGACTCATGGCTAGCATGTTGCTTAAGTACCACAGGACTGTTTATTTTTATAATATTAAATTTTGGGGGTATTTATAGATAGTCCACTTGGCTGGGAATAGGAGGCTTGTGAAGATGTGTGAGAACAAGAAACATGAATTCACCCAGTTTGAGTGGGCCCTTAGAGAGCAATGCCTGCTCTCCAACCTAGCCAGCAGGGCACACTTAGAAGCTGCTGCACAAATCAAAAGATTTGGGCCCAAAGGAAAAACAGCAGAGGGAGATGCATTTCACCTCATTATGAGTAGTAAAAAATATGTAATTTATATTACATTTTAATTTTTTCCTTCTCAGTTATTTAGAATCAGAATTAGTTATTAGGATAAAAATACCGCTTGAATTAATCTTGTTATAATTAAGAACTACCATAATTTCCAAGTTTTCCCAGTCTCATAGTCTTGTGGGTACAAGGTCTGGTTACACTTTCTCTTCTGAACCTCAGCTGTATTAATTCATGAGCTTCAATTAATAAAACTCTTCTGAATAATTTTGATATCATCAACCCCCTTCCTCTACCCCCTGCCCTTTATCTGCTGTGGCAGAAACTGGTTATTCACAATCCAGAATTTGGATCCATATTGACCTGTTTCACATTTTTTGCACAGCAGCCTCTTCTCCATAGAAAGACAAATTCCCTTGAATCCCTATCTTGGCCTCAGGTTGATCATGTCTGCTCTTTCAGATCTGCAACAGCTGTATCCTGGCGATATCTATAGAGCGGTCAGAAACTGATCCTGGGGATTAAAAACAGTGGGTCTTGTGTTTAATAGGTGTCAACCTACACAGGGATGAGTTTCCAGCCCTCTGACCACCTGTCTCTCCCACCAAGTGCCATGGGAGTTAACAAACTTTATGGGATTTGGCCCAGGCATGAGAAGAGCAATTTGCAGAATGAGTTGTCAGATGTGAATTTGCCATGTACAAGGGGACTGGTCTGTAAAGCCTGTTGTGTGCAGAGGAGTGGAGATGCCAACAGAGAACTGATCCTTATGTACAAAACTGACTGGGTATGGGTTTGGGTATTAGAATAATTTCTATGGTGCTTCCCTTGCACTTCAGCAATATTTAATGAGAAAATTAAAAATTGAAGCTATACTAAAGGTAAATTCAAACAAAAAATTGTTGATAATTTTTAAAAGTTGTAGTTGATGTGTTTCTTATACTTAGAAAAATAATTACTGATATTCCAGTGAAAATGGGGTTCATTTTGCTGTTTCGTCATTATTGGTTAGATACATTATTGGTCATTACAAGGATAGATACAGCTTCAGCAGTGGGACAGCTTGCTGCTTGTCTTTGTGCAGATGCTACTTCATGGAGGGTGCAGAGATACAGGAAGCTGCATTTCCATAGACTTTTAGGTATATATTAATAGAAGAATTGAGTGTTTTTTAAGGGAGGATGGGTGGCCAACAGTGAAAAGTTAAGTGTCTTAAAAGTACTGTTGAAACAAGAGATCTACAATGATGTTGCCATTTTAATGAGGCCGTTACAGTGCCAGTGATCCCTGCAGATATAATCTGTTGACAGACGCTCACAAAAATGAACAGAAAGAAGCCAATAATCACTTATAAAATACTGCTTTTAAAAGCACATTTCTAACAATGATTTGTTCATCCAAAACAACAGAAGATGCTAAGCCTGTCTGAGATTTTTTTCTGATATTGAGAATTACTTGGAAGGAACTTGGAGTTTAACTTTTCAAATTAAAAAATCTTTACCAGTGGAATGCCAGCAATTGGGAATGTTGAATTCTGAGAATTTCCTGCAATGGTAGGAGATGATACTGTGTCGCTGTGGGACACGAAATGAGGACACGGACTCTGTTTTTCAGAAGGCTGTGAGACTCGAAGTTCAAAACTTTATTTTTTAAACCTGCTTTATATACTTTTTTACAATGAGCCCACCTAAGAGGTGGGATCCTTTGGCCCATTGGTCACCCCAAAGGGCCATCAAGCGAAATCCCTCCTTTGGGAAAGAATGGAGAAAAACAAGATAGTTTATAATAACATGCTCCTGTTTACAACAGGTGCCTGTGGGAAAAGAATTTCCCGAAACCAAAACATGGCAGGCACAAGCTGTGGCTACAATACTGAATATAAGTTTAAAATACATTGGGTTTTTTATAAAAAATTATGCTCCTGATGTCTGAGAGCATCTCAAGGAAGTGCTGCAGTAATGTAGGGGTGATTCAGCAGAGTTTTGGACTTCCTGTTCACATAAGGCAAACTGACTTTAATGCAGCACAGCTGTAGTATCATCATGTGTAATTATGCTCCAAATTTTAACATTACATTTCACCTTACTTTGCTGAAACCTGTGGCCCATCTTCATTAGTTTCATATGCCTCTTTTGCTCCAGTTTCCTGCCTGGAAAGTGGTGACCAAGTGTAAAAATAGATGCCTATAAATGTGTCTAGATGCTTGTAGCCAAATCCAAGCTAACCACTACTTGCAAGCAGACTTGCAGCCCGTAGCAAGTCAGCTGGATCAATAAGCAGTGAAAATCCATCAGGGGCAAGGGAAGAAGGGGAACAGAATGGGTCTAGTTCAAACTGCACAGCGTACACACACATGTTTCTGTCCACAGAAACAGTCTGAACAACTATATGAACATAAGTCATTAAAAATATGGATATAATCTATATGCCTAGAAACCTAATTCAAACTTTGCAGAGACTTGAAACTTAAGAGAAAGAAGTTCAATTTTCTCAATTTACATAAGATTTTCATACTCCATTTTCGAAAGTAAAATCCAATTACATTTCTCTCCTTAGTCTTCATAAATAGAGACAGATTTATATGCAAATATCCTCTTGCAACTAATCCTAACTAGAGCCTCATGTATGCCAAACTGCCAGAATTTTGTCCAAAAGTTATGAGTCTTGGCAGAAAAGACATAGGTACACAGATACATATACATTTACAGAACATTCTGCCATCATGTTACTCTGTGGCATGGAAAAAAAGTGGTACATGGAAGTTCATGAAATTTTACTAGGAAAGTCTTGACTTACAACGTAGATAGACTATACCACAGAAATTAGAACTCTTTCACAAAATTTTAGGGCATGATAGGTCAACAGTTTACTTTGCTTGCTGCATTCTTGAGATCTACAAAGTAAGAGATGAAACAATTCATTTGCAAGAATATAGAAAATTACTAGTTTCTGTGGGTTTTATGAGCCTTAGGACAAACTAGGAATCCTGAGAGGGCCAGATGGAGCTAGGGTCTGGACTGGTGGCATAGATCCTCATAGGCACTGCAGAAGCCTCTACTCTTGCTGGCCTTGATCTCTTGCAAAGCTTGCATTAGTTCTCTCTGCTGAACCACTCAGTCTGCTCTGAGGAGATCAAGGCTTTGGTAGTTTTGGGGAAAAATCAGTTACTACCTTCCTATATTCCATTTCCTCACATCTAAAACAGGGATAATAGGTCTTTGGTGAGCTTGCTGTAAGACAGCAGTACATGTACCTGTTGCTGCTGTTACTATTTGTGGGTTTGGGACCAGCATGATGGGAGTATTTACTGAGACCTACAAACCAGGCAAAACCTCAGATCTTCAAACATTCACATCTCCTCAGATAATAGGCATTCTTTTCTACTACCTGCTAAACCCCAGACACCAATCCATTTACTAGTCAGTCCTTAAGTATATGATGATGCAAGCCAGATGCCACATCACTGGCTCTGAGGGTTCTGGCGATTCTTCCCTCTGAGACTGAGATGGCTAGGCTCAAAACTTCTCTCCAGGGAAAGCTTTAAGCTTTCCCAAGCTCCACAGTGTATCACTGACCTGTGGGTCAAGATCTGCCTGGTCCAAAGGATTGTTTTCTCCTGTCAAGGGATGCATTACTAGCTGGATGCCACCACCTGTGTGTCCCTATTCCAGCTTGTTCAGAACAGTGCTACCTGCTGGCAGGTGGTGTGCTACTTCCCTGACTCCTTTTATAGTTGTGGACTGGGTATTGCTAACTTAATTTTCACAATTTTTATGCACTTATGCCAAACAAAAGATATAGTTTGCTTCTTACTCTAAATCACAATTACAAGTCATAGTCTGGGTATGAGAAAACTAGAAATAAAGTCCAAATGGACCTTCATGCTACATTTAGATCACCTGATGAAAACACCATAGAAATGTAAAACATTAGTGTGGCAGCATAAGAATATAACATTATAATACAGGACACTTATTTTCAACATCCATTAGAAAATGAAAATTAAGTAGTGCTTGAAACTGATTAACATGCAGAGCTATGACATTGCTGCCTTTTTGAGTACTAGCAGAAACACTTCATGCTTTGTGTGGGGATACAGGGCTGCATTGGTACTGTAGAGGTACCAAATCTCTGCAGGTTTGATCTCTGCTGTTTTCTGTCTATGTCACTGGATAATGTGAGGGTGTGCACTATCCCATCACACGTTCTGTTTTCTTGCAGAAGGAAGCAGAAGCACATCAGCAGGGAGGAAGATAAAATCCTCCCTAAACGCTTCCTCTGGATTGTCAGTGGACCAGGACTGTGGGAACCCACTTGCTGGGCTGTGTCCCTACCCCGTGCACCCAAGACAAGGACTGAGAGGTGCCCTAAGGCACAGCTGCTGTACCTTGCAGACACAGCCAGCACAAACTGCATCATCGTGAGCACCTGATGTCCCGGGCTGATGTTATTGTATCCCCCCTCACCTCTTTGCTTCCATGGAGCTTGAAAATGTCCCTTTTTCCTTTCTTCAGTCCAAGCACACCAGCTGCCAACACCACAACTGCTCCTTGCCCAGCGGCCCCAGGTCCGTGGGCTGCAGAGTGCGTGATTTCAGGGCACACAGCTCGTTGAGGCTGACATAAATGAAGCAATTTACTCCAGCTGAGGAGCCCATTTGTCTGTAGTTTGTTCCATAACCCCTTCTGTACTTTGTCTAATTACTTTTTCTTTTCCGATGAGTGAAAATCTCTAGGCTTAAACTAAAGCTTTGTGTCTCAAATGACTTCTTCTTTTTCCACTAAACCTCTGTTGAAACAATTGCTGTATCTAAGAACATTCTGAAGATTTGCATATCAATACACACAGCAAGTAGATGTCTGTTTTACTTGTGTTGTATCACGTTGCACTACATCTGTTGACATTTAGTCACTCCAAATACACTTTTTTTATGCAAGCAGAGGATGTAAAACATGTAGTCAAGTAAGAGAACATGTTGTATATTTTGTTGTATTTCAGTGAAACACTATACCTAGAACAAATAAATATAAGTGATACTTGAGGTTTGTTTTTTTTTCCTGTTGGGCCACAGAATGAAAAGCTGTAGTATTCCTTCATGCAATTTCTATTTTAATTATGTCACATTCCTAGGGAAATGGGCAGCTAATTTTGGTAGATATTGTAGAAAAAGTACTATTATTTTTTTCTTTTCTTTTTTTTTTTTTTTTTTTAATGGTGGTTTTTCAGTATTCATAAACTTGGGTAAAAAACAAGTATTACAACTTGGAAAACTGATATTCGTGACTGATAGAACAGTTTATCTGAGTGTTCAGGTCCTCTGGTACTTAAAAATTTCCATAGCTAATCTGATTCATTCAAAAGGCTTCAGTCCACAGAAGTTAGAAATCATATTCTTAGAAAAAACACACTAAAGCATTTTAGAAAAAGGGTTGAGAAGAAGTAATGTGGCAAGATAATAAGGAGGACTGGAAGAAAAGAGTAGTGGGAAAATTTATGAGATCAAAGCTTAGCTTTGTTTTAGTCACTTGTTTTGCTGGTTTCAGTTATCAAATTGCTAGTGTAGTTTCCTGGGAAATATTCTCTTATATAAAGCATTGTTTCTAGTGACAATTTAGCATGTCAGCTAAATAGTAGCTGGAATTACTGACTACAGCCTTCCATGTGAGGAAAACATCTGGCCTGTGATACCTGGGAAGACAGGAATAAATAAATAACACTGGAGATATGGGTGCTTGTAAATAAGGACAGAGTGTAACTGGGTGCTTTTTTTTTTTTTTTTTTGAGAAGTTTTGGAAGGATCCAAGAAACATTTTGGACTATTTTGAAGATTAAAGGATTAAAGGAACTTTTTTAGAACTGTACCAGTTTTGGAACGTTTACCTAGGACATAATCTTCAACTATTTTTTATCGTGTTTCCCAGGCTGGCAAAGTAGGTGAAGAATTTCACCAGCACATTTAGAAGAGTGAGGGAAGTGCTAGTGAAGAATAAGAAGTAGTCAGTGTGTTGGGTGGGCTGTCTTTAAGCCAGCTACAGACAGGAGTGAGCATTGGTAAAGAGAATTTACTGTAAAGGCATTTTCTGTGTGGCAAAGGTGTGTCTTCATGAACAAGGAAAAATGATCAATCTATGCTGTATGTCCTAGTGTGAGAACACATCTATTGCTCTTCAGATCCTTGCAGAAGTTGTGCTATAAACCCATGAAAACCACATTTCCTGACTTCTCAGGATGGCTGTTGCACTAACTGTAATGCACCTCAGGTGATCTCCACCTGCATGAGAGCTCTGCTGGGAACTGGTCAGGTATTGGCAGAGATGGCAGAGCAGAGTTTGCTTGGATGGATTGGAGATGACCAGGAGAGGGAGAGGCATGCAAGAGTAAGTCTTTACTAAGTAGAAAGATTACATCTGCATCACAAATCCACAATCCAGGTGTGATAAATCAGCTTTACCTTTGATCTACCCGCTCCTTTTCAACAAGTGTTATCCTCACCAGGTTTCATGGTGTCAGCCAAAATCCTATTGAGCCACACTCTTCCAATGAGCTTGAAAGTGATTATATTGAAATAAAAATATTACAAAGACCATATTTTATCAGGTTTCATTGTTTGTGCAAGTCAATCAAAGGCATATTTGTTTGAGTTTTCCTGAGATTTGTCTGAGATATGCTATGATATTGTTAGTTATGTGTTGCATTTTACTGCAATTACATCCTTCATCAAACTATTTACAATGTAATGCATTTAATAGAGTTAATTGTTCTCTTTGAGTAAGAAAGATAAGGATATAATATCAATCTAAGACCAGTGGGACTGAGGGAGAGGAAAAATTAAAATTACAGTTTTCAGAGTTCCAGGACCTAAACCCAAGCCAAAGTCCTATCTGATATTCAGCTCTGAGATTTTTTTCTGGCGGGATCTCCAGAGTACTCTGTCACCAGATCTACTCTAGTTACTGTAGAGGTGGCCCTGAAGCCTGTTGGGTTTGGGTATGTGCTCTGAAGAATGTGCCAGTTTTTGAGGAAAGTGATTTGGATTATGTTGCACCCTTTTTGGAAAGCCTTTCAGTGCTGATGGAAGTGCTCCACAGTGCACAAGCGGTCCCACAACTCTTTATTTTAGCAACAAAGCCTTGTTTGACATTGCCTTTCCTGCCTCTTTTGTGGCCTGTGACCACAGCTGTGAGGCATAAGGGCTTAAGACACACAGTTTTCCAGACACTCCTTTGTATTTGTTGCATTCTGATATTGTTGCAGCTGGTTACTACGGTGTGAATCACATCCCTCAGAGCTGCTGACACCCTAGGGAGCAAAGGGCTCCAAGTGATCGATGGTCTGGAGTGCGGGATCATTAGTCTCTCCTTAACCCTAGATACTGAATGCAGATACTCTTGCCCTGCATAAATCAGCTCAGCTCTGCTTTGTTTTCCAGAAAGATTGATTTACAGGGTCTAAGTCCTGGTTGCCACCAGCCATCTTATGAGTGGCTGTCAGCTGTAGAAGAGGAATCAATGTAGAATGTAGCAAAGGACAAATCCCTTGCAGTGCCTTGATGTGCATGTGACTGATGGTTTTGGTGTTAAATCAGACAGAAGAAAAACTGCAAACTTGAAGAAAAAAGACAGCGCTTTGTAGGGTGTGTTGAGTAACACCAGCAATAAGGTTTCGCTGGAAACTGAAGCAGTGTGGAAACCTTGGATTTCCCTGTGTATTGATATGTCTGTGCACACCAATGCTGCCCCCTGACAGCACTGGAAGAGTTGTTATGTAAATCCCCTTTTCTTCTTGTATCTTCCCCAGTATGTTTATCAACCTCATAACTACCTCATAAAAGAAATTTAGGATCAAAGGCAACACATTTATGTAAATAAAGGGTCTTTTTAAAAATATTCTGGCTTTAATGTCTCTCACAATGTCAAGTAGCTTCACTAACAGTGGCTGCAATGTTCACTGTGGGTGTTATTAAAAATTCACTGCCACTGTTATGCTAACTAAGCCTTAACAGAAAATTGAGCATTTTTAGGATGCTGTTGGGATGAAAGTGTTAATAAGAGGAGAGAGTAGTTTCTCTCAAAGTGACCTTGAAGCTGGGAATGCTAAAAATGTCGGTGTGGGAAAACTCTATTTCTTATGCATAGTGCTGCTCATCCTCTGGCTGTTTTGAGAAGTAGAACTCCTGTGGGGAGATAACACCCACAGACAGGCTGGAGGATAAACTGAGCCCAATAGAGCCGGTGTCCTCATGTCTCTGCAGTCTGGCTTTGTTAGGGAGGTAATGAAACAAATCTACTCATTACATTTCAGCTGTGGTTTAATGGTTGCTCTTGGTTACTGGTATGTGTTGATTCACACAGACGTGGGTAATTCCAAATTCATGAGCAGCCAGAAAAAAACTGGACATATTAAAACCATCATATTTCAGGAAAATTTTAGGTAGCCTTTTATCCTTATTTCACTGAGCTGTTAATTTATTTGATTTCTGTCTTATTTCTCAGTGACTGATTTTATTTTTAATTATATTGATCCAAGATTATTATTATTAGATTATTATTAATAATTAATTAATAATTAATTTCAAGCAAGTTTTAAAGAATACTTCTCACCTGACAGTCTCAATAATAACTGGTCCTCCAGCAAATGCTGAGCAAGATTCCTTCCTTTACTGAAATAAATACTACTTGATATTTTCAAATGAAATTTAGGAATACTATCTGATTTGCACAATATGTAGAAACTAGGTTTTTCCCCCAGACTTAACCCCCAAAAGCTTCTGCTTTATTTTAAGCATGATTTAAATTTAACATCTCTTTGTCAGGTGTTATGGAGATCTTTTCTGATGGCCATTAGTTAAACAATTCCTTTTTTTCTTGAGTGCCTAGATTTTTATTTCTTCATATTAATTTCTTCTAAGATTTCTTCTGCCCACCTTTTACCTTTCCTTATTTGTCACCTCTGTGATTATTTGTTCTGTACTTTGAGCTTAATCTTCCTTGCCACGGAGTAGGGGCCAGGGGGTGACAAAATAATCAGAGACCAAAGGCCTCTGGAAGAGAGGAGATCAGTTTCCTCCCCTGAAACTTAAGGTCCTTTCATTTCTCCCCTTTTACCAGCCTGAATTTTCTGTAAATCCAAGGTCATGGCTAATTAGAGGGAGAGAGCACCTGATTCTTCTAATATTTCTATTTGCTTACCTGCTAAGAAATTAATCTTATTTTCTCTCTCCTGTGGTTTGGGTAGTAGGTATGGAAAATTTCTGTGGATAATGTTTTATTCTTATAAATAAATTTTCTTTTGTCTTTATTCCACATTCACTTTTCAGGGACTGACTTTACTTCCATGTTTAAAAATACCTTTTCACTTGTCAAACTCACTGATTTCACTGTTACCAAAATAATTAATCTGGTACATCTGTAAACTTTCACTAAGGGTCATTTTATTTTATGAATATTGAGATAAATTAGAAAAGGCATTTGGGAAATTTTCCTACTTCAGAAAAATAAGATTAACTCACTGCTTGAACACTTTCTGTTTTGGCTGGTTGTATCTCCAAAAGAGCTCAATATAGGACTTCCAGATGAGTACATTGGCCTAATCTGTTAGCTTTGGCAACTATTGGTAGTGTTGAGTGGACTCTCTTTTCCCTGATAATGGTTAAGCCGTTGTGGTTAAAATGACTTTGTTGATAGAACAGTTTCCACACAGTGAAAGGCTCTGAGCAAAGCCATGGGTAGTAGCACAGTAATCAGACTCTCTGTTTTGTAGCATTATTTAGAAATTCTGGAAATTCTGTAGAAATAATTTGCTTCCATGTGTTGTTTTTGGCTATTAGTTTTCAGTCTAGACTGTGAACCTTAATCTTCTGATTTAGAATTTGTGAAAATTATCCTAACTTTAAGTGAAGGACATGATTGCTTGAAGTCAGGAAGAAACAAAAGAGTTTTTACCACTAGAATTTTACCTTCTTATATTTAAGGTTTCAAAGTGTAACTTCAAAGTGAATCACTTGTCCTTTTCAATATTTAAGTGGTTTTGGGAGGAAAAAAAATTCAAAGTGTTCCCTTGGCCTTTCCTTCTTCAAGGCCTCATTATATTATTGATTTTCAGGCGTCAAAAATTAAAACACTCTTACCCTCCTGGCATGTAACACTCTTCAAACTTAGAGTCTCCAACCATTTGTGCTTTAACTGTAGTGAAAATTTAATTGCAACAGATTAGGTTGGTGTGGCATGGACTTGTCCCCTTGCCCTGACAGGGGGTGGGTATCTCTATGGATGGCTGTGCCAAGAAGAGGGGCAGAAAAATGCATCATTACCCTTGCTTGCCTGAGACAGGTGTTTAAAGGCAGAGGATGCATTTTAAGATTGCCATATCTGATGATTCTTATTTCATGTGATTGAATTAAGATACTAGTAGAGATCTAAATAAACTAAATATTCCCTTACAAGGATGCTGGTATTTTCTTATTATTCTAGAGAATGCCAAGTGGCATTCGTTGTCACAAGTGAGTGAGAAAGAAAATAAGTGAAAAATGTCTAGTGAGCGAGCAGAGAAAAGAGACAAGAGAAGAGAACTTGGTAGAGTCATTTGTCTGGAGAAAATTAGCAAGTCAGCAATGGATGATATCGTTAGCATTAACAGGGAAATAATTTTAGTACTTCTTAGGACATGGGCCTGCTAGAGTGAGTCCAGAGGGCCACAAGATGATCAGAGGGAGGGAGCACCTCTCCTGTAAGGAAATTCTAAAGGGTTGGGGTTGTTCAGCCTCAGAGGAGGCCTTGGGGTGACCTAATTGTAGCCTTCCAGTACCTGAAGGGGCCTACAAGAATTCTGGAGGAGGACTTTTTACAAGAACAGGTAGCAACAGGAGACAGGACAAGAACAAACTGAAAGAGGGTAGGCTTAGATCAGATATTTGGAAAAAGTTCTTCAATGTGAGGGTGGTGAGGCACTGAAATGGGTTGCCCAGAGAAGTTGTGAATGTCCTATTCCTAAAAGTGTTCAAGGTTCTGAGCAATCTGGTCTGGAGAAAGATGTTCCTGCCCGTGACAGGGGGTTTGGAACTAGATAATTTTTAAGCTCCCTTCAGTCCAAAACATTCTATGATTTAGTTTCCTAGAAGCAGCATAATAAGAGCCAAAATTATAAAAGTCACTTTTAGGATTAGTAAGCATATACAATTCACACTTTCAAGGAAATAAAGACACTAAGAATTTCCTTGCATTTAAATTGCATAATTTTTCTAACTGTTACGGTTTTGAACAAAATTTTGGGTTTGTTTCCCACAGCCCTTTAGAAAAATCTGATTTTTTATAAAGCATGTGCATGTTTTTAGTAAAATCAAAGTAATTTGCAAATGCCTCTCAACTCACAAGCCTTTAGAATACATGATACCTGGGGACATTGAACACAAATCTGCAACAGACATGGCTGAAACCAGTTTTAAGGCTCTTTGTTATTACTAAGCATTTGAGGTTGTTAAAATTTTCTTAGTAAACTCTTTGCATAGATACCAGCAGTTTGGTAGTGTTTGTAATTTCTTTGTTATTGATGGAAATAATTAAGCTGACCAGCAAAGGTTTAATACATGCAGTAATTTAAGCATTTGTGTAGTTTCTAGCTGACTTAATGGCAGAATATGGTGGCTGTGTGTGTGTCAGCTTACTGCAGTGCACGCTGGTGCTTACCAAGGAGCCTGCTGGAAGTGGAGCATCCTCAGGAGCATGGGCAGCTGGACAATGTCTTGTTTGTGTCAGGACTGCTTCACCCCTCAGACAGGAACTATAAAAAACTGTCTTTCTCCTGTGACTTTCATTGTGGTTGCAATTTCTGGGATTTTAAATAGATTTAGCTCAGCTGATTTTTCTCAAACGTTTGGATTTCTTACTAGAAACATGATGCATTCAAAAGCTCATGGCATTAATTCAGGACTTTGGATACACAGTCTTCAGAGGTAGCTCTACAGCTCCTGGAGAGGTGTCTTTTCAGAAGGGCACTGCTTGAACATTAAACAGCTTTGTGAGTTTGAGCTCTAAAAGAAAGTGCTCTTTTCCAAGAGGTTGCTGTAGACAGAAGTCATAGTACAACAGGAAACACTGCTAGCCATAATAAATTTTATTTCATAAACACATAATTTTAAATTATAGCATATGTATTTGAATATTTTACTGCTGCTGGTGCTGGAGAGAGATTTGAAGTTATTTTAATCTTTTTCTATAAAAGCATTGATGGTGGAACAGCATTAAGACAAGGCTTTTTGGGCAAGGATTTTTCAGGCAGCGATGGGCAAGAACAGCTCTGAAAATAGTTCAGTCATATTGATATGAAAATTGCCAGTCAAGAACAGAGGCCTGTCAGCAATACATTTATGGTGGGCTCTGAAGAGTGCCATAAATAAAGTGCTTTGCTGCCCACAAACCTGCAGAAGCTCTGGGTAAGGCTTGGACACCAACTGCCACAGTCTGAGCACTGTGCAGGTACCTGCAGATTGGCCCTGTAAGCACTCCCAGGCCTCTGTCATGTAGGAAGAACTAATGAGATTGGGGAATTTTTCAAATTTCTTTCTACTTAAATAACGTTCATTTATTCAAACTTCTGAAAGGTAAGTTCATGCTGAGCAACCTTGTTTAATTTTTTTTCATTGTGAATAGTGCCATTCCTTCAGTGAAGGCCTGTTTCAAAATGGGAGCTGTTTAAAGGTCAAACATAGTTTATAGCATCATTATGCACTTCATGTGCTCATTCTTTGGGAAGTGCATTCAGACACCTGATTGTTGCAAAAATATTTTTGCAAGGCAAAAGCTCTTTTCCTATGTGCTAGAAGTGTTAGTTTTGAATTCAAGTAAAATATACTATTTTACTAAGGCTTCAGAGTGATGTGTTAAAAAGCAGAATAAGATTAGTATTTTTTGTGCTCTCTGATTTGATAAAGCCCATTTTCCTTTTGGAGGTACCTTTCTTGGCCTCCTGCCCCTATTCCTCTAACAAAAGTCTTTAGCTACACATGGCTTACTAGCTTAAGTACACTTTCAAAATGGTAATTTCAGAGCCCTGTATAGCCAAAATAGCTCTGTTCCGGAACGACTCACAGCATGGTCTTCAAAACAGAACACCCAGCCACTAAACTGTTCTGTGTCACCTCAAAACATCTGCTGGAAAACAAGGCTATAATAGATACATTGTTCTCAGATCCTTTTTTCTTTTTTGTTAAGTCCTATTAAGTAGCCAGTATTTCATTTCAGTAAAATAGGGCCCTTTTCTCTTGAAGTAGGAAAAACTTTCCTTCTACAAGGATAATTCTGTATGCCTGCGTGCCAGTTCTTTCTTTTACATCTTTTCTTTTAGAGTTTACAGTTAAGAGCTATTCTAACTCAAACAGTGGCTGTTTACTCCTCTTGGATGTTTCTTTCCTACCGTGCATATGGCTCTCTCCTTCATTCCTGTTCCCCCATTGTCCCCATGCTGTTGCCTCACTGCCTAACAAGGGGCAGTGTTCACACGGGTGGCTGTGGCGCATTTTCCCTTTGCTCTTTGCACCATCACGCGAGATATCTGCTGCTCTCTGGATTCTGTTCTGCATCCACAGCCCTCAAAACAAGTAACATGCATTTTTCCTACAAACATAACCTCTTTTGTGGCCCGTGGGACAACACTGTCCTATGGAGAGATGTCCAGATTAATTGGGTATTTATGCTACGGCACTGGCTTCCATCCATGATCCCCCTTCCCCCTTTCCTCAAAGGTAGAGTGCAAAACAAGATGAAGTATTCTTAATCTACAAGTAAGATTTGTAGCTGCTTCTAGGTCTACAGGTCTAGAAATTTAGAAGATAAAAATAGAAACTATAGGTAGCTTTGGGATTCAGAAAGCTCATAACCCAAGAGAACCCTTTGGAGGTAGTCGGCTGAGAAGGAATCTCCTGAGGCCCTTCTTTTTATTCATCCTTTGATCAAAAGTGCTTGCCTCTGAAATGGCAAAGTTTAAAGACTGTCTACAAAAGCCTCTGCTATGAGCCAGCCCCTGAGAAGTGACTGTATCTGTAGGCAAACTGGAAACAATATTTCCGCTGCCAGATGAACTTTCAGACAGTTACGTTTTGATCGCAGTGGGGAAAGGAAAAAGGAACACTAAGTTATGAAAAACACTTTTATTAAAATAGTAATAAAAAACCTTTTCAAGTTAATTGCATTCCAGTTAAATTATAGCCCATAATACTGACTTACCAGTCAGGTTTAAAGTAAATAGCAAGCAAAGTAACTTGATATAATTTGATGAGTAATAATTTATTTTATTTCACATCATCATGTCAATTCTTCGTGTTTCAAAACAACTGACTACTGACTTCTAAAATTTAGATGTGGGGATCTTTCAAATAGGTAATGAAATAAAAACACTTCATAAGGAAGGCAACACATTAGTCCAATTATAACTGTGATATGGAAAATGTTAAGATTCTTAAAACCATGTTTTGTATTTAATAATGAAATGTGTGTGTGCAAATATATATTGCAGGTCTGCCATTATAGTATATAAAGTATTGATGTTTCTTACGAGTTTTGATGAATTTGGGGATGAACAAAAGAACAGCGTAAGGTGCTGCAGTTAAATATTCCTTGCCTGTTGGTCTTCATTCTTTTACAAGAATTTGATCTTCACAGAGTTGTGTATCCTTGTAGGAGAAACAGTCTCTTCAAAAGACTTGTGAATTTGATTGTGTGCATTGCAAGGCAGTCCACTGGCATAAACTGATGTTTTTGTGTGCTTTCTTTCAAAATAGCTGTAGTGGTATTTGTACCAAAGATTACTTTAGTTTATATCCAACTTTTGTCTGATATGTGGACGTGGCTGAGATTTTGTTTCCTTTTCAATCTGGGCTTTCCAATAAAATAACTGTAGGATCAACCTAATGTTTTTCATCTCCACCTTTATTTTGTATACCCACAAAGTTTTATAGGGTGGAACTGGAGCTGTGGCACCAAACAATGAGCAAAATTCCAGAGGCACCTGTAGTCATTTGAACTGCATCTTCTTTGTGCTTATAGTTTGACAACTATAGTTTGACAAGTGGCATTTGTCTTCTCCTGATATTTGGTACTGTGGCTCTATTTGGTGACTGATGTTTGCTCTTCCCCTGGCCATCCTCCTGTGAAGGAGAGAGAAGGAAGGGAGAGAGAAGGTCTCTCTCCTGGGACCACCCCTAGCATGGGACCCACTGTTATTTCTTGGTTCCCTACTCATGGCTGCTGTGGGAAGAGCGTGGGAGCCTGTGTAGTGTCTCTGTAGGTTTGCTGACTGGTAGGATTACTTTCTCTCCTTTACTTTCATTTCAGGGGAGAATCTCCCCCTTGGACTTGTACTGGAGTCTTTTATAGTCCCTGTCCCTTCACACACTGCTGCCTGAGTGATCTCTACACCCTGATGCCTTGGGAATGGCCTTGTTCTCCATTTTCCTTCTATAAGACAGGCTGAAACCACTTCAGTTACCAATCCTTATCACACTGGACAATGAAAATTGCTTTTCAGTGAATACACTTAAAGGTTCCTTAGATTTTCTATTGCCATTGTAGAAAAAGTAAACATATATATATGTGAACAGCTTCAAAATGTGGCATATTAGCTAAATTATAGAGACATTTGTCCTTAATATCTTACTGTGAAAATTTCCAAAGAATGCAGTCCAGATCTCATCCTTTCTGTAGCCAGAGTTTCACTTATTTTCTTAGCACTGTTTTTGTTCCCAAAATGTGTGTTTATTAGAAATAGGTAACAGAAAGCAAGGTCATGTTGTGCCAAAGGATTCTTCTAAATATGATGTGTTTTTGCTTCAGGAACTTTAGCTGTACAAATATTTCTGTGGGTTTGGGAAGGGAACTAGTTGTTTCCTCTGAGGTATCACTACAAGTATTTTGGGGCTAAATCCTTGTCTCTGCTGGGACACTGGAGCCTGGCTTGGATACAGGTGAGCTTGGCACTTGAAGCCCAGATCCTGGACTAGACAGAGACTGCACACAGGGAGGCCAGGCCAGGAGAATAGCAGAACAAATTACTAATGACACCCAAAGGAGGAAAAGCAATTTGGAAAATATCACTGTTTGATTTACTGTTCATGATTTGACTGCCACAATTAGAAAATATCAGATTTCATGAAGTTTTCACTGACTGTTTGACTAAGCAGGATCCTAAACTACAGTATAGAGACTGTGCTTTTGATCATTGTTACTGCAGTGAACTGAGAGGGAAAGAGAAGACAAAGACAGAAAATTAATTCTAACTAATAAGCGAGAGGTATTACTGGCTCTGCAGAAGAGTGACCTCTTTTAGGTTCACCTGTTTTCACATTGGGCCCTGAGCAGGCACAAATTCAACTTTTCAGTGAGGAAATGGCACCATTCTACTCCCTGAGAGCCCTGGCCTGGTAACAATAGTGCTGTTCCTTGTCCTGTGCAAGGCAGGCTTGACAGACTGATGCCTTCCCTGGGGAGAAGTGTGATCTGCAGAACCATCAGAAAACTGGTGACGTGGTCGGTGAAGACTTGTACAATTTCCCTGTAAGAATTTCAGAACAGTCCCACAGCATAAGGTGAGGGTTTTTCCTCCCTATTCTCTTTCAAATTATCACTTATCTCTCATATGATAAAGGTGGTTTCCAGCCTGACAGAGATATAAAACCCACAGAAGGTAGATTTATATAGTTACCTTCCCTGTGTTGTAGTGTTTATCTTCACACTGCTTGCTTTCAAAGAGCTCATCAAAGCATGATTACAGTGAGGGAAGCTGGCTAGCCAAAGCTTTTCTCCCTGGGAAGACAAAAAGTATCCTCAGTACTGCAGCTGGACAGACTATGACATTTAGGAGTAGGTATCTTTCCTTGTGAGTTACCAGTTCAATCTACATCTGAATGGGGCCCATGGCCAATTAGTTATGTAGAGGAATGGACTTGTGTTCCAGTTCAAGGGTGAATTTACATCCCAGCTGGAGCTCAGCAGTTTAGCCGTCAACAATCACAGGAAAATGAAGCAAAAGACATCCTCTGAGATGACTGGAACATACTGGTAAGGGAAGCTAAAGAAAAAATTGCACCAGCTGTGTTTCACTTCTTTGGCATATAAAAAGAGAGGGTTTATTTCAGTGCTAGCAAAACTGGCAATACAATTAGCTTTGCTATTACACAAGCTCTACATGAAAAAAGCGCACTTGCCTGTGAAACATTTTGTGTCATAATCCATCATCTCTCCCTCTTTTTTTTTTTCAGTTTTGTGACTTGATCTGAGAGCCTTTGTTATGGACACAGAGAACATGCTGCATAAAAGAATGAACAAACCAAGTAGGAAGACACTGATCCCAAGGGATTTGCAGATGGAAGAAAATGCTGACATTATTCAATCTATTTCATATGATGCATATCACGGTATAGAAAAAGTGTACAAACACAGTTATTTGCACTTGAAACAGATGAAATATATATGTGTTGATTTACAGTTTAAAAAGTCTTTTGAGAACATATATCCGATTGAATGTAATAAACATTTGAGAACAGAGTTGCCATTGTCATTTGGCAACTTATACAAGGTGTTGCAATTATTCCCCTGGTTTAGAGATGGAGGAAGAACCCAGAAAGCTTTGCCTTTGTAGCTGTACAAATGTACAAATGGTCCTAGGTCATTGCAGGGAGCAAATTAAACAACTCAATTAAGTCTAGCACATAAAAAATTATTTGACCTGACCTGTGTAATTTTACTCTCCAAAAAGAAATAGGAACAATCCTATTATTTGTTAAAACTGGATCTTCAGTATGATTTGAAAGCCTTGGAAAGTCTATATGTAGAGAAAAGATAAAAATTTATTTGGGGAAGAAGAAGAAGGTGGGGGAATGGTTTTAGCTGTAGGAAACACTATGGAGAACTGTATTCCTATCAGAAATTACTGAAAGACTCCACACCAATTATTGTTAAGGAGAAGTACATAAGGTCCCCTTCTGGGACTTCATTTTCATCCATTAATTTTCATCCATTGATTTTCATACCACATGCATAATACAAGTAAGAATTCAGAGCAGTAAATGAGTTATTTTACCCGTCTATGCTGAGGTGCTAAAATCAATTTCCTGTAAAGGCAGTATGCCTTTGATCTACCCCTTTTGTACTGCCAGAAATGGGAATGCACACATGAGATGGGGTAACTGAAATAGGACCTGCAATGGATAGTTCTGAGGCTTTTGGGCAAATGAGCCTGGTTGCATAGGATAAAGATCACTCCTCCATTACCAAATCAAGCAAGTCAACATATGCAATTATGAGAAGGAGCTGGAATAATATAACATTTTAGGAATATAAATTTTAGTCCTGCTTGGTTTACATAAGGGGAAAGACATAAGCAGATAAAGGGAAAGATACAAAGTTTATAATTAGAATTTAAAAATCCAGTGGCAGTTGAACTACCATATGGCTTATAGCTGTAGGAAAAAAAAAAAAGATGCATTGGTGGATTTAATATGCGCGTTTTTTATGCTGCTGAAGGATGGTATGTGTTGCAGTGACATGTGACCGTATTAAGGAGCAGAATATATCTGAATGTTGCTGAAAGCAACTGCAACTGCTGTACAGAGTAGGGTTACTAAGCCACTTCCAAATAAAACAGAAGTGGGTCAATTAATCTACTGATTCACAATAAGAAATATTAACATCTTCTCTGATCTCTGAAGCTACATAGAATTCACTGACACTGTGGCTAACTTTTCTGTACCACTAGAACACTGGCCAGGCTTGGCTTTCTCTGAGCTAGAGCCATCTGTCAGCAACGAGTCACAACTAATAAATGATCCAAAGAGAGGGAGTGACTGTCTCCACTGTCAGTAAATAAGGGATATGATGTTGTTCCAGCCCAACACCTTTTATTTCAGATCTCAAGAATGCAGTTGTGGTAGGTTTGAAGTTCCCATGTACCCGCTTATAAACCTTTAACCTCCTAAACCTCATAGGATTGCTCTAGCCAACACACTGAATGAACCATTAACCAATTCCATTTTGGAGTATATCATTGAAGTGGAGAGAGAAATGCTGCCCTTTGTTCAGCTCTAGTCCTGGAGCCGTGCATGAACAGCTTTGTTGGCTCTGTAACTGTGACTGACAGCAGTGTTCCCACCTCTGTAGAACCTATGGGTTTGGGGAACAACCTGCTGTTTTGTGTTCCATTCAGATTGATGTAAACACCATTAATCAACAGCAAAATTTACTTCTAGCCTAAGAAAGATTGCTATCTGATTTGCATCAGAGAACATCATACAAATAAGGCCATTTAAATGAAAGTGCTGGTCTCCAGAAGCTTGTTTCCTTTATTCTGATTGTTTTTTTATTTTTACTTTCCTAGAGTGTCTAATTCTGAAAAAACAGAATTTTTACTAATTTCACCATTAAGTCACAAAATATCCACCTAAATACTCTAAAACCTTCAAATTAAAACAGAAAAGCAAGCAAAGGGCTATAATTTCAAAATGTGCACGTATTCTGAAGTTTGTGCAACTGTTTATAAGATTTGTCAATACTTCCTGAAAGATTGACTGTCAATCTTCCACAGCTGAAGACACAGACTGCTAATTTGCTAATTTTCTTCCTGAGAACAGGTACAGCACCTGACACTCATCACTGTGCTGTCTTTACTTACCTAAATGGGAAGGCAGATACCAAGGAGGAACAACCTGTCCTGAGATGTGGAAGCTGGAGCTGCTGTGCCAGAAGCTGGCACTGCTGTTGATGCTGCCTCACCAGCTGCTCCTGTCAGAGCTTTATCAACAGAGAAGGGACTAAAAAAGTTCCAAACCTCTGGTCTTCCATGCAGCCACCTAAAATATTTATCAGCAACATGAATGCTGCAATTTTACTTAAAAGACTCACTGAGCTAGGCATGACCTCTCCTTTAAGCAGAGGCCTTTCAGGGAATTTTGAGGATACGAAGGGCACTGTGACAGCTATAAACTGAAGCTTACCAAAGAAAGAGCTTATTTTAAACATGGTTTGCCTCTAGATTAACCAGAGACTTCTTGTACAACCTTTCACATTCCTAAATCCAGAGGTACTAGGGAAAAAAGGGCATGTAACAAAAACCTGCAGGTCATAATTCAGGTTTTGTTAGCAAGGAAGAAGCATGAGCTATGCACACTGTTACAGGGACAGAGCAGTACATGCACAACTTAAAGGTAACAGAGAACTTCAGGACTGCTATTACAACTAAACCAGAAAACTATTTTGGAGATGAAGGAGAAGAATGTTTGAAATACAAAAATTGTATTTATTCATTTTTTTTAAAACTCAAACCCCAAACTGGTCAGTGCCTGCTCACACGGCAGACCTGAAGATCCAGTTATAAAACTGGGCACAAAATAAACCTGTCTCCATAGGCACTGTAAAGACAGAAAACAGGTTTTTGAATGCAGCCACCAAAGTAAATTCTTCTATCTTTACACAGTTTACTGCAAAAGCACATTCTGTAAGCTGGGATTTAGGAGTGCTTCTTGTTCAAGTGAGCAGTGCCAAGATCTGGACAAAAACCAAGTGGCAGATTTTTCATAAGCTGGTTGTCAGCCACAAGGTTAAAACTCTTTGCACAGGAAGCACAGTTGAGGAAGGATTATTTCAAGTGCCTGAAACGAACTCCCACAAGAAGCAATAAACACTTTAAATGTAATTTTCTTTTCCCTTGTTTTTGCTAACAAATATAGCATATGTATATGTGTATATATACGGAATTAGAACAACAAACTGCATTTGACAGTGAGTCCTTGCTTTTTGAAATCTGGGACACTGCTCACATGCAACAACTACAATGAACACCATAGTAAACATATTTATTCACTTGGCAAAATTAGAAATTTATAGCAGTATTGTGGAGTAGATTACAACACTCAGATTATTAAATAACATGGTCTAGATTACACATATTATTCTTATGATAATTTTAAGGAATAGATCAACTGCATTTCTTGTACAGATGTTCTGAAAAGCAAGCTAGTTGGGGAAAGGGCATTGTGTTTAGTGCAAAACTAACATTCAACAGTGAAAAACAGTGCAAAAAGCACTACTGAAAGATTTACAGTAAGCCAGTAATTCTCACAGTTTGCTAATAAACCCATAAGAAATGTTTTCACTTTTTGAGTGTGTTAGGCCTTGTTTTGAAATCATATTATTGCTTCACCAGTAGCTATTTCCAGAGAGGAGGTTTCTACAGGCAGAGATCTCCAATTATAAAAAAGAATTTGTTATGTTCTCTGAGTTCCTGTGTGCATTCTCCAGAATTATCATTACTGGATTCTTTAAACTACTAAACTGCCCCTACCTAATGGAATTGTTAAAAACTGTATTTTAAGTATGTGCTTATACAAGTTATGAGCTGTTTCGTGAGTATGACTTGGGTTCTTCCCAAACATAACAGTCAAAGCAGTTACAATAAAAAGTGTAGAAGAAAATTACTGAATATTTACAGTTTGAAACTGACTGTGTTGGCAAGCAATTTTCTCTTAACCTTAAGAGAAAAGCTAAATTACTGTATCAGAAACTTGTACTGAAGGTATATTCCAGTACATCTTTTGACCATAACACAAAGACTGCACAAATCAAATGACTTTGGTAAAATAAAAGGGTAAGAAGTAGAAGGCTTACACTAAGGCTCTTTGTCTGTGGTCCTGAAAGGCAGTTCTGCTCTTTTGAATTTTGTTAAATAAAGATATTCTGGCTTTCAAGAAGAACATAACTCCTAAAGACAGACTTGACCTTTTCTTAGAGCTATTGCCCTGCTTACGGTATCAGAAACTTACATATGGGAACTTGATGCTGTACTTTTCAGCCAGTTCTGTCATATACCACAGCTAGAACTGCAATTAAAATACAGTAATAGTCAAACTGACCTCCACCAAAAACACAGCAGGTTTTATTTCTGAAATGCTGATATACACTGTATTAATTAAAGATTCTTTTTCAAAGTTATCATATTAATTAAATGGGTTTAAGTTTTAATATAATGACAAAATTAAAGATATGAAGATATCTGAATGTTGTAACAATTCTCTGTTGTCACGTTTCCATCCAGGTAATGCTGTTTCAGTCTTATTTCTGGCCAAGCTGGGACAGCTAAACATGAAGAGAAAAAAGCCATTAGATTGCTAATCTTATTCTTTCATTCAAACTAATATCCAGTTCATACAGCAATTATTTCTGTCTTATATGCTCTGTTTGACTCTGAGAACCAAATGTCTTCTTTTGATATTATATTTATGCATAATATTTAATTATGCATAACTTCAGAGGAGAAGAGCTTCAAATTTTCAGACTTGAATGTATCTCATGAAGTAAAGGCACAGTGTACACAAGACAAAAAAAAGTTAATTAAGCTGAATGAGGAGTTCAAAGCTAGCAAGTACCATTTGTTTTCTTTAAGTGCAACAAGAATTAATTTAGTTCTTTAAAATATAATTTTGAATAACAACTTACTCTCATCTTAGTAGGACATAAAACCATGAGTGATGCCAGCTACTGAAGGGCTGCTATTTGCTGACCACCACAAATAATTTTTATTTTGTATTTATATTGGAATGAGGCATAGAGAAGTAATGATGTTTCTAACAGCACTAAAAGACAGAGTTTAGTATAGGTATGGACATCAAGCTCCCACTAGGCCAGTACTTTTATATCTATATATCTGTAGATATTTATAAACCAGGACAAAGGTTTAAACATCTTGTAAGTTGAAAAAGTTGCAAGAAAACCCTGGAAAGAGATGCTGTTTGTGAAAGTTCCAAGAACTGACTCAATTTTTTTCAGTAGGATTAATGTAAAGACAACTATTATGAACTTGTTTACCTGCATTACCTGTGTGAATTCACACTGATAACAGGCCTTCAACAGCTAATTAAAAATAATGGCTTCAAAGCCCCACTTCAAGCAAATAAAAACAGGTAACATGCATTTATCTTTCACAGATTAATTTGAGGTTTTTTTGGTAAAAATTGATGGAGATGTAGAGTTATATAAATCAACGTACAGATAAAGAAGTAATAGATATTATAGAGGTTATCAAAGTTATCTACCTGTTTTATAAATTGTGTAGCATTAAAAAGTTCACTGCAGCCATACAGGACATGTTTGCCTTGTTTACCCTAAAAGAGAAAAGTCCATAGGAAATCAATTGTTTAAGAGAGTAGTAGAAGATTAACAAGCAGTACTTTTTTAAGCTTCTATAAAGGGAAATTAAAGGATATACTAAATTCTTTTGCTCACAATGGTATGCTAGCTTCCTCTTGTAGGCTCCCTGAGGCTTGCAATTTTGCTGACACATTTTCAGCATGTTGAATTGAACTTGGACAATACATTTATTTTAAGGCACTATCTACCTTAATGAAAGTATAAATATTTGCTTTTTGACATTGTGCGATAGTCCATTCTAGCACAGATGTACAAGTAATTAGATTTGAAAGTTTCTCTTAATTCTTCTACAAAAAAAACCCCAAAAAACCCAGAATGTCAAAGCTGAATGAACATTGCTTCCTGTTTTAGAAAGTTTTAAAATACTTTCTCTGTGCTTTCAGAAGCAAACTGGCAAAACGGATAGTGCTTAGAAAAATAAAGCCGTGAATAAAATCTCTGTGGTATCTGCTTGCAAGAACAGAGCTGTTGATTTTTCTCTTTTTTATTCTGGAGGAAGACTGATTGAATTTGAGAATAATTAATAAGCTACATCTGTGGAAACAATAGATGCTGGAAGTCTACCATGTGGAAAAGCAAATTTTGTTGGATAAGACTGTGTCACCTGGGAGAGGCACACAGGTTTCCAGGTGGTGAGAGGGGAAAAAAAGGTTTTCATTAACCTTCCTTGATTTTTCAAGAGCAAAGGGCTAAGTGGAATAAAGGTGAGGGAGTCTTCCCCTTTGGAAGGTCATCTCCCACTGCTCAAGTATACAGTCTGAATGGAAAAACATACAGCACCCTTCAGCTGTGACAACTGTGATGAAAAACCTCTGTTCACAGGTTCCAGAAAAAGATGGAGAATGTTCAACTTCTGACTCCCCATAACATCTAACATTACCATTTCCATAGTTTTCAGCTCCTTCTGATCTACAAATGACCTCCTGTTTGCCCTCTTATTCCTCTGAAACTTCAGCTTCCTGCCACTTTGTATGAAGTGCTGTGTTTAACTTGTCATCACACAAATGCCCTGTATATTCACATACACAGCAAACCTCAGCTCTGTCAGCATGTAGCTACAATCAGGGAAGTGAACTAACCCCTGGGGAATTCAGAGAATTTATTTTTAGTAGGAAGTAACCAATACTTGTCCTCTTGGGCATCTTTTGGATCAATATAGTAGCTAAAGTGGCTTTGGGCAGACTATGGAGCAAGCTAAGCATTTGACAACACATTGCCACATTGGCAGATGCCTCACTGAATTAGTTACCAAGGACAGTGACGAGTGCTAAGCCAAATCTAAACGATTTCTTTAATTTACATCCCACTTCCTATCCTTTCCTCTAACCAGGCCAGCTCTGTTCCAAAATGGCTGTCTGTTAGAGGGAGAAACTCAGCACACATGTTCTGACTTTGCATTCTTCAAAAGTAAGCTGAACATAAAACCCTCATGTGCTTTGTAGAGTAACTGTTTTTCAATGACTAATGCTCCATATCTATTATTTTGTGTGAAAAGCCTCAATCCAGTCTACCAGAGGACAGGTCAACTGTACCATGAACAAGGTTAAGATCAGGAAGACGGAATGGTGTGCTGCTGCTGTTAAATAATTTATTACCTTCTTCAGAATTTTACTAAGGTTACTTTGGAATTTTTTTTAATTCCTGGAAAGTGCTTGAATACCACTCCCACCTCCCAGGAACTGTAATAATTTAATTATTTTTCTCAATCCACTGATTTTTGGTACACATGTATTATGCTAGTCTGGCAGTTGGAACCAGAGAAATCAAATCTGTTACACCAGCATTATAAAGTGAGTTACGTATTTTCTTACTTGTGCATATGATACCTTGTATGATTTCTACACAGAATTAAATGATGCAGTTTAACAAGAATAAGCTTCTATTAACTCAGTAGTGAAAACTTCTAACTGTGGGTAAGTAATAAATGCTTAGATATCGGTGCCAATCTCATATTTGCTTTAACAGCACAGTATTTGCATTATGTTGGTTTCTGAAACAACATACTTTATGCTCAAGTAAGATTGTCACACAATAAAATGCTGTTATCTGCAGATCTGAGTTTGAACTGATTCCATATTGCAAAGCTGCATACAAAAAAGCACTGGGGTATCTCTTTGGCAAGATTTATGAAAACTAGGGAATTCTGAGCTGCTCCTTACTTTCAAGTTTATGATATGCTACAGCTGCTTTATTTAACACCAGCACATGAAAACTACTAACTGGACTCTAAAACAGATTAATTCAGTTTGCTACATCTGCTGACAGTTGGTGTGTATGAACACAAAATAAAAGAGAATGCAGTTTATTTACTCAACTCCGAAGAGCAACAAAATACCAGAAACAGTAAGTCTTTGTTGGTCTGAATTAGTAATCCAAAATTTCTACTGATTTCTTACATTCCTTTTTTTCTCAGACTCTGTATAGAATAAGGATGTTAGGGCCAATTTCATAGACTTTGTCTTCTAAATACTAAATATTGCAGAAAACATGCCCTATCTGGTTTCTATCAGTAAGTTAAGGACTACAAGTGACAGAAGTACACATACCTTTATGTAGTCAATAAGATTTTGATATTCAATATAGTTGCCTCCTCCAACTACAAACACTATGGCCTAAAAGGCAACAGACATGTTATTACAGTATGCATTCAAGTTCTTAAAATTTCAGTAATGATATACCAGATAATTAAACCTACAACAAAAATCATAACAAAACCTATAACAAAACCTGTAACAAAAATCACACTGCAGTCTTAAAAGAACTGGATACAGAACCACTGCTTCCTATCTGAAAGAAGACATTTGAAGTTTTGGTAGGATGCAGAATAGCAAGCTGAGAGCTTTTAACACATCACTCTCTTCTATTAAGACACACTTGATACATATACAGTTTCAACATGCTCCTTTTTTTGTCCAGAGATGTCTCTGGTGACAACAGGAAGAGTTCAAATATCTCCATGGTTGTTTAAGAATTCATTTGGACCATAAATAAAATACTTCTATCATAAAGAAATACACTCTTTCATCATTTTTTCCCTTCCCACCAACGACCAGTAATAATTTATAACATTACAGGTAAAGGCCATCAGTTTTTCTGGGCTGTGTTTAAAAGAACAATTCATGACTAGAAAGAGGAGAACTAATAGTTGTACCATTGTTGTGAACATTTATTATCCAAAATTGTTTGACCATACTAAATGAATTTTACAGAGATTTTATCTTACTACTGACATTTTTGGTACAACCATCTGTACCCATATACATTTCTAGGATACCAAGTGGTATTTCTTTTGTTCCTGAGGATAATTAGGACATTTCATGAGAAGTCTGAAACATTCGTATATTGCCAAGGCAAATATTTTGCTTATGAAACTTGGTAGTAAGATCACATAAACCTTTTTCTATTTATAAATATTTATGTAAAAAATACTGAAAGTTACAGGCATTTGTATGGAATGAGATTATTTTGCTTTTTTTCCTTTAACCACAGGGACTCCTTAATATATTCACTTACATCAATGCTGTTGTTTAAGGCTGGACAAAGGATTAAATCTAGAGAGAATTCTGAAAATCTGGTCTAAAAACGGGGGGTTTAAATTGCTCACTCAGTTGTGATACTAGCAAATCTCTGTAATTACCTTCAGGAAAATTTTCTACATTTTTTTTCTCCAGTATTAGTTAATACTTACACAGTCCTTTGAACATGAAAAGCTTCAGAATAACAGCTAATTATAATTAATACTAGATATAATTAGTCTAAGTGCTTTTTTGCAAATAAGACCGCTCATTTTCTTAATCATGATCATCAAAAATGACTGTACTTCAGGATTTATTTATTTTTAAGACATGAACATTGAAAAATAATTTCTACATGACTTACCTCCTGGAATGGATTTTTATTTCTTGGAACTGAGCTATAAAAAATACAACACAAATTTCATTTGTGTTATTTACAAATATGTTCATTTACACATTAAAAGAAATATGCAAAATAAGCATCATGTACCCATCATATTTATGGAGTATTATGTAATATTAAACAAAAATATAAAATAGAACAATAACTGCCTTTCCATTTGTTATGGAAAACCATTCATTCTACAGGACTGAATATGTGAGTAAATAGGAATTTTACTTCATAATTTCTAATGCTGCTGTTTGAATAATAAGCTTTATGACAATTCTTCCACTGTTTAAAAGCTCTAACTATAGTGCTGATACCTAGGAGCAAATACAATGAGTAAAAAATGTCATCAGCATTAGAACAATTCATGGCACTTAGAAATCCTGCCTCCTGGAGTCTTAGCTAGGTAAGCCAGCCAGTTTGCAGGCCTGCATACACACTTATATATGCTTCCAAATCTCAAAAACTAGTAGGCAGCAGGTATGTAGGATTAGAATGATTAAGGGAGGAAGAGGGAAATTACAAGTTTGGGTGGTACAGACTCTTCTCCATTAGAATACATGGGCAGCTAGCAGGTAGAGGGAGAGAAACCTCTTTTCCTGCATCACCTTGCACCCTCAGGGGAAGAGGAAAGTGAAGAAAAAGCTGTGAAGGGTCAGTCTGCTCTCCTGCCCTTTGTTCACACACTACCACTTGCCCTCCTGCTCTGTACTGCCTGCAGCCCCAGGCAGTCAAATACATCTTATGTTCTAGCATGGGTTAAAACAACTGCATTTTCCCCTTCAAATTACCTTTCCCCCTTTTTCAAGACGTTTTCTCTGAGTGACCAAGAAGTGACTGAGCACAGATTCCAGTGTATCAGAACAAGTTTTAAAATGGAATGGCTATCTCTGATGTGCTTAGCCTGTCAGGAATACTACAGCCTTCCCAGAAGTAGAACCATTACCCCAATTCTCTCATCTTTTGTGCATGATATGACAAATTTTGTGTCATCCTTTCAGAGGACAAAGCCTGTTTATACTTGAAGGTAGGCTTTACAGAGGATAGAAAGATACAGTTTTGCTACAACTAAATTGCAGCAATGCAGGTATTACTCCATTTAAAACATAGTAAGTAGAAATGCCAGTATTTCTTACAATGGGAGTAGATTAGAAAATAAAATCAGTCACTTTTTAATTAAATCCATTAATTATACTATTTTATAACACCATTTTGTCAAGACAACTAACATATGTTTTTATTGTCTACTAAAATATTTGAAGGGAGAATTAGACAAACCACTGTATGAATTTTGCTATCATGCCCAAATATGATTTAAGGAATATAACTTGAGTTTACATACAAATCCCAAACAAGAAATTAAAAGCTATCCCCTATGACAACTATTATAGCTACACAGAATGCCACATTGATGAACTACTGTAAATGAATATTTTTACGCTGTTTAAAGCAATGTAAGAACTATACAGAGTGGGCAAGAAATTGAGAAAATCCTTTGACTTGAGTAAAATAATCTTTGCACTTTTGCACAAAATCCACCAAAAATGCTATAAAAGCATCACAAACCAGTGACAGGTGAAATCAAAATGAAACATAAAGTATTAGTACTTTTCCTCTTTTGATAATTTCAAAATTTGTTTATCTTTGAAATTATGTAATCTGTTATACTGTTCCATAAAACATACATATCATCTGAAATGTATGTCTTCTTACTTTTCATGTTTAAAGAACAAAGTAGAGACAGAATTTTCATGCAAATAACTAAAACCAAGCCAGGATCTACTTTATCCACACTGATCCTGTAATAAAGTCGTGCAGCCAAATGAGATGATTGTTTTCCCACAGATTTGACGATAGTTATTTTTAGAAGGAATATCAAAATTAAGTATCTTCTCTGTTGCTAGGATATTAGATTAGGTGAGACTATCAGACTATTATTAAAGATACAAAGCAAAAATAAAGACTTATAAACTTCTGATGTAATTCCTCATCCTCTTTCACTGGCAAAATAAAACAGAAAATAAATATATCCAAGCCTCCCTTCATATGCACATGAACAGAAAATGTGCACCTACCTAAACAAAAGTGAATGCAGTAGAATTTTAATTATTTTTTTTCAAACTTATTAACGAATTATTAAAAGAGGGTTGTATTCAAATCAAAATTGCAACTGTTTAAAAAGTGACAAAGAAATTTTGGTGCACTATCCAATGACTATTTAACAGTAAAAACTCGCAAAGTTTCTAAGAAACCAAGTAGCACAACTATGAAGGACTCTATTGCTAAATACTAATGCACATTCCTGTGACTAAATTAATGTACATTTGCACCTATTTTCTTAGATTTTTTTTTTTGGCAGTGTTATAAAAATTTATCTGATTGATCCAAGTTCCTAGTTGTGAATTCCTTCAAGACCAACTGTCTTGACTTAGAATTAATGATTAAAATTACTTGTAGTCAGCAAGTAAAATAAAATAGATTTCTTAAGTTAGTCTTTTCATGGAGTAAAAGGAAAAGAAGCAAAACTCACCTGTCACTGCCTCGTAGCATCTTGGGGTCAAAATACCGGTAGTCATCTGTCTCCTATTAAAAAGCATGTTTTTATCTCAAAAGATTGGAATTTTGGCTAATGAATTTTTCCTTGTATATATTATATTAAACATTGTTCAAAGCAGTATAATTTCCCATCATATCATTCAACATGAATTGTGGTGTCCAGTAGTATTTCAAAAGTTTGTATATAACTGAACCAGTACAGAATAAACAACAGTGAGAAGCTACGAAGGGTGCTATTGAGCTTTTTATTTCTGGCTCACCTAAAATTGACTATCACATACTTTCCAAAAAATACATTGGATGCATAATAAATCCCAACAGAAAGAGAGTATGCAGAAAGAAAAATTAAGTTGTTACCAGCTTTAGAGGAACACTGATGGTTAGTTATAAACATTAAAATTTTCCAGGTTACAGAGATCTGCTATTGATTTAACATTAAAAAACAAAACACTTCCGTGGCAATGAGTGTTAAGGACAAGACAGATCAAAATCTGCTACTGTTATGTAACTTATCCTTCTCATTTCATGATTTATGACTACTATTAAACCAAAATTAAGCTCTTGAAGAAGAAATGAGTTCCACAAAAATTTGAAAAGTTTGACTGTCTAAACTACAGAAAAAAATTTCTTCACACAGAAACTGAGGCACTTCCAATATTTTTATTGGCAACAAGCAGGATTTTTGCCAATTATTATGGATGAAAAACAAAACTTCTTAGTAACTCCTTCTGACAACTTCTTGGCTTTCTCCTATTGCTACACTACATTTTCATCCAGGTACTGTGAAGTTTAGTTTGTTGATAAACTGCATGCAGAACTATGGTTGATTTTATCTGTGTGCTTACATGCAAAGACCTCTGAATTCTGATGATTCTGGGAAGCAGAAACAATACTTTTGAGTAGTAGACAAATTATCTGGGGAATTTATTAGAGCTCACATAGCATAACTACTTCTAATATTAGAAAGTATTTAATACACATGTGGTGGTTACACACATGCAAAATAAATCTATTTGGTATTACAAACTTCATATAATTACATCAAATAACTCTCTTATCCTGCAGTTTGGCTTTTAAAAATAAAATAATTTAGATCTAATTTCCCACTGAATCTCTGTAAAATGCTTTTATATGCTCCACTGGGAATTTCAACTACAGGAGTCTGCCAGCATTCATGATTTTGCAGCTTCATACCCAAAGGTGGTATAGTGACTCTAGGGTAATGAGAGAGCTGGGAATGGACAGATATTGGCAGACTAAAAACAGAGGTATTTGAGAAACCTTTACCTGGGATAAAGAGATTTACTTTCTCTGCTTATTAGAGTGAATTACAGATTAATGACAGAACTAAAAATCAGAGTTAATAAACATCCTGAATGTATTACTGCTGTGTTTTTTCACTGTAGGCTTGTGTAAGTAGACACACAGAAAGTGGTAAAGCAATAGAAATGTGATAACCTAGGGATTTTCCATCGTTGCTGTTTAAATCAGTTCCTGTTGAAATCAGTGCTGAGGGTGCAGGGAAAAGAAGCCCAAGTAGATTTTATTTTCTTTAAGAAATAGCAAGTCTGCCAATAAAAACAACTGTATAGCACTTTCCTTACACACAACTGAATTTGTGACTTCCCTAAGCAATTCCAGAAGAAAAGAAATACTTCTGAATGTATATACTTAGTTTTCATTATTTCAAATTAAAATGGAAAAAGACCCATGGAAATGTCATTGACTTTCAGTCTGTATTTGTTTTTCTGCAGAATCTAACGGGACTAATTTGAATTAAGGAAATCTTCTACTTTCAGAATTTTTCTTTGTAATGCATGAAAGGTATATCCTAAGTCTGAAAGGTAGCATATACACTGAAAGGGACAGTATTAACCAAAATACAGTTTCATTAATATATGTCACAAATAAGATCTATCTACTTCTTAACTCAATACAATGTACTCACTGTATTGACAGAGGCTAAACCACGTTGTAAAGGTTCACTTTGCAAAGACTTTCCTCACTCAGTAATCAAACCGTTTTCTAGCTATGGATTAAAATTTGTGTATACTTGACAATAAGGGTTTTTTTGTTTGTTCATGAAGATTTAAGGTTTTAATCAACCTCTCTTTAATGACACCAAAACAAAGCAACTACGTTTTAGTTTTATGAACAGAATATTCCTTTATTAAAATATAACCTTAAAAGCAATTGCCTAAAATTGTGCTTTTAACAATAAATATTATTATTTCAAATGCCCACAGGTAATTGATTACTTTTAAGGTCATCAAGGAATGTTTCTGAATATGTTTTTCAAGAAAAGGTGTAACTATAGTTAAACAATCTAGAAAAATTCAAAAAGTTACAAGATAGTATTATGGCCCATAAGATTTGTTCTGGCTGTTCCTGCTTCTGAAAACCTTGGAAAGCATGGGTGGCATGAGTGTGGACTTATTTGTCCTTGCCAGGGAGACAAAAGAAACAGCAGAGACAAGCAACACACGAAGTGATTTACAGACAACCCCACAGAGTTTTGCACAAGACATCATTCTAAATGGATTTAAGATTTCAACTGACAATAATATATGTGAATGTTTGTGGTACAAGTTGTATGCACATTTCATGTATTTCCTTTATTGTTGCAGTTAATATCTAGAAAATAAATTATTTACATTCATTGTAAAAACTGTTTGACTTCTCAATATTCGGCTCAAATTTTGCATTACACCTTTTATCTGTATGTACATTTCATACCCTGATTACTGTGGTTAGTGTGATTTCTTGAACTATAAAGGACACTTTTTTCTGTGTTGTAAAAAAATAAAATCTTGAGTACTTTTTTCCTCTCCCTTTGTGTTTTGCCTGCAGTGCAGTAGTTTTCTGTTCTGGGGAATAGAAAAGGATCCCACACATCAGAAGATGAACAGAAGTCACAATGGTGTATTTCCACGCATTGACCTTTTCCAGATACAATTTCACTTCTGTTGATAGTACAGCAAGTCTAAACACATTCCACAATGACTCTCTGGTTTGCTTCCTTTAGCTGAAACTTACTCCCAAATTTGCTGTCAGTTTTCCTGCAGGTTAGGAGAATCAGTCTTTAGGGATTGCCTGGTCTCATATGACTTGAAAAGTGGGACTCCCTGTTTTGTGCCATGAGTATCAATCAGTCTCTGCCCCGGCAGTGGGACGGGAAGCTGCTGACTGACAGACTGGCCCAGTCGCTGCTTTTTAAAGTGAGAAGATCAATGTTTTCTCCAAATTATCAAAGTGCTGGTAGCTGTTTTCTACTAAGTAAAATGTGAAAGAATCAAGTCAGAAAAAAACCTCTTATGACTTGTACACTTTTCTAAATCAACTCCAAAACTTGTAGGCTGAGGAAGCTGATGTTTATTTAAAAAAAAAAAAAAAAAAAAGGCTTCATTTTTTTCACCTTCTTGTAAGTTATCTGTAGTTTTAATTTCAGCTTTCTATGGTAAGTGTTCTGGGTGACCTCTGCTGGTTGACTAAATAAAGTTAGCCTTGTACATCTTTTCCAAGTCTTTCAAACAGGAACAACAATCTACTGACACTGCAAACAGTGCCAATTTCTTTGTTTGTTAAGAGAAAGCAAATTACCTTCTAAGAATCATGACATCATCTATGAAGTACAGTTTAAGAAAATAAAGGATTACTTGCGTGTTGATAATTTCCATATTTTACCATTATTTTTCTCTCTGTGCATACAGTTAATACATGAAGGTGAACTAAGAAGAATGTTTTAAAACTACTAACCAGTGTGAGATGGTACAAATTGTACCTCTCTGATTGATGCTGATGGCATTAAAATAGGAAGATTGATACAATGTGGCAAACATATTAAAGCTTTCTAAATGAAAGAGGTGATTTTTTAAGAGGTGATTTTTCAGGACAAGTATATGCACAGGTTGATCATATATAAGGAACAAAATCCATGGCAAGAAGAATGACTTAATGCATAAACACTCAAGCATACTTTCAGTTGTAAGTTCTAGCAAATGCCTTGAGCGTGTAGCTAACATGTAAGCATTTAAAAAATTTGTAACATATAAATTTAAAATAGTCTGAGTAACTTTTCACAGAAACAAGGCAAGAAGAGGAATTTTCTCAAACCACCTCTGCTTGCAAACAGAATGACTGAATCAGCAGTAAAATATTTTCCTCTACACAGCAAAATTTAAAGATGCAGGAAATGTAATTTTCCCTAATACAAACACTCTGTAAATATTTCACTTCTGAAATTGTGCTCTTTGAAAAAAACCAAATACTTTGATGCAAAGAAAATTTTAGTCCACAGCTTAATGTAGAAATTTAGGAGCATCAGAAGCTTAGTATAGCACAAGCATAATAAAAGCTCAGAATAGGAAAAAACTAAAAAAATATTAGTTCCAATGAGACACAATAAATTGTCATTGTTTAGACAATTCTAATGAAAGAGGTCTTATTAAATAATTATGAAAATGGTGCTATTCTTGAAATACAGTGTGATTGGATTGAACTGCACTACCAGGAAAAAAATTAGCCATAGCACATTATATATCACAGCCTCAAGATTTCATTTGCTCCACCTCTCTCTGTGTGAAGGCAACTGTACTCACAGGGTTTGACTTCATCTCCATGAGGTTGTCCAAAATACGTGTGACTGGCAGATTCTGTAAAACACAACGTGAAATTGATGGAATGCTGAAATGCTTACTAAGAACTATTCCAAGGCACATTATTACTTATGGAAAAGTTTGCAGAGAATTTAAAGTACTATTTTAAACATTTTTCCTCTTACACTTTGTAAAGGTTAAGCTTAATTTAGTCTCACCTAAATCACTTTTCTGTAAAAAAATGCAAACATCTGAGGTGCAGATAGCCAGGGGATAAAGATAAGACAAAGTGTAAAAAAGGTGTGAAGATAGGAACAAAGCTGTATTTAGGCATTACCAACACATGCAGATGTGATCAAATATGAATTCTTATTAAAAAATACCTTGCAGTTAAGGAAAGATTTTTAAAGCTGATGCTGATAATTAAGTGTGTGATTCAATAAAAAACTAATGTTGTCAAAGAAATGGTATAAAAAGCAACCCTGGCAACAAATGTTTGGATGACTTGCAAAGGAATAAACTGAGGTGAAATTCAAGAATATTGTTCCTTATTTAACATGGGAAATTTTCAGCTGGGACAAAAGATCTGAATACTAAAGAGTTAAACTACTTCAGTTATAATAAACTGAGGGTGAATTTACATAGCAACAGGACTGGAAATGAGTCTTGTTGACAGAATCTATCAAAAGAGGACATTCCAAAGGATGATCTACATATTACACTGGAAAACTGATGTGAATCCCTGAATTACTGAAAGAAAAATAAAAAGTTAGCTTTAATAGAAATACCACGGACCTACATTAGGCTTACAAATATGAGGAAGAAAGGCTCCTCATCTGGCTACCCTAAAATACCCTAAAATAGAAATTAAAAGCCAGAAAAGGCATATCCTGTAAACATTGGCAAATTGGCTTTTTGCTCAATCAGAACACAACGCAGTGCAAGCCATTTTTTACAGAATAATATTAACTCTTTAAAGCCACACATTTAAAGAAATGACAGAATGTTTAATACAAGAAGTGGAGGAAGCCTACTGGAGAACAGAATTATTTTCTATTATTACAAGTAACAGTTTATCTGAAGAGTTCTCTATAAAATATAACACACAGGCAAGCTGCATATTTAAATTTTCCTCAATCATGTATCATTATATACCACTGAGTTGTAACTCTGCAATGCAGCTTATCATCCTAATCATAGTGAAATTCCTGCAGAATTAACTTCATTAAGTACTCTACAAAACTGAGACCTGGATTTTAAGCTTTTATGTGATAGCTGATACCTTTCATGTATAAATTATGTGTATAACAGGCTGAATAAACAAACAGTGACAGTGACAAAATTAAGTAGGTCAAAAAGATAAGCCTTTAGTTAAGATTTAATTTTATTTAGTTCTGATATGTTGCATTTCTAATTTAAAAACTGACTCTCCAACTAAATTACAATATGATGAATTATCTTTTTTTTTTCCAGAAATCTTGATGTGACAATACTACAGAATTAAAATTTTAAACTGTAAATAAATATTTATTTATTGCCATCTGATGAAAGTACATATTGGGAAAATAATGTATCGTCTACAGAGAAACAAGTTTTTGGGAACCACAATTCAACATTCCAGCTACAAGTTATACAACCAGTTTCTTTGTTGTTGTTGTTTGTTTTCTTTGGGGGCGGTGTACATTTACATGGAAGTTATGCTCAGAAATATTTTATAAAGTGAATATTTGAAGGTGGTCATGCCATTATAAACATACTTGTATTTTCATGCACATTACAAGATTACGGTTGCTGTATATAACACTTATATGGGAAAACAAGAAATGTTTGTAGTGTAACTAACCCAAGAACTAACATTTCCAGCCTTTTAATCATTCTGGAATAGATTAACTTAATGCATATAGTTCTAAGTAAAGATACAGATAGCTATATTTTTTGTTTATGAAGGTCTAGTCTACTTTCAGTATTCCACAGCTGTTCTTTTTATATTGCTGAAATCAGTCTTAATTGCTACAAATAGGTCTTCAAAGAAAATGTGAATTATTCATTACTTATCTGATATCTGGAAGTTACAAAGTGTTACATCTATCCATAAGCAGAGATTTATGTTTACTTTTTCACTGCACAATGAATTTTATTAATATGACAAAGGTACTGAAATTTGTTTTTCCAGATGTTCACAATACTCACTATAGACATTTTAATTGTTTAACTTACTTGTTGCTTCAGTACTAAGTTCTTCACTCCTTCCATTACAAACTGTGATCCTGTATTCATAACACGTGAAAATAGACTGAAAAAACAAAATGAAGATGATGTGTAAGATCTTTTTGTTTTTAATTTCTATTTTTAAGCTTTATGCTGACATCCAATTCCCAAGGAAGTCAATAGGACCTAAGTACCAAGTAATTCAGTTTGTCATAAAATATATTCTGCATATCACACAGCAAGCAAGTGCATGGGAATACACTTGTAATCTACCAGATAGATCCTCACCTATCAATGGGAATCTTGGATTCTAGTCTTTAATCCACTGAACATTTTATTTTACAACTTCAGTAATGTAAGGATTTGAGTGCTCCTTTCAAGAAGGTATGTTAATCACCAGGGTTAACAGAGATGCTGAGCAGCTCAAACAAACCAAAGAGCTTTGGTTTTTCCAAGTGAAACAGCACCGGAATTCTCTCTAACCATACTGTGCCACAGATTCCTTGTGACAGTGACAGGGCACTCCTGAAAGCAAAGCTGGTAATAAGGGCTGAAATCCTCTGAAGAATGGAAAGACCCAAGTCCCATATCCTGTATGGGATACATGTAACCTTAGCATATTAACCTTAGTAATTTTATTCTTGTGTTTTGAAATAAATAACTACACATTTCAACAAGCAGACAAACACCCAGTCCAGGACATTCCAATGAAATAGCAGTGTGTTCTTGCACCCGTGACAGTCACCAAACCCAGGAGAGAAATGACTTGAATATACAGGACTGTTTTTTATCTTCTGCCATCGACTACTTAAGGCCGAAAGTGATGGTTGTCATAGATCCAGTTCCTAGTGCTGAATTCTTCTCCTGTGAGAGTGTATTTAATGTGCAGGTGCAGAGAGCACTGTATTAAGATAGTTTGTGAATTTAGTCACAGATCCTTTTATTTTCCTCTCTGTGTGCACTACACACTGTTAAGGGGAGATGAGTGCTTGTAATTGTCTGTAACTTAAAAATTTTACAAATAGGGAGATATTTTGTTCTGGGCCCTGTATAACACTAACCACCCTTTCAGCACTACTAAAATAAGATAAAAGAACCCAAAGGATTACAAAAAATTAATCAAAAGCATACCCCAAAGGTTTAGGTGTAGCGTTTCCATAGCTGGTCGGAGCTGAAGCCATCTTAGTGAAAGCCCTGTGAAAGCAAGGATAGAAATAAAATATTTATCTCAGGCACATACTTCCGTGGAATGTTCCACTCTAGTCATTTGAAAGTGAAAAAAAACTTCTGCATTTCCAACTGTTTCAGGAAGTAACTATTTATTTTATGCATCCCTCTTGCCTACAAATACAACAGGAATTAGATTTTACAGTTAAAAGACAAAATCATTCATTCAGATACCATGTAAAACTACATTAACTGATATGCAACGTGACTCCTTGGTATGCAAAAAAACTCTGGAGTCTAAAAAAAATTTTGGAGTCTAAACTAGCACAACTTTTCATTTAATTCAGTAAGTTGTTTCTGTCCTGGATCATTAAGGGCACTACTACATGTCATGCTCTATAGTGTTCTGGCACTACTGGAGCTTAGTTTTAAAATAATTTGCATGCGTTGCCATAACAATGACAGTAAAAACTTATACCAAATGAATGTTTAAGGATAATTTACAATTTAAGAGAAGTAACACATAATCCCTGAATACAATCCTGGGTTCTATATTACCCAGTTAGCCTCATATAGGAGAAAAAAGAAATTACTTACTTCCATTGCTTTATGTAGCTCAGAGGAGCAAGATTACAACCTGCATCCATCAAGGCTTTTTTATACTGCTCCAAATCAATCTGAAATAATAAAGTGGAGAATCATAAAAGGTTGAAGCTACTCTTAGCTCCATGTACAAAGACAAGATATCCTTATCTAAATATTAAATAAGCAGTGCAAAGTTACAGCATTGACTCAAGTTAAAAAGCAATTATGAGTCTTAATCCCATTTCCTACCAAGTATGGAAATGCAACTTGAAATAAAATTTGCCATGAGCAGATTCCATTAAACTGAATAGTTGTTTGTGGAATTAAATCCTGTGCCCTTTCAGATATGGAACAGTCTTTATACTAGCATGAACAGAATGCTGGTTTCTGTAGAATGTCAGCACAGTAAATAATAAACGAAGAGGAGCTAATATACATTAATACAAATACTTTATATTTGCTAACCAGACATTTTTTCCATCAGATAATATTTCTACAGTGTAAGAATTTTCCTTTAAATTAATCATTTTAAGTTCAAAAGGAATATGAAGAAATTGTTTCCTGAATTATTCAGATATTGGCAAATGAATTTCTCCTTCATTCACCTGCTAGTCAACTGACTCAATCATTCTTGAATAGATGAAGATGGAGTCATATTTTCATTTTGCTTTATCTACTTCTTTGAGCAGTGGAGCAGAATAATAGCATGCTAAGATGTGTCTTGCAGTAACTCTGATTTAAATATGTCACAATATAATATTCCCTCTTAGTAGTCATTCATATCCTTTGAAATGGTGGCTAAAGCTTTGTGAGCAGATTTCCTGGCAGTAAGACAAAATTTATATAAAGTTTTAGAATTTTCTGGGCATTTCTTACTCCCCTTTGCAAAAAACCAGAAATATCTACTTAGTACTGAAATGACACAGAAAAATCCTTTGTGGTAGAATCTAGCATTGGAAGCTGTAAAGAACATAGGTACCTCTGAAGGTGCCTGAGCTGAGCTTATGTAATAGATGAGAAATAATCGCATTTTGTCTTCAGGAGTTCCTGCTGCAGTAAGAAAAAAAAAAAAAAAGAATTAAAAACTACAATTGTAACTATGCTGCTACATTAACTGCTCTTCAGCAGCCACACATATGTACATGCAGATCTTTAGTTATGACAATAAATATTATTGATAACCATGGCCTTCTTCAATGTGTGAAATGGTAGAAAGACATACAGCAATTTTATTAAGTTGGGTTAGATGTGTTCATTCTTTCTGAAAGTTTTACACTTTCCCACTTTGTCTGTAGTAAATAAATACTATTTTTTCATATAACATACTAAATAAATTATGAAGACGAATTATGACTTATTTTATGTGGACATTGCAAATTTTATCTGGAAGGAGGTCCATGAAAAAGCAGACTGAAGAAAAATCACAGAAGTAAAAGCAACAGCATATTACTTTTTAGCTCTACAACTTGCTTACACATCTCTGTTCAGTTCACTGTACTGAAATACTTGAGGACTGCAAAAGCACTTATATGAACCTCTGGTCAGGAAAAAAACCCCTGAACTTCTAACTTGCCTTCAGAAAGGATTTCACCTCCTAAATCCTCTTTTGTTGGAGAAAAACACTTCCCATTCTTGGGAAGCATTGTTCATATGCAATAAAAATTCATCTCTCCAGATCAAAAGGTTGATGTAGCCACTACTTAGACTAGAAACTAGTACATCAGATTTTGAACACCATCTTTTTTATTTTTCTAGAGGAGAATCACTGTTAGTAAAGACAAGGTTCAAATGAAGTCTTTAGAAGAACAACTTCTCAAAATAAACATTTCAAATTAAAATTCATTATAAAAGCCTGATACTTTTAGTACAGTGTTTTATAAGGCTGCACTTTCTTGTACTTATGGATAAGAAAATTACCTTTTTTTTCTGTTTTTCTTCTTCTGTTTTGTTTGTTTTGGGTTGTTTTCCCCTACTATGGAATGTGGATCATGTCAGCAGGAGACCATCTGATCTAATCTGCAACTTTTATTTATAAGTGAGCATATATTTAGTCTGGCAGAAGTTAAGAGTAAGCGCTGTCATAATGAGCATTTATGACTTGGTACATACAATCTTCTCTGCAAAGCAGGTTTTACTAACCTTTACCAAATACCAGTAAGTAAGAAGATCAAGAACTGAAGAAACTTTGTATTATCTAAACCAAAATCCACCTTTCAAGGCAGAGATCCACTTGGGCAAAAAAAGCTGCGATAACCAGCTGTAAGACTCAGGTCAATTGCCTGTCAAATATTCACTACTTTTTTCTAGACTATGATCTCTGACAGCACAGAGAGGCAAACTGCTCAACATTCTGAGGAAAACGTAACTTGGCAAACCTAGAACAGACCAATTTTATATTCAACTGAAAAACCAGCAGGCAGCCCTTAGCTCCCCTTTTATGACTACTCCAGGATACAGTAATACCCACTAAACTGGAAGGCAGCTAATAGTCCTGAGTGGTAGATTAGAACAACACAGTAACAAACGGAAGGCTGAAGCCTGAAGCTGTTAAGTGGTCACATGTAAGTGCTTTCACCAAGAGCTCTGCAGACCACATTGTCCACAAGACAATGCCAATAAATAGTGGAAGCACAGGAAGACTGGATGTATTATTCCTTAAAAATGTTTTCTGCTGGTATTTCTCAGTGAATCACACAATATGAGGCTGGAAAGTTTTACAAGAGAGCATGCCTGGAAATAATCACTGTGATTTAACTTAAATCTCTTTCTTACATAAACTTAAACCTAGGCAATGCATAGAAAATGCTAACATAATACTGTGAAAACCTGAATACATAGCTTATGAAGAAAAACTCTAGCTTGTAAATCTAATTTTTCTCTTGTGTACAACCCAGGAACCTTGCTAATGGGAATGCTGGTATGATACATCAGGCTTGAAATATGGATTCAGGTGAAAGTAAATTGATCCAGCAGGACATACAAGCAAGCAAAAAAATTTGTTTTCATTCACTTCAAGTTTATGCAAACATAAAAGCTGAAACCAAAACAGTACATGAAATATTAATCCTGAACATTGAAAAGGACTAGTTTGTATTGATGCTTAATAAAAGTACAGATTATACATATTCTTATTAGCTTCATATAAAAAATGAATATATGTATTACAGATTGATGCCTGACATTAGATTTTCTGAAAGCTTACTAGTTTCTAGACTTGATCCATTATTAGATCCTTAAAATCTTAGCTCAGATTTCTACCAATTGTGCACTATTTCTCCTACTGTCTTTTGATTATATAGCATGGACACTATTAAAAGATTTTGTAAAATGTCAGCAGGATGTATTTATACTCCTATAAATATGAATCATTATACCAACTCCAAGCAGGCATTAAGCCTAGTATGTAGCTGTAAGACTACACACATAATCATGCAGTAACAAAACATTTTGTTAAAGAGCACACTGGAAAAAGGGCAGGAACCCTGGGCCTCTAAATGCTTGAGGCTTGACAACACAATTGCCAGTATGCAGAGAAGTCAGAGATCGCCATTTAAGTTTTACAATTTTGCTCTGCACGTTGTTTTCTTCCAGCAACTGGTAGAAACTGAAATCTGTCAGAGGGTTATGACAAATATCAAGCTGTGACAGACTGAAAGAAGAATTAATGCTGGAATAGTACAAAAAACTGAGAAGTCACTTGGGTCTAAGCCTTTCTTAGAAAGAGCCCCGTTGACTCCTGCTAGTAGAGAACACGAGCACCCCTGGTGTGCAGTGCTCTGATATGTATGACCCTTATCTGACACAGAAGTTGGGATGCATTGCTCATGCTCTTACATGATGAAAACAGACATGCCACAGCTGAAACAACACATGCAAAGCTTCAGGTGAGTCCCAGCAAACTGGCCAATTTACATCTTGCATCCCTTCTCTCCACTTGTCCCAATCATCTCTTTCCTCACTCAAGCAGGAGCTACCTACACTACAGCCCCTTGATTTAATCAAATTCTATGAAGTTTTCATTGTGTTTTTGAGGTATGTATATTTTGCAAAACACACAGCAGGATTCTAAAGAATTAGTATTGTTCTGACCACAGAATGCCATGCTACACTATTACATACTGGAAAAGCACAAAAAGATATATCGATTTTCAAAAATAAGGGGTTAGAAAACGATTTTAGTGGAGCTGCAGAAGCTACTAATATTTTGGATATTACTCAACTAAGTATTAAACTCTCTAGACTGCTACTGAAGATCAATCAAAAGCCAATCAATCTTGCACAAGTTGTTCTTTACCAACCCTGAAATCCAAGCAGGTATAGATTTATTGTGTAGCTTAACAAATATTATACCAAGTTCAGATTTAAAGTACTCACCATCTGGGTCAGAAATCATGTCCAGAAGAGATTTATCCAGAGTGGATTTGCTCATTATTTTTTCCTCATATTCAAAATACACATCCAGCTTTCGACTCTGTTTAAGAGTAAGTGCTAGGGTTAACATCTTAAAACTGTGAAAGAATATTTATTTTCTCTTTTAAAAGGTATGTAGTTTTAGTTATAAAGAGAGTTTTCAAATTTTTATTTTTAAATAAATTATCATTAAAAGTAACTAATACTTGCATTATAATATGCTTTTATTAACTCTCAGGAAGTTGATGTGTATTTAATTACCATATTAAAAGTGAAAAAGCAAGTTAAGCAAGGGGTGTCTGATGTGAATATTGAACTGGAAGAGAAGCTTTGTTTTCAACTATGGCTTTGCCACAGCTGAAAACTACATGTCATCATACGCACTGCTGTGTTGTAAAAGGAAAAAATAATGGTCAAGTGAACATTATGTCAAATTTATTCTGAACCTCCAAGCTCTTAGACCACAAGACAACTATTCAATGTAGATAAATGTGGGAAATTCCTTTACACAGTAAGGCGTCATCCCAAAAAAATGTTGGCAACTGCCAACTTGGGCTGGTACTGAAATACTACCTCAGATCAAAGGCTTGCAATAATTCACTCACACCAAAGATGGAGAAGTTTATAACTAGATTATCTTGTTAACACTGGAAAAGAAGTCTCTCATTATACAATGACACATCTAGATGTTGTGAAAATCATTTTTAGGGAGAATGGCACAGGGACTATACAAAATTATTGAGGCAAAAGCTTTATGGAAGACATCACATAGCCATGCAAATCATGACTGCATTGCAGCACATCTGCACAAAGAGACAGGCTTTGCACTTATTGATCATGAACTTACAAGCTAAAAATAGGAAAATGCAGTCCAGAACTTATTTTAAACTGTTCCATTACAATGCAGATCATTATGTGTGTTTGAACATTAAAATGTAGCATCACAACAAATGTTACAGCTACTCAGCTTACAGAACCTTAGTGTCTGGTAACTAACTAAATCCTGATGTTCAAACACATTCAGCTATGTATTGGCTCAAACAGGAGACTGGCAGAGTGGATCTCCACCTCGCTGCTTTGGAAGTGTGTCAGCTCCACATCATCCCCACTGTGAGACTGAAATGATACTGCCAGATTGAGCAAGAGTCACCTTGCTTTTCTTGGGTTAAACTATTGGAGAAATTTTGCCTGATAATGCTGAAGTATTTAAAACTACTGTGGCACCTTTTATCCAGTGCAGTAGTTGTTGCAATGACAGTACATAAAAACTTTAAAAGTCTGGTTTTCACATATTTCTGAATTCTACTAAAATTATTCCTGAGATCACAAATAAAAAAAAATAATTTAAAAAAGTTATTTCACCACCTTTCAAAAAAAAAAAGGTACTTCACTAGCATAAGGTTATCAGGATATTTCACCTTCTGAGTACTGTAAGTTCCTCAAAAAAAGGGCTAGAGAGGAGAAAACAAAGTAAAAAAGACATGAATTACAACAATATTTTCGTATTGAAAGTATATGGTGATCACCTTATGATGCAGGTAGCTATACAACGCTTCCACTTCTTAGTCACCACTTACTGAACTCCTTGAGAAGAGCAATTACTTGCAAAGCAACAACTTAATTTAAAGCTTTTGTGGATGCTTGCAATTACAGCTTATAAAGTAAATTACCATGAAGAGCACTCAGAAATGACCCCCTGCTACTTATAGGAGCAGAAGAATGTCTTCTGCTGATTGTTATAGTGACTATGACTACATAGAAGGTGCATGAAATGAGAAAAAAAAAAAAGAACCAGAGCTTCTTTCAAGCTATATTTACCTTGAGCTTATGTTAGAAGAGTAGTATAAAGTCTGAATATAACTGAACTACCAGCCTTTTTCCAAGGCCTTACCTCAGATGCAATTTGGTATCTGGTAAGTCATGTGAGACCTCAGTTCTATGGCATCTAGGAGATTTTCTGTTATAGTTTCCTTAATCTCTCTAGAGACATAAAGCAATTGCAAAGAAACCAGTACAAATTTTTAAGTCTTTCCATTACATTCACTTGCTTTTTGTATTTTATCTACATTGCATCTTGTTATGTGAGGCTAAATTCAATGTTTTTAAGTTTAAAATATTCTTCCCAAACAAAAGGCATCCAATAAAAAAAGGATTGTCTTGAAATGAGGAAACTCAATCTTAAAAAGTCAAATATATTACTGCTGAATTTGGCAAAGCCCATATTATCTTAGCTGGTGATCTGTTTATGAGAAATTCATTGAGATGGCATGTAAAAATGTACAACATAAAAAGATTCACTGATTCTCTGTATTTGTTTACAGATCAACCTTTAAATAAAATTTCATAATTCAAACATCAATTACTTTCAATTTTAAGAACAGCTTGGCAATTGTTAACTTACTTGGAGCACAGGCTAGGTAAAATCTTCTCAGCCATGTGCAACTTTATGGCTGTTTGACTATGGCTGCTGAACAAAACAGATGACCAGCAGCAAAGAAAATTCGCTGGTTGCATGTATGTGCTATACTTGGAGCCTAAACTGAAACATTAATGATACATGTACACTCACTCTCTTCAAAAATTTTGCACAATTACTTTTGAAGTGTGAACTTAACACCCTTTGGGGAAAAAAACCCAAACTGAAAATCCCAAAACTTCAGGTCACATCTTTTTCTATCCACTGTCCATGGTTTTTTTTATCCACAATAGGGACGTCAGAGGTAACCAGCAATGTAAAATTTTTGGGACTCTTTCTGATGTGACAAACTATAGAGACAGATCAATACAGTAAGTCTATTCAGCTGCTTCTTCACTAGATAACTAATGAAAGTTACTAGCAAAGATGCTAATTAGGGCAATATTTTTCTTACACTGGTTTGCTAGGAATTAGGTGGACACCTAATCAAATTTCATATGGGTTACTGAATAGCCTTAAACACTACTAGTTACCTTTTGATAGATATCCCAGATATGCCACATCAATGAGACAGTTACTTCTCGAAGAGCCAACTTGTCTAAGAGGTGCTGATAAGAAGCAGATGTCCCATTTAATTTAAGTAAGTGCAATTTTGCTCACTCAATGGCAAACTCACAGACATGCCAAGAGGAAAAGCTGGGAAATAGGAGCTAAACAATCCTGTAGATTCAATAAAAAACAGCAAAGAATAGGTTCTTATGGGTGCCAAACTGGCAAGCAATGTGAAAAAAATCAATAATAATAAAAAAAATAAAATAAAGATGCATTTACATTTACATTATTCTTTTTCTGTCTCCTGCTCTTGACTTTCTATGACATTTTGTTCCACACCAATCTCATTCAAGAGACCTTTCTGGCTTCCCTTTCAGGAACAGGATTTTATATTGCAGTTAAAGTGCCACACTTCAGCTTGCATTTTTTTAAAAAAATGTATTTGTGAAAGCTTTGAACTTATCATCTTTAGAAATAGGCTTGTTTGTAAGCCAAAACTTATTTTGGGGAAAATTACTGAAGTGCATAGGAAAGTCTACCTGAGCACTCTACTCCAAAATGAACACAAAATTCCTTCTTTTTAAAGCAAGTAAGTGGAAGCAGGACCCATTCAAATCTCTTAGAGGGTCATTTTTGTGAAGACTTGCTGAAAGCTCTTCTATCCTCTTTACACTACAAAAGTTCTTAATTTTAGAGAGAGAGGACATGCAGAAGAGAGAAGACATTTTCTAAGAAACTATCTGAGGTCTTTTTCAAAGATGCTGACAGAAAACAACCAGAAATAACTGCCTCCAGAATGAGGGAGGCTGGTCAGGCAATTACAGTGTGCTGCTATCAAGAGGAAGAGAAACTCTGGAAGAAGGCTGGAAGTGGCAGTCGCAGCCAATTCCTTTTCACTGACTGCACAGAATGATGATAGGAAGGTCACTGTAACCGAACCCAGAAAAAGCTGTTTTTACTAGAAGGTTACTGAATTATCAGTTCTGAACTACAGAAAAACAGCCTGGCCCACTGAGACATACATATTTCACAAAGACATACCAGTTCACACTGTCTAAGACAGAAAACGTAACCTTATTTAAAACAGAGTACTTAAAATAGTGGAATTCCTTTAAAAATATGAATTTGAAAATTTGAAAGGGTATTGGCAATCCCAATTAAAGGGGATCCCAATTAAGAGATGATTCAAAGTACCAGACCTTGAGATCAAGCAAAAGTAGAGATACATAATAAAATCATACAGGAATTTAAAAAAAAAAAAACTAAACCAAACAAATACAAGTAATTTAAGACAGACAACAATTCATACAAAAATCTGCCACTTGAATTCACATCTGTGGAATTCTAGCAAGAGGTTATCTAATCTACCTCCAACTGTCATTTTAGAAAAGTATATGTGTGCGTCTTTTCATATTCATCATTTAATGTACACCATTAATTCTATTCATATTAGAATGACATGCAAAGATAAGCATTACTTGAAACTTTAAAGCAGCTAGATAGGCAATTCTAGCTCTAAATCTGTTAACTGTTGGGTCCAGACCTTCAGTCACCAGCTTCAGCAGAGGAAAAACCAATAAACGCAAAACAAGGATGCATTTGTTCTAAGCACTGACAATAAATACTTGATGGCTCGTTTCATGAAAAAGTGATGCATACTTTCCATTATTTCACTAAAAACTTAAGCCAAAAAGACTGCCAGGACCCATAAGTATGTGATTAATTTCTGGTTTCCTCTTGCTGTGCCTTAGAAAATGATCCAAGAGAATGTGGAAAGCAGCTGTAAACTGAACATTAAAATATGACCACAAGAAAAATTGAATTCACTTAGTATATCTAAAGCAGTGCATTCTTTGCACAGATCCTTATATATGTAATGAAGAACAATGCTCAAATAATTAATACAGTAAAAGCCCATAATGGATAATGCAAATAGTCTATTTTAAAAGATGAATGCACTTCCTGATTATTTTAGAAGAGAAAATAGAGTAACCTGAAGACCAACATGGTGCCTCACTAGCTCCTCATGACCTCAGCACTTACTTGCAAAACAAATTCTGTCTTACCCTAATCTGGTTTCATTATTTAACTGTATATAAAACCTATTAATCACAGAGTCAAGGTCTCATCAGAATTTCTTTTAAAAGTACTGGATGAGACACTGCCCATTTTGAAAGTATTTTTGAGGAATCCGTCAGCTAGCATAATGTCCTGCATATTAAATTCCACAGCTCAAGAATGAAAGATACTTTTTCTAACACTGGAGGGTGAAAAGAGAGGACAAGATGGTCAGGAGAAAGCACTTGGAATAAACTTTACATTGATTCAGTTAAAAGGCTTTACCATAGGCAAGTTTCAATAGAAAAACGTGTCCATCTGCATTAGCTTAAGACAGTTTCTTAAATATCTGAACTGATACTTTCTAAATCAAAACAAAAGATGATGGAGATGTACGTATCAATATATTGAAGAATATGCATGGCCATTTGTCTCACAATTTTCTTTGACATTTGTACAATAAGAAGATAAAGAGCTTGAGCATCTCGCAGTACCAGAATTAAGAATCATGGAGGAATGGACCACCACTCCTAGGGCACTCCCTAATAGCAGGCTCCCTATCAGAGCAGCAAGCCAAGGGCTGATTGAGTACCCAGTTAAGGCAATTCCTTCCACCTCTAGGTAATCAAGTGGGTTGGTATCACCTAACACATCTGACTCCAGCTCATTGCTAATAGGATACTGGAAAGCCAAACTGATGTTACTGCCATTCTGCACCTTGCTCTGAAACTTGTCTTCCAACCAAAAAATCATCTATAGAATGCTACTGGTCTAGGCCTGCCATTATCATGCCAGTATCTTTCTTAGAAAAGTGAATTTACAGACAAGGCATCAAAATATCAATATTGTTGACTTCATTTTTTTTTCAGTGGTATTAAAGTACTGCTTTTAAATTGTCAGATAAAAAAATTGACATACCTAATAGTGCAAAAGCCCATATACTAGTCCCTACAGTAATGAGCTAAGCACAGAGACTTACCTCTTCTCCAACTTTATAAATATGTAAAATTAATTAATTCATTTAATTGCAGAATCAATTCTTTCTTCATACAGAGTACTTCAAAAAATCAAAACCAAATCAATTTTCCAAGTTATCCTAGCAGTAACCAGGGCCTTCACTTGACACCAATCCCTCTGCAAAGTCTCTGACAAAAGCAGCAGACTTAAAACAGAGAAGACAAACCCTCTTGTGAAGTTCTTATATTATGCACAAGAGATCTAACACAGCCCCTGCTGGAAAGATCACTTCAGTAACTTGCATCATTACTGCCACATCTATGGGTATGAGTTTTGTTGGTGAGCAGTCAACAGTGCCCTTCTGACAAACACATACAGAACAGAAGATTGCTTAGACTGAAGTAATGAATGGTCATGACACATCTCTAAAATAAACAAAACACTTCCATCATAAACTTATTTTTTGAAAGACTTCAACCCACAGTAACAGCTGTGGCCACCATTAAAAAAAGTGAGAACATACTAGTAAATTTTGATAAGAAAAAAACTGGTGTTCTTTTATTTCCATGCAGAGGCATTCAAAATTCATTATCTCTGACCCTTCAACACTAGGTAATGCCTACACAGTGAATTCTGAAAACGTAGCACCATTGAGAAGGCTTACTTTCTTATCTTCACTACCTCAAATATATTCCTTCAGTTAAAGAGTACTACTGACAGAAAACTCAAGTTAGCAATTGTACCTTTATGTGCTCCAGAACGGCTGTTGCAACATTTGTATGAAGATCAATGAGCCTCTTCTTTTCCAGAAGTTCTGGAAGAGAGCTGAAGAGATTAAATACAAACTAACCTGCTGATTTGCACTGTTAGTTGAATTGTGTACTGTATTCAGTAGGTACTAAAACATTTACAGAATTATAGAACAGTCTGGGTTGAAAAGGACCTTTAAAGGCTATTAAAATCTAAAATTACAGAATAGGGTTGGAACAAAAAATTGACAATGTATAGATGTAATGATTCTCATAACCATAACCAAAGAAGGGGATTTCACTACTTTTTTTTGATGAAAGAATGCAGAGGTTGGGGATTTTGGTGGAACAGTGCAAGCAAATCTATGATGCTTGCAAATCTTCGATTACTTGTCTTTGCTGAGGAAACACTCCAAAGTCAAACATTGTGGAAGTTACATATGCAAGCACTGCTTTAGGACACTGCATTTAACCTTATCAGAATTATAAAGCATTAAAACTATGTTATAGACCTGAAGAGCCTATATTTAAAGATATTTATTTCAAAGAATACTGAAAGTACAATAACAGAAAAAATTAGAAATGGTTCACAGATAATCAAACACTAGTGCATTATTGACTACTTACCTGACAGCTGAAGTGAGCTTAGCTGTATTATCTGAAAGCATACTTATTGCTCCTTCATCCTCCCCTTCAATGCCCTGGGTTTTGAGGAATGGTTTGAAAAGAGCAATAAAAATAGTCTTAATAAATACAGATATCACACACGCAGATAAAGTCAGTACACTTAGAAGCTATTTTCTGATAATGGTATTAATGTCTGGATTTTCAGTTAGTATGGAAGTTCTAAAATTGCAACACCAATGAACAAGGAATTGAAACTTCTCATGAAATATGGTACTTCTAGTCCTACTTTTAAAATCATATCATGCCTAAAATTCAGCATGCACTGAACATTTTTGTCCGTGGGATGACAGGGTGGGCTAGGCATCTCTACAAGCCCTATTATGCTGTACATAAAACACGTAGAGGTGATAAAACTTACCATGATACTTTTAAGTCTTTTGACTTCATCTTCTTGGGCTCTGTAAGATTCCAGTTCTTGCTGAACAGACTCGGCCACCTCTGGAAAAGGACTAATGCAATAGTCTGCATTAAGCTCAGTTAAATCAACAAACTGAAATACCAGAACCAGGCAATAAAAACCTTTTTGGAAATAACAATACACAAGTCACGCAACAGAATCAAATCACTGAAAAAAATGACATCTATTGTAGGTTTACTTCAACTTTCTAAAATGTATTCACTGCTTTCAATAATTTTATGTAATTTTGGTAAGAACAATTTTGAGCTTTTTGTAACAAAGAGCTAACAGACAAATATCATGGACAATGAATGCTGGCAATGATCATTCCTTATATGGAGGTTTGACCCTGGTTGGATGGCAGGTGCTCACCGAGTGACTCTTATCACTCCTCTCCTCAGCAAGGCTGGTCGGGGTGAAAGCAAGGTAGAAAAATCCCCAAAGTCATGGGTAAAGATACAGGCAATTGAAAAAAGGAAAGCTTATGTGTGAAAGCAAAGGAAAACAAAAGGTTTTATTCTCTACTTCCCACCAGCAGATGATGTCTGGCCACTTCCCAGGAAGCAGGGCTTCAGTAGGCAGAGTGGTTACTCCAGAAGAAAAACATTTAAGAAAACTCCCATCGAACACTGCACCCTTCTCCTCCTTTCTCTTAGGTTTTATTGCTGAACAGTGGTATGGAATGGAAAGGTATGGAGTATCTCTTTGGTCAGTTTGGGTAAGCTGTCCTGGCTATGCCCTCTCCCAGCATCTTGCCACCCTCAGCCTGCTGCTCAGGGGGAATGTTGGGGAGACAGCACTGATGCTGTGGGAGCACTGTTCAACAGCAGCCAAAACACTGGTGAGTTAACAACACCTTTCTAGCTACCAATGCAAGGCACAGCACTGTGAGGGCTGCTGTGGGGAAATGAACTTCATCTCAGCCAGACCCAATACACCTTAAAAAGAAGCCCCCAAGTAAGAAAATATTTTCAAGCTTAAAACCAGAACTACCATATATAAAGAATACTTAGAATGCATATTGACTAAATTAATATAAACTGTATACTTTTACAGCTTACCTGCCTTTATGCTTTTGCCAGAATTTATCAGATATAGTTAAATCATAGGACTTCTTATTTTTTTTCTTAGGTCTCGCACCTGCTGGAGTACTTTCCGTTCCTGCTGATTCTTCCAAGTTAACTCTGTTCAAATGGAAATCCTAAAATAAAGAGGAGTCTTATGTAAATATTTGACAATTTAATTGTTTATTCAGTCTTTTATGCCCCAAAAATATATCTTCTAGTATATTTTCTAAAAAGGTATTAACACAGCTATTTATTAGAACTTCCTAAGTTGGCAGGAAACAGTTTACTAGTTAACTAGGTAACAACAGCAGTATAAGGACTCCAAAATTACTCACAGTTACTGAACTGTGATCAGTTCAATACTAAACTGGGTGGCAAATGTTAAGCAGACGTTTGATTATCTCATATGCAAGCATGCTTCTGGCACTGAACTTTGAACACTGTTTTCTGCATAGAAAATAAGTAATTTAGCAAAGACTGTGCTCTAACAACTCTCCAAAACTTTGAAGTAGAAAAGTATCTACATTGCAGATAAAAAGTGTTTCTAAGACTGTTCATTTACGTAACTACAGCACATGTATCAAAGCTGCCAAGAAGCTGATGACATCAGCAATAGGACTATTCACTGTGAGGACTATTTAGTCACACCTTCACAGTTCCTTCCCCAATTTTTGAGCAATAGTAAAATAGTTAATGCATGATAAAGCAAAACTTTGCAACAAAGCTGCTATTTTTCCCATATAGTTTTTCTTCTTCCACAGATACATGAACATAGAAACTACACTGATTTGCTAGAGGACACAACTATGCTCACATCACCACACTGCTCCCTGTGGGTCTTCTGGTTCATTCCCCCACTGGCAAAGACTGTCCTGTTTTTCTGCAGCTTACCTATTCTCTCTGATTTTCAACAAAGAATATTAACAACAAGTATTCCACTTGCTGACTTTGTCCTAGCTCTTTTCAAGAACACTTAAAACTTCAAAGGTGCTCTTGCTAGACAAGTAATGATAGTGAAATCTTCAACTACACAGAAACTGTTATGAATCTTCTAGAATAAGTATTTTTTTCTTTCAGAAATAAAACATCACTTTATTATTTTCATTAAAGTATACAGAAATGGATCATTGTGAATGAAACTGTCAAATAAAGTTTTAAAATGTTTCTAGTTATCCCTTGGCAGGGACTTAAATACTCCAAACGATCCATGCCAGAACAGAATCATAGCCAAGCAGCTACTCAAAGGAAACATGCAGTTGATGAGTACAAACCTCATATTACAAGAGGTGTTTAATGTTTCAGAAAAAAAAAAGTATGTTTCAAGTATACATGTTTGATAAAAACTTGAAAAGAATTAATTAGATTGCAAAATTAGCTGTAATTTTTTAATGGAGATCTATGTTTTGGATCGTTTTAACTCACCAGTGACCTGCGTTTTCAAGTTAGTTTTGGCATTTACAAGTTTTATTAAAATAATTCTTATTGATTAGTGTTCTTCCTTTCAACTCCCATTTTGTCCTTGTAAGGCCTTCTAACCATGCCTCCCATTTTTCTGTATCCACTGACAAAAAGTTTTTTATTCAGAAATAGGAATCTCTTCATGTAAGCATGTTTATTTGCAGAAACAGCATGGTTATAATCTCAAGAGATGCAGCACTCAACTTTGTGCCCAGGTAGTTCAACACTGCACAGCATTCCTGGACTACTGTAACTGAGACCTTAAACAAAATCCAATTTGTTTCAAAGTAGTTTACATAACCAGCATCTTGGTAACACTTTCATGGTTACAATTTATGGCCTCTTAAAAGACTACTGCAGTATTTTCACGAAATCTTATGCTCAGTATGTGAAGAGTTTGCCAGGCTTGCCTTTAAGGTGAATAGCTTGACTAGTTTTGAAATTAAACTTTTGCCCTTGTCACGGAACCATAGACCATTTGGTTACAATTTCACTAAAATATTCCTAATCCTGTGCACTTTTAAGATGCAATATTTAACAAGTTAGTCCAGAGAAACTCGAGAAGCCTGATCCAATGATCTTTGAATAAATCTTCTAGTGTTATTCCAATAGCCCACCATATCTGTAGCACTAGTTGTCCTCAGCTTCCAGTACATCTTTGATCACTCTGCATCTTGATGAACCGAAGTCCTATCCCAATTCACGCTGAGGCTACCCAACACTACTTTAAAAAGAAACCTGTAGAAATTCACTCCTTCTACCTGCAAGTCTCTAGCCAGTTCAACACTTACTGGAGAGAACTCAGTGCAAGCTGTGGTTTTTTCAGATATGCCTTTCCTAAAGAAACTAGGCCAAAAATTGTTATTTGCAGAAAGCACTCTTAAGTTTAAGAGGAAAGGACTTGTGATAATGAATTATTACATAAAGTAAAATTTACAAGTGCCCTAAAACATTCCATTAGTGCTGAAATATTTTCATTGTTGCAATGCAAGTTTCTGGACACTACGTTTAACTATACAGTTCATCATCAACTTTGTATATCAACATATATGTCCACGTGGTTATTTCATGTATGCCTCTAACAGTCTCAATAATAAATTCAAAATAATTCTCAAAGCTAGATATTGAAATGATTTTCACAAATAAGTCTCAGCACATAAAAAGCCTCTAGATACTAATTACTCTAACTCTTTTTTTCTTTATTATTTACTCCACACCTTTACACAAAATGCACAAATCTGACGTAAACAGAATTTTATCATTCAAGTGAGGGAACCACCAAGTACATTTCTACTACTGGTTTTATAAAACAAACTTGAGGAAATAAAGGTAGCTTAAGGCTATCTAAATTTAAAAAAAAATTAAAAAAATTCTGGTTTAGATTCTGTACAGTAGTACCATATACCATTCTGCACTGAACACCTACACCACCTTGTGGAGAAAAACAGGAAAAAATATTTTTAGAAGTTCAAACTAAAACCAAAACTGGTTTTAAAACACATTAAAGCATTTGTTTTTCAAAACTGAATTGCACTTAATGGAGTTTGGATATTACATCACATACAGATCATAAGCTACTGAAGAAAAAGCCAGGATTGCTGACTTAGCGATCTTTTGATGATACCAATATTTCAACTTTTAAAATATTTCAGAAATTATTGCTAAATAAACCTAGAGAAAATCTTCCACGTTGCTCTTTACTAAAACAACTTCCAAATAAAACAGACAAAACAGACTTTGGATTAAGAGAGAATTTGGTAATAAGTTTAACAGCAAACTGAGTGAAAAAAAGAGTTTTGGTAACAAAATCAGATTTATCCTTACCAGAACATCATGCACTAAAGCTTGGTATGTCCAAGTATGATGTAGAGGAGTTGCTAAATCTATGTTTCTGTCAACAAGGACTAATAAGGGCCTTTGGAAGCTGAAAAGATGACACTGTGTTAGTATTTCTTTAAACATGGTTAAAGCACCCCAGTAACAACCTAAGTCATATCAGCCATCATCTATATCATATTTCAAGATAAAAGCAAAACTGCCTAGAGATGAGCTCCTCCAGCCTTCCCAAAAGTAACTGGGACTGATCACTATGATAACTTCCATTAATCAAATCTTAGTAACGATATAAATATTATTTTGTTACATGCTAAGTGTAGTTACCAATATATAAATATTGAGCAGAAGTCGAAACATTGAACGGCAACTAACTTTTTAGGTATTAACTAATACATCTTTGTGTGGATACACATTTGAGTTCCAAAAAACTGTTTCAGTGGGTAATATTTGACCTCAATCTCCATTACGATCCTTAAATATAAAATCTCATTTCCAAGAGAGATTTTTTTTCATTTTTCTCTTTGCTAGTATATAAAGTCCATACAGAAATAAATTATGAACTTCTGAGATGCGCTGTGGTAATTCCATCAATACCCAAATTTGTGGTAAAAAATGCATCCCTGCCTAAAGGTCTTGGGCTATGGCTACATGAAAAATTTATAGTGAAGATAGGAAGACTGTGAGCTGACAAAACATTGTAACAACCATTTCTCTTAAGCACATTATCCCTACAAACATGCAGTTAAAGTGCATTTGAAAAGAGTAAAAGCATTTAAATTCCATGCTCTGAAATTCCTTCCAGTAAGTATATTCACTTAAATATATAATTTCTAGAGCCTTAGTCATCTGATTCTGAAAAGCCAAACTAAAGATCTGGAGCCATTCAATTGGTTAAAGTTTCCTATGTTTCTTTTACCTTGCATTTTAATTTTGAGGGCAATGATGCTACACTATCAGGAAAACAAGCCATGCCTCTGAAGGAAAAACAGTGCCTACAATTCAATTCCCATGAAAATGAAGAAACTGGTATTTCACAACTATTCTCTCTCCTTTCAGTCTCATTCCTTTTGCCAACCTTGATGTTTTTGTGCCTTTTATCCAAGCACTGATTTTTATCTGAGATAAAAGTATGATAACTGTTTTATATCCAGTTAGCAGATTATAAGTTTCCTTCAGCTACAGTTTTTCCAATACATCTCCTCCTTTTCATGTACAGTATAAACTTTCATAACACACCTTTGGAAAGCAGCCTGTGGAGTATTCAGCTGAGGGCAACAGTATACAGGGATGCTACTGAGAACACATTATCAGATGCTCACAAACATCCACAAAGGATTCAAATGGTCATGACTTAACAGACCTTACTTATCCAGGTGGTAGTCCTCAAGCAGTAGTCCTCTGGTCAAGATAGGGATCAGCTGGGAAACATTTGCTTTTGATATAATTAAACTGGTAACAGTGTTTACCAAAACAAAAGCAAGAAAATGGGTCTTTCTTTTAAAGGACTAAGAGTTCAGAACTATGTTCAGACATCCAACTGCATTTCATAGCCCTCTAAACAGAGTGTATTTACAGAAGTTCAGCTCTTGCTGGGTTTAGAGGCTGAACAAAATTAATTGGTTTGTAACATAATTTCTGACTTACTATCCTAGGACCACACACTTAATAGTTTTAAGTTTATAAGTGGGTTATGCTGTGGGATTGGAAAACTCCCTTGAAACTATGTAAATTCTTTTAATATAGAATTTGAACCAAATTCTTGTAAATAGTTTTCAGTACAGTGGTGACTTACCCAGACAACTGAAACATGAAAAATAAAATTACTAACACAATACCTGAACTGGCCAGCTCCAAGTGTGTCACCCGTAAAAAGACTGTTTCTGGCATCTCTTAGATTCTCTCTGAGCTTCTTATCCAATTTCTGAGGATGGGAAAAATAAAACCACTTTTAACAAACCAACGGTTTCCTAACCTCTTTACACAATCAACATTAAAAGAGTTATTGTGCTGTTTTTGTAGTTTATAAATGCCTTAAATGCAGGAAGACTAGGTCCAATGCACATGGGAAAGACAGAAATCTTACATCTATTTTGTCCCTCCAGCATTTATACCTATGTCCAGGACTACACTGAAGATGTTTCCTTCATGCCTACTAATCTCCTGACAATTAGCACCCTTTCCCTATACATGCAAGTATTAAATACCAGTAGGAAGCATCAAGAGGGAACCACAGCAGAAGCACCAAATTGGGCTATCAGACACTGCCACACAATTGTTTCACAAAAAGTGAGATTATCCTCAATATGAGTGCATGCACACTGCATGCTTAGGTTTAATCAGTATTATCACTTCAGTGTCAAAGAAAATGCGAAGATGGAAGAAATGAACCACAGTGACTCCTAATGAAGACAGTTCTATAGAGATTGTTAATTGTGATTTAGTTTGGTTATTTCATCTGTATTTGATGAGCAAGTTCAATGTCAATTTAATTTGCTATACTAAAAATATCTTGTACTTACAGGGTTTCCCGGTAAGATAGATAAAAATTTCTTACTGATCCACACAGAGGAACACAGGCTCAACAGCCACTTTTTAGACTGTGTAGATGTAGCTTAATTTTAATGCCTATTAGAAAGTCTTGATAAATGCTAGATTAGGAATAATTATTTATGTTTAAGTTTCTCACTATCAGATTCACTAACATTAAAGTTCTACAGAAGTTCTGTGGAACTCAAATCAGAAAGGAAAATGGATGTCTCTTCTCCAGTTTTATTTCCTTCATAAGGAAAAGGATACAATGACACTAGACCTCTACCTAGTACTGAGAGAAGTGAAAGTGATGTTTGGAAAGTTGTAAAGCAATGATAGGTGTTTAGAAAAACAGTTCTTACCACTGCCACCATTTCAGCTGCAGTTCCTCTTGAGCATCTGATTATAGGTATAGCGCCTAATAAAAGACACATTGACATCTATGTGCATTGTAATTTTGAGATTCTATATTACTTTTCATAAACAACTTTTACTAACGTTCTGAGATTAAATACAAAATTACATTAAACCTTTCTCTTGCAGTCTTTATCTATGAAACAAAAAATACTGTATAGAAATATTAAAGTTTTACAGAAGTAAGTGAATACCCCATACAACAATTTATGAGAAATAGAGTGTATACTAGAAAGAAAGCTAATGCACTGTTGGAGGAGACAAACTAACTCACATAGATGCATTAGAAGTTATTTTCAAAAGGTCAGAAATCCCTAAAACACAATAATAAGTATTATACACCACAATATATCTGTTACAACTCACTGCTATGTCCAGGACTATGTATCTAGGGTAATGCTGTTTTCAAAAGCACATTTTCCATTGGCTTTCAGGTTTCAAAATATTTAGCTACTGTTTCTCAGTAATCTATACAAATATGAAAATTTCCAAACCACAGATTTTAAGTGACTGAGGAAAAGACATTAATTTGTATCACACCAACACTTGAAAGAACTGAGTAGGTCCAAGGTAGTCTCTCTTGAACAGATTGTCCCACAGCAATCCCCAGCTCCCCTTGTAGGAAAGTTATCTCAGATGGACCAATTTCAGTAACACATTAAGTTAAATGTCATCACTATGAAAAATGTATCAGCTAAGCATCAAGGAAACTCAAAATAAGTAAACTTAATATATCTGCCTATTCCTTTAGGAAGTTATTTCAGTTAGATCTTTGCAGCGTTTGTGTGAGGAGTCTTTTTCTTCTAGTTCTGTGGTGTTTAGGGGATTGGGTTTTTTTTGAAAATGACAAATCCAAACTCAAAGCACTATTATCTTCATTGCAAACTAGGATTTTGTTAAAACAGTGAGTCCAGACCTTTGCATTTCAGTATTCTTCTCCCATTGATCCTGAAGACTAAGACTCAACTCTCATGAAGGACAGCCTTTACTGTACTTAGCAGTGATATAAATCAATAATTTGAACAAGATCTTTATCCCACCTGTGTGAATTATTGAGATTTTGGTCACAGATCTAATTCTACTTTTAATTTTCTGTATGAAATCACTAGACTTCTAGTTATCTCACTGAATACAGAAAATATGCTAGAATTTGGAAACTTACCAAGTGTAACAAAAAAACAGAAGAGACTATCAACAATAGTGTCCATTATAGTTTCCATTTCTGTGTCTGTTATATCTGGTCGGTTAATGGCTAAAACAGTGTGGAAAAAAGAATAGGGTTAAGTAAGTTTATGCCACTTTAATAGTGACAGAGCGATCCTCTTCTTATCTGATGGCTGTTAGTACTCAACAGCTTTTGTTGCAGAAGAGATTACATCCTGAAACGCCCCTCATAGCACATCTATTAGTTTCCAGCCCCCTTTTTTTTTCTGAGGAAAAAAACTGCCAGAACTTACTTATTGCTTACTGTATAAGGTCAAATACTCCACAGTCATTTCCAAATCTCTCTCACTGCATATGTATCTTTTGGATTATGTTAGTATCGCATTAACAAAAACCTACTAAGAAACGTGTTATACAAGAGAAATGGCCATCCACTTGGCAAACAATTTTCAGGAAGAAAATTCTCAAAAAATACCTGTTTTAAAAAATTAATTATAGTACGCAGTTATCTATATTTAAAACTCCTAAATCCCATCTCTTGTATGGAGATTCCATTTTTTTCTCATAAATTTACCATCAGTCTCTAAATTAGAGGTAATTCCCAAGTTATAAAACATTTTACTTGACAGATAAGAGAGATTTCCCTCCCACATTTAGGTCAGAACAGAAGACAACGCTTCTCTTAAGTAACTAAACCTGACAAGAACATAATAGCCAACAGGAAACATCAAACCAAATCTTATCACAGATCCCAAGTCAAGCACTATCTCAGGATTCATGCCATAAATCCTATCCTTGTGTGTTTTACTTTACCTTTAAAAATTCCTCACATAATTACCTGTCTTATCCACTTTCTTCAAAAATTAATTTCAAAGCTCTAAACATTAGTAATTCTTCCATCCTAAATTTATGCATGGACAGCCATAATCATTCTCTAACTTTAGAGGTGCTTTTTTCCCCCCAGCTTTTCTCCTGTAAGAACCTTAGAGACATGGTAATACTTAGTAAGCTAAAGTTTTGACTAGGCTGACAGCAGCAATAGAAGTTTCAAGTTTCTGCACTATTAGCACCAAGAAAGGTAGACCATTCCCAATATCTGTATTTTTCTATAATGACAAAGCTTTGAAATTCACTGGGGCTATCATTCTGTAGTTATCTCCAACTAATGGTCTCCCAGCTTACAGGTGGGAAAACTCTTATTTTTAGTCTCTTGCCTTTTCAATTTTAAAATTTATTTTCCATCCTGTTATTATGTTTAAAGTACTCATTTCTGATATTCCAGTAATCTGCATACTGTCAGTGCCTTCTAATTTTGTCTACCATGCACATTTTACGAGCACATCCCTTTTCTTGTACCATAGCAACCAACACAGATACTTAATATTACTGCTCCTTCGATTGACCTTGGAGAAGCTTCATTAAGAATCTTTTGGTAAAATGTTTTACCATGTTTTCTCTAAGTTTCTCTCTCTTCACTCCAACAAGCTTATGGGGAATGCATCTATTACAGAAAAGTAAGCATAGATTCTCCTACATGTTCCTGTTGTACTACAAAATTCAACCAAATTGTAAAGAACAGTAAAGAAGCACTCAAACAGCATGAAACAGGATGTCTCAAATATCAACTTTATACCAATATTACTAATTTACTCTTCCTTCTACACAGTCTTAGAAAAAGAATCAGAGGGAGTCTGAGGGATTAACTAGTTGGTCCTCCTTTCCAAAGGTGAGTTAAGCCCATGTAATTTCTGTATCTGAACCAATTCAAAGAGCTTCCCAGTCATAAAAATACCATCAAGTTTACCGGTAATCTAGTATTTCGCTATTTTTAAGGTTAGAAAGTGCTCCTAATATCTGGTCAGAAACTTTCTTGTTGCATTTAAACTTATCATTTCTTGTCCACTACTAAACAGAGAGAATATACTGTATCCTTTCTGTCTAGGAAAGTCTTTCACACAATTGAAGGACTTTATATTGCTCTCTGTAAAAGCAGTCATACAGCCAAGGAGTCAGGAAACTGAAAATTAACCTGTTTTGTTATATTTGTTCTTAGTTCACCCATTCAGATACATTTGTGGTCAGACACAGCAGTGCTGCTGCAAGAATAGCAGCCATCTTTAAATACCCTCAGATTTACACTGACTTTTGTAGATTATGAAACTGGCACACTCCTGCTAGGGTTACTCTCCACAGGCAAAAAAGCCCACTTCTTCCTCACCTCTACATTCCTACTGCCTGTCTGTGTCAGATCTAGAACTCACACAATGAGACAGATCAGCTACTGAGCTCTAATGGAAAACTCATCACTCTGGAGGAGATCAGATTTCTGCTCGATGAGCTTTTGGCATCAGCCCACTTCTAGATTGGTTTAAACATGCTGGCAAATTTTAGTGGCCCAAGACAGGAAAACAAGCCAGATAGAAACTGAGGTGCAAAACATTTTCAGTCATTTTAATCCAAATTCCTTGTTAGCATAAGGAATCTTATGACAGTCAATTAAGTATCTTCATATACAAAGGAACACATCACAAAACAATTATTATTAAAACTGTTCAACATCAGGTTTTAGTGAAAAAAATAATATCTGCTTTTCAAACAAAAATGCCCTTCATTCTGCCAGTGGAATCAATCCTCAGTGTGAGACACAATTCAGTTATTATGGATCCAGTTTTAAAGAAAGGTACTGACTTTGGATATTGGGCAAGAGAAGAGAGAAATCTCACTGCTAAATATTAGACATATAGAGACTTCTCATCTATCTGATCACTTGGCAGTATTCTATGCACCAGGAATTAGCAGCGTGACACTGTAACTACACTAAAGTAATGATGAGCTGGTGCAAAAATAGGACTCTTGACTTCTGCTTCTTTCCTTGCATTGCATTTGTACATCACATAAGTGAGTTGGTATTTTCTAAGGAATGAGTCAATTAAACACACCCTGCAGTTCTGAAATTACTGCTTTTGATGTAAAAGGAGAGGAAGAGTAAAACTACAGCAGAAGTAGCCAGACAACATACCCTGTAAAATCCAGAGTAAGGGGCAGGAGTGTTGGAGTGGTAGCACTCTGTACATTTAGCACATTGAATGGGTCAGAGGTGTATATAAAATCAGCACGATGGAGGAAGGAAAATCATGCGGACAATTATGACAACTAGTATGTCATTGACTTGAGCTGCCACAGCACCAAGGTAACCGACCTAAGGCAGACATTTGCTTTTCCTGCTAGGTTCCAAACCAAGTTGAATAGAAGTCTTGAGAGAAAAAAAAAAAAAAAAAAAGAGTTCCAGGAGGCTGACTTCACTTGCACTCTGAAACTTTATAAAGAAGCTGACATGCTTGGACCACATGCTTGCAGAAGCAATCAGTATTGCATACTGTCTAGAATGCCCTTTCCCACCCACATTGACTATCTACATTGAAAACAATATGTAATTTTTCCAATATTATTCCTTGTATAAAAAGTGTTACTATCCTTAAATGTCTATACCACAGTTTTGCTTTGTTATTTAAAAATACATATTTATTTTTCAGTATCTCAATCACCATGTAATAAAAGATGCTGAAATGAATATCTAGGAACTGCTTCTTTCATGATTTTAAATATCTAACAGATTATCCTGAATTCTGAGCAGATCAAAGCAAAGTGAAGTAATTGCTGGTTATAAGCTACAGCTTCAAAACTAAATTTCAACTTCGGACATTCCCATATAATTTTTATATAAATTCTACTTACCACGATATGAAACAAGTTCTTTGTTTTGGTTACACAATACAAACATATCATCTTCCAAAGTAATAAAATTAAGATATTGATCAAACACCTAGAAAGCAAGGAATAATGGTCAGAATAGTCCAGAATGACGCATAAAAAACCCATATATTTTATATAAAAAACCATATTTTACTGCTACATTTTACACAAGTACCTATTAAAAAAAAATAAACGCAAGATAAAATTTATGAATTAAAAAGCCTGTGTAAGGACTGAGTGATTAACACAAAATATTAGAGCACTGGCAAATGCCTGAACTGTCCAACTGTTTCTGTGGACAAAGTTTTAGCAGCCAATTATCACTGAAAAAACACATATGGAGGACAGGTTCACTTTTTATGAATATGAATGACTACAACATATTCAGCACTGAGCTCTCAGGCAGGAGAGAGGAAAGAGGGCAATATCTGAACACTAAGACATTACAGCTCATGAATTTTAACTTTTCTGTAACACACTTGTACATTCAGGAAAAAAATTAAGCTTCTCTATAGCATAAAATATTAATGAGATATAACAACTGAAAAACAGATTTAAGAAAGTTAGTTTACAGTCCTACACCAATTTCCTGCTGCTGAGGACTTAAGGCTTAAACAATACTAGCAGTGTTCATTTTATTTCACAACAGGTTCTTTCTCTGATGCCAGTAGTACTAACTGGAGTGAGAAAAAGTGAATGTATTTAAGTATATTACTTGATAATTTACAGGCTTTGGTACAGCCATTCAGGAAAAATAAAAGTAATCCCCTAATACATGCCTTTAAATCATAAAGGTATAGGGGAGTACTCAGTAAAAGTGTGTACATATGAAATATATATATGCAAATGGGAATTGCATTCATATTGCTCTTTTTGTGTATTTTGGAGATAATACTGAAATATATATGCACTGAAAGCACTCATTCAGCTGATGCAATCAGGAATCCTCTGAAACCTCTGTATTTCCCCTCTTATCATTTAGTCCAAAAGTCTTGCACTTGGACTTTTGACAGCTGAAGTATGGTACTAAGCTGCATTACTGGGGTGACTGTAGATTCTTGTTTTTTCCCCAGTATGCCTGAAAATAAGAATGCAGTGACACCTTTAAAAGTGCTAATATCAGGGACTGGGGGATTCTCTTACCTTAGCCACTTGAGTTACTGCATTAGCACCTATAGCAGCATTTGCAATATCTTCCAGTTTACTTCTTGAAATGGCAGAAATAAAGTTTAAATAATAAGACTCATAAAGCTGGTTTCGAAGATCCTAAAAGAAAGTAATTTTTTCCTGAATAAGTACTAATACATTCCTGACTAATTCAAAGAAGAAATCATACTTTTACTAGGTGATGTAAGAGTTATCCACAGTAAAACTAAACCTTCAGAAGTGTTTAGCTGTTCATACAGCTCTGCTCACGGTGTTTTGATTACATATCCAGATATAAACAACCTAACACAGAACTGCAAAAAACCCAGGACATTTAAGCTAGAAGGCAGCAACTACTATTCCACACCTTACTGCTGACCAAAAATACCTTTTGCTCTTTTCCTTACTTTGGCAAACATGTCAACCTTCCATTCATCTCCTTCTCAGGAATGTGAAAAATTGAGGTAAGCCTAATCCAGTCTTCCCACTCAAAGCAGTATCAAATGGTGCAGGTGCCTCACAATTGTGTCCAGTCAGGTTTTGAACCTCTCCAAGGATGGAGACTCCACAAACTCTCCAGGAAAACTGTTCCAGTATTCAGCCACCCCCATTAAAATAGCTTTTTCTAATGTTAAATGGAATATTTGTACCCACTGCCTCTTGTCTTTTCACTCCCCAAACTCTCTCTGAAACACATGAAACATGTTTACCCTTCTACTTGCTGGGAAATTGAAGTTTTGCACAATAATATTTCTGACAAATATGTGCTAGTTACAGTCACTGGTGAGTGCAGGATTACTTCACACACCTTGTTATGTGTGCTCTTTTGAAACATTACACATGCAAGTTACCTGGCACATTCTGTCAATATTTTCTTCTGTTGGCATTACAAAGTAAACAGCTGGAACATCTGGAATAGCATCGCGATCTGAATGCAAAAGCCTGACAGGAAGAAAAAAGACATCTCTAATGAGTTTTCTCTCTGATATGTATAAAATCATAAAAGTTAAAGAAAAATTTTATTTGTATAGACAAATGTAATTTCCTAAAATTTCCTTCTATATTTAGCTAGAGTTTAGCTAAATAGCTTTTCTTGCTTTCTTAGCAAGAAAAGAAATCACATTTGTGTATTTTTTGGCTGAATACATTAATAGATGTGTTCAAAGTTGATTCAAAGCTTGAGAAAAAGCTTTACAAATGTTCAAAACCAGATTATCTATTCAGAGGAAGCTAAAATACTGCATCCACCAAGTTTATATGTGAACTGTTGACATAGTAAAAAATCACTGTATTTCATTCAATTAAACTTGCCTTTCCTTCTTGAAGACAAAGTGCTTAGATGTTTTTCTCACATTTCTGCTGATGTGTCAGCAGGTTAAACTGTATTTCCATTTCTAGCCTTCACTTAGCAAAACTTAATAAAGTTGTAAAAAAGTAAATGTATGTTCAAAGTTTCTTCATGACTATTACCACAGCTAAGGAATGACAATGGACTAGGTAAATGTAATCTGGGGAAGAAGAAATGAGAAGTCTCTTAAAACAGTACCTAAAGATTTCATATTTGACAGAAGACAAGTAAAATCTACATGTAAAAAGATAAGCAAAGAACATACACAGTGCCATGAAACAGTTTATGCCAATATAATTTTAACATATATGATTGCAAAAGGATTTGTAGAGACAAATTCCAAAATAATACCTACTGGATAATTCTTATTTTTGAACAAGGGCCTCCTGTATTGAGCAAGAAATCCTACTAAACAGCATTTGGAGCTCTCTCTCCACTCCCTGATTCTGCATAATGACATTTGATTTAGGAACAAGTCAGTGTATAATCTTTATTTTAGCCGTTATCCATTCAATGATTTTTCAGATTTGTTCATTATTTTGGGGAATATTAAATAATGTTCTTTTTAGAAAAGAATTCCCAATATTTTTAGAAGTACTTACAGATGCAAAGTGATCCCCATATCTCTCAGCTCTTTCACTGACAGCAAAGGTGAGATGATATCTTGGCCAAATCTGTCATAAATGAGAACCTGAAACAGATACACATCATCTTATAAAGTGCAGAAAAAAGTGGATACTGTAGAATACAGGAATTCAGGTTTAGGGAACTATTACTGTAACTTCAAAAGTGCTTCAACATGTAAACATCTACCAATTTATAATAAATTATTAATTTGTCATGGACTTCCATCTGTGCTTATTAATAAATAAAGTATAAAAGAAAAACCAAAGAGAAACTCAGTGGTAAAGGAGGAAAAAGAATCATCACTTCCATCTCCTGGAAAGTGTCTTGTCAAACAAGAGTTTGCTGTTAAAATTTGTTATTGTAGGTGCAGAGTTTTCCTGACTGCATTTGGGAGAAAATAACAAGAAAATCAGAAGAGAAAATAGGAATTAGTGAAAAAAGACAACAGATGAAGAGACAGAATATATGTTTTGTAATAGCAAAAACACCTTGTGACCTACAATTTACATTTTAAAGGCAACAAAGCTAGCCTGAGCTCAGCTTCTTCAAGCTATCAATAGTTCTTCCATTTGTATGGGCTTCTTTCTGACTCTGGTATTTTTTCAGCAGTTCTGATACTCAATTCTGTGTATTTATAATACATGAAAAATATTTTGTACAAGTTAATAAAATAAGAAAATTATTTAGTTAAATTTAATTAAATTTAGTTAAAATCTGCAGATCTGAACTTCTCTAAACACTATAAAATTCCTCTGTTCCAGATCCAAAAGTTCTTACCTTCCATACTGGTTCTCCTGTGCTGTTTTTAACAGGAGGAACATTGAAGTTCAGCATACGTTTCAAAGCCACTGGAAAATAAAGCCAGAGAATGCCTTACTCTCTTCACACTTCAACAACAGTGACTAAAGACTTTAGAGAGATTTTATACATTTCATTTTGAAGGAAAACCATCACAAAATATAAAAGCAACAAGCCACATTTTCATTATTTTTATGCAGCTTTGACTGACAAGTGGTTCACATTTGCTAGAATTTATGGGCTCCAGAGGACACAGCAAAAGGCAAAGAAGCAAGTTCTAAAACATTAACTCTCCTTAGCTATACAGGCTATATTCTAACATGGTTTGCCTTAAAAATAATTCCAGTATCTTCTTGATGGTGCATTCTATCAAGTGGGAACTAGTTTGCTCTATTCACCGATCTGCCTTTCCTACCCCACAGGAATAACACCACACCAAACAAAAAATACCTTTATGCCTGACTAAAATCAATACACAGTTTGAAAGATTTTGAGAACTCCTATGAAGAAATTTCTGGTTTAAGGGGTACAAAAATACCCTTAGTTTGCAGCAGGAAAACTCTTTGAAAGAGGAATGAACTTTAATTTAACTTTCCCATTCCACATACAAACCAAAGCAGATTGCTTTACCTACCTCTAATTTATAAATCTATTATGTAATGAATCCTTCCTCTTTTATCTGATTAAACACCACAGTATGTGCTGCTCTCCCATCTCTGACTAGCAGCAAAAGACTATTTGTGCTATAATGCCTATTCTCTTAAAACTCGAAACAAAACCATCAGAGCTTTGCAAAGAGGAAAAACTTGCATAAATTAGAGTGATGGATACACTCACGCAGTGCTCTAGTTTTTACCAGCCTCTAGGTAATTATGTCTGATTAATTACAAACCCTCTGAGTCTGACCATCTGGGCAGTATTTTTAATGAAGCTAGTTGTTCATTCATCTAGTCCATGACATCCTAACTTGGATATAACACCATGGTGTCAAAAGCCTTGCTCAATTCAAGACAAATTAAATACTCTACTGTCCTGTTGCCTACAAACCCAGTCATTTTATCACTGAAAGCAATTAGGCCAGTCAGGCACGATTTACCATACATAAATTCATGTGTGCCTTTTCCCTCATGTGATGAGTATTTTCCAATAGGATTCACTCAATGATTGACTTCAAAGTGACACTGAAGCCTGGAAGCATTTGTAGGTGAAGACTGAGGCCAAGGCAGCACTGGTTCACCTCAGCCCTATCTGTATCTACCACCATTAAATGACCAGCTCCATTTAACAAAGACCCAATGTCTTATTTACATTTTTGCTACTATTGTTGCAGCAAAGCACTTCTTTCTCCAGAGACATGCTGCATTTCTCAACCTCAGTAGAACTTTTGCTTTCCTAATATCATTTATACATGGCCAGGCAGTGTTTCTGATGTCCTGCTTCCTCCTGTGTACTGCCCTTTCAAATGACATTAGCAGTGACACACGAATGTGGGAAAATCCAAGCTAGCACTGAGTGCTGAGTCTTGATGGACTCCAGCCTTCCACTTCCTTCATACTTATTTCTTTTCTTTTTTTAAACACCATGAAGCAGCCCTGAAAGTTAATTACAGGCTGCTCCTGGATTCTTTGGTCCCTCACTGCTGGTGACATCTTCAGCCATATGAGTAATTTTTATATAAACCTGTATGGTTATGTGCTTTGCAGAGTTTATCATCTAATGTAAAACTTGGCATAAGCTAAGAAAGAGTAATCAGATTAGCATCATGCTGTGACAATCACGTCAACATTCAGCAAATTTCTTGAGTTCCTTTTTTGTGTTCATATTGCCATTTCATTTACATTAATGCTGAACGTTCTCTGGGGCAAGGATCAGGTTTTTATTGTGCTTGCACAATGATATGCTTTTGTTATGAAACCAATCCTGGTTATGAACCAGAATAAAGGTCACAACAGATGGTGCACATACATAGTAACACCATGACTAAATAATAAGAAACCTTTTTCCGAGTATATTTTAGTTGTTGAATCTAGCCCCTTGGAAAAGATCTTAACAGAAGACAACATGGATTCAGTTGTAAAGGCTGACTGAAATAATCAGGTAACAACTGTTGGTGCCATGGACTGTGGGACTGAGTGCACCTGCAGCAAGCTTGCCAATGACATCAAGCTGTGTATGGTCACAAAATCACAGAATCCTTTAGGTTGGAAAAGACCTCCAGGATCAGTGACTCCAACCTTTGACTGATCACCACCTCATCCATCAGACCATAGCATCAAGTGCCATGTTCAGCTGAACACCTCCAGGGATGGTGACCACCACCTCCATGGGCAGTTCATTCCAATATTTAATCCTTTCCATGAAGAAATTCCTCCTCACTAAGCTGGAGAGAAGGGAAGCCATCCAGAGGCACCTTGACAGGCTTGAGAGTTAGGCCTGTGTAAACCTCAGGAAGTTCAGCAAGGCCAAGTGCGAGTTCCTGCAGCTAGGTCAGGGCAATCCCAAGCACAAACACAGGCTGGACAGAGAATGGATTTACAGCAACCTTGAGGAGGACTTGGGGGTGTTGGTGCATGAGAAGCTTGACGTGACCTGGCAAAGTGCACTTGCACCCCAGAAAGCCAACTGAACTCTGGGCTGCATCCAAAGCAGCACGGCCAGCAGGGTGAGGGAGAGGATTCTGCCCCTCTGTTTTCCTCTAGTGAGATCCTACCTGGAGTACTGTGACCACATCCGGGCCCAACATAAGAAGAACCTGTTGGATTAAGTCCAGAGGAGGACCACCAAGATGATCAGAGGGCTGGAGTACCTCTCCTGTGAGGAAAGGCTGAGAGAGTTGGGTTTGTTCAGCCTAGAGAAGAGAAGGCTCCAGGGAGACCTTACAGTGCCTTCCAGTACCTAAATGGAGTTACAAGAATCCTGGAGAGGGACTCTTCACAAGAGCATGTAGTGATAGGACAAGGGGGAATGGCCTTAAATGGAGACAGTAGGTCTAGATTAGATATAAGGTAAAAATTCTTCCCTGTGATGCTCTGGACCTGGTTGTACAGAGAGGCTCTGGATATCCCATACCTGGAAGTATTCAAGGCCAGGCTGGATGGGGTTTAAACAACCTGATCTAGTGAAAGGTGCTCCTGCCCACAGCAGGCAGGGAATTAGAATGAGACGATCTTCAAGGTCCCTTTCAACCCAAAACACTCTATGAACACAAACAGAATAGAAAAGAACAAAGCTGTACAGAATATGAGCTCAAAGAAAATAGGCTTTATTAGAAAGATAACAAAGAGAAGCAAAGGACTTCAGAGGAACATCAAATAGTACTATCAATGGTAGATGGCAGAGGAATGAGATTACAAAAAAGTAGAGTGGTACCAAAAAACGAAGCATACTAGTAAAATATTTAAGGTCTACAGAGACTGTGACTGAGATTTTTAGGCAGATGATTCAAAAATTTCATGCTAACTAAATGCATCCAGAATCCTCTATACCACCGAAGATACTGCAGTTATCAAGGAGAAAGTGTCATGATCACAACTTAACTGACTACAACTTTGGCAAGCAAGGGAAGTAAAGGACTATGGAGCTGACATGCCCAGTGCTTTAGGAGATTGTTCAAAGCTTTATGATACAGCATCAAGGCAGAGAAGAATCAATTAAGAAGCCTCAGCAATATCTAAGAAGGGACTAAAAAATAAACCCTTTACTCACAGAAATCCTCATGCACAATTAGTTTAGTTGTTATTATCGTATTCTCAATTTTTAAAGGTCAGTACACGCTCGGATGCCCCTGTACTGTCTTAAAACGAACACAACAGCAGCTTTATTTTTGCACTATCAAACGCTACTTCCCGTCGATCCTTCCCACGGGCAGAAAGAAACCAAAACGGAGGGTGCGCTCCCACGGCCGAGAGAGAAGGCACCGCTCACGGCCCGGGCCCGGCCAAGTCCCGCCCCGGGAGCGCCTTCCACACCTCGGCGGCACCTACGGCCACGTCCCCGGGGCCCAAGCGGGGCCGGCGTCCCTCTGCGAGAACTGCGGCCCGAGGCTCCGAAGCCCCGCCGCCCCGGGCCCGCCGCCGCAGAGGCGAGGAGAAGGCGGTAGAGGGGCCGCCACCCGGTTGCCGGGAGACCCAAGCCGGGTGAGAGGGCGCGAATCCCCGGCGGAGGCGCGGCGGCGCCCGCAGCCCGCCCCGCGGGGACAAAGGCAGGCGGGGCGGCGGCAGCGTGCGGCCGGCCCCGCTCCCCCGGCCGAGCGCCGGGAGAGGCCGGTGCCGCCCGCACGGCGGGACCGCGGCGGGCGCTCACCTGTCTGCTTCTCCCGGATCCCGGCCGCCATCTTCCCGCGCCGCCGGCCCGGCCGCGCCGCCCCACCCCGCCGCCGCCTGCGCAGCCGCCGCGACACGTGGCGGGCCCCGGGCCGGGGGCGGGCCCGCCCGGCTCCGCGGCAGCGGCGAGCGAGGAACGCCCGCTGAGGGTTGACAACACAGGCCTGCGCTTCGGGCCGGCGGAGAACGCGGCCGGGGCCGGCCTTTTGCACCGTTTCTCTATTGAGTAGGTGGTTAGGTTATGCTCTCGGACTTAAGTTTCAAGAAGAAATAACTAAAACAGCTTTGATACGACCACCTCATGACTAAATGAAAGGACTGATTTTAAAAATCAGGGATCTAGCTACAAATGAAGTCAAGTACTTTTAGTGAGTTATCACAATGGAATATAGTTACGAATTTGCTTTCCTTTGCCGGAGGTCGCACATGCCCACAGGCCCCCTGCATTCAATGCCCTTCAATGCCCTTCCAGCAATGCCAGAGGGGGAAGAGTGCCCGTGCCCCAGCTCAGCTTTGGATACACCGGTACCGGGATAAACATGCCCTATACACCTTTGTATAAATCTATAGGTACACAAAGGAAACTACAGAAAAGAGTGCTAACACTTCTAGGGCTAAAATCCATAAATCAACAAAATCAAGACACAGAAGCTATATATTTAACCTTTTATTGCACTTTGGGCATATATACACAGTATTCCCCGCAATTACTGATTATTTCAACACTGATGTTAAACCTGTAATATAAAACGTTGCCTGAATATGCATCAGTTCAGGCACTGATCCTGCAGTTCAAGTTAGAGCTAAAAAAATTTACAAAATTACATTTTGTTGCATAGCATTCGAAATACCATAACTTTAAAAAGAACATTGTTTATGTAATACAAAAATCAGAGGGCTAGATTGTAGATTTTTACAAACATTAACATTTTGAAAATGACTTTCTGTATTCATATGGTTTGACACTTCTAAAGTTTTTGCATTTTAATTTTTCTTTTGCCCAACTAGACATTCCCTTAGATAAGAAACAGAAAAGTTTGAGCTTTAAACATGTTTTACCATATAAAACAGATTCAAGATAAATTTGAAAAGCATGTTTTGTAGGCTTATAAGTTGCAATTCTTTATATTTAAAATCAGATTTTTTTGATACTATCTTCAAAATGCATATGCAGAATGTGAGTGTGAATTATTAACTAATACTCTCAAAATCCTCATGTTTTCAAATTCCAGGACTTAATATCTTAATGAAAATAATCAAAGCTGCAGCACACAATGGTTTAAGACTTTTAGTCTTAACTCCTTTGGACTGTATTTCACTCTTAAATCAGTTAAAAAGTCTAACAGCTTTTTCTGGTAAGCATCCTCTGAATGGGTAAAAAAGCAAGTCACAGAAATTTCTTATTCTTGATTTTTCAAACATGGAGCTAAAATACTTGGTGGTGTTTTTTCTATTAAACATGCATTCTCTTAAGGAGACCATACTAAACCCACTAATACCAATATATTACTGTTTAGTAGAAAATTATCACTCTAGAAAATAAATAGCTTATTTGATATGCTAATTCCAGATGGAAACTAAGGGTCTTATGCAGAAACTGTGGGATGAAGTTCTTTGGCCAAACACAAAAAGGACTGCAGTAGTTCTTTTGTGGTGCTCACAAATCTTATAAAAATGCAGCTTCTATAAGAATATATTTAATACACAATTGATGCATATAAAATTCTCCCTGTGTTATAGAAATACTGAAAGTAAGCAGCCTCCCTAATTTCCAGGTGTGCCTCAGGTTATGTTTATGTAAAATGAAAACTACCCCATAATATTGCACTTCAGTGATCTGCTGCAACAATAAAAAACCTGCAGTCCTCATGGCTATATAAATTGCTCTTACAATTTCAAGACAAGGGAGACCATTCTGTGCTTGGAACTTAGCTTATTCAATGGAATTCTAATGAACAGTTCAAATAAATTTATGACTGGTCTATATAAATAAATGCTGAAAATGAGCAGCACCATAGCAGCATTCAGGACTACAACTTGAATATATGAAGTATTATACTGGAGTGTCTAGATAGAGCTGATCAAATCAACAGAAAAGACAACTTGTCCTGAATGGTTACGCATCAGTATTAGAAAATGGGAACAAATTCTGTGAAAAAAACCCAAACCCTTTCAAGCAATATTACATACTATGTGATTTTAAAAATTCAGTGTTTGGATATAGCATTGTATAGCAGATCATTTTAAAGTTAACTTTTTTTACACCTGGCATATTGGTTAGTTCTGCCTTTATATAAAAGCCTTTCAACTGCTGAGTTCAAAAGTAGTAAGCAATAAAAGGTGTGAACTCTCTTTTTATAATTTCAGGTATGTTTTGAAGCCTTATATTCACATTATTTTACTACTTCTTTCTGCATTGAAGGTTTTGAAATGCAATTTTATTTAGTTCCAGGTTGTGAACAATTTCTCTTGCCACTGCAGGTACCAAAAGTCCTTGTCCTTTAAAATTACTCACACTCTGCTTGCAACTTTTATAAAATTTGTACTTCTCATATGGAAGAACAACATTACAGAACACATTTATCTTTAACTAGGTAAGAAAAACAAATACTGCACTCATTTTTAAGTATAGTATTATATCTGCAGGAAACTCATTGTGTTTGAAAAATACAAACATACCGTATGATTCTTTATTATGTAAACATATTTATGCCAAACCAGTCTCCCTATAATGGTAATAGACCATTGTGAAGGGTAAGAATACAAAGAATTTAATGGCAGAAGAGAGTCAAAAAATATGCAAAGATCAGAAACACAATATTATTGGAAAAAAGAAGACACTGAGAAAATGCTTAGTATATAAACAAGCCAAATTACATTCTCCAAGAGATCATATGTTTATTTTAAAGGAGACTTGAATATGCTTTTGGCCAACAAGCAAATACCACTGCTATTCCTGTCTTAATTTCTAATATTCTTAAATTTATAAAGACAAGACTATGAGATTAGATTGTTGCAGGCTTTAGTAATGAGAAATGTCTGTTTTAAGACTTGCAATGATTTCCTTAGACTTTCTATTATATTTTTGGAAGCACCTATCCTTTTATAATTACTGTGGATATACTTCCTTGCCAAGGAATTAAAATGTAAAGCAATCCTGCTTACATTTTCAATTCAAACCAAGCTATATTAATAAAAAATGGTATGATTACTTTCCAGTATTTCAAAGAATGTACATACATATAGACACGCATACAGATACCCATGTATCTATATTACATCTATAGAACAACTTATGTTCAGGACAGGTGGTCAAAACTAACAGAGGGAAATAGTATAATTTCAAAACAGAGAGCAGTATACATTTAAAAAGAATGTATTTAAATGTCCTTTTAAGGTCATAGTTTTTAAGGTCATTAGAAACAATAAAGTGTTGCTTAATAGGAATTTCACTACTTATCTTTTACAGCTTAATGGCCCAGCCATTTACACAAATTACTGCAGCACTAAAATATATTTTATACAGTGCTCAGAATGTGCCTACAACTGAATGGAAGAGTTTAGAATAAAAGCTAGAAAAGTGTCAGGCCAAACAAGCTTGATGGTAGACTGCCTTTAGTTTAATGAGCTTTAGTGCATGGTCGTATGAAAATACTTTAACAGAAGTCAAGTTTACATGTTCTAATGAGCAACAAACTTTTATTCTTTCATACTCAATAATATTAAGCCTAACTCCAATATTTCACTTTGAAAGATCAGTGATTGCTGCATGTTCAAGATTTCCTCCTGGTTTTTCGCTATTTTGGCTCTGAGTAATTAAAAATTAATGTATGACAGTAGAATGCAGAAATGTGCAAATGTCAAAGATTTTGTTTTTAACAGAGACACAAGTTCAACTGGATTTTGTTCTTACGCTGTATTATTTTACCTATGTTTTCTCCAGACTTTGAATGCACTAGCCACAATGACCATAAAACGACAAGCATTTTAACTTTCCTAAGTTTCTATGAACCATCGAAACGTAAATGAATCAATACAAAATCATTACTGAAAGAATATACATGGAATTGAAGAACTGCATCACAGTTTTATGCAAGACAACGCTCTACAGCAATTATCTTCAAAATGTACCTTGTTTGTTTTTGATAAATAAGTTACCTAAGTATTTGATACAATCCACGCACTTACCTGTTACAGACTTGGTAACATTTCACACCTGTCTACAGCAAAAGCTGACATTTAAACTACTCCTGCAAGTGATGGAGGATTCTTAAAGTCAATTTCAAAAGGAAAATTATTCAGGAGATAAAGTTTTTTTTTTAATTTGAAAATTGCTTTCCATCTCATAACATTACAACTTTTAGCGTAATTTTTGGGGGAACGGTTGGAAAATACTAAAAGGATGTAATCCAAAAACACAGTAGTGAACTGAAAGCAGATGGTCCCGCAGAAAACTCAAGTTTCCAGCATTCAGTTTAATAGCAAAAATACTTATTCCCTTTCAACTCTTAGTGTGTTTCTGATGGTGAGCTCCATTATATTTTTGAACTGCTGATATGTCTTTGTTAGAGGAAGCTCTAAGCAATTAAGAAGTCTGTTTCCAACGGGATACCTTATATGTAAAAATTTAACAGTAGGTTCAGGATCAAAACCAATGGATGGTACATAACAGGAGCCTGTTGCGAAGAGCAGAATATCCTCCAATGTCACTACAGACTCACCACCTAAAAAAAAAAATAGGATTAAATTTTATCATTGATGGTCTATTACACATAAACCATTACCCTGCATATTAAGTGCTAAGAGGAAAAAAACCCACATGAAATCAAATCAATATGCTGGATAAATACGCAGCTATATGGCTACCTAAGTTTAGCAAGAAAAACCCACTTCAGTTAGTACTGAAAAATCTTAAGTGAATATAAAAATCTCTTCAGCAAGAAAAAGATAGAAAACAGTGGTCTTTAAGACTTCAGACAATCTATCTAATAAAGGAATTTTCTGTATCGCTTAGACTGTGTGTTGGATTTTTATTTTTCAATTCACAGGAATCCTAGAGCCTAAATATCTTTCAGATATTTACCCATCTAAAATTTTGGGCAACAGTTTCAGAAATTCTAATTAGTATGAAAGAGGGGGAAGAAAGAACAATTAGGGACTGATAGTGACTACAAAACTCTAAAAATCAGATTCTGTATGTATACCAGCAACTAAATAACCTGGACGGTTAAGGGGAAGGGGAGGATTTTTTAATTAAAAAAAAATTAAAAATTACTTACTTTCCACATCTTGCAAATAGCCCAGCCAAAAATCAGCACCTTCAACTTTATTTACTTCTGATGAGGAATGGATGGTAAAGAGATCACAAACAGTTTCCGCTGAAAGTCTTTCAGGTTTGTGGCACAATATGCTAGAGAACACATCTGGGTGCATTTGCATTTTCTCTAGAACACCAAGAGTTTTCAAACCCTGCCTAAAACTAGGAGGGGGAGAGAAAAAAAAAAAAAAAAAAAAAAAAAGGGTGTATCAGAACTCTGCATTTTATAAAGCTGCAAGATGGGATATAATAAATCTTCCCCATCTCCAGTCTCTAATCTTGTTAAGAAGGCTACATAGTACTCCTATTTTATTTTGGGAAATGTGTTTAACTCTCATTTTAACAATCTAAATGTTTCTGTAAAAATACCAGTGATATGTAGAAATTAACCTTATTTCCTGGTACTTGACTACATGTACAAGGCATAGTTTGAACTTCAGTATGAAAACATAGCAATTCTCTTTCTTACAAATAGCTCTTTGGAAAACAGCTTTAAATTTTGTCCATAGACAAAATGAGTCGTCTTAAAAGCTAGCCTTTTGCTTGGCTTTCTGCATGTACTCACATGCCATTATTATTTCTGCCTGTGGCAAATGCACACAGCAGCAACCTGGGCTGTACCAGGAGCTGTGTTGCCAGCAGCTCAAGGGAGGTACTTACTCAGCAGCAGTAAGGCCACAGTTGAAGTGCTGTGTCCAGTGCCAGGCTCCCCAGTACAAGAGCTATGGACATAGGGGAGAGCCTGGCAAAGGGTGACCAGGATGAGTAAGGGACTAGAGCACAACCCTATGAGGAGAGGCTGAGAGAGCAGGGACTCTTCAGCCTAGAGAAGGTTCAGGTGGAATCTCAACATGTCGAAGTATCTGAAGGGAATGTGCAAGGAGGTAAGAGACAGGTTCTTTTCAGTGGTGCAAAATATTTAACAGCTAAAATAAACAACTCTCTAGTAACCCTGAGTCCTTTAGTGACAAGTCATGTCTTGTTCTACTCACTTATGCCCATTTTAGCCCATCTCCCAAAATGCACAAAACCTCACTACCTCATAAACAAATGCACTAATTATTAGGTTTTATTTTTAACTCACAAATTTTAAAATATGATATAGATTGTTAAAACATGCCAGAGGGCCTTGACTGAAGGACTAATTCCTCTGAACTTCATTAAAAAAAATCCTCACAGTAAGAATCAGTTTTCATAGCTCCTGGAGATTGAGTTGATCCAATTTGTCAAAGATAACACTATATGTGAAGTTTAAAGCAGGCTATGCTTGTCGGAAAAATTAGCATCCAATTAATTTTTACTGAGCAGATGAAGAATGTGAATTGGAAGTATGGCCAGAGACCAATCAAAGAACAGCCAAGAGCTGCAACTTTTCCAGCTAATGAGGTTATCACTACCTCACAGAAACATCAATGTTCTAAGCAGGCCAACTTAAACTTGCTGACAGTATTGCACTCCTAATGGCACACACAAACTCCCTGATTAGAACTCTAGAAAACTCATTTGAATTCTAAACATATGTTAAGCATTTCTAAAATGTAAAGATTCTAAATTCGAGCAATTCTGAATTAGAACTGAACATAACCTAGAGAAATTTTATAGTGCAAAGGTCTTTGTGATGCTGTAGTTTAAAAACTGTGAATCTGCCTTCTGCATAAGATTGAAAAAGGAATGTGACCAAGGAGAAGTCAGAGCAGATATGTAGAGAAATAATTTCAGTTGTTTGGTTTAGCTACCTAGTTAACAGCTGCTACTTAATCAACTGAAAATCACAGTACACGTCAGTGGTTTAAATGGAGAATAAGAAAGAACATGTAAAAGTTAGTTTCAGCGACGTATTATTTAGAGTTGCAGTGAGGAGAAGAACCAAGAAGTTCAAAAACTCAAGCAAAACAAACCTTTCTAAGGGTAAAGTAATTCTCTTGATTACATGATAGATCAATATGTCATTCACCAGCATGTTCTTATCACACAAAGCTGTTACAGGTCTTAAACATCCAGCAGCAGCGAGGAATTCGCTGCAGTCCTGTAGTGTAGACTGTAGGCTGGACAGATTATCTGCATATTTTATCTGCATAAAAAGATAAGTTAGGCACTTGTTTACTACATGTGTGTATACACATTCGTGACAAATAAGCTTTTTAATTTCAACAAAATTCATAATCTATATTATCTCCAAATATAGTCTTGAGCAAGAAATAAAATGAAACTTATTGCATATTACCGTTTTTATTGTTTGTGCTACATCAGCATCAGCAACATCTTCCAAAACTGGCTTCACATTCTCTGGACCATAGACAAGGCAACTGAACAGTGTTTTGGAAAAGAAACCAGGAGATGGACCACCATGAACCAGACAAACTGCAATCATTTTACCAGCTTCAAAATAAAGATTTTCTTTTACAGCTGCAAAGAGAAAAATGTTTATTTAAATGCATAAAAATTATTTCTGAGCCTAATTTTTTAATAGAAAATGTCATAGTGCCTTTTTTTTTAATGACTTGCTATCTTCTGATAGTTCAAACTGTAAGACCATATTTTTACATAGGACTACCACATTCTTTTACACCAACTCTTCATTCAGCCGCTATCAAGGTTTGGGAGATATAACTTCCTCTTCAACTTTGCACCCAAAGCATATTTAATTCTGAAGCATAAGAACTCAAAGAAGCTAACTTGTGGTCTTTGGGAAGCATGCGATGAGAAATAACGTCTTAGAAATTTAAGGAAAGGAAAATAATTCGCAGAGAAAGTGAGTCAGAAGAAAGAAATTCACTTAAAGAAAAAAACAAACTAATTAAAAATTTTCAAGTCTAGTTATATGTTGCTTTCCCATAGTTGTTATCAACTTCTCCAACCAACCCAAATTTTTTTACTTACAAATCCACACACCATCCCCCTCTGGAATTGAAAAAATAAAAAATCAACCCCAATTTTTAGCCTTCATACTTTATACTTGTGAACTGACACTCATACTGGCTGAAGATTAAAAAATATTTTAAGCTATATACTTCTCAATATGTTTTTGAATAAAGCAACTAATTACCTTGAAAATCAAGGGACAAGTTCTTTCCAAAAGAGCCCTCAAACAATGATGAATTCTGAAGGTGAAGCATTAATAATTGGAAGAAATGATGTTTTGATGCAGAAGTATTTGTCTTCGATCTATTTTTGCAGTTGGAGAAATTTACTTCAATAGTGTTTGTAGGACTGAAGATGCGCTGTCTAAATCCTTTTAAAGCACTACTCCAAATATTTTCTGCATTGATGTTAAGTCTTGTTGTTTTTGTTTTAACTTGTGCCTTTAACTCCCTCAGTATATTACAAACTTCCCTTCTTTTCTCTCTTAAATGCCTACAAGAAAATTGCATGTATTTTCAGATGAAATCTGTGATTCATAATTAGCAACAGTTACACAAAAATCATTTTAATAGTCTCTTAAGAAGAACACTTCTTTAAACACCGTGGCACATTCAAGTATTGCCTGAATTACATCACTAAAACATTCAGTATAGATTTCAAAAATTTTAACATTGTAGTGGCAAGTTTTAAAATACCTCTAAGAACTAAAGGAAAAAGGAGGTAGAAATAATTACTCTGGCAAAAAAACAAATGGTGATTTTCTTAATTCAGTGATTCCAACACAGTGCCAAACAATTCTCACACTATGAACTGACATGTAAACAATGTGAAACAAGTGAGAAATTGAAGAGTTTATCATTTTGCATTAAAGATGGTTTGCAACCAAATTAGAACAATCTTTGGCACTATAATAAAAAAATATATTTGAGTAGGAAGAAAAGGAAGTTCTCATTTAAAAAAGCAAGATATTTTCTTTGTTTTCTAGCTTCCAACCAAAACTATCTCAAATACCGTAGAAATAACTTAGAATTTTAGCACATCAGGTAGAATCCATAAATTAACTACTCACAAGAGGATAATGAATTTTATGTCCTTAAGCTGAGTATTTTATATTAAAACATGTTTACACTGACTTTAGTACAATCATGAACTATTCATATGGTACAAATACACAAACAATAAAAAATTAGGACCTGCCTAATTAGAAGAAAGCAATTAGGATTATTTTTATTCCCTATTTTCTAAACAATGTTTAGCCATGCATCAGTAAGGACAAATACGCATTTCTGGGTTTTGATCCCCCCACTAACCCAAAAATTCTCAGGAGGTTTCATTTTTTTCTCCTCACACTCTCTAGCATTTATAAATAGCAGAAGCCTTTCTCAAGCTAAGACTTCAGGCTTTAAGTGGATACTCATCTCATTTTTGCAGTGACTATATACATATACACACACAAATATATATGCATACACTATATACTCACACAGAGAAATATAGATACTGTTTATACACAAACACACACAGACACCCCCGCCCTGCATGTTCTGTAGGAAATACAGTATAAAGCCATGTGCTAGATTACTCTTCAAAATAAGAAAATTGAAGAAATACTTGTGCCTCAGGGACAGGGACCGGTTCCTGCTTGACATCACTGGAGATAAGGACATTGTCATTCTGTCGGATGCTGGAAGTTCTAGGTGTGAGCAAGGTGACAAGCTCTGGCACATTATCTTTGGTGATCTATTAGCCGAAAAAACAGTATTTTAAGAAGAGATACAACTGAGGAATGCATGAATATTTCCTATTTCAAGGTAGCAGTATAGTTTCTCCCTAAATCACTACTGAATCTCATTTGTATCCTCATTTCCAGGAAGTCCACCAGTTCCTGAATTACTATTTTAAAAATAAGAATTCTGTATTTTATTACCTTGTGGTCTTTGGAATATGTTTTTAATTACATCTTATACATCAGACGAAAGTCCTGACTGACACGGTAACTAAAAATATTAGTTTCTATAAACTTGAAGTTTTTATTATAGCAGAGGAAAACATTATTATGAACATCTTTAAGTCAGACTTCTAGAACATTATTAAAATGGAAGAAATACCAAAAAGCAAACTTAAAGCTTTGCTGTTTGTATACTCCTAAGTTACCATTAAATTGTTAAAATTGCTTTAACAAGGATCTATTTTTACCAAACTAAAAAGTGGTTTTGGTTGCCACCAAATCCAAATAACTACAGCAAATTTCCAGAGTTCGTGGCTTACTCAGAAAACTTCATTCCAATTTCATTTGATTTGCAATTTAATGTTTCTCCTACAGAATAAGCCATCATTTCCTCATGTTTATGTACTATTTTATTCAATAATCAGTTTCTGTGAGAAAACAGAAAATTACACACTGGAGTAGAAAACTGCGTGGAGATCCAGATGACTGCCGAGGGGACTTTGCAGGTGGCTCTTCCAGCAAACAAGTTGTTCCATCTGTCTTTTCAGAGGTAGCCAAAGCACGCTTTCTCCGTTTGCTATACTGCCCTGAATGATTACATTGTATTAATTAACCAATTTGCTAGTTGCAAAGTACACTCACATAACTTACAATTATCACTTAAGAACTCACTGTCACACCCATAATTTTACCTGATTTTGCAAAGATACTTCTGCACTCCATGCACTCCCAGTTTTGCTCCCATGACTTCAGAGATGAGCAGGCCAAATGAGTACCACGAGAACCGCAGTACTGGCAACGCCTTATTTCCCATTTACTAAAACAAAGAACTTAGGTATTTAGAAGCAGACAGAAGAATGAGGCTAGTTAAAACAAAGACTGTTCAATAGTAAACACAATCCAGATGCTAAACCACCAAAGCATAGTTTTATCCATCCGGTAGAACTGATCCTAATCAAGGAGACTTTTTTCACATAACAGGTACTCATTATCTGGCTGCAACAAGGAAAAAAAAAGCTACTCATATTCCAGCACCTTGCATTGAATGAGGCTATTAGTACTCCTGTGCCCTGAAGTCAACAGATTGCAGGGCACTATTTTTTTCTCATCCTGCTAGTCAGCAAAATCCCATGTTTTATGGGTATCCACCAGTCAGCTTTTCCAAATGGTAATTCTTTTAAAGGAGAGCTCTCTAGGGAAACATTCAAACTACTGACCTAAGTCTATGACTTTAATAATAACTTCTTGTAAATGCTGTAAGTATTTTAACCCGTATTAAATTGCTGAATTAATCTCTGAATGATACATACACAACATTCATTTAGGCACATGCTATGTTGATGCACAAATTCTACTTCAGCCTGTATTAAATGAGGACAAGGACAAGGTAATTGATAATCTCTTAAATTTCGTTTTCATGGGTTTTATAACAAGATCAAGTTAAGAGAAATTTAGTATGAAAATATGATTATATTGAGTAAAACAAACACACTAGCTGTACAGTGTGTTGCCTTGACATTAAAATCTGATGGTGAAAAATATCAAAACATTTAAGTAAATAAAATAATATTAATAAATGACAACAATGAAAAACACATCAAAAAACCTATTCCATCCTAAGATATACTTTCCTGCTATAGTATCATACCTATCAGGTTCATTATAGTCTCTTCCTTTCTTGCAGAGACACCTTTTAACATCACAGTGTTGATAACAATGCAGTAAGTCTTGATATGCATTTTCTTCAAGTTCCCAAGATGCATCCCTGCAAACAAGGCAGAAGACTGGATATCAGAAGTCTATTTCTGATTATTTCAATGGGTTACTCTGTATTTCAAAAAAGATATATGCAATAAACATATGCATGTATTTCAATCATGTCATGTTCCAGGTAACAGACAGGGGGGTTCTAGGTAATTGAGAATGGGAAGAAAAGTCTAGTAACTAAAATAATAATATAAAACACACAGACAGACTTTTTCTTGCATAAAGTTACTTTGATTTCAAGCATTTATTATTTTTCACATGACCTCAGTGCACATTTGCTCTGTCTGTCCCTTTTTTCTCTCACAGAAAATAAGGATATTTGTTTAGACAGCCTACTCAAGTTATCGCACAAAACTGGTTTCATGAATGGTAACTCAGAATGTTCCAGGCCAGCGTGGCAAAGTTCATCAGTTATTCTGACTCCTCTTCCTCTCCAGAATCTTAAGCTTTTGTCTCAAGAGGGAATTGATGGTGCTCTCTGAAGAGACGAATAGTTATTAAGGAAGAACACTTCTAACAAAGAAGCATCTGTCATATTTTCTCATCTCATCAGGTGATAGAAACAGGAAAAACAGCTTGGAATTTTGGAAGCCGTTACTATACTAACATAACCTTTGCAATCCCTTGGCAGAAGATAGAAGCTGTATGGCTGAGTAATCAGTCAATTACAATTCTATCTTGACAGAAATACAGATAATTAAACTTGGGCAAAGAAAATACACTTCTTAGCAATCTCTATGTTAAGGAAGAATAACTGTATTTAAGAAGTGCTTTTATCTTCTAATTGGATTAGAGTTTGATTCATGGCATTAAAAATGACTTCTCAGAGCTTCCTGTTTTATGTTTGAGATAACTAATTTCACCTTTGCCAATTTTTATGCATATCTAAAAGAAAACAGGCTACTCTTTACCAAACTGAACAACTGTGCAACTGAAGGTAGAACTTACGCTTCACATATTAATAGCTGAAGTTCTGTAGAATAAATGTTTTTAACAGTCTATCAAAGTTTTCATACCAGAGTAATCATTAACAAAATTACTTACCTTTCTGGAATGTGTATGCCCATTCTCAGCATTTCTTTTTGAAATTTGTCCTTGTTATTACATACTGTGCACCTAAAGAAAAATATCCCAGCACTCAAAGCTTGATACTGTGCCAAGAAAAGAAAAAAAAAAAAGGAATAAAGAAACCAGACAAATTATTGAATTACTACCGTCCTTAAGATGCCAATAAATTATGTCTTAATACTGAAATGCATTACATTCATGGATACTGTCCTGACATGGGTGTTAAAGCTGGTATCAATCATGATGTGACTTGACATTAAAGCCAATAGCAAGGATTTTCTCTTCCTTTAAAGGCAAGAGGTCATATGCTAGAGTAAGGTTCATAAACCAGAGCATCATCCTTTTCAGTCAGCCTCTCCAGATTCAGTGTAAGTTTATAAAAAGAATGTTGTAACTTTTTCTACTCGGGGATTTAGCCAAAAGAACTGATGATGGATAAATTACATTTTAGCACTTAGATTCTGCACATAATGACTTGCAGGAAAGCAACTACGTAGGTTGAACTTCAGTTCCTAAAAGTAGTAAAGGCATAAAGTATATATCATACATGCAGAAACATGGAGAGGCCACAGGGGGAGAAAAATTATTAGCACTAAAAACTCAAAATCCTTTTGTGTCCATAACACAATTTTAGCACAAGTCTTCAAACCTAGTATACTTCATACTTACTACCTACACTTAACAGTAAGCAATTATTCCATTATTTTTAAACAGAAATGTGATCTCCATGGATGCAAAAATGAAAGGGAGAACTTGTATTACCTGCAAGCATTCTCGATGAAACCAAGCATTTTTGCAGCAAGGACTTTTCAATACAGTATACACAGGAAGATGTTCAACCAAATCAAGGCATATTGTGCACTGTGAAGCTCCTCGAGGTTCTTTATCCATGAACTCTTGTACTGGTCTATGTTCCCAACAGTAGGATCTAAAAATAGTAATTTAATGTTCCCTTAACAAAATAACATTTTAAGAACCTTCCCCATAAAATTTGAAGACAGTAAAATTAATTCATTGATCCATTTTCCATGAGTAAGTGCTATGCAACAAGTGAAAAACACAGACATACTGGTTTTGGCTCGGCTAGAGCGAAATTTCTTAATAGTTTGTATGGTGATGTTTTGGATTTGTGAGGAAATCAGTGTAGATAACACAGTGATGTTTTAGCTATTGCTGACCAGACGTTGAACAGAGTCCAGGCCTTTTCTGTTTCTCACCTCTCCCCACCAGAGAGCAGACTAAGGGTGCACAAGGAACTGGGAGGTGAGACAGCTGGGACGGCTAACCCCAACTGACCTAAGGGATATTGCATAACATGACATCTAAGAAATGCAGCTCTAGAAGAAACCTTTCTGAAAATGCTTTATTTTTACACCCACTTGAAGTAATGCAAGTTGTTTTTTATTAAGTGCCTGCCAGACTTCATCCACTCTACAAACTCAGCTCACAGCAAGAAGCATAATGCTCTCAAGAGTATTTTGATACAGCCAAGATGATAGACAGATGACAGTAAAAGAAAACAAAACATTTTTTAGACATTTGATATTAAGCCCATTTCCCCTGCAGTCCATCTCTAATAAACTTGGAAACAACAAAATGGCAGACACTGTTTTGACTGCTGAGTGATACGGTAGCCAAAGCTCTGCCATCTCAACAAAGGCACAGGAGATAGGCAAACAAAAAACCCCAAATTGACCATTTTGCAGTGTATCTCAGAGTTCAGAATTTACTGCTCAACTACTTGTATAAGCATAAACTCATGTATTCAAAAGTGTTGAGAACTGAGTTTATAAATATTAGGTATGCAATACAACTGTTTGACTTTCATGTCTTCCACAAATCGGGTATCTGTTTGCTAGATAATCTGGTATCATTTGCAACTACCAGCCTATCCAATAACAAGCCATGAAAGAAACCCAAGTCACCTCCTGTATAAATATAATAAATTGAAAATGGAAACCCAACAAAGCCCCAAAACTCACCTGAAGTCTTCCATAAACTGGAAAATGCATTCCCTTTGTAACCCACAAGGAAAATGGTAACTTCTTTTGCATTTAGGAGCTACGCATCCAATTGAAGCTCCCTTTTTCTTACAGATATTACATTTCTAGAAAGAAGTTGTTTCGGAAACAGAATATTAACATTTTAAATACAAGTAAAATTACCGGAATTAAATCAATAAAAATGTTACAAAAAGTGTAAGAATGAGTAGTAGCTAATAGATTAAAACTGTGACGAGACAAATGTGGCTTAGCTCTGTTACAAAGAGTAAACATATGCATTTATTTCCAGACTTTATGCATTGGTTTATATGCATATTGTCTTGTGACGTAGATAAAATACCAGTTATTTTACCAGTACCTATAGTTTATATAGGTATAATAGGCATAGACACATATATATTTATATATAGGCATCTGTTAACTGTTAGCTTCAAGCTCAACACAATATCATGAGGTATTATGAAAGTTTAATTCACTCTTATTTATCTGCAACTTACCCAATGAATAAAAATAGTAGCAAACTGTAGAGGCCCGGGGAAGATGACTTCAGTTGTGGGATGGATTGTAATGGAGCATCCAGGCCACACTGTGATCTCAGAAACATTCACTACACTTCAGCCTGAACAAACTGCACTGGACTAAGACCCTCATGAGGCTCATCACAAACACTGTTCCCAGGAACTAACAGGTATCAAATGAGCTCCTGTTTTATCACCAACAGCCTTGGAAACTTATTTTTCCTGCCTGAATAACAATCCAAGGAGAATAGTATTTTTGTTACTGAAACTTCAGAGAAAGTTACCAACTCAAATTGCAGCCAGGATGGAAAATTACTGTAACTAAAGCCCACTCTCTTGTGACTCCATGAACAGTGGTCCAAAGTGAGACCCTTGGAGCTCTCAATTCCCAGAAGACAAGGGAATGTCTCAAACAATGATAACCACATGGCTCTGGAGCCAAACAGAGACTGGCAGTAACACACAAGAACAGCTGGTGATAACCAAGGACTACTGGTATTCACACACCATGAGAAAGAACAAGATTTGACTGGAGCAGAGGGCCAGGCAGAAATTCACTTTGCTGTGAGAAAGAACCACAACACAGCACAGTGCAATCTCAGGAAAACATGTGGCAGGAAGTGGGTATGGACTATAGGGTAGGATTTAGACCCCCAAAGCCTTCCAACCCATTTCCAGAAAGGCCAGAAAGAACAGATAACTAATTTACATAGAAGGCAAGAAATCTACCTTTGAGGTGGAGAAACCTATCCCCAAAAAGGTACCCCCACAAAGCCCAGGCCAGTTTCCATGCCAAGTGTGTAATTGATTAATAAAACTTTCTGATCTCTAGTGGACCCTCTGACTTTTGTCACTGCTTTTGCCGAATGAGCATTTATGAATCTTGGGCGCTTCCTTCCCTTTAAGGGTGGATCATTACAATTTCTGCAGGTTTTTTTTCCTTGTGGCTTCTACAGATCTAATATACTTGTTACTTAAATGTAAAATTCAGGTGCTTGAATGGGCTCAGCACACTGTCCACTTGAGAGAGAAAACAAACCCCATGGGCAGTACTAAGAGCACTTAAAAGTTACCTTTTCCCCCCTTGTAAATACAAAGACATCATTCTTACCAGTTTTGCAGCTCTATTTACTTCTTTTCTAATATCTGTGATTAAAAATCCATCGACACCTTCATCCTCTTCACCTCTCTGCCAAATGCCACTTGACATCAACTACAAAAACAAATTGAGTATTTTAAAACATCCACCTAACCGAAAGATTTAAAATTACATACGCTGTGTCAAGTAAGAGTTTAGTCTAAAAAAAAGCTCACATGACAATTAATGACATATTAATGATTAAAAACCTGATATAAAACACATTTTTGTCTGACATGACAATAACCAATAAAATGAAAATAAATATTTCATAACATCAAAGTCTTGTATAATACTGTAGGGCCCAAGATAGTGTATTTTGGCTTCCTTTTTGAAGTATACAGACTATTCAGATAATTGTCAAACAATTACTTTCAGCACATAAATCTTCAGAGGAAGTAAAATTAAATTAGCTTAGTTAATATGAATGACAATTGTGCTGTGGAGATAATGAAGCACAGTAGGAAGTAACTGTACTGAAGTGACACCTAAGAGGAAAAGTAATTCGCTTTAGAGGAGATTTAAATAAACACAGAATCAAGCAACTAGGCAAATCAGAAGAGCCTGATGATAATTTAAAGTTAGGCAGCTACATTACAATCTTCAAATAACTGAAGAGTTTCACAACTTGATGCCATCTATATTCTTTACAACCTCATTCTGTAATTTCAACATAGCACCATTTAAACTAGTTTTATCAATATTTTACTCAAATAAATGTAAGATTATACACCCAAACCAATTAAACATATTTTTCCAACTGTGAGACATTTGGCAAAGAATAATTAAACAGTCACTAATGTGCCTCTTTGTAGAACTCTTTTCTTGTATAACATACACTGTATTTAAGTAAAATCACAGGGCTTTGCTTATTTTTAAAAAAAAGTAGAGACAAAAAAATAGAAAAGATACTGTGATGAGCTTCCTGCAGTTAAAATACCTTGTAAGTCCTAAGGTTCAATACTGCATGCATGCATGCCTTTTCCTAGCTGTTCATCAGCATAGGATTTTTTTCTTATCATTTGATATGGCCTTATATAGGAGACAAAATTACCACTAATGGCCTCTATTTCCTTACAACTGCTTAAAATTTATTTAAAAACAAATATTTCTGTCTTTATGTAACTTCAGAAAACCTCCACTCTCCTTAGTTTTTAAAGGATTCAGTATCCAAACTATTAAACCATCTACAATCAACACTCTTTAAAGAGCTTGTTGATAAAACATAACCCCTTTTGATACTCAACACAAACTTTTAAAATTGGGGAGAACAATTCAAATTATGTTTATTAACAAAAAAAATGGATTTTTTTGTAAAGTAGTAGTATTATTCTAATGACTTGCAAAAATTTAGAGTTTGAGAGGTAGTTTGAGAGGTAGTTTAAGTATAACTTTAAGAATATGAATCTTGGAGAATGTCAAGGGTGATAACAAAAGCTTCAGGTTATATCCACAGCTTTGTTTAAATTATAAACTTCTACTAATTAGTGAAAATGTACTAATATGATCAACAGGGTACATATAACTTAACTGAAAATTAGGACTTAAGTCTTACAATGTTCTGTGTAATGTCAGAGAAAACTCACAGACAGTAAGAACTACTGAGAAATAAGAAAAAAACCTTTCCAGTACTTTTTCCACACTAGGTGGAATTTTCACATTTCAAATTTTGAAACGACACTTTTCTTATAGGAGGGAATATGTAGGTGCAAACTGTTCCCTTTGTCTTAACATATACCTTCATTGCTATTTGCTATGATAGGTTGGGAGAATTTATGAATTCCTTTAAATGGACCATGAACAGAATTTAGCTTTGAATAAAGGCATGTTGGATTTACTTATTTCATCTGCTGTACCTGACAAGTACCTGCCTTCAGGGCTATGAGTTAAAGCTCACATTTCAAGCTTTACAACAACAAAATTGTTACAATTATTGGAGAGATTATTAGTATTAAATACTTGCTGCACTTTTTTTTTTTCAGATAGATCAGAAAACTCCAAGATCAATACCATACACTTACCAAACAGTAATAATGAACAGTGAGACTGTATTCCACATAGGTCCTTTTTTCGCCGTACTTTTCAGGGCAGTCATCTGTCCGTCCACAGAGAACACAGACTAAAATACAGAAGCATGTTTATAACCACAGTCAGTGTACTGGAATTACTATGGATCAGCTCCAGGGCAGTAGCTTTCACCTCTTTTAATTACATGCATCTTCAAGTAGATTACTGGATAAAGGACAGTAGATATCCCTTTCCTTAATGTTGAATTTTATACTAATACAGAAGAATGTATTTTTTCCTCCTTTAGTCTCTAGAAAGAAAGTACTTCACCAGTCTGCTGATTCAGGATTCTATCAGCCAAGCTAAATTCACAAGCAGACTGTGCTCCCAAATGAAATTTTCTTCCCAAAACACAAAAAGAGAATTATCAAATGGCGAACGATGTCCAGGTGCATGTGAAATGCCATCTAGTTGTTTTTAGTACTATATATAAAGTCATCACCATCTTAGAATCTAATCAACCATTTCTTTGTCTACCTATATGATAACCTTGGTGATAAGCATGTGAATGGTGAAAAGCCATCTGCTACCACAGCTTTTAAAAACATGTAACAATTTGAGACAACACTGCATTCAACTAAAACTTGAGAATTTCCCACTCAATAAAGTTTCTACCCCACTATCACAGTTCCATGGACTTTTAACAGCTTCCCTTTAATTCCCAGTAGACGTATAAAATACATTTACAATATTCTAAGATTAGGAACAGTCACAGTAGTAACAAGAATAGGGTTACTGCTTCAGCCCAAGAAAGTCCTGAATGGTACATCTCAAACAAAGCTTTGTGTGATTTGACTGCTAAATTTACAAGGTTACTTTCTTCACACCTGCAGGAAATACTATTTTAAAATAGTCTAATTACAGCAAACAAACCCAAGGAAGTTTCTAAGTTCTTTCTTTTTTATTTTCTGAGACAAGTGGTGGTTCCAACACACTTTCACAGAATAGTTAGGGTTGGAAGTGACCTCTGGAGATCATCTGGTTCAACCCCCTGCAAGGCAGGGCCACCTAGAGCAGGTGACACAGGACCTAGTGCTGGTGGGTTTTGGATGTCTCCAGAGAGGGTGACCTCTCTGGGCAGCCTGTTTCCAGTGCTCTGCCATCCTCAAAGTAAAGAAGTTCTTCCTCATGTTGAGGGGGAAGCTCTTGTGTTATAGGTTCTGACCATCGCTCCTCATCCTGTCACTGGGCACCACTGAAGAGTCTGGCATCATCCTCTTGGCACCTCCCTCTGAGATATTTATGTATTAATGAGATTCCCTCTCAGTCTTCTCCAGACTAAACAGGTCCAGCTCCCAAAGTCTCTCCTCATGAGAGACATACTCCAGACCCCAAATAATCTCTGTGGCCTCTGCTGAACCCTCTCAGGAGCTACTTGTCTTTTTTGTAGTGAAGAGCCTCAAACTGGACACAGTAATTTGATTACTGGAAACTCACCTGCTCTTTGACCCCGAATAAAACAAGTTATAACTAGCATTATATATGCAGATCAAGTATTCCTGAAATTATTTGATAAAAGCTTTACTCACATGTGCTTTGAACATCAAAATTATCCGTTTTGCTCATCGTGAGTTCTTCTGGCTGTTGTGCAAAAGAAACAAGGTATTAAATACATCCAGTGCATTAATGAACATTATACACCTCTTACGTTTTATTTACGACTGCAAAAAAAGCGCATAAACTCAATAAACTAAAAGTGGGATTATGATGAAAGAATATAATAATTCAACTGTTATTGTGAGAGACAGGAGTTCTGAAAGCAGGATGCAATTGTCCAGAAAAAAAAATCGTAGACCAATGAGAGATATAGCGACTTTTACCTATTTCCTCAAACTAACAAACCATATATTTTATTTTCAGAAAAAAAGTAATGTCCAATGCAACAGCTAGTTATCTACAAACGTAATAGTACACAAGAGTTCTTGCTTATTTTAAGCAACAGAAATAATGATCCAAGGATAACCCAGGAAACGGCTCTGACTTCTGCTCAAAGATTGTACTAATACAAAGAACTTGGAAACAAAAAATAACCGTGTAGTGATATGATCATGAATATAGTTTCCACTGTTTGGAGAAAATGCAGGATCCTGGCCTAAAGAGAGAAATCCTAATCCACAAAAAAGCCAAAGGAAAAAAAAAAATCCCAAAAACTAAAAAGGTGAGGAATCCAAAACTGGGACACATATATACAAGGGAATTTACACCATGTAGGACAACGTATTTTACATTCTGAAGTGGAAAGTATTTTATTTAGAAACACTAACCTAACCTGCATTTCTTTGAAACATCAGGTGAGCTGCCCTTTATTGTGTGCCACACCATGCATCCTATCTTACCCTAGCCCACCTTGGAAAAAAAAACCAAACCCAAACCAAATAATCCCTAGTTTCTTCACCACAGCAATGAGATTATTCTTTCTCAGAACCCTTCTAGGAACACATCTCTACATCTCTGATTTGCCTTCCCTTAGGAATCTGAAGAAAGCATTACCTAAGTTCTGCAAGCCAAGAATCACGAGTGGTGGCCTGCGTCTCCAGGCTAGATCTCAGGTAGGCAGACAGCTCCCTCTGGCACGCTGAAGCCAACAGGGAAGCAGCCAGTAACAAATCCGAGGTTCAAACCAGAAGCCTGAGAGACTGTGAGCTATCTGTGGCCAGGCATTTACAGTTTCGATGACTACCAGATATCAGCTTCAGGAACAAACTTTAGGCTAACTCAAATTATTGCAAATAAAGCACTGTAGCAATTTTACTGGGGATTTAGGGAAGGAGGCATATTGAAAAAGAAAAGGAGGCAGAAGTCTCAGTCACAAGGCAATTGCCCTACGCCCCTGAGAACTGGAGTAGTTGCACAAAGGACCTTGGCCAGAAAACAAACCAAAAAGCACCACCACTAAATTAGATGAAAAGGTTTCTAAAGACACACCACACTGACAGATTAAGGTTAAATAAGTGACTACTACTTTTCCAGAAACACACTTCCCTTTTTCTAAATTAAAAAGGAATAACTATACTTAATCAGGTACAGAGGGAGCAAAAGACAAGCACAGAGCTCACATAAATTCCCTTTCTTCAGAATTTCCCCAGGATGGTCCCTGTCAGTTTCATCGTTCTCAAGCTCCTGCGGTAATACAGGAGAAGAAATTACCTACACACGGCCACACAAGCTGAGTTGTTTTTTTTTTTTTTTTTTTTAAAAGCCCTACAGGTGGACAAAGCACATATGTGACTGGAAACAAGAAAATCACCTTCCAACCTTTCCTTGGCTACAGCAAAATACAAAGAAAAAAGAAATCGCTACACCACCTCCACCCACAATTCCCTCCACTTTTCTCAAATTCTTTCAGGTAAGTGAACACAAAGTTCGAATTTGCAAGTTAAAAGATACAGGGATCAACCATTGAGGCCCTCCGCATAAGCCCTCTGGGGCTTTTCACAGGAACAAAGCAATTCCTCATCAGTCTGTTTGCAAGACAGGAACGACCACATTAGCGCCCAGTGTCTAGAAAACCGGTGTAAATAAAATGTATCTACTTCGCCTAAACAGGCTTGGAAAATCCTCAGAGTGGGAGTTCAGATTCTGCTAAATTCTGTACTTTTTTTTTACTGCTCCATAACGTAAGGCATTTCAAGAGTCTTTTAACTAGAAGTTGAAAAACCACCAAAAAAACAACAAAGCCAGCCCCAAGAAGCAAGGTGTAAGGCACACGTTTTCCTCAGCACAGGAACAAAGGAACTCTCCCGAAGCCATCCGTGCACCCTCTTGTGTGTGCTGAATTTCCACACGGTGGGACCTCCAGGTCACCCTGCGGTCCCTCCCCGGCGCCGTGCCCCGAGAAAGCCCCGTCCCCCGGCATGCAGCCCCGGGCGGGCGCGGGAGCGCTCCCGGCACGTCCCGAGGAGCCCAGGATGGGGCTTCAGGCGGCCGCGCTCCCCTGCCCGGCACAAGGGCCACGGCAGGTCCTGTGTGCGACACCCGCCCGCTCCCCTCCCGTGCCGCACTCCGCATCTCCCGCTAGCGCGGAGGCAAGAGGGGGCATGTTTGGTTAATTACTCCCGGAGCTCCTGCCGCTCCGAGCGGCGAGAGCCAAGCAGCAGCGGCTCCCCAAAGCACAGGCTGGGAGGCTGCCGCACGTCGCTCCCCGCACGGCGAAGGAAGGGGCTCCCGCAGCTCCCGAAGCGCCCCGCCGGGCCCCGTCACGGGCGGCACCCGCGTCCCCCCGCCGCGGAGCCCCGAGGGCGGCACTCACCGCTCGGACCGGACCGGGCCGGGCCGGGCCGCGCCGCACGCCAACCGATACCGATTCAAACCCCAACATCCGCCCCCTGCCGGAAGCGCGGCTCGCCCCGCCCAGCGCCCCTGCGGCCCCGCGACGCCGGGCAGCCTCCCCACAAGCCTCTTCTGCAGGATTTACCTGCGGAAACAAACAGTTGCGGTGTTTGTAAAAAATAAGTTTTTGGTGGTTTTTTTATTTTATTTTTTATTTATTTTTTATTTCTGCAGCTTGTTCTCAAGGGGCCTAAGCTATCATAGTGTAAGGCCTTGCTGACCCTTTTCCCCCCATAGGGGCAGTGAAATGGAGTTTCTCAGTGAATCCCTGTAATTGATGTTTGTGCTGACGTTTTTCCATCGGAATGCCACTGGCGGTCCACTGTGTCACAAGGGAGCTCGTTCCAGCGGCTTTGGGGTTTGGCGAGTGCTCCTTCCCTGCCCAGCAGAGCTGGAATGCTGCAGGGCCGACGGTCCCTGCGGTGGGAATGCTGAGCGGGTGTCAGCCCCACACCCACCCGGTGCACCCTGCCGGGAGCGGCTCTCCGCTCATCGCCGCCCCAGCCGGGCTGGGCTCTGCAGTACCTGCTCCAGACCTTTATTCCCCTGGTGTAACTTGCTGTTGAGACCGGAGTCTCTGCAGATCCCCAAGCTAGATCCCAGATCACTTGCCCTGGCTAGAAGATCTCTAGGGCACACAGGGACGGAACAGAGAGTTTATTTGGAATCTGGAGTTGGTTAGGCAGGTGTGGTGACCTGCAGCTTGTTTTCACACAACCGGCCCCATTGTCCCACTGCCTCTCTGTTTTCCTGTGCTTGTTCATCTGTAATGTACTTTAATCACACCCATTCCCCTAAACATCCCATAACGCATTTTGCGCAATCATATAAATACCCTAAAATATCCCATAATGACGCTGTTCTTTCCTGACAAATATGTGATCATCTTTCCCCCTCATCAATTAGAAAATTCCAGTTAATGTTTCCTTCAATGGCCTATCAAAGGCCTGGTCTTTCTCACAGTCTCTGTTACCTCCCGGGTTTGTGTATCCAGGGCTTACGTCCTTCTGTGTGTTGCCCAAGTCTTGCATGTTAAGCAGCTGTTAATCCTTACAGTCTGTACTTCTGAAAAGAAAAGAAGGATGTCTATGGATACGAAACAGGGTGAAAGGTAGAGAAAGGCAATTCTGGCTAATTATCTTCTTCCTAAAAACAAACAACAAAACAAAACAAAACAAAAAAACAACTAAAAAAACCCACAAACCCAAACAAAAACAAACAAAAAAACCCCCCAAAACAAAAAACCCCACGAATCAAAACAAACAAACAAACAAACGAACAACCAAACCAAACCAAAACAAATTATATTGATATTCCTTAGTGTACCTCAGTATGGTGAGTGTCCCATTTTATCCAAAAACCGATGACCTACCTGCTATCCAGAGCAGCTTTCATTCTCCTACATGGATTCAAATGCACGTTTTCAAGAAGTGTAGAGTATCATTCTTGTCCATACCCTGTCTGGCTTGCTGACTTCTAATATATAAAAGGAATTGTCACACTGTCAATGGAAATGGTAAGCCTTAATGTTGTCTTTTGGGAGTCTGATCCCAGTCTGCCACATTCTGGATATATATATCTGTCTTAAGTAACAGTCTACCGAATAAAGGATGTTATTATTATACTACCTCCATCTTTTGTAATATATAGCACTATTTCTGGTATATATTACAGAATATATTTACTGTATACAGTTATGTATGCTGTATGATTCCAAATACAGACTATTTCATTTTCAGTTTCAAGCTGTGCCAAGGGAAATATAGGCTGGATATTAGGAAGATTTTTTTTACAGAAAGGGTAATAAAGTATTGGAATGGTCTGCCTGGGGAGGTGGTGGATTCACCATCTCTGGATGTGTTTAAGAAAAGACTAGATGTGGCACTTGGTGCCATGGTTTAGTTGAGGTTAGGGTTGGGTTGGACTTGATGATCCTGGAGGTCACTTCCAACCTAATGATTCTGTGATTTTGGTTCAACTGTTAGTTCTGTTAGAGTTATGAAAATTATAATAATAATTATTATTATTGTCATTGTTATTTTGTATTTTTTTTCAGTCAGAAAAAAAAAAAAAACACCCTGAAAATTTTTTGTTTTCATTCAGTCTTTATCAGTCATTCAGGTAGTCCTACCCATAAGGGAGAAAGAGGTCTAAAGGAAGAATTAACGTTTGAATGTATCTGTGTGTTCTCCTGGGTTTTATGGACTTTTTTTTTAATTTAATGAGACAGCCTCAAACACTTTTCTCTGTTTATGTAAAACTCTGACAAGCAGCGCATCCTCTAAACATCTGAAGGATGTCTAAAACTCCAAACCACATATGGAGATGCTTAGTAGTCATGTCATAGCTTATAAAGATTTCAGGATGTAACCATGATGGCATGGTTATATTTATGGTTATGGTTAATTTACATGGTTATATAATAATAAAATTAACATAATAACTAATAAAGTCCTTATTCTTTATTTGTTTTTAAAAGAAAGATGTCCAGTTACCCTAAAATTTTTATATATATTTTTTAAATCACGGACTGTCTCATTCTTTTGTTCTCACATAACCCTTTAAAAAGCACTAGTTTACTATTTACCACAAAACACAAGTGTTTTGTTTTCTTAGTTTTCCCCTATTATATTTTCTGTTTCTTGTTTGAATGTTTGATGTGAAATCACTTCTGACTGTTCTTGGTGTCTTAAACTCAAACATACAACCTTTTGGCAGCAGGAATTTCCTCACACGGCAAGTTTCAGGTCTCCTGATCCCGGCTTGCTCTGATAACAGGCAGGTGTGTGAACAGCAGTGGTTGGGGTGATATTTCTCCTGCTGTGAGACAGTGGGGCTTCACCCTGCAGGGATCATCTGCTGCCTGCATTGCCGTGTTCATGCCGGGTCAGGAGCTCGATGGGCCTGTATAAATGCAGCAGCATTGTTCCACTCCTCGGCTTCTCAGATAGGACATAAGCAAAATTGCTTACAATTTTTCCTCCACAGCTAAAAGTATAAATAGGTCTCTTTTGTGTATCTGGACACTTGTGAGAACCGGGGTCGGGGGAAAGAACTACTTTTATTGAGTGAAATTGATTGCACACACCATATCAGTTACCCTTCCTGAAGCTGACAAAGCACTTTAAAATTATCTTTCTACATGTGATGACCAGCTATAATTTATATATCTTTTTTTTTTACTTGATAGTTTGTTGAGATTTTTAGGTTCAGTAAAAAAAAAATATAAATAGTTCTTCCTTTTTCATCCTGTAAGTGTCAGAAAAACTTCCATTTCTCCCAATCCAGATGATCAAACTCTAGACTGTAGATGTGAATGTGCTGTTTTACTTCAATTGTTCATGTTGTGTTTTATGCTTGGAAGCTGTATTTAAATGTCAGCTAATACTTGCCTTGCAGAAAGTATTTTGTAGAGTAGATTATGGGTGATGCTGATGAAATACTTTTGATTCAGAGACTTATAAAGTATTCCAAAAGAAAATTGTATCCATTTTTGCACAGTAAGTAGCTTTAGGGAAAACAGTTAGTTGGGAAAATGTTTTGAAATTCTACTGCCACTTAGTTCTCTGAATGTTGATGCCTTCCAGTATTTCTTAAACCTTTAAAATAGGTTAATGTTTCTCGAGATGTTTGTTTGAGCATACAAATGTTTAACATAATTTGTGAGATAAGTAGCCTTACTTATAAAATTCCTAATCCACCTCAGGCAAGAACCTTACTTGTAAAGGTAGAATATAAAACATTTTTTTGAGCATTTAAATAAATATGTATTTTAGAGCTGGGCAGGGGTTGTTCCTTTAAAGGCCAGTATTTTCTGTTTAATTTACTGTGGAAAACTTATACGTTTTATAAATAAGCAGAAGTGAGGAAACTTAGCTGAAATCTGCTGAACCAAAGTTTTTCAGTTGGATAGACTGTAGCCAGCTTATTCCTCCAGTAATAACTAAACAAGAGCTGAGCGAAGCAGTCTACCTTAAGCAATCCAGGAAGAGGGAGCTGTCAGTGGACACAGAAATCAGACAAAATTCAAACCTTGAAATCAGTCAGAAGTGCATATTAGATGATAACTGTCTGTTCTCCCCTTAGCATGTTACTTCTGCCAACATCTTATGGACAGCCTTTCAGAAGAGATGATCAGTACTAGTTTTCCTTTCTTAATAGTCCAGGGCTTGTGCTGCTCTTCAATGAAAGTGTCCGAAAGAGACACAGATTTTGGAAAGCATGGAAGCATTTGGAAACATACCCCTGAATTGTCATTGAGGGCTGACCATCATTCAGAGTTGACCCTAAATTCCTTTCACCTAATGTCCAGTCAATCATATTTTCTTTTGCTTTCATAATGATGCCCTGGATATAATTCATAAATTTTTACAGATACAAGGACAAATCTGAAAAGGAATCTGCCCTTACAAAAATGAGTTGTTGTATTTTTTTAAATATATCTCTTTTTTAAAGACGTTTGTGTTTAACTGTGACAATCAAGATGCTAATTTTGCCTTCTCAGGTAATAGTGAACAGTCCTGCAGTGCACGCTGCAAACATTTTGTTTTCATCAGATCCAGACAAGACAGAAATACAGGTCTACTCCAGTGAAATCACTGGTGTACCCTGAGGGTATAATTGTCCTGTGCAACACAAATACCTTTGAATTACATATGAATGAAGATCCCAGCTCCAAGATGCAGAGTTTTCAGCTTTGTTGATTTGTAACAATTATTCTCTTTTAAAAAGATTTTTATGCTAATACAGGAATTTCACCACAAAAGCTTAGTACTAGAGTCTGACAAAAGCAGAAGAAAAATGGTGATGGTCTCAGTGATTGCTATGCTGATGTATTTTACTTAAGTATATATGGGGTTGGATGGCCAGGTTTTGGGGACTGGGGGTGGCTACAGGGTTGGCTTCTGTGAGAAGCTGCCAGAAATTTCCCCACGTCGGGCAGAGCCGATGCCAGTCGGCTCCAGGACGGACCTGCTGCTGGCCAAAGCTGAGTCCATCTTCGATGGCAGTAATCCCTCTGTGATAACATATGTAAGAAGAAAAAAAGTTATTGTACAGATGTAACACATCTCTGTGTCCAGAGACGAGCAGAGAAAATGAGAAAATGGGAGAGGAACAACTCTGCAGACACTGAGGTCCGTGGAGAAAGTGGGACAGGAGGTGCTCCAGCTGCCAGAGCTGAGATTCCCTGTAGCCCATGGTGAAGGCTGTGATGAGTCAGGCTGTGAGAACAGTCCGATGGGGGACCGCAGGAATGCAGAGATCCTCTGCAGCCCCTGGACGAGACCCACACTGGAGCAGGTGGATGCCCAAGAGAAGACTCTGAATCCTTTGGAAGCCCTCCCTTCAGCAGGCTGGCAGGGACCTGCAGACCTGTGGAGGAAGCGTTGACAATTTTAGGAGCTCTCCAAACACAGAGTCTGGTTTAGAAAAGAGAGATTGTTTATTCTGTGCAGGGTACGAGGTGGAGATTTCCTATATTTTACCATTAATGTTTGTTGACTATAAATTACATCGTTCTCTTATGAATTAATATTCTATCTTCTATTGGTTAATGATGCTCTTGCTTCTCATGCTAATTAGTCCGCACACTCAGTCTTTCTCTTGAGTCAGTGGGTTTCCTGGTTGGTGATCTGTGAGTCGGTGGCTCCAGATTTCCCCCTGCCGGAATTACCTTTTACTCAGTTGGAGCTGATTCAGCACAGTTGCTGAGTTGGTTTTATTAGTTTCTTCTTTATCTTGGATGTTCTGCCAAATGTCCTTATGGCCCATAAATTATGAATTCTTTGTGGTTTACCCTTCTTCCCAAGTTTTGTTTAACCTCCCTTTAGGTCTGAGATCATTAGAGCATGTCAAGCCCTAAACCTTAACAAGGCAAATTAGTAATTTGCCTTTTGAATGCCTAGACATCACTCAGAGGTTGCTTGTTGGCTGCTATCTGTTTCACAGATTAAATCTTTGTTGTTGATTAGGCTTGAAAGTATATAAAGATCAAACATCAAAGAACATCCTTTCTCAAGAAAATTTTTATATATTCCACCTTTTGCAAGAGTAAGGCAGGACCCTGTTTCATAACCCTTTCTCATTCCCTGTAACTCTGTGGGCAAATTGTGAACTTTTTTTGTGACTCTTGAGATGTCAGCATCAAGAGGGGCCCACGCTGGAACAGGTTTCTTGTTAGGACTTGTGACCCTGTGGGGAGTCCATGCTGGAGCAGGCTGTTCTTGGAAGGACTGCACCCCGTGGGAGGAGCCCCACGCTGGAGCAGTTCGTGAAGAACTGTAGCCTGTGGGAAGGACTCAGACTGGAGAAGTTTGCGGAGAGCTGTTTCCTGTGGGAGGAACCCAGTGCTGGAGCAGGGGAAGGAGTCCTCTCCCTAAGCAGTGGCAGGAACTGACCAAAATCCCTATTTCCCTGTCTTCCTGGGCCATGGCAGAGAGTGTGAGGCGGGGAGGAGATAGAACCCTGAGGAAGGAGGGAGGGCAGGGGGAACAATGTTTTTAAGATTTGTTTTATTCTCATTATCTTTCTCTGCTTCTGATTTGTAATAAATTCAATTAATATACCCAAGTCGAGTCTGTTTTGCCTGTGATGGTGTTTTCGCCCTAAATTTAACTCATAAACCTTTTATTATATTTTTTCCTCTCCCCTGTCCTGTTGCAAAGGGGAATGAGAGAGCAGCTTTGGTGGGTACCTGACATGTAGCCAGGGGTGACCCACAAGTAAAAAGCAGGAAGGATCAGGGAGATCTTGATACCTACATTTTGTTTGCTGAAATTAGAGAGTTTGAGGGGGAAAGATCTATGTACTGCTCTTACGAACTTCATGCATAGATGTAAGGAAAATACCAGATGAAGTAAAAACAGCCAAGGAAGCATCATTTGCTGGTGGTAAATGAGTCTGAGTCCTGCTTTTTTTTGTATTTGTTACCAAAGATTTCTTTTGTATTTACAAAGAAAGAAAATTTGATCATAAACTTCTCTGTTACTTCTTCTCAAGTGCTGAGATGAGGTTAAATTCTCAGCTCTCAAAATGGCTAGACAACCTGAAGTCTTGATGATGATGATCTTTAATGATGATGATATATTTTGCACCTGATTTAGGCTGTGATGTACTTACATAAGCATTCTGTGTTTATTTTACTATCCTCTACCAGTTCTTCCTCTTGAGGAAGACCTGTGTTGGAGAACAGAAATAATTTAGATTGAGATGTTGTCTCAAGTGTTAGCTCATTGCAGAAACTTAGACCTGAAATTCACTACCACTGTCCATGATTATCCAGACTTCTCACATTGTGCAAATTGCCCAGGATCTGAAAATTGATTAAACAAAAGATTAAAAATAGCAAGTGATTACTTAATTCCTGGAATACGTTCTTTTATTGAATGACTATCTAGGGAAAACAGCCTTTATTCTTTTTAAAAGTGCAAACAGTTAAAAATAAAGAATTTCATTATAAAATGGATAGTTTTTAAACTGGAGGCATGGAAAATTATTCCTATTAAGAAGTCTGTTCAGGCATTTTTTTCTTTTCTCTAAGGTATGATTGTAATAGGAGAAGAAGGTTCTAATATAGTATAGTAGCTATACTCTCTCTATGGTATAATTTGAAAGGAAAATAGAGAAGTGCCAGTACCTGTGACTGGTATTTTTAATACATTAATTATGTTACTTACAACTCTGTTTGCTGCATCACTTACAACGAAAAATACAGTTACTGTATTTGTTTCAAGTACCGCATTTATTTTATTGATCTACATCTTATTTATGATTACCAAAATATTAATCAGATGCTGTAAAGGATGTAATATATCCTAACTGTCAGATCTCTTACTAGGCTGCAATTAGCTGTTATTAAGATCTGAAGTCACCCTGTATCTAAATTACTTGAAAATTTAAAAAGAAGAACTTTTCCTCTAATTTTTTGTTTTAGTAATCATATCTGAGAGATAACTATTCTGTGAAATTCCAGCATTTTTAAGCTGACTAGGTATGGAGTCACTCTCAGTTGTCTAGGGAATTTAAAGATGCTCTGTTCATCCCTAGGTGTTGATAAGGATGACATGTAGAATACTTCTACTTTGTCCTGGAAGCAGTGTACTGAACTCTGAACATAATGGCTTGGGAGAACAAGGGTTAGTAGCTAAGAATTTCTTCAATCCAGTGATTTTTCACTAGTACTCTTGTCAAAGAGAAGATAGGTTTGAGGTTTGAGTGGGACGGGGTTTAGCTGTAGAAATTCTGTGAATCAACTGTGATTGACTAAAACCAGCAGAAGGAAGGAAGCTTCTTTATTGACATCTACTGTTTATACTGCTTTTAGGAGAGCACTGTGTTTGCCAAGTTTAATTCCTCAAAATAATCTTTGGATAATTTCACCAGTGAATGCTTTCAACATTCAAATTTTAGCTCTGAAAGCCCATTTCACTATAGTGTTAATCCTTTGCTCAGCGTCATAGCTCTTTTGGCTGTGCAGACTGTGACTGACAAGATAGTGTTAATCAGCTCAAGCTAGAGTTGAACTCCAGTCATCCTGCTTATGGAATGATGTTTATTCCTATCAGTAGTTGATATTTTCCTCATAGCTGTGGACCAGTTCAAAACTTATTGATAGCTTTCCAAATTATTAATGGGTAAGAGTGTTATGCATTTCACTTTACATTGACTAGAACAGTGACATTTTTGTTGCCTTATCATGGAAACTCTGGAGATGAACACTCTGTCTCCTTTCTGAGGTCCACTATATTGCTTGAATTTACAAGTGTTGTTGTTAAAACAGGAATAAAAATTGAGATTTTTGATGTCCACATTCCCCCAAAGCCCACAAACTTCAAAATATTAAAATCACTTTTTTCTATAGTTCTTTAGGTTCTGATCACTGTGGACTTAATTTTTCTTTCAATGACCCTGAATAAACATGTGGCTTTCCACATCTCAGACTTCTCTAGCAGACTTACATTTTAGTTGTTACGTAAGCAAGATTATTCAAAATTACTTCATCTGGGTTAAATGCTTTTGAAAAATTTTTGAAAAATTACAGTTTGAAAAATGTTTTTGAAAAGTTGCAGTTATTGCCCTGGAGATTTGACTTGCATGCTTTTGTTTGTTTGTTTGTTTTGGGTTTGGTGGGTGGTTTTTTTTTTTTGGGTGTTTTTTTTTTGTTTGTTTGGTTTTTTTTAATTTTATGGAGTAAGGTAGATCATCAGTGAGTTGCAGTGTAAATTTCTTCATGCCATGCTGCCACTTTGATTAAATTGTACATTGTGGGGACTGAGTAAGCAGAGCATGTTCTGAAGTCTGATTCTTTTTATTGTTTCAGCAGCCTGCAAACATGGTTACTTGTAGTGGCTGAGGTGGTGGCTGCAGTGATATGCCTCCCTCCTCTAAGTTATGAAAAAGAAAAATACCATTTCATTTCATTTAATTTCGTTCAGAGTACTAGCCAACAGTAGTCTACTGGTAATCTGAGGCAAAGATATCCAAGGAGAAAAATTGCCTCCGTCATCCTAGTTCTCTGAGGGACAATCTTATGGCTGGGGAAGCTGAGGCTCTTGTCCATATTCTGCCTCTGGCCAAAATTGTCTCATTTCCCTCCATCTCAGCTTCCTAAACTATAGTGTATGCAAAATGATGTGACTTTCTTTGCAGAATATTTTGAGCACTGTTCTTGCAAGACATGTAGGCTGATTTTCTTGATTGTTGTTTTCTGTTGTTGTTTCTTGACTTGTAACAAATTAAAATGAAAGTTTGGAGTTGATTTCTCTACTGAAGCTGTTGCAAGTGAAAAATTGCAGAAAATTACCACTAGATGGAGTCAATGATTTTCTAAATTATTCTTCATAGCTCAATATAATAGAGTTGCAAAATTATTATGATCACTGAGTTAAGTGGAATATGATAATTTAAGTAGCTCACCTGTATCCTGTTATAATTGCATTATCTGTTCTTTGAACTTTACAATTCTATGATTTTTCACTTCATGTAAAAAGATTTTTTACAATTTGATGCTGAATAACAATATCTTAATAGAATTCTTTATCAGACTTACAACATCCTGTATCAATGCTCACTTTCCCTATTCATGTCTCTAAGTTGTTCTTATGATTCTCCTCAATCCTCTAGGGATTTAATCCTTTTTATTAATTAGAAATTGATAAGTAGGGTGAATTGCCAGACATAATTTTTAGTTCACGTTTAACTAAAAAGACTGTTATGCATTGTACTGAAGAGCAGCTTGGATGTCATCAACAATCGTGATATGCCAGTTGTTAAGAGTGAGCTGTGCTAAATTTACAAGCACAAAGATTATTCCATTCGGACCTGCAAACTTCACCTTAGACCAAGATTATTGCAGTATTTTTTTCATGTTGCATTACTTAGTACAGTCTGGCTTCCTTATCTGAAGATAGCTAGCCGGTCAAAAATGTTATTCACTTCTATTCTGTAAAATAAAACTTGTTTTCACTATAGAGTTGTCCAGGTGTTCCAGCTTTCTTCCAATGGGACATTACTAGTGTGTTATCTATGAAATTGTGCAGGATACACAACTATTCTCAATGTCATTTTCTGGTGATTCTGTCCTGCAGTCAGATTCATTGCAGTTGTCTTTTGTACAAACTGAAAAAAGGATGTAAGATTTCTCTTCAATATTGAAGTTCTAGTAATAGGCAGATTTTTAGTAATTTGTTGAAGAAACAACTTAAGTTCTTGCAAAATAAATACATTGTAGTACTTAATAGGAACTCTTTCACCTTTTAGTGAAATGATCACTAGTTCAGAATTCTTTTACCAGCGCTGAATCTTATCTAACACAGCTCTTACCTTATTTTGTTTCTTTTGATAATAGCAAGGAAAAAGTAATAAGAATAAAAAATTCACATTACAATCAATGTTTCTGCTACTAGACAAATTAGTTAATGCCTTCAGTGTATTACTTTTACCCAGCTTCCAAGAATATTAATTTATATTAATAAAGGAAAAATTAATGATACTGCGAATAGAAGATAAAAATTTTGGATATGTATAATACATAACAAAACCCCCACACAAACAGAAAGGTATGTGTTACCTAAATACTATAGGAAAAACAATGAGAAAAGTATGATTTTAAAATCTATTGCTGGATGTAAAAAATCAAAATTGTAAGTATTTAAAGCAAGCAGATTGTTTACATATTTTTTAAAATTATCCTCTTCATAAAGTGATACTGAAAAGAAATTAAGAGATTTATCTGAATCCCTTACTTTCTTGCTTTTCAGCATCTTGAGTTTAGTGAAAAACATAGGACTGATAAGGAAGAAAAGAAAACCAGACTTTTTTGATTCCAAACCTGTGCTTTGTTATATTTCTAAAACCTGACATAAATAGTCATATTCAAACCTATCTATAGGTAGCTTTTTGTATTCACGTTGCTGAAAGCAGGACTGAGAATTTATTTAAATTCTGCTAATTACTTTTCACAGAATCATAGAATATCCTGAGTGGAAATGGACCTACGAGGATCATCAAGTCCAACTCCTGGCCCTGCACAGGACAGGCACAGGACAGCCCCAGGACCATATTCCTGAGAGCATTGTTCAAACCCTTCTTGAGCTCTGTCAGGCTGGTGCCGTGACCACTTCCCTGGGGAGCCTGTTCCAGTGCCCAACCTCCTTCTGGGTGAAGAGCCTTTTTCTAATATCCAACCTAAACTTCTTCTGACACAGCTTCAGGCCATTCCCTCAGGTCCTGTTACTGATCACCACAGAGAAGAGATCAGTGCCTGCCCTCCTCTTCCCCTCACAGGAAGCTGTAACTGCAGTGAGGTGTCCCCTCAGTGTCCTCCAGGCTGCACAGACCAAGTGACCTCAACTGCTCCTCCTAAGGCTTCCCCTCCAGGCCCGTCACCATCTTCACTGACCTCCTTTGGACTTTCTAACAGCTTTGCATCCTTCTTATTTTGCAGCACCTAAAACTGCTCCCAGAACTCAAGGTGAGGCTGCCCCAGTGCAGAGCAGAGCAGGACAATCCCCTCCCTTGCCTGGCTGGCCATGCTGTGCCTGATGCCCCCCAGGACACGTTTGGCCTTCCTGGCTGCCAGGGCACTGCTGGCTCAGATTCATTTTTGGTTTAATATTGTCAAAAACATAATTATTTTGCAGACTAAGTTAATGATCTTTTAATCAACTATGCTGCAGGGCTATAGGCTTAAAAATTCGAAGAACAATTTCTTTCATACAATGTAGCGAAGAGTTTAATAGTTTGTGGTATCTTTTCACATCTAAATAAGTAAATAGGTTTATAAAACTGTTGAATAAAGGTCACACACTAACAAATTAAATAGAACACACCATATAAGCTTAATTTTATAAAGTTTACAAAGATTATTTTTAAAACATATGTAGGCTCAGAGTCAGCTATATTGTGCATCTGATGATATAGTCATCTCTTGGAAAAATCATTATCCAATCAATTACAGAATAATACTGTATGGATTTGACGTGTTTGTTTTACGCAGTCATAGCTGTTATCAAGAACTTTAATGGCTTACTAACCCCCACTTGTGAATAAAGCTTTTTCTTTTGTAAAGCTGGAAGGATGTGGCAGAATAGAAGCAATAAGGGTTTTTACACCTCCTCTTGTCAGTCTGAATGATTCACTAGTCATGGTAGGCTCTATACTCTGTATCAATACAATTAAATAATCAGTACCTGTAACTTAAATCACTTCTCACACCCACCCATATAAAAATATGACAATAAAGCTATTCTCACTATAGTTTTTTCTCTTTTCATTGAAAGTACTTGGATATAGTTTAGCAACTAGCGCTACAAGACATAAAAGGATACCTAAAACTTCTTCTCTGTAGCTAATAAACTAAACAGAAGAAAAGATACATTTCTTTAGAAGTGCAGTATGTAATTTTTACAGGGAAATGACACTGAGAGATGGTAAAGTATCTTTTGTTTATTTAATTGTAGGCCCTGTAAATGTCATTAGGATTCTAGACAAGTGGTATTTTGGACTTGAGAATCAACTGTGTGATGCACTAGTTATAAAATGAACAGATAAAACATTTTTTTAAAAAGTGAAGTGTTGGTTTAAAACTTAAGCTCATCCAGTAGGAAGAAGGTACTTATTTTTTCTAGGAGCTGCCTGGCTAAATCTTCTAACAGCCTGGATTGAGTCTTGACAGCTCAAAAGCTCTGCTGAATCCATATAAAACCTATGGTCCCTGCATGAAATTTCCTTTAGAAATATTGGGAGCAGTGAAAGTTTTTATCTAAAATGAAGTTGTTACCAATGTGGTTGCTATAAAGTAAAAAATAACTATGATAAATAAGAGTTAGTATCTCTGAACTTGTAACTTTCTTAATCTACTCTCAGCTATATTTAGGTGCCATGAGAAGTCCAGTTCACTGTCTTTTTAATTTTAACAATGCCTTAAAGAAATAGTGAGAAAATAATAAGGTTAATCTCCATGGGTTTATGTTCTACAAAGATTCATGCTCTAGTGGTGGCTCTAGCTCTCCAACCGTGGGCTGTCTGCAGGGAAAAGGTAACTCTTACCTTTTGTTGTGTTTGAGTAATGACTAAATTACTCAAGTAATTTAGTACCTAAATAATGTAGTTGAGCCCCTTTGGCACCATCAGCACTGGTTTATGAAGTAAAGCATTTCAGGGAAACTCTGAGGTATGAAATTTAGATGTTCAATCTAGACAGATAGTACAACTCAGCATTAGTATTTTGACACTGCATGTGGCATTCATACATAAAAGGTGATTATATATATTATACATTGCATTATACATTGCCTTTTGGTAACTTATATTGTCATTTTAATGGAAGGAGGATAGTGAAAACTTTGAAGGGATGCAACTGGCCATAAGTGAGCAAAGGCTAGAAGAGGAAGAATTTCAAGATATCTTTTTGTAGTAATGTTTCATTTTGTCTTGTAAACTCATATATCCCCGTCACCCCGAAACATTTTTGGTATGGGAAAATATTGAAAGTCTTTAGGGAAAATATTAAATTTTGGCTTTTCAGACATTCTGTCCCTTTGCCAGGTTTAGACTGAGCATAAATTAAATAGTTTAGACTGGCTAATTAAAAGGCATATGAGTTTCTGTCTCATTTTGCAGTTTCTTGTGCAGGGGAAGTATTATATGAATAAGATACAGAGCAGAGCAACAAATTTTGAGGAATATATCTTGACAGACTCATTTTGTTGGCTTGCAGTGAAATAGACTGCAGACTTCATGTACTGAAATCTGAAAATAAACATAATTTGGCATTTATCCATGAAACTTAAATAAAGTTACCTTTATTTTTTAGTATAATGCAATGCCATCTTAGAATGCACAGCATGTCTTCACTATGATGGAGTCATAGGAAGAGGGGTAGAAAAACTGGACATTTTTGGGACAGACAGCGTTCTTAGTATTGATACATTATATGATGTACTTAGTTGCAGGAAGCTTTTATTTTTGGGTGGACATGTAGAACAAAAGGAGAATTTTGTGCTGATTTTAAAACTGGCACTTTTATTACAGAGTTCACAGCTAATCTTAAGTGAATGGGGCAGAGTTAACATATCTGATAGATTACTGCTGGAGGATGTCTGCAGAGTAGCCAGATAGTGCAGCATGGGTTACACCAAGACTACAAAGAACCCCTAGTGCTCTGCTCCCTCACATTTTCTGAAGTACTGTTCTGTTATGTGTCTTCTAGTGAAATATAGGAATCAACCAGCCTGCATCCATGATGCTTTCTGAGACTCTTCTAGGGACCAAACCATTCACGTGTATGCTGTAGGTCATCAACATGCCCTGAGTCCATCCTAAGCCCTTGAGGTCCTGTGAAATACCATGCAAATGCAGGTATGCTCAAGTGGCTTTTGTTCCTCTTTAGATGGATGTATGGTATTGTTCTGTGGTAGAGTTCAGTGCAGGGATGGTAGAAAGAATCAGAGAAAAGGAGAATGCTAAGAATTTTTGTTCATGTCTATTGCAAAATATATCTGGTGGTATTTCAGAGATGTCTCAGCTGAGTTTATCAGCTGAGCCTCCAGACTGACCTGGAGATTCACAGGTGCTTTATGTCATCTGCTGTGACTGACCATACAAATTGGGATAAAAGGTCTTGTGGTAAGCAGACTCATGCCAAAGTGAGGGATGGCCTGGGCTGCCACAGAAAGCTGATGTCTGACTTTTTCTTTTCTCATTGGTTTTTTTTTGTGCGTGTGTGTAAAAAAGTGCTTTTCCCAAAATTGATACTGATAGTAGGCTACCCTTTGACACCCCCTGAGAGAAGTGAGGAAAAAGGAATCTGCCCAGTTTGTCAGCTATTACCTTGCAAAATGGCCTAACAGATAAAATTGTACTTGAAATATGTTCAAATAACCATGACTAATAAAGTCTGTGTGGTTGGGTTGGCTATAGATATGCGAGTTTGTTAAAACAGTGTGGAAATGCTGGCAAAATGTGCTGGAGGAGGCTGGGGCAGGGAGCAGAGGCTGTGGGAGGTATGGTGGCAGCTATATGGTGAGCCATTCAGCCATGCATAGACAAAGGTGGCAGGCCTGCCTGCAGGCCTGAGCATACATTGTTCTGTGGTTTGTGACAATACTGAGTTCCCCTCAGCAGGTGTGTTACAGCTGTGGTGGCACAGCTGGTTCAAAGCACCAGTGCTAAAAACATGGAAGATAATGGACTGTAACTGGTGAATTTTCTGAGTGCTGGGTAAATGACAGAGAGTATCTGTTTTCTTTACACAGGTAGGTGTCTGTAACGTCCAATTTCCCGCAGTGGCTTGAATTGAATTTTGGTCTTGGGACAGTTTTTTTGAACGTTTGTCGTGATTTTTCCAGCATTAGCATAAGCAGCATTTACATCAGAATGTGACTCATATCAATAATTAGATCCTTACTCACACAGCTCAGTGAATACTCTGCTTATAATATTTAAGTCAACTATTTCCTTTCTGAGACAGAAAAAGTACTTTGAAGAGTTCTGCCATGTGAATTCTGATTCTGTTTTGTAGATATTTGAAGTAATTCCTCCACTTGATTTATATATCAGGTATTTTTCCCAATGATTGTCAAACTTGATGAATGTCCTTATATGTTTGAGACATATTTTGTATGTATCTCTTTGTCTTTTTATTTAACTGAACTGTTTACTCAACACTTAATATAAATAGAAGGATACACACGAAGTTTTAGCTGGATGAGTTTTCCAAGAGAAAGACATCAATGCCATTATATGTTTTTAAGGTGCACAACACTGGTGATATTTATGAACACATGGTAGGTGTGCATAAGTCAGTTTGTGGCATTTTATTGAAGAATCGGAGGTAGGTTGTCATGGTGATTAAAAGCTTCAAAATGCTATTTATTGGTATTAGTTTGCTGGGCATAAGGGCATATTCATTCTGCTACTCCGAAACTTTCATTCTAGAAAGAGCTACATTTCTACCTGTATTGCAAGGGCTATTCTAGCAGGATAAATAAATAAAGATGCAATGAACACACTAGACTTAAAGAAAATATACTGTTTTCTATTTTTGATCAGCATAATAGTTTTTGTTTTGAAGCCATTAAGAGGGTTGTCTTTTAACTGTTTGGTGTTTCAGGCTATTTATAAGGTAGCAGAAAATTGTCAATTTCTCCAAACCTCTCTACCCCAATCAAGAAAAAGAAAAGTTCTGGTAACTGGTAAATGAAACTATGTTCTCCAGATGGAAATGTTATAGAAATTAAAAGCATCAAATATGTTTTGCTGGTAGTTGCCTTTACAATAGTATATACTCTGTATGAAAAGCTAGAAAATTTCTGGTACTTTTTCCTTAAGTAATTAGAAAAAAACACTTCTAGACCAGTTAACCTTGTTAAAAGCAATGTTGTTTTCTACATGAGGTCATTGATGTGCTGCTATTAGTATGGCTGGTTTTTAAACAATTAAATCAATGAAAATGCTGCAACAAATGCTGCATAATACACAACATCACACACACTCCGAATGAGTAATACAGTTTTCATAACAGACTTGAAGTGATGATTATTAACTAGAATTATATATATTTATATTTAAACTGACACTACAGAATTCTTTTGAGTCTTGACAGATCTGTGGAATATTTAAATGGAGTAATTGTAGTTACCAGACCTCCTGGGATTAACCTACTGGAAAGAAAGTGACATTTTGCAAAGAGAAAAATGAATTTATAATGTGGAAAAAAAAGCTAAAAATGAGGTTATGGTGTGCCTGTTTATAACCATTCAGGAGGAAAATATGTTTATATGGAGTCACTAATACACTGTAGTGATATACTTCACTCACACTTAATTACAGAGGGGCTTTGCATATATCTTATTGGGTTCTATGTTTCCTGAAATAGAATAAGCCATGCTGAAAGGAAAGTTATCAGATATTTTATTTTTGGTGCATTTGTGTTTAGGAGTTGATTCTCTGCTATTTGTGTTTTTACCATGAATAACTTTACTAAATTCAACATACTCTATGGTAATAAAGAAAAAAGCCATCCAAAAGTGAAAAATACCAACCTCTCTGTCTGTGGCACAAATTACTTTGGAGTAATCACACCCTTTCACTTATAACTGTCAGGCATACTCAGATTTTCAATTAGAGTAGTTTTTTCAGTGGTAAACACTACCTGTTGAGCTTTCCTGAACTGAATAGGATCACAGAATCACCACATAATTTAGGCTGGAAGAGAATCTTTGAGGTCATCTGGCTCCACTCAAAGCAGGATCAGCTTAACTAGGTTACTCAGTACCTCACCTGATTGAGTTTTGAGTGGTGGAGATGCCACAGCTTCTCTGGGAAACCTGTTCCACTATGATGAAAGTCATTTTTCCTACGATCTAGCTGAAATTTCCCATGTTGCAATGCATGCTATCAAAGCTGTAATTGTGCCCCTAGAAGGAGTTTGGCTTTGTTCTTCCAGACCCTCCTAGTAAGCAGTTGAAGACAGCAGGAAGGTCATTAAGATATCCCCTTTGCTTAAGATATCCCCTTTGCTTTCCCACAGGACTGGACGAACCCACCTCTTTCAGCCCCTTTTGTACACTTTGTGGCCTGGTGGCTGGCTGGTACACACCACCAGGGCCCATGGAGATGGCTGGTTGCTAAGAGCAGAACTAGAAAAAATCAGGATTAAGTGGAAGGAAATGGTTTCAGAAGAAGGAAGTGAATGAGACATTAACTGTTCCCTTGGGAACTTGTGGAGCCCTTAATATCAAGGGTACGTCCAATGCAACAAATGCTGCCATCCATGAGCTGGGCAAGGTAAAGTAAGCCATCAGAACCTATGAAACTGAAATTCAAGAGAAATGTTTGAATTCATGGGTACTGAAGTGACTTTAACCAATATTCCATCAATGTACTCTGATATTGTCTACAGCACAAATAAAAGTGAGGCATGGTGGGTGACAACTATGTTTTCCTACATTATAGAATTTTCATTTAATAATGATTTTTACATTATCTTATAATAAAAACAATATTAAAAAAAACAATTATACATATTTATCATATTTTTTCACCATCCTTCTATCAGTCAGGACGCCAGGAATAATTTTCTTCTCCTAAATGTTCCAGACTAATAAACTGATAATGCATGACCAAGATGAGGTGAAACACACATGACCTTCCTTCTCTGTGACATGCTATTTAGCAGCTAAAACCTGAAGTTCCTACCATTGCTTTTCCTGTAACTATGGTTATTAGTTAATTTCAACTGCTATTACTAGGAAAAAAAAAAATGCTGCCACTAGTCTCTTTTTATCAGCAAAAGTGTCTTATTTTTTCCACAGTAGAATCATTCAGCCTTTGCTGAAATCCAGCTACACTGAAAGCTAATGTCCAGAAATAGTATCTGCTGCTATGCTCTTTAGTCTCTTTCTCCTCTTGAGCAGGCAGCAAAAGAGGATTTAGAAAAATACATCTACGTTAATAATTGCTGTAACAAACCATGCAACTTATTAAATAAATACAAGTATTTCTTTGCAAGACATTTGACCAAGCATTTCTTGAAGGTAACAAAATGTAGTTCCAATTACTGAATGACTACCCCTTCCTGGAGAAGTAACCATGGTAAAAGAAGAGTAAATAAAGGGAAAGAAAACCCCACAAGAATGCAAAGTTCCCTTTAAAATATTTTACTCTATTCTTACACTATCTTGTGTCTTCATCAGAGAGTGTCACCATCTTGTAGCTGTGCATTAAGCTAAGTGTATAATGAATAGTTCATTCCCTTTCTTAGCTTCTCCTCAGGGGGAGAATTAACTGTGCACTCTTACATCCTGTTTTGGTGCAGTTTTATTTTTTAATTTTTTAGAAGATTTTTGCAGAAGGTGCCTGAATTGCAGAAAGTTGTCAGAATGAAGGACTCGGGGGACAGAAAATTATAGAGCAGAACATTATTATGTATCCTAGTAACTATTCTTTTAATCCTGTCTCAGCCTATACAACCACAGAGGTGCAGAAGGAGGAATAAAGGCCTATTACCCTTATTTCTCAAATCTGCATGTCATTCTGCAAAGCAAGGCAAGCATTGAAAGGCTGAACTTCTGTGAGTGAGCTCTGCTGGACAAAGGCATCTTCTCGGTGTGTGGAGGAAGGTAGGTAGTGTCATTTCACCCACCAGCTGTTCTAGGGGTTTTTCTTTTTAGGAGCTACACACAGCAGAGAAAAAACATTTTGGAAAGGGGTCTGGACATAAGTCTTTGCTATACAAGGGATACGTACTACCTACCAAACAAGAGGTGACAGGTGTGTTTCTGAGTTCCTCTTGTTTGAGGCCACTTTGCACAGATGTTTATTCTTCATTTGAAATGAGAAGCTGGACAGATATGGGAGTCAAAGTATTGAAGGCTGGCTGTATAGAGTTCTGCAAAATGCCTGCATTCCTAGCACCTGTATAGTAGAGAATTTTAAAAAAGATTCTGTCTTTTTCTGCATTTTTTCTTTTGGATTGTTGCTGTGAAGGAAAGGGAACACTGTAGCAAAACTAAGTAGAATCTTTAAATAAAACTTAAAAAAAAATATCTCCCTTTTCCCACCTTATTCTTTCTTGTTTTGCTGAATATTGGGTGAATAAAAATACAAGTGAGAGAGGGAAATATTTCCCTAATATGAAAGAGAGAATTACAAAATGAGCATTCAACTTGAAGAGAATGTCAGGGAACAACAGTACCTTATACTGCACTCTGAAAATTTGTAAAAAGTACAAAGGTTCATAACATATTGTAAAGAAAATTCTTTAGAACTTGCTCTGTTATCTTGGAGGTAACAGACACACCATATGCTGTGTCTGGCAGTTGCTATGGCAACTACTTTTAAAATTTAAGCATGGGGAAGCTATTGCCTAAAATCTCCACAACTTGGGGCCAAATCTTGCTTGATGCTGAGCACCAAGGGAGAGTAAAAAAGATAAAAACGAAATACTAAAATATCTTTCTTGTTGGCTACTGAAATTTTATCTTGAAATCAATACTAAAGGAGATTTCAAATCATGGACTCCAGCACATTGAAAAAGAGAAGAATGGAATGATTGCAATATCTTAAATTTAATGCCATACAAACTGTTTGCAATTAAAATTAGGAAAAACCTATTTGTTCATTGAGGCATTTGACATAAACATTATGATATTTGGATGAAAGTAATCTCTCACTGTTTTATGTATTTGAGAATTCTTGCTTAGAAGTCAAAGATTAGTAAATCTTTGAAGGAAATAGATAAGAAGGTAGTAGATCTTCATAAAATGCTAGTGCTTATTAAAACCTAGCAAATTCAGATTTATTTCCATGGAAAAATAGTTTTAAACTTTGAATAATGCTTGGAATATCACACCAGCAGCCTGCATAATGCACTTCTAATGCAAAAGAGGCTTAAAATATTGAAAAAGTATCCTTCTAAGGAAAAAGCAGTACAGATAAAATTAAGAAGACACTTGTTCTTCACCTAAAAAGGTCTATTAGACCATGGCACAATGAGTGCTGTTATAAGCAAGATCAGCACTTCAGTAACTGGATTTTTGTGATTAAAATGCATCACAAACTCTACCTTGCCCATATGCATTCTAAAAGGCCTCCTCAAGAGTTTGCATAGATGGGACATAATTCAGCCAGAAAATCATACTGGTGTACTGTAGCTCTTCACAAAACTACCTATAAAAGTTGAACTTGTGGCTTGGAGTCATTCAGTGATGGTCTGGCCCAATGTCACTGAGGTTGGTATTCTCTCTATAGATGTCCCCAGACTGTGTTTGAAGCACTGCCCATTCTGCTTACCTTATATTACTACTTACTGGATTAATCATCAGCAAGAATATCTGGTGTTTTCAGCACACATCAATGTAACACTGGCTTTCTAAAAGTAATTTTTAAAAATGTTATTAAAAATTCTTAGATTGTATGAGATCACAGAATCACAGATTATGTTGGGTTGGAAGGGCCCCACAAGAATCATCAAATCCAACTCTAATCCCTGCACAGGACAGCCCCAAGAGTCACATGCTGTGTCTGAGAGCATTGGTCTAACACATCGTGAGCTCTGCCTGATGCTGTGACCACTTTCCTGGGGTCTCTGTTCCAACCACCATCTGGGTTAAGAACCTTTTTCAAATATCCAGCTTAGGACTCCTCAGAGTCTTCTCCAGGCTGAACAGACCAAGTGACCTCAGCTGCTCCTCCTAAGGCTTCCCCTCCAGGCCCTTCACCATCTTCACTGACCTCCTTTTGACACTGTCTAACAGCTTAATGCCTTGTTTATATTGTGGCACTCAAAACTGCCCTAAGGGTTCAAGGTGAGGCTGCCCCAGTGCAGAGCAGAGCAGGACAGTCCCCTCCCTTGCCTGGCTGGCCATGCTGTGCCTGATGCCCCCCAGGACAGGGTTGTCCCTCCTGGCTGCCAGGGCACTGCTGGCTCATAATGAACTGGCCACTGACCAGGACTCCCAGGTCCCTTTCCATGGCACTGCTCTCCAGCATCTCATTACCTATTCTGTTTTTATATCCAGGCTTACCCTGTCCCAGATGTAGAATCCAGCACTTTCCCTTTTTGAACTTCATATGGTTGGTGATTGCCCAGCCCTGTCATTTGTCAAGGTCTCTCTGCAGGGCCTCCCTGCCTTCAATCGAGTCAACAGCTCCTCCCTGTTTTGCATTAGTGTCAAACTTGCTCTGTATCCCTTCCAGTCCTGCATCCAAGTCACTTATGAAGATATTAAAGAGCACAGGGCTGAGGATGGAGCCCTATGGAGCCCCATTAGTGACAGGTGCCCAGTCTGATGTCATCCTCTTCTCTATAACCCTTTGTGCCTGACCCGTGAGCCAGTTGCTCACCCATCCCATGATGTGTTTATCCAGTTCTGTGCTGGAAATTTTGTCCAGAAGAATCCTGACTGTATTGAAAGCTTTTCTGAAATATAAAAGGATTACTTCAACTGGCTTCCCCTGATGAACTGGATGGGTTACCTTGTCATAAAAGGAAATCACGTTTGATGAACAGGACCTTCTTCTCATGAAGCTGTACTGGCTGTGACCAGTGACTGTCTTGTTTTTCAGGTGTTTTTCAATGGCTACAGAATATTTTTTCCATAGCTTTACCAGGCACTGAAGTGAGACTGAAGTGAGGCCTGTAGTTTCTGGGCTCCTCCTTCTTGCCCTTCTTGAAAACTGGGGTAACGTTTGCCAGCTTCCAGTCAGCTGGGACCTCTCCAGTATCACTCAAAAATCATTGAGAGAGGGTTTTTTTCAAGATCCAACATCTTGCAACATTGCAGGATCCTTGCAAGAAAGTGTTATTCATCTCAAGTGAATTCATCTTTTCTCATGCTGTTATTTCTCACTGGGTTGAGTCTCTAAGTCCTTCCTCCCTCCAAAATAATGAATTATGTGAGCTGTGGCTGTCATAAGCTGCTATGAAATTGTCAGTGCTATTATTGACACGAGAAAGAGTTAAAACTTAAATAGTGGTTTAGGCACTAGTCTACTCAGGGGTCTTGAAATTAATTATTTGCATTGTAAAGAAAAAGAAGTGTTTTAAATGCACTCTGTTCAGCTACAAGGATCATTATTCTATCTTCCTTGCTTTGTCTGCTGCTCATTAATCAATGTCCATTAATTTAACTTCTTAAAACATTTTCTGATGGACAGCAGCAGTGGAAAAGGTTGGTGACCAGGTCCCTCTCCTCTGTTCCATGTCCACTCACATTTGGGCCTGAAAGTCATTGCCATATCTGTGAGAAAGACAGGACTTGCTGGCTGGTTGTTCCAGTTCCTGGCCTCTGGCTCTATCCCATGGACATGTCTTTCCTTCTAGAAATAGCTAATATTTGCTTGGCAGACCATTTCTGAAGGGGATGGGCATAATTTTGCCAGAGATTTGACAATTCTTCGGGTCACGTAAAGATATTTGCTTGCAAAAACTGACTTGTTGCTGAATAGACACTAAGACACTGATGTTCACAGTATAGCTGATAGCTGGTGGAAATGAAATAATCTGTATTGACACATTTGGAAGTTTCACATCTTTTTCCACTTAACATGCTAACGTGATAATTGCTAGACTGATGATTTTTCCAGTGACACGTCTCCTTTTGTCAATATTTAGACCTGTGTATAGAAAACTTATCTATCACACCTGGCTAATTTTCACTTAATTTAAAAATAAATTAAACATATTTAGTTTGCAGGGTTAGCAGAACAAAATGAGGTTTTATAAACATTTTTCTTGAAACATTATTTGAAGGATAGGAAAAGATAATAGCAAATGTATATAAAATCTGGCTCAAATGAAACTATATTCCAGGAAATTCTATTAATACTTAAATAAAACTAATTGAACATTTATGTTGAGGCTTCATTCTGCTCGCTATTTTCTGCAAGTGAAACCTAAACTTAATGCCAAATAAAAATAGCAACAAATACCCAATAAAATCACTTTGGTATCTATGCAGGAGACAGGTGAATTTGTAGCCAAAGGGATTCTATTTCCATTGTACATTTGTTCATAGGGTTTAAATATTGAATCCAAAAAATTAATTCTTCTAGGCTTCTATCATAGCATTTTTTTGCTGTGTGTGCCATGACTTCTGCTATTAGTGATTAGGTAACAATTTGTCAGTGAAGGAACATAAGCTGTAGTATTTTGACTATCCTGACATAACTGTAAACATTATTAGCTTTAGTTTCCTTTAGCTTTGGTGCTTTTTGCTGGGCTGATCCTCAGAAATGAGTGTGACCATACTGTTCTGCAAGAATAGCTATGATGACCATGGAATGCATCACTTCACCATTACTTTCAAAGTTTGAATCACCACTTTTCTTCTACATGTAATTATCATTCTTGCTGTAGCTCTGTTTTAACACCCATGTCTGGTAACTGTGTTCTACCTGTTGGGGTGGAAAGTTTGTTCCCTTATCTTTGGTTGCAGCTGTTCTGTGTGAAGATACGTATTTACTTACTGGGAGCTCTTACTCCTTAACACTTCTTGAATAGTTTACTTTGTTGTGCTAAACACTGATATTCCAGTCACATGATTGAGAATTCAGTCACGGTCAGTTTTTGCTTAGTCTGAATGGTTATGAAATCTTACATGTAATACAGGTGTTTCATAAGGTTTTTCAGTATTACAGATATTCTACATATCCTACTTTTGGATGTCATTAAGTTAGTTAAGGTGTTTTTCTTTCACACATTTTTCTTCAGATAATGAGAATCCACTTTGGGTTTTGCGTTCAGAGACTTTTGTCTCACAATCCGAAGGATGGACAGTAGAAAAGTGCCACTAGAAAATTTTTCTAGAAAAGTGCCACTGTAAATTTTCAACAGGCACTGAGATATAAATGAGGCACAATTCATACCTTTTTCCACTAGATCTTTGTATTTCCTGAGCCGTTTTAGATATTAATTTGCTTACATGTGTGATTTGAAAAATAACTTTTGTACATTTTAATGAAATCCAATCAAGATCTTTTTCTGCACAACTGCAGTCATCACAACAGCTTTGTCTTGTAGTTACATGCTTCTTAATACATTCCTGCTGTTCCTTGCATTATGTGGTGCAACTTGTGCTGAAACGTGGAAGCTAACTGCTTTTATTGTGTGTCACTCAGTGCTGCTTTGCTGAAAATCTCTGGAATTGTTTCCCTGTGTCTTAGAAACAAACCTGATATTTGCTATTTCCCTATATCCATATTCTGCTTTAATGTTCATTTAGTATTTTTTAGTTAAAAGATATTATTTCACGTTATCTCTCAATAGGTGGTTTTAGTTTATCTTTCAAATAGTTGCAGTTGCTCATGAAATTTCTCAAATAGCTTGCCTTTGATCAGACATCAGGGATTTCTTATGCAGCTTTTACTGCGTTTTAAGCTTCATATATTTCACCATTATTGTGTAGGCCTTTAAAATCAGAAATGTGTGTAAGAGGAAAGAAAGTGTGCTTTTGCAATCAATACTCTTGTTAGAAATATTCTGTATTATTCTGTCTTGTAAGCCTTGCAAAGGACTCTCATTCTGCAGAAAGATTATATCGTAGCTTTCCATAACCTGCAGACACAGCTGAGTATCTGATTTCCTGAGTGATAGTGCTTTTTTCCCCCTACAAAAATCTGGAAACATTGCCTTCATTTCTTTTACTTCTTAAGTTCCTATCCAGTTCCTAGTCCTATCTAAGAGATTTAGAGAACTTATTTTTTTCCAGAATAAAAAGAAAATTCCCCCAATCCCAGGTAAGTGTTCAGAACACTTTCAGAATGCCAGTTACTTGAAAAGTCAGTATTATAATAGGTTTGTACCCTTTCATGTGGCAGCACCCATAAACTTCTGGAACAATAAAATTGGAGTGCTGCCAGTAGATCCAATATTATGATCTTCCAGCTTTTTTCACAGTCTTGTGATACATGGTGCATTTCTGTCTGTTTCAGCTGCTAAAATTATTTGGATAGAGAGGGAATCTGACAATTTTTTAAAATAAAAAGACAAATTCATAGACTTCGTGTTTCTAAAATAAAATTAATGTATTACATAGATTTTCACAAGGTTTTCAAAATGAAAAGTAAATAAAATTCTAAAATGTGTTATTAAATGCATAATTTTAATTTTTAAAAATTTAGATCCCAATCAAAGGACAGGAGGTGTTTTATAATGCTTGAATACATCTGTCTGATAATGTTCTGAACCAGGGCACAATTTTGCCAAATCCATGCCATTTTTGGAACTACTGATTTTCTATATAAGTTTGTTCTTTTGTGGATATATTTGCAGAGAAGAGGAACATTAGGACTCTGGTAGGAAAAGACAGAGAAACAAACTGAGACCCAGAGAGACTAATTTTGCCTTAAGACGAGACAATGTTATAATCACCCTCCACAGCTTTGGGAAACAGGAGTCTTGGTTTTGCATTTAAATCTGTTTGGCAGTATGTACTGTGTCTCCCAGCCACTTGGTTATTTGTAGAATTTTCTGTATTCAGGGGGTTTGAAATACTTTAAAACAAATTGAGCTGAATGGGCATCTTAAACCATTTCCTGATTGGGTGTCTTCTAGCCCCTAATGTGCCTTTCTAGGTCTTAGTTATTTCCTTTTCATAAAAAAATAATTGCTCTTAAAAATGTCTGCTTGGATTTCTTTTGTAAAGAGAGCCAAACTGAGGAGCTCTAGGCAGATTAACTGGACTGCTTCGTTTAGTAGGCTCTCTGAGCTTTGAAGAATGCTTCAGAAGTATGGAATAAAGCTCTTTTTCTTCCTATTTTTGCATGGGCTAACAACTTCCCAGTCTTTTAATTTGCTGTCCTGTTGCATTGGAGTTCATTATCTTTGTGTTTCAGTTTAGTAATTCTGTCTGAGTTCCTATCCTTTCTCTCTTCTGAGTCCCTGCTGAAAATGGCAATACAAGTAACACAGCAGAAGCTTGTATACGGACAGAAGATATAATGAGAATAACACTTCTCGTGGGAATTAAATGCTGCATCACAGGGTTTCATTTGCAAATATCTGCAATGAAAAGGTATGTTTAAAAGTGCATTCAGATTCACTGTTTGGAATCTCCTCTCTTTTGTACTATGCCTGCACTGTTCATATTACAAAACAAGGGATACAGCTCAGGCTAGATTGAGGTTAGATATGTAAATTTGTAGAAAACAAAGCCAAAAAATTCTTTTAAGGCATAGTAAAGACAAAAATGACTTTAAATGTACAACAGAAGCATAAAACATTTGTGCAAATACTAGCTGATAATAGCTTCATAAATGAGAAGTTCAAAGAACAAAGACTGAAAGTGACTTATTCAGTGTTTGGCCAGATGGTGGCAAAATGCAGGTCTTCAAATGACAGTTCCCATGTGCTGACTTCTCAAGGAGATCATCACATTGGCTGTGAACACACAGATTGTTTTCTGAGTGGAAAACTTGACCTGTCTTGTACCAGTCCAGCAGTCTTTTACAACATAATACACAGTGGGGAGAATGGATATGGATAGTTCACACATGGAACTACCATTCAGTGAAAAGGCTAGCTGTTTTCATAACTGAGAAAAAAAAAAAAAAAAAAAAGGATCGTGTGGAAAAAATTAGACTGGCTCTTGTATGAGATTTATTCCCTTTGGCCTAGAAAAGATCTTCCGTCAACTCCTTTGCTTTTTAAAGAGGAAAATTGGGAAAAGCTTAAAATGTCAATGTAGGTATTTTTTCTTTTAATAAGAAAGAATGCACAGAAAGGTAATCTTGATGTTCAAAGAGATCTTGTCAGTTCTGTTGATGTCAGTATCAAAAGAAGTTGATAATTATCTGAAGAAAACACATTTCTCTTAGTTACTTTCTTTTTCATGAAAATTTCTCAGGTTAATCACAGCAGCAGATCTGCAAGGGTATGTACTCTGCATCTCCACTTCTGCAGCACATTGTCTACCAAGATTCATACAGGCAATTATAGCATTATACCTTCTCTGGAATGACTAAACCTATGTTGGATAGACTGCAAAGGGAAAAACCTAGTAGTTATCTTAAACCTATATTTCTTGTACAGTACAATTATACCAAAGGCATGGGTTAGCTTTTTGCAGTCTGTAGGTCATGTTTGGCCATGTTGCATTTCATTTAAGGAGGACTATTGCAGGTGCTGAAGGTGAACAGGCAGCTCATGGAGAATTGTGAGTGCATTTCACTTCTGCATGATTAGTGTTTATTTAAGACAAATAAGCCTCTGCACTATTATTAAATGAGTTCTTCAGCCAGAATGGGCTCCATTCCGTGGAGCATTTGTCCTGATTTAATCTGTACACCACTTCTCCAAGAGTGTTAACTTGTGAAGCCACTGGAGGACTTCTCGATGACAGTTTAATTTCTAACTGAATTGCCATCAAGATCAGTTCTGAAAATCATCACAATGATAAAAGAAATCAAAAGGCCTTACTGCAAATTAGGCAGAGATATTTTTTCTTTTTTTATAAGGAACAAAAGAAGTTCTAATACATTATTGCTTTTTGGATTCTCTTTAAAATTTCCTTCAGAATGCAATAGCATAACCCTGTCTATGATTCCCTTTGGTTGGGATCATACAGTGTGATTCAGACAACGACATCTTCAATTCTGCTCTACAGGATTTATCCGCAGAATAGTGCACGGCAACATTTATTCATTTATTATGTTTCATTTCACAGACTTTTTTAAGGTCTTATAGCTTAAAAAGCCGTGTGTTTTGCCCATTATGTTTCCTTCAAAGCTGCATCCACTAAAAGAAAAAGGAGCTTGGAAATGCTAGAAATTCAAAATTTCTCACATACTAATTTGCTCTCCTTTGGATTTTTCATAAAGACAAATCAGGCAGAACATTTCTGTGCCTTAGTTTCCTCAGCTGGAGAAAGAGGGAGGAAAAAAGAAGCTGTGATAACTCCCACATATGTTGGGAGGATACATGCATTTGATAGGCTTGAATGGAAAGCTTTACATGACAATATTTGCAATAACCAGTGCTTTTATTTTGTCTGGCCTCTCATGAAAAGAAACACAGGGTTAATTCTGGAAGCTAATTCTTGGATCTGTGCTGTTTTATGAATCTAACCTTGGTATTATTCAGTGATAGATTTGAAAAAACACAGTATTTTTTTTCTGCCTTTCCTCTCTATCCCCCCCCAATAGTACTGCACCATAATTACAATTTCCATAGAGGCAGGAGCAGAGGAATTAAATTCCCCATAGGTGTCGCATGTAATTGTTCCTAGAGAATCAGAAGATTAAACATGGCAACAATGCACAGCACAAGATAGCCTAAACCTAGTTTTCCTGCAGAACTGCAAATAGTAGCAAATCAAAAGACTGTTCTCCTCAATTACCACTGTATGAGGCATCGAGCTAAAAGCAGGCTCACTCTGTAATGTTTTCTATAGAATTACAGTATGTGCATACAATGCAAGCCCTTATGCACCACCTAATAGACAATATTATACACACAATTATTTCTAACTTCCATTTTACAGGGAGAAATCACTGGTGAGCCTAGGACATTGGCCTCTCAGCTTCCCCAGCAAGCAATATGTTGACTAAACTAAGGGAACAGTTTTACTTCCTGAAGCCAGCAGAGACTATTTATACTTAAACACATTTCTTCACAACTTACAGCTTGTTGTATTAGGTGAGAGCTTGTGAGCTGGATGGGCTGCAATCTCTGTGAGGTTTGCAAGCTGGAGCTTGTGGAGTACTTCGCGAAGTTTACACATTTTCTCTCTCTCTCTCTGTATTCTGAAATCAGCTACCCTGCTGATCAGAAGTCCATTTGGGACTTGAACTCAAGACAGCAAGAGTCAAAGAGCTGAAACAATAAAAACAGTGTGGGGTTTTGGGGAAGAAATTGTCATTCTTGTACACTGATCTAACATGTAGCAGTCTGATCAATATTTTCTATTGTTGTTCTGAGCCAAAATAAGTATTGGTACAAGCTGAAATATGTCATTGTCCTTGCTGCCACGTTTGCCAGGATTTTATATAGTTTCATGCCATTATTTCTTTAATCAGATTTCAACTGCTCTAAGGCAGCAAGGTATTCCAGTAATGAATTTCTTCCTATTGTAGTTTAACAGCTCATTGAAATTTCCATTCAGTTGGAGAAACCATTTTGCTCTCTGACATGTTTTTACTGATTATCAGGGTCACTGTGCACTGAATTTTAATTGGCACTAAGCTATATATTTTTAGTGAGAAAAATGGGAAGCGCTTTTCATTTAATTCTTGGAATTCAAGCGCTGTCTTTGAGGATCAAATGATTCATAAGATTTACTGATTTACACATCAGAAACAGACTATAAATCAACCTTCACCTGTGGCATAAACAAAAGAAACCAAATTGTTATAGTCCTTATTTAAACAATACCTACTTATACAATTATTCATGTTGTAACAGCAAATACTATTTTACTTACTGTACAAGATCACCAGCTGATAAGTGGATTTTAACTTTCAGCATATTCACCTTCTTCTATCTAGGAACTGAAATAACTCAATAGTACTAAATACTATCTGAAAACAGTTGCGGTTTATAAGAGTTTCTTCTAGAAATATTAGTACATCAAAAGAAAGTTATCCTTTTTATATTAATAAAATGAACGCTTGAAGATACAAAATATCAATACTTTTTCCAAAGGATGGAAAATGAACAAAGCCCATGGAAGCAGATTTGCACTGGTTTTAATATGAATAACCAGAGATGCACAGTTTTGTCATAACAACAAGTGAATCAGAAAAAAATACACTTTAGGAAAGGGGTGAAAGCATCAGGAAAGCATCAAACACTTGTTAATTATGGCATAGTGGACAATCTCACCCACCTAGGAAGCCCAAGTGCTGTCTTTCCAGCTCCTGGTTCTGAAATTCATTACTTCTTCTTCAAAAGAGAGAAAATATTATGTATTCTCTCAAATCATCTCAGTCCAGCCAGCTGGGGGGCAAAAAATGAACACTCTAAAGTAGCTTGTAATTCTACATATTTACCATCAGTTAATTAAGGGGTAACGTCCGTAATCCATCCTTTCATTTCAAAGGCAATAAAAAGATAAAGAGAATCATTAAAGAAAAGAGAATAATTGAGGAATACTGTAGCTGAGGTAACATCACATTTTTGTGTAAATTAGATAGATACCTTTGAGATCATTTTAATAGTGCTGATTATACAAAATAAAAATTTTCATTATAGATATTAAGAAGAAGTTGCTTCTGTTTTATTTGTCTAGAAACACTGCAGAATGAAGCAGCCTAAAGATGAAATTTAATTTTTTTTCTGATTTAGAGGAGATGATAAGCCACCGTTAAGCTACAAATAATGGAAAGAGATGAAATGAAAAATATACTAATGAAGATGTTGCAAAGAAACTCACACAATGACTCTCTCAATGCCTGAGTCTATTTTCTTTCAAACATGGCCTGATTTGTAGTTGTTTGTACAGTTATTAATAGTTTAATTTTATTAGTTCACTGCAGAAAAACCTGATTTACATCTTGTGCAATTAAATGATGAGTCAGCCTCAATCACATACTAATCTCAGTTTCTTGAATGCAGCATTGAAGGTGACCTCAATATGTTTTTGACATTGAACTTACAAAAAGCGTTCTGGCAAACAAAATTTTGTATTGCATGTAGAGAAAAGTACACCCCAAAAGTACATCCCAAAAGGCATCTTTCAAAATTGGTGGTGGTGGCTGAAGTCTGATTCCATTCAGACCATAGTTAATGAACTTCGGGTTTTACACTGTTGTAAATTTTAGAAACGTAGCTGGTAGCCATCTGGTGAAAAAGGTACTCTTGCACATACAGAAAGAATATTTTAGGATGGGAAATAGTCTAACTTGTGTGCTGAATAGCTATGTGGGAATTTGCTGCAGTAATTACCCTCCTATCATTAGTGACAAGTAATTGCTATAGCAACCCTGCTGCCACCTGTCTCACACACTCTCTTTCAAAAACACACACACACATACACACACACACACACTCACATGCTCTCTCACTACATATTCATAGTTTTGAAACAAAAGCAGAAAAGCCAGTAGCTTAATGTCATTTATTGAATCACTGTTTTTTCTAATCATCAAAATATAACCTCTTTCTCCCCTGCCAACTCCTCATAAATATTTATTAAAAATAAAACATTTGTGTTGTAGAAAATAGTGCTGTTCAACCAAAGTATCTCTATTCAACACTAATTCTCTGAGGGAGAGAAAAGAGAATTCTCACAGCTTGATTCCTTTTTTTTTATTTTATTGCATACATTGGGCCTGAGACTGAATTTGTAGATATGGATGTGAATTCCAACAAAGGCAGCCATCTAGTATATGTAACTGGTTTGGTATTCACAACTAGGGCAGCTGAAATTTGTTTTCTTTGATTTAAACACATCCCAAAACACCATGCGACTCTGTCAGCACCAGGTATTTCTTTATTGCAGGCTAACACTTCCAATTTGCACACAATATTTTTAGCTTGTTGGCAGTGGGTGGAGACTGAAGAACAGCCTGGGTACCAATGTTTCGCTATGGCATCATCTAACCTTGGTTCTAGTTTTCTATTTTCCTGCTGCTTTTGACAATATTAGTGGAACTCGACTTTGAAATTCTAGAATACAAGACTACCAGTACCTTTGTATTTGAAAGTACCAGAAGTTCAAAATTCCCTTTGATTAGGCAGTGAAAGAAGAGAATGGTTGCTGAGCATTTTCTTTTTCGGCTTATGAAATGCCAGCTTTAAACCCTCAGTTTCAAGCATTCCTCATTAAGTGATGATCCTGCTACATCAGCGCAGGACAGAAATCTGGCTGACAGGTTTGTCACCACTAGATGTCAGCAAAATACCAATAAACAGGGCTTAGGCGTGCAAATTTAAAACCACTAGGTCTCTCTAACCCTATCACTCAGTATGTTCTAATGTGAAGATGAAATAAAACAGCATTTGATATATGAAAGAACAGTGAAGAAATTCGGGAACAGCATGCCTCAAAATCCAACATTTGTGGCCAACATGCTTATTCCAACTCTTTTGATCAAAAGAGACCATTCACATTTAATTCTTAATATATGTATTTTTTCCAAAATAAGACAGATTTTTCTCACACTGCTCACTCCATCTAAAAATAATTCTGTGCCACAGCTTTTCGTGTTGCTGAGAAAGAGAAGGGAGATATCTAAAGAAGTGCAGAGGTATTAATTTTTTTCAGATAAGCAAATTGTATGGAATATTATTTCAGATAAAATCTTGCATACAAAAAGTAAATCTTGTAATATTTTTATAGAAGAGAAACCTATCCTTTTCATTGTTTTTTGGAATAAAAAAATCTCTTAAAATTTTTTCAAATCAGCTGGGTGGTAGTTTTAATTTTAAAATCACCTTACAGACTTTTACTAAGGGTGTTAAAAGCTATGTGCCTCCTTAACATCTCCCTGCTACTGCCAGCAATCTGAATGTTTTATTTATTTGGTTTAAAAACCAGCAGAAAGAAACCTGCTTCTGATCAGCTCACTGTTTAGTGTGGAATGGTTGTCCAGTCATGTGAAGCATGGGTAGACTTCAGCTTTCAAGAAGGAAATCCATGTACTGTCCGTTATACAATTTGTCTCATTTATTTCAGATTAAATTATTCATTCTTTTTCTGACGTTCTATCTCAAGACAATATGGCCTGTCAAAATACAGGGTTTGCAAGCAGAAAGTAGTACTCATTTCCCAGACATATGTAGTCCTTCTGTGCTAAATCTTTAAACAGTATACATTAATCTGAGGGATTTGTTGGTAAATTGTCCCATATTTTGTCACCTGCTTGACTTGAATTGTTCCACATATTTGAAGATTAAGGAACCATCTATTTTGTTAATGAGAATTTTCTGCCTCATAACGACTGGGAATAATTAAAAGATAAACAATAACAAAAAACGAAACTCTGAAAACATATAAAACAAGAAATGCTGTCTCAAAAACATAATAGAAAGAGCTATCTAATAGTATATGATGAGGAAGAAACAGGGGATTTTTAATGTCCACCAGAAATAAGTCAGTACTATAAATACTTTACAGGAGTTGTGGTGCTCTCTTCAAAAGCACCAGGGGTGCAATCAGCAAGTGCCCAATACCATGACATAACTCTGCTCCACTGTGTATGGAGACTATTTCATGTTTTACAGAAAATACTGGTCTTATGGATTCGGATACCTGTTTTGAGTACTTCAGAAAAAAAGAATTCCAGCTATTTCCTTGAAGCTTACTCTTAGAAATGAACAATTCACTCCATTACTTCTGTGTTCAGTTCAGCAAACAAATAAATAAACTTTGCTTTCAGCAATAAAGAGGCATAGTACAGTATACCTTCTGAACATCAGTACACTACTAAAGACAAAAACCTGTGATGGTGAATATCAAAATTCAGTAACTACTTAAGACTCCAATTTAATAGCACCTGAGCTGCTTATTTCATCTCTTCCTACCAATTTAGCAACTCATACCAGAGGAGGAGGCAGAGTTTCCTGGGGGCAATTCTAGGAGATTATAGATTGGTTGATGCTTGCAAGAAAACCCACAACAATGCATTCATATTTGCTGATGGAAATAGCAGGGACAGCTCTGAGTCCATGGGCAGCAAGACTGCTTATTTCTTTAATCTAAGGGAAATAACAGAAGAAAATATCCAGTTCACACCTGACTGTGGGTTCTGCAGACCTAAGGATCATTCTAATAAAGTCAAAGCCCATTAGCAGTGTGTAAACAACATCTTAGACACTGACTGTTCATGTTGAATATATTTTTACATGTTTTCAGTTCTCATTCAAGGCAGAAATGTCAACACTTTTGCCAGACAGTAAAGGGCAGACATTAAAGGGTGCTACAATCTTGAGGCTGCCATCTGTTATTCTTGAGTGCCAGTCCTGATGGAAAGGAGAGGTGATACTTAAGAAGGATGACAACGGAGAAGCAGTGGGAGGGATTCAAGGGGAGGAGGCTTTGTCAGGAATTTCTGTTGCTCTTTCGTATTGACTTTTCACTAAAATCTTGCATATACATGATTTTTTTTTTCTGAAGATGAAAACTGCTGTCCTTTCAAAATCTGCTTGGTATCTTATGAAATCTCAGTGCCTTATGCATGTGATTCAAATACAAATAAAGGTTTGATGGCATTTATAACATCTTCTACAGAAGGCATATTGATGGGGATACATGAGTCACAAACAAATTGCACATATGAAAGCAAACTGTATTGGAACACATTGCACTTCCATCCAGAGGCTGTTTTAGGAAGCTGAATACTATGGCTTACTCATTATGGAGGAAAACTGCATTTCAAATGGTAGTGGAATATATTGTCTGACACAAACAGATAAAGAAACTTCTTTTCCTCTGCTGCCCAGATAGTGAGAAACGCCATCATCTTGGTAGGATGGCAAAGGCTTGAGGATCAAAGAGGATGTAGATTGTGTTTTTTCCTTCCCACTGGACTCAGGCTCAAAAGGAATTTCCAAGTCATTCCTAGGTAACTAGGGATGAGGAAGTCAGAATCTATTTTATATTTTCTGTCAAAGATCAATGGTTTGATTTCCCTTTCTGACCATCTGCTTCTATCCTTAAAACATCAAATCTACGTTTACATCCAGAGACTTTTGGTGAGATTCTCGATTTCTGGCTGTGATGACAGATATTTGGAATAATTTTTCCTGAAAATCAGTAGTTATCTGTCAGATAGATATAATAAGTATTCATTCAGCTAATGTAGGTGGATGATTACCAAAAGACTAACTGCATTCTAGAAACTTGGTGTGTACTTTGAACCTCTATTGTCCTTCTTAATACATTATTTGGAATTAATTGTGCATCAGTAGACTGAGACACTCAGCAATACAAATATATTTACACTGGTGTAGCTGGAAGCAAAGATAGCAAATATGAAAAGCATCAGACCAAGATGTTACTCAGATCAAAATTATGAGACTGTCTGGTGCTGCAAAATCAACCATTAAACATTGAGGTTTCCATTTGGAAGCATCACTCAGAATGTGAGTTAAAATATCTCCCAAGATAGGTCATGTGGAAAATGATGCCAAACTAGCTGGTAAGTCAGTAGCAATCTGCAGATTCTTTCTATCTGCTTGCAGACTGATCATATTTTTAAAGTGAAAAACTGGGGTGTTGTGTTCAGGGGTTCTCAGGGAAACATTCTGCCACAGGGAAAAGGGAAGTTGGCCAGGAATTCAGGAAAAAAAAAAAAAAAGAAAAGAAAAGAAAAAGAAAAAAAAAGGGGGCACTCTTCATCTTACTTTCAGTGCTATAATAGAAAACTGGGACACCTTGTAGTAAGGACAGGTTGGATGTGTCACCTCTTCCCTGTCTTCACTCTCAAATTCATTCATTCACATCTAGCTCAAGCCTTGTCCTCTTATGTCAACATGCACACCATCAATTTTGTATGTGATTTATTTTACATTTTTTTCTACTCTGAGTTTTGACAGCATAATTGAACCATTTTTGCTCATGATTAAGGTCTCCAAGAGAAATTAAGCTCTGTCTTCAGAAACGTTATCCCATTTCATGTTATGATTTCCCCTCCTCCTGTTTGATCATTTTACACTCAAGACTAACACTTCAACACTGAAACTTCCATATGACACTTTGAGGCTTAGGATATTACTCTTCTCTCCTTTTCTATACTCTACTTCAAAACCAAAGCTTTTCATTTGGTGGAAAACTCACTTTCCTTTATAAAAAAGCCCAAAGCTCACCATAGCCCTAAACCTCACCTGTGCATCCCCCATTCTGCACTACCACTTACTGACTGAAGAGTCTGAGCATATAGTTTGAAAGGCAATGATGAATTTTGCATGCAAGAAGTTTGCCTGTGTTAGCTATGAGCAGACTTTTCTACCTCTTCATTCTCCCCAAGAGAGCAGTCTGCTGAACGACTACAGTATCCTTCACAGTATTTAATTGGAACCAATAATTATCAGTGTTTTAAGAGGAACATACAGTTTATTACCATATTTCAATATATTGTTAGTAAAAGATAGTAAGCAGTCACAAAACAATTCAGAAAACCTACCTAGAGCAATGATGGTAGAGGAATGCCTAACAGTTATCCAGTTGGAATAACTTGGAAAATATGTTAGATTTTAAAAAGAAAGTAGTTGGCAACCCATCAGAATACGAATACTACTACTAATTTATAAATGGTCGTAATTTTAAGTGCTCAAAGTTCAATTTTCAGGTAGAACAGATGTTATTCAACAAAACTGCTCAAAACATTGTTTCTCAGACCATGAACACCAGCTTTTCTACTATGACAGAACAACCATGTGAAACAGAAACTTTGTAACATGGAAAACTCTAATGCTTTGGGATTCAATGGGGATAAAATCCATTGAATTCAAGCATGCATTACACCTTTACAGCCCTGGCACCTGAGTAGAAAATGCAGACTATACCATTTAAATCTGTACAGTGAACAGAAATCTGCAAATACAGAATTAAATTCAGTCAAAATCATTGTGTCTTTAATTCTATAAGGTTTCAATCTGCTTCTGGTTATCAGACTTAGAAGGTACTGTGTTTAATTTGCATTTGTTTTAATAAAGTTGTTGTCCTAGAAGTAGGTTAGAGGTTGATTAAAGCTGATGCATATTGATCCCCAATATGTTTTAAATGTATAGCCATTTAATAGGGAGGACTTTAAACAGTTTAAGATGGAGGGAAAAAAAAAAAAAAAAGTGGGAGCAAATATAAGCTAACTTGAATACAAGTAGATTAGTATGGTGAGATCATGGGGTCTTCATCTGAGGAGATAATCTTAACACCTGGCTGGACATGGTCCTGAACAACCTGCTTTAGTTCACCATGCCTGAATAAGGTGTGGGGGTAATGACCTGTCAGCCTCAACCATTCTATGATTTGTGATCTTCCCAGGCTTATTTCTTTCATTATCATAGAAACAGCCAAATTTTTTGACTAAAACTCTGTTGCTGCAAAGTAGGATATACAGAATATATCCTGTTTATAAATATGATCTTGTTACCACCAGGAAATAAACTGTCAGTTAATTTAATTAATTAAAAAAATAAAAACACATCTCAGATGAAAGCTAGCTTGGAAGTAGCTCAGAGGTCAGAAACTGAAATCTTTGATGTATGCTTGATTATCTCAGTCTTCAACATATGTCCTTGCATGATGCTGTCTGTAAGTTTCTGAAAATGGTGAAGACACTCCACATTTCCAGTGGGTGTAGGAACAGTGAAAACAAGCAAGAAAGTGAACTTCCTGGATAATGCAATAGAAATAGCATCTCTATACCCATCTGAAACTTCATTTAACCAGCTAAGGTTTACAGTCAGTCTAACATTACAGTGCTAAATTCATTCAGAGGATCAATTGGCTTACTGCATGTGAAAACAGTATTGCAAGCATTGATGTAATTTCTGTATTTGACACTTAGGCACAGATATTTTGGTGGGTTATAGGTCATTTGAGTCTGAACATTCAAGTCTGCCTATGTAAGCTACATCAAAACAATAACATTTTTTTTAAAAAAATCATAAGATGATTTAAACTTCTAAAATAATTCTGCCAGTATTGAGGAATCTTTGCAAGAAATTAAAGAGTTGAAAGAGGTTAAAATGATCAAGTCTTCACTAATATTTTGCTAATTGAATGCATTTGGGCCTAAATTTTCAGAGCATTTTAAAAAACAAGCATAGGTCCAATTCATTTCAATCACAGCTGCGATCACTTGGCACTTGCATGGATCTGCCAAGGATGACTCAAATAGTTACCTAAAAAATATGGCCATTTTTAGCAGCCATTAGCAGCCATATGAAAATTTTAATTTAAGTGTCTCAATTACCATTGCATTAGAACTTTGTGGTAGATTCAGCTCCTACTGTCACAATTCAAATCCATTATCCTTCACCTGCCATTTCCAGATACACTCAGGTCCTACAGACTTTCCTAGTTACATGATGGATGAATCAGCTTTCTTTTGATCTTTATTCTCCATTGCAGTTTTCCCTTGATATGTTTCCAGAACAGAGTGTAGTCCATTCAATTAGGCAAAGTGTGAAAATCTTCTTTGAAGAACAAATAAATAAGGATCTACCACCTAAAACATACATGTAAGGCCTGAATTAACATTGCTGAATCAATCTTAATACTTGGGTTTACTAAGTTTTGAATGTAGGAAAAATAATATTCTTGCACTGCAATACATATAGTTTCTGAGGTTTTTTTTGTTTTTGGTTTTGTTTTTGTTTTTGTTTGTTTGTTTGTTTGTTTGTTTGCCAGAAAATAAACAGCAAAAATTAGATGCAAAGAAACCATGTTGCATCTTGTGTGTAATCAACAGCACAGAACTCTTGGAGCCTATCTGGAAAAATAGCTGGCAGATAATAGGCTATTGGTTTTAAGCTTATGTGACAGACATATTCAGCATGCTTCACAGGTATTTTTCTCACAACCTGTGGTCTTAGCACAGGTTAAGTGTTTTAGAATTTATGCATTAGAATGGATGCAGTTTGGAGCCGACATGCCTGAAGCACTTCTGGACTGTTTAAATTGGAATACATTGGACTGTATGGGCCTGTTGGCTGCTGGGTAGAGGTGAAGCATGTCTAGTGCATAGTGTCATGCACTATTGAGCATGCTTATTGTACAGGAAATTATGTTGCTCAATTCTAAAAGCTTCTTACTAAGATCTAGTATGATTCCTTACTACAAGATGAACTGTAGTGTCTAAAAGTTCAAAACTTGGCTGTATTTGGTGGGACAAAACCATGGTTTTGCTTCAAAGCAGACATAGGCTGACAACTTCTTATGAAAGGTTTTTATAGTAGGAGGAAATATTTGAAAAATACTCAGCAGCCAACACCTGACATGAGATTTTCAGTCCAGGGTTTGAAATTTTAGGAAATTTAAATGCAAGTCAAATATGAAATACTAAAATAGTAAAGTCTTAGACAACCTTAAGTCTAGATATTATCTAAAATTAGTGTCTTTTATGTGTAGGAGCATGTGTTAAAATGATAATATAAAACTGTTACTTTTTTGTTAGCCTACTGCTTATCTGCTTTCAAACAAGCTAAAAAGCACATTATGGCTTCTATGATCCTATATTCTTTTCTCGCCCATACCTCGAAACATGTATAATTCAGGTTTTACAAGGCCTCTTCAGAATGGAAATGGATGTTTGCTTCCCTTTCCTGTGGTGGCAAGTATGTGACTAAATAATGTCAAGGATGTATAAACTTGCATAAGTAATTTCAATGAGGAGTTAATGGGAAAAGAATACAGATAAATCTCAATGTTTCAGATAAAACAGATACATATTCTCCAACAGAAAAAGACAATCTTCCATGTTACTATTGTGACTTTCTCAGATGATGAGTAAACCAAAGACTGGAAGAAGTTTGGTATGGTTGTCTTTCATGTTATTACTAATATTTTATAATGTATGGCTGTGATGAATAACCTTTCATGTATATTTACAAAGTAATGGCATAATTGTTCATGCTTGCATGATAATTAAATGTGTTGATGTTTACAATTAGATGTAATAACATAAAGATGGTCTGAACATTTGCCAATGTATCTTCTATCTGGGTCTTTTAAAAAATAATATACAGTAGCAACTAATTAGGTGACTAATCTTTATGACAATTTATGAATGGTCTGCATGATACACACATAAGCAGACACACGTACACACATTCACATTCTTGTCTACCTTCACGGAATGAGGTGGATAAAGTCAGTACATTTTTTGCATAATGCCTTACTTCAGTCTGAGGCACATTATCCTTACAGAACACTTGACTGGGTTTGAATTGGAATAAAATATATGTAATAGTGAAGTATTTTATAATAAAGTTTATGCTCTCTGATATAAAAAAATCCTAGTGCTCTGATTTGTATGTATATTTTAAACTAGTAGCATGAATCAATCAGCTCCTGTAGAGGAATGACAAAAGGAGTCTTTTAGATGTCTGACATGAATTTGCCTAAGAATAGATGGTTTTTGTATTTTGATAAAGGTGTTTTTCTTGTTCACTAAAACTGAAAACTTTGAATGTATTTTTTTTCTTGCATTGATTTTACAAAGGACAAAAAGCTATAAGTATTAGCAATTCAGAAACATGCACAACACAATCTTTAACCATTGCAATTAATCACAATTTCCTTATAGAAAACTGATGAATTGTGGGCTAATAAAATGTCTCTACATAAATACTAATATATTTTTATTTTCAAATGTTCTTTGGGAAACTTTGGCTTAACTTTTAAGTTTTCAAAGACTGTGGATTAATGTGGCCCCATTTTTGAAGAAACAAACGTTTTATTAAAACTAACCTGTAGGAAACTTAAACACAGTGGGAGATTAATAACCTTTATCCATTGCAGCTTTACAGAACCCAAAAAAGGGACGGTGCATAAGTTCTGCTTAACACATCTGATATGTTACAGTTGTAAAACTGTAACCATGAGCAGCTAATCTAATTTAAAAAAATAATCAGAATTGATTATTAAGCTTCAAGGGAGCTGTGAACAAGGGTTAGTGATTGAAAAATATAGGGACTTCCATTCAAACACTCAAATTAGGTGTTCAGGCCCTATTTAGGAGCCTTTTCAATATATTGTATACCCTGGGGAACCTAGATCCAACCAAGAGCCATGGCCTGTGGTTGTTCTGCCTACATTTGCAACAGCTTGAGGTATGCCATCTCACATGGTTTAGGGAAATTGCTGCCAGCATAAGACAAATAATTCCCTCCCTCTGGTCCTCAAGAATAGCTGGAAAGTGTAATCTCTCATTATCAAACCTTCTGCTTTATTCTGTCCTGCTGTAGCTCTGTGTCATTGGCCTTGTTCACAGTCATCTCATCTTTGTCACAGATACATTTTTTTAATGTGACAGAACTGCATTTAGTAATCATGAGCTTGACAGATATGTATTTGTAAAACAAAAAATATAGAGAATAAATTTGAAAGCTTCCATCAGTTTAATGCAAAAATGTATACATTTTTGCCCACGTAGGTTCACACATTTCAGTTGAACACATAAAGCCTTGATTATGATGTAATCCTATATGTTTTTATTTCAATAATAAAGACGTCATCCTACTTGAAGATTCCTTGTATTCAGTTTTTATTCTCTCCATTCCAATATTTCCTTCAAATTTATATATTTCAATAAATTCAAATTTAAACTGTAAAATAAAACCTGAATTTTAGATTTGTCAGGACCATTACTTTATTGCTTCCTTATATGTAGGTAAGTCTACTCAGTGTAAACAGATTTCACTAAGGATAAAATAGTGCTCGTTTGCAACTGTCAGAAACCAGTCCAAAGGTACCATCTTACCATTCATACATTCGATCTTGATTTTTACAGCCAAGAACTTTCAGATATAATTACTTTGACTTATTCAAATTATTTCACCTGACTCTAATCAGCAACAGGGTTGCCCTATCTCATAACACCTGAGCAGTCTGGAAACATTAGGCTTTATGGCTCTCCATACTGAATGAGGATATTGCTATTGCTCAAATTGGCAAGTCAAGCTAAAAGCAACTGAAAGCCTCATGGTCTTTTGGTGACTGCAAAAGCTCTCAAGCAGATCTCACCCCCTTCTGGTCTGTGGGAATATAGTATATGAGTGTAATCAGTAGAAACAGGATCTTGATTTCTGAGTAGTACGGAAAATGGCAGAGGACATGCTCCAACATCTTAAAAGAGCCTTGTTAGGAAGGACAGAAACTGCTACTGGAAAATCTGAGTTTGATATTTTATAGCAAATCAGAGGCAGAATCAAGACTGGCGTAAACATTTTTGAAGAGCAGTTCTATATCTAAGCCCTGAAAATTCTATGTAAGAAAATTTACACATTTTTTTTCCTAGCAACTTTTGTCTACAGAACAAAATATTGGATATTAGTTCGTATTGTAGGTATAATGCATAATGATAAGGAAAAACAGGAGGAAGAAAGTACGCCTCAATTTATATACCCAAAAATGTTCACTGAGGGTTGCCCCAAAGGGCCACTACAAGAAATTGTCTCACTTGTAAAAACTCAGTGCTCTTCTCTTTGAAGTGTGATATAAATTTTTTCTTTTCAAAGAAGATATCATATTGAGAAGAAACAGCAAAGGCTTTACTAACAAAGTGCATCATATCCCTTGAACACAGAGCCCGTTCACAACCACATTCTGGAACCTGATTTTACTTATCACAGCTTACTTCCAATGAATTCCTCTCAGCAAGTGCCTTTAATAATAATTGGCAAAAAGCTTCCCTCTTGACTGGTTTCCAACATAACCTAGGTATAGGTTATCTATCTATCTATCTATCTATCTATCTATCTATCTATCTATCTTTCCTCAAAGGAACAAAAAGCACCAGTGCAGCTAGAAACAGTTAAAGATAAATGGGGAGAAAAGGATGGCTGGACAAGATTGTCTCTCACAGTCCAATCATTGCACATTAACTCATTTCTACTATGTATATCTGTTCTCTCTACAGGTCGATGGCCACCTAGCCTTACACATTTTAGTTTTTGGAATAAAGTTCAATTTAGCGGATGATGGTTTTATATCTTCCAAGTTAATTTCCTGGACTTATTCCACTCCTCACTCGTTTTACTGCAGGAAGAGATTGAAGCATGGAAATGTTTGTATGATTGTCACATTTGTGTTGGGAATTCTTGAGAATATCACCTATGCACTTTCCTGGGAATTCAGTGATCCATCTCTTTCAAGATTCCATGCTCTCACATTTATCTTTTCTTAAATTGCACACACATATACAAATGTCATCAAAACCTGCCACCTATGCAGGCTACACAATCAGCACGCTGTGCCCAGTATTGCAGATGCCACCCATGGTCAAACCTTCCCTATTATGTCAGTAATTTCAAACTTGCTATTGCAGAAAGTTAGATATTTTATATCAGAAGTCATTTGACCAATACATTCACTTTCCTCAGCAACTCTGCAGAAATGTTTTGTGATATTTCATCAGTAATAAGTCTTGTTCAGTATAGAAAAAAATAACAAATTCCGATTAATAAAGACAACCATACAAGTTATTTTAATATTGGGGTTTGAAATTATGCATGATTAAGCTGAAGTTTACTGTTCCCTATAGCCTTTGAACATCATATATCCCTGGGTGAAGATACTTATAATTCAGAAATGAAGTCTAAGTTGTTTATCTCTGTTATTTCAGAGTAAGATGAACCTGGTTTCCATCCTGAAAAGAGGGCATAGTACTCTGTGTCCCTGTTATGTATTTGAACAGCTCAGTAGATGCTCTGTACAGCCCACCAGACCATAAATCTGGCATAGTGTGTCACTATGACTCTTGTAATACCTTTATATGATGCAATATTTTGCAGTGATTCCCACTACATTCCTCAGATGGCTAAGTTTCTCTGAAAAAATTTTTATTTCTATCACGAGCTAAATTTTGCATCGTGGAAATGAGGTTTGTGAACAATCAAAGCTGTAGACAAGAGATTATGTGGACACTTGCAAATTCAGCTTTTATATCAATTTCTTTTTACCTGAAGATGTCTGATTTTATTGTTTTTACCACTTTTTTGGACTTACATTTTTGAATGTGTCTTTCAATGCAGGTGTTAGAAAGAAGAAACTGAAGCAACCCAAACTCCATCCAATCCACCTACTTATACTGACATTGTTTTAAATTTATACGCTACTGAAATTTAATCTAAAGAGATGACTTTCTTAACAGGCTCACTTTGACTAACAATGAAAAAATAATTTTAAACTTAAAAAAATTACCCATCTTTTTATTTCAGTATTTGTTGTGAACCATATTTAAGAAGGAACTAGGGTCAGTATTCAAATTTTTTTTTGTGCTGTTTTGATGTTATTATCTAAGTTGTTATTATAAGCACCTCATCATAAATTGTTAAGAATTCTGGAGTATTTCCTTTTGAAGAAGGGTGAAAGGTACATAATGCCTAGGAGAAAATGAAAGGCAACTGTTTTTTCAGTGTTTCGAGTGATTAGAGTGGCATAAGCAAGGCCTTACCCTGCATGATGTTGTGTAAAGCTGGGATGTGAAATAAAAGAAAACTGGCATATAAAATTCATCAAGAAGGAATTCTGATGGGAAGGTCATCCTGTTTTGTTAGAGTCAGTGGTGGAAGCAGAAAAGAAAGAGAGACTGGTACAAAAACGCTGACAGGTATTTTTCAGAGGTTAAAAATAGTAGTAAGCTATCTGACTCTTAAACACATTGGAGTTACTTGTCATGTGAGAAAAACAGGTGGGAGTACAAAGAGGTTCTTCACTCCTTGGGAAAAAACAGTGTTACTAAGCACGCTGATTATTGTTTCAAAGCTAAGAGTGGAGGATTTTTTTTCCAAAACACCTAATCCAGCTATTGTAACTTGGTTTTTGGATAGGGAACACGGGTTTGTGTGTTCAGACAATGTTTCTCTTACTGAGATTCTAATTGCATTATATAAAAATTTGAGGAGATGGCAACTTTTCTTTGTTTTACACTGAACCAGATTATATTGTGATAACTGAACCAGTAAATGGTGGTTATTGGCTTCAGTGACTATTACGATGTAAATTTTATCCTCTTATCCAGTTTTACTACTACTTTTTAAATCAAACAAGACAAACCTGTTCCAGTTGGGTCCTGGTTTCCTAAATTACCATTTCCTTTTTATGCAACTCGTCAGTAATGACACTGTCCCAGGAAAATGATGAATGGATATTTTGACTTGGCTCTTAAAAGTGCTCCTTTTCATATTTCATAGTGAGCTGAACATAGCAACTCTAAAGAAATTGGTCTGAAACAGAAATTTTACTAACTATTTTACTAACTCCTTCTGTACTGAGGGGAAAGTAATATTCCTACAGCTATACTGTCACCACACCATTTAGTTAAAAACATGTTTAAAAAGATCATACCTGCTCCATCTTTCTTTTTTGCTCCCAGTTATGACATGTGGGCTAAATTTACATCAGACTACACATGTACATTCCCCAGTCTTTGCTAAACTTTTTTTCTTAGGCAAGTGACTTTTTAAACTTTTATTGTAGTGTTTCAAAGCAGTTATCCTTTCAAATACTGTTTTCCTCTCTTGAATGTCAGAAAGCTGCACCCACTGTCACATGACCTAAATATTCACTTTGAGTAAAATATTTTCAAAGCAGTGACCTTCCACAGCAGGCTACAAAATTGATAGTAAAAGCCATTCTATTGATGCTTCTCTTTTCCTTTGTTCCTTTCTCCTAAGGAAAGTAGATTGGAAATACAGCAATTATTCTGCCTGGATATTGAAAGGGATTTCTGAGCAACCTTGCACAATTGAGCTGGCACATGTAAAAACTGTTTCTGACTCACTGAGCTGGCATATACTGCTAAATCAGCATTGGCAGGACTCCAGGCAGCCTGTCACCAACACTGGATATTGCAGTAAGTACCAGTTCTGAGTATTGTATCCAAATCGGTTTTATTGAATTGTTTCATTCAGTGCTGCAAGGTCTGGCTTAAGAAACTGAAGCCTTGGACTAAAAATAAAAAGACCACAGTGGAACTAAATATGTGCCAGCTGAACTATGGTAACTGAGTATGCTATTAATAAAAAAAGACTTTGCTTAAATTCCTTTTAATGCCCATTTTTTCTCACTCACAAGGACTTTAAAATACTTTACAAAAGTATCAATTAGTTTACAAATTATCTTTCTGGAAGAGTTCAGAAAATAAAAACATAGACCAAAACATACAAAGACTGATTATTAAGTACCCATGATTTTTTCAACTTTTTTTTTTTTTTTCTGGAGAGGATACCTTAGAAACTGTGCTCTTTTGCAAGTAACTAGGTAAATCTTGATACAGTAGTATACTAGTCAATTTCTCACTTAAGTTTTAGCAGTGCCATATTTTCCTTAATTTCTGCAGACTAGGAACATCCTCAGAGACAGCAATCACAGTTCAGCCATTCGTGCAGGTTTACTAGTCTGTGATAATTCACTTGAATCTGGGCTGTATCCTTTTAAAAATCCTGTTTAAAAACACCCACTATGGACAAGATTAGTCCCACAAGAACTTAAGCACACATCAAGGATCTTCCAACATACTTGGTGAAAAACAATATAACTAGGTCTCCAGTAATGTTCATCTATTAAATGGTGTTCACTTTAGAGAGAGAAAGAACATAGTAGAAGTAAAAATTATCAGGAAATAGGACATTAGAACAATGGAGCCTGAGATGATGCGTCCTGGATGCCAGAAAACTGTAGAGCTCTAAAAAGTCTGTGAGATTTTGTTGCTCTTCGTGTCTGTGAATTGGATTAAAGACAATCTTTGTCACCTACCTAGGCTTTAATACTCTTTGACTGCATAGTAGGCTTACTCATAGGCCTTTGGAAAATAGGAAAAGACCATAAGTCTATGGTGGATATTGCTGAAAGCCTTATGAGAGCAATATAAATTAACTCCCTTATTATATTTGCATACAAGCAAGTTTACACATTTTAAATGTGCATTAGCATGGGTATATTCAAACAGTGTATTTTAGCACACAGAAGTAACAGAATGTAAATGAATGCAACTATTTCAGATGAATGAACATTACTTTGCTCAAAAAATACAGTTAAATTCATGTATATCTCTTGATACTAGAAAGGCTTCTCAGAAAATAAAAGAGTATATGAAAATCTACATTGAAATCAACTTCAGTGCCTTAAAAGTCCGTAGATAACCAAATAGGCCTCAAGGTTTCTGACAGAAAAATGGCAAGTTTCTCCAACTCTCCAGCTGTAATCAGCTGGTTTTCTCTATGGCATCTTCATGAGCACCTTCAGCTCATGAAGATCTGAATGCTGAAATCTCTTGAATCTGTTGCTCTTCTAGAACTGACCAGCCCAAAGAAATTTAGTTAGAAGGGCAGCAGAATTTCAATCCAGGGTGTAAGGAACCAGTTTTAGTTATCACTTTAACAAAAATGGTTTCTGTCCTTAATGGCTGTGTGATGTATTGTGTAGTGTCATTCATTCTAAAAGGTTTGCTAAAAATTCTATTGTTAGGTAATCATCAAAACTGAAATATTTGAATTGCTTTGAGCAGATATATACAGCAGACAATATCTTTGTAAGCCACTCTGTCAGGGATTATTCAGTGATTTTGCTTTGGAAATCTTTGTAATTCCTATGACCTATACAGTCGAAAAAAACACCAATTCACAGTTCTAGTTTTCCAAAAGCAGAACAAAGAGAAGAAATAACATACTTTTCACAAGGGATTTAGTATTATCTGAAATCCTATAATAAAAATCTCACTCTGTTTCTTCAATTAGTTGATTGATTTCAGTAGGTGTGCTTGCAATCCAATCAATTTTAAAACAGCTGTAAAAATAGATTTCATTTTTTGAAGGATATCTTACTCATGGACCAACAGCAAATTAGTAAACATAGAAGAGAATGTGTAAAAATTACAGATCTTCTGATAGTACCATGCAATTTACCCCAGGACTATGATTTGTCAGTGATATTTGGAGTAACTGCTTTTTTTGAAACCACCAGTATGAGGAATACTGGTGAGCTGAGGAATAATATATATAAAAAAAAAAATCTTGCTTTATCTAGCAGCAGAGAGAGATTTCTTTGCAAAAATATCTTGTGAAACACCATAATAACTGGTTAACACTCGTCCGTAAGTTTTAAAAGGGTGTTTACATAAATAAAGTATAGTAATTTTAGACATACAGAATGTTACAGTTGAGATCAGATATGGTAGCCTTGCTAATGCTTTGATCTATGTGTGCGTTCTTGGGAATAAAGGATGTTTTTGTTGCAACTAGTTCCCAGAATATGAGAGACAACTGAATGGCAACAGCAGTCATTCATGGTGCCATATTAAAAATGTTGTTCCTGATGACAATAAATTACATTTCTCTCCTTTAAAGCATGGTGATTATGAAAGGGTTGAGAGTGGGGGAGGCCCAACATGAAACACCCAAGGAGAGACACTGAAGTGTTTTGTAGCACATTTCCACTTTCAATAACAAAATATTAGTATTTATCTCTGTGTTACAGTGAACACAGAAAAAGGAATATCTAAACAGGAAAAAAATTGCCAACAGGAAAATTCAGCAAATTTCTTGATTTCATGTTTTCAAAGGCAGAGAGATCAGAAACAGACAGGACTCAACAAGACTTCTACTTTGCAAGCAAATTCCCTGGGACAGTTCTCTCCTGCTTCCTTAGTCTAAATATGCTCTAAGAGGTAACTTCTAAATCCTCAGGCAAATATAAGAAACATCTGCTTCTATTTGTGATAATAGGTAACAGTTTTAGGAACTATTTATTGCAACTGATGACATTCTCATCCCAAATGTTGCAATACATGAGGGGAATTGTCCATATTATCTACTACAGGGTTAGTTACTGTTACTACACAAACCCATACTGAAGGTCCAGCAAGTTCTTGTCTGTGCTGCTCTGAGAATGATGTGTTCTGAGGATACTTTGTCTGCTGAATCCTTTCTAATATAGCCTACTTGTAGAATGTATTATGTTATACTCCTCTGCATACTTAAATGAGCACAGAGAAATGATGGCTGTTGGAGGATGTTTGTTCCAGGCTCATCACAAAAGCCATCATCCACTCAAAGGTCCCTTTCCAGTTGACCAGAGAAGCACAGGGGCACAAAACCAGGTGAGAAATGCAAATTAAGGATGGAAAGGAAGAAGCATCCTATGAAACCTGTGTGTGTATGTGTGCATGTCTGCCTGTTTGTCTGTCTGAGGGGGAGATCACAGGAGGAGCTGACTGTTGGAGGGAGCAGGGGCCTTTAACCGGATCCAGAGAACAACCAGAAAGACTGTGGGATCTGGTGGACTCCAGAGGTGAGACCTGATGTTTGTCTAACTCATAGGGGTCTTTGAGCAATGTCATTACTCATGGACACTCTGCTAAAGTATTCCACTGTCCCTCTTCTGACCACCCCCCTCACCATAGACAATGAACATTCCACTTAAAAGGTCACTTTATGTCTTTCCAGTACAAAAGCTGATGAAATAAAATATTCTGCATCAGTATAATTTTAAATCCAGGCTAATGAAAGAAAAAATGTTACCTGATATATGCACAAGCATGCCTCTGTCTTGCAAATGGAAACCAGATGCAATTCTGGTGAAAATAAACATGTAATAAATAAGAGACATATGTTATCAATTATATCCTATATATAACCTACAGTTGGCTTACAAATCAGAGAATGATTTTTCCTTCACAATTGTTTCTGCAGAGTTAGAGCAGACTGAAGATACAGGGAACTGTCAGTAGAATGGCTATTGCTTTGACAGACACTGAAGACCTTTTCGTGTGAGGGTGATGATGGAAAAGCTAAACCTGTAACCAATTACAGTACCACCTTTACATTCAAGGCTATCTGCAAACAAATGGCTTTTCCTTTATGCACTCTCTACACTCAGTCACTGTTAGAATGAGGGTGATTAAAGGGTAATTAAAAATATCTTTCAAAACTATTTATTAATTTCCAATACTTTTGTGGGTCATTTTCAAAGTGTTTCATACAGACAGTCAGATTTTGTTCAAGTTTTGAAATTAGAGACTTGCCTAGCAACAAGAGAGTATCAGTGCTTTCTTGGTGATACTGATATCAGAGCACTAATGTTGTTTTAAAACTCTGCCTGTGAGTATAGCATATAGTTTATATTTAGAAAGAAAATCCTACAGGGATTCCATAAATCTGCAAGATGGTCAGACTTCCATGCTCTTAACAGTCCACTGCACAGCAGCATTTCTGTGTATGACTCAGGAATAAAAAATGCTAGGTCAGCTTCACATTAACAAGCAAGACATTTACTGTAAATGTGGGTTGTTTTCTCGATTATGAATGAAGTTTTAATTTTTGATACTGCTTATTGATCTACCCTCAGTTGTTCTTTGTTATGCTAGTGACTTTTACATAGTAACAATGGAAAATCACCCTGCTTTTCTTTTAATGAAAAAATTATTCACCCTAGACACTCAGACTGAGGCAGTTTTTGAGGTGAGCTTTTGTATGATTTAATAATAAAGCACCAGTAGTTGCAACATTAAAACCAATATGTATTTTTGTCTAAGAATCATGAAGTAAGAGTAGAAAAGAATTAGTCATTCCAGATGTGGAGAAAGGCATAACTGTGTTGCTAACACATCTTTGGAGTCAAGTAGCATCTTGTGTGTTCTTTCATGGTTAAAGGTTTACACTGTTGCATTTTGTTAAAAAATGAAATATTGTTGTTAAGTGTTCAAATGGAGCATACATTAATGTTCATTACTAATTAGATCTTTCTCAAGATGGACCTACTTGTGCTTGGTAGAAAAGTTGCAATAAAACCTTTTAACAAGCAATATAGATAAAAGGAGAACCCACATACTAGAATGTGTTTCCAGGTTATGTACAACCAATATTAAAAAACCAAACAGCTGTGATCTTCGGAGTCTCTCCATACAGGCACATATGTACATGCACAGACACAGAGAGGAAAATCTTGATGATTTTGGTTGAAAGGCATCTTGAACATTTGGGTAACCTTTGTTATAATTATTTATCCTATGCTACAACACCAGCCTGCTAACCACAAAAGAATTCAGGTGCATGAATAACAAGCATGCGTAAAAAATCTGCTGTCGCCATCTAGAAAGTGCAGAACTTGCACTATTTTGAAATAGCACAGCAGCATTCTGTTCTCTTACTGTGTTCTTGAACATATTCTGTGGCTTTAGAAACCAAGAAAAGGACCATCCTGTCCTTAGATAAGATCCATCTTCCTTTTTGCAGTCTTCAAGTATTAAATGAAATTGTTTTCAAAGTATTTGACTCATTAATAGATGCTTATATACTTCTTTTATTTATACTGTGTATGTCTGTTATTCCTGCTTTCAGTTAGAAAGAACATTTTGAAAAACTGCATCAGAAAAATCTATAACCTTGTATTTGGTACTCCTTACTTTCAAAAATTTTTTTCCAATTTAAATTTATTTACTGACTGACTAAGCTTCATGGAAAATGCAAACTGGGCATCTTCAGTATGACAAAAATCTCAATGTGTCTTTCATGTTCCAGTATTACATTTAGAGAGTTTGTATTTATCTAACTGATGAATACAACTGATTTACAAAATCCACAAATGACACAGAGCAATATGAGCATAAAAACTATTTACTGTATTTCTTAGAAATTTGCAGGCTATGAAAACTAGATTGCAACTTTTAAAATTGTGTTTCATGACACTAGCTGTAGTATCTGTATCTGAGTTTTGGTTTTAGCTTTTTATTATGATAGATATACAAAAATGGAAAAGCCATTCATGAAAATGCAGTTTAATTTTAGGTAAAGATGAAATTCACAAATTGCAAAAAAATAAGGGCTGCAGAGATAAATTGAGCACCATTTCAGCAAAATGGTTATCTTACTTTCATATAGGCAATTTCTCCTGTCTTAAAACATTCTTAGATATTGGATTCTAAATGATGAGAAACAAAAAAATCATACACTTAGTGGAGTGTACTTGAGGTTTGTGCCAAAGCTTGCTCTAATTTAAAAGTCTCAGCTTATTTCTATATACATGGAGCAAGCTGGGACATAAACAGTCTGAATGAGTTTGTTCATTTTGAGCATTTTGAGCTGCAGTTCTGTGACTCTACACTAAGCTTCTATAGAAAGAATTAAGACACTGTTCATGCCATGTCAATGTTACTTGCTCTGATTTACATGTATGGTGAGATATAGAGAATGCACCTTCACTGCTACTACTCTGTCTAGAAATGTTGTATTATTGGCACTTGGAGGTTTGATCTTATATATTTAATTTCAAATAAATATGTTTAAATAAGAGTAAAAATGTATGAGAAGACTAGAATGTCCAAGTAGTTAGAGTTTTACCTGAGTCTCATTAAAAGCACTACTTACCAACTTCTCCATTCACGACCCTGCAAAATTTTAATGGCATTAATAACACAAAAGAAATGTGTATCACAAAGGAAACCCTGTGTTCCATAGAAGTTGAACACTAAGCCTAAACAAGGTTATCCCCTTCAGATGGTTTCCTTTTTCCAGCAGCAGTCAAATTCATGTTGGGCTCTGAGAGAGAAGGAACAGCAGCAGGATGCTGTTCTGCAGGGGTGGTGAGTCAGGCCAAGGGCAGCAGGGCAGTGGCCTGGCAGACAAGTCCCACAGTACCTGAACAAGGAGGGCAGAGCAGGTCTGGGGACAGTCAGCTGAGCTGGACAGCATGGAAGTCCAGAAACACTAAGGCAGGTGTAAGGTAAAGTCAGGCAGTGCTGGCCATTGGGTGAGGTTCAGATCAGTGAGCTACGTGGCTAGGCCCCTGCATGGATGCAGTGCATCCCAGAAAGGGAACAAGGGCAATTGTCCCAGATTAAATGCAGCTCCTGAGTACAAGGGAATGGCCTCTGCTAAGGCTTCCCACAGCTCCTCCTCAAACAGCTCTCTGAATCCAGGCTGCACAGCTGCGCTGCTGTCAGTGCTGGCCCTGAGTCCAAGCAGCCAAAACCCCATGAAGGGGATCTGGCACCAACTTCCTCCAGTTCATCCTTTCTCATTCCCTGATTGCAGCCAGGAAGTGGGAAACCACAGATCTTGCAGATTTGGGCGCTGTTCAGAGAGTGACTTGTTGCCCCACTGAAGTGAGCGTTCACACTGTGTCATTTCCCTTAGTGACCTCATATACCTATCAAATAGGACGTGACAATTTATATGGTCTGTACAAGTGCATCACATAGCATGAAAATGTATTTTAAAGTCTCCTTATTATCTCTCTATGAATACCCAGCTATTGTGCTGGTTTTAGCTGACATAGAGTTAATTTTCTTCATGTGTTTTGAATTTGTGCTGAACGCTGTGAAAATAATATAGACATGCATTTGTTATTGCTGTGCAGGGTTTACACAGAGCCACTTTTCTGCTTTTTGTAATGTCAGGCTGGAGAGGAAGCTGAGGGTGCCTGGAAAGTTGGGAGGAGATACAGCAGGGACAGGTGATCCCAGCTGATCAAATGAATATTCCAGACCATGTGACGTTATGCTCAGTATTTAGGGTGAGGGGTTGAAGGAGGAAGGGGGTGACATTTGGAGTGCTGGTCACCGTTACACATGATGGGGCCCTGCTCTCCCAGATACGGCTGAACACCTGCCTGCCCATGGGAGTTGGGGAATTAATTCCTTGTTCTGCTTTTGCTTTTTGTGTGTGCAGTGTTTGCTTCCCCTGTTAACTGGTCTTTAACTCAACCTATGAGTTTTCTAGATTTTACCCTTTCGATTTTCTCCCCAGTCCCACTGGTGGGGGAGTGAGTGAGCAGTTGCCTGGGGCTTGGTTCCTGGCATGGTTAAACCACAACACTATTGAACTAGCTGTCTCTAAACCAAAGGTTCAACCTAATTTCAAGCTGTGAGATGGCATTAGCTGCATACAAATCCTGTGTTCACTTTTGGCAGTCTATTTCCCTCTTAAAGTGTACATAAATTAAAAAAAAAAAAGTTATAAATACGTATAATACCCAACTATTTCTTTAGTGCTCAGAATTTTTAAGAATAGAGGTGTAGTCTGTGCAACCTAAGAGCTTTTATTTTAAATGCAGTGTGCACATTGGTAAAATGTTATGATGAATTTGTATATAACCTATCCTTTAAAATCTACACTGTCTCTAAAATTTGAGAGGTCCTATATTAATATTTCAATCATTATAAAGTTACTACAGCCAGTCTCTTAATTTCTGTATGAGATACTGAAACTCTGGAGTAATTATATATTTATAATATGTGCTCCAATATAAGGAATTTCACTCCTCTCTGCAGCCTATTAATACCCTTTAGATTCTACAAATCAGTATAACACTAAGTGTACTAGGGTCAAATTCACCTAAAAAAAGGCAGATATAAGTATCACATAAATCTTGGCAATTTGAAGTGACACCCATAGCTCAGGGCATTAGCACTGGATTAGAGTTACTATGCAATATAAATGTTTATACTGCTTTGCAGTGTAATGCAGACAAGAGAACACAATCAAAGCTTTCACAGACATAAACAGACATCACACACTATAATTATATTTGTCTGGAAGATAATAATAATCATAGGTGGCAGGTATTATGAGGAAGTTCTTTTTTTCTGGTTAACCCATTCAGTATACTCATCTTACTCCAAAAGCAATTGCCATAAATGGAATATTATATGTGTGTGTATATATACATATTTTTATATATTTATATTTATATAATGGAAGTTTTGGGTAAGGAGGCCATTGTCTATTTGTCCCCATTTCCAACCTCCTTGCAAAAGAAAAGATGGTGAAAAGAATCCCAAGGTATGCAATAGTCAGTGTGTTGTTTTGTCCTTACCAACCCAGACTGCTTCCATCATGCTGATGAATATGGGGCAGAGCCCCATCACCTGGGAATATCTTTAGCAGAGGACATGGTATGGAGAAGAGCTTGTTTCCCCTTCCAGTTTATATTGAAGATTAATCATCTCTCCAAACTTAAGGTCAGAGGTTGCCTATTTTGTCTCCTGACAACAACTTAGTCAGGAGACTGATTAAAGCCTCTGTTTGCTGTGAATGAATTGTTAAAAGGCAAATCAGTCCCTTTTAAAGGCCATTTCCTGCCCTGAGTCATTCACATAGGACTCACATTGAATTCAAGGAGAATTCAACACACTCCTCCAGGGGCAGAATTCATCCCCCAGCTTAAAGGCTGTGAACTTTGGAAATCCTTAAAAACAGCTTATATGCACAAGAAATTGTACTTCCCTCAACATAACACCTACAGTCTTAAACATTAGAGTCTATGAATCTTACATGTTGCATTTTGATTGAAAACAGAAAAAATAAATTTACATTTTAAGTTTAACTGATGTATAAATACAGAGCGTTAAAAGAAACTGATTTAAAAAATGGATTCTTAACAATAGTCATGTGCTAATACAAACAATCTTTTGAGCATTGCGAAAAGCATTTGCATCTCTCACTGATAAAATATACATAAAGTTTCAACAGGAAAGGTGTGTGTTATCAAAGTTATCAGGTTGAACAAGAGGTATACACAATATCATTTTATTTTGGATGTGCAAGACTGGTTACTTGTCATCCTAAAAAGGAAAACAAAACATATATTTTCCTGAGCATAACAGCCAGGTTCAGTTCATATTTTTAAGACAAAAAAGACTGTTTACTCCATGTACATGAAGCAGAGAACATAATTATAATTACAAGTATTATTGTGGCTTCATACTTTAAAAAGTGGGTAATAAATCTTCAAAACTGTTTCATCACTCAGTGATTTAAGACAGTGCTATTATTAAGGAACTTAAATTTTATATATTTTCCAATTGATCTATTACTTTTCATGTTCTTAGTTCACAGTGAGGCAAAACAAGAACACAAGATCTTGTCTATACACATCTGTAGACATGCTCTTTTCAACAGATTATTTTTAGGGGTTTCAGGTGAAAGGGGATTCCACATATCAAGAAACATATGTATCAAGAAACAAATGGAAAACAGCAGAAGTATCTCTTAAGGTTAGGAAGTAGAGGTTAAGATTTCTCTTAGTCAGTCTTTCTCTTAGAACCAAGTCCAATTGTATGCCAGTATGAAAGGCTTCTTAGAGATCACTTCTGTTAAGATCCCTTTCAGAGCAAGTAAGTTGCCATCTGAGCCAAGCTGTATTTCTTTCTTGCACTGCTGGCCTCCCCGGCAGTCCTTACATTGAGGGCAGGCAGCTGCTATTATCTGTTCAACTCATGGGGAACAAATTAACCCTATCCGAAAGTGTGTACCTCAGCTATCGCTCCATTGTGAGTTCTGAGATCACCAACTAAAGCGAATATCCCATGATTTTCTGAAAACTCAGTATTACATAACTCATTATCCCCTAGTACAAATATGTGGATGAGTCATATTCACATAATTGAAATTTATCTGAATTCCAAATATGTGATCCTGTATTTCAGACCTACTGCAAGGGTAGAGATCAGCTGAGCTGAAACCCTGAATCTGAAATTTTCACAAATCTAACTTTGATTTGAGTTGTTATTCTAAGCAGGCTTTCTGCCGTCACTCCCTTGTCTGTACTCTCCACTCTAGTGGCTGAATGTCGGCCCTCTACCTGCTTGTGTTTCGTACAAAAGTAAAGTGATGGTTCTGGTTTCCTTCTACAGTTATGGTACAGAAAACTATAAAAAACACACTGCTAGGAAAATTAATAGAATTTTAATTCTATTCTGTTTCTATTCCAGCTCTATCATTTCTGCTCATGGAATTGCACTTATTACCACTGATGTAATGTTTAGTTTACACCTACAATTTGCAGATCTTGCATGCACTAACATTTGCCAAACATCCATGTTGTTTATTTGCAAAATCATAGTATTTTACAACACATGAACTACTTAATTGTATTTTAATGAAAGTATTTAGCTGTACAGAAGAGTTTCTCATAAATATACCTGAACATAAGATAATGTTGAAAAATGATAAGCATATTTCAAAATAGCAAAGAAAAGTTCACTTCTTTCAGTTAAAATACCAGCTGCTTAAGTTAATATTTGTCCTTCTGCTTAATTTTCTCTTACATCATGACAGTTTGTGATAAGTAAATACAAGCATTTTCTGTCAAACATAAAGCTTTGATCCTTAAAGAAATAAAGATAATGTACTGTCAGGTACAAAGATTATAAAAACAGAGCATAGTTTTCTGCTTTTGGGAAATACCTGCCTACCAAGAATACAGTATTCTACCTATAAAGTAAAAATTGGAACAGACAATAAAAAAGTGCAGAGACCCTCAAAAATGTTTAGCGAACTGCAGCTGTAAATAAAACATGCCACACATTCATCAAGTCAGTAAATTCAAAATGAGCTTTTATAATTCAGTCTTATTTCACTGCAAAATAGACTGATAGAATGAATAGACTTTGAGAAAGCTAAAATGAATCTTATGAAGTTCAACAAGGACAAATGCAAATTCTTGCACCTGGGGAAACATAATCCAGGAGTGCAGCACAGGCTGGGATCTACTGGTCTGGGAAGCAGTTCAATGAAAAATGTTCAGTGTTCTGGTGGACAACAAATTCAGTTTAAGTGAACAGTGAGCTGCTGTGTGAAAGAAAGCCAACAGGATGCTGGGTTGAATCAACAAGGACATCATCATCAGAGATAAAGAAGTAGTTATCCCCCTCTGCTCAGTGATTTTCAGGCCACTGTTCAGTTTTGCTCCCTGCTATACAAAAAAGATGTGGACCGGCCGGAGATGGTTAGGAGAAGGGCCACAAAGATGGGGAGCCTGTCATATGAGGAAAAGGCTGAGAGAAGTAGGGTTGCTCAGCCTTGAGAAGAGGCACAGGGATGACTTTATCACCATGTTTCAGTATTTAAGATGTAACTAGAAAGAAGACAGAGACTCCCTTTTTTACAAGGAGTCATATGGAAAAATCAAGGCAAGGTACTCCTAGGGAGATTTCAATTTGACACAAGTAAAATTTTTCACTATGAGAAAATCAGTCATTGGAATAATCTCCCCGGGGAAGTGATGGATTCCCTGGCACTGGAGAGTTTTAAAATTTGCCTGGGCAGGATGTAGGGCCATCTTATCTACACTGCAGTTTTGTCAAGAAAGATTGGACCAGATGATCCTCAATGTTCCTTCCAACCTGATATTCTATGATTCTATTAATGACTTACAGATGTGTATGGAAAAGCTGCATAATATTATTTCTTGGTAATTCCAATGGCTACTGCTGAAATATCCTTTCAACTGAAAAAGCCTGGACAGAGACTGTGGAAGAAGCAACTGGATTTCAAAACAACAAATTATGAGTTTTCTTAGAAAATTATAAAGGCCTCAACACTGAAAATTCTGGTTGGTATACAACACTTTGCAACTGATTTCTGAAAATCAATGTAGCATATTTCATTTATTTTTCAAGGTATTAAAGAAGACATTCTCACAACACTCAGTAATGTAATTCCTTGTTCATAATATTTTTGGCTATAATCCTAACTTGCATCTGTTTAAGCTAGATCATGGGTTTAGCCTTCCAAGTCCTGAAAAATGCAACATGACATGAATAGGAGAAACTCCAAATGGAGTATAATATCAACATTTATCATAATCATATGGAATTTGATGAAAGCATCTTGATATTATTACATACATTATTTCATTGCTAATAAAAAAGTATTTCTGTTCTTGTTTGTAAAATATAAAAATGAATACAAGTGCAATGGAAGCCAGTCTGAGTTCCATCTAAATTAATGAAAAATAGAACACAAGGCTATTGTTGTATTTGTCTTGGATGTTGCTACATGACTGCTGATTAAGTTACATTGCTCAAAACAAGGCAAGACATCAAAACATGTAAATGCTTGAATATATCCAATGACATTTAATAAAGCTTTCAAGGATGAAGCTAATTTTAGCACAGTACATAAAGCCAAGAAGACTGGAATAGCAAAAGAAGACTTGGCTAGACAACAATTGAGGGACTAAATGGGATCTGAAAATAATGCCCTATCTACATTTTCAGATGTGTTTTGATATCCCTCCTATCTTACCTCTTATTCAGATATTAGTCTTTCATGAGACAAGGTTTTTATCCTGTTCTTACTGATGCCTAGAGAGGCTGACCTAGAACAGAGGGTAGACAGAATTAAAGAATAAAGCAGGCATTTATTAAAAGGCCTTAAAGGATACACCTTGGGCTGCACAAGAGCATGGCCAGGGCTATACCCAAGACGGACCCAAGATGGCCACCAAATGGATAACCAATCACGGGGGTTTACACTTTTATAAGTTTTTGGTCCATTTGCATTTTGGAGTTAATTGTCCAATTACAGCTTCAGGTTATGAAGTCCCATCCTCCTTGTTTGTTTTCTCTTTGTGAAGAGCAGAGATAGTTTTTTTGCCTGCCAGATCTTAGCTTTCCTTCTCATCATCCACCAACGTCTTTTAAGCAGTACAAACTCTGAAGTCAGAGCTGACACTCAAGATTTGCCCGTAAATGATGAAGAGAGCATCGCAACTGAACTGTACAGTTATAGCATTTTTGAGGTAATCTCTGTGTTGAAATTTATCTTTACTAATGAATAAAGACAATAGCATTGCAGATGGGACAAATTCACTTCATAGTTTAATGAGAAAATGCATATATATACATAACCTGAAGTTATAAATACTGAAATGCATCTACCTGAGTATTATTGAAGTATGTCTAGGAGAAGCTGGTCAAATACTTCAAAAGACTCTTTATAAGCCTTTGTTTAATTTTTGAACAGCTATTCAAATTAATTGTGCTTATGCACCTCATTATGTGCTCTTTATGAGCATTCATGTTCCTATCAACATTCTGGAAGTTCTATTCTTGACAAAACAATAAAGAAAAGAATGGTGAAAAGCCAGTGGTTTCTTTTAAGTTGTGTTAAAATATACATATGCAATAATAGTCTAGAAACAAGCTAGTTTTACAGTATTTTTACCACACACCCGAAAGTATAAACAATTAGCCTTAGCCTGAACTTTGCTAGTATAAATTGTTGTTCAAATCCTTTTAATGTCAAATAAACTCGAACACCTCAATATCCAGTCTTAAGAACTGTCTAGCCTGTGCTCAGTTGAGCAACATGAAAATAATAGCAAGAGTGACTATGGTGCTAACAAAGCCCTCAGGTTAGTAAAGACTATTTTGACCTTATGGCACAAATTAACACTACCGCAGGGCTCCTTTAATTTAGGCCATTCTGCAATAGCCTGTGGCAGTCAGGGATTATTGGATGAAAACAAACCAGTTTGTTGTGAACAGAGGTTCAGGAGACCTTAATTCAATTCTTGATGACACCATAGAGTCTTTGGGTAATATTAGAAAGTATTAAACTTTCTGTACCTCCGTAGCTGTATGATGATCAGCAGTAGCATTTACATATTTTTTAAGAGTGCTATTCAATTAATTTAACACATTTTTAGAAACTTGGTGCACAAACCCCTAGAAGTCCAGTAGGAGCTTTGTCAGTCTTTGGTTGTCTGTGGCAGAAAAGTTCCTAACTCACCTCTAGCTGCTTGGGCTTCAATACATGAAGTTTTTTTTTGTTTCTACATGTCTTTTTAGCATGCAAAATATAAGAAGACACAACCACCTATAAAAACCAGGTTTGTAAAAAATCCCTGGAGTATATGCTTCCTTGAAATAATACATATACCTGAATATGTAATACAAAATATTCCGTGAATGGATTTGCACGGATGCGCGGATTATTTTTGTGGAACAAGACATCTCCAAAGTCTAGCTTTTCGGATGTGTTGTAGTCAATACACTGTTCAGGGAAAACTTCTGCATGAAAGAACTTCAATATAATGGGTTGTGTGAAAATTCTGAAATGTATATTTTGAACAGTTTTGTCATTCAGATGTTTATTTGGCTACAAAATTGTCAGTTTTAGCATACTAAATTTTATTATTACTCTGTAGTGAACTAATTGCTTTACTTCTAGTAATACAAAAATTAATTACAAAATTTCAAATTTCATTGTTTTTCATTGAGTTTCAAAGCAAATCCTCACTGATATTTCATCACATCTTGTATGCATGAATTCCATAAAAACTGAATGAAAAATTAGCTGATTTTTTTTCTATAGATCAACAAGTTATCATTACTTAATTAGCACATACCCTATTAAATATTCTGAAGGTAATATAAATTAGTAATTTTCTAACTATCTATATTGTCTGAATAAAGTAGCACATCATACTATACAGAGAGAGAAAAAGTAATATCCAAGTTCTAAATAAACTAGAGGGTATACGTTGTGTACCTAATGCAAATGAAACGGAAGAGGTGACGTTCTCAGGTATATCAAATATTTCTGGGCTGACTGTAATATTGGCAGTAGTGACAGGTTTCACTCAAAATGCTTTAGACTTCCTTTGATTATTTAGCTGACATATGTCCGAAATTCTCTTTACTAGTATCTACTGTGGAAATTTTCACTTTAACATAACATTGGGAATTCTGTTGTCTTTTTATCATGGTGAGAAATACATAACTCATTTGCTGGGGCTATTTCCACACAGTGTCTCTCTTATGGTTAAGAAGTGGGAGAATAGATACCAAAGGAAAATCTTTTTAAGTCTTGAAATAGTGTTTTTGGAGTTTGATTTACAGATTTCATTTGAGCCTGTTATCAGTTTATGAATACTTACACAAATAATTATGCAAAAAAATGACCTTGTTTATCATCCAAAGTCACGTTTGCCCAATTTCACAAAAAATAGTCTAATCTGCAGTACAAATAGGAAGGGTATATATGTGCATACCTTCATGTGCATGAAAGTTGCTTTCAGTTTTATGTTTCAAATTTCTTCCCTGCAACAACTGAAATCATGGATGTTGCTTTGTAGTAACCACCCTTTCTTTTGTCAATTACTAACGCTCAGCAGTATTATTTATGAACTCTTGCAGATTTTACATTAAAATGACATATATTTTATGAAAATACCTTAAAACAAACCTCAAACTGTCACGTATACCTAGGCAGAGCAACAAAATAAATGAAAAAGTATGATAATGCAGCTACGTGAATGATGCTTTATAATCAGCCATATATGCTCTATATCAAGAATAATAACTACTTTATTATTTATATGTTGCCATAAGTGTACATAGACATCAAAGACAAGGCTTGTAGAATAATTAATGAACCAAACAATAAATATTTTCAAAATGCTCAGAAGACCTAAGCTAACTCAAGTCCCACCTGAGGAGGAAGGCAAGATCAGAGCAACTGGGGAGCGATGAGAAATCAAACATGCTATGAATGGGGCAGATATAGCCCAAGTGCACAGCTGTTCCATGTGCTCACAAAAAGCTAATGCATTAAATAGTTAATCTTTCATTAAGAGTGTGTAATCAGTTGGCATGATTTGCTCAACACACAAGAAAACTGGTGAGTGTTCCCTTGAGAGTATAATTCTAAGCTTCAGCACTATCAGTCCTTGAGGAAACCTCACCTCTCAGTTTTAAATACAAAATATGACAAGTGAAATTTTGTTCTTTCTCAAAAGTATAAAGTAAAAGAAGAAGAAAAAAAGAGAGAAAAAAAGGATGACATCAAGACAAAATCTTCACCTTTGTTGGGACTGAGTGAGGATCAATACTGAGTTATGAAAAGACTTTGCAGATTAATCTCTAGATTAATACACTCCATCAGCAGCACCTGCCATTTCAAAGGAGCAAGAAAAGGTTAAGGGAATAAGATCAAGCAAGGATATTCTTCAGCTGTGATTCCTCCTTCGGAAAGATGCCTTTATTTGCTCACTAAAGGAGTTGAGTCCAGCTCCTGGTGTTGGTGTTGATGGTATAAGGAGGAACAAGGAGTGAGATGGGGGATGGGAATCCAGGAAGTCTCTTCCACTAGTTACAGCCACTGGGGTTTAATGCGATCTATAAACTCATCTGTCTGTTTACATACCAGCAAATGATACATCTCTCTGATCCACTTACATTTTCAAGCCTAATGTATACACAGGGCACTGACGTTGTGTATACAAGACACAGAGATAGCTGGGGGCTGTGTGCTATCCCTGCTTTCACAGCACACTGTCACTCTTATAAATAAAGCATTCGCTCGGGAAAAGAGTCTGAGAGCTGGAGAGCCACATTGCGTGCAAATCCAGCTCACTGCCTGAGCTTCCTCGAGGTTGAAGCTAATCCTAACTGACATGTTACAGTAAAAGTACTTTATAAAATCAATATTAAATTCACAGCCTTTGACATCCTGGGACATCAAAGATAAAGGGGAAATAAGCTGTGGAGTAAACAGTCCTGCAGCTATGCCAGTTGCTCAAGGAGAGAGGCAAAGGAAGACACAGGAGACCATGGGGTAAATTAGTACAGTGCTAGTCTTGTTTTTATACCAAGGTCTTGACATCAATGAAAACATTATAAAAACAGCACGCGAACTCTTACAAACAAGAAAAAAAATATTAGGAAAGACTTACTCAGTTACAAATTCATACAACCTTTTAAGGTTAAAGGGTTATAATGCTCTCTATGCAAGCCACATTTTTAGCTTTCTCTTTCAATAAATTATACCCGAGAGTGATAATAAAAATCTAATAATAAAACAATGTACCACTGAACTAAAGAACTGGGCTAGAATTTGACTGCACTATCATAACATGATACGATCATTCCAGCTTTCTGTGATGTACACCCGTGTATATTCTACAGTCATCCAGGCTGACATAAAGTCAGCCATCATAGTGTTTGTACTATATGTGTGAAATACAAATTGTATAGAGTCAAGAGGAGAACTTGAACAATGTGGAGCTACTTGCCTGCTTAATCCCAAATTCTGTCTTTCATATGTAGAACGACAGTCACAGTTTATACTTTAAATGGTAACACTGGCCTGGATCAAGTGTAAAAGGAATATGCTCAAAAGTGGAAAATCTCCCTTCTTCAACTCTTGTTATCCTCCTCGAGCCATTCCCTATTGATGAATTAAAACAGCATGTACTCTTGATGCAAGATTGTGTAAGTCAAGGTGGTGAGTTGACAAATCTTTACAGGAGATTTACATTGCGTGAATTGAAAATATTCCTTGACATTTTGTGGTTCTTGTGTAGTGAAGTTTGTAGTTCTAATGGCTCTCAGTGGTATTTCCAGCAGTCTTAAGAACAGGCATTTGATATACAAACACTTCTACTAAGAGCAGGCAAAGAAAGAGTAAAAAACCGAAATCTTTTGTACAATGAAATCTGCTAAAATTGTAATTTAAAAACATTTGATTTTTCACAGGAAACCACTAGTGAATTTTTACTCATAATAAACTGACACACTGACTTGCTATACCACATAATATTGCTACCAACCATTACCCTTGAGTTAGTATTTATGATGAGACAACTGTTATGGTTTAGGAGAGAAAAAGAAAATTAGTATGTTTGCTAAAATTAAATATGGAAGAGAAGGCACAGTAACAACTGTTTTTATTTAGTTAATGTGTCTTTAAGAAAGAAATTTCTTTCCTGAAGCTTAGGAAAACATAATTTCAACAGTATCCAACCCTAAAGTTAGCAAGGACTAGATACCTATCCTGAATAGCCTGATTGCAAATATTTTAGGACAACAGACTAAACTTAAGGGGAAATGACTGAAGGAGTGATGTGGTGAAAGTGATAGACTTGATAGGACTGACAAAGGAAGAAGCCACCTCACCTCTCTGCAGAACACACACATTTTCAGATATGCAAATGAATGTAAGTTTTTCTAGCCCTTAGACTGATATCAACGTTTATGAAATGGTAATTAGGGGGTGAGGTGTGATGTGGTGTGGGAATCCTATTAGAACCAAAAGAAAAAACAAAGGAAAAAAAAAAAACAAACAAAAAAGAAAAAAACTCCCAAACAAAACCCAAAAAAACCCATAGCAAAGAAAATACCAGAAAGGTCAATTCTAACATCTTCTGTTAACACACGTCTATGATGCACAACTGATTTTACTAGGATGAATAAAATCTTTGTCAGCAAATAGGATGGAACCATTTTAATAGCCATTACGAAGACCAAACCAACATTTAGCCTAAGGCTAGTGTCTTCATTTGGGAAATAAAGAAACCCTCACTGCCTCTTCTAAATATACTGCTGGGTTTCAGTGACCAACAACTGGTAATGGCATCTATAGCTGCCCTTTTGGAGCTTTCATGTGCTTGGCAGCATGCCAGTTTTGGAGTTCAGAGAGCCAAAAGCTGGGTTAGCCAATTACTTCATGCATTATTTTACCCTTGTAGAATAAAAAAGCAAATATGCTGATTGCCAGAAACCAATGCTTTTCAGCTTGCTTTACGTAAGGGCATAGAGGATTTGGTTCAAAACAACTTCAGAAGTGCCTTCAGAAGGCACTGAATACATCTGGCCCTGTGGAAGATCCATGATGAGACATTTGAAGATGACACATAACTTGAAAAGTACTCCTCACATCAAAAGGAAACTCAAGAGAAAAAAGGAATTTTTGAGAACAGAAAGGAAAGTAGGTATTTATTAAACCAATTCAAGGTTCAAGCAACTAATTTGAGTTCTTGGGAAAGGTTTCCTTCATGTTGCTTAATGTAACTACTCCCCACAAGAAAAAACATTCCTACTGTTGTATTAAGGATTTATCTTTTTTTGTATTCTATGTGATGTTTTGTGTGTTGTTATAGAAATGACAAACCAATTATTTTCATGTACAAAAATAATATAAAATGCATGAGACATTTGATTTTCTTGAGGTGTCAGCACTGTTTATATGAGTGCTGTAGCTCATATAATAAATATTTTTATTATATTCCATATACATTTGCATACTGCACTTATAATCACATCTTAACAGCTCAAAGCAATGTACTAAGCAACAAGAATAACATCCATTACAGATTATTTGCATTTTCATTCCCCCAGAAAAGGAAGCATATACAGTCAGTGCCTCATTTTTGTAAGGCTGATTGGATTTATTTGGTGGTTTTTTGCTAGGATATTTTTTCGGTGGATCTTTTTGTTGGATAGATTTGCTTTCTTTTACAAATTTCCATGGCCCTGTACACTTAGGTTAGAGATAGAAGTTTAAAAGTAATAGATCTTCTCTTTGGATGAATGTTTTCTACAGCTACTGCTTTTTTCCCCTTTGCAATCATTTGATGACAGATCAGTTCTTTAGGATATTTTGGCAGTTTTGATGAAGATACATAGATGCTCATTCAATAGACTGCAATGTGCCCAAATATTTCCCTACAGTGAAGAATAATTTGTATACGGTAAGCTAAACGACTCTAAATAGCCCTGTTTTACAGTCCTTCTGATGCAAATGTGATGTAAAAGTCTGTTCTTTTAGGTCCAGGGTCAGATTTGATCAATCATACTCCCTACCTCTACTTTGAAGACTGTAAAGCAATGATTCTGTGTCAAAGGAAACATTTTAAATACAAAGTAAGTACTTAGGCCATCACTAACTGGAATTACTACATTCATGCCTAATAACAGTTTAATTGGACAAAAGTTTTCTAGAAAACATCTTTGACTATGTAGCAGAGATGAGTAGAATTATACTTCTGCTTGTTCCTTCAGGAAATAACACTTCAAATTAAATATCTTCTTGCAAAATGTCCTGGAGGGTATAACAATATGCTCAACATAAAATAGATATGCAATAAATATTCAAAACATTACACAACATTACAAATTCATCTCATCACAAAAGCTTAATTGAATGGGTCACAAATAATTTATTATGGCCTCTCAAACTGTTTTTGTTAAGACTTAGGTAAAACTCTGAGACAGTAAATCCATAAAATAAAGACTTTAGCACAAAATGCTAAACATACTTAATCTTATATTTCATTACTCCTTTTGTAATGTTCAAATGTACTGGGCTCTGTCTCTTATCTTACAAACATGTTTTGAATTAATATCTTAAAGTCATCTCTTGACCAACAGGAAATTATCAAATTAAAAAATCCTATAGTGTGCAGAAAAATGATATCTGCTTCTGCTTTGCATGCCCACTTCTTTGTTTATACTAGTAAAGACAGAGAAGACAAGAGATTCAAATAAAGGATTTTGGTTTATATTGCATATTGCAGTTTTTAGCTCACCAAGCCATGGTTATTTATGGTTCATTTCCAGGTAGTCATGCGTAAGAATCTCAGCTATAATGTCTATGAAAAGCAGTGACTATTGTGCTAACATAATACCTCGTATACTGATAAGAACAGAGATGAAACCAAAGTGTAATTTTTCATTACTACAAACTGGTACACAGAAGTGGCCCAAATTAGGTGACACATTATGATAGCTGTTATTAAAAAGTCAAAATTTGCATATCATCTTTACACAGTCATTATTCAAAAAATATGTAAGCTAGTGAGGCTATCCATAGGGCATCACAAGCATACCCCACTATCACTGGGTTCTAATTAAATAATGGGAATTTGAACTGAAATTCTTTGGTTGAGCTGTGTGTAGGAGGCTCATCTTAATAATTATACTCTTAAATAACAATTATCTACTTCTATTGATACAAAAGCTTGTTTCTTCATGCAAGGGATGAAGTCAATACAAATAAGAAAATGTTTTTCTTTTTGACTGAAATAGCCTCTGTCTTTATAATGTTGTTTTTTTAAACAGCACTTTTTCAGATTGTGAAGGAAATATTATCACTTCATCACTGATGACCGATTAAGTCACAAGTCTTTACTCTGCAGATTGCTCATTGATGAAATATTAATGTGACCTCAAATATACTGGAAAATTTAAACTATTTGTGAATCACTAACAGTGAATCTCATTCTAAATAACATTGTTGCTATGGTATCTGTAGTTCTATAAACCAAAAATTAGCTAACAGTCAACTTTATTGGTGTAATCATAATCAAATATGTCTAATGCAGCTATGCCATAGCATCTTGCCTATTTCAGTCTGATATTCAATTAATAAAATAAATACATCAAACATATATGCAGATGACTCACTCTGTGTTTAAAAACTGTTCACAGCTTCAGATCTCAAACTCATTGTTTAATCCATTTTCCCCTCCATGTTTCCTTTTTCGCCAGGATTCCTTCTGCATAACCAAAAAGTATGAAGTGGGGAAGTCTATAGAGGTGCTTTCACAATGTGTATCATTGTGTGCATATTGTAGCAGTGAATGCTATTCACCCAAATGGGTAGCAGGACCAAGAACATTTGCTGGAGCAAGTGCTGTTCCTTCCAAAACATTAATGCATTAGAAACAGTACAAAGATGAAGGGGTTTTTAAAAAAGAAACTTAAAAGCATTATAGAAGTATTAAGTCGAGACTATAAAGGTCAAAAAGTCCTTCATGCAAGCAATACAGTTTTTTGCTTTCATTTGCTTTCATAAAAAATCCAAAAACACAACACAGAAAGCAGAACAGTCTGCCCTCCCATAACTATCTCAAAAGCAAAAGAGAGATAAACACTTTTAAGGAGGCAAAAATCTAAGAAATCTAGGTATGGATTGCTGCTTCCAGAATTAGCAAATGCCAATCTTGGATTGCAATCCAGTCCGAGCCAGCAGATGAAAAGGACTACTGCTTTACCTCTGTCTAGTGAAGATGGTTTCCATGCAGTTTGTTAGAAAATGATGGCCACAAAGAATACTAATTAGGCCTCATATTTGCTTAACACCTCCCCCCTCCACCCTTCAGTTTTTCTTAAATGTTTCGTTAAGTACTATAATGTAAACTGTTACGGAGAAATATGTAACCCCCTCAAACCCTCCAAATTTGAATCACAGGGTCATGTTGAAACCTTTACTGACATTTCCTTTGCTTTCACTGTTATGTGTACAAACCTTGCTGGTTTTAGATGCTTTTAGAGCTGTCTGTATGATGTTCTCATACTCATCAATCCCTAATTGGACTAAAGTCTCATATGGGTATGTACACCCGCAGTAAGCCTGGCCTTTTATACCAGATCCCCTCAGATATGAGTGTTTTACTCGTTTGTTATTTTGATTTTGCTTGAAATAGATTGTTGCACTTTTCAAAGTGGTAACCAAAGTTTTTGGTGTAATAAAAATGCTGAGAAAATAGTTTTAAGGAGTAGAATTAGTCCCGTCTTATTTGTGGGCTACCAGGAAACATTATGTAAAGCTCCTTGACTGAACTTTGGACCAGAGTTCCCCAATCAGACTACCACTGTGCTAGTTTCACAGAGGAGCTTTCTCATTTGGTTTCTCGGCCACCATCTTAAGGACAAACGGAGATCAAAGCACTCCCTCAGAAGAAGTTTCCTACATAAGTATTTCAAGGTCTTTATAATGTTTCCAGAAAAAAATTCGGTACAGCTGACTTCTAGTAAAATATTTGTCTGGAAGCAATACTGAGTACCAGAGGTTGAGTTGAAGTGAAAAGTCTTGAACTAAATCAATACCAAATACTCCTGAATCCTGACAAATTGTTACACAGCAGTCTTAATCAACAGAAAAATTGAGTCTTGGGAAGCTTGCGTCTTCTGTCTCTGCCATTTATCTGCTCAGTTTGATTCCAAGTCACTTTGCAACTCTTGGGAATTCTCACATGTGTGGCCTATCTTGTCTATTTAACAAAAAAATCTTTGTGAAGAGATCGTGCTAAATTTCAGTTCTGTGGCTAAGCCAGCAAGGCTTTATGTTCAACTGCGATTTCTAATCTCTCCTGACATAAAAAAATGTAAAAATGTAATGCTTGCCAGAATGAGGAAGTTGAATGTTAGCCTTAGATTTATTCCTTAAAAAAGAAATCTACTGCAAAGAGCAATTACTTTAATGAAAATTCAATCTTAATATTATTATTTTTCACACATAGACTTAAATCAGCTATTAACCGGTGGAAATATTTTGTGAGGAGTCAAGCACATTATTGCCACAGAATCATTTAAGTTGAAAAGGAACTCTGTAATCACTGAGTCCAACCTTAGACCATGTCAACTAGACCATGGCACTAAGCGCTATGTCCAGTCCTTTCTTGAACACCTCCAGAGATGGTGGCTCTACCATCTTCCTTTGGCAGTCCATTCCAGTGTTTAACAACCCTTTCCATGATGAAATTCCTCCTGATGCCCAACCTAAATCTCCCTTGGCACAACTTGTGACTATGCCTTCTTGTCCTGTTGCCAGGTCACCCCTCAGCCTCCTCTCCTCCAGGCTAAACAACCCCAACTCACTCAGCTGCTCATCCTACAACTTACCCTCTAAATTTTAATTTTATTTTTTCAGTCATAATATTCATATCACCTTCATTTCTAATATTTCTGTTACTCTCATCTGTTTTTTCTTATGGTAACTTACAGTAAACTCCTCTGCCATCAACTTTTAAAATACAGTAAATACAGAAAATCTAGATATTATTAGAATAGTATCTAAATACTATTAGAAATAGTAAATATTAATGATTACTGCCATCCCAGGTAATTAACGGAAGAAAAACTTATTTGTTTTATTTGGCTTAAAATCATATCATTAGCATATTAATTGAGAATCTGGACATTAGGAAAAGCAGTTCTGCATATAAAAAGGACAGAATCTTTGCTACTAGTAATATGTGATAGGATGTCTCTTCACATATGCAGGAGTAGATGATGTATGTAATTAACAACAGGTGTTATTAAACAGCTGTATCTGTTGTAAACAGACCTACAGATTTAACCCTATCTACAGACTGATCCAATTTTGATTTAATGCCAATAATATTTTGATATAATAGTAGTTTGTAGTCTTCAGAAACAGAAAAAAACCTGCTAAGGCATTTTAGGGTATTTTGACACATGACAGACATTCCTTTTTGAGAAGTGTTTGCTGCACTTTAATTTAGATTGTGTTGATATTATGGATAAAATCTTATTTGCTATTTGAAGAACAACTTCCAAGTATTTCAGTTCACTAGGAAAGGAGAGTCCATTGTAGCTCCTGGGGTGCATCAGAAAGAGCATTGCCAGCATATCAAGAGGGGTTATCCTGCCTCTGTACTCAGCCCTTGTGAGGCCTCACCTGGAGTGTTGTGTCCAGTTCTGGGCTCCTCAGCAAAAGAGAGACATGGATTTCCTGGAGCAGGTCCAGTGGAGGACAACAAAGGTGACTGGAGGATCTTTGCTATGTGGAAAGACTGAGGGAGTTGGGCCTGTTTGGCCTCGAGAAGAGACACAGAAGGGACTCATCAGTGTCTGTGGGTATCTGAAGGGAAGTGCTAAGATGATGTATGTGGGCTCTTCTCACTGCTGCCAAGCATTGGGACAAAAGGCAGCTGGCAGAAGTTCCACCTGAACGTGAGGAAAAACTTTACTGGGTGGGTGACCATGCACTGGAAAAGAGTTGCCCAGAGAGGTTATGGAATCTCCCTCCTTGGAGATATTCAAGAACCATCTGGACAAAAACCTGTGCCATGTGCTCTAGGATGACCCTGCTTGAGCAGGGAGGTTGGACCAGATGACCCACTGTGGTCCCTTCCAGCCTTAACCACCCTGTGATTCTGTGATTCCATACAGACTTTAGTGTTCAAGATATTTCTAATCTTGATTGATCATATAATTTATCTTATTTGCTTTCTGGGTTTTTCAATTATTTTTCAGATCTCAGGTGCAGTACAGGTAGCATTGAATTCTAAGCAGCAGGCTTACCTATTGGGTAAATTCCCTGAAACTTCACATTATGATAAAATTTCTCTATAGCTCTGTGTTTCAGAGTGATTACTCTGAAACAGTATTTTTCTTTGAGATAATTTTTTACATGAATGTAGTTTGTTTTGTGATATTTTAATTCATTTTAATTTAGAATTTCATCACTAGATGAAATTAGAATGATGATGAATAGAATACTAAAACTTCTTGTAAGAAAGAGACTATCTGTTATATGTAGCTGTGTATTTTAGAGCTCCTAATTTAGGCAATGCCATTTGTTGAAAAATATTCCTTTGCTACCCCTACGAAAATCTGCCCAAATGTAACAGTGCTATAAAAGACTCAAATAAACTTGCCTGTTGTCTGTCATGTTAGTAGAACTAAATTTCTACTATTTTACAATTGATGTTCACTGAACATGCATCACATTGGGAACATGCTGTATAACACTTGCTGCAATTGCTATTACTAATTGCTTAATGGAGGAATGGGGTTAAGCTCTGGTACAATACAGACATTATTTTATTTGTGCTTCAGCGAATTACCTAACCACATGGATGAGAAAGAGGTAGAGATAAAGGTCAGACAAAGTACTAAATAAGAAACCTGGGGAGCTGGTGGTAAAGAGGCTTAAAGCTGCTAAGGGAAGTGAAAGTGACTAAATAGGAAAACTGAGGTTAGAAATGATAAAGATGCCTAAGAATTATGCTATTCACACAGCAAAGAAAAACTGACAAGAAAAATGTAATAATGTACAGTATATAGAGCCCAGTCCCTCAAGGCTCTGTCTTGGAACTGGTGCTCTTCTGGATGTTTGACAAAAGAGACAGTGGAACCAAGTGCACCCTCAGCAACTTTGCCAATGACACAAAACTCAGTGGGGCAGTTGTGGGTGCCCCATCAAGGCCAGGTAGGATGAGGCCCTGAGCAAACTGGTCTAGTGGGTGGCATCCCTGCTCATGCCAAGGAAGTTGGAATTAGATGATCTTTAAAGTCCTTTCCAACACAAAAATTTCTATGATTCCATGACATAATATCCTTATAACAGCATATTATAATGGCTAGAAACTGGAGAGCAGGGGAGGAGTAAGGTCTGGAGCATATGGGGAGAAATAGAAAACAAATATTTTCAGAGTGTGCAATGAAATTCATTATTAGTATAGTCTGTTGATAAGCTTGTCTTGTGTGCTGTCAGTCTTTGGAGTAGTTCAGTTACTTCAATGGCTTAAGTAGCCAACAAATTTTCAGGGAATCTAAAATAAGAGATTCATCTTGATTCTGGGAGTCTGATTTGCTTGAATAGCAAGAATTAACATTTGCAGTAGAAGAAGTTGGGCTATAATAAATAGTATAAATCATACTGTAACTAATTCTATACAACAGATTATATATACTATAATAAATACAGCAAATTATTCTAAATATGAGAATTGAATATGAGTTTCTCTGATTTGGGACTTTTATTTTAAAAGATACATTTCCCTTTTCTCTCTGCCTCTGTCAATTTCCCACCTGTAAAATGAGGAGTTGACCCCCAGGGTCAAAAGGACCAAATGAATATAAATTAACTGTTGCATGAAATAGCCAAACATCACAGTAATGAATGCCACAGAAAAGACATTAATGAATTCTGTCTTCTAAGTAAAGTTTAAATAATGAAGAGTAAAAAAGTCATAGGGCCACAGACTGAAAAATGAACAGAAAACAAAACTCTAAATAAACGCTCATTAAGAAAGTATTGTCCATCCTCTGCAGGGAATGTGACAAGAGTCCTGTGAACACCAGTGTTTGTGATGCTTTAATTAAGCAAAATATTACCATGAGATGCAAGGGGAATGATGGTCAAGAATTAGGTTTCTACAGGCACCTTTACACCAACCATATTGAAAGTTTTCACTGCCTGAGTTTGAATGTCCATGTATTTTGAAATATTTTTTATAGTTTAATATTACAGGGTATCAACTTACAAGAAAATAGATGATGGAAATTTGCCCTAAATAACATGGTTCCATTACAACTTAAAATACATGTTTTGATAATTGTAAACATATTCTGTTGTTTGTATATTGTTATATTAAGTAAAATTGGTGAGCATCAGTACTAAAAGGTCTTTTTTTCCCTAAAATCTCTGTGTTTTAGAGAGTTTTAGAGTGCCAAGAAGACTACATACTCTGTGGCTGCTTCCAGCTCACTTCCCTGAATATCTATTGCAACTCATCTTTGTGCCCTTTTTTAAAGCTGTCAATGCATGTGATATCTAACCTACTTTTGGGAACTTTCTATGATATGGAGCCCTTCAAGACTCACAAAATACTTAAAAGCTCTAATTCTAATATAATCAAAGAATCAAATCTCAAAGAAATGCCAGTAAAAGGATTCAGCTCAGTTCTTGCTTTGAAACAGAGCGGCAGACAGGGGCAAGAAGCAGCAGTGATCTGCACATATCATCTGTTCAGCATTCACATTGCTTGGCATTTAAAATGTGTACACAACTGCAGATGCATTGACCTGGAGGTTTGTGCATAGCACAAGGATGTGGAAAGAAAGAAAAATCCTCATATAGAATCAGTTATAAGGCAACTGGAATTTTATCTGCAATGCTAGCTGCGTGCTTGTGTTGTTAACATAATGACTAAAATATGGTAATTTAGCAGTATTTAAAAGTAATAATGAAGAAAATGACTCACCTACATACTCAAGTGTTATTTCTATTACTGGTTCTATATAGAAGAAAGATATTTCAAAAAATTTCTGAATAGCAGATCTTTGATTTCAATAAATTCCAGGTGCTCCAGATGTTAGTTATTGTTGACACAAATAGCCTTGCTTAACTTGAATGCTTTTTCTGATAGTTCGTATTATTTATTCTTTCTAAAAAATATACCACAAAAATTTAATCAACTAATGTTCTGGATAAATAATTTGAAATCCAAAAGATTGAATATTTGCCCTGTTAATTTTGAGTGGAGAAAACTATCATGTTTTGTGAGGATGGATCACATAATATGATTCATAAGAGGAATGATCACACTTGAAAGGATTGCAGATATACTTGAAAAAGAATAATTACTCTTATGTGGTAAGATACCTTTTTAAAAAGAAAAGCATATTTACTCCATAATGTCCACATTTAAGTCAGAAAATAATACCCTAATGAATAAATGTATCAAAATTGGGCTCTATGGGATTTCTTGCAATCTCCTGTCAAGCATCTGTTACTAGCCATTACAGGAAACAGGATACTGAACCAGATGGACCATCAGTCTGTTTTGAGGGAATTGGTTTCTGATGTAAAACCAACACTTAAAGTAAGTACACCAGCACAAATTTGCTCAGAAGGCCCAGTAAAAAAAAAAAAAAAATTAAATATGTTAAGTATATACTTATTAGGAGAACAAGGCAGGAAGATAATTCTACAATCAGAAAATGAGAAAAAGAACTGTTAAAAAAAATCTTAAAATGAACAAAAAATGCAGAGTAGCATTTTTTCCCTTACTCTGCTGGTTGGCAGAGTAATTATACCTCTTCTACAAAAGGACCACCAAAAAATAATTCTTTTAATAAATGCCTTTTCCTCAGAAATAACGACCCAGATTAAAATGTAACTTTTGCTTTCATAGTTTTGTAATGTTTCTGAGAAAATTTAGTGGAAGTGAGCTTTTCTCATGTTAGCTATGGTCTCCACATAGATCTTAAAGTGGGATCGTGCTTATTTGACGCCTTATTTGTACTAAGTTTTACTAAGTTTTTGATAAGGTGAAGGTTTTTGCATACAATGATCTCTGTGAATGATAGAAGTGAAGATGATTACATCATCTTAGAGGAGCTTATTCCTGGATTCTAGGTGCTAAGGGAAGTAGAAATTGTAACCACCTTTTTTTTTCAGGTCAGGAAGCAGCAGGAGTAGGCTGCTCTGCAAGGAAAGGTGAGCTGAGATTGGCAGCTGGTACAGGGCTGTGACTTCACTCACAGGGGCTGCAGTTACCCCTATACTTGATCCAAAACAGGAGAGCAAATCTGGTAATGTTATCCAGAGTCAGTCAACAGCTGAGCAACTGCCAAACCCCATTACGATGAAGAGGGTTTGATGTCAAGCCAGAAATCCAAGTCTTGCATATGCAGGCTTACCTGCAGTACAGTGCTGTAAGGTCCAGGTGGGAGGTCCTCACTTAAATGTAGCTCTTAACCAAAGGGAGGATAAGGCTTCTCACCACTCTTTCTTATATTGCACTTTTCCCAGCAGTTTGATCCAAGGCCATACGGCTGCATTGTATTAAAGATGATGTTGAATACAGTCAATTAAACCTCTGAGCTGGGCGCAGGGCAGGGGTAAGTGATTGCAGTTTTTTGGTGCATGCAGGACCCTGACATTTCTAGGCCTTACCTCTTTGTCTCACCAGTACTCTAGTACATTGGCCACTGATCCTGGTAGCTTTCTTTCTCTGTCAGTCTCTTGATACTGTGTTAGCCATAGCCACTTGTATGATCTTAGGATGAGCAAGAAAGAAGAACCACAGCATGACTGGGGGCCTAATTCTGCCAGATCATCTTTCTCTCTCCCAATCTTCATTAGACATTGAGTGTGAAAAATTTCTGCATGTTAAGAAAGTTCAAAGGTAGAAAAGCAAACTAGAAATAAGCATTTTCTAGGATATACATTAGTAAATTGGCATAATAACAAATGGTGTGGAATACTGATTTTGAAATGTTTATATGTGCTCTTTAAGGCTATTCAGATCTATTTAGTGCTTAACAGTGAGTGTTTAATGTAGTTTGTACTCTCCTGTATCCATATTTTTGACTATTCTGTGCCAGTCTGACATCTCAGATAGCCTTTCTATCTTGAAACTACTACTGAGGGCTTCAAGGTACAGAGGTCTCAAATTAGGCATGTAATTACCATGGATGTGGGCGCAACTAGCTTTTTTAACTAGTTATTAATTTTTTCCCTATATTTGCCTATTTCCCTCTAATTCCCTGATTTTTCTGTATATTCTATTTCTAAAGCTACTTTATTATTTTTATGAAATTAGGGGGTTAACAGTGCTATTGACCAATATTGGTTTTTTTCCTTCATACAGAACTATTATTTTTCAGCTAAAGATAGCCTTGTGAATTGGAATTCACTGCACATGAAGTAGAAAATCTTAAGTATACTAATGAAATTTCATATTTAAAGAACATCCTGTTAGTCTTTGGAGGAAAACTGAAATTATATATCAGAGAAAAGCAAGTTTTTATTTTTATAAATCCACTAAATCTTCCTGCTTTGCTTCCAAGTTTGTAATTGGTTACAATACATGGGAAAGTCTAAGAACTCAACATGAGTCAGACTAATGTCCAGCTAGTATCACAGCAATGGCCTTCTTGGAAGCCAAAATGCGTCTCCTTCTTCGTCTACCTCCAGTTTTTATTGCTGAGTGTGAAGTTGTATTGTAAGAAGTATATTCCTTTGGCCAATTTGGGTCAGCTGTCCCAGCAATTTCTCCTTCCAACTTCTTGCCCATTCCCATCCATAGACAAGCAGAATGCTGCACTGTTCAGCAACAGCCAAAACATGAACATGTTATGAACACTGTTTTATCCACAAATCCAAAAAAAGCACCAAAAGGGCTACTCTGAAGAAAGCTAACTCTATCCCAACCAGACACAGTACAGATAGGAGTTAAAATAAAGCTTATTTAATTTTTTTTAAAAGATCTCTTGCACACAAAGACCCACTTCAACATTAAGCTGTTGTATTCCAAACTTTAATATTCCTCAACTGCAACAATTCATGCTAGAGTGGGGCAAGAAATTGTCAGTGATGAACAATGTAGTGAAATAGAACAAAATAGTTTGTGGAATGAGAGCCTTTAGAAAAAATTTGTTGAAATTGGTTTGGAGCAGTAGCTGTAACAATGTGGAAGGTAATAACTTTCCTATTTAAATTATATTTTGTCCTTAATGAGATATTCATTCATAGAATTTGATAAATTTTTAAAGCTGCTTTTTTTAGATAAGGCTTTATTTAACAAACTAAACAAGTTGTTTAAATATTGATGTTGTCATTATTACCACAAAACACTGAGTAATAATTCACACATAGAAAGTGATACTTGAATGTGTCAGCTTAATATCAAAACAATTACCATAAGAAGTATCTCAGTTTGATAGGTTAAAGAGAAACATGTAAAAAACAGTGTCACCATGGTCTGAATATGGGCCTTAGAGGAAGAAATTGCATCTCAGTTCAAGATACAAGCTCCTTCAATTATCTCAGGGAGATCACAACTTGCTGTGTTTCCCCACACCTAACAGGATAACACTGCCTACTCATCTGTATGGATGTGCCCATATTTTTTGAATAATGCTGATCCTGACAGTAACTCTCTCTGGGACTACTACTTGCAAAGCAAGAAACAGAGCAGCAGCAGGTACTCTAGGAGCCAACCAAAAACTATGTTAAAGAGCTTTCTGAACAGCGGTAAAGGAAACTCATTAAGATACATTAGCATGGCTACCTCCTTAGAAGATGTGCATTTCTAAGTCAGGGTCAAGACAAAGTTCTAAAGCAAACACTCTGAATCTGAAGTTACTAGAATGTTGAACAGATTTTAAAATTCAAGGTTATTAAAGCATGAATATTTCTACAGAATGGCTTACGTAACCTCCATCCTTCTTTTTTTCCTGTTGCATGCTGTATAATAGCCAATCTCACCTCATTCTTCAAAGTTTGAATGTAATTTTACTTATGTATATTGGAGTTCCCAAATCAGTCTGAAAACAGGTATTCTTATTGCATTGCTCTCTTACCCCATCACTCACTGCTCTACTACATCTTGAAGCCCTGCCACCAGATAGTGCAAAAGAGAGAAAGGCAATGCATTTCTTTTGGACTGTGTAACTGGCCTGAAAACAATTTGGGTGGGTCTATTCCTGTTGTAGAAGGCAATGAAGGTTGTGCCCTTGGAATATTGTCCAATGACAAAAACAGTACTCAGTTTCTCAGTTCCCATGTAAAAAGCATTTCCATGAATAATGGAAATGAGTTATGAATAATATGGGTTAGATGGGAAAAACCATTTAGATAAATACCCATCAGTTATCTGCCATAATGGCAACCAGTTAAATAGGTACATTCCTCTTCTCTAGTCTTTCCTTTCTTATTAGCATTTAGAGTGTGCCCATCACCCAACTAGCTCTGCTCTAAATATAGAATTGATACCTGCACAGAATGTACTCTATAATCTGCCTTGTGTCATTACTGATTTTAGCTCCTTAATTAGTGCTATTGCCTCCTAGGTTCTGCATGCACCAGATAAAATAGTATTAACTGAAAATTCACACTAGACTCTCTGTTAAAACCATTTGATCTTTAAATTCAATGTTTTTAAAAATAATCCCTCCAGAGGAATAAATTGATTTATACATACTAGGTTGTTCTTTTTTTTGTTTCCTATTATATTTATAACATTTCCATGCTCTTGGGAATCATAATGCCATCTGTATATATAATGACATGCTGCAAATCCTTCATTTGGGAGTATCACTAGGTAATTTAAGACCTAAACCAAATTTCTTTTCCTGTGTTTTGGCTGCAGAACTCTCTCTAACAAGGATCATTAAGTACCTAATAAGGTTTTGATGCAGAATTTTGCATTTAATGAATTGTTTAATGACAGTAAAAACATAGAGATTCAACTGAAATATCTTCATCTGTTGGTTTCATTATTTGGCTAAGAAAAGCAGTCAAGCTGGAAATAATTTGCTTTGACAAAATGAATTCCTTATATTGCTTATAATTCAATTAGCAGTTGAAATTTTTTTAATACTTATTTTTTATTATAAATTAGCATCATACTAGATTATTTCTGGCAATTACTGGCGGGATTACTGTGTTCCCAACAAATTCACTCCAAAGCAGATATTAGAAAAAGGGGTTAACAGAGACCAAAAGTTATATTCTTCTCCATGCGTTTAGAAGACAGTTTTTTGGAAACAGCTCTGGTCTGTGAAATCTAGTCACTTCTCTGAAAGTATGTAGATCATGAGGCCTTCAGAATTTGTGAAAAATAATTGACTAATGGAATTCAGTTAGCTACCTCATGTGGATGTGAAAGAAATGTTTGATAAGTTTTAGTTATGAATATAGTATAGTTTTTTAATTGTAAAGTAGAATAGTGTTACCCTAAAGAGGCCCCTTGTCTTGGAAGGTACTTTATCAGGGTTGGTAAGGTTACTGAGGCAACTGGAACCTCTGCTTAGAGATTTTCCAGGTCTCGAGGGTCTGACCACTGGCTGGCAGAGCCCTAGAGACCACCCCCAAACTTGTATTGGATTTGTTAGTGTTTAGGTAACTTTGTTGGAATGTGATGTTAGTTGTTTTATTGGCTTGTAAATATTGTACCCACCCCTTTGAACCCCATGTACAAAACCCCCCTGCAGCTCCTGCCCGGGGTCTCTCTAGAGGCACCGGACAGAGTCTGGGGAACCCCTGACCCCCTGAATAAACCCTCAGAATCCTGAGTGTCTCGGAGAGTCCTCTCTTTCAAACCACAGCCATTACAGCGTAAGTCAAGACTGCTTGCTGAGCCAAGGCTCACAAAACAGCATTGTTGTAGCATAACAGAACAGCTGGGTTAGCCCAAGTGACCAAGCAGGGCCAGAGAGAGAGTTACGCGAAGCAACAACCTCAGACCTCTCCATTTTCCTAAACAGCCCAGTTTTCCTATCTCATGCATTTTACCAGCATCTTAATGACTCGGTGACTCTTTTTGGTGACACTGATGTTGTAAACAAATCCAGTAGAACACTTAAGGGCCCAAAAACTTTCAAGCCCATCCTAATTTATTAGCAGACTTACCCCCAGAATACATCTTTCTCCGTGGTAAAATTGCAGTAAGTATTTTCATCCTTTAAGCTCAATTAATTCTACTTTGAGGTATGATAGGAGACAATGAAGAAGATACTTACAGAAATAAAGCAAGCTTCATAATTCTGATTCTGCTTTGGATAATATCTCTAAGGGAAAAACTGAAATGGGAAGAGAATGGGAAGGGGACGTGAAAGAAACAAAAGGAAGGGTGAAGGAGAAGGGAGCAGAGAAAGGACAGGAAGAAAATAAAGAAGAGCAGGGATGAGAAGAGAAATGCCGAGTTCTACAATTCTAGCAAATGTTCTTGTTTCTATACCATCAATTAGATTGACACCAGTGAAATTTGTTGCAGTACTTACTGTGATCAGTCACATTAGTAAAGCACTAAACCTTGCTTTGGACAGAGTTTGGACCATACAAGAGTAACTACAAAAAAAAAAAAAAAGTAACAGTAATGTAGCATGGATTGAGCCAACTACTTTCACTTTATGCTAGCTAGGATAGGTAACAGTAGTGAATATCAGGTACACCAGGGAAAGCCCCTCAGCAGGATCTAGCTTCAGAAAATAAATCTGTAAATCTACAGTACATTCTACAATGCCCTTATTCCTCTCTATTCCCTGTGCTGATTAGCTGAAACAAGCAGCTATATCATAATTACTATTTTTTTGTGCATTCATGTGTACAAAGGCTATGGCTCTCACACTGCAGTCCAATCCACATTTGCTTCTACTACTACAGCAGAGATAAACTTTTTTTTGCTATTGAATCAGTTTTGCTCATCTCATGGGAGAGTAGTCTACAGGAAAAATGAATTGTGACAAGCATTCAGACCACATAGCTATGAAATGTGAAAGAGAAAATTCATACAATCAACACTGCAAAGAGGCAGTGATCCAAGTCACAGGATTTTGGATTAAGTACCTACATAGCTTGTTCTATAAGGGCAGGTTAGACTGTTTCCTCTGTTCTGTTCTCAGGTTGCATGCAAGAACATTCTTAGAACTGGAACTGAACAAGTGCTAGAAATAGAATGGTCTAATATTACTTTTCATTTTAGAGCATTCCCAAAAGGACTGCATACTGACATGTTAAGTATAGGAAACTTTAGGAAATTATTCCACTGAGTCATCAGTACTGTACTACTTACCATATGAGCTCTTCTTGTCTGTTAAACCTACTTGCTAGATAGCTTTAGAAACCAAATTAGATAGTTCATTCCATTTCTATTACTGTGAGGTTTGATCTTGAACCCTGTTTTCCAAATGCTGTGCCTGAACTTATCTTTGATTTCCTGACTTCTCTTCATTGTCTACACATATCCCGTAGCGGCACCTACTTTCTTAAATTTTTCAATCTCAACAGAATTGCGTGTAGTCTACTGAAAAACCCACACTCAACAGTCCAATGGGCAGGGCATCTGACAGTCTCTGAGACATCAGGATTTAATTTTTCACAGTACCAAAGACTGCCTGTGTGCCACACCTATATTTGATAGAGACCTTTGGGGTCCCACACCACTCTGTAGAATTCAGTGTTGCCAGTTCTAATTAATTCCATCTCAGTCTTCATTAGGAGAGAAGCTAATTTGGCAATTATGTGAGCAACTTTCAATTTTCCCTCAGTTTTAGACAGACTTGTAAGAAATTTTTTTCTGAGTGTTTTCTTGCCATGCTTGTTTTTCTATGGGACTTTAATGATGGAGACATTGAGGAGGATGTGAGAATTCTATGAACCTAAATGTTAGGTTTAATTGCCTAAGGACTCCTTGTGACTAATACTTTACCTGCCTGTCCATCATGTACTTTGTCTGAAAAATAATATTTTTCAAAATAATTTTGTTTTCTTTTTATGAAGGGTCCCATGAATTATAACTAAAGCAAAAATAGAAGGTAAAGTCATCATACATATATGACTGTTTCAATACAGAGACTCTTAGATCCCCTTTCATGTCACTGGATCCCAAAACCTTGAGTATAGAAAGTATCTGTCCAGAATGAATGTCTATAGAAGCTAGGCTGAAGTCTATGTCATTATTTAATAGACTGTTATTATTGTAACATATGGCAGCTAGAAAACATATTTGAAATGAAAATATGAAGGGGGGCCCTCTTATTTGAAAATATTAGTGCCTTTATGTTGTATTTCTAAAGCTGAGCAAATGTTATATTTAGATCTAAGAAGCAACAGAGTATGAATTATTGCACACTAATTCACAACTAATGTGTTGCTGCGAATGAAGCTAAAGGCTGAGTGCAATCAACTCTGTTCCATCAGTACAACATTAATTCACACACTAGATTCTACTGCACTTATAAAAATATTATTCCAAAAGGTCACAGAATCTAAAAATAAATGGTAATGTAACCAGGGTCAAGTTCCAAGAATTATTATCAAGCACCAGTTTGATCTATATATTTTAAAAATAATCACATGTATCACAGAGAACTTGTGTACGCATTAGCCAAACCTAAGCACATTCCCGATTTCAGCAATAAAGTTGCCTGTAGAATCACTGAATATGGAGTTCATGGCTATACATGGAAAATAAAACAAAAGATATCTGCTGCATCTGTTTGGACAAACTGATATAAATCAAATGGATAAAACACAACATTTTAGTCAGATGTCATATTTGTGAAGGACATATCTGGACGTACTTCCAAGTGTTATGGACTACCCAACTTCCACATGTCTAGGCCTAAGGAAAATCCTGGTTTTGTTTGGCATTCCATCTACAACTGTGGAAGTTAAGTACCTGGGGACGTTTTCAGGGAAGCGTTTTGTTGTATTTTATATATTTATGAATTTATATATTTTTGATTATGCTGTATTAATTAGGCTTCCCAAAATAAATATTTTATTAAGATTACATGTGGTTTTAGGGAACGTAATGTAACTTTCTTCTAATGTTTAAATATAAAGTATGCATTGATGTATGGCATTGTCTAGTGTTTACATATTAGGTTTGAAGAAGGTTTTTATTTAACCATGTAATGGTTTCTGTTATGGAATAGACCAGGAATAGGTTAAAAACAAGCTGTGAGGGACCTTTTACCAAAGGATAACTGGGGTTATGAATTTCCTGCGGCTGGAGAGGCTGTCTTGTCTTTCTTATTTTATTGGGACTGACAAGAAACAGAGCCACAGAGAAAGGTTGTGTATGTGTTCCATTTGGAGGTCTGTCCTAAGAAATGGTAGCTCTAAAAAATAGCCTATAGGGAGAGAAAAGTTTTGACTAAGCTTAGGGTCATCAGCTTAGTGCTGAAGAAAACAAAGACTTGAAAAGTACAATTCAGCAATTAAAAGGAGATTTCAGATCCTAGAATTTAGCTTTGCCTGGGAAAGAAAATTAATTACTCCAGGACTCATGTTAATACTTCGATATATTCCACTTCAATATATTTGCACTTCAATATATTTTCAATGCACATGAACATGAATTTCAATACTAATCCCAAGACTAATCCAATTTTTAATATTTTATTCTAAGCCCAAGTGCCTCACAGTGATAGTTTCATTTTCATTAATAAAACGATATCTGCTGAGAAGTACTTGAAAACTTTTGTGTGTGCTGGAATTTCATTAAGGATATTGGGAGAATTACACTGATTTAAAATTGACCAGATTTATTCTAAAGAGGAAAATTCTAAATTTTAAGCAGTTCTTAAAAGGAATTTTCATTTGTCAAAATAAAATTTATACACTGCATCCTCACCACCAAGATTCACACAATATAGAATGAAAGATACTTTATTATGGACAGTGGATTTACACTGAAATTAATCTACACAAAATTGGATTTATTTCATTACATTTCTTTAATAAGATTAAACAAATTAATGCCAAACATCAATAATTCAAGAAATTTACGTACTCTTTTAAGAGTGAGATGTGGTAGTAGGAAATAACATAATATTCTTGTGGTAACCTAGCTATTTTACTCATATTTGTGAAAGGTTTATCAAGAGTTATTGAGTCTGATAAAGAAACCAACTGTCCTACCCAGTTAAAATGCATCTCGCAGGTAGAGACTAACTGTATCTATTCTCCTATATCATCTCCTGTATCACTGTATCATTAAAAATGTTTTGTGTACTATTAAATAGGTAGGAAATTCCTAGAGACAAAATAGAGACAAAATATTATAGGCATTACAGTAAAGAATATGATTGTGTTCCTGACAAGAGGAAGATATGTCAGAAGATGGCAGAGCTGTGCCACGTGAGTCAAAGGGCTGAAATGTTGTCTAGGGCCCTTGGGGAGCTAATATCAGGTCTCTTCAGAGATGAAAAATAATAATTAAACACTGCTTATCAATTAATGCCAACTTATAGGAAGGTCCTACACTTAGATTAAGTGAGGAGATTGGGTTGCTTGAAAACAGCAAGAAAGGAGAACGAAAAGGACTATGGAATAATGAAAGATGCAAGAAAAAAGCAAAAATAATTAAACAGACATGCACTTACACAGAGTTGGAGCACTCATATTTCTAATTAGAATTTCAGTGCAGGAGCCCAATTTAACCTTAGGGAGCCTTATAGTGATGCACAGCACTCAATCTAATACAGCTTGAATTTTCATATTACATTTAGCAGGATGCTGTTATTTATACACATTATATATTTCAATTTTAGGGGCATTGTAGTGGCTGTCTGTAGTATCTGCTTGTGAGAAGGGTTTTTTATTGAAAACCTGAAAACTGACAGCTAATTGCTTTTTTCTCATTCTTACATCGTTATGAATGCATGTGTTTAGTTCCCTTATCACTTGAATTGACAAAGATCTCATATTTTTGAGGTATTATACAGTATTGTCATTATTTCAGAGGCAAGCCTTTTTTCCAATACATAACATATCCAGAGAAAGCACAAAACCACTTAAGCATTTAACAGGTGAAGAATGTGCCCCAGAGAAATGGCCATAATGATACTGCAAAACCTGCATCCTCCATCAGTTTCCAACCTCTGATGAAGCCTGTAAACTAACAAAACCCCATTTTCTTTATTTTGAATTGTAACTCCCACCTAAACAGATGTGTCTCAGATTCAAAGGGCAGTCAGTAGATCGGAAAGCTAACTAGACAAACTAAACATTTCTGGAAAATATTCTATTCCACAGAATATTTCCTTAGAAATTGTAGCTAAAAACTTAATTTATTAACAGTTTTTAGCTCTGTCAAAGAGCTATTTCTCATTCCTAAAATCTGTTTTCTTCAAAATACTTGACAAGAGCTGAAACATTTTAAATATTGCTGAAAATGTAAATTTCACAAACAATATTTGGGTCTTATCTCAGTTTAGATTGACGGCATCTTTGCTTCCTCTTGTATTGTCTAAACTATCATGTACGTATCATTCCCTTTGAGCAAAATTCCTCCTAGTTATTCACTACTTAGACAAATTTTAGTCAAGTTTTGTGGATGGCAAGTAGGGTTGTGCTGGAAGGGTTAATTTTCCATTTCCCCACCAACAATGCTCAATGGGGCATATGTGCTGCTGGTCATGTGATGCAATTACAGCTGACAGCCTGTCCTGTCCCTTGAACAGCTGGGTCTGATCCTCAGATTAACGTATTTAAAACCGTAAAATCTTTGTTAGTTGTAATGATCAAGAATGACAACACTTTTTAGAGTATATCCCGTATTCCTACTGACCAATACTTTTCATGGGAAATTACTGGCTTATGCTCAAACAAAACAGAGAAAAGTAGCTAATGAAATACTTATTACCTGTGAATTTTATAAAAATATTTGGTTTGCAATTTCATGTGTCTTTATTCCTATTGATGAATTTTTAAAATTACCCTTCTTTAAGCCCCCAGAATGTTTACACGGTCCTTGCACACTAACATCTGCTAAGCTTTTTTTTGTTCTAGAGGAATAATTCATGCCTCTTGAGTTTGCACACGTTTCCCATATGCCTAGAAAATCATATGTTATCACTCCTTTCTTGTCAAAGGTTTTAATTCTCCATACATTTATCAAGGAAGAAAAACTGCAAACGCACTTTATTTTCACAAGTTTTTCACCAACCACTTTACGTTTTAAATCCCTATACATTTACAAAATTGTTCCCATGGAAACCAGAAGGAATTTTTCTCTACAATATTCTTGATGGATGAAATGCACGTAAAAATGTATTTAGTAATTTTAGTGAAAACTTTCAGTATTTCAGTTCTAGCTCAGATTTTTAAGAATATATTTTGAGTGTGATGTTGGGGATTAATAGCAGGGAGCTCTCCCAACATCCATGAAAATATTCAGAGGTTAGCATACTTCTGTGGGCTCGACACAGCTCCCCCATGACTTTTCTGCCAGTGGTGACAATAAAACTTCAGAAGCTCTGATTTGGACCACAGACTTTAAGTTTTTGAAACAAGAGTTGCCTTCTACATTACTAGCTTGGATAAGAGGAAAATTCATCACAGTGTTTGCTTTACAGAAGAAACTCTAGTGACCTCATGTAGTGACCTTACTGATGAGAAAGAAATGGCATTAATGGCATCCTATCACTCTTGATTTTTTCAGCTTTCAAGTTCCATGGACTCAGGAAGTTACGTACGACTAGCGTGTAGGTGAAGTGAGAGCAATAGATGTCTTACATAGACTTCAGTAATACTTTCAGCACTATCTCCCACAACATTCTCCTAGAGACACTGGTGAAGTATGGGCTGGATAAGCAGACAGTGAAGTGGATTAAAAACTGACTGAACAGGTTCAGAAACATGTTTTATGTGAGGCCAGCATCTAGTGGTGTACCCCATGGATCTATACTAGGCCTGATTCTTTTCAGCATCTTTGTCAATGAGCTGGGTGATAGGGTAGAGTCTACCCTCAGAAAGTGTGCTGATGATACAGAACTGGGAAGAGTGGCTGATACACCAGAGTTGTGCTGCTATTCAGAGGTACCTTCACGGGCTGGAGAAATGGGCTGACAGGAAGTCACTGACCTTTTGCAGTTCATCAAAGGGAAATGCAGTGAGGAACAACCCCACGCACCAATATAATGCTGGGGACCAACTAACTGAAAAGCAGCTTTGTGGAAAAGGACATCCAGGACCCAACGAACACAACACTGAATGTGGGGCAGCAATGCACCCTTGAGGGTGATTGGTATCATGGTTAATGGTATCATGGATTGCATGAGGACAACTGTTTCCACCAGGTTGGGGCAGGTAATCCTTCCCCGTTATTCAACACTTTTGAGGCCTTCTCTGAAATATTGTATCAATTTCTGGGCTACTCAGTACAACAGAGACCTGGACCTACTAGAGAGAGATAAGATGGTTAAAGCACTGGAGCATAGCTTCTAAGAGCGAGATGAGACTCTTTAGCCTGGAGAAGAGATGGCTTGGGGGGATCTTATCAATGTATTTAAATACTTGAAGGGAGGGTTCAAAGAAGAGAGATCCAGGCTTTCTTCAGTAGTGCCTGGTGACAGAAAAGTGGGCACAAAGTGAAACGCAGGATGTTCCATATGAACACAACAATACCTTTTGTTTGTTTGTTTTTACTGTGAGGGTGAGTGAACAATGGGATGGGTTGCCCTTGGACATTGCAGAATCTCCATTCTTGAAGATGGTCAAAAAAAAAAAAAAAAAGGCATTTTGGACATGGTCCTGGGAACCCTGAACTTCTTGATTAGGGCGGTTAGAGGAGATGACCTCTAGAGATCCCTTCCAAAATCAGCTGTCCTCTGATTCCATAACTGTGATCTGTAAACTTAAGTGCTAAAACCTGCCTTTTGGCTTTTGTGAGTGTACATACAACTTGGTGCAGAAATAGCTTTAACAAAAACTTTCTGTTAAGAACTCAAGTATACCTAGCTTTTGCTCCTAAGATCACATTCTGCAAAATAGGTCAACCTAGAAAGGTACTGGTATGACATATGTGAACATGTAGTCAAGAGATGATGTTCATTTTATATGTATTTTACATTTGTAAAGTCTGACCCCTATGTAGATTTTTTAAAGCTAAAAACCACAAATAACTTCTGATAATAAAAAGGCAAGAGTAGGGGATCAGAATGAAGTGTAAGATAGGTAAAGGAGTACTCATTTATAAGAGAAAAAAACAATGTCAGTAACATATTCTATCAAGAAGGCTTTTGAAAATCTTAATCCTCTATAGTAACATTTCTTTTTTCCCAAAAAGTCTACGATTTCTCAGGTTGCAATGAGTCATGTCATGTAATTGAATGTGTCACATCCAACTGCGATATGATGAGAAACAACATAACAAAAAGTGACATGATTTAACATGACAAGTAAGAATGAAATGCTACAGTGGTAAACACCAGTTTTCAGCAATTTGGTATGTCATGCTTTTTTAAAAAGGACACCTAACAGTATGGTTCTCATATAATAATCACAGCTCCTGACAAACAGAATTACTTAGTTTTCAATGATTCATGTTTTCAGACACCCCAATGGTGATTACATTTTGATATGCAGTTGAAAGATGGATTTTTGGCTCAATTAACACTGATATACCCAAGAAAATTAACCATCATTGTGAGTTTAAAACAAAGGTGTTTACTGTAATCAGCTGAAATGGGATCAACTTTTTTAACCAATAATTGCAATTTATATTATTGATAGGGAGAAGTGCTTAGAAAAACAATGTCACTGTTCATTTCACAGTAGCTTAACATATGTAATGGCATATGATTTCTTAGGGATATCAGGTGATATCCCTAAGAAACTAGGTATAGCAGATGATATAAGCTATCATCTGCTAGGCAAATTTACAGGTAGAGAAAAAATAAAAATAATTTCAAATTCATCAGTGCACAGAGATTGAAAATTGAAAATTTTAATTCGGACTGGAACCAAAAAGACAAAAACATTAAACCTGGGAGGCAGAAAGGGAAAAAACCAGATTGGGAAGAATCAACAAACACACAGGAAAGAAGAAGCTAAGTCTCACCATAAAATTTTTTATTTTGAAAAGTTTCAAAATATTGGTTTAAAATTAGTATTTCTTATTTTTGCAGCATAAAAAGTATATAAAATACAGGTTACATAGTAAACAACAATATTACTGTTGATATGTCATAGCATGAAACTGCAGTTGAAATAAAGAAGGAAGATTGTTAGTGCTGTGAATGAAACCTTTTCTGGATCATAGTGTCCTTGTTTTACTGAGACAGTTTCTTTTATGACATTTAAAGTGTAAAACGAAGACTTTTTTATTAGAAACAGAGACCTAAGTAGTTCCCTCAAAATGGCTGGAAATATTTGCACTTATCTAGTTAATGATACAGAAATCTATGCAAATACTCTCTATCCCATACTTGTTCTACAATTTATATTTTTTTTTCATTCTTAAGAGCTTGATATTCTAACAAAATAAACTACGATTTTCACTACAGGGTACTTTGTAGATTGTAAGAAGCAAATAGATCTTAAAATATGAGTAGGTTTAGTTCTCCGCTGTTGCAAGATCCATTTTTCAACCTCTCTGGTGTTTGGCAAAGTTTGTCATAAAGAGAAGAAGGAAGTTCAAGGATTTCTGATTTTCAAAATCCTAAAAAGAATGTTCTTTCTTTCTTGACTTTTAATTTTTTTAAATAGTAAACTCACTTGAAACTACCAACACTCTTGTATTCTTTAAACCTTTTTGCTACCATTTCACTGCTAAAGACAAAGAAACTGGAAAAATACCCAAAAATTACAACTGCAATTTAATTGCATCCTTGGTGCCTCTGAGGATGATGCATGTATCACCCTCAATGAACAATCATCTGTCCACATTTTTTTTTTATTTTGCAATTACAATCAATGATACGGAAGTCCTAAAATTTTTTTATTGCAGTGGAATAACTTAATTGTGTATGGCCACTGGTGAAATGTGCAAAAGCAAATTCACAAATAAAAAAGGAATTGAGTCAAACTTCAGATCATAATACAGAAGTTTACATTCACTATCAGAAAGGAGATAATTAAGCCTTTGAACAACAAGAATTATCAAGACACAATTTTTACTTAGTTCTCAACTATGATTTTTCCCTTAGATGATTTCAAAATGCTGCAACTGTGCACCTAATTTATAACAGACCAACATTACACAAGCCATAGGGCTAGGAACTCAGCCAAAGTGCCTAACTGACAATCTTAGTAGACAAATGTGAGCAGGTATCCCTTGGGAACATAACATTAGTAAATTGAGACAATAATTTCCATTGTGTGTGGCATTTAAAGTTCTGGCATTATATCCTTTGTCTGGAAAGAAAATAAATGCAGACTAGAAGTTTTCCAGACTTAGACAGAAGTAAATATAAATGACTACTCCTTCCTTCTATTACACATTCAGGATTGCAGAAGCTCCCTTAGGCTCATTGAAGGTAAAACATGTCAGAATTATCAACAAGACCTCTCACATTTTGAGAAATGCCTGTGTTTTACAGCTAGGCAGTCACACTTGCAGGCAACAGTATTAATGCTGTGATTACAATACACTGCAGTGTTACAGGTTGCTAAGCCAAAAGGTATTCAAGCTTTCCCCCTTCAGTTTGATTGTATGTATCTAGGAGAGACACATGATAGAATTATATCTAACTCTGATCCACCAGTCTGTGAGCAATGTTTAGGTCTAAAAAAGATGTTCCATTTAGGTGACATAATTGTCAAGTACTGATAGCGCCTACCACAGATGGGGAACTGCTATGGCCATGGCTCCTATCAGCTGCAGCTTTCAGTGCTGCTTCCTCATACTCATTGCCAGGATTGCCTCTGCTGACACACCACAGTTGTGTTGTTACTGCTGCTTTTCAGACTCTGAGTTTGGAGCAAGAGCTCACATTGGAGCACTTTTCTGGTTCTCTTCTCGAGAAAAGGTCTAGCATGTGTTGTCAGTATCTGCTCATTTCTTAGAGGTTTTCCAAAGAATTATGGTTAAGTTCCTCTATCGATCCATAATTTCCTTGAGCTGCCAGAAAGTTTTTGGCACTCCCCCAGAAATATGCTTCCACAAGTTCTGCTAAGATTCTCAGAGCAGATTTGCCTACCTAGAGCAGAATATCAGAAGATGAGCTGGAGCTGTACAGCTAATGTGAAAACAGTGTACCACTGGCTGCTAAATATGAAAGTACACCAATGTTAAAGGCTCTGCAACACAAGTCCAAGACAGCTTAGCTTTTGATCATACCTTCCAGGGAATATTTTCCGATTTTTCCTAAAACAGTGCTGCCATACAGGAAAGAATACAAAATTCAATGTATGTAGAAGAGCATGAAAATAGGAATGGGGTTCTCTGCCCCAGCAATTTGCTTGTGTGGGAAGAAGGACTTCTGGATTCTGATAGTTAGGCTCTTGTATTTTCTATAGACCAGTCATTAATTAAAATGTACGGAGGAACAGGGAGGTAGCAGACTATTTAAATTAATTTTTAAATGTGAATTGAAGTTTCAGCATTACTGTGCTCACCATGAAAAAAAATTATTTCGATACTCAGTAGCAAATGAATAGAGTTAAGAAAATTACATGTATTTTAACTTTTGCTAAAAGCATCTCCAGACATTCTACTGTCTTGGAACTTGAAATTTGATGTAGACCACAGAGATATAAGGCAATGAAATGGACAATTCTTTGATGGAAATTTTGCTTGGAGCTTAAGCATACTGTTAGTAGTTCTGAAAAAAAAAAGCAAGCACTTTCAAGGGACTTAGAAGGACACTTCATAGAAGGCTTAGTTTATCATTATCCTTTTCTGTCTTGCACTTTCTATGCAGATGGGAAGACAATGCAGAATGGAGATGAGATCATTACACTAAGTAATACTACAGTATTGCATGAAAACACTTTATTGCCTGTATTTGCTCAATTCAGACAGTAAAACAGTGATCAATGGAATTTCTAAGTTTAACCCAGCCATATGAGACTCAGAAAGAGTTCGTCAGGCAAGTCTGTTCTAAATGAAAATTTTATGTAGACAAGGGTAGCATAATTAGTATGATGCATATGTACCTATAAAATAATTTAATACTTAGGATTGATGAATTAGAATTCATAATCATAAATTTCTAAACAATATTTATAAATGTAGTGTTTTACTAGAAGAAGGTATGTTGATGCTTTTTATGATGTGGGAATTAATTTGGAATTGAAATGCTGTAAAACATGAAAACTATGATCTCAGAATGATTACCAAAAGACTTCCAATGACTTTTCAAAACACTTCCAAATGACTGAAGAAAATGAAAGTGAGCCTTCTTGTTAACTGTGCACACTTTTAATCCCTTTACTTATCTTTCAGCAACAAATTTGGAAATGAGGATATAAAGTGATGTTCATTACAGGTTAGAATATTTCTATGTAGGCTGATTTTCAGACCCTTATTTATAAGTCTACTGGCACACCAAAAGGAAAAACAGTTTTAATGACCAAATTCAATACTGATGTTTTAAAATGACAATTATAATGCATAAGATATGGGCGTAATTTCTAGTTTGAGTATTCTGAGTTCTTCTAGGTCACTAATCTTACTGTCCTATATATTTGGATAGCATGTAGAAAATTACGAATCTGTGAGGATTTATTTGTATTTTTTCATTTTATAACCTATACTGACAAGAATATTTTAATATAAAAAAATACACAAAATTCTTAATAGATTTTCTTTTGATAGCTCATTAAGTGATTTAAACAATTGGGCTATTTTCAAACAAACATTTGAAGTGGCTAAAGCTCTATGACATAGAATAATTTTTTTCCCCAAGATGTTTTCTTCTCATCTGTATTTCATGAGGGTTTTTTTTTTTTAGTTTTATACTGGCAATCTGAACACATTCAGACAGTTGTTGGGTAACTTGTGTCTGATTCATGGGCAGGGAGTAAACTAGAAAATTTCAAGTCATAATTCTATCTTAAAACAGTTAGAAAAATATATCTTTATTTTTTGTCCTTTTATATATTATAGTAAATATAAAAATGTATTTTGTATTAATCTTTATTATTTATATGTCAAGTCTGTAGGACCTGTTCCCATATACTTAAAAAGAGAGAATATAAATTTAATTTTGTTCAGTCCTTTAATTACGACAAAGCTTTCATATTTTGTGTCTCAACTGGGCTGCCTAAGCATTTTTATGATTATTTAAAACTTGAACTTTTCTTTTTGAGTCACGCACATAATTTTTAATCACTAACTGTAGCTCATGCAAAAAAAAGTAACAGCTTGCTACTTGTATGAGTCAGAATCTAAACAGAGCTATTTAAAAATCATTTGGAAAATGTGTTATTAGCTAATTAGCATAATGTAGTTATGGAGAAGATATACAATCTAACATGTTTCACTGAATCAGTTCATAAACAAAAACTGCAATTAGCTACTATTTCCTTTGCATTATTATTTTCCTTGAGATCCTATCATATGGCCAAGCCAACCTAACAGTGTTGTCAAACAGATTTCAGATCTGAAATGCCATGCTGCAGCAGTGCACACCTTTCATTTTTCACGTATTACATTCCAACACTCTCTACTGAAACATTTACACCAGATTTATGTTTCATGTCTTAATAACTTTAGAATTATTTATATGCATAAGGAACCATGTCTTATTCTAGCTTACTCCTACTATTTCCACTTAAATTGCCTAGGTTTAAAATCTAAAACAGTAAAACTGAGCAAGAAAGAACAATTTGTTTTTTCCAGACTCAATGTTGAGTTGAATTTGTGCTGAATTAAAAAAACACACTTAAACAGGAAAACCAACTTACTTTTTATGGCTATTTTAATTAGTTGTTAGAATTTTGCTCTGTTGAATTCCTCTGGGGAAATGGTTTCTCCCCAGAAACCCCCTGATGTCTGTACCTATTAGTTTGACCCTGTTCTCCCCTTATCTCTGACCTATTGGCTTGGTGCCATCTATCTATCGGGACAGAGGCTAGATAAAAACCCATGTTCTTCCTCTTTCGGCCTCTTTGGCCTCGGGGACCCCCTTCAAAAATAAAGCCTTGGAACTTTACCCTGAGGTAAGGGCCTCTTTTGAATCTTTTACCTTATTCCCTGAAGCATTCCTCCCAAAAGCTCCCCAGAAACTGAGCTAGCACAGGAACCCAGGGGGGCAGGGGGGAATGCTTCATTGCTCCAAAACTGATTAATTGCAACCATTTGATCATCATATGGATTCCACGTGCAGTAATAAAAGACAACAGTTCATAACTCAGGCCTGACTGGACTCTGAAATTTTCATTCATCTGTTAATTTTGACATATCTTACAAAGTGTGGCCACATTCTCCTTGAAGTCAGCAGAGATTGCAAGATATGTGTCTTCCTCTAGAATCCCTAAGCTACCCAGTAAAACAGTAAGGCCTGAGAGATTTCAGGGATCATTTCTTGACATTCATACACTACCTCTACATCCTAGTTACACTATGTTTCTTAGGCCTCTAGAGAAGAAGAATGACAGGCTTTTAGCCATCATCTAAAATTTCCCTGATCTACACAGACTTCTGATATAGTCACATATGAACCAGCACAGAAACTGGGATAGGGGAGGAAAATGAAAGAAAAGATAGTTACATGACAAATGTAAAATAATTTTGGATTTTGAAAAGAAAGTTCATAACAGTGTAAAAAAGTGATACCATCTGCATTCAGGGTGAATAACATATTTATTTCCAAGAAAAAGGACAAATTTATGTTTAAAAAAATCTCAAGGGCACACTGACTGTTGTATTAGTGATACTTGATATGCTACTGGTGAGGCCAATGTTTAACTGATTTTAGACTACAGAAGCATCAGGAACATCAAACAACATTTTTCTGAAGCCTTGTAAAGCAAAAAGCAGCATTTTCAAAAAAATGTAGTATAATTGTAAAGCTATTTTAGAGGAGAATATTACCTGTCACTGGGCATCTGTGGTTATTAAACTGTTCCCAACATGTCATCTTTTGCAACTCTGGCTTATGAAGACAGAAAATAATTAGGGGTTTTTTATCAGAGTTCCCAAGTATTTCATCTTGCAAATATCTAGATTTCCTGGTCTTGTGCCTTGTGTTCAGTGACAGTGCTACAGATGGTCTGGGTAACCTCACAGACAATCTTCTAACTGAGATCTTATCCTGATTCTTCAGATTCCTTCCCAAGGCACATGCTAATTGTTTTTTATGACTGCCTTTCAATATTTTCTGGTAGACAGACAACATCCAAATTAAGTTGATTGCAATAAAAATGAAATTGAAGATTCATTTTCCTTGTTTTTTTAGGTTAAGATGAAATAATGAAAACTTAGACATTAGTAGAAATGGACGTTATAAACAAGAAGAAAAATGCTGAATGTACTTCCAATTAAACAAATGCATTTAATTAAAAATAATAAAAAAACCAACAAGGCAAACAGGCAAAGGAAAATACCAACAGCTGCTGAGGAAGATTCATAATTGTAAACTGAACTGAGGGGAAAGGATTGAGGGAATATTAAGGTAAACTCCAAGACCAGCATTTAGTGCTCATCATCATTAGGGATTTACTTCCTTTTGCAGTGCTGAGATAAATTAACTTCATTGTGTAGAAGGACTATCTCATTTATCAGTGGATATTCTAATCTTGGCAGTACCTGACCTTCAAATTTGGTCTGCATGGTTATGCACTAACTCAGACAGTTGCACAGGATTTTGGTTTGCTGACATGAAAGAGCAATTGGACAGTCGGACAGTCCCTTAGCAAAATCATGGTTATTATTATGTCGCTCCAAACAGTGCTCCCTATGGAACTCTCACTGATAAAACAATGGTACTATCAAAACCATCCTTAAACTTACTGTCATCCAAAAGGCCATCTTCCTCTGAGACAAGAAAGACTGGATCTGAGGATATGAATATGTAAATCATCTTAATATTTACATACCAGTTATAGTGAACATCCCCAAACTATGTACAAATAGTTCATAAAAATGTTACTATAGTTTTTCTGGGATATTTCAGAGTTTCAGCTTGGACATACCATCAGTTTTACTTACACCTTTTATCACAGAAATTTTATCTCCAACAGGAATCACCTTCTAGGTTTAGTCTGCCAGCCTAGCCACACAATGTATTTTTTTCATGGTCTCTTTTTGAGGAACAGATTTTAAATGATTTAATGACTAAGCCTATGTTGTGCAGAAGACTGGAAACATAGATTCCCTCAGTAATTTCCATCAAAATGCAAAAATCACTGCTTCCTCACCCAGTTCCTGTACAGTTACCACTTCATTTGGCATCATTGTAATAATTATCACGGTAATTAAAAAACTGGAATTTGTATGAAGGCCACAAATCCATGCACCTAATCCTATAAAATTATCAGCAATACAAATGGAGCTTTTCCAGACAAACTAGTTTCTAGATAAAACTGTGTTTTGAAGATTTTCGTGATACCATAACATTATAAATACATTTCCCAAGAGAGTGAGACATCTCTTTTTAAAATACCACTTGAATATGAAGGAAAAAATTATGTGAAAGAAACATTGAACTCTGCTTGGTATCTAGGAACTCTTGCTTATGTCCTAGAATATCATTAAAATTATTAATTCTATTCTGAAATATGAGCAGGTCATACTTTGCACCTCAAGCTGTCAAAATTAGGAAGCCAGTCTCCGTCAATTTCCTTGTAGAGGCAATGGAGAGAGTTTGTCCCTATGAGAATTCCTAACAGTTCTCTGAGATATACTCTGAAAGAATCTCTCCTACATTTGCAGTGCACAGAACATATGGAAACTGTCCTACTAAAGCAGGAACTATAAGTAGTAATTCTGCCATCAGATAGAATAGCCCACTTGCCTGTTTCAAGATAAGTAAATCCCTCAACATTATGTTATGGAGAAATCACTGGCAGTGACGATATTTAATCATTGGCTTATTTCACTTTTATCTGCAACGATGTTGCACAGTTACATTTCACTGAGAAAGTGTAGATGGGACACTACTGCTATTATTTCTGTAACTGCTCTTCAGGAGCTCATTACCTCCAGGTGCATGGAAAACCAATCTCAAAGCCCAATTTTTGACCTGTGCCAGACTGGTATTATCTGGACCCATGGCTGTGAGTCTTCTTCAGAAAAAATTAATTTCAATGTGATCCCTCCAGGCCTTCAGATCCTGCGTTCCACTGGACTTGAGAATCAGGACTTTTATATAAAATTGAAGATGTATTTGAAGAGGTGTTGGGGCTTAGGATTCTTCCTTTTATTTCTTTCTGTCAGGGAATTTTCTCCCATATATGTTGCCAGGAGACAATAACGACAATAATTAAGAGAGACAAAAAAAGTTGCCAAGCTCAGGGGAGGAGGGCACTTGCAATCCTCTTATCTGAGGGCTTCTCTGAGAGGGTGGAGATACTGTGGGAATTGGGCTGGGAAAAAAGGGGCTGGAGCAGCTGCTAGCTCCTCGCTAACTCGACATTTGGACAAGGAGGCTGTAGTTGCTGTGGGAAGAATTCATCACCACTGTGGGGTTTTGTCTCCTGCTGCCTTCTACTGTGAGTGGAGCTCTGCTCATAAGAGCAGCCATTGCCCTGGGACCTTATTAACACCCTACCTCACCAAACAAAGGACTTTTCTCCATCTAGTACAGCTGTAGAGTTTCTGCTGCCTCTTGCTTGCTGCCTCAGGTGAGCCTGCCCTGCCATTCCAGCGGCTGCTCCGAGGTTCCTGCTGCGGCCCATTTTGCCATTCAGCCCGTCCGCCATTACTGTGTCCCTGAGCTCGCACCACAGCGCCCCCTGCAGCCGCGGGGGAATCACCCCACCTGTCCTGCCCACCGGGAGCCACCAGCGCCCCTGGTGGCTGTGACCAGAACTGCACCCAAGGGGAAAGTGCCTGCGGCCGAGAAGGCACTGGCTTCCTGGTTCTGTTTGTTGTTAACACCAGAGTTGGTGTTGGTTGTTTGCTTCATTACACACACTAGTAAAGAGCTGTTATTCCTCTCCCCATATCTTTGCCTAAAAGCCCTTTAATTTCAAAGTTATAATAACTTGGAGGGCAGAGGGTCATATTTTCCATTCCAAGGGAGACTCCTGCTTTCCTTAGCAGTCATCTGTCTTTCAAACCAAGACAAGAGGAAATACTTTGTCATGACCTAGGAAACCAAAGTAAGAGCTCTTCATTCTTTGCAAATGTTTAAAAATAATTTAGACCTAAATTACTGTCTGGTTCAAGTAATTTTGCACAGAAGCTCTCTAGCTCCACATGGCTAATGCTTTTCAAATACAGCTGCTTTTGAATCTCAATTGACTATGACTGGATATGTTCCTTTTCCAAGTTAAAAATTTCTAATGCTTCATTTTTACTTAGAGAAGGAAATAGAAAAGAGTTGCAGCAATAAAAATAATTAATGGAAAAATTCAAATATCTATAACCCAGAAAAGATTAAGCCATTTTGAAATTAGGCAAGTATGAGACCTGACAAGATAATGGGGATAGATGATTCTCACCACCTACACAACAAGAGATGAGGATGGAGAGACAGAAATACCGAAATATATTTTGTAGCATGTTTGCTTTCCTTCTAAGTTTGTAAAATCATCACAGAAATAGCAGAGTACTTAATGGACAGGTAAGCAAGACTGAAGGATAACAATAATATGAAAAAATAATTAGGTTCAGACTGCCTGTTATGGGTCAGAAATAGTTAGGCAACTTAATTAGGAGTTTGGTTCTGTATTTATTTGTTGCATGTATATAGACTTCTCAGATTATGTTGAAGGGCTCTAAAGAAGAAGCAAACAATAAAAATATAAATTGGGGGTTGTTCGGAAGATATTTTTTGGGGATGCTGTGCAGAGACTCACAGTCTTAGCTATTCAGGAAGAAAGTTACACTTTGGAAGAAGCGTTAATTAGTTTTTACTATAACTCACTTGAGATCACTGCTCCTAACCCAAGCCTCCTTCTTGTGTCTAGTATGCTATTTTCTGTGAAGTATTGGGAGTGGGTTTTGTTTTCGTTAACTACATGAGGGGTCCCAAATCTGTTATCCAGGTTTTTCAGGAGGAAAAGCTACGTTCCTCAGTCAACATTGCTAACAAACCTGCTCACACACATTAACTCAGGCCTGGTTGTGTTACTGGGAGAAGTCTGTCTACTCTTTCCTAAATTATTCAAGAACATCTTAGTTTTGTTTCTGGCAGCTGCTTAGAGGGTGACCCCTTCATACTCCTGGCCTGCAGCATTAGCAAGTACAAGGGAAGAAAGAAGCTTAAAGAAGCATTTTTAAATTTTGGTGAAAGAGCACTAAACCCTGATGGAAGAGGCAATGAAGGACTTAGCTGCAGGATTTCTATCTCAAAATGGGGTAAAATAAGGTATTTTCAAATAGATAATGTCGTTGTCTAGTAGTAAAATCTTAAACACTATTCCATACACCCGAAACAAGAACTATTATTGCAGAAAATCCTCTAGACATGGAAAACTGAGGAAATATTTACTTAAATTTAGATATGACTTTGATGGCAAGGACTATACACACTTCAGTAAAGTCTTTGATTACACATTTCTGTCTGGAAAATGAGCCTTTTTTTTCTTTTCTCAACAACACACATTTGTTTATTTTCCTCTTTGCTCTTTCACATCTAGAGCTTTTTTTTTTTTTCTCTTGGATTTTTTTCAAATGAAACTAGTATTTAGCAAAAGAAATTCCCAGTTTCCTAAGAATTTTCATTTCTTGATGAAGTCAGATATACTGGATATTTTACGTGATAAATGACAATGCTTTGACAAGAAGATGTAATCAGGGTCAAATAATCATGTCTAAATTCATACATGCACATAAATATATGCATTAATAATATTTACTTGCATACAAAAACAAAGCATTTATAGAGCAATGGGCTTGTTGAATTGCACATTGAATCTGAACTTGCAAGTGTAATGCAAGCTATGGATCAAAGCTCTGCTTGAAAATACACAATGCAGGGTGAAAAAATAAGCACAGCCTAAAAAAAAATTCCTGCTATTTTAATTATTATATAAGACATAAATTGGGATTTAGATTATGCTCTACACATTGACTCAAGATAACCTGAAAACAAAGTTTTTAAGATTTAATTTTCTGTTGTTATTAATGAATATTACAACAGTAGCTGCCCCCTGTGGCTTGGTATAAAAAGCAGTGTATATACCTAGCACAACATTTGCAGACCTCCTCAGTTTTGTGTTTTTAATGTGATGAAAAATTGTACAAGTAACAAAGGAAAATGTCATGGTAACTAAAACATTTCCTATACATGTATTTTAGAGGGAAGCTAAATCAAAGGTCTTCAAAGAATTACTAGGGTTCTTTCTAGGAGGTTATTGACAAATATGTAGTTTGTCTTCTGAGTTTGTGCCTCTTTCACAGATTGGTGTATTTGTGATCCCACAGGCAGGAATAAGTGTCTGTAATTCATTTCTCCTTGTTAACTAGTGTGCTTTTGTGTGTAGGATGATTGACAGCAAACTCGGCTTAGTCCCAACGGATGAGCTTGTTAGCAAAACCCTAGCATCCTATCTCTAATAAAGCATATCAGCAGTACATTTTGTCCTATCTATTAGCCTCTCTGTTTCTTTTTTGTGAAAAGCTGAGTGTCCCTTTGAAGCAATGACAAATAAACCCCTGAACTGAAGTGCTAGGCTGCCTTATGGACAGCTGGATAGTAAATGTCACACCGTGTATAGAATGCCTATTATCAGAGTGAGCCATTTGTTCCATTCCTTTCAGTATCTTAATGTAATACAAAATTGCTAAATCAAGCCCCATGTCTGTGACAGAACATAATTAATGAGAAAGCAGGAGCCAATTCAACACTCTTTATTGGGACCTAATTGGCTCAGGCAACAGAGTTGTCACTCAACAAGAGACTTCCTTTAAAGCAATTTTGTTCTTGGTTGTATTACAGAGCCTATTAAATTGTCCCCTCCTTGATCACACAAAGAAGTATCTGCATGCAATAATTAGCTTTTCCAAGGGGATTTTTTTTAACTCTTTCAATAATAGCACATTTTCAAGCATTGCTGGAAGAAACACAGCACAGGGATATGTGCAGCCTCTGGACTGAATAAATGTAATGCATGCATTTTGGGAAAGCCTGTGAGGATTGCATCAAAGCTATGGCCAGGACATAATAGGGTGGCCTGATTTCAGAGAAGGTTGCAGGTCAAGCCGGGCACCTGATATTGCACTCTGTGCAAACTGTTCAGCTAAAGGAGCAAGTGAAAGTGTAGAGGTATGGATTGTTTAACTGAGTGCTTGCTTTCTGACAAAATATTAAGCCACCATAAGGAATGAGAGGTCCTATTTCCCAGGGCCAGTATCTCAGATTCTATTACCATCATGAGCAGCCATTTATTTTGAGTAAGGATCAAAGCCTGGGAGTCTTTTTTTAGTAATTATCTGTCAGAATTTCCTGGTCTTTGTGTCTTAATCAGTAGACTATGGGAGAGTAAATTGGGAAGTCTGTTAGTGTAAAGAGATAGCTTTTTTTTTCTTTTTCTTTTTTTTTTTTTTTTTTTTTTTTGCCACCCAAAGAACAAATGTCACACTGTGGAGTTAAGTAATACATAAATTGTACCTATGTAAAAAGGTATTCTAGAACCTGGTTCTGTAAACTCCAAAAACCATAGATTTCTATAACTAGTCAAAAGACAACTTACTCAAACACAAAGTACATCACTGATTGAAGTTCAGTGATTTAACGACCATCAAAAATGTTCAGAAACGTTCACTGTGTCTATAGCTAGAAAAATTTAACATATTTTCGAGAAAATTTCAGCTGCCATTACTAAGCCTCACAAGAACTTATTTGAAAGCCAAACAAAATGGGAGGATCCTGAACCAGTTGAATATCTCTGTGTTTAGAAAGGCTTATTATAAGTTGAACTTCACATTTTCTATTCAGTTTGGAGTTAAAGATAGTATTGAAGGACGTTGTTGCATTCCTTTTAGGGGATGGTCTCTCCCTCACAAACCCCTCCCCCAGGGACTGTAACCTGGCCAATCCTACCTGCCCCTTGACTCTGATCTATGGCCCTTGGCCAGGTAATCTGACCCTGACCCTGAAAGAGATAAAACCCCTGCTCCACCATGCTCTCCCTCTTTGCCCTGGGATTCCCTTCTTGGAATAAAGCCTTGGAACACCTCCCGAGGTAAGGAGCCTCTTTTGGATTTCTTTTCCCTACCTTGAAGAACTCCTCTCCCAAAACTCCCCAAATCTGAGCTAGCAGCCTGTGGGGGCGTGGAGGGGAGGAGAAAACTTCAGGACGCGGCCTATGTTTTTTCTCAAAATTGTCACATAACATTCTGTATAATGTTAATAGATATGTAAATTGCTGTATTAGTTGTTAGTCTTGGAGAGATCTCAGTGTAAGAAATCAGGATATTTGGGGTTTAGCAATCAGTACATTTTAGTCTTCCCTCTTATGTCTCCCAAAGACTAGAATGATGTGACTAATCATAAAAATATTAGTGTATTATCACTTCTTGTTTTCTTCAGGGTAAAAATTCCAGGAATTTCAAGGGGAATTACAAAAAATAGAATTATAAGAATGCAGGTTGTTGGTTTTTTCCAAAGAAATGTGTGTTTAATGTTTAACGTTTTATCTGCAGTTCTATTAAGCAATTGCGATGAACACGTTTTGATTTGCACATTTTATGTAGCTTTTTTAGTGGTAGGAGTTCATTGACATCTGCTCTACTATGCAAACTACAACATAGCCACCATTTTGAAGGCTCAGCTAGAAAAGAATACCTAAATATATTACAAAACCATTTTTTTCAAATTTAATAATGTGCAAGACAAGATCCTAAATGCCGATGTTAATCAACAATGTCCTTTCACAGGTGATTTATGAAGGCTCTGAAAGCATATATTCTGAGTACAGTTTTATTAGCTTATTCTAGTAACAAGTAAAAATGATTACAAAGACTTACAAAATCTAATTTTCTTTAATTAATCACATTCAATCAATATTATAAAAATAACGTTGTATGTTATGATTAATTCTACATGGTATAGAATACTGATGGGCACAGAAGAATTAAAAAAATTACAGCACGGGCATCTACTGAGAAGAATTTGACAAGTCAAATTAGAATGTTAAAAAATAAACATTTAAATTGAAATATTTTACTAAACAAATATTATGTGGAAAAATAGTCATGGAAAAGATATGTTGGGAATATATTCAAAACAGCACTGATTGAAATATTTTATCTAATGAAACAGTTCTCTGATGTTTAATTTTCATTCAAAAAGTACTTGAGCTCCTAAGTGAATTGCCAAGCTTCTGTAGTTTTGGGCATCATGACTGTATAACATGAGTTGGATGCCATGCTGTTTGAATATAACACAAGACCAAAAGGCTGTTTCTCATTTCAGAAAACCTTGGGATCCAGATATTAGTAACAGTCTCCTGACAACACATAGGCTGAAGTTAGATATCTCCGCATGTCTGTGCTTGAAAGGTCATTGTCACTGGTGACATAAAAATGAGGTCTAATCAAGAGAGAAATATGACATCATTTGGTTGTCAGTGCAAACAGAACTAGAATGTGTCATTCCATGACTGGTGGTTATTAATACTTCAGCAACTGAAAAAAGACAATCCATATTAGTATTGTGTCTCTATTTAATGCATAAGGACAGCATCTTGCATCTACATTAGCTGACAGTGGCTAAGAATAGACAAGAATTAGATGTGTGTTTTTGTGAATTATATAAACAAAGTTATTATCGTGCATAAAAACCCATTGTTTAGGTCTGTAAGTTTTTCCTCCTTACATATGCGAGGACCTCACAACAGATGTCTCAGTAAGGACTGGTTTACATAGTGGCTTTGAACTGTTTCCTTGTTTTGATAAACAAAGCATTGTTATAATTAGTAAATTAGGCAAAAAAATCCGAGTCAGGACAGAAATCCTTCATTTTTTGTGTCTGATAATATCCTGAAATACTCCACAATGTTACCCTAGGAAAATGATGACAAATTCTTAGCATACAGTTTTCCAGAATATTATGAAAATGTCATCTTTTTCATGTAAATGCTGTCTTCTTTCTTCATCTCTTGCAAAAATATAATAATACTTCTCCTAATATCTTGGTCCCCAGTTGCATAATTTTACATAGGTCATTATATTTCAGAAACAAAAGTATTGAACACTCTAAGCAGTCTTGGATTTCCAGGCAGTAACTCTGAGGGAGTCTGCAACCTCTGAATCTGTCATGTAACCAGACTTTTCTTCAGCACAAAGTATGATTAAAAGTAATAACACATGTCATACCACTGTGGCAATGCCAACACAGAGGATGCGTTTCTACAGAACAGATGGTACTTGCAATGCTAAGAAGTCTATTCTCTTCATTTTACCTCATTGTTGCTTGGCTTCTGTGCCTTCTCACACACGTCACACATTTGAAAGTGTGCACAATGTCCTCTTTCTAAAGGGCATGAGCATATGAACTCATATAAACAAGATCAGAATGCAGATTAATTTATCTAGAGCATAATTCAATATAGATTAAAAGACAGTATTAATATTTTAGCAGCAGGATTCTATAGCTATTATTTTAGCATCTAAGGAATTTTTAATTTTGAAAAACTGGGAAAGGTAGTACTCATTACAAAAAGACCTAGCAGGATTCAGTTCACCGACTATGTTACAGATACTAGTGTGAAATATAGCAGTTTCAAGAAGTGCTGAGTAAACTACATTACAATTTAAGACTGAACATTATGAAGAATAAGTTAAAAAACAAAAGAGGTGTGAGGCATGCAGAATTCTGTCTGACCTTCACCCAAAACTGATGCTATGGTGAAAAAATCATGGGACAAAATGATTGTTAGAGTTTTTAAAATACCATTCACAAATTGGCATATCTGGTATTTAAGTGACTGACAGTAAGATACCAAGGCAAGAAGTTACACCTATAAGGAACCTAAAGAAAAAGCATTACATATTATATAATCAGTAAAATATCTTCAAGATCTTCAATTTCCTTTAGAGAGATGTAAAACCTCCAAAGTCACGTTAATGCAGGTTTTGCAGATCACAAACTGAGGAAGGAAAGGCTTCAATGTGTACAGAAGGAAGACACTGTTATGGGTTATGACTATGTCCTGCTCCAGCAGTTGTTCTCCTTGTTTATTTCTCAGCACAAGAAGTGGCGCTCAGTTCATGAGTGTAATACTCTCAGATATCGTATGAAGAATCAGGAAGGGTTAGAACTACGTCAGTGAGCAAGCAGGAATGATCTGCTGTGTATGTACCAAAACTAGTCTATTAATGAATGAGTCTGTATATGGTGTAATAATAAAATGTGGTTTCTTTCTTGATCAGCGAGGGTGTGAATAATGGCCCTGAAAGCCAGTTCATGCATACTTTTGGCAGCCTGAAAATTACACAAATGACCTGAAAATAGGACAAAATTAACTGCCATGATCTATCTGTGTGTTATCCGAAAAATACCGACAGCCTGCTTAATCCTCTTCTATGGCTGCCTGTGGGGTCCCCTGTACTAAGAGATATGTGATATTCAGCCTGAATAAGTCTTGGAAAAATGCTAGCATATGCAGCATTTATGTCTTAATGTTATCTGCAACATTCTCCATAATTTTTCTGCAATCAGTCTTTTCTGCAATCAGTCTAGTCTAAAAAGATCTGTTGTGATAAATTGGTCAGCCTGTTACACCTCCTTATCTTGATGGCTAGACAGAGAATATTGTTAATATTCTTGTTAATTGTATGATTATTGTTAATTGTATGGTATATGATAGAGTTTTCACAATGGCCAGTACAACATAGTGACTCACAAATTATACAAATATTTTCCTTCATATTTTTCTTTCTGCTAAGTGACTTTGTTTTCTTTCTCTTTGATTCATATTCTGAGGAAGAAAACATCTTGTAAATCACTGGCCTATGTTGTATGTCTGAAATTTAGGTAGGACACAAAAAGTGGACAAAAAATAAATTATCCTGCCCTTTGTTATCTACTCACTTAAGGGATCTTAACTTTTTTGAACTTTGCTTCTGTAGACAAGACTTGCTAAGAGAATGTGTAGCAATCTGTATGAATATTTCAGGGTAAAAGACTAACTTCTCCTTGCTTAGTCTCAAGCCCTTGGATAATTCAAAGTTAAAGCACCAGAAATCCTTGATGCTTACTACGGTCTATCTCAGTGTTGAACCTGTATGTTACAAGTTATGATCCCTGTAAACAGAAGGCACTTTGTCATGTTCTCCCCATTGTCTTTCTTCCTGTGCCATTCTAAGCAGACTTCTGGCATCCTTGGAAAATTCAATGCATTATTGGTGATCCCTTTCTGGTAGATGCTTCCTGTCAGCCCAGGGAACAAAAAATGATTATGAGGAACATGAATAAAACTTCAAAAGCTGACATAGGCATTGACTATGGGTTAAAGTTCTTCACACAGCTCGTCAGTGGGGAAGAAAATGACGTAAGCATTGTACTTCTTTCAACCTTTGGGTACATTTTTCATTTTGGCTAGGAATTCTATGTGAAAAGTATTTTATCATCTAAACAGTTTTTAAAATAACTATAAAAACAGTTCGCCCTCAGACAACACATAAGGCTTTATTTGGGAAAGAGGATTAGTATGATAAAGCTGACAGTCACTCTTTATTCAGGAGAGATTCAGCAAGCTGTTACTACTTCTGTTTTGAGCAAGAAACATTAAAAAATTGTTATTTCACTGAAATACAAGGTTGCTTAGACACTGAAGAGTAAGGAGTTTTTGTGGCCCTAAAAAGTGAATGTGAGCATATCTGTGTGCAAATCACCTAGGAAAAGACAAAGTCAGAGAAAAAATCAAAATGTCATAGAGACAAAAAGGTAAAATGACCCTGAAGAAAGACTGGAAATGCCTCTGAGGAGAGGAATCCTGGAAAAATGCTGAGAAAAGTGAGAAGACAAATCTTCTCCAGCTATTTGATTCATGCTGTGTTCTTAGAAAGATTTGTGAATTCTTTGTAAATGGACATGGTCTATCAAATAATTTCTCTCCTCTAATGGAAATAGTTCAAAGCATTTCACTGGGTATGTGTTAATATCAAAGGGATGCAATTGCTACTAGATTCTGTATTGCTCTTCCAGAAAAGCCACATGGGAAATGTTTTAGTGAAAACAGCTTGGGGGGTAGAGCCTCAGCTAATCCCACTTATGCAGATATTTAAAAAGGAATTTACATGATAAGACTCTGAAAATTTCAGTGTTCACTATATGATATTTGTGCATGAAGATTTAATAAAGGGTGTGTAAATTTCCAGGTCAAACCCTCAAATAGTTGTGGATTGAGGAGCCATTGTGACAATAATTCATATGACACAAAGAAAAATGTTAGAAAATGGTATTTCCTATAATTTCTAATTAATTTTTAGGAATAACCCCTATGATTATATATTTTTAAAAGGTTTAATCTGCCTTAGAATTTCCATTAAGTTTTATCACTTCTCTAGAGAAAAGGAAGAAATAAACTGATTTATAGAAAACAACAACAACAAAAAAATTCAGTCCCAGCAATAATTTGATCTATATGGGAATGTGATCCCCAGACAGCCATCATGCTATATACAGAAATGTATTTTATTATTCTGCATACATTACTGAGATTTATTGAGGTGACATATTTTTGTATTTATTTTTAAAAATGATGCTTTTTTATTAAAATTAACTCCATCTACTGCACTATTAAATATGGCACATAGACCACAATACAATGTCATATAGCTAGTCTATTTTAGGTTATCAGATGTGGTTAGCAAGTAATATAGCACATGGAATTTACGAAATAGCGAAATTGAACTGTATGTTTGTAACAGGATCCTTGAAACTCTACCAACTTTTCATCCTATTCTCTATGCTCATCGTTGAAGAAAGAAAATTATCTTCAACATTTTGTAAAATCCAGGCTCTTTATTAAACACTATTGCATGTCTATATGAATTAACTTGCTTTTGAATACGGAAAATTCTTAAAATCAAGAGTCTTATGCTACAGAGGAAAACTGAAGAACCTTAGTCTAGGACTTGAAACTGCTGTAATAAGAGCACCAAGAATTCCAAATGCTGTTATGTTCATTAGAGAGAGATTGAGAGATGTTTATAGTTTAGATAAAATAATAATATAATTAGTAGACTAATGAATCTAATGTAGACGTGACACACATATTATCAATGTCAAATACATAAAGTCTTACAAATAATTAAGCAATTTTAGTAGTCCATTTTGCTAATGCAAGGCTAAAACATTTCCAAGTTTATTCAAGAAGCAGCCAAAACAATTAAATATTTTTTCAAATGTTATGTCCTTCACATATTTTCTATCCTAGCATTTGTGATAACTGGAACTGAAACCTGCAGATTTCTTGGTATTTCAGAGTATTAGTACAAAGGAGAACATGACTGTGTGATGACTAAGAAAAATTGTCATTTGGTCAGGCAAAACTTCATTTAAAGGAGAGAAACATCAAATTTTTGTAATTATACTGGATAGCCTATTCTTATGTGTCTTAGTATAAATCAGGGTATTAAAAATACTTAAATAATTTTAATGTGCAGATATATTGACAGCAGGCATTAGAACAAAGAGAATTCAGAAAATTATCAAGGAACATGAAATATGTCCATATAAAAATGGTGATTAAGAAATCCACAAAGCCACTGACTTCAGTTTCTCATTAATTTCTTACTCATAGTTTCCCTCAAATAGTATTCCTCTTATTTTATGTTGGCCACTGCTTTTATACACCACAGTGTCTTTATTTTCAAACTAAATTAAGTTTAGGGTTTTACAAATCTCACTGACATGTACAGTTATTACAAAGATGTACTCCCAAACACCATTTAGAGACCCTGATGGCAAACACGGTGATCCAAATTACTATTATGGCATTACAGCATTTGCCAAACTTCAAGGCACATGGTTTCCCATCTTTCTTAGTATGTATTAGTATTAGTATTATTAATCTCAAAGATTTGTGGTGTGCTGTAGTGTCTTTTTATATATTTCTAGACTTTAAATTAGAATTTTCAAAGTATTAATGTTGTTTTGTACTTTCTCATTTGAATGCATTGCATTCACAGACATTTGAAGAAAGACACAAGCCCTTTTCAACAACTTATGTCCAAAACAGTGTATGGCTGAGTAACATCCAAATGAACCCTAGAAAAACACATTTGTCAATGGCAGCTCCTGAGATATTAGTTTAGTCTTCCTCATACCACTAATTTACACAGCCATTATGACTTGAGACATGCAAATTAGCAGCCAAGATAGAATGGAGATTAACTGCTGAGATAGCAAGTAATATCCTCTTAAAATTAATTAGTATTTTGGCTTAACTTTATTTTTAGGTTCAAAAAAGTCAAGATAAAAATGTTTAATATATTTTTTCAAGTGGAAGTCAATACTTGACATAATCAGCCAAATTTTCAGAAAATTTTGATTTCCTCTGAAAATCACATCTCCTTGTTGTAATGCACCATTATTGGGTCCTGATTTAATGGCAAATGAGCCATTTGAACCATGAGTTTTTTGCATCTTCCTTTTCCCTTCATGTTAGGATCACTTTTTTCCTTATTGGGATTTTGTGTCTATTGTCTTATTGTTTCTACCTGTATCTATTGTACTACTTGTTGCATTTCTATATATTTCGTACAATGAGGCATAGTGGCATTTCAGGATTTTTCTAAAATAAAAATTAAGTAGTAGATATCATCTTTCAATTTTTACATTGTCAGCTAAATAAGGCTTCAAAATTAAAAATGTGAAAAATCCAATATTATGCCCTAATTTATAAAAATACTACGTATATGTAAATAAAAAATATGCAGTTTATGACCTTTGGGATACAAATATGGACCAAGTTTCTTAAAAAATCTACCAAGAAAGTTTTTATGTGAACATGTGAACCTTCAGTGAAGATCATCAGTTATCTGTTATAATGGCATAATAAGGGAAGTACTTCAATTGTTATCTTCACAGTGCAAGACAGAGTGCACTGTGAAACCCTATCCTTTCTTCTGGAGAGCTTCCCATGGAAAAACAGACTCAAAAGTGCAATATCCATACTACCTGAACTTAGAGAAAAGTATTTAATGCATTTCTGCCAGTCTGTAATTGTGATATCACTTTCTAGAAATCCTACTGGGCTGAGCTGTAGGACAGAAAACGTGATGTTTCTTATCTGGTCTAGTCACCAGTATAGTCTTACATACATAATCGCCTTCATCTCAAGGTCTTTACTTCCAAAGGTCTTTTCTATAGTTAAACTAATTTCTGAAGTTCCATGTTATTTCCTGAACCTATTTTGTCTTCGAATCAGTCAAGTGCCTTATTCACATCTAATTCAGACTTTTCCAAACTGTACATCAAAGGCTACAATTTATGTTTACTTTTAAGAGATATTATACAGGCTTTTAAGCAAATTGCCAGGTGGAAAAAATGAAAGCAAAAGATATAATACACAGTTTTATTGCAAAGCTTTTTAACTTGAAAAAATAAAAAATGTAGATCTTGAACTGGAACAATTATTTTAGACACTTGCTCTTACAATATTAACATTATGTTGTGTGATGAGATCTTACCACTGAATCTTCAGTGGTTACTGCAATTCAGTTAGGAAACAGTAGCACAACTCCCTAATCTAGTGTAAGACTTAGATCCTTATGTAATTTTCATTTCTCTGAGGACAACACTGTGTAAACAGGTGAAATTACATCAATAAAGTCTTCTCTGAAGTGCTTAGAAAATTAACAGAAAATTAGCGAATGAAAGTGAAAGTGGAAGTCAATGAAGAATCATGAAGTATTCAGAATAAAACTAGTGTTACCGTCTGTTAACTATTTTATTTCTAGATTTCTGTATTATGATATATTTTTATTTGAGGTATAACAGATTATGCTAACCTTTGAATAAGGTTAGAGTGTGCTATATATATACGTATATTCTTTCCATATACCGGGGAGTAAGTGGAGGTAATAGAGTTTACCTTGTTTCTTCTTTCTGATTGGCCTGGAATGGATGACATTAACCATATTTTACTTATCAGATGACACTGCTTAAAAATCACGTCACTGATTGTGTGCCATCACTGAGGAGAACAGAAAAATCATTCGGATGAGTCAAAAAATAAAAAGCATATGTAAAAATACTTCAATCAACCATCAACTATCATGCTTTAATAGCATCTTATTCTGTGTTATCTGAAAATGATTGAAGAAAAAAATCCCATGTAGTAAGCTGGCCACCAATTGACAAAAACATTTTCACCTTCTGATTGTGGAGGTTAGTCAAAACTGCAAGAATAAATTGGCATGTGGGATTTATGCATGTGATAAACCACTATTTTGTAACAGAAAAAATGATACATCATACAGATTTTCTAAGCACAATTCTCCACAGCATTAAGCAGAGTTACTGGACCCTCCCAAAATTAGATGCTAAGTTTCATGGAAAAACTTTCAAATTAGTTGATATTTATTTGTTTTTTTCTTTTGTGCTGCTTTTACAGACCATGAAATTGTTTGTTGAGGGGTTTCTTTAAATACATGATTAAGTCCTCTTTTGTGATCTTTTACCAGCATTATCAATGAATTCTGGAACAATCCTATAACAAGAAATTTACTGGATCTGCATGATGAATAGTAATAATATACTACAGAAAATGTCAGACTTTTGACAGACTTCCACTAAGTGGGCCAAAGCATTACAATTACAGCAGCTTTCATAATCTGAGCTATTTCAGCAAGTAAGATAAAAAAAAATAGAATCTAGCTGCTTCCTAAAGTCGTTTGTACTACAACTCCGCCTGAAAGGCACTGGTCTCTTCTCTTTGGAGACTAGTGATGGCTCAAGGGAATGTCATGAAGCTGTTTCATAGGAGGTTTATGTTGGATAGCAGCATAAGATTCTTCCCCCAGAGGGTGGTTGGGCACTGAACAGGCTCCCCAGGAAAGTGGTCACAGCACCAGCTTGGCAGAGTTCAGGAAGTGTTTGGACGATGCTCTCAGGCACAGGGTGTGACTCTTGTGGCTGTCCTGTGCAGGGCCAGGAGTTGGACTTGATGATCCTTTTGGGTCCCTCCAATTCGGAGTATTTTATGATTCAGTGATTCTATGAAATATGCTGCACTGAAATACACAAGTAAAAATAAATTAAATTGGATGATTTACTAAAATGCATTGTAGAAGAGTCCTTTTCACTGTTCCCATTCCTGGGAATTTCAGATTCTGAGACCTGTCATGTTCTGTAATATGGCACCTCACTTTAAAAAGAAAAGAAAAAAAACCAAAACCAAAAACCAAAAAAACAAACAAAAAATTTGCCCTTTCTGAAAACTGATTAGTAGAAAACACTGACACACTAAGTTGAAAAATTCTTTCAACAATAAAAACTGAAGATTGCTCAATTAAGTGAGCTGTATTTTCAAAGCATGCATTTATGTTGAAAAAAATTGTACTATGCAGATAGAGAAGAGAGTTAAAATCAAAATATGGTAAATTTCAAAGCGGCTGTTCTGGAGTAGAAGAAGAGAGATCTTTCTCTGCCAAGAAAAATGTGCAGTAATCTATGCATCAGTTTTCACAGACCTTCCATCTCCGTAAGAAAAGTTGTGCAGACACCAGTTCAAACTCTGACCTAAATTTTGAGGGAGCTGTACTGAAATCCACCATGGAGCAATCCATAGATATCTGTTTTGAAGAAAAATATATGGCCACTGTGTACAGTACACAAATAGACTCCAGTTTCTGGCTCTGTAATCTGAGCTATTGAAAAATTAGTTATATTGCTCAAGAAAAATAGAATCCATGCTCACAGTTTGAGAGCATGTCAGTAACAGCTTGTCTTGAATTTCAATGCTGTTTGGACAAAGCCTTAAGCACTTTTCTGAAGAAAACACAAAAAAAATTTGTATACTTTATAACATAAATTTTCTTTAAAATTCAAGGTGTCACTCGGTGACCCTAATCTTGAATTTAGCAATGTAAGTGCCTTATAGGGAAGTGTCAGCTAAAAAGAAATAAATGGTCCAGTATAATAGAGCTATTTCAAACTCCAATGCTCTGATAAATCTTTCTGATAACCAGTCATCTATATTACATCTACTATCAAGAGCTAGAATTAACATCTTGCTGGGAATATTAAGGCAAGTCTTCACTGACACAAATGGAATAAGCAGATCATACATGCTTGATAATATTTACTGACATTTAACCATGAATTTGGTTTATCTCTGTTTTTTCCTATCAGGCATATTTTCTGTGTATATGTAGGTATTCAAAACACATTGTGGAAAACCTTCTTGGCACAACTCATATTTGAAACGAACCTCATCATAAAGCCACTTTACAATCAACTAAACAAGGTTTAGAAATCAGCAAGAACCTTTATCTTCCCCTTATTGGGCTACAAGATTATAAAATCTTAAACTTGGTCATAAAGTAGGAAAAAGTGTTTCTGAAAATTAAATGTACTGTAATGCTGACATGACATATTAATCACAAATCAAGAAGATTATATTTATTACTGAGTATTATGCATTATACAGGTATTGTCACCCAAAGTTTGTGCAGAGAAATAGAGTTAGAAAATTTGAACAAGAAATTTGAGAATTTTTGAGATTATTTTGTCAGGAGATGTTTCCTTCCATAGAAATCATGCAGACTCATAATCTTAGAATAATCCAGGTTGGAAGGTATCTCTGGAGGTCTTGTATTCCAATCTTTTAGGCAAAGCAGGGTCAGTTTTGAAGTCAGAGCCAAATTCTAAGGTAACTTTCCAGCTCAATTTTTTAATATATGCAAGTAAGGACATGTCATAATTTCTCTGCCAACATTGCATCCCATAATTCTGATGTGGCAGCTATTAGTCATTTGCATGAAAAGTAGCATTTAGTGATGTTACAAATGTTTACCTTCTCAGCTCAGTGAGTAGAAAGAAAAAAGAAAGACTGGTCTGAAAAAAAGAAAGACTGGGCAGCTCTCTGTGGACATAAAATTATTCTTCTTACAAGTTACACTTTTGGAATCTCCCCTGATACAGGAAATATACCTTTAACAGTTACTGAAAACTCAAAATAGAAATGATGATTAAAAATGGGCTATAGCTGCTGCAGATATTAAGCTGTGTCATATCAGAAATTGCTGTCCTTTGGTAAATTTCTGCAAAAGGGATTGGAAATTAGATTAGTGACTCTTTAAAATGCACAGAATTTAGTCCAAATTATGTCTTTTTTAATGTTTTTATTTTTTTTTATTCTATATTCTCTCGGCTGTAGATGACTTACTCTACAAAAATCAACCTCATGTCAACATCAGATAGGCCCTTTGTCCCTTCATGGTTCCCACTGTAAAATGAACTATAGGAGCTTATCCCCCTGGGTAGAACTGATTTACAGATTTAACAAGTGTGGTTGTCACCTGTTAACAAAATTGAAAATTATTCAATACAAACACTTTGGAAAAGTCCACCAAAATGAAAATTGTTATTTCTTGTTTTCTTCAAATTTGATGCAAATGTAACTGTGGAAGACTCCTCACCTTCTTACTGAAAATTAACGACAGTAAATTCATTCCTAGCTAGATACTGCAATTTTCCTCTTCAGCCTCATATGACTTTTCAAACTGCTCTTTTAGATCATGTCTATGTGCCAGTAATGATATATATTTTATATATAATTTAAAATGGAATCTGTAATAAAATGCATTTAAATATTTGCCTTTGCACTTTGCTTGCACTGTTCTACTGCATCTCTTTACAAGCACTCTTTGCAAGCACTTTACAGAAAACATTTAAAATCACATTGTACAAGTATTGTCAATCATGTAAATTATCTTTGGTTTCAATTTGAAAAATGTTGGTGGTGGACTCTGAGTCATTTTCTGTATCATCAGTAGAGATAAAATTAAAGGGAATGAAGCAGAGTCACGAACAAAATTTATCAAGAGCTGTAAAGAAATAGGAACTACTCTCAGACATATACTGCAATATTAGGATGCAAAATATCCTATTATAATGCAGGTAGTTGAGTCACATGAAACTGTAAGCTTATAACTATAATCAAACTTAGAATCATGTGGATATATATCAAATGAATGTGTGGTTGCTATTAAAGTCCAAAGGAGTAAGAGACTCCATTATATTTATGATCATAATTTTTAAAATGAAAAATTCCAAAAAAGCAATTCCAAACTAATCTATTCTCTAATAGAGAATAGATTATTTTGATAGATATATTATTTTTTAGATAATTAGATCTAATAGAAAATAAGGAAAACAAAGGTTGTTACTAAAAAAATTTCCAACAGAAACCTTGAGCAAAATTTCCCTCTCTACATAGCTTTCAGAAATATGTAAACAAAATCCACAGTGGTTTGATGCATGAAAAAAAATGATAAATTTCCAACATATCTGTGTAGATTTGCTCTAGACTGGTCACAGTCTCTACAGATGAAGAAAAATTAGAACGATCATCAAACAGCCATTGGAAACCCAACAGTGTTCTAACTTTTATTTTCAATATATGCTTGTAAAGTGCCAGTAAATTTTAGAGGAAAAGACAAAACATGATACTTAGTTCTTTATCCTGTATAAAAGCCAAATTGGTTTAATAAACCTTCATTGCTTCAAGAAAAGGATTTAAAAATAAAGAAAATATATTCACACACTACCCAAGAATAAACTTAAAAAATGCTATCCTAGATTTTTGGTGGTGATATCAGTAATCCTGTCTATATTTTCCCCTGCAAATGGCAGGCTAAAACCCCAAACCTTTTTGCATTCATTTAAAGATACTGAAAATTGACAGACTACAGCTCATCTTGAATTTTGGTGATTATGAACCAAGGCAATACACTGTATTGGCTAAGCTGATAGAAGAAGGGATAGAATCACTGAAATTTTACTTCCTCAGATTCTGTGAACCATTTCTAGGCAGTCGATGAGTACAGTGCCGGTGTGACACTATACTAAAGACTAAGGCTGTATTTCACATAAGCCAAGAAATGGAAAGGAAGTATTAAAAGGAATCTGGCTACCAAAATGATTCTGTCTAGTACCTTCGAGAAAGGCACAACTCAAAAAAGGGTGTACTAAGAGAGAAGTCATCTTCAGAGAGAAAAGGGCAAGCAATATTACGAACAAAAGTAGTGGAGTAAGTTAAATATGAAATCCAATTCAATAAAAGTAGAGTTTCAGTGCTCAAACATCTGTGGAAAGGTATTGCTACATTAAAAGGAGTGGGATGTTAAATGGTTTGGGCTGAGAGGCCAAGTACCAAATGCTTGGCTTTCTGGAGTGCTGCCAAGAAAACACATTTCTTAGAACAATTACCAGGCTTGTCCTAAAACAGTGAGTTTATTAAAGGATCAAGTATATTGTCATAACTGAGATTTTAAAAGGATGCATAGACAGCAATTCCAAAATGGGTAAGATTACCAAAGAAATAATGGTAGCTGTTCTTTCTTCTAAAGAGTATTGGGACTAAGAAATGCAATTGGGCCTCAGTAATGGTGTCAGTTCAGGAATGAATCTGATGCATTAGATCAAGGAATGCAATTGGGGCTTCAGAAATATCTTTGCTTTTAATTTCAGACCGTAGTATAACTACTAAGATATTTTCATTGTCTCTCCTCTATACTGCGCTAAAAAATTTCTGGTGAAGTCAAGCCTTTAATTTAACTTTCATGACTCCATGATTAACATGCTTGTAATGATCTTATTCTTGTGCTAATAAAAGTAGAGAAGCAGATAATACTGGGAAGAATGAAGGTCATGGTCTTGGCATTCTTCCACAAAAGGGGAACAAGAGATGATGTAGGTACCAAGATCATACTTTGAAACTATATTCAAATTGTTTTTAAGGTGAAAATGATCTCTTACTAATTTCCAAAAGTTCTTATCACAAACCCACTACTCAGCTGGCATGAGTCCTTGCTGACAAACCCAGGACTGACTAAAAGGGATAGCACAACTATCCTAGAAAAACTAGTATTGAGAAGTACTGGCAGAATTGAGGAAGCCTGCCTACAACTGCCTCGAGACAGTACTTCTCTTCATTTTAATATCATAATATCTAGTATGATTATCTAACCTAAAGAAAATCCTGTATAACTTTGTAGTAGCACAGCCCAAATGAGTAAAACTGAAAATATGCCAACCTGCTATTAATAACTGACAGACTTGGATAGTAACTGCTGTTAATAGTTTCTCAGATTGTTTTGGGAAGAAGACAGCATGTCACCAAGCTTCTAGGTAAGGCTAGTTTACAAGACAAGTTAACAGAAGGCTTGTTCTGTAGAAGCAATACACAACACTGTCATTACAAAAGCTTCGTGTTTGGCAGAACAATCATTCTCCCCTTTGATCCTGGGATCTGTAAGACCCTGCAATTTTCAGATAGCAATGGCACAAGATCAAGGTCAACAGTATTTTTTTAAGATAACATTTTTAACAAAAGGATAGAAGCACAGAAACAGCCAAGCAGCAGTTGCACATGTGGCATTCATGTTTGTAATAATTTCAGTTTGAATCCTGCCAATATCACTTCATCTCAAGCCACTTGCTGGGACGCTGAGCACATCCATCCTCTCCTGTAGGCGTTATTTCTACCCAACAAAGAGACTGTGCTTGGCTCCAGACACTGTTAGTCTTCAGTTTCATGGGCACAAAAACAATTCAAAATGTACTATGAATAGTGAATAGGAAAAAACAAACCCTTAGCTGTCAGTAGCAGGCACAGCATCATGGAGGGTCTCTCCATTAGTAGATAGCTGTCTTGTAAAAATAATCCTTGGCAAAAAGAGGACTTGGAGCAAGTTCAAGGAAGGAAATTTTCTAGAAAGATTTCATGATTTTCCAGAGATTGGTCCAAGATTTTTTGACTAATCTCCAATCACTTTTAGTATGCTTACATCTTACAAAATTTCATAGACTTTCTACCAGCAGCTTTGGTGGTACAATAGTTACCATCATAAACATTTATAAAACATCAGATAGTATTCCTGAATAGAAAAGCACACTGGATAAATCCAGCTTCTGTTCTTAAAAAAACCCCTGTGTATGCACAAAGAAATACAGATTTTTAAGAAGTCTACAATAAAAATGCAGTTACTTAAATAAGAGTGGGAAAATATTTTGGAAGATATCTTAACACTTTTTTCTTCACATTTTTATAGCACAGATTTCATCCCTAATACTGCTGTGACTGATATTGCTGCAACACAATTGCGGAGGTTGCAGAACATTGTGTGTCATGGAAGATGTGGGGTTTCATTTACAGAGATCACTCAAATGTGCAATCTTACACTGTGTGCATCAGATATCCTATTTTTTCTGAGGTCATGTGTTATTTAAAAATTGTTTTTAGCCTAAAGAGAGCAGTCTGCATGTTCCCTGTACCTAGGGACCAGCATGTGACATGATACCCTTCTGGAAGCTCCCTAAGCACAGGTAGGAAGAGGGGCAGGCTCTGCAGCACCCTGTGTGCTCTGTGACAAGTCTTGATGGCCCTGAGGAGATTCTTCTGCCTCCTCAACCCAAACCTCCTCCTATGGGCCTAGGGGCTCCGTTCATATCCAGGTCTGTGCTCTCACTCCTGGTGGCTGGGCACTTCCTGGCCCCGGTTATCCTGGCCAGCCCTCACCCTGACCTGTGGATTGCCATCCCAGCTTGGCCTTGCACCTGCCTGGCCCGCAGACATAGCCCAGCCTCTGGCTGCCCCTCTGCCACTGCTGGTCTGGGCCCTGCCACCTGTGACTGTGCGCGGCCACGCGTCCCACGGGTGTAGTGGTGGGATCTCCAATACACCTCTGAAACCATAGAAAACAATCAAAAGCCTGTCTAAAAAGTGCAGTTTCAGCAGTTTGGGGATTCTTTGATTTTTAACAACCACTACACAGCAGCTGCACCTTCCAATAAGTATAATCAACTGGAGCAGCAGGTTGTATTTCCCAGAGACAAAATATTCCTTTGTCTGATGTGAAGCTTAACATAAATCCTGAAGAAAGATTTATCTCTCTCCAAAAAACAGCATGGATGGGGCAATGTTCTTCAATTTTAACAGAAGCTTGTCTTCAGCTTTATTACATGTATTTCACCATATTCCTGGGAAACACACACAGAAGAAAAACACCTGAAAAGAAGCCATGTAGTGGCTATGTCTCCAGAATATATGATGTGTGTCAGCTTAGGGGCAGCCTGTGGACTGAGGCATTAAAAAATAAAAAAATCACTTCAAGACTTATCATTGCACCTTTTCTTGTGCTCAACATTTGGTAAATTGAGAGGACAACCACAACATCCCATGAACTACTGCAACAACAGATGTCCTAAGTATGGCACTCTCAGTACAATCTGGATATAAAGGACTGATATAGCTTTCAGCACTGTAGAAAAGAAAAGGTTATACATTTGTTTAAATTTATTCTCAGGTCTACAAATAATATATTGTCAGCATACATTTCATCAATATGCATATCCTTCTACAGAAGAAATCCTTCCAGGGACATTTTGACAATATGTATCTTGCTGAAGGATTACTCAGTCAAAAACCTGATATTACTTTTCTGCTCAGTGATACAATGCAGCTCAATACAATAATGGGCCATTATCTCTTGTTTTCTAAAAGATGCCTTGAACTGCAGATAGAAACTTACATCTCATTATAGCCTTTGCTATGCTAATGTAAAAATCCAAAACACTGCTGCCTCTGCTGGAAGGTGGATTTTTCATTTTAGGTTTTTACACTTTGTAAAGCACTCTTAAAAACCAAACCTTTTTTTTTTATTATTATTTTATTTTATTTAAAGGAGCTCTACTGACATGGCTGACAGATTATACCTAACCTTCTACCAATGAAATTGTGCATATCTCATATCCAAATACCATGCACTTGTATCCCAGTTACACTGAATTTACTTCTAGATTTTAACTTTTTTCCCATGCCTCTGATTACCCAAACTGTTGAGTTTGGGTAGTGAACTGAGCTGTTCCAGCAATAATGGTGCATTATACTTCTAGTCCGAGATAAAACTTGTGAACAAGAGGATCTTTAAGTGAAGGGGTTAATGAGGAATGTATGTCAAATCCAAAATAACTCAGCCAATCATTCTGTGACATTGGTTTGGGTATTTATTCTATTGTGTTTAGTCAATTCCTTCGGCATGCAAACCAGGAAATCAAAATGATGTGTCTACATAGTGTCTTAGAGTGCAGCCCATGAAGATTTGGCTTTTTACAGCATATAGAAAGTGAGCTTTCTTCTCCTGCAGGTGTCATCATTGAGAACATTTCTTACTCTCTTTTTGTTAGAAATTAGAAGGTGTAGTTATCAGATGCTGATTACATTAAAAACCCCTTAATATATTAGTTCTCCTTTTAAATTGGCATAAGCCATTGCTCTGGCTTAAGCTGGCATACAGATGCATAAATTATAAGCAAGAAGACACACATAGCCAACCCTATCTGTAAGTACTGAATTGGATTCCTCTGTTAATATCTGAGTCACTCAAGTAGATGTATTTGATGGGCATGTGATCTAATTGTGTTACTGCTAAACCTCAAACAGTTGCTATTAGAAGCAAATTAGCAAGAGACCTTTGGATAATTCTACCACTCAAATCAAAGCCTCAGCCAATTAGCCATCTTAATAAATAACAGTTCCCTAAAATGAGACCGGAAAAAGAGACTAAATAAATATGCAAAAACCCTATAAGGTGAAAAATTTAACAACTTTCCAAAGGTCAGGAAGGAAGCCAGGATCTAAATTAGATTACAGGTTTGATTTTTCCACTCTTTTACCTTTATTCAGGCATTTTAAAACCAAAATAAAATATTTTCATTGTGATCACAGGCCATATCTTTGTAAAGAATTGAGTTCAGCTGCTTGTCATGAGAGTCAGGAGGGTAGCTTATAGCAAACAGTTTCGTCAGAAGTAATCACCAGGTAACTGGAGGCTTTTGGCTTTTTGTGGCCCTTTAGCTGTCTTGACTGTCGTGAAATGAGAATTGTTGCTTTAGACAGGAACGGTTTCCTCCTCCACAGCATTAGTGCTTCTCCGTGGAGAGAATGCACATTATCACATCCATGCATATACAGTAGGTATCTCTGTCCCTTGCTTTGGCTTTGCCTATGTTGTCCCAGCAATTTTCATCATGTAATTTGCTGTGGGTGTTGAAGACAGCCCAGCAAACAGGTTGTTAATGGAGCAAACTAACTGTATATTCCATTGCTCTAGAGTGTGTCTAAGCAAGATTCATGTCTAAGCATGATTCTAAGCAAGTCTTCTGGGAGGTATGATGCTGCATATAAATATTCTTATACTACTTTTTTTAGGGAAAGATACGTAGAATAATTTGGAAAATAACTTGAAGACTTGAAGTAACATCCCTGTGAAAAAAAATAAATTAGAGGTGAGTAAAAATACACCTTGCAATTGTTCAAGTGATAGAATTGATGATTCTGGATGGTACAGATTCTTAAGGAATTGAATTGAATTGGAATTGAATCCATATGAAGCTCCCTCATATGCAGAGAGGAAACAACACTTAGCCCAGTGTTGCTGCTGAATAATGCATTTCATACTTGCATTTTAAAAATCTACATTTAAAATACTGACTTGGCTGACAAAAAATGCCCAACACAGAATGACTCCATTTCAGCAAAAGAGAGCTTTGTAAGTACAGACTACATAGGGGGATCATGTCATAAATCTCTACACATAGGGTTACTGGCACTGGCAATTCGTAGGAATTAACTCACCTGATAACCTAATTCTACTTCTGTTAAAGACAATGGTAAACTCCTTCTGTCTAACACAGAAACTGAACTGAACTTGTAGTATGCTGAGGAATTGATAGCTCTATACTCTACAAATTATATTGCTGCACCCCATTTCTTCTTAGCTGAACATACTTTAACATTATGATTAAATAAGTTGAAATAAATAAAAATATTTTTAACAAAATAGTCACAAACTCAGTGGTCTTTTCATCTGAATATGTATTTGTGTACCCTCATTTATCACACATAAATGCTCAGTCTTTAGTCATAACAGTTTTTCTGCATACATAGAATATTATTCATAATGTATGTTTCATTCATATTACAACATAAACAAGATATATATAAAATAATTAAATTAATTTAAAGTTGTAATTTCATATATTTTTATTGAAGCTGGTTTAAATATATAAAGAGCTACCTATTAAAAAGTCTTGAGTAGATTCTATAAAAAGAAGTTAAATTTATGATGTTTAGTATTACACATTATACAGTTCCTTTATTTTTTTGCTCACTTGATCATGCTGTGAAAAATTCATGAATATTTAGCTATTAAATGAAATGCAAAATTTTCATTACCATTTTATTGAAAAGTTGACATCTTAAAATACCATACATACCATTAGTATTCTAGTGCATTGTCACCTTATTGAAAAATGCTGCTAAAAAACAATACCACCATTCAGAGAAAAAAAAATTGTCCGCCCAAGGCTATTAACTATAGTTCTACACATACATTAGTGACAAATAAGTGAAGCAGCCAATGCTCACAAAAGATGTCACTAAAATGCTAGGAAACAACTGTAACCATAGAAACCATCTCACACTGCAATCTGAACATCTTTTGTCAGTGTTTGACTAGAAATGAGATGCTTAAAATCATTAGGCTATCAAAAAATCTGAAGTCTCTTCATTGAAATTTACATATTTAAATATTTTGAAACCTGCAAAAACTTAAACATGATACTTTCATAAAATATTGTTTCAGCTCTTAGTCCTCAACTATCACTTTTGATATAATAACAAGGATTATAGAGAAAATTACTCCCTCCCCCAAAGTCTCCCCCACCAGACCCTATCTTTACTGCATATACTGTAGAAGAAGACAACCTAAGCATTTAAGAAACCCCAAAACCCACCATGAAAAACTGAGATGAGAAGTAAAGACAATTCATCCAACTCTCCTTAATCAACAATATTCACAGGCAAGGCATTCACTATCTCTGCCTACTGCTTTGATATTTTTTAAAATACCTTCATAGACACCATCCCCCCTACTAACAGGATCAGAGATATTGTATAACCTTCATGACTTTATGCACAAATTTTTCTATAGTCAACAAAATATTTGGATGAGAATTTTTTTCATCTGACTTTCAAAAGTTTGAGAACTTTAGAAGATTAACTATCTCTCCATTAATAATGGCTTATTATTAACTAATGAAAATGATCTATGCAAAGTGTCCTATAGAATAATAAAAACGGCCTATACTTCTGGCCTATAGGAAAATAGTGCAGCCCAGCCTTTCTGTACAGTGACTGATCCTGTTATGTTGGGCTGGGGAAGATGAGGAAGGCAGCCTTAGTTCATTTTGCAGTCGAAATTGGTGTTGCAGTAAATCTATGATAGTCTGAAAATCCACTGTGGAGAAACAAAACAGGAGCATGAATGGTGATTAGTCCCTTAATACAACAAATTTCAGTGGTACAAAGGAGAGCTAAAAATGGACATGCTATTGTTCACAAGGAAGTCTTGCAGATATTTAAGAGAAAAAAAAAATCCAATGGTATATGTTCATTAATTTACCATTTATGAACTATGAAATTTTGGAGATTACAGAGTGAAAATATTTAATGGAAAAGCAAAGGACTGAAATAACTTGCACAGTTTCCTTTCATCATCTTTTGAATAAGTCCTTGACTTTCAATAGGTCCCAGGTGAGTATGGGCAGTACAACTTAACCAAGTCTCTGTTATGTAATGTGTTGCTCAATTCCTGGTATTTTCATGGCTTTAGGCAAAATTCAATGGCCTTATTAAAAGGTTTTGAGCTGGTTCTTTAAAGCATTGTTAGCCAATGTATTGTGATTTAACTCTTGTAAAGGAATGTGGGGAATTTCAAATTCCGTCTCTTCCCACCACCCCCATCCTTTGGTGGTGGAAAAGGTCGGATTTCAAGGTCATCAATCTCATGCTTTTGCAAGTACTGCAAGACACGTTAGAACTGGCAAGAATGTCTTTCTTCTGGTTGGCAAACAAAGGTAGTACAATTTACAAACTAGGAATCTGCTATTTTTATCAGCAAATTAGATTGCAAGTGAAAAAAGGCAAAAGAGGAAGAAATGAGGAAATACATTTATACAATTCTTTACAAAGTGTTTTTAATTTGTATGTTTTACCAGTAAGCTTCACAGAATTAAACAGATAAGAACTGATGTATTTTAAATGCCATCTAACTCATTCTGTAATTAGTAATTGATTGATTAACATATACTTCAGGAAGTTATGTATACATAGATGTTATGCTGCAGAAGTTAAAAGAAATAACAATATTTTCTAAAGGGAATATCATATACATAAGTACTAAGGTAAAAAAAAAATTCTTAATAGGTTTTCTGAAAAGGAATGGCTCATGGTATTTTAATGATGATGAAGTAATCCTTTTGGGATGAAGTACTGTATGCAACTAACCAATCAATTTCATCTAAAGTTATAATGAGTTTCAATTTCTGAACCCAAACTTGTCCTACATCATATTCACGTTCATATTTAAAATGTATTTTAATACTACTCTGTTTCTTGTAGTTCACTGTCTTCTCATGACGCAAAGATGTTCCAAGATTAATGCCTTGCAGAAGACAAAGAAAGAGGAAATATTATGAACTAGTATCACAACTGTTCTTACAGTTTTAGTAGTCTTTACTGGTTCTGGTATTCTGATGGTAAAATAGCAAGTGCCTTGATTTTACCAAATCACATTTAAAATTGCTTCTTTGAATGCCTGATTCATTTGTCAAACATGCTTTTCTACTTCATATGTTTTACTTACAGAAAGATTATATAAGTAGGAACCATTTGACTTATCCTCATTAGTAAGTCTTGGTTTAGTTTTGTCAATATATAAGGTTAAAGCACACACCATAAGAAAATAACACATATCACCATATAAATATATGGATAATATAAATCTATATTATTAACAAAGTCATCAACTTCTGCAATGCTGACAAAAAAATTGACAACTTATCATCTTCAAAACCCTTAGCATGACAGGGGTATCAACACACCCAAAATTCGAAGTTAGCTAGTTCTACATCCAGTGCTTGTGGCATCTGTATTAATTCTGTTTTTAATTAACTCAAAAGTTTTTCTGTCTTGAAAAAAGTTGACACAAAATTATGGAAGAGCAGCTCTGTTTCAGCAGCAGAAGAGGGTCTTTGTCTGATTCACAGACATGATGTTACTTACAGACATATCTGATAGGAATCCCAAGAAAAATAAAATCATATTTAAACAATCTCTATCAGGCCTTTCCTGCAGCTAACTGAAAGGTATGTAGTGATTATACTGATTTGTTTTACTGAGGAGAACAATTTTAAAAACTGAAACTGTGAGCTGTGAAAAAAATTAAATTGTGCTTCTTGCTTTTTTGACCTACTTTGTCACCTATATTATTTTTCATCAAACTGAATTTCATAGTCAGTCAATCACTCAAGAAGGAGGTGTTAGTTGTAGGCTTTTTTTACTTAAATATCCATGTATCAGCAAGTATTTTTCCATAGTATAAAGTTGTAAATAATCTTCAGTGTCACTAGGCCCCTACAAATCCCTTTTCCAACTGAAAAGTGCAACAGTATGCCATCCTCTCACAGTTCTGAATTATCACACATTTTTGATTTAGTAATGTAGTAGATACACCTTTGCTGATGTGATAAGTGCAGAGGCTTCCTATTTGTTTTCAGGTACAATCTAATAGTTTATTTGCTAAGTTACTCAATAATTATTACTCAATTACAAGGTACTCAACCACTGACTTTGGTTAGATGACTGTTTTTTCCTCTGGCAGAAATTAAAATCTGCTGAGTTCACATGAAGTGGTTCAATGTTGTGGGTCGACCTTGGCTGTATGCCAGATGCTCACCAAGCTTCTTCATTATTTTTCTTTCTCAGTTGGACAGGGGAGATAAAGGTGGAAGACAACTCATAGATTGAGATAAGTAGTTTACTAAAGTAAAAGCTAAAGGCTGCATTTTCACAAACAAAGAGAAAAAAATTTCTCTACTTTGCATTGACAAATACTGTTTGGCCACCTCCCAGGAAACAGGGCTTCAGACTGTGTAGTGGTTGCTCTGGAACGTGAACACTGTAAATAACAAATGCTCTTTGCTTCCCCCTTTTCTTAGCTTTTATATCTGAGCTGGTGTCATGTGGTTTGGAATATTCCTTTGGTTAACTTGGTCAGCTGGCCTGGTTGTATCCTCTCCAAGGATCTTGCCCGCCCCCAGCCTACTGGTAAGGGGCAGAATTTTAGAGAGGCAGCATTGATGCTGTGCCAGGGATCCTCACCAGTAGCTAAAAACACTGTTCTATTACTGACACTTTTCTTGCTACCAATGCAAAGTACAGCACTGTAAGGGCTGCTGTAGGGAAAATCAACTGGACTCTAGGACATGTCCAGGTTCACTTACTTTCAATAAAGATCATCTCCTATTGCTGTTGTCAGAGACAGAATACTGTTCCAGATGGCCAAATTTTCTAGTCCAGCCCCAGCAGGGCATGTGTTGGTTATGTCTTGATGAATCGGAGGCCTCCTGTCATAAGGCTCATTTCAAAGTCCATTTATTTATTTATTTATTCATTTATTTATTTATTCATTCAGTCACTCAAGTTTGGCTAAAACAGATTGAACATTAGCAAGGATGTCATGGCCTTATTGGATTCAGTTATGCATTTGTAATTCATTATTTACTTCATTTATACCCTTGAATATTCAGTAATCTAAATGATAATTCAGTTATTTCAGCTGATCAATGACATTGTCTCATAATAGTAAATTCTGTATACCCACTACTGTCAAATATGTGGATTTCTATTCATATAAATATTTCATATTTCAAGATTCTCCAGCAAAACAATATATTTTTTCAATAAAATTGATGCTAGCACACCAAACATTTTTAACATAAAGAGATATTATTCATAGGTCAGTTACTTAATTTTTTTCTTTATCCATGGCTTTGATTTGAAAAAATAAATTAGATCATAAATTTGTACTCTCTCAATGATTTTGTGTTTATATTTGCAATAAATCAGTATTTCACATATTTCTGTACTAACAGGAAATAAAACACTTTACATAAAGATTAATGCTATAGATTATGATAGATTGATAGATTATGATACAGTAACAGTCCAAATCTGTGCATACTCATTATTGTTTGATGTTTTGGACTTCAAACTTCATATGCTCTTGTATAATTAAATTACAACATTATCATATGCCTGACAGCTACACTCACCTGAAACAGTCTTTTCCAACCTTTTTGGGTGGGCCTGTCTTGACATTCACAATCATGAGACACACTTGTAGACACAGTTGTTAGTAAACCCAAAGAACACATACACCCCTCATCTGCTGTGCTAGGAAACTTACAGGAATGCTGTCTGATGTACAATGAAGGTTGCTGCAATCTCTCTGCATGTCTATATTTTTAATTGTTGCTACTCTTCTGCTCTATTCTACCACACTCACACTTCAATTTTTTTTCTTTGTTTAGGATAGAATGTCATTATCCAGACACCAAACATTTCAGACATGTACCATTATTTCCAAAGTAAGGAGAGAAGACTTTTGGTAAAATCTCAATCCAATCAAGATTAGTATGAAAGTGCCCCGCTTTCCTTTTTCAGACCTATCTGTTTGTATCAATCAGTTGAATCTATATGTCTTGTATCTGTTAAACAGACTTTTGATATTAGAGTCAATAGCTGTATTTCCACTTCATACCTTGGTTTCATAAATGCTTAGGCCAAAAAATTTGTTACAGGATGTAACAATAATGTCTCAACCGAGACAAATCTTGTCTTTGGAAAATGAACCCCAAATCTGAGCTTTAATAACATGATGAATGAATGCAGCTAAAGATGCATATCAAGTCATGCACATAGCTAGACATTAGTCTGTGTAGAAATAACCCATATTACAAGTAAACAGACTCCACACAATTCATGAAAGAAGAAAATTCCCATTTTTACCAAGCAGTTCTTGAAACATAGCCATCAACCACAACTTGCAGAAAGGCGACTGTAGGTGATGAAGTAGGGAGTTTAGCTACACTGAATATCCATATTTCTACACTGAATATTCATAAGCCTTCTTATGTTTAGTATTTTTTATTGTTGACACCCAACAGTTGAGTTAAGCAAACACCAAAATCATACTCTTATCCTTTATTTACAAAATCAGTCTAGTTTTTAGGGTGAAGGAAAATATAAGATTTAAATTTGTTTCAGGTTTTCATATGCCACCATTAGTGCAGTATTTTCACTCACAATTAAAAAAAAAGAGCTATGTCTAATGGCTTCATATAACCACAGGCATACCCTGACTATCTTAATAGGGGTGATTTCTGATTAGAAACCCAAAGTGTTTGTACATATCCATTATTTATACCTTCACAGTCTATCAAGTAAGTTTACACCCAGAATTTGTGTTCCTTGACTACATGTACTGGTGCTAAAGCTAAATAGGTTAAAATATTTATATAATACTTCATTATTAACAGTCTTTTTTCAAGACAATTACATCAGCAAATTTTGTTACTCATGCTTGTATAGAAACTGAACTTTCACAGTGGATCACCAGACAGCCTGCCAGGTTATCGTTGGTGGCTAATATAGTGGAATCAAACTAGAAAATAATGAAATGGCATTTCAGGGCTCAGCAATATAATTCTCAATACACATAGAAATTAATATAGAATTCATATTAATATAGAATTCATATTCCTTACATATGGAAAATGTTCATAATTTCATTGTTAATGACAAAAGATTGCATTCTGATATAGGCATTCAGTACACCACTGGGTAGACAATGATATTTCATAGAGTTTATAAATAATAATCTTATTTCAGTTTCAGATGTTGTTTATTGTCAAGCTCACACTAATGGATTCAAAGCTTGACTACAAATATAAGGAAAAATACTGAAACACAAGAGTATTATCTGAGATTTTCACTGAAAGTTATTTTCACTGATTTTTTTTTGATTACATACAATGAGCTAAACAAATTTGATCTCGAAGGAATTTGATATTTCAGTGGCAGATTGCAATCTCTTCCTAACGTCATAAAGAGCAACCTGTTTCACATTGCATATCAACATGCTTTCACTTCTGTAGTAAATCGGGAGCAGGCCTATGTATAATCTCTAATGTAAGTGTGCTGGTTTTGGCTAGAGTAGAGTTAATTTTCTTCACAGTGGCTACTGTGGGGCTAGGTTTTGGATTTGTGCTGGACACAGAGCTGATAATATAAAGATGTTTTTATTATTGCTGAATTTACACAGAGCCAAGGCCTTTTCTTCTTACCCACCATGTTGGTGGGGAGCTTGGGGGTACATGGGAGGAGACACAGCCAGAACAGGTGACCCCAATTGACCAAAGGGATTTTCCAGACCATGTGACACCATGCTCAGTATATAAGGGGAGGGGTTGAAGGAGGAAGGGGGGCAATATTTGGAGTGACTGTGTTTGTTGTCCCAAGTCACCTCTGCTCTCCCAGAGATGGCTGAATACCTGCCTGCCCATGGGAAGCACTGAATTAAGTCACTGTTTTGCTTTGCTTGTGTGTGCAGCTTTTGCTTCCCCTGTTAAACTGTCTTTATCTCAGCCCATGAGTTTTCTAGGTTTAACATTTCTGATTTTCTCCCCAGTCCCCCTGGTGAGGGAGTGAGTGAGCAGCTGCCTGGGGCTTGGTTCCTGGCAGGGTTAAACCACCAACTCAGGACTTGAGTCTGGCACTCTCATGTGATCATGCATATTGTTTGTTGTGGTTTGGGCTTGGATCAGCTGGCATTCTGCTTGCCAGGAGCTATCATGGTGTGTGATCTGGGCAGTGAGTGTTTGGTGAAGATTTTAGCCAGTGGCCTAAATAGAAAACTCTGTCTTTGGTGTGGCATGATAGGAGTAGGTAAAAAAGGCCATGTCCCAAACCAAACCAACCTGACTGATCAATCTATTTGCAAAGGTTTAAGTGTTACAGTGACTGGGGACCTCAAGATTTGAGTGATCTTTTGTGTTTCTGGGTGATTAGAAGAATATTTGGAATTTAGATTATTTCAGGTTCATGAAGTAATGACTGGAGATGAAGAAATGAGTGGGAGATGAAGCAATGTTCTTAAATGTAGGACCTGCTGTTTAAATATATTTGGGGAATCTCAACCTAAATGTTTTTACTATAAGCGTAATCTGAAGGACCCCATGGCTGAATGCCAGGAAGTTCATGGAATGGTATTTTCAGGAACAGTGGGGCATAATGACAAATAGACCACTGCAAATGTAGTTTCAGCATCTGATAGAGACCTTCAAATTACACCACAAGTATACTTGAATTCATAATTTTTTAATGAGTACTCTGGATCCAGCCCTCCTTCTACCAGTTTAAAAAGCAGTTTCTCAAAGTGAAATCGAATTCCATCATTAGGGGACAGATTGTTCTAACAAGCTGGATTAGAGCAGCATCAGCATGAATTTCAAAAACTTGCATGGAGCTATAAATATAATGTGCAATATTTTTGCAATATCTAATGTGTTTTGGTCTAATGTTCAACATGCCCCATTGTTAAAACCAGCTGTGTTCTTTCACTTTTCATTCCTATAAAGCTATGATAAAGGCTGTCAAAGCAAACCCTGCAGCACCAGCCTTTCTTGATAAAAGTTCTGTGTACACAGTACACAGTAATCTCAAGATGGAACTTTGTTTCAAACCAGAACAAAATCTTCAGCTAATTATAAGTGAACTATATTAAGCACAAAAGGCAATTTCAATTTATACTGAACAAAGTTGCATTTTACTCTTTCAAAATGCATTTGTCGAGGTTTCTGGAATTAATTGAAAATTCATTTTGCTTAATTTTCTAAGGTTATTTCTTTTATTGCTTTCAAGTAGACTGTGTAATACTGTAACATCTAAATCCCCCCCAAAGAAGATTAGTGGGGCTTTTTCTTTGTGTTAATTTGTATTTAAAGCTTTAGAATAAGAAATGAATCATTCTTTTCATTCCTTACATCACATTAGTGCAGCAATCACTAAACTAACGGTCTTATTATGAACACATTCAAAGCACTTGGAGGAAAATTGCCAACAGAAGTTATACACAAAAATAGGTCTGCTGTTTAAACAGAAGAGGATTAAAAATAAAATTGTAGTTTATAGGTGACTGGTTTAAGTAAAAAAAAAAAGTGCACTTCAATTTGTTTTGACTTTCCTCTATATGGTATAAAGAAAACCTGTGGATTTTTTTTTTTTTAATTCTCTTAGCTATTTTTTGGGCAGGATTCATGGAAATGCCATAGAATTGGCTTTTCTCCTTTACCTGAAAGATTTATGACCAGTTGGTAATTCTCACATACCTTTTTAATACAGGATTTGGCTGGACCCAGGCAAAGACATAAGGGTTAAAATGTTCTACATTTATTACCTTGGCTCTACATTGTCAAAGAACCTTTGAGTGGCTATTTTTTTTTGTCTCAGAGATGTCAACAGTAAAATCTATGAGCCAGAATTAAATTCACATTTTTGGTAGGATTGATCATGTCAATAAGAAGGACATTGTTAACTTCTTACAGAAACTATAGGGTGGTATGTGGCTTTCTCCTTGAATGCAGAACTAATTTGCCTGTCACCCAGCATTGCATGAAATGGCATCAACCCAGGATGTGAGCAGGGTTTTCTGTGGACCTCTTGAGACTAGGAGTGGTTTGTTTGCTGTGGGTAGGAGCTGCTCTAATCCAACAACAAGCTTTCTGAAGCCCAGATACAGGAGGCAATGTTGATGAGCAAGTCAAAGTTCCAGACATTTCCTCTTGCCTTTCAGATCAAAGGAAAATTTGGGAAGAAACATTTTGAAACCAAGTTAGGAAAAAAGCAAAAACACTGTAGGAGCAAAGGAAATTTATTTTAAATGCACCACATCATCATCATTGCAGTTTCATCTGCCTACTCTGGGGTCTGCAATGCTTCTAAAAAAAAAGGCTTACTTTCAGTGAGGAACTGCTGAACAGAATTCAGAGGCTGGCAGAAGTGACTCAGAGACAGCTCAAGTCTTCTCAGCAGTGGTAACTGATTTTAGTTCCCTAATGCTAAAGATAAAACTATCTCTGAGGCTGTAAGATAGGATAAGAGGCATAGAGAGCAGTGATTTGTCTTTCTACTATTAAAGGACTGTTAAAAGAGATGTTTAGTTTTGATGATTACTTCATATTCAGGGGCTAATGAGCAGCCACATTGACATCATCTGAATGCGGCTGGTAGGAGGCAGAGATCGGTAGTCTGGTTTGGTACTTTGGGCAAGTGTGAACCAGAATGTGGAAGCTGTTATTTGAGCCAGTGTGGTGTCCTACGCAAATCTGAAATACCTAAACCTAGCTCTGGTTTGGCATTTCCAGTATATTGTTAAAAGGAAAGCTATCAATTGTGTGAGAAAAGAGAGGAGAGGAATTCTTACTTCTCAGGCAGAATCAGACAGAACGCAGGGCATACAGGGACCAGGTGTTGCCCTGCAAATGATTATCAGTCTCCCTCTTGCTTAGTGGTTATTAGGCTTTTTAAAGCCTATTTTTAGATTCATATGGTGCATATAGCTAGAAGACAGAAAAAAATATGTGATTGTTAGCAAGGTACATTAAGAGAAAACTCTAGATCTGAGATGCATGGAACTCAGACCCAGAATACAAATGAGATGTATGAACCTGTGGTTAACTTTGTCACGGCACTGCAGACTTGCTAATAGGTGGCTGTCTGTGTGCCTGGTGAATTCTGTAGGAATCAATGTTCTAGCAGAACAGCACTTTCATTTCATTATAAAGCCATAAGGTGTTAAGACCCCTAACACATCCTTCCTGTTATAGAAAATTAGGACCACAGGAAGGTTCTTGCTGTGTTCAGAAGTTACCAACCCAAGATACATGAGTCTTCTCCATTAGTTTGGTGGTTAAAAATGGCCAGACCAATGTAGCTTGATTTTTGTCTCTCTAGTAATTTACTATTAGGTAAATGTTGCAAGTGTTGCACACCAGTGGTATGTTATTAATTCTATTTGATCATGACCAAGGTCTGGTCAGGTGTATCTTACGAAATGTCGTATTTAGTCCTCTTCCTTCAGTTTCAATGTGTAAAGGTACAGGTTTATGGGTCAATGCTTTTCTGATCAGGTTGTCATTTGCCATTTTTATTTCAATATTTCAATGGCATGGCACAATGCTGAAAGAGGCTGAGTCTGGCAAGCTGGTAGTCACAAGTAATTCATGACTTTGACAGGTACCTATTCGTAGGCAAGCCTGAGACCAGCAAGTATGGTATTTTTCAGCTGTATTTCTGGCTATCACAGGTATATCAGGAAAAGGAGGATTTTTAATCTTCTTCCAGAATAAGGAAAAAAGTAAAATCAGAGATTAGCTTGAGTGAATCCTATCTTTGATAGAATAAGATATAATCTTAGAGCCACGACCTTGGAAGCAGAATTAGATAGAAAGATGTTAATTGGGATTTTAAAGGTTCTTCTACAATCTTGTACCTGGCAAGGGTACCTTCTGGGGCATTTTGTGACAGATGGTTTTGGCATCTTTACTATATCAGAATGATGAAGGTGATGAGGAGGAGTCTGAGCAATAGTACTACTTCCTGTATTAATTTAAAGGATTTTTATTTTGGCATTTAGGTTTAATCAAGCAGAAAAAAAAACGGAAAGTGCTCTCAGATACACCAGAAAGGGATTATTTTTTTTATTTCTATAAGCCTTTCCAAGTAGATCAGTGTGTCCATAGATTCCCAAGGCAATAGTAAGCATGGACATTGCTGAGAAGGAAGATTTACTAAAAGCCAAATTCAGTTTTCTATGTGACAACAACCAGAGAATCTTGTTGGTCCTTCAGTCAACTAGAGCTTCTGTGGTTCTCATCTTGCACATTCTTTTCTTGTATGGCATGACAGCACAGCAGGGACTCTGTCCCAGTTAGAGGATGATGGATTCAGTAAATTCTCACACAGGCAGTGAAGGTGCACTTAGGGAGGTAAGAGTTAATGGAGGAGAACCAGCATTTTTGTCAAAGATGTTGAAGGTATGTAAGTCTGATCTTTAGGTGTTCCAGACTGTGTACAGGTAGATGTCTCCACTCTTAGTGACAGCATTGCACGTTACACACCTCTAGAGGATGGCTGCATTCATCTTGTTGAGCAGGTTCACCTAAGCTTTGGTTGGGTTGAACAGGAATTTTGGATGTACTAGGATAATAAAGGAAAAAAGAATTAGTTGAAACAGTCAAACTGAGGGAGGAAACATACCGGTAGATTTTTAAAGACCCTTGCTATTTAATTCAGCTCTGCTGGCATTTATTATAAATGTCTAAAAACCAGCTGAAATAAAAATATTCTTGTTGCATACTTCACATTCTCTGATGCTGAAAGAGGAGTTCATACTTTGGTTCTGTTGAGAGAATGTCATAGTCTCTTATTGGTACAATAATATATTTAAAACAATAGCCATGCTGATATCAATTTAATTATTCACATACTCTATTTCATGATGGTATAAAGGCAGTTTAGGTTACAGTTTGCAACAGAAAGAATTGGTCTTTAAAACCCAGCTCTGTAACCCCCATGGTTCTACAAGTAATATAATATACTAAAAACTCCAACTGACATTATATTCATCACCTGGTCCCTCCTCCTCCCTCCCCCTTACGCCCCTCATTTTCCCCCAGGATTAATTTAAAAACCAAAAAATGCATGATAAACATTTCAGGCTTTCTTAATGCAAAGGAATTTTTAGGCCCTAAATTCTTTGCTTTTCATTTTTGGCAAATTCTTCCATAGTACACAGGTAGTAGACATGGCAATGTACAATTGTGTTTTGAAGGCACTCTATGGAGTTTGTCCTCATTTAAAAGATGGTGAAGGGAATGTAGAATTGCATTTTCATTTTATTTGTGGCTGATTTCTTAGGGAGTAGGACACCTCAATGTGTTTAATGCAGAATTGGTACGCGTTCACTCGATCCTTATGTGCAACACCTAAAATGGACAAGATAATCTTCTGCACCTATCTGGTAACAATTATCTGTATATATGATAACTAATATCATATATTTGTTAACTGTATGCTGCTTTGTGATTATGTCTTTTAAGTAATTTTTTTGTTTGCTTAATTTTTAGAAAAAAATCAGTTAAGGAGGATATTCCTGTCTTATTATTTTCAAAGGAAAAATAGATATAGTTTAACAAAGGACATAATTTAAGACTTGTGAAAGCTGTGGATGCCATTTCTCTTTCCTTAGGTTCTGAGAAGAAAGTTTGTCTCCCTGCAATTGCACAGAAAACGACAAAGAGTTGGAATACCATAACAAAACCCTAATAAAAATGAGAGAGGACACACACACACACACACTCTTACACACATGAAGTTATTCTTGTGATGCTCCTAACAGTGAAATTGTTATTGCTACAAATTTATCATTGTTCCAAAGTGCACATTAAGATCAACAATATTGCTTCTCAATATAGTACCAGTGAATTTTTCTGTCTCCTAAATCAAAAAGAATATTGAATTGCATGTGGCCATAGATGCTATTAATAATGAACTGGAAAAGCTTCAGAATGGATGCCCTTCTATGGATGCTGCATTTTAAAAATGTTGGGGGATAGATTTGATTGCAGGTTGAGATCCACAACTCATTGGTATATACTTAATTTTAAGCAGATGGATAATTTCACTCATTATAATGGGATAATTCAAATATTTATTAAAGCTATTTTGCTGAAATGGCAAAATTAATAAATTGAACTATACATGTGAGATAAAAGCACCTTTTTTCTTTTTCTACTTTAGCTCTACCTCTAGTCTCAAGTTGTTCCAAACTCAAAATATTGTTCATGGTTTCTTAAGGTTCTTAAGTCTACTGAAAATAGGATAATATATTCCAAGTTTTTTACCTATTTTTTTAAAAAATCTAATTATATGAATTTTTTCTTCCTAGGGAAATTCTTTCTGTGAGGTTGAAAATATATTCCTTTCTCCCAGGAAATAAGCATCATCTTTATCTCTGAAGGCACTAGTATTGCCATCTTCTTTCACTTATATATTCCTTCACTTGAGAGAAAATACACATTTCATTTTCCTCTCCAGCTGTTTCACTTCTGTTCCTGTCTTCTTTGAATATATAAGGAAAATATCATAACTGTAGCTTCCCATTACATGTAATCTAATTTGAGCCTGATGACACATTTTATTAAGACTTCTAGATGATTGCTTAGATCTTAAAAGACATTTATATTTTTATTTAATCTGTAGAAGTCATAAATGCTAATCATCAATTCGTATACCTAATCTTTAGCCTTGCTATGTAAATAATGTGTTCTTCAGATAAATCTTGCTACAAATATTCTATTATATCTTTCCAAAAGGTTAAAAAAGGAGTGGTATGCAATGCAATAAAGCCAATACATTTTATCTAAAATATATTTAAAACACTTGGGTCAATTGTACCACTTCTAAACATGGAAGGTACAAATTTACTAGGGGAGTCACAGTAAGATAAAAAAGTAGTAGTAAAATTATGGTTCATGATTCAGTAAGATATGGCTTAAAAGTGGAGGTGCAATTGTCCATCCAGGTGAGAAAGCTGACTCACTTCATGGAACTAATGTGCACATACAAATCTTTGACAAGAGAAGAAGCACACAAAACCAATCAGGTCCATGAAGAGCAAATAAAAAACAAGGAAAAAAAAATCTGCCAGTCATATCACTTTGACAATAGACTTCTCCTTTTAGCCTTTCATTGTTCCAATTTAGATGAAGATCTGCTGTATTTCCAGGTCTGCATTGAATGGCTAGTACATATATGCATAAAGGACTTAATATTTCCACGGTGAGTCAAATATGTAACTAATAGATCAAATCTACAGTACATGCACAGTAAGTTCCGCTATGGTTGTGCTGAATTTTTCACAGCAAGTGAAAAATTTGTGCATTTACACAGCAAGTTCACATATGTGCACCTATATATCTCCAGAGTTCGGGTTTGGAGAACAGACTCATGGTTTGGGCAGTCTGGTACCACAGCCCTGAGCATGAACATGGTGTCATCATGCAGTCTCAACACAGGCATGCCCTGTCTCCTCAGACTGTTCTCTGGGACACCAGAGAATTCCTGCACAGGAGAATGGAGGTTCCCTCTGTCCTTTCCTTACTTCAATCTGACAACTTTAATACTTGGCACATCAAGAATCCTGCCTTAGGTTTAAAGCCTCCAGGAGTGATGCTACGACACAGAAGCAGCACCACAACTTCCTTGTAACTTGATGCAGCTCCTCCCAAGCACTACATTCAGAGTAAGAAAACCTGGAGAGATGCTGTGGCACCATAGAGCAGGAAAATTCTATGTGGCACTCAGCATTCCCCCCAGTTTCATCCTAGAACTCTCAGACAGTTTTCTACTAAGCAGGTGGAGCTCTTTCTCCAAATACAGTGTAGGGCACCTTACTAGTGAGAAACAGGAAAATTAAGAAGTTTATACCTCTTGAAAGCTGTAACATCTGGAAGTTGAAAACACAAATTATTTCCTTGGCTAATCTTTCTCATAAGCTGACACTTTTATGGTATTTAGTCTAGAGAAATATATTAATTCAAACAGCCCTAATGTATAAGGCCACAACGTGGCTAGCTGAGTGACAAAATCCATGGGAGGGTGGCTAAGGCTAATCAGTCAAATGAAAAAAGAAAATACATAGGTTAATCATAAGAAAAGTTCCCTGTCAAAATGATACACTCTTCAATGGAGTGGTTTCCTGAGGGAAATGATGGAAATGCCATCACAAGAAAATTTTTAAACTGAAGTTGACAAAAAAATGTGCTTCAGGAAAAATCCTGTATGTATCCGATGCCAAAGAAATGTGCTGAGTATATTTCTGTTTCTTAGATTTCTTTGATTCCACATAAGTTTATGCTATGTAATAGAAAAAAAGCACATTACTTTAAAAATATAAGCTGACTGTGCAAACCCAAACAGAATTATTTTCATTATTCTCAGATAATCTTTCCATATCATCCCTATTAGCAAAAAAGAAGCAGTTAATTTCTTCAAAATAATGGCAGGTATTTTCTAGTGGTTTTTGTCTTAACGATATAGACTTAATATACATGCTTGACTCTTAAATTAATCTGATTTTCTATTCTTTTTCAAATAAGAGTCCTGGTTTTCTTACTTTAACTTACTTTTTCTAAATCTTAAAAAACCTTTAATTCCACAAGATACATTATAACATGATTCCAATACTTTGAAATCTATTATAATCAATAACTTGGTGCAAAGTTCCTTTTCTCAGAAAAATTCAGAGCCAAATAAAAAGCAGACCAAAAATGACACAGCACATGTGTCCCAGCACACAAGGGCAAATTTTCTGTCTCAGACTGTGTTGGAAGACCTCATCACAGAAAAGCTGAACCAGAATTATTCAGCAGTGATTATCTTGCTTCTCTCCATCTTGCTGATGTTTTCCATATATTTTCCTTTTCATTTGTTATTTAAAAATTATCTGTGCTCTAAAGGAAATAAAATCTCAATGTCATTAGATTGTCAAATTCATGGGAGATTTCTGAGACTCTGCTTAATTCTCCACAATTCATTGCTATTCTGTGAAGCGGAATAACACTTTGAGATCTTTGGTGGTGAAGGTAATTTGAGTTTTAAGAAAATTCCCATGGTTTCCCGTAGTGGACGCTGAAAAAGACTAATGTAATCCTAGACTATTTTTCAGGTATGTTATAAATCTCTTCTCAATCAGTTCTGCTGCAGTGTCAGAATATCTGTCACAGAAAAATATCTGCGGCAGAACAGTTCATAAAAATGAAAACCTTTTCATTTTGCAATGCAGTATTACAGAAACAAAATGGCAATTTCTTCATACTTAACAGACATTGTTTTACAAGTATGCTGAATAACAAACAAATCTCCAGAGAGCCAAGTACAACATTCAGGAATACATTTGAGAAGAGGCCAAGATATGTATTTTTAGAAAATTGCTACGTAGGTAACTAGCTACAATAGTTTTTACAGACAGGATGATGCCTGACACTAACAGGCTTAATTTTGTTAAGCAGAGGAAAGGCTTATTTGTTCATGTTCCTATCAGCCTGTTCTGCATTACAGTAGTTTGTGTGTTTCAAGGAGATTTTCTCCAGGGAATTGCCTTATTCTGAAAAGAGTGGAAAGAGGGTGGAAGGAAAATGGAGCAAAATAAAGGCTCTTCCTCACAGGAATAATTTGCCTAGTGTGAGCTGGAATTGTGTTAATCCTGTGAGTTTTAAAATCCTGTATATTTTACATCTTCTTCTGGGAGGTAGCAAAGTACGAACCCCAAATCCAGAATCATACTTTATGAACAAAGCATAAAATGCCAGCAACCTACTTTGGGCCGCTGGTTAAAAATAAAAATTACTTAAATCAGAATTAATTTAGATTGCAATGTTGTTGTTGTTGTTGTTGTTGTTGTTAGAGTCAGACCTGAACATTGCTCATATAAAGTAAAAGTGACGTATGTAAATAACTTTTAAAAAGAATTATTTATTGATAAAATAGAGCCGCGGGAAGCGCAGCCCCCACTAGATGTCACTGCAGGCCGTGGGGACGGGGCTGCTGCCGCTGCTGCCCCGGGAAACCGGCAAAGGAACAGCGACCTCAATCCTCACACCGCGCCTGGCCGCCGCCTGAACGCACTCCCTAGAACTGTTCACGTCTCAGAGCATCAGGCCGAGCACAGCAAGAGTATAGGCAGCCAGATACCTTGTATTTAGAACTGGGAAAAGAATGGTTTCCAAATGCTTACCCTTAGGAAAGTTCACACAATTTTTTTATTTGGGATATTGGGAGGTATGCGGGTAACCAGTGGTAGAAGAAATTTGAATTTGCTTCTCTATTAAAAAAAAAAAAAAATCTCATTGTTTAGGATTAGTTTACAAATTAATAAAGAACTGAATAAATGGGGGATGATATATATTGAAAAATGCTCAACTTTTTTGGTGTTCAAGCTTCCAAACTGGACATTCGAATGGCACAGTTTATCTCAGTGGTCTGCAAATATAATCAAAATAATTTTGTAGACATGTTGTTCATGAATATATATATTAATTATTTAATCTTCTCTAATGTTGTCTCAAAAGTTACTTAAATTATTATTTGGCTAGCATTCTGCACTTTTGTTACAAAAACCAACATTTTTTGGATAGTGTTTTCATAAAAGCAATCAAGTTTAGATTGTGTTGAGAGTTATTTCAGTTTTCTTCTTTCACCAAGCTATGGTACATCTGCACTAGGGGTAAACAAACAGAACACTCCATTTTTGTACAGAGAGGAACCAAGAGAAGACAGCAATGATTCATGGCATAGAGAGAAAAGCTGAAGATTTTTTCCTTCTGAACACGTTGGGAACAACACTTAAACTTACGCATTCATGTGTGCTAAAACATGTCTGGACTAAATGTAACCAGCATGTGTAACAAGGAAACGTAAGGGGCATGTGTACCCATGAGGGCAGAGTAGGATATGAAAATGTACCAGCAGCATGACAGCAAAATGTGTGTATATAAAAGAAGGATACCCTGGAATAAAGGAAAGAGAAAGCTATTCAGAATTATTGTAGGGATACCTAAAAAAAAGTAACTCAGACAAATATATCTTGGAAGATTAGTAGAATCCTAGAAGCATTTAGGTTTGAAAAGACTCTTAGAGGTCTTTTGAGTCCAACCATTAACTTAGTGTACTAAGGTCCACTTATGCCCCTAAGCACCACATCTACATGTCTTCTAAATTCTTCTATGTATAATGATTCCACCCCTTCCTCGGACAGCCCATTCCAATGCTTGACAACCCTTTAGGTGAAGATATACTTCTTAATATCCAATCAAAACTTCCTCTGGTGCAACTTGAGACCATTTCGTCTTGTCCTATGGCTTGTTAGTTGGGATACCAAGACTCACCTCAGTACCACCTCCTTTCAGGTAGTTGTAGAGAACAGTAAGGTCCCACCTGAGCCTTCTTTTCTCCAGGCTAGGCAACCCCAATTTCTTCAAGTGCTCCTAATAACACTGTGTACCTCAGCTTTTCATAGCTGGAATATCATATATTATTTGAGTTCTTTGAATAAAAGCAGTACTTAAGATCTAGTACAATGGACAGATTTCTGTGTCAGAACTTTACAGAAATTGTAGCAAGTAGTTTGCCATGCAAAATAATACGAAAAATATTGGTTTAAATTACTACTGTGTCAGCATGGTCATGTGTTTGGGGTTACATCATAGTAATATGAAGTGTGCAATTCTTTAATATGACTTTTTCTAGATATTTATTTTAATGGAAATGCAAAATCAAATTTAAATGTTATCAAGTTGGGCTTATTTTGGAGACAAATAGCAGACATTTGGTGATATGCCACGCCACGTCATTCAATGGTAATTGCCATCACCTTGACCCCTCACTCATTATATAATTTTTAACTAAAGCCTGTTTAGAGATAATGTCAGCCTAAACTAAAATGTTCATCTATAAGAATCCAGGACTATGTGTCCTGTGTAAATCTAATCAAATCCTAATTAAGGGTGTTACTAAGACATATTAATTACCAAATATTTGATCCATAACAACTGTACATGGTACCCATTACAATTAATAGGAGCTGCACATGCATACTGAAGAGAAATAAAATAACAAGTATTTAAATAATTTAACTTGGCTCCTTGAAGGAATCCTCTAATTATGGAGAAGAATATTAAATAGGAAGAACACAGAATCATAGAATCTTCAACTTCGGAAAAGACCTTTAAGATAATCAAGTCCAAAAGTCAACCCAGCACTGCCACTCTAAGCCTTAAACCACTAAACCATCACCCAGCACCAGATCCAGATTCCTCTTAAATACCTCCAGGGGTGGTGACTCCACCACCTGCCTGGGTGACCTATTCCAATATCTGATCACCCTAACAAAAATTTTTTTCCAATATCTAGTCTGAATCTTCTCTTAAGGTCATTTCCTCTGGTCCTCTCACTGCAGGCATGGCAGGAGAGACCAGCACCACCTCACCACAGCCTCACTTTGGTTGTAAAAAGTGATGAGATTCCCCCTGACTCTCCTCAAGACTAGAAAAGCCATTCCTCATAAGACAATCTCTAGTCCTTTCACGAGCCTTGTTGCCTTGTAATTTCAGTTGGTTTTACTAAGGTTTTCTAGCACTTGGGACAGTGCATCTTGGATAAATGTGCAGCTGTGCTAAAGTTAATGTGTTGAAAGAAAATTGTAAAGTGAGCCCTGGAGGAGACATGAGAATGTTTCCAGTACTTCTAAAACATGCATGTTGTTTTCATTTAGCAGCAGCAAAATACTCTACAAGATGCAAAGATTTCAGTGGCATGGGACCTCCCACAATGGGAGCTGTTCTCCAGCTGAAGGGTTGCTAACAACCATTCAAAAGGCAAGATGACACTGTGGGTGTACGGACAAGCCAACCTGCTACTTGGCATCCAAGCTTTCATTTTTAACAAGTCCTTAGAAAAAACAGTTGTGAGGTAAACTGAGAAAGCGTGCCTCAGTATAAATCACAGAACAATGCCTTTCTGAGCTATCACAGAGGTGAAGCAATAGCTGTGAGATGTGAAGAGCCCATATTTATTTAGTAAAAAAAACAAACCCTGGAATTATGGTAAATGACACTGACTCTCAGAGATGAGCTGTTATTGTTCAGACTCCTGCAGCTGTTCCAGCTAACAGTTTCCAATTAGAATGAAATTACTCATAATCAAAACACGGGCCAAAGTAAACTGAAATCCCTAACTTCCAATATAACATGAAAAGAGAGTAGAGGAAACAGAAATACTTTAAAAAACCCTGTCATAGAAAACCATAGAAAGCTCATTTCACTTCAGCTTACAAAACAAGGCAATCTATCTTTCCTGCAAAGAAGACTTAGTTCAATTATGGCATTCTCTCACAGACCAGGGACTTTCAGTATAACTAGTTCTGCCTCTAAATGCTTGGCCATACACGGACAATGTGAGATGTATTTGGCTGTTAGCATTCATTTGCTATCTAAAGCTGTTCCTTTATGCCTCAGACTCAAAGGCAGTAGACAGATGGGAGTCATCCTGTAGACTACATTCAGTGAACTGTTCCCCACCCCTGTTATAAGAAGAATGAACTCCACAATCAGATATAATTAGAGAGTACATATGGCATTTCATGCAATTCCTTTCTTTTTTTACTATTATTATTATTATTATTTTTACTATTTATGAATAAAAATTTCCAGGTTAATGAAACTTTGCCTGTTGCAGATGGAAGCAGAATCTTCTGAATATATGAGTGCAGAAGGCTAGTGGAATAATATGCTGGAGAGATTGCTCTTCTTAATCAACATTGCTGGAATACTGATATTCCCAATAAAACTACAAAAAAAAAAAAAAAAAAAAAAAAAAAAAAAAGTACCAGAACATGCAAAAAATTATTTGCTTGTTCTCAGGTTTTTACACTTGTCAGTAGCAGGATTCAAAATTCTGAGTTTCTGTGTGTTATTTCATTACAGAAGCAGAAAGCAAAACTTGAAGTGGATCAGCAGAGTCAGAGTTGAGAGGTCTTGATAGGTGCATAGGTAGAGTCTCTCAGGGAGAACTTTAGGAAGCTGGAGAGAGAATTTGTAATGAGGTGGTGTTTTGCTTAAATCCCTAGTTATTTCATACTTCCTAACAGCTGAGAAGGTAGGCTTACTTTTTTTTTTCCGTTTATGTGTCGTTTCGCTTTAAAATGACAGCTTGCAATATCAGAAGTAGTAATATTAAATATAATGTCTGCTTTCTCACATTGTTAGAGAAGCTAGAGTTAGAGATAGCTCTGGAGTCTATTGAATTACACCCAGCTTGACAAACAGAAGCGTTTCCAAGGTTATGTCCAGTTAAAAAAAGTGTGAACTATGTTCCCTGGGAGACTTGTCCAATATGTAATTACCATAACTGAGGGCTTAAATCAAGAGAAAGTGACTACATTACTATTCTGTATGGGTATGCCAGAATTTTTTCCTCTACTTTAGGCAGGTTCTAATTAACAATGTTAGAATTTGTAAGTAATACTAACTACTGTGGGTTAAAATTGTGTTTCTCCCCTCAGATACCAAAACAACCTAATAACAAGGGAGAATTTTAAATGTAATTCAAAACTATAGGAGCATATTTACCCCTTCTTAGTAGAAAGGATGGAAGTCTTTAAAAACTGGCAAAATGCTACAGAGCTCACCTAGGAACAAAGCTCTTAATCAAAGAGAAGAAAAGCTTCCTGTAGCATTGTATATACTCTCTGAAAGATACCCTCAAGCAACTACTCAATTCAGAGACTTGACAGTTGATATTATTTGTGGGAAGGACTACACGATGGCTGTTGCTTTACTTTTTGCATGCAGGTACAGCACCTTTGCTTAACAAGAAAGTAAACATGGGAATTCTGCAACTACTAAGTAGAGAGGAGAAATACCCAAAAGTGAAAAAGACACTTTTGCAAAGGTCTTTTATACTGCTTGGTTTTGCCTTCTGTTTGCCTGAGAAAAAGGGGGAGGTGGGAGTCTTAAATTTTTTGAGCTTGTGACAATAGGTATGAACAATAAAGTTTTTGAAAAATAGAACCTATATGTGCTTTATTGATGTAAGCAGTAATATGTCATTTGTTCTCCTGGCTTTACTATAGCAAGATGTTGTTTGCATTGGGATTGCTGTTCTAAAAAAATCCTCCAAGAAGGCAACCATAATAATAAGGAACCAAGCAAAACGTTATCAAACTTATCAGTAAGTAAATGAAGTAGATTTATCCTTCCTGTTACAAAAAAGAATCTCATCTAGTAAGATATTTTACTCCATCATTTTCTCCATGGTTTGGTTGATGTATGCAATGTCAAGTTTCTACTGAACTTAGAGTCTTCATGTGTGGCATTATACAATGTTAAATAAAAAAACTGCTTTAATTCTTATTTTCTCTGGAAGCAGCATAAGCTCAAAATAAGTTTCTTTCCTCGGTGACAGGACAATGAGTTCATGCATTATCCATGTTTTATCAAGTTTTGATGACCTGAATCGTGTTGACATCCAGGAGAAATGCATTTGACAATGTGAAAATATACTTTTTATTGTAGTTTAGTATAAACCTACATTTAAAATAATCATGGTATCCTTCTGAAGAAAATGTAAAGCATTCAACTGGATAAACACATCATTAAATGTATGATCAGCTGGATCACAGGTTGGGCACAAAGGATTACAGTAAGTGACATCATACTGGTGACCTGTCACTAAAAGGACTCTGCAGGGCTCCATCTTCAGCCCTGTGCGCTTCAACATCTTCATAAGTGATTTGGACACAGGACTGGAAAGGATACTGAGCAAGTCTGCCACTAATACAAAACTGGGAGGAGCTGCTGACTCCCTCTAGGCCAGGGGGCCCTGCAGAGAAACTTCGACAAGGGCAAGAGAGATGGGCAATCTCCAACCATACAAAGCTCAGCAAGGGAAAATGCTGGATTCTGCATCTGGGACAACGTAATCCTGGATATTCAAATGGAATGAGGAATGAAATGCTGGGAAGCAATGCTATGGAAAGGAACCTGGGGGTCCTGGTTGACAGAAAGTTGAATCTGAGCCAGCAGTGCCCTGGCATCCAGGAGAGCCAACCCTACCCTGGGGGACATCAGTCACAGCATGGCCAGCCAGGCAAGGGAGGGGATTGTCCTGCTCTGCTCTGCACTGGGGCAGCCTCACCTCCGGTGCTGGGGGCAGTTTTGGGCGCTGGATACAAGAAAGATATAAAGCTATTGGAGAGTGTCCAAAGGATGGCAGTGAAGATGGTGAAGGGCCTTGAGGAGAAGCCACATGACGAACGGCTGAGGTCACTTGGTCTGTTCAGCCTGAAGAAGAGGAGGCTCATTGTGATCTACAACTTCCTTGTGAGGGGAAGAGGAGGGGCAGACACTGAACTCTGTGTGGTGACCAGTGACAGAACCTGAGGGAATGGTCTGAAGTTGTGTCAGGGGAGGTTTAGGTTGGATATTAGGGAAAGGTTCTTCACTGAAAGGGTGGTTGGGCACTGAAACAGGGTCTCCAGGGAAGTGGTCACAGCACCATCCTGACAGGGTTCAAGAAGTGTTTGGACAATGCTCTCAGGCACAGGGTGTGACTCTTGGGGCTGTGCTGTTGGGCAGGGCTGGGAGTTGGGCTTGATGATCCTTGTGGGTCCCTTTCAACTCAGCATATTATGTGATTATGTAATTAAAGCCCCATATTGTTCTATTTGTTTAAACATGCAATTATTTAAGTTATTCTGAATCCATTTTCTTATAAATCCTTGGTTAGTGTAAGAATGTTTAGATAAACTTCATTAAAATGCAAGGACATGTACTAGGGGAGTAGTGATTGCTTCCTGTCTAATACCAGTTGGCTTTTGCTGACTTTTAGAGAAATCAGAAAATATCTGTCAAGCATTGGCAGTCAGCAGATAATGAATGTCTGTCATATTCTGATTACTTTCCTTCCTTGGCAAACCAACTTTTATGCTCACATAATACTCATATAATGCTCAAATAACACAGTCTACACTCTCTCTTAAATGAGCCTGTGTCATTTAAATGAAAGACGTGGAGTAGTTCAAAACATGACATCATAAATGAGCCTTAAAAACAGAGGCATTTGTGTTCTCTCTCTCCAAAGATGCACAATACACTGAAGCATTATTTCATTAACTGTATATGGTAGTGACACAGAATCAGACTTCCAGAAAAGACTAAAAAAGGAAGTAAAACTTGCAGTTCAGATCAACCTATGAAGAAGGAAGGAATAAATCAAGAATCTACCTGTCGAGAGGACTTTTTTCAGAAGGTAAGTGGGAACTGAGGATGAGATGATGGGAGGCCAGAGGCAGAGGTACAAGTGGCACTCGAATCAGAGCTGTTCCAGACCTTGTAAGTGCATGTTGAGCAACTGAAGGGCTTTACTTATACTCCTAATGGATGGTCCATTACCAGTTAGCCTTACAGTCAGCTGCAGATAAACTGCTCTTAACTTCTGAAGAGATTCAGTGTAATCAGTTTCCCAGTCAACCTTCTCTAGGTGGCCTATTTATTCCTTACTTGGTGACACAGATTTACTTGAGAATATCAGAATATTTGTGATAAAAAATGGACTGTGGTGTTTGCAGGTAACTAAATAGAAAGAGTTTACCAAAATTTTCTCAGTCTAAGCAATGCAATCTTTCTCTGGACAAACTGAAGGGATGGTGGCACGTGAGTGATGCATCCTTGTCCATATAAGACTTAAACTAAGACATAAGAAATGGTGGTAATGTAGTGTAGTTATTGTGTAAATTGGTGTTCTTTCACAAGAACAACTGGTGCATCCAAAGTATCCCTACTCCAGCCAGTGAGACAATGGGACAGTTCAGTTCAGTGGTACTTTCTAGGTTCATTAGGTACTTTCAACATCATAGTCTATTATGTTTTAAACTGTACCAAAACTCCCTGAGCACATGAAGGACAAAAGATAATAGAAAAAAAAACCAAAAACCCCAAACATTTCCTAGAACACAAGAGATCCTCTGTAATTTTTTGCCTGCAACAGTACTTGACATGTGCTGGGAGAGAACAGATTTGGCTAGTTGAAGAAATCAAACCATTTGATACAATATTTCACAAAAATTATAAAATTTATATTATGATGGGACCTGTCCTGAAGTTCTGTTTGGAAAATGGTACACATTTCTTGCCTAGCTACATTCTCAATTTTTTTTATTCTTCCATCTGTTCTTCAAAGGAAAAGGTTTAAGTAGAAGAAGGGAAGGGAAGGGAAGGGAAGGGAAGGGAAGGGAAGGGAAGGGAAGGGAAGGGAAGGGAAGGGAAGGGAAGGGAAATTGTTCTTGCTTACATATCTTTTGCATTACTCTTTGCACAAATATGTATATATTCTGATGGATATTTTAAAAATTGTTTGTGCTTTGTACAAATATCCTAAAGTTTCTTAATATTCATGGTGTTCTCCCTAAGGTTTTTGGCTCCTACCATTTAGATGTTGGTGCATTTAAATATTTCTGCTCCTGTTCAGCTTGCAAACATTTTCAGGAAAGCAGTCCTGATGAGAGAAGCTATACACCAGTAAATGTCAAGTATTTATAAAAAAGCACCTCTCCAACTTTAATTATATTTCAAAATTAGATGCTAGTGTGTAAGATCTCTGAAAAAAGCAAAACTTTTTTTTCCACTGGTATGCTTTGGGATGCTGGTTTTGTGCCACAGAAGTAGTTCTGAGCCAGCTCTCATACTCTCATCTATCTAAACTGTGTTTCATGTGAGCAGAAATAAATACCTGATCTTCTCAATTAACCAACATTTTCCCAATTCTCCAGCAATACTGCTGCCACTAGGAAGGGGATTGGTTATTCTATAAAATTTCATTTTTTTTTTCTTCAGATGAAGAGTAGATATTTTGTGTGTATATTTATACATTAAATATGTTCTAACGTGCCATCCACATAGTGCACAAATTTTCTGTGGGAATGCAATATAGATGCAAGTGCCATTTCTTATCCCTCTCAGTGCATCTGACCATTAAGCTAAGGAGAGGATTCCTTTCTGTGCTAACCACACTTATTGATTCCACATGAAAAATAAACAAAAAAAATATTGGAAGTCTAGATTTTAAAGGTGATGATTAAACTTTTAAATATTTAAAATATCTTTGCAGCACTTCCTGTTACTCTCAAAATTACTTATCATCCTATTCTCTTCTAGAAGAATTGTTTCACAGATGAATGTCATCAAAAGACTATAATCTATACCATTTCAAACTAAGTGCCTCCTTTTCTAGCTTTTTTCCCATAAATTTCTAAATGAAATAACAGGTAGTGTTTTGACTTGGAAAGTAGTCCCAATTTATGTCATTCCTTATCCCATTATTTTTTTCAAGTGCTAATATCCTACCAAGATGAAAAATTAACTAGTCCTACCTAGACTATGCAGAAGTAAAATATCCTATCAGGACTAAAAATACCATAGTGACTATTACACTCCTATAAAATCTCTGTGGCAGCAGCTCCCAAAGTAGGTACATAACACATATGCCATTTTTCTCAATACAGCAGTAAAAGCTGTTCACAGTGATGGTTATTACTAACTACAACTACTAATGGTGGCTGCTGTGTACAAAAAAAATTGCAGAGTTTTTCCTCTCAAGTCTCTCCTTAGCATGAAGGAAATATTTTCAGTTATAGAATTGTAGAGCATATTTCTTTATTACAAAATGTTTAGAATTTTCACAGTTTTCTTTAAATAAATTATTTGAAAAAAATTTATACCTGATGCAGCTTTCATTTAGTAATCTGACAGATTCATTACTATATAACTAGAAAAGTTGCACTTTAAGTTTAACCAAACTATTTAATTATGCGTCTAAAATGCCACATTAGTGGTAGATCATTATATTAATTGGGAAGCTATCTGGTAATCTAGTACACTTCAATGATTTCTTGAAAAATCTGCTAAATGCAAAGGAAATTTTCCAAAGTTTCCTAAGGGAATTTCATAGAAGACCATCATAACAAAAATATTTTTATTTTTACCCTTAGGGAGGTCAAACTAGAAGAGAGAATGCCACTGAAGGATATACACAGAGCGAAAAAAAAATGGGCTGTTTTTTTCTAGCATACTTATGAGGCTTCATATTAGATAAGTACTTCAGAAAACTTTAAGGAGTGTGTGTTACCTTCATACCTTTAGTGTCCCTGAAGACCTCTGTGAAATAACTGGTGATTCAAAGACACCAGTAGTATTGCATACCTGAAATGCAGTAGAGGGAAAAAAAAAGACCACGTAAATTTGATCCAAATTACTAATGTAGCTTCTTTGTGAGCAAATCAAGATGACAAGGTAATGTCACTTCATTAAAAAAGGTCGTTGTTTTGACAGGTTTAATTCAACCTACAGTAATCTGATCAGCCTTCAGAGTGCAGAAAATCTGAAGCTGACTTGGCTTTATCTGTTTTGGCACTTAAACTGTTTATTAATTAATGATGAACTTTGAACATATAAGGCAGTTTTCATCATATGCTAACAAGCAATCTCATAGTGTTTCCTTGTCAATACCAGCTTCATATTCTGCTTCCACAACTTTTCCAAGTATTTTGACATGACACCCTAGGTTCTTAATCCTTCTCCAAATGAATGTTTTTTTCCCACTAGAACTTGTAATGAATGAAAAAAGTAAATAATCAGCAGTTTTTGTCATTGTTGACAAATTCTTAATACTTAAAAATGTAGAGGCTTCTAACAGTAGGGTAAATCCATTGTCTCAAAGTCCTCTTGTATTAACACAAGATACATTGTGGTTCACACTTTTTTCCATTTACGTCTTGCATCTTAACTGCAAAATCCCTACCTGTCCTTTAACTCTGCACAGAAGTAATACTGTGAAACTGCCTCTAACAAGGTTCTTATTGCTGCAACATGTTAATGTGTTTAGATGATTGCATCCATGTAGGCACCCTATCCTTTCTTTCATAAGTGTTGTGTAAGTAGAAACATGAAAAACTTTCAGAGAGCTCATCTTCAGAACTGAAAAAGGAAAAGGAAAAACATTAATTTTTTTAATAGAAAAATGAAGATTTTTCTTAAATGGCTGATAGAGAATACAGAACAGCATAGGAAATGAAGGTCTATTGAAGCAAGGTTTGTTCAGGTTATGGCCAAGAAATCTTACAGTGTTCAATCTTCTGACAGCTGCACTCCATAGAACAGCCAGTCACAGCATCGACAGTTGTGCCCTGACATTGACAACGTTTTGGTAATAGATTTGCAACTCAGACTATTTTTAAAACCTTTCATTGGAATAGCCACCTCCTTTGAAGTATTTAAGCCAGATGTAAAAGTCATTCCTCTGACATTGCTTTTCTGTGTCTGAAAAACATCAGTAGCTGCAATCCTCCTGAATGCTGTCACATGGACAGTCACCAACTAGCTGATCCAGCCTGTGGATACCTTGTGCTTCTAAAATGAGTGAACCTTAGCAACACTCAGGGTCTTGATTTTGTGGCTATCCCATCAGATACAGCTGCAGTTGCAAAACCGTGTCTCGTGCAGGACAGTGTAAACCCCAGAACTGTCCAGACGCTTAATTAACAGAATCTCTACATGTCAGAACTGATGATATTTTTTTATGATTGGTGAAGAAGCTAGCATCACAAAGGTAAAAAAAATCAATGATATAAAGGTTTAGAAAGGCAGAAAAAAATTGTTTCAGTTATTGTGCAAGTAGAGAAGAGTAGACCTCAGGCCTACTGGAGCAGGTAACCTAGGACACAGAGATTTTAGAACTCCACTCTTTTATTCTTCCTATTCTGTCTAGTTAAATTTTTAATTTGTCAGCAAATGCTTTCCTCTATAAAGTTTTCCTTCTGGTGCTTTGTGTTAACAGTCCATGCCTTGTGGTTTCTAACCGTAGTGGGGCAATGCTACTGTGTCACTTATGATTTCTAGTGCCATTCAGAGCAGGGATGGCAACCCAACAGATGCATCCTCTCACCTTAATTCCAAACCAAGCCTAAGATTTACTGGCTGAAAAGAATATGTGTGAATTAATCACAGTTCAGCAAAATAAATGAATGACTCTTTGATCTATAGCTACCTTTGAATCTTGTTTAAGGGATAGTGGTATTAAGTTGTTTCCTGGAGTTATGTAATTGAATTAGTTTAATGTGTATAACTTATTTTTAGAGGAAAAAATAATTGATTTTTGGAGAAAAAAGAAGAAAGCAAAAAAGGTTAAATTTCAAAGTTGTTTTCAGGTGCTTGTAATCTCTTCTAAGACATTCCATACTCTGAAATGAAGTAATACCTACCTCAGGTTCATCTGGTTAATCAACACCATAAAGGAAAACAGAAGCATGAGACAAACTATTGGAACTTTCAATAAATATGGGAGAAGAATACAGAATTAACCCCTTCATCCTGCTTTTTGATCATTAAATCCCAGGAAATGCCTTGTTCTATTGTATTTTTATGTAAATGACATTTGTTTATTAGACTAGCTGACTGTATTGTATTTATGATATTATCTTTTAAAATGGGTTCAAACTCATGGGTAAAAAGTCTTTCAGAAATGGCAAGACTTAAGCAACAGAATGCTGCCTGTATTCCCTTGATCTGAACCACATTAGCATCACTGATTATTTTACTGCAGAGAAGAAACTAGAAAGATGAGGCAAGACACTCCTCTGAATAAAAATAACACAGCCTGCCCCCTTGAATTCCAATATCCTTTGTTCAGATTTCTTATTTGGTTACACAAAGAACTTAGTTTAGAAAAAATCAGTTTGTCATTTTCAAATAGTAAAAAGTTTCTTAAGATCTACATTTTGTTCCATTTTTCAGATAAGACTAGGATAAAAACCAAGGTTCCACCAGAACAAGTTTTTTCCAGCCAACAGAACCACTACTTTTAAGAACTGACTGAAGTGGTTCCATCTGCATTGAGAGCTGCACCTGAAGCCTGTGTTGGAGGTTTTATCCTGCCAACATTTATATGCTGATTACTTCTTTAAAACTTGAGAGTCATTTCCCCAGCAGCACCTGGAATAATTGCAGAGTGACTGGCAAATGAGTCATGAAGGTACTGTTAAGTGTGCCAGTCACTGTTCAGCTAATAGTTCTCCAGAATCAACATGAAACATCAGCACATGACCTTTTTCTTCACTGCAACCCTGATTTTCTATCCCTCTTATTTGACTTGTTTGTTGATGCTTGTAATAATGACAACAAAAGAAAGACCTATCCAAACTAGTTCATTTTTTTTGTGAAAAGGAATTATGCTCAGTAAAATGAAGAATGAGAGAAAATGCTGCTAAATCCAGAAGGGTTTTATCAAAATAGATGACTACTTATTGACTGAAAATACCTTTGACATTGACTTGCACCAATTGTGCTTTAGTTATGCTGAACAGCCAGTTAAAGGTGTAACTTACTTTTAAACAGGGAAAAATAACTCATTGTACGAAATGTGGATTTTAAGGTCTCAAAGAACAGTATTTACATAACACACACCACAGATATTTTCTGATTAAATTTTTAAAAATGTGTCAGTGTGAGTATAGCATTGAATCCAGCTTTTTTCATCTGAGAATGAGAAATTATTTCAAAGCTGTCTTTACATCACTTCATGCCAAAAACTCCCTTTTAAAAGAAAAATTTGGCTACTTAGTCAGTTTAAGAGACTAGCAGTTTGTCATAGTTTACTTTTGTATTGGGTTTGAGTGGCAAGGTTTTGGAAGCAGGGGGCTCCAGGGTGGCTTCTGTGAGAAGCTCCTAGAAACTTCCCTTGTGTTTGACAGAGCCAATGCCAAGGTGGGTGGGTCTGTGCTGGCCAAGGCCAAGCCCATCAGCAGCAGTGGCAGTGCCTCTGGGATAAGTGAGTGAAGGATGGCTGGGCTGGGGGAGCCTGATACACAGCAGCAACCAGAGAAGAGTACCAGCACCTGTAAAAGCAACAGCCCTGCAACACCCAGGTCAGAGGAGAGGGAGGGGGAGGAGGGGCTTCTGACACCAGTGCAGTAACTCCCTGCAACCCATGGAAGACCATGGTGGAGCAGGTGGATGCCTGAAGGAGGCTATGACCCTGTAGGAAGCCTGTGCTAGAGCTGGCTCCTGGCAGGACCTGTGGACTCATGCAGAGAGGAGCCCAGGCTGGAGCAGGTTTGCTGGTGGGATGTGTGACTCCACGGTGTGATGGTTTTATTATATTATTATATTTTCTTAGTTAATTTATTTTATTTTTTTTGACATTTTTACTAGACTAATGTGACAGGTTTTTGTTTACTTTTCCCGGCCAATGCACCAAATTAAATGTGATGGTTTTATTATATTTTATATTTTATTTGACTGGGAGAATATAAAAGTGGAACAGGCTTATTTTAAATTATAAAGATAGTTTATTTATATACACTGAAAGGATGAAAATAGGAAGGAAAAAAAAAACAAATGGAACTTTTAAAATATTTTTTCTTTTTTTTCAAGTTTTTACTTTTTTATACTTAACATAAAAAGACGTAACTTGTAACTTTAGTTAGTTTACTATTTTAAGATAATTTTTTATTAATTTTTTAGGAAAGGAGTTTCTTTGTTTTAATAGAGACTTTGTCTACAAGGAGTTTAAAGAACTTAATTTTACTTACTTACAGTATTCTTAATACTGAACACGTGGGCTTTGTACTTAAATACATTGCAACATTGGGGTGTTGCTTTTTAAAGGTGTTTTATTTAAGGCAAAGGGGTTTTTTTTATTAAATTAATTTTATTTAGTTTATTACATAATATTTTTGCTTAAAAATCTACACATAAAATAATTACCTCTTTAAATTACACATTTTTTTATGGTTTAAAGGAACAACTCAGTTTAGTTTTTATGTTTTAGAGAAGTTTAGCTAGAATTTTTAGCTACTTTTTTTTTTGCACTTTAAAAGCTTTTTTACTTTTTTTTTACTGACTTTGGCTTTATGCTGTGTTTTTTTATGGTTTAATTACTGTATTTGTTTTTTGTTTAGGGAAAGGCTGGTGCTCAGAAGAAATTTATTTGCTAGCAGAGAAAGAGTTAAATTTGTTAGGTTTGTCGGGCTGTTTACGTGATTTTGTTGCAGCGGGAATTAAAAAAGTCTGAAGGCTGCGTTGTTTTTTTCGGCCGGGGGGGGGAAGAAGCATTTTGCAGGTGCTAGGGCTTCTCCTCCCCTTCCCCGCTGCTGCTGCTGTTCCCGGGGGCCACGCCTGGGGGAGGGGGACGGGGGACGGTGGAACACTCCTCGATCCCGGCCGGTGACAGAAGCGGCTGCCGCCGGGGTTTTTTTTTTCTTCTCTTGCTGCTGCTGTTCCCGGGGGGGGGCAGACACAGCTAAGCTGCGCTTTTAGGGGGCCCGGGCTGGGCCCGGCTAGGGGTAGCGGGGCCTGGGCCGAGCCCGGTTAGGCTTTGTGTTGCTTGATGTTACTTGTGATTTAGCTGGAAGAAAAGAGGGAACTCTTCTCCACACTTTCAGCTTATATGAGTATTACCCAAAAGTCGTAACTTACTTTTGAATGGTCAAACTATCTGCTAATTAAATAAAAATAATTTTTGATTGGACCATTCTTAACCCATGACACACGGGAAAACCAACACTAGGGCAGCCTGTTCCTGAAGGACTGCAGCCCTGGGAGGAAAGCCATGCTGAAGCAGTGGAAGAGTGTAAGGAGTCCTCCTCCTGAGGAGGAAGTAGCAGCAGAGAACATTTGAAGAACTGACCATAACCCTCATTCCCCATTCCCCTATGCTACAGGGTAGGAAGAGGTTAGAGAAAAACAGGAGTGAAGTTGAACCCAAGAGGAAGATTGTCTCAGCCCACGAGTCTTCCACTAAATTTTCTATTTCCTCTCCAGATGAGGAACGGAGTGACAGGTTGGCTTTAGTGGGGACCTGGCAGCCAGCCAGGGTCAACCCACCACATCCTAACAAGTTCAAGATAATCACTTGATACAAAAACGTCCTAACCAGGGCTGCACTGGAATAATTTGGAAACATGTTTATCATCAGAGAAATGTGCGTCAATGAAAAAAAACCCTTAAAATTTAAAAAGATAATTTTTTATATACATAAAGATAGAATATATAATATTAAAAATACATAATTTATATATATATAATTTCTACAGGAGAATTAAGTATGAGATTTCCCATAAAGATTCCCATAACCAGATAGATGGCCTAAATTCTAGTCTTCTCTTTTCTTTGCATTATACCTCTTCTGCTCAAATTACATTTTTCATGCTGTTTCTGGAAGAGTTTTGTTTCTCTCCAATGCAGGATGAAACAGTTTCACAAGCCTCAGAAATATCTGAAAGATAATGGTTTGATTTTCTGTCAGGTCCTGATTTAAAACAGTATTACAGAAACTGCCAAGAAAATCACTTGTGATGACCACAGAAAGAAATGATGACAACTATTGGTCCCCAGTCTGTAGGTCTAGCTGTATTTTAATGAAAATAAGGGCAGAGGGTTTGGGGATCAGGATAATGTAATCAATATTAGATTAGGATATAACTGAATGCTATCCAAGAGAATGATTCCCACCTATTTTCTTATTTATAATGGCACTCAGTGGCTTTAGAATATGTATAGCATACAATTCTATTGCAACTGCAGGGTAATTTAATTAGGAAAATGCAAATTTTGTAGAATGTTGGAGGTTTTTTTTTTACCTTGTTAATCCTCATTTAAAATGATGCTTCAGAGTAGTGCAGTTACCACAACCATAATTAAGTGATCTTTCTTTGGTTTACTTGACTGCCAAAATGTAAAGAAGACAACAAATATTCTGCAAAACCATGAATTCTGGGAACCTCAGTAGTCTGTCTATTTCCATCACTGTATTTCAAAATACCTTGTTGCTCCTTCTTTTGTGAAATGAGAACTTCCTGATGCTCTTCCATTTTCTCTTCACTCACCATAAGGTCCTTTGGAAGAATCCTGTCCCAGGCTGCACCCTGAAGTATTCCTGCTGCCTAACATCCCTGACTGATCAGCAGCTAGGGCAGGACAAGCAGCCACTGCTAGGCAGGTCCTACTTTCCAGGAAGGGAAAGGCGTCACTCGTGTCACTACAACGGCACCTCAGGGACACACACCACAATCCTGGAGCTAGTTTTGAAAATACGTAAATGTAATTATCCAGTGAGTACTCATAGTAGTCTCTGCTTTAATATGTTAATGCTTCTGGTTTCTTAAGCCTTGGACCAGCAGGATTAACCCCAGAACTAAGAAGAAAGAGACATTTGTGTATGTCAGTTGAGTTGAATGAATGGTGTTCTCGTGTTGTTTGAAGTTGTACAGAGAAGCTCTCACATATTAAAGGACAGATACTTTCACAGCTTTATAGGTTCTTACATAAACATCTTGGAAATTGCAGCTACTATTTTTAATCCTATTACTACCACATTATTTAAATCAAGTTTACAAGGTCCATGAAGTATGCTGTAGTTTAGGAGCTACTGCTTTAATGCTTGCCTTTTCAGCTTTCTGAGAGACAAGTCAGATCTTCCAGATCAATATTTGTTTCCTCTTTGAATGCCTTCTCCCTCAGCAACATCAAAAACTGTCCCATATGAAAAATGGTTGTAATTATGTGTTGTGGCAATACTCTCCTGAACCAGACAGGCAGTAAAAGGAAGAAAGTCTGAACTTCATTGATAAAAATGGGGAGACCAAAACGGGTGGCCATTTGACTGACATAACCAGACACAGTATAAACTCTAGGACAAGTCAGTAAACAGAGGAAGATGTACTCAGAACAACAGGGGACAAATATTTACAGCTTAGTGTATACGTGAGACTGGAGGTAAGAAAAGGGAAGGTCATACCCCCAATCTATCTCTCTGAGTCTAAAACACACCTTCCCATCTGAAAACTCATCTGCAGGCCACTTGGATGGGACATACTGGCTGTGCTTGGCATACAGGTTGTTTTCTTAAAAATCTCCCTGTAGAAGGAGTTCATATTTTCTCTTTTACCTAACGAACTATATACACCTCTAAAAACTCTCATGTAACTAATTTATCACACCACCACCAAGACCATAAAACTTCTTCATAATTAAATATTTTAAATCTACTATATAAATAAGATTTACTGCGAGAAGAAAACTGAGGATGAATAGCAAGATGTGCATTTTCCTTCTTAGTGCATCAAGTACAATATTTATATATTCATGTAGTTGCCTGGTTTAAGAGGCTGTCATAAATGGGCTGAAGATACTTGTGAGACGCAGTCATTCAAGGAAGTTATAGATGCTCCTCCATCTTCCAAGAACAACCTCCCAATTAACTGCTTCAACATGAAATTGTGAAATTCTTAACGTGATAATACCAAGAAGCACAACATTTGGTGAAGATATTTTGATATGAACAGAGCTGGTAGCAGTAATACAGCAATAATTGCTAGCTCATTTACGGCCTATTTAGCTCGTGCAGTGAACCAGATGAGAACAGCTAATGAGCACAGCTTCTTGCTGTAATTAGTAGAACAGTAGTGACTCGCAGATGATTTACAGTTTGCAAAAGTCAGTGTATTTACTGAAAAGCTTGTGTTCTCTGTGAAGCTGTGCCATATGATGAACTGAGGATGCTTTACTTTCCAATAAGCCTTAAGATTTGGTTTACAATAACCTCAGAATTCATCTAAATCTAACAGAAATACAACACTGAAGATTTTGGTGTGCTCTCTCAGTCTGCAGTCTAGCCTATCAGAACTTATTTTGCCAGTTGATGTATTTTATTTCATTTCTTTTGTTGCAGAAATTTTTTTTTTTTTAATGGTATAATTCTCTCCCTACTGGCAGAGTAAAGACATTTAATGTTGTGGTAAATCACAGATATATGTGCTGTGCAAAGCTAGAATTCAAATAGGTTAAAGAAGGCACAACAAAATATGGGAAGAAAATGTTTGCAAAAGATCAGTACTGATACTTATAGACCCCAAATTAAAAAGTAGGTATCTTTAAGAAAGGTTAAATTCTCTTCCTGTCCTTGACTATTGACAGGACTGCTTATAGACAAGAATGCAATTAGCAATATCAGACAACTACACCCAAATGATATTTACTAAATCTATGCAGAAATACTAAATATTCTTATGAAATATGCAGCTCAGTGTTTCAGATTCACAGAACTCAACCAGAACCAAGACCAATCCTGTATTCTTAGAGTTTTATCTTCATTATTATTTTTAACACTGAGTGCTTGAGTGCTACTTTTGTTCTTGAAAGATGGCAACTGAAACTGTGAAACTACTAAGGCCTGGTAAAAACATAGCAGAGGCTTTCCTTTAGTCAAGATCTGTACAGTTAAAATCACACCTCTAAGAGCAACCAAAAAATAATGCAGGTGGGAAATAATAATACCTTTTGATGGTGTATAATTAAAAAAATACAGAAATAAACTTTTTCATTAAAGAATGACATAAATTCTAAGTAAAATGTACTTCTATTTCAAAACACAATCAAGGCAAATTTGATTCAAAATTATTGGTCAAGTTGAAAGGAAACAGAAGAAACCCTGTTTTAAATTTCAAACACAAGCAAACGATCTTTTTAAACATCTCATATTCAGAGTGTCATAAGCACTTCATAATAGTTTGTTTGATGGTAGTTTTTCATTCATTTAGGTGTCCAATTATTGCATCTTATATGCAACATGAAAACCTCAGGTCCTTCCTGAGGATTTCCGAGTCTTTATCAATATATTCTGTCCACTGTATTGCACTGTAAGGACTGTTTATCACATTTCTCATGCTGGCCTATTTGCTTTATCTTGCAGGCACTACTTAATTATTATGTCATTGAGTTAGAGTGAAGGAATTCAAATGAAGACATTTGACATACTAGGAATATACCAAGTTCACTACCGTAATCAATTATACTCAATAGCTCAACAAAATTATAATTGTGGTGGAACGATCTCTCAGTTCATATGATGCTGGTAGTATCCCTAAGTTAAATCCAGCTGCCTAAGTACTGCTCTTGTAAGTGAAATGGGTTTGAACGCTTTTATGAGGGGAAAGCAGGATATACTTCTTCCAGACTTCTCCCAGAATGGGGAGAATGGGGAGGTCAGACAAGATGATCTCCAAAGGTCTCTTTCAACCTCAACCATTCTGTGATTCTCAGGTTATATATTGTTGGGGTTTATCATCATCATCATCATCATCATCATCATCATAATGGTGCAAAACAAGAAAAAGTATTTATTTGTAAAGCTCTGACATGCAATGTATAAATTGTCCACTTGCTGGCTGGACAATTAAAAGTCAACTATGTAAGAAAAAGGACAAAATAGACTAAGCAAAATTAAGTAGTGTATATTCTCATATTCTCTTTACACTTCCTACTGATTTATTAAAAATATGAATATCGACCTAATACCGATATCCAACTGAGATGGACAAAAAAACTCTCTAACAGTTTAAAGTTAGAAAGTATATGTTTATTACAGCGCCGGGCAGCACGAGGGGTAGTCCCCAAAAGCATACCGCCCCTTACAGAAGATCACAAGGTCATTTTATTTACAAGACTGTTGAATATCCAAAATGCAAATGCATATTCATAACTCTGGTACATCCCATTTTCTGCTTCATATGGTAATTAGCAAAAAAGCAATTAAGCATGCGTAGTTTGTCATTTGAAATGGGTCGGTGGTCCCATTCAAGAGAAGTGGGTTTCAAATGATGAAGTAAAATGACTCTTCATCACTCTGAACTTTCTACCTTTTCAATGCAAATGTGACAAATGAGTGTTGGTAGAACTCCCATTCCCTTAGATACGTGACTTTCAATAAGTTTCAGCATTTTGGGAGTCTCTGTAATTGTCCCGTATCCCTAAACCTATTTATCAGGTTCCCCATTTATTGTTGCAAGCACTGCTAAGCAAACATAAAGTTGACAAGCAATCAGTTATTTGGAAAAAGTTAACTCAAGCCTAGTCTTCCTTAACTAACCACAAAGCTTTTAATTAACTCCAAAAAACAAGGCTTACTTCTAACTAAAATCTTAATTTTCTTAAAATCCTATATTCTTTAAAGTCTATGTCTCACTACTTGCTCTTTTTCACTACTTCTTTTATGTTCTCATTGTATTGCATGCTGGACAGAAATTCTGAAACACAGTAAAAAGTCCTTAAAATGTTTAGCAGCAACCCCTCAGCAAAATGGTTGTAGAAAGTAATGATATCTGCAAGGTTCACACAGGGTAGAGAGGCATTATCAGTCCCCATATGTATGCTAATACAAATCTGCTTCATATAATATGGCACCTGCCCATTTCTAGTTGGAAAGCGTTTTCAGCAAATTTAGCAATATTTGATGCAGACAGGTTGAATACTTTGGCTAGTGAAACAGCCATAAAATCACAGAGATTCATCCTGCTTTTAAATACCATTTGATCTTACACCGGTTTCATTTTCTTGCCTATACCCCCTGATCACCATGGTTTCTTTCTCATCTTTGTGTCATTTAAGAAGAGGAACAGAATATTTGCCTTTCTCCACACACTTATTTCCTATTCCTATTTGGAATCTTGGGTTTCTTTGCAACTCTATAATGAAAAAAGCTGTCATGGTCAAAATGCAGAAATCTCCCTTTTAGCTGCTGCAAACAACCCTCTCAGTCCCAAACACTACTGAAAATTTTGGCTACAGAGTGTGACTAGTGTGTCATGTTTGACTTGGTGCACCCAGAAGCATTGATTATGTGCTTAAAGATAAACAAGGGAGAACAGTAATTTTGTAGGAAACCTGCATAAAGGCAGCTTCCTGTTTACCAGCAAACTCCCTAGATCTTCTCTGGGTTTGTTTTGTCAGTTTTTCTTTTTCTGTCTTGTCTTTAAATTTATCTTTAGGAGTGTCATAAAACGGTTCACTAAAAAGTGAATAAAACCATTTTCCGTGTACATACAGACTTTAAGAACTTTTCTCTGTGGGTTTATATGAACAGAGATTTTTTTTGCAGATATAGCCACTGGCTGGATTTGAGTGCAATTATATGTGCTTGGTGCAAGTCACTTGGCTTTTACCACCCTGACCTTCACCACGAAAATAAAAGTAAACATAGCAAAACTGTGAGGAGCTAGACTTTCTCAGAAAATGATGTTTAAAAGATTAACAAAATTATTGTCTTTTTGCTGTTTTTTTTTTCCCCCAACCTTATGTAGGGTTACTGTTCAAGAATTTCAGAAAAAAATTACAGTCTGGCATTTATTGGAAAAGTAAACACTATCACATGCACATCCTATAGTATTGTTGTATGGGAATTTTTTTCAAATACAAAATTATTAAAAGGTAAAAGGCTTTAAGTTGATGCTGATAAACTATGCCTTGATTACTTCTACTCTGACATACATAGCTGAGCCTTACATGTAGTTTACCCAGAGGACAATCTAGATTACATTGTATAATATCATAATTAAGGACTATTTATAAGTTTATACAAGCCTATGGGAGTAGGATGCAAAATAAAGTGTAACCCAGTAAAAATGAAGTGTTTTTCCTTGGAACTTCCAAATTTGTAAACACGAAAATAAACTTTCTCTTTATGCACTGATCTCTGTTTGAAGAGCCCTTTGTTCCAGCAACACTTGTGGTGGTGTGCTTTTCTTTATGCATATTTCTGTAAACCTTTTTGAATGGTTTGTTCTCTCTTCTCTCAGGTGGATGGTTTTACCCAAGGTTTTCTCCTCCCTCGCCTGGTTGTTATTCACTCCCTAGACCCACCTGTTACTCCATTTACATAAATGTCAATCCTCCCTAATCCCTGCCCTTGGTTCTAGAAAGTTCCCTGTCAGTCCTTTTGTCCCAACCCCCTGCCTAAACTCCTCCCAGGAATTCCCCTATTCCATGAGGCCCCATTGGTCCATGTGCCCCTTTCCACTCCCATTGTCTTTCCTACTGGTTGTCATATTGTGAGCACATCCTTAACTTCCTCCCTGATTAGCTGAATAATTGTACCCTGCCGGTGTACCTCCCCCGTTTAAAAGATTCTGCAGGATGCTGATCTTCGGCTTTTGGTCGCTGCCCCCCTCGGGGAGTGAGCTCCTTTGAGAAGCACACAAAAGGCTCCTCCCTGTCCCTCACCCTGATGCTGGGGGCTGTACCACAGCTGCCCTTGCGGGCAGGAGCAGCCCTGCTTGGTGCCACCACTCAGGCCAAAGCCAGACCCTGGGATGGCCACACCTGGCACGGACCGGGGAGGAAGAGCCAGCTTGGGGGATTTCTCCGGCAGCCGCCTCAAACACTGTCACAGACACCTCCACAGACTTTCTATTGTCACCATGCTCACACTTCTGTAAATGACAAACCACACCACAGTGACATCATGCTCAGGAAATCCCCTAGGATTTCAGCCTGGGACACAGTAAGAAGAGAGTTATTAGGATGCATGCTTGGCTGTTCTTCCACAAACACCCCTTTAGCCAGTCCTCTTTTCCGCTTCAGATCAGTGAACTGAGAGTAGCACACAACAGGTACCTTTGGTCTAAAGACTCCAAACCCACTCCTGGAGGAGCAGCCAACCAGCTCAGACTCTTCCCACTGTTGATATTGACTGCTCAGCTTTTGAAAAGTGATGGAGAACTCTCAGACTGGCCTGGACTCAGTAGCAGGCTCTTCCTGAAATCCCGGTTGCTGTACAGGTCCAGGCAGAAGCATGTAAAGAGGACTAGAAACTTTGGTCTGAAGTAGTATGACTGGTCTGTCAACATTGCTTTCATCTGTGTAGTTTAGTTTTCTGCATTTAAAAAAAATCCCTTTTGCCTCAAAAAGTACATGAGAGAGATAATCACCTAATACATCAGGGTGCATATCACAAATTACATTTCACACGGAGTTTTCATTCAAATTAGGACATCATTTTGAAATGTGGAATATTAAAGAATAATAGTCTTTCAAATAATTGTAGGATTGTTTTCCAATTCACCACTGAAATGTAAGTACATTATCAAAAAGTTTAACTTACTGTCATTAAAAAAATTAATACCTATTCAAATTATTAATTTTTCTGAACATTTAAGTGATGTGTAATACCTCTCATATTGTCAAACCATTATATATGATAAAATGTAAGACTCTTATTGAATGTAATTCTTATATCTCTTTAAATACATAGATCACCAGTGTTACTTGGACTATTTTAAATTATATTATACATGAAAAGGTTTATGTAATCCATAGTTCGAGCTGTATAATCAGAATTCAATTATATACATTGAATATAAAATTTTAAAGAATTACACTTTTAAAGTCTTGATATAATTGCTGAATATGAAATGAAAAACAAATGACTATAAATTTTTATGTATTTGCAATACTATGTCTTTTCCTTAAATTAAAAACTCATTTAAAAAAAAATTCTGCTAGGAAACGACAGGACCTTAGAGGCAAGAAAATATTTTCTTCACAATTTGGAACCTGAATACAATTTGAATATAACAGAACTTTTCAGATGTGGTTTTAGTGCTGGGAAGGGACAATTTAAAAAATTCTATATGCAGAAGTACCACTACTGACTCTTAAAATTCAGACTTCCATTCCTCTAATAAAAGCAGGCAAGAAGAGAACTTGCTTTTTACACAATGTTGTTTTTGAGAGGGCAGGAGTCTCTGACAGAGGAGTTCCCATAAACTCCTTGGTCTTTCTATCATAACCATTGAAAGTAGTGTGGAGTTAAGTATGTATACTTAAAGACTTAATTAATTGACCCATTTTTTGGGAGTCAAATCTGTAGGATTCAAAGTATAATTTTAAAAAATAATAATTAAAAAAAATGATGGGAGCTAGGAGTCAGCATGATGCACTGCTAGTAAAGGACCATAGTTCTCCACCTATGAGATAGAAAATCAGACAAGTCTGCTACTAAGGCATTGTTACTGCTTTTCTATGTGTTTAGTATATATTATAATGTTTATAATGTATCATATTGTGAAAATTATTTTTATAACATTAGAAAAAAGGCTTAAATATATTATGTGAATATTAAATTTCATGTCTGCATACTATTCTTCTTGGTCATGATCAAGGAATTTTCTACTACCTATGTTATGTGCTTTTTGGACTTAGATCACTATTTTATTTGGGCAATACTACTCTTAAGATCTTGCAACTGGGTCATTTTCAGAGAGATGAATGAGTTATGGCTTGAAAAAAAATCTTTTTTCTAAGTTGTGTCACAAGATGCACTTGTTCAGATGGAAGTATTTCCTTCTAGAAATGTCCTTGCTGACACCTGGATTTCAAATCTAAATAGAGATATCCAAACCCTAAAATTGGTACCTTTGGAATTTCTTACTGGAGTTGGAAACAAAAGCTAAGAAAGAAGTTGGCAGAACTTTAAGAAAAAGCTTTCATGCCTGGAGTTGCAGAATAATGTACATAATGATTTCTCCAGTCTTGCACAGTGTGCATCTTTGAGAATACATGAGTACACCCAACTTAAAGTCACACACGCACAGCAAAACAAGTAATGAATAATGAGACGGTGAAACTGAACTGTCACTGAGGTTGTAATTCTCTGTGTCTCATTTTTGCTTCAGTGACTCTTTTCTTTTAGCCTGAGACACAAGCAGAACAAACAATTAGTGCAATAATTGATGATCTGTGCCTTCAAAGCTTGTGGTGGCCATGCTCATGTTTTATAAGTCTACTAATGCAAACAGCTCTTCCTTGTGATTAGCATGCTGCCTGTTGTTCAATGATAGTGCTTGGGAGGTACACTTGTATCAGAAAAAAGATTTTTATCTGCACTTTTTAGTCAGTGAATAAATAACCTTTTGTTCCTTTCTGGTTTTAAATTCCAGTAATACTTCTATCTGCAATTGGTGACATGATTACATATGTAGCTCATCTTCTAGAACCTCACCTTGCCTTCTGATTGGGCTGAGTTTTACTTGAGATACTGTAAACTAATGCTGCAAGTATTAAAAATATTAAAAAACCCTCTGAGTTTACATATCTGATTTTGCTTTCCTATAGTTATTCAAACATTGATGTTTCTTGAGTCAGATTTTAACCACAGTAGTCTAGTAAATTATTATTTATTATTAAAAAAAATCCTATCTTCTTTAAAAGCCAGCTAAAATCAAAGATCTGTAATCTTTTTCTTCATCATTAATTCCTAGGGTAGGATAAAATAAAATTATATGAAAGAAGAATAATTAAACTGATAAACAACATGACACCTTTGCAAGAGAATATCTTGAACAGTATATTCAATTCCTTGATTTAGAGATTAGGATCAGATAGAGGTAAGTCTGGAAAAAGTTTTACCGTGTTCTGAAACCATTCCAAAATAAAAAGAAATGCAATGGATGGCGTGCACATGACTATCCACCATTGATTTGAAGCCTCTCTAGCACATACGTGTTTCTCTAAGGCTGCTTGTCAATACTTCTATACTTACTTGCTTTCCTGTTTGAGCTAATAGGTAAAATAAACCCTTCTTATTGTCCACATTGTCAAATAAGGAAATGGAATTGCCCTTAGAATCTTATTAAAATCTTCTGGAATCTGTAAAATAAAATAATGATACTCAGAGGAACCTGTTTGACATGGATCAGTTTTGATGTTTTTGTGAATGAGTAATCTAAAAGAAAGGAAAAGAAGAAGAAAAAACCCTGTCCTTTTGCAATAATGAGGGGATACTACCACTGAAGTAAATCCTTAAAAAATTACTGATTTATTTATTTGCAGATATCTAAATTTTTCATACTTCTGTGCATGGAGAAAGACAGCAAGAAGTTTAAAGGACCAACAGCTGAGATTCTGTAGTATCCTATTTTCAATTCTGCAAGATTTCATTCTTATAGAAAGTGTCACAGATTTGAATATTCTATGTTAATGGTGCTAACACAGGCAATTCATATATTTAGAGCTTTCAACACTTGTGTCAAAACACAACACACAGTGTTAACAAAGCACTCTGCAGTTCCTGGGTAGACAACACTAAGTACAGTTACCCACTGTAGGTACAGTGACATCAGATCTCTGACTTTTGGATAGCAAAGGATCCTTACTGGAGGTTAATTTTCTTCTCTTTGTCATCTACCATTCAGAACTTCATCATCCTTTATCTACTTGCACACCATAAATTCCAATTCCTAACACAACCTTGTTCAGCATCTCTTAAAAGACTGTTCAAAAGGTATGCTGCTATGTATTTGGAGAAGCTACAATCTTCTAAAAATCATCAGGTTACTGATTCATGATATGACAGCTAATCTGAGATAAGATTTATAGCCACATTAAGGCCAACTCTGACAAGAAATCCTCCCACACAAACATAGATATGTCATGAGAGGGAAACGCAGCATAAAAATGTTACTTACAGCATTTTGATGGTCTTTCTATTGATAGGTAAAATCTTATGCAGCATATTAAAGGGAAAAGTTGAAGGGAAATTTAGGAAACAGAAAACTAGTCGTCTGAGCTAAACGTGAACTTATCTTTCAAGTGTTGATGTTAGCAATTTTTTACCACTTACACATGAAACAAGAACATCATAGAAGATAAGGTTTACACAGCAACGTCTGTCGTGATACCCAAGATCTTGCCGAGTGCTTACAGTTGCTTCAGAATTCAATTAAACACTTGAGCTTCTATTGCTTTTATTCTTTTCAATGTTGTTTCTTTCCAGTGAATTTTTCTATTATCACCTTCAGAATATTTTGTGTCTTTTTTTTTTCACATAGCTAAATATATATAAATTGATGTAGAAAAATTCTTGTTGTTCAGTTTAACCAGAAAAGCAGATCATTTATGCTCTGATGCATTCCATTTCAACTCCAGTTGCTCTCATTTTTAATCTGATTTACATCCCTATTAAAAAGAAGTCTTTGTGATTCAGAACTGTAAAATAAGTTTCAGTAGATTGACTCCAGTCAAAAACTCTCAAAAGATGTTTGGCTATAGATGGTCAGTCAAATGAACAATTTGCATACTCAGAAAGACAAACAATATTTAGTTTATTAAAAATTTTAGCAAGTCTGTGCAGGATTCAAATGCAAATCCAGCATATTACTACACACAACTAACTATGTATGATCATACTGGGTTCATATTGGCTGTGATATGAAGGACAGTTGGTAAACAATAGCTTAACAAATGTGTCAGCTTAATGCAATGTCAGAGGTCCTGCTGTTATCTATGACTCACAGCAGCAAACATGAAACACAGTCTATACAGCTTCAGAGAATTCTCAGTGATTATTCATAACAACATATACTCATTATCAAGCTTGCAATGTGTTTAGTTTGGTCTCAAAGCTTTTGTTTTGACGGATTCACTTTGGTCTCATCATTTTGAAATCCTAGCTCAAATTTTCTTATGGTCCAATATTTGTTCCCATTGTGCATGCCTTGAAGAGGAGAAAAAGTAGGTGACAAGAAAAGGAAAATAGAACAGATCTCAAGATGTAACATTTTGAATTTAGAGAACTTTTTTAAGCACAAAGTTTTGAACAAAAACTTCCTAATGCTGTTTGAAGGCCAAGGTGAGATTCTTTTCTTTCCGTTGACAAGCTGAAAGGATCCTTGAAATCCGTTGGACCGAAAGCTTCTTATACTGATGGAATTTGAACCTCTCTATTAACATTTGACAAAAGCGAATATTCAGTAGAATAGAAGTAATTTTATTGTGCCTGGTGCATGGTTACAGAAGAGCACTCAGAAAAAAAATGCCATCAGCAAACTCTAACTGCATCATCATAAATTTTTGCTACAAAAATTAAATGTCATCATATTTTCTCTTTTTTCTTGTATCTAAGAATACAATGTATCCAAATTACATTTTTTACTCTCTTGTGGAGGAGTTTACTTAAAAAATCTTTTAGATAGAGCAAGAACAAAACAAAAACTTGTAGAGATTGGTTGCAGAGTGGACATCATTTACTAGCTTGCAAGTCTTCTTATTCACAGACACATCATATTTAACATAAATCAGAACATCCAACTTATGTAGCAAGACTTCGTATCACTCTGCACGTTTTTTTGAAAATCTACTGTAATTACTTTTTTTTGTAATGCATAAGGAACACTAAAAAACAATGTAAGAGGCAAGTATTTTTGAATTTTCCTGTTTTGCCTGGTGGCCAAAAGTTACAAAGACCTATCTATGACACTGCTTGCTTGCACACCCTTAAATGACTTCCTGAACAAGCCAGCACATAGTATTTAGTGCTTGCACTAAATTTTATCCTGCACTGTATCCAAAGCAGTGTGGCCAGCAGGGTGAGGGAGGGGACTCTGCCCCTCCACTCTGCTCTGGGGCCCCAACAGAAGAAGAGTGTGGACCCGTGGCAGTGGGTCCAGAGGAGGGCCACAAAAATGATCAGAGGGCTGGAGCACCCTTGCTATGGGGAAAGGCTGAGAAAGGTGGGATGTTCAACCTGGAGAAGAGAGGGGTCTGGGGACACCTCGTTGCAGACATTCAATGTTTAAATTCAGCTTCTAAGAAAGATGGGGAGAGTCCTTTTAGCAGGGCCTGCAGTGATAGAGCAAGGGCTAATGCTTCTAAAATAAAAGATTATAGATTTAGAAGAAATTCTTTTACTGTGAGGGTGGTGAAACACTGGCACAACTTGCCCAGAGATGTGGCAGATGCTCCATCCCAGGGAGAATCCAAGGTCAGGTTTGGCAAGGCTCTGAGCAACCTGATCTACTTGAATATGTCCCTGTCCATTGCAAGTGGGTTGGACTGGATGATCTTTAGAGGTTCCTTTTAACCTAAATTATGATATGATTCAATGATTCTAACAAACTAGGGCTGTTTTAATGGTGATGACCTAAGGGAGTTTCATGTCTTGCCTGGAAAGAAATACCTCAGAAATTTCTAGTTCTTGGCTCACCTGGCAGATTAAAATTTTGTAGAATAACCACAAATAAAGTAAAAGGACAGCAAGTGGAAACTAGAATAAAGAAAGGAGTTAAACCAGACAGAAACAATAAAGTAACTTAAACTTTATTTGCTTTCATCCTTCAGGGAAAAAAATTATTAGTGGTAACCCTAATTGCAATTCTCATCCTGCAAACTAACAGGTGTCCCTACAAATGCCAGACTGCTTTTCTCTTCAGTTACAATTAAGCTTTGTCTTGTAAGTTATTTGCTAAGCTTGCAATTTCTCTAGTCTCCAGGACAGCCTCTTTCGTGGAAACAAGAATCATTGAACCACACAGATCTAGTCTTCTTTAGCTGGAAAAAACTCATGTTCCTTCCTATCTGATAAACTGTGAGATTGAACTGCTACACACATACAAATTGAACAGGGCTGTAATATAAAAGTATGTAAATAATTACTATAAAATATGGTGGAGTTTTTAATTAGAACAAATTCTGAGGAAGAAAAAAGGCAGTTGTGTTCTCAGGGGAAGAGAAATGCTTTTTCATTTATTAGTTAATTAAAGAAAACTGAAAAAAAGGTCTTAATTATCTCCATTTAAGAATCTCCTCTGGTGATAAAACCCAGTTACTGAACTATGTAATCCAAAACTTAACAAGATCAAGGATTTTAATGGGTTCTGAATTATAAATATATGGTGATGTAAGATCTGTTGAGTGCTAAATGAAAATGAACATTGTAACTTCTATTCCTCGTTTTTTAATGAAAGACAGCCCCATGTCTTATAGCAGAACCACTGTGGTGGTTAGCAATTTTTAATAAAGTGGTACCTTTAATTTTAACATTTCAGATTGATTTAGCAGCAAGAGATAATCTCACCTATTTGACAGCAGTTTCCTAACTACAAACCAAGAAATTTAAACTGCAAAGAGAACACAGAGCCGCAACAAAAATCACAACAAGGAAAAGAAATCTATCTTTTCCTGAAGGACAGTGCATGTGCTGAATGCCCAATTCCACCAGTGAACATCTTGTTAAACCTTGGAGAGTAAGAATATTTTATTTGTTGGACTAGTGCTTGCTGTTCCTTGTCAGCTCTGCCCTTGTTCTGAAACAGCAACAGAGTCTGTGCAGCCAGCTGGGGGAGCATGGACACGAGCAAGGTAAGCCAGCCACACAGGGGAGGATTGGTTTTGGATTTCTTACAGGTCCCACCTAGCGAGTGTGAGTCCTCTCTGTGTCAAAACTATTTCAGCAATCTAATAGAACATGGTTTTACAAAGCTGAGCATCCCAGTGGGCTGAAGGGTTTTAAGTAAATGTGTGACAGAATATCCAGACCAGAGTCTGTTTAGGGTCCTGTCATGGGTTGCACAGTTGAAGCTGTAAAAGTAAACTATGAGCAGGCAAGTTACTTTTGTCCCAAGTAAAAATTTCTTAAATAGTTACTAAGTAAATCTTCACAGAATATTTAGCATATATCTGTGGTTTCCTGATTTGAAAGTCTTTTTCAAGCAGTCAATTTAGTTATAGATATTTATATAATTGTATTTATTTAGTAAGTTCAAGGGCATCTCAATTGGCTGAAGGAGAAGGAAGGGAGAAGGGGAGACAAGAGAGGATTTTCATGATGTTTGATCCAATTTTTTCCTTTTTTCCAATAATTGTTAGTGTGACAGTGTCATGTTAGAGATTTATCACTTAGCTGCTGAAATGCACAGGCACTGGAACCAACACATAAAGTACATCTCAATACAAGTTATTAAAAGAACAGGAGCTTTCAATTATAGTAAATTAAATCAGTTTAGTGAAAAGGTGTTAGAAAAATGCATGTAATTTATCTGATTGTGTACCCTTGTTCCTACAGTTCTTTGAAAGCAGACATCTTTGTTCGCATATTATCCACTAGAATTTGGAATCAAAAACTGTTCAAAGTGATATTTGAAGTAAAGACTTAGATTTCTTGATCACACCTTTATTACTATTTGTCTTCTCCATTTTTTTACCTGCTTTACATGTATTGTAAAAAGCTGAGATGCTAGTCAGCAAAATTAAAAGCCTTCCCCATCTTTTTCAAAAATTCTATCCAGTAAAAAATATGCAATGAAAATTGATCATTTAATCACTGTGTTATCAAAGTACTGTGTATTCTTGGTCATACTTGCAGCTGATACACCTGGAAATGGATGGATATCCATTATTTATAGTCTCATCTGGGTAAATAAATGGGTGTATCCATTTCAGTGCCATGCCCAAATCTGAATTTAGGAATTCTAGCAGTCATTACAGGGAAATGAGGAAATATGTCATAAAAAAAGGAAAATCCCTGAACCCCCAAAACAGGATAGAATAGACTGCTTCAGTTGGAGGTTTCTACAGCATCATCTAGCCCATCTGCCTGACCAGATCAGGACTCACCAACAGTTAAAGCACATCATTGAGAGCGTTGCCCAAATGTCTCCTAAACACTGACAGATGTGGGACATCAACCATGTCTGGGAAGCCTCTTTCAGTGTCTGACCACCCTCTTGATAAAGTAATGGTTTCTGTTATCCAGTCCAAACCTCCCTTGGCTCAGCTTTGAACCATTCTTACATTTCCTGTCACTGGATCCTAGGGAGAAGAGATCAGTACCTCCCTCTCCACTTCCCCTCCTGAGGAAGTTAAAGAGATCTAAAAGGAGGCACCTTCCCCTCACTTCCTAAGCTTTCTTTGGTGCCTTTTCTCTAAATATTGCTCAGGTAGGTGGAGTGCCAAGAGTGAATGGCAGGTCTCTTCTGCATGGATAAAAACATTTAATAAATATATTGTCTGCATCTTCCAGCATATGAGCAATTAATAGTGTTAGCATCTAACTAATCAAAATCAGAGTTCACAGACTACCACATTAATTTATAAGGGGGAAACCTAAGACTTCTTGAAGTGTAATTGTTTCAGATAGACTAGGACAAGAATGTTAAATGTTCTCTAAGGGCATAGTTGATTTTCCTGTGAGCCACAGGATGAATTTGGGTTTGTTCTCAATTCCTAGTGAAACACTTCATGATATCAGCAACAAGCCTAGTGATTAAGGAGAATATATGACTGATTTTTTGTTGTTACCTTTGAGCAGTGTCATTATGTGGCATACAAGATCCCTGTGAGAAAAGGGTTCATTTTAAAAGTTACAGTTTTATTCCTTTTTTCTTTTCCTCTTATTATATTTTCTCAATTACTTAATGTTTGTTTCTGTCCTAATTCATTCTTTCCCTCTATATTTTATTCAATGAAAAAGCCTTCATATCTCCCGACAGTTTTGTCTCATTTCCTTCTGTGGTATGTACACTAAAATAATCACTCCTAAGACAGTGAATATGGTTGCTAACAGAACATCATCGGGCTTTAGAGCTAAATATCACAATGAGGTTAATGACAGATGGGAAATGCTCATACATTGCAGTCATGGTTTCAGTCTGTCTGCAAACACAGTTTGCATTACTTTATGTTTTGCTTTGAAAGAACCTCAACAGCTTGGGTTTCTTTTTAAGGTTAAGGTTAAACCCTATGAAATCTGAATATACCATTGCGTCAATACTGAAGCAAAGCAAAGCACGTATGTCCTGTTGTATGGGTGTCTGATTTTCCTCAGCTGAAAGCTCAAGCCAGAGATGTAGATTGTTTTTTGGTTTTGTTACTGATTTTTGAGTTTCTTCTTTTTTCACAGTCAGTAATAGTCCAAAATTCTTGGTTTACCACATTCTTGTCAGATATCTAACACTCCTATTTTTCTGAAAAACTGTCATTTTTCATCTGAGGGACACCTGCACTCCATTAAAATGCTTAATCTACAATGTCTAGGGGGACACATCAGGTGCCCCGCCTGGCAGCAGGAGGGCAGGTCCTCAGGGATGGCTTTGGCACTCTTGCATTCAAAGCCATCCACATCACTTGGCCCAGCTTGCCTTAAGAAAGATTTTATGCCATGTGTAGAATAATCACAGTGCCTTCCAGGACACCTCTACATAGGTAATATTTTTCTTCTGCTCTCTCTGCAGATATCTCTCCACCTCTGTCTCTATTGTCCTACAGCTTCCTAGCCTGGGTGAGAAAGATTTCTCTTGCACGTTCCTTGTTCTGTCAGCAGGTCTTACAGTAGGCAGCCTACTAATGCCAAATCCTGCATTTTATTATAATAGCTAGACTTAAAACATTCAGACCTCAAGCTTTTCCACTATCAGTAAGTGGAGTTAAAAACCCCCAAACTAGTACACCAATTCTTGTAAGTGTTTGATGACATGATATGCCTGTTGAGACGTGATTTACTGCACTACTGTTCAGAAAGCAATGTGTGTGACACACAACAGATGCCCCAGAGCCAACCCTGACTAAACTTTGCAAATGTCTAACTGGCTGCCTAAACCCAGTTATATCTATTGCTTTGCAGCCCTAAAGATGAATGAGCAAAAGAGGTCCAGGATGACATAGCAGCTACTGGCAAGTATATATGGACTTATGGCAGAAGGCAGAGCCTTGAGATCAGTGCTCCTATTCCTATAGAAGTCTAACGGACTGCATGAAAATAGATTTCTAGTGAATACTGATGAGATGAAGAGAAAAAGAAGAAGCCAACCTACCTCCTTTAGTAAGGTGTTATAAGTTCTTCCTTGCCAGGGCTGATGGAGATTTATTCCTATATTACACAGGGAATGGGCATATGGGTTTAATACTCTTAGAAATATAATAAAATCTCTCCAAACCCACACAAAGAGGTTCTTTAAGGGTAGCCAAACCCACACAAAGAGGTTCTTTAAGGGTAGCTAGCAAGAGGTGCACACAGAGGGGTTAAGAAATCAGCATACTCTATGGCCACAGGGATCACAGGGGTAGGATTTCCCTTCAAGGGAAATATTTAGCTTATCCCAGAAGGGAGCTTGCATGCACATTAACATCTCTGCAATATGAACAATAGTAGATTAGGACCCTGGCAAGAAACAGGGAGTGGGCCAATGCAACAGTGTAAACATATCTTTTGCATTTGCAGCGTTCAGTAACATTCCACAATTCTTCTCTTCCATCTTGTCCAAATAAGCTTCTTTTGGCTTTAAGCCATTTCTCCATGATTATGTCAATGGCTTTAGCAATGCTAAACAGGCTGTGCCTGTTATCTTCACATCTTTTTTTTTTTTTTTTTCATTTTTTCATTGTTACAGCTGCACAGCCAAACCATCAACAATGTATTTCCCACAAACTAAATTGAGCCAATAACATTGTAATCCAGTATAAACAGAGAAGCAGTTGATTCCAATTAGGCAAAAGTTTCAGTGTTTCCAGGCTTGCAGCCAGTTTGTGGTTTATGAAATTTAACTAAGCTACAGCTTAATCAGTTTGCTACTAAATATATATATATATATACATCTAGCCAACAATATCCTGATGATAAAGGAGTGTCAGGAGGAATGGATCAAAAGATTTTGGTGATGATTTTTTACCATACCCATACCCAACCTCTGACAGTAGGGAATTGCAAAAATAAGTACATTACCATTCTACAGGTAAACCAAGCAAGCAGTAGGAACAAAGATCTGTTTTGCTGTTACATTGCAGTTACCTCAATGTGGAAAAGAAAGCAGCCAGGCAGACAATTCTCACACAAATAAGCCATAAGGCTGGTGCTGTAGTTAAGGAAATGAATACATTTAGAAAGCTATGGCAATCATTCAAGTCCTGAAAGACAGGATTAGAGCTGGAAAATCTGAGAAAAAATATCATAGTCTAAGTGTTTTAGAATCAACACATAAACATGTAAATTAAGGTTTAATGTTAATAAAATTAGGAAAGGACTGAATAAATCCTGATGATGCTCTTGAAGAATCACACTGTATACTCTAATGTTTACACTGTTACAGAATACCAACAAATTTTTTTTTTTCAGATTGTAATATGGACAATACTGTTAGCATAACAGCTGGATAACAATTAAAAAGTGTGGGGTTTATACTCATGCAAAATTCATCACTAAAATGTTGCTAATAGAGCAAAATCCAAATGAAAGTCCTCTTCCTTCATAGCTATTTTTTTGGCAGCACTATTTTGACAACTATAAAAGATACACTGAATATGCTCTGTAAAGTTTAGAAGGATTACTCTAACAAGTACAGTATGGAGAATTTGAGAGCAGTTTAGTCCAGTCAACCCATCTTTCTTTTTTTTATTTTCTTTATTTTTTCTAGCTGGAATTCTATTTGGAATAGATCGCCCAGAGAGATTGTGGAGTCGCCCCCGCTGGAGTTATTCAAGAACTGCCTGGAAGGAATCCTGTGTCATGTGCACTAGGATTACCCTGCTTGTGGACCCATAGGAGTGGACCCATTCTGATTCTGTGGTTTGTCCAGTGCTTAATATTTCCATCTTTCTGTTCCTGGTAATCTCCAAAAGACACTGAGAGGTTGGACTCAAAGAGGAACTCAACACTTATGGTGACATTTTGGGACATTTGCAAAATGCAGACACAAAATGAGACCTTAAAGCCCAAAGTCAAGATTTGTGACAGCAATAAGGTTGTCCTGCTTTACTCAGTGGATGGTCAGGGCTTTCATTTATCAGAGACCTGTGAGATCAGAACTTGCATCTAAGCAGCTCACTTTCACTTCTGTTATTCTATGCACATACAGAACATATACCAAGATTATAAGATATTTTGGGTCAAACTTTCATTGTTTTACCTGTGCTGTAATTTCATTATATTGAAGTAGCTATAAAAGGGTTATTGTACAGCAGTGACCCACACTGCTTTTAAGTAAATTTCCTCCAAGTCTCCAGATTCAATGTGAAAGAACGGGAAGAAAAAAAGCTTAAACTTATAGGCAATGCTGGTATGAATTCTTATTGTTTTAATCCCATTCAGAGACCTCACTGAGAAAGGTTGCCACATTCAGCAAGAACATCTACAGAAGTCACTTTTTCAACCACTGTAATGTAATATCTAATTTATGTAGCTTAAATGTCTGAGGTAAGGGTTAATTTAGGGTTTCCTGATTCTTCCATGAAAGATATTATGAAAGTAATACTTAATATAAATATATAAATATAAATGAAAGCGTGTATCTGTACTTTAATTTAAAGTTTGTATCTGTGTAATTGTGTCAAGAATTCACCAACAAATCTGTAAATGCAGCTTGAGTAAATGTTATAAACCTAAACACAGCAGCTGTTGAATCTCTTAACATCTGTAAAGCTTCTTTTAACCACTGGGAAACCTGCTCTCTTTCATGATTAACTCCTTATTGGGTAATGCAATATAGCATGGATATACCAACTGGTGGGACTTTTTTGATTTCAGGAGTTATTTTCCCACTTTAGTTGGAAACTTGTTTTTTCCTTTTGTGAGGCTGTAACCTAGCAGGAGTAGAAGTATTGTACACATTTTATTTTCTGAGAGATGTTAAAACCATGCTTCTAATATATGTTTTCCCTTATTTAACATTATATATGTTCACAATTGTTCTAAATGTTCAAAAAAGATCTTGGGATTCAGGGAATATATGGAAATAATAAACAGGATGATACCAGTTTATTAATATTATTTTTACTAAGGCTTTAGATAAAATTACTGTTTATTTCCAAACAAAAATCTGTGTACCTTGAGAAACAGAAAATCAGAATCCTTTTTGGCACAGTAAGTCAACACCAGAGTCAATAGCTTTGTTCTTCATTTATAGAGATCTACCTCTCAACAGTGAATTATGAGACAATATAATAAATCTACATCAAACTGTCTTTACTTTTATACAAACTGAGTCTTATTGTGTCAGTCTTGTCAACACTGCTGAATATTAATGGGAATAAAGTTAATTGCTGGGTGTATAAAGGTCTGATGCAGTCAAAGTGAAAGAAAGCACCTAACAGAAATCTGTCAATTTTGACAAGCTGTAATTTATTTCTACTTCATGATATGTGCTGACACGTTTCAAACCTTACTCTAGTCTTTACCATAAATTGCAATTATTATAATTCACAGCGACATCTGACACAGAGGTTGGGACCTAGTTTACCGTATATAAAAGAGTTTACATTTCAGGGAATTCACTTGAAAACTTCAGCATGTACTTCTCATTGTAAATCCAATTGTTTCCACTCACACTGAACATGAACAGTAAATTTTGTGGCTTGCATGGCTTAAGAAAAGAAATAGCACCTTGCTTTAGCTGAAATATAAAGTGTTTATATGACAAAATATTTACAGATATTGAAAAAACTAAGATTAAATTTCAGTGTGACTGTACAATTATTCAGTTTAATTATTTAAGTTTTATACTATTAGACAGTGGTGACATATAAGCCTGATCAGGTTTTTTTGAGCATTTTTATAGCAAATCAACACTGGTTATAATAAATGTTGTTAGTGGTGCTATCAATAGTATAATGAAAGTTAACTCAGTTTAGTCCCTGAACTTGTGCTCCTCTGTTACTCAGTATAGTTTATAAGAAAGGTGTTGATGAGTATTCAGTTCTTGGACAGAAGAAAAATTTCCAAGATGACCGAGTTTATGGTGAATGTCTCAAGGTCTGTAACCCTAGTTTTGAAGTCTGGGTGTATTATGAACCTTGTAATTTCTAACACTTAGTAACTGTAACCTGCAAATACAAATCTCTGTGTTAAAAATGATATCAATTTAGAAAAGATCACAAAGATTGTAAAGGTCATGAGATGATACAGTCTATAAGAAGAAATGCACTACCTCTCAAATATCAGCCTTTTCAAAACATGTAAAATTCTTCAGAAGACACTGTGAGTTATGATCACTGTGTATGCTTTTAATTAACGGCACAGCTTTATTTATCTTGACTGTACCTTTGCCTTCTCAGGCCAATAGCTTGTCACCAAGCAACTATTAATGTTTTTCCTGCCATAAAAGTACCTTTTAAGAGAAATATAATCTATAATTTTTGTAAAGGCTCCAAATTGCAATTTAAATCACTGAGATCAGAGTTAGTAGTTTCTTCCCGCTGCTCAAGACAATTGTACTAACAGTCTAGAGACATTTAGAGAACCATAAACAGACAAAACAACAACAATATTAATGATAATAATAATTATTTCACAAGCAATAGCAGAAATACCTATGTAAGATATCCACTTATCTTCTCTCATCAGAGCACCCTTCCAGCTGCTTCTGAACCATCAACTGGCTTTACTGAGAAATCGGTAGAGACATCCACAGCTTCATACCAGGGAAATCATACATGGAGTTCTAGATTAGGCTGAGGTAGTGCATGTTTTTTTGTCAGCAAGACGTGAGGCTTTCTGTGGATTCTTATCATGGCAGAGCACAGAATAGTAAGCTGAAACCATTGCTAGCAGGAGTGTGTCTATTTACATAGATAAATGATAGATATCAAGGAAGGGTGTTAGAGGAGAGAGGAGTAGGAATGTTTTCTATCAACCACATGGACCAAATCTAGAAAAGTTTAGAGTTGCCAGAGGAAGGGAGAAGTGCAAAATAGTTTATAATATTTTAGATATAATTTACTGATATGATTTTTTCAGTAAAATCTGTAAAGGGAAGGTTTATGAAGCTAGTATTGTTTGAGCCTTACACATGCTTGTTAGCCAGAAAACCTTCTGTCTTCCATTCCTTTTGTTTCCATTTGTTTTCATTTTGTTTCCATTTGTTTTTTAGCAATACAAGAAAACAAAAAAAATAAATGTCTTAAGGACTGCAATTCTCTACAAACAATTATATACAGGAAGAGGGTCTTGATTTGTTTTCATGGTAAAGGAAGACAAAGTTTTTGATAAAGTTTTTGAATGGACTAACAGTGTGGTGAAATCATGTTGCCTTAGTGGCCCTGTTGTGCATTTCTCTGTGAATTTTATTTGAAATACTGAAACTGTCTTACAACTAAGGCCTTTGAATGCTTTTTTCCCCACATCTTTTTCTAAGTGGTGCTAGAACTATTAAGATTTAAAAGTTGCATATCGAAGATGTTAATGATTTACATCATTGTTTCTAACTATACAGACAACAATAAGAGGAATGATATACCATACAAAAAGACACAGGAGAAAATCCATGTCTGAAAATTCAGATTCATGTATGAGTTTTTAAAAATAATTAGGTATTCCAGGGAGGATTCTCCATTTTATTATTTGCAGTACTACACTAGAACATCAAGTTTACCAAATGGATGAAAAGCTGTGACTTGGGTCACTATATGAGAACAGTAGTATCTATAGTATCTAACAGTAGTATCTATATTTTTTCTTCTTTACAGAATAATAAACATTAAAACATGGAGTATATTAACCCTGCAATTTAGAACTGTAACAAATCTTTAGTGCAAGTTACATAAGAGCCTCTCCGTTATGTCATTCTGAGTATCTGTTGTGCCCAGTACCTGTTTACCCGTGTGATTAGGCCAAGGTTTCTGCAACCTTCACCAAAGGGACTTATGAAACAGTTCCCCTATGGCATATGAGCAAAAGCAGTACATTCCAGGATTAATACATTTCACATGTCCTCCCTTTCTGAATTATTTCACTTGAACGTACATATACTTACTGAAATCCAGATTGCTTAGAATGTACGTCCCTGAAGTATTGTTCTTAGCTAAAAGGATCTGGATGAAACATTTAGAGCTGCTCCTGGTTTAATTACCATGATCTAAAATCATTTCAGCAGACACTTGTAATAAATCCCTGCATATAACAAAGCTAGTTATAGCAGCTACTTGTCTGGAATTCATGATCTTATCCCACTGCCTACTGAGCATAAGTTGGAATAAAAAATAGTGATAAATTATATGTTTGCTAGAGCAATAGTGTGTCAAAGTTTGGACTGGTGTAGCACATAACACTCCTTTTCCTCACTGGCTGGCCCTTCCAGCTGTGGTTGTGAAACATGCTTATTGTAATAAGGTAAAAGCTCCACCTTTTTTGATCCTGAAAAGTATTGTTATTGAGAATTCAGTCTTATTATTACCAAGAACTTCTTTTAGTCATAATTTCTTATCACTTAGGGAATTAAGCAAAGAATTCAGCATTTGTCCATAGGATCAAATGTACTATATATAAATACCTTGTAAATCTGCCAAAAGACATATGTCTGAAGAGCAAGACTTTTTTTTTGCTAGACATGCTAGGAAATGTTATGCTTTTAATAAGGACCTGTCTTATTTTCAGGCTCATCTTTTTGTTAAGGTAGAACTGAAAGCAAAAGCCTTGGAAGTAGTTAGAAAAACAGCGTAATCACCAAGATACCATTATCCTGTCTCTTGTAGCTTTTATATTTGTGCTTCTCAAAGCTATGGACAGCAAATTACTCATGTGGTACCTGAGCTGCATAAAGAGGATTGAGTCTGGGCTGTTAATGATCTTTTCACTCTGTTTTGGTGTTTCTCTGTAAAAGCTCACATGTAGCTCAGATGCTGGGCGCCTGTATTATTCCTGGGTACCCAACAAAATACAGAGATGGAAAGTGTCCTTCATCTTAGATATAGTACTGCTGAAAGAAATCTTCCTTTTGTATGAAATGCTTTTTTCTGAAGAAGGAATTGGTTTTCTAGGACACCACACACAGCTTGCAGAAAACCATTAGGTTCCTTTTTTTTTTTCTTGGTAGTAACTGACACATATTACTAAATACCTTAAATGAATAATCAACTTAAATGAAATAGAAATTTTAGCTAGCAATTAAGGTGTGATTAATAAGAGACAGGTAAATTATTTACTCAAAACATGATTATCCAGGTAGTATTTTATGCTTAATTTTTAAAAAATGCTTTAGACAGAAATGAAATATATAAGACAAAAGATCACTACTTCTTATTTGGCTAAAGACAGAAAGCATTTTTTAAAGTTTTGCTTGTAATTTCCACATAGAACTTTTTACCACAAACTTCCCCCAGAAACTCCAGAGGGATAGGAAAAATATCATCATCACTGATAGTACAAAGCTGGAGCTTACAAAAGATTAACTGGTGTGCTCAAAGTCACACATGTATGGGTGGGCTGGAAGATCAGTTTAGGCATACAGGGTTCATGTTGTGATCAACCATAACCATCTGACTTTTTACTTCTCTTCCTTTTATTAACCAGGTAAATGCAGCTGTTCCATGACGACAGTGCTAATTCCAAAAATTATTTAGCAGTCATTGATTTTCTTTGATCCTCTATCAGCCACTCCAATGGGTGAAATGTGTGCATGGAATCAATATGATTTTACCCTTTTATCATCTTATAGACAGCACATACCAGACAGAATGCATCTGGTTCTGAATGGCTTCAACAGGATGAAATCAAATACAAGGCTGATTATGTTCTACTGGCTACATCAAGAAAAATCTTTGCTGTAGAGCCACTCCAGAATGCTTATTCTACAGGCATAACTATGAGGCCAAAATTTGACTTAATCTACTATTTAATCTGTTTATCACATCTGTTACATACAGATTTCTCACTAATTTATGACTTTGGAATGCTTACCGAATTCTTTGAGGAATATTTTAAAAGTAGCATTTCTATTTTGTTGGAGTTTTGTTGGTGTTTGTTTTCTTTTTCTTTTTAATTTGGCCAATCTCCATTTAATCTTTTTGTATTTTCTTAACTTTCAGAGGAGTTTTCAGATCTTCAGTCAAGGATGAGAAAAGAAGTCGTGCAGTGCAGGTAGCAGATTTCTCAGCAGTGTGCTCTTAAGACTCCTCCAGGCATTTCAGTTTATAAAATAGTGTGATCATAACATTCCAGCAAATACAGAGTTCATTCTAGAAGAACACCTTGATGAAAAAAATCAATTTTCAATTTTTAACTGTCTCTACTAAAAAAAAAGATACCAATAATCTCTTCTTTCTGTCCTCTGAAGGTTTAACACAGAAAACATCTGCAAAAAGAAAAAAAAAAGAGGTCGATTATCATTAACTGAAATGGCTGTAGGCAATCCTGTCACATTGCCCCAAATTCTTTCTCAAGAAAACAAGATTAACACTGAAGATCTTCATGCTGTTTTGATAGTTACATTAAGTAGTAACAATATTTATTTAGGAAATATTGTTAGACAACTCCTTGAAATAAAAATAAATTTTAAAGAAGAGTTCATCTATGGGAACTTCAAAAAAATCACATTTAAAAAAATTAATAGGCTAAGTAACTTAGCAAAACCCAGTATTACAGTGTTATATGTAGACAGCATAAAAACAAAACTGTGCATTTTTCTACTTTTTTTTTCTTGGAATCCAACCCCAAAGGACAACCTACAATACTGAAAGGAAACCAAAAAACCTATTCACTCCATGAAAAGACACACAGTTTAACTTAGTTCAGTTTTAGTTCAGAAGAAATAAAAATCTGCATGCATTAAGTTAATGGGAGTGTTTCATTTTGCTTCTCCTCTGATTTCAATAAATCTTCTAAGACCCTTGTATGCTTGGAAACATGTCACACAGTAAGTCTCCATGATGAAAAAGTAACTTCAGACATTCATAGAACAAAGTGGTTACAGAACCTTTACAGAGTGTTTGTGGTGGGTCACTTGAATAGATAGTGGTGAGCCCTGTTTCTAGGAGGTGGCAGAAAATGCACATCTGTGAGGAAGCCAATAGTGCAGAAATCTGCCTGACATAAAGTACAAGAGCAGATCTGATTGGGTAATGTAGAACGAGCATATGTCTGCTCCAGTCCAATATTAAACTTGGGATGATATTTTCCTTAAAAAAGAAAACTGTATTTTGATATTTCCTCTTTAGCTGTGGACTACCCACATCACTGCTTGGAATAATGTGCGAAACATCCTTCAGGCACCATTTAACCTCTCTAAACGCAGAAAGATGTATTTGGAACACTATCAAAGCACATATGGAATAAAGGAACCATTCTGTTTCAGCAGCAACACAAGAGACCTGTTTTTCATTATGCATGTGAAGTGTTTAATTTAAACTGGTAATGGTTAACCAGGCCTGGCCTCAGGCTAGGAGCTATGGAGATCTGGGGAAAACATCCATAAACAAAATCCTTTCTATCACCCTTCAATTTTTTTCTTCTCTAAAGTCAAAGAGAGAGAGAAAAAATATTTCTGGAAAATATGAAGACCACTTATGTGATCTATCTTTCTCCCAGAATGTGCAGAGAAAAAAGGTGGAAAGTGTACAGCTCATATTGAAAAGCCTAACAGCCTTAGGGTTACCTGGACTAAAATTGTAAGGAGTACCTTACAATGGAGTTTGGAGTTAGAGGTCATCAGGGGAGCATACACAAAGCATTCATGAAAAAGGTATCTTAGATGTCTATGGTTTACAGATGTTTAGGTGCATGTGGTTAGCTTTGCACAGAGGAATCCCAGCCTCAGCATGGGCTCTAACTGCATCTCTCAGATTAAGGGAGCCTGCCACTGCTTAAAAGGGGGTTTGCATATTTTATTAATAAATAACACTATTAAAATGCATTTCTAATTCACAATAAATAAGTTAATTTTAATATCAAAAATAAATATTACTTCAGTAAGAAAATAAGGAATATAGAATCCAGGCCCTGTGTATGCCTCCAAAATTAGGCTAGCATATATACAGTTCAAACAGAAGGCAAAAGTTCAAGATCTTCTTTGCCTAAAGCATTCATATTTTCCAGTGAGAGTAACTATTGTCCAATTCTGTCTGTTAATGGCACACAGATTTCAAATATTTTCTATCCCAGTGTAAGAAAGAAGAAATTTAATTTTCAAGAAACTGAAAATTAATTTTACTGTTTATCTGTTCCTTCTCTAGTAAAGTGATAAATTACACTGATATAGTATTATGATTTAGTAGAGACTAAAAGAAAGCAAACATTGAAGAATAAACATATAATTTCTTCCTTACCATCCATCCTAGAAAAGCATGACAATTTTAGCCACATATTATTCGGAACGTAATACTCTCAGAGTACCTTAGTAATGGACAATAAAAGTGAGTATTACCCAAAATTAAATAGTATTCAATATTATAGTCTTTAAAAGAACCTTCCCAGAGCTGAAAAGGTTTATTTCCATAAGAATCCTTTAGGAATTCAGCAAAACTTCCTTGATGACAACTGGTGACCTTCTTTGTTTTCTTTTCAGGCTTGTCATGGTTTGTTTAACTATAGATTTAAGAAAAGGTAAATAGACAATTATTTCTCTTCCTTTTCACAGTTTGATCTGATGGAAACCCAGCTTACCAAACAACTGATATTAGACTTTGTTGTTAATATGCAGGCAAAATACTGGTTCTCATATCAAAATGGACCTTGGGAAGCCCTATTTCTTGGAAGCTGTAACTAATCTTATTTTTTTTCTTTCTGTTCCAAGTACTTTGGATTAGTAAACCAAACCAAAATGGTGTTTTAGTCAGACTGTCCCAAATCCAGCGGCAACAAAAGACTAATACACATTGTTACATTTTAATTACTTTTTCTGATTTTTAAGCAGGCTGAGTGACCATGCTGGAAAGAAAATACCGTGACTTATGGGACCAGAACTACAAGTGAAGAAGGGATGAAAATGGACCTAATGTAATTTACCAGTCTCTTAGAAATGAGACCTGCATCAGAACAAAATAATTTTAATAACAACAAGACCACTTGCTTATGTAAGTGTAATTTTAAAATACTGTAACTATTCTTTTCTAAACAAGCATAAAAATAAGTATCTGAAAATTACTTGTCCGCATTTGGTTGTACATATTGTACATATCATGAAATGGATGGTCATGTGGAATGGGTCAGGAAAGACGGCAAAGGTTTTTCTCACACTTGATTCTTAATGCTTGTTTAGATTAATTTAAGATTAATTAATTAACAATCTGTAAATTTGAGGAGTTGAAAACCTGTGTTAAATTTTAATACTTCTATTTCTAAATAAAGCAACAAATGAAAAAAATGCATGTTTAAGTTAATTTGAAATTTTTTTACTTGAAGAAAGTCAAGTAATAGAGTAGTAGAATGATACATGTATTGGCTGAACAGTTAGCATATTGTTCTTATGCTTACACAACACAACTTAAATGCATTGTCCTTGTACTTCCAGTAGATGGCAGGTATAGTACTTCAAACTTTTTAAAAGTCATAAAACTCTTAACTTTTTTAAACAATAATATGCTATTATTTGGGAAATTTTACTTATAATACAACCCTTTCCATGTGAGTGTATTTTAACATTTAATATCATTATGGAAGCTATGCCAAGATGAAAAGAAATGCTTAATACAAACACATTAAGTATTGAAAACAAATTATAAATTAATAAAAAATGGAAAGAACACACTGAACAACATGCATAGAGAACTGGAATGCTCAGAATAATATTCATAATAAAATAAAAGCCACAAATGGCAATCTAAAATAGGAAACTTAAAAGCCATGTATTTATTTTTTTTTTCATAAATCTGCCTCTTTCTAAAGCAATGGTTGTATAATGGAACTTTCAATTTTCTGTTATGTGTCACTGCAAAACTAAGAACCACATCATGACAGTCAAGCATTTACAATCTCAGAGATTCAAGCAGTAAGGTTCTTGATTAAACCAAGATAAACATACACGCAAAATGATGACTCTTTTTTTACTGCAAGATTGAGTTATAAAATCCTGCTTGAATTAGAGTTCCTTTTCTCTCAGAGCACAGAACAGCTGATATTCAGTTACAGATTAGGGACAAAACCTTTTATTTTCTTTCCATTGTTCAGTATGTTCATTGGTACATTTATTGCACATTGCTACAACTTCAAACTACGCTGAAGCATATTAATTCCTCTAAGTGCCTTTTTGCCTGCTATTCAGCTTAAAAGTGTCATCAATGCCACTTGTTCTTGACCAAGTTTTGGTTACTTGGCTTTCTGATATCATCTCTGTATTAGAAAGGGGGAAACATGCTTTGAAATTATGGAAATGTTCATTGAATCGTCTGATGGTCTCATGGTTTTTGGTAGTGGTGGTACATGTTAAGAATTGCAATAGTACAAATATGTCAAAAAGATATTTTATTAATTTTTTTCAGTCATGAGTGCAAGTTGAATGCAAACCAAGATAATTGCACACCTAGTGAGAATTTCTGAGACAGGTGGTTTAAAGGAAAAGACTAATATAACACACAAACTGCTGTTAAAATCGTCATCTAAATAGAATTTTTCATGCAGGTTTCTCCATTATCATAATGAAACCATATCTTATGTTCTTTCTATTCCATACTTCATTCCATCTTCTGCACAAAAGAGAACAGCACCAACCTTTTAGTTGTTTCTGTACTTGTCCACTGTTTGGTCACACAGCACTGAAAGGAGTAATCCCAGTAGCATGTTTACTGCCCTTGGTTTCTCATCTCAGATTCACTCTGTGAATATTAACTATGCTGCTGTCCTGTCTTGGACCTCATGTCCCCCAGCCACCTCTCATGAAATTTCAGACAGTTTGTCTTTGTGCTTAGTAAACACTTCAGTCCTCTAACCAATATTGGCATTCACTGCTTTTCTTTTTCCTTTTCTTTCCACCCAAACTTCTCCCTGGCTTCTTATGTCAAACTATCTGCCAGACTATTTCACTTCTTCTTCCACATTTCAAGTCAGGCCAAATCACCTTCTATAGTTCTTATCCTTCCTCCAACCTTCCCTGAAAACAATGTACCAGTATTTTGATTCAATATTCCTATGTAATCAATTTTGACTTTGATTTTAACTTTGCTTTTGTTCCAGCAATTCATTGTCCATCTTCAACGTTCCACAGTTTTGATACATGAGTGCTTTCTCCTGCCTTCACTGTTTCTTCTAGACTCAGGAGCTCTGAGTCCCTTCACTTCAGTTCTAAGATGCCAGACTTGAAAGAGATACTTTCCTTATTTCTGTTGCCTGAAAATCACAAAAAAAGACATTACACCATATCATGAAATAAACCAGTAACAGATGATCATGAATCTGTTATGCCCTTTAGTCCAGAGCCTAATATTAACTCTCTCCCTGAATGAAGAAGCTCATGCCAGGAAACCTGACTTTCATCATGTACTCTAAAGTTTGCCTGCTCAGTTCCACGGTGGAGATGGCAAAAACCCAATCTCGTCAGTAATAAGAGGTGTGAGAGACATAAGCAGTGATGGAATCAACAATTATGAAACATCTAATGAGCATGTACATGCCCTAAAATCCTGTTACTTTAACAATTTTCCTATTTAAAAGAAATGGGAAGATTTTAATGAATAAAATGCTGCCAAATCTCCTCTTCTGCTTATAAATGTGTGAGCTACAAAGTTTTTCAAGGAAAAGATCAGAAAAGATTTTTTCCTCAGCTTCATTCTTGGAAACCATGCAATTAATTTTGGCTGAATTATAAAATAAAATAATGTCTTATGCCAAACATGAAAGACTTCAGTGAAATGAATAAATTAAATAAAGTTGTAGGACACAGATACCTTAGTAAAACGTAGAAGGCCTTGATGATAACCAGGTCATTTAATATGTGTTCATAGAAAATAAAAGGTAGCCACAACTTACAAAAACACCCACTTCTCATACCATTCCCAGTGTTTCATCTGCACTCTGCCTGTTTTCTGACTTGGCCATTGCACTGAGGTCATTACTTAGATCACAAGGGTTGTTTTGATTTGAGTAGGACAGTGATTTCTAGTGAAGACAATTATTACTTTAATGCAACCTTAGTTATTTATCAAAAAATTTTCCTTTGTACTTAGGAGTTACAATCTTTGTCTGGGCTGCCATGCCCCAGTTAACAATCAGAACAAAAAGCTGCTTCCAAGCTTAGAATTCTACAGCATTTCATTTTTTGCAATACGTTTTGCTGTCCCCTCACATGCATAGATAAAACATGCAATATAGTCAATTAATCCACCTTCAGATACATTTTTCTTTAAAAAAATGAGAAGTTTCCTCTAATTATAAATACAATTAAAATATATAAGTACCAATTACACATCTGCTGCAACTGCTTAAGTCCTCAGACAGTAGCTACTTCTACAAGAAGATGAAACCAATACTAGCTTTTTAAAAGTGGAACTTCTTCAGATTTAAAAAAAGTGAGTTTGCATATAAAAAATTCTAGCTAATCAGTATTTATTTAAATGGGTTACTGCATATACATGTTACGTACAGTCTATGCACAATAACAAAAGGACACCATTCAGATGTGAAAAGGACAGTTTTATTTTTGCATAATAAAGATGCTCAATGATGATGAAAGGACATGATTTTTCATTAGAAATAAATAGCAGTATTAACTGCAGCTATCTTCCATATTTTTGGCCACTTGACTTCACTTGGGAAAAATAATCTGTCCCCGAAAATATAGAAAAAAAGGTGAGAAATAAAAGAACAAAAGACTTCAGGAAGTAGGCTAAAACAAACAATGTTCACTACCTAATAATATTGCAAGACTTTGTCAGCCTGATTCATTCCAGAGCCTTGAATCTATTCCCTGTGAACATATTACTGTTAAAAAAAGAGAGAATGGAGCTTTAACATGGCACTTTGTAGTCAGTTTATTTCACAAGTGTTGAAGGCTAGTTGAGAAAGTGGAAAATTTTTGAAGATCTTGTCACATGCTCTAAATATGTCAAACAGATCTAGAACTAAAGCTTTGAATGCGTATTTAGGGATAAGACTATACAACAATAACTTTTTTTAATACACTCCTCTTGCAGCATGGTAGCAGTGAATGTATCCTGAATGCTTTTCCTTTGTTTGATTATCAACTGCAAAATATTTCTGAGGAATTAATTTCCATCACATTTTTATTCTTTTTCATATTATCATACAGAAGGACCAAAGCACAGAAAATTGCAAAATTCTCCTGTAATGCAAATCTTCAATATGTCTCTGGCATATAAAGCAGTAAGCCCCACAGAAGATGCACAGTAACACATGACAAAGACTAACGCAAAAGAGAACAGGAATATCTGAAGCCAAATCAATTTATGTAATCTCCTGTGTAATTCAATATAAATATACTGCCATTTAAATTCTCAGTACATATGAGATTTTAAAATTCCTGAAAATTGAAAAAAACCACCTCCACCCAATAATCAAAAACCCCAGAAATTACCTTGTTTATGTCATTTCAATAAACTGCAATGGGATACTGTTCAGTGTTACCAGCAACCTAGGGATAAAAAAAAACCCCAAACCAAATAACCACAACCCCCACAAAAACAGATGCAAAAGGCAAATCCTAAGTAACCCACAAATCATGGTTGTCAGTATTTTGAGTCCTTTTACTGAAAAACCACACAGCTTTACTACCTTCTTTGCCCTGATACATTTTCAGTCTTTTGTCACCAGTTCTGTCAGCAGAGCATAATAAAGATATTTTTTCCCCTCCAAACAAAGATCTTTAAGTGAAATGTTCCAGGCTGCTACACACGTGTGGTGGAAATGGGCCTGGCCTAATCACTTTTCCTGCCTGTTCTGTGACAAATGCAGCAGAGAGTATCACTACCTCTAGAAGCTCTGCCCAGACAGAGCCGTAAAGCAGCCCAGGGCTTTTTGTTTACATGTAGATGTCAAAAACAAGTTTCCTGTTCTCTAGAGGTTTAGGCCAAAAATCTAATCACAAACACATGCATGGAAGTGGTAGCCATCAGTCTTAGGAAATTAGGTCATTGAATTATAAGGAAAAAAGATTCAGAAGTGGACATTTACTGGAATTTTCAAAATCATTATTTGAAAAACAGCAGCCAGCTCTCTCTGAAACTGAGTGTGACCAGACTAACAAGGCCATTTTGAAAACACGATTTTTTTTTTTTTTAAAAAAAGCATGAATGAAAGCTAGCAGAAATTCCCTAAACAATGATAGCAGAATACAGGACTGGAGACCATATTTATTCAATGTGCCTGTGTAGACAATGGAGAGAGACAAGAAGCCCCAGAGGCTGAGTTAGCTCATAAAAAAGAGAGTGCCTCTCTCACTATTGACTCTATAAGACACCTAAAGTAATTCACTTATACGAGGCTTTGCTACGTGCACTGAAAAACACGGTATTCATCTAAACTAAAGGACAAATGGATCTCTAACTTGATGAATTCAAAAAGTTAAAGGGGAAGGATATAAAGTTGTTCAGTAGCAGTGTGTACCAGATACGGGATTTTGGATAACTTTTCAGTAGCACTGAAACAGAGAAGGAGCACTGAAGCAAAATGTCAGATATAAACTAACTTAATGTGCATGGTCTTAGATACCTGGGATCTAATTTATGCAATTGTTTCTGAAGTCACTGTCAAACTTTTCCAGAACACAGATGCTTTTAAGAGGTAGTAAAGAGAAATAATAATTTTCTTGATATTACAAAGACTGAAATTTTACATATGAGCAACAAATGACTACAAATATTTTCAGTCCTGAAAGGTTTCAAAGTTTTTTGATGTGAAAAAGAGATAGCAGAATGAAGAAAAGAGGCATTTGAAGGGTGTAGTGAGCTTACCCTAGCTAGACACCAGATGCCCACCAAAGCTTCTCTATCACTTCCCTCCTCAGCTGCACAGAGAAGAGAGAATACAAGGGAAGGCTTGTGGGTCAGGATAAGGAAACTGAGAGACAGCGACCATAACAGGCAAAACAGAATTGACTTGGGGAAATTAGTGCCTTCTTTGGCCATATCCACCTGTTTCAGAGTGGGGTCCTCCATGATCAACAGGTGTACTTTTACTCACTGTAGACCCCCATGGGCTGAAGATGCACAGCCTGACTCACCATGATCCTCACCATGGGCTGCAGGGGAGTCTCTGCTTTGGCACTTGGGGCACCTTCTCCCTCTCCTTCACTCATTTGGGTGTCCGCAGAGCTGTTCCTCTCACACATTCTCACTCCTCTCTTCTGACTTCTGTTGGTGGTGTGCAGATTTTGTCCCCCCTTCTTAACTGTATTTTCCCAGAGGTGCTTCCACCATCACTGCTGGGCTTGGCCTTGGCCAGCAGTGGGTCTGCCCTGGAGCCAGCTGGCATCCTTTCCTTTGTGAGCTTCCCATGCCTGGGGATGGACCCAGGACCCCTCACTACCAAAACTTTCTCACACAAACCCAGAACGAAGGCATGAGGTTACAGTCACCACAGATGATCCTGGCTGTGTCTTTATTCTTTGAGAAGACAAAGCCTATTTCCCTTAATCATCACATCACCATGGATTTTGCTGTGAAACACACATTGGCTTAACTGTCTCTTAAGTACTGAGTAACACTCCTCTAACTTAGGGAAGTGATCATGCAAAGGCTTGGAGCAAATGAAAGAAAAAATAAAAGTCTTAATTTTGAATTAATTGCTTGCAAACTAAAGTCAATGAAACTATTTCTCTTCTTAAAGTACAGTCAATTGTCCGTAAGTCATAGTACTCTGACATAAACCTGGAACCTGCAGGTTTTGCACATAAACTAACATATTAATTTTGTCTTCACCTCACTGTAACTAATTAAATTTTCAAAATTTTCCAGGATAACTATATCCAGCTGCCATTACATTAAGGAAATTCTTGCTGTGAGCCATGATAACAAATTTTCCTGTGTCTATTATAGAGTCTCAAGTGTCACAGGCTGGAATGTGACATAGTTGACTACTTCTATTACAATGATGTTTTTTTAAATTATGCTTCAGAACTGGGCCAGATCACAGTTTGTATCTTCTGTTTTGGTCAGGGTGTAATCAAAAAGAATTCAATATATCTCTACTCTTTTAGTTAAGAACTGCATATAAAAATAAGTTGTTGCAAAACAGATGATTGATATGCCTTCATTATAATTTCTTCTTATTTCTAACCATCATTTCCCGCAAGGCAGAAAAATACCAGTATTATGAAAGTTTTTGATGCACAGCAACCCTTTGATCAGGAAATATGGTGGTTCTTAATTTTATTCTGTATCTTTACAGTTTAATTCACTGCAAGTGAAGTGGTGAATTTACAGAACAAACTGACAGACAAATGCTATCCTGAGCAGGCTGTTCTTTGCAATATGTATATTTGAATTAGAAAGGTCAACTGCATCCAGAAAGAATGCTTAGAACTTTTGAAATCTTCAGTATCAAAAGTGTACAATGTACATAAACACCAGACTCTCATATGAGAAAATCATGTTGGTATAAAAGCTACAATTTTCAAGTGTAGAATATTTACAAGATCTCAAAGAAGTATAGTCTTTTTTTTTCCTTTGTAGAAAGATTTTTGTCTGTTGAAATGTCTTTAAGCAGACTACAGTTAAGTCCAACCTCTTCTTTAGCCAAGATCACCTAATAGTTCTTTTCAAACTACTTTTTTAAACGTCTATTTATCACAAACCAACATTAAAATTTGCTATCCATACTTCTTGCTTAAGTATGATACCTGAGATAAACCCTAACTGGATGAATTTATTGTAAATTATATTACATGCACATATGACTGCCGAAGATTATTGATCATCTGCAAATATTTTTGTCATTAAAAATACATAGTACTGTGGAAAAAGAACAGAATAGGTATGCATATCAATGAAAATTTAAAGTTTAAAATAAATTTAAGAAATATTTTTGAAATCCCTGTCTAATATTTATATAGAGCTTTCAATGTAATGAGACTTAAAAAGAAAATAAAATATAATAGACCCAGCTAAAACTTTGAAACCACATTTTCAAAATGGTATTAAACCCTGTCTCTCTTCTGCAAATAACAATCTGCTGGGATAATGTTCGTGAACATCATGTGATTCCTATCCCTCCAAACATTTTTTATTGTATTCCTGAAAGGAAAAAGGGAAGTGGTCTCAGACCTTTGCAATGAAACACTCCTGTGACAGCAGCTGAACTTTATCCCAGGCAGAATAAACTTTTGACGAAGAGTTCTGGCGGAAATGTTGAACATCTATCTTCATGAACACTATACAGGATAAATAATCCAAGTGATATTATTACAAGAAGCACTTTGTGAGTGTTAACTAGAGAATTCAGAGCTTAATCCAGTTTCTTACCATATATTCAACATAAAGATTTAATTTAATCTAGTGTTACAGATGAAAATTTAAATATGCCAGACTCAGGAAATATAAAATTGAGGTTCTCACAGCCATTGGCATTGAGCCTCTTTGCAGAGGCATTTAATTTTATTAGATCAATGCTGTAAGGATATGCTGCTGGCTACAGTGCAGTTAAGTGACAGGTGCTGTGAAAAACATAACATTCAAGTTCCTAGCTTCCCCACACTTTTCATATCCTCTTGAATTAACATAAATATCTGTAATGAATATAATATATGGCATTCCACACTGATTTATTTTGGCTTTTGGAAAAACAGATAATTTTTCATTGGAAAGTACCTCTGTAATCTACCAACTACTGACTCAATTTAACAAGGTGCTGTATACTAAATGTACTTCAAATCTTTATAGTAATAGCTTGTATTTTCAGTTCCTAGTTTGTATGGGCTGTCTATTGCAAAATGCCTAAAAATGTAATGTATTCTAAACTTTAATTGAAACCCATAATGAGAAGGGGAATTTGGGTTGATTGAAATGAGAAAAAACAATGTTTTCTGGTAATTTGCTTCTCTCTTTATCCTTCGAGGTCCCTAGAGTTTCCAGCAGAGCTTTGTACCTGTATGCTTTATATTTGTTTACTTTGAGATACCGTGTTGCTGTTTGAGGCTTCACATAATTTATGAAACGTTACTGAATGTATTTAAGAACACTGTTGTGGTGAATACAGAGAAGGAGCCTTATGATGAGAAACAGTTGCAAGAGTATACAGTGCACAAAGATCAATCACCCTAATATTAAAGATGTGAGTCACTGAAAAAATATAATTAACTATTTCCTATACCACATCACCTGAGATTAGGTCAAAGTAATACAGACTGGCTGTTTCATGATCCCCTGACCCCAAATGTCACTGCTGCAATTAATATGGAGCAGCCAAACAGGACCACCTAGAATCCTAATGAACCAAGCTTTAGACAAATGCCCATTCTTTGCTATGTCTGTGAGGACTTTCACATCTCAGTGTCTTAAAGAAGGAAGATACAGAATTATCTAAAACTATTATTTCATCAAATTTCTTAAATCAGGTTTATTATAAATTTCTGACTTGTAAGATGCATATGCAGACATTTATAAAGAGCTCTCTGCAATGCTGTGTGCTCAAGTCTGAATGGAGAGTAGCAGCTGAAGTTTTGCCCCAACACACATGCATGCACAGTCTCCACCTCATAGGAGGGCATTTTATTTCTTTCCAGGCAGGTGCAGGGCAAATGGTTATTGACTTAATTTGATACTGGTCATACCTAAATTCAATTCCCTCCTCTACTAGAGAACAATGGGGTTTGTAATTTATGAGAAATTTTCTCAGTTGTAAAGCATAGAGCACTGGTATGAGATTCAGCTTTAAATAAATTAATTTGCCTCTCTGTAGCTGGCTATCTGCAAAAGTATGACTCTTACATGTATACTATGTTTACATCAAGACTGCATACATCTGTTTTCACAAAGTATAGTGAATTAAAAATACGCTTCATTCCATGGCACTCAATATGGAAATAATAGTCTTGCTCTGCTTTTCAAAGCTGCTATTAAAATATACTTCAGAAACAGGGGTGTATTTACATGACATAGGAAGATCATATAGAACTCATGTGTGGAAGATATTCACATACAAATTTGTCCACTTTCTTTGTGAAACTCAAAGGGGAAAAATGAAAAAAATGTGGCTTATTTCGATGTTTGATTTCCATGTGCCCTTTTTTATAATTTTTTTCCTAAAAAATTCTTTATCCTAGATAATATAAACCATGATCGAGATCAGATTAATTATGTATTTTTTAATATTCTTTTTGTGTGTCTATAGTTCTAGTTTCACATGGCTACATTCTTTTGTATCCCCCCAAAACATTATCCTAATTGAGTTACTTTTAAGACTCTCTTCACATGCTTCATTGTGTCAAGATCCATTAAATTTAAGCATAATCAAACACAGTTAGAAATCTGTTTGAAATGTCTTTCTACTCTATCTTATTATTTCCTTGTTTGTTTAACCTAGGGTGACAACGCTGCAGCATTGTGTAGAGCTTCATGTTGAGATGTTTGTCTATTATGACAGGGAAAAGATACACTTTTTTCTCCCTGTGATTAAGCCCAAATTATCATTTAAATGAAAGGGCCTTTTATTACTTGAAGAAGTTCACCAACTAAGTCTTTTTTATGTTTAGTTGGTTTTTTTATGTTGGAGTAAGATATAAGAACAGAGGTTAAGTTTTCTGCGTGTATTTAGTTCTATGAGGTTATCCTAAATAAACGTGATGCAATTGGTGTAAGAGTGAACTGTCATTATTTACAAGACTTGTATGGAACAACTTTTAGCATTCACACAGTATGTAGTATGTTTACCAGTCTTTTATTAGTTGAAAATTAAAATGCAATGAAATGTTTCTTAATTTGAATCCCAAACTGAAAGCTATGATAAGGTAAAGTTAACACTGCAAGGCAGTGACTGTAAATGAAAGGAAAATATAGTTTTAGTTATTGTAAAACAGTCTGCTCAACCGTTAGGGTCCAATTTTTAAATCTCAACATTTTCAAGTAAGAAAGTATGATGCACATATTTGTGCAAAATTGCAATAATTTTTTTTTCTCTGAATCTTCTCTCTTTCCATTTTTGCCTTCCTCTCTTCTGCAGTTTCCTTTCCCTGCATTATTCCATTCCTTCATCCTCTCCTCCTGTGTAAAATACTAGGTTCCCCCATAATGTTATTCTTAGCTCTGGCTTTTCAGTGTCATGCAGTGAAACCAAAGCAGCAGCAGTAACCAACGTCAATAAATATTAAAAGATCAATGATAACTTAGGTACGAAATCTATTGATTCTCTGTTCCTATACGCAGTCTCTCTTAACGCATTAAATCATCATAAGTGAGGAAACTTGCACTTAAGAACATAGGAGCAGTGTTTATCGATTGTCTTAGATCCTTGTCTCAACAATCCCATCTGTTTTACCTGTGTGTGGCCTTATTATTCATGCAACAATCATTATGTAATTTAGGTTAACCACAATTTAATTTATTCAAATTAGATTGGACAAAAACAGTGTTGTCAAAAATACATAAATATATATATAAAAAAAAATCAAACCACATAAAAGTATGTGAAAACTAGTCAGGGAGAGCCTAATCAACCTGGCAAGATCAGTTAGCATCTTTTTAAATATCAGAGCAGAAATTCAGTAATCATTTCAGACGTATCTAGCAGTTCAATAAATTTCTAGCTCAATTTTAAAACTGCTTGTAAACCTACGTCCTTTCTGTACTATCAGACATTGCTTAACCCGCAAATTAGCCCAAAAAGAGACTCTGTTATCTTTACTTTCTCTTGGCCACTCTGCTTGTTTTCTGCTTTGGCTCCATAAGCTTTGTACACACCTGTTGATGAATAGTTAACAGACTCTTTCTTCAGTCTGTATCCACTCACAGAAATACTATGACAATGACACCTATTCCTACAGGTCAAAATCATGCATCAATTACAACACACATATCTAATTCTGCAGTGGCTGTGTTTTCATTCCTAGGAGCTGATGAAGGTCCCTTTTGAACTGATGAAGAACTTCAGTGATAATGACAAGGAGACCTGGACAGTAGCCACAAAAATATTAGTGTTGAGTAACAGTATAACACCCTCTTTATGTGTAAAACAACAAAGTTTGTAAATTGGTTATGTTCATATGTACTAATCAGAGAATAGTACTTCAAGAAATTTGCTATAATAATAAAAAATAACTAAAATACTGTATAATTGATTTTCAATAGCATACATCTTTTACTAATGGGATTATCAATTTGGTTTCAAGAAAATTACCAAAATGCAGCAAATGCACTAGCTGCTTATTGAAAATTATGCCCAGTGAAAAAAAGTGAAAATCATGCAATCACTTCTGAAGAGGAAATACATATTATATACTATTAAAAAGTATATAGCTCTTGGACCCAGAGATTTCAGGTCACTGTAGAATTGTAAGACAGTACCATTCAGGACTGTTTAGTGAAATGGTAGTGTGTAAGTGACAAAAAAGTGTCCTTCACACAGGATACTCTGTTCAGAAATTACCTAAGATGTAGCATTAAGAAATTATTTAATTAAACCTGTGCTGTGTCTTCCTTTAGGCACAATGACCACCTCACTTCAGTATCCCCAGAATGGGAAGAGTGCCTCAGCAGTTTCAAGCAGCAATGACCATCTCGTTCCAGGCATTCTGTGCTCCTAAGAAGCAGAGAGCCCGTGAGGACAGTTTGTACAAATACACACAAACAGTGCCAAGATACTCACACTTATCTGAATGCATCAGTTACTCCATCATCACGCCATAACAAACATCCTCAATCCATACTTTGGGATAGACAGAGCCCGCCCTATGCCAGATTTTTTCAAGTATCTTGAGATCAGTTCGGTGCACAGAGAATATAGAAAACCAAAGAAACCTTTTCACTCTCGAAGCAGCACACTTTTTGCTCAAAGAAACCCAGAATATGTGGATATTTGACATAAAAATGCTTTATCCTGCAATATTTCAGATTATATTTTAATGTTATCTACCTTTTATGTCCATATCAGTTTGGATCAGGCTGCTAAAACTGTTTGCTGACTATGGAAGCCTATAATTGGGCAGAGTCCAATATATAAAAAGAGAAGAAAATCAGAAATGTTGTGATCCATTTATAAAAAATACTACATTGAGTTGTATCAGATTTTGAAACTTGAATTTTAAATTATTAAGCTTACTGTTTTAAAATGTTTTGTCCCAGTTATCTACAACATTAGTAGAAAGTCATGGAAAATAAAGACTCCTTTCCTTTTGGAAATGATGAAGCATTTTCAACAATTGGAAACATTCTTTTTAAAAAAAACCAACAGAACCAAAACAACAAACAAATATTGTGGGAGATTTACTGTATTCACAACAACCATTTAGATCTTGAAATGTTACCATTTTCTCATGGACATAAGTAGCTTATCGGGAAATCCCTAGCCAGTTGTACAGCTAACATCTGCTTCTTCTCTCCAAATAAATACCCAGGAGCTTATCTGTGAAACTATGCTGTCACTATTGCAGATATCAGCTCCATTTTACTTACCAGTTCAGCCCTAACACAACACCAATCCCAGATTCAGTGACATTTGCATTTCCAACCCTAGTATCCTTTTACTTGCCATCACAGGCTACACATTTCTTCCCAAATTTCATTCCATTGTATTTACCAGTCAGTTTTCCTTTTTTTTTCCTTGGTTAATTAGTTTTCAGTGCTTTGCTTTTGTTACAGGAGGGAAATTACAGGAGCATGGAGTCCACTTTAAACATAATTTCAGCATCTGAAAACAGTAGAAAGAAAAACTGTTTTCACTTTTGTAGACCTGTCTTTAAGAAAACACATTTTGCTGCTTAGCAAAAATGCAAATAACACAGTCTGAATTCAACTGTAGAAACAGGATTTGTTCACTTATTCTTAACATAAACAGATTTGGCTGCATATTCAATGTTAAAATGTAAGTCTATATAAAGAATATGTAAACCACCTCTAGACATGAGAGCTACTCATAAAATTGGAGGTTTCTGCTCTAGCACAGAGGTGTATGAGTAGATTGGGAATGTGTAAGATGAAGGAAACTGAAAAATTTTAGGGTCAGAATGCAAAAATGGGTATTGGCCTGAATCAGCAACAAAGTGCCTTTGCACAATTTAACATTTGATCTGTTGTTGCACACTGAAGAGATAAATTTTCAAGGATGAAAAACTGTTATCTTCAGTAGTGGCTTGGAAAGTAAACTCTTCCACAGGCTTCTGCTCTGTGTCAAACTGTTTATAGAGTCCAGCAGAAGCACACATGTGAAATTGACCTAAGGCACAAAGGTTTTATGCCAAATCACTTTCTTCCTAGACAGATGATGCTTTCTTTCTGAGAAAAGAGACATTTCTTACAAGAGACAAAGAAAAATTACTGTCTTTGCATCCTTGAATTCTTGTGGTCTCTCTTTCCTGGATCCCATTAGGAATATAACAAACAGCTAAAGGCAAATATCTTCTACTCTGACCTTCAGCAACCAAAGAAGTTACCACAGTACTGAGCCCAAAAAGCTTGTGAGTAAACACTCAGTCTAAACTCGCAAACATCAGAAAAGGTTACCTGTCACTTTCATGGCTTATTTATTCTAATGACTACTTGTTTCCACAGTGAAAATTTGAAGTTTATTTTCAGTTGTGCTTTCTATCCAGTTTCCAATGACTGCTTCTTTTTACTCTTTCTTTGATTTTTTTTTCTATTCTTTTCTCCTTGCCAAGATACACTATACTATTGAGCATATTGCCAAGCAATCTATTGATCATAGAATGAGATAGGATATTCCACTATCTGTCTCACAAAAGCAGCAGTAAACACCTCATTGTAATCACCTGTGCTCTACACTCTTTGTAAACATACAGGAACTAAATTTTAGGTCAGCAACTTTAACCTAGAAATTACACCATCTAGGTCAAACAAACTATCTTACAGATTATTCTGCATTGCTTAGGCACATTCTGCATTAGTCTTTGCTGGCTTTTTGATTTTTTAAAAATTAAAACGTATGTGCCATAAAAATTGCTTCTGTTGAAAAGATGAAAGATAAATGGGCTGTTTAAAAAACGACCAGTTACATCACAGATAGAAAAAAAGCAGAAAAGAATAAAAACTTTATGAAGGGGATGTTATTCACTCCTGATGAATAGAACAGAATACCATGCATGCAATGCAGAAAGCTGAAAGAATAGATGATCACAGGTTCAGAAACATGTCAAAGCGGAGGGTCAACTATACAGTGCATGAGAACATAAAAAGACCACTATTCACCCTGCATAATCTGGCAATGTAGAGCAATTACAACAACTGTACCTTGGGGGGCAGCTTGGAGATGCTTTCATAATGTGATGCTACAGTGACATCCTCTGCTGACTGCCCTCTTCCTGTACATAGCCAGATGCATAAACTGTGTAGCTGTGTGTGGCAAATTCACTTTCCCCCTGAAAGCTTGAGGTGGCAGTTGATGCACTGCTCAATTGATCTGGACAGGTGCAGTAAAACCCAAGCTTCTAGTGGTTTTTCCACCTGTGCAAGTACAGATTAGCAACCAGGCATGCACTCTGTATGAGGTCACATACTGCTGTGAATGATTTTTTTCCTTCCCTGGCATCAGCACAACAGTTCCCTGATCTGGAAGGATCATGAAACAGATGACATTTCAGTAAGTACAACAGGCCAGGTTGTACTCAGGATCACATCATGTGGTTCCACTGAATCCTTTTATAAATGGCATTTGTATATGACTGGCTGACACAGCACTGAAAAAATAGTGCCCTCATCTGTTCTGATAACAAAGGTGTATTCAACACAGCTGATACACTAAACAAACAACTCAGCAACCTACAACTTTAAAAAAAAAATACTGTAACCTTTCTTTTTGAAAAAAAAAAAAAGGTTGTATCTGTATAGAGGATGTGGAGCTGCAGGTAAGTCATGGCATATGAGCTCTATCACTTGATTTCACATACATGAGAAAACCAAAGACATGTAATTCTCAATATTGTTACTGCTACCTCTGCTCTGGTTATCTGAGGAATTGCAAAAGAGCTGTGTCCTGAATGAGTGGTTTCGGTTGCTCAAAGGGTTGCCATCAAACACATCAGCAAAAGTAGGTTTGATATGAATTTGTAAAAGCACCACTTCAAGTCTGATGGCAACTTTCCCTTACTGTATGGATGAAATATACAAAAGAAAATCGATTTAGAATTGAGCTTGTCTAGAAGACACAAAAGTGTAAGGGACACCCTCTCACTGAGTGCTTTAGGTGTTCTTTTATATCCTTTAAGATACGACCATGTCTGAGTCAAAGATTTGAACTAGCCATGCCTGAGCTCTCATTGGGAGTTTAGGAAGTAAGGGGGGTCCACTCTGAACCTCAGATTCACCAATGAAACTGGGCTGCAGGATCTTCCAGTATGTTTCTCCCACATTGACTCCTGTACAGAAAGGCTGGCTAGGCCATGGGGTCATGGGAAGCTTGCAATACTCCTCAGGCTCGAAATAAGCTGACAACAGTAAAATGGGTCCTACTAAGACAGGATCAAAATAAAACAACACTGCAGTTGTAAATTTTGGTCAAAAAAAGCAATTTGCAATGAAACAAGTTTTAAATCAGATCAACTACTGAATTTTCAAGCATACATGTGGTATTTTCAAACATTCCACCTGTAGTACTTCAAACAGGTACCTGCAGGTACCACATATACAGCTCACATTTCCACTGCCTTTGCACATCTTCAAGAGGAGGTTTTTTAGACTAAATATTGCCCTGCCATGAATGCTGCTTGTGCAAACGGGTGAGGCTTGCACTGATCCCAAGAGCTGCGAAGACAAACTCATCCTGGTTTTGGGTGGCAGGGTGCTCCTCCTTAACACAGACTGCACCTGAAACTGGAAGGTGGTTTAGAGAAGGGGTGGGTGCAACCTGTCCCTTGCTTCTTCCCAAAACCCGCGGGGACTGTTGGAAGCGGCGGCACGATGCTGACCGGAGCGGCCGGCCGAGGCCGGGCAGGAGAGCCGGAGTCAGACGGGAGCTCCCGCTTCCCTGGCACTGCTTTCCGTTCGCGGGGGCAGCTGCGTCCCTGCCCAGGATGCCTGCCACCGTACTGCCTGCCAGCAAGGGAAATCCTCGACTCTCCTCGGGCTCTGCCTTCACCTGCCTCTTGAGGTGCTGCCCAACGGGGATCACGGGGGAAGAGGAGGCTCTCAGCCCCGCCAGAACCGCAGACCACTGGCTGGGCCAGGTGGGGAGACCAGAGCCGGCTCAGCTAAGCTCCGCCGCGGGGAACCAGCCGACGCCGCTGCGCTCACTCCCGCCCGGGCCGCCAGGCAGGACGCGGCCGCCGTTTGGTGGCGGCGCGGCGCGGCGCGGCCCGGCCCGGCCCAGCCCGGGCCCGTCCCGGCGGAGGGCGCGGCCCGTCCCGCCCCCGCGCCGCGCACGGCGCCAACAGCCCGAGCGGCGGCACCACCTCGGCGGCGCTGGGCTGCGCTCCCCCCGCGCGTCTTTCTCGCCGCCTTTTCCTGTCTGCATCCTCCCTGGTCCTCCCCGCTACTCCCCCCCCGCCATTTTCACCCGGGAGGAGCTCGGAGGGACTTTCCTGAAACTTCGCGGGGGAAACTCGCCCGGCGCCTCCGGGGCGGCCGCAAACTTTTCGCGGCGGCGCCGGCCCCGACTCAGTCGCTCCGTTCCTGACTCCTCGGCTCCGGCGGCGGCTTCGGCGGGAAGTTTCCGATGAGCGCCCCTCCGCTGATCCGGCCGCCCAGCCCGCTGCCGCCGCCGGGGGCTGCTGCCGGCGGCGGCGTCGCCTTCCACCTCCAGATCGGGCTGAGCCGGGAGCCGGTGCTGCTGCTGCAGGACTCCTCGGGGGACTTCAGCCTCGCCCACGTCCGGGAAATGGCTTGCTCCATCGTAGACCAGAAGGTAAGAAGAAGGCCCCAAAGCGAGCCCCCTCCCGCCGCCCCCGACCCACTGCCCGCGGGCGCTGTTGTTGGCTGTAAACTTTCCTTTCCCGGCGGCTCCGCTCCGGGGATAAACGAAACCCATCCCAACTTCCCTGCCGCCGGCCCCACTTCCTTCCCCCCGGCGCCCCACTTGTCTCTCTGCCGTGCCCCCCACGACCCCGGTGCGGAGGGGGTTCTGTGCGGGGTGCTCGAATGCGAGCTTGACTTTTATTTTGCTGGCAGGGGATGTAAGTGGCTGTGCGAACTAAAAGCCGTTATTAAAAACAAACTCCGGCCGGATCTATCCGCTGATTTTTAATGGTGCGGAAGGGGGGGCGCGGGGGGCAGAAAGCTGTCAGCTGTGATGGCAGCGCGGCGCCCCGGGGCAGTTCACGCTGTCCCGGCCTCTGCTGGGAAAGGAAAGTTTCCACTTAAAAAAAAAAAAAAAAGGCAAACAGTAACAAGGAAAAACCAAGCCTGCCAGCCCAGGATTCAAAGCGGCGCGCAGCGCTTCGCACGCCTTTCCTTGTGCCGGGCAGCCCGGCGGAGCCTCCGGCCGGGGCCGGGGCCCCGCGGTGCTGCCCGGCCGCCGGACGGTGCCGGGCCGTGGGGGCGGGCGCTGCGCCGGGGCCGGGGTGCGGGGTGCCGCGGGGGGCCAGCCCCGGGAGCTGGCAGGTGGCCGTGGTGCGGGAGGGGACTGAGTCAGCCCTGGCTGGCGGCTGCTGCGGGCGGTCACTGGGCCGGTCATAGCCCCGCTGCCCGCACGAGTGGCACTCACCGCAACCCCTCCGGAGCGGAACCATCAACAGGCGCAGTTCACCTGCGCTTCGGTAAAACTCGCAATATACTCTAAAATCCACCGGGCTTCTGCCTGAGCCACCGCTGCCTTTGCCTTTTCTGATATCTCTGTTTTAACAATCGTGTTGTATAATAAAGTTTTACTTTTTCCGTGTTTGTTTTGTGAAAGTATCATAGTGATTGCAAAGGAGAAAAAAGCCAGCCTAAATATTCAGGATGATTATAATGGAAAAGAATTGTCTTCCTCTTCCCCATTGTTTTTACCGAGGTAAAATAATTTCAGGCCGGGATTTTTTTTCTTGTTTTATTTTTTAAGTTGATAGCTTTGCTTTACATCTCTTTGTAGTTCATCAACCTGATCTTCACTGAATAGTGGAACCTCTTTTTTGTTGGAGAACAACTAGTGAAGTATTTTCAAAAAATTTTTAAAATTAAATTTTGGACAAAAGTGTACCCTTTCATGTTACCATATTTGTTTTTAAAGCTAGGCCAACACTTGTCACTCGGTTACATATATGTCTGAAACAGCTTAAATACTTTCCATATTTCACCATTTGGAAGTTATTGTGCTAGCTATAATGGAAAAGCTAAGATTGTTGTTTTTATTGTTTCTATTTACTGTTCTGGAGTAGTTTATTAATTAATGGGCTTACTGTAAGCTTGATTTTGAACCTCATTTCCTAACAATGTACCATTGTGTAAAGAAAACCTAAATGTGCTGGCTTGTGCTCAAACAATCAAACTTACTTGACTGAGCACTGACATAAAAGTTTTGAACAGTAGTTAGTTGCAGTTTCTTAATTGCATAAAAGAGAGCATCATGTAGCTGCTTCTCTGCAGGGTGCACTTGAATGAGGAACTTTCTTCTAGTCACAGTTTCTCAGAGGTGAAATATCTGCTTTCCCAAGGCTCTGCAGAGGGAAGTGGCACAAAGAAAGGGAAAACTGGAAGAAAGATAGGCTTTGGTTTGTTTGTTTTTATTTTCTTTCCTTGTTAAATGATGGCCTCTACCTCCTCCACCCTGCAGAGCAATTTGTACGTTATTTAGTCCTTAGAGTCTCCATTTTCAGGTTGAGGCTGCGTGTGTGTCTGTATACATGATTTTCCTAGCATGCATTGTTTCACTAAACCTGATGGGATTGTTTGCATATTCAAAGCTACTTGGCATAGTGGCAGAGACTTTAAAAAAATTGTGTGATATCTAAAGCAGTTACGACATAACTATTTGTGTGTTGTAGGTTCATGATTTTATCTTTTCCTGAAATGAGTTGCAATGGTGTCTACTCTTGATTTTATAACAAAGGTGTGTTTGCTTATCACAGTCAAGCAAGAGACTATACTGTGAAGAATTTTATATTGAAATCTCGTGCTATTTTTGAAATTTCTCTGAGTCTGTAGCATAGTGGTCAACCAGGTAACAATTCCCTTCCAAACTTTCTATTTGGTCTGGACTGTTCAAGCAGTATATAAGGATGAGAAATAATGATTTTGTTTTTCTCAATGTTTGTTGTCTTAGACTGCTAAAATCAACACTGTGTCTGTGGTGTGCTGTTAAATATTTAAGCAGTCGTCTTGCAGACAGCTTTAGTTTTAGGATTGTGCTGACTTTTCTTCAGTGTCAGAGTCAGATGATCTGTTTATAGGGAGCCTCTTCCATGGTAATGTGGGCATACCTGATTTGAGATGATTATGACCCTTACTACGCACAGTTTTATACACCCACTTAATTTACTCCTGCTCAAAATTTGCATTAAGTTGAAATAAACTTCTCAAAGTGTGCAGAGTGGAGCATATGTAGGCCTGAGTAGGATGTTAATACTGTGTGTGTGTGTGTATAGATATATTTGTGTGTATATATGTATAGACCCTCCCTATTTCTTTGTCTTTGTATGGTAGTTTTGTATATAAATAATACGCATGTGGGTTCACATGTATAAAATTTAATGCTATGTGTAATTTAGTAGTTCATATTTCCTTATAAACATGTATTTGCATTTACTTACATTAGAGTACTTTAACTTTTGCACCTCAGTTGCTGTTTAGGTTTTTAATTCTGCTAGAGAGTATAATTATATTGATAATCTAATGTACATGATGTGAAAAATGGAATGAGCGAGGTCTGGCTTTTTCTATATTTTACACGAGAAGCATTCTTTCAGAAATTTTATCCTGAGATAACTGTAAAGACACTTCCTTTACAAATCTGAAGATGAAATGGTACATGCTGATTTCTGGCATAAATTCAAACATATTTAAATCTGTTAAGAGCTGTTCTGAAGACAGGAAAATTTGATTCCTTTGGGTTTGTGTGTTTTGTTTGTCTTGCTTAGAACCAGTGACATGAAAACCTTGAGACTTGTTGACATGGGGTTATTTTTTTCCAGTAAAAATGGATCTTTAGCATTTAAGTGATGATACAATTGACAAGAAATGAGGATCAACTTTAAAATATGTGCCAGTGTTTGATTTCTAGGCTGACTCCCACCCCCCCTCCAAGAACAGTGGGAGGATATTGTAAAATATGATCTTTGTTTTCTGAAGATAAATAGTATGAATTATTGCCCTTTTTGAGTTAGCTGCACACAATAAAACCGCTTCTCCAGGACAGAAGTGTAATCCAAAGCATGCTTTAATGATATGAAATGACCATGTTACCAAAGACTTATTATACTGAAAAGACAAAGAAAGTAACCTTTATACAACTTTTTAATACAAATTCATGCAAGTTTAATTCAAGGGGGATATTATTATTTGTATTTTGTGTTTATTGAAGTTCTTTGTCATCGTTATAGCTCACATATGATGAGTTGGGATACTGTAGTGGCATTGTCAAGTTTTAGAAACTTTGAGTTCTCAAGTAAGTACATAAGGCAGTGTTATTTGACTTGAGAACACGTTTTTTATAAAATAGCTCTTAGGTCAGCCATTAAGGTCATATGCTGGCTAGGCCTTCAGCACTTGAAGATTTAGAAGTTGTGAGGAATATAAAACTCATAAATACAAGAAAAAATTGATCAGAAACAGGAAATAAGATTTGAGCTGCATAGGCTGTGTAGTTCAGACTGATTTATGAAAGTAATGTAGTTGATTCAGTGGTTTGAATAATTCTGAAATTTTATAGTAGGAAAAAAGGTAATAAAGGGTGAGGCCATTTTGGGAAAGGCAAAGGACAAAAAGAAAAGTACTTGGTTCAAGTAGCATACTGCAGCTGGAATACTATGCCCAGATTCATCTTTACGTAAGGTTATCTGGTGTTAAATTAGGAGAATTGCTACAAATTGAATATTGAATCAAGAGCCATTTTAAGAGTATGCCTGAGAACTGAACCAAACACATTCAGGAGCAGGTATGCATGCACTTTTGCGTCTAGTTGTCATTATAACAAAAATCTAAAATAAATAAAAAAGGAAAACAAAAATGAACTCGGTTTTGTTTTCTTAGGCTGGAATCTCTTATGGTCTGAGCAAAGAAAGAAGAAAACCCTTGATGTGAAAATATATTTATCTTTTTCTGCAATGTTTTTAAGCAGTCATGGAAAACATGTGAGGTTTGTTTGTATGAATGATGGGGCGTTTGTTTGTGGGTGTTTTTTGCTTCGGTGGGTTTTTGTTTGTCTTTCCCCCCAAACCTACACATTCTCCTAAAGTAAACAAGAGCCTGGTGGTAATGAAATCAATTTCTTTAGAGTCGGATAGGGACTCAGTGTACATAAGGTACTACAGAGATTTTTAGCTTCAGGATAAACAGAGAAACTGACAGCTTTTTACTATGCTGACTGAGAGTCATAGATCTTCATTCAAACATACAAGTGTAAACATTTCATGTATTCACAATGCTGTTTTATGTAGTCACAGTCTTTATACATTCTAGAAAAGTTATTACAGATGTGGTGTTTATTTGTGTTAGTTAAATTCTCATGGTGTCTTTTACTGGTGTACACTGGTAGCAAAGTGTTAATTTTTTTTTCCATTAAGTGAGGTTTTCTCAGCATGGAATTTCCTCTGCCTGTGTTGTGGAAGTACCAAGTTGTTAAATTGAATTTGAGAAATGCAAGGTGCCTTGTTATTATCCATGTAAACATTTTCCAAACTCAAGGGAGACTTTTGATGTTTACAGTTTAATATTTTATTGACTACATTTATTGTCCTCCACCCTGGAAACCATAAGTCGCTGTATGTAACATTAGTTTGTGGCTTAGTTATCAGACCATATCTGAGAAGACACTAGTAAAATATGACTTCAGTGAAAGGGAGTCAGTCCGAATTAGTTTAAAGAAACTGGAGTTTTAAAGAAATGTTATGTATGTTATGTAATGGTACTCTGTTTTGTAATCCGTCATGCATCCAGATAAGGAAAATGGGTCTAATACCACAAACCTGTAGAGCATTTGAGAATTTCCTAGCTAATGATTAAAGACTATTGAATACATTGTTACAGAATAAAAAATAAGATGGAGCTCTAGATAGAGGACATGCTTGTAACCAAAGCAGCTCACATCTTAATTTTTAAAGGAATTACAGAAGGAATGTGTTGATCTTGTGCTATTTCCACTGATGCTTTCCCAGGAAATACATAATTTCCATAATGATTTAAAGAAAGTAGAAGATGAATAGGCATATGAGATACTTCTCTCACTGCTGATGAGTGCCAGAGAAAAGATGGAATTTATTGAATGAAGTTGCAACATTTCCCAGACAGAAGTGCCATGTGGACATAGTATGGCATGTGCTCAGTGAATTTGAAATAGCCAAGGTCTGATGGTCAGTCCCACAGATGACTTGCTGAGTGTAAATGGCAGGATGACCTGAGAATATACAGAGAGCCCAGTGTGTCCTGAAAGTGCAGTGGGTTTCTGTTTGTATGTAGGTGATCTCTGCTGTGGATTGTGTGAAACACCCTGGTACATGTCAAATCCCTATATGCATTTGTGCAGACCTTGGCCATAGGTGTTTTCCTGTGACTTCTGGAAATCTCTCACAAATATCTGAAACTAACTTGTTGTTCTTATCTAGATTTTCTTTTCCCTCCTCTGTGATGGGAGCATTCTGCCTGTATGGTTACTATATGTTTATATTGTGGTTATTTGCAAGAAAACAAACACACTTAGTGAAGTCTGCATATTGCTACTTTTGGTTTCTTATTTTTACTGTATTTTGTATATGAAGCTATTTCAGTTAAAAACTTCTGCCAGATGTGTGTTTGCTTTTTTTTTAGTGATTATGCTAGCAATTATTTTTAAGATACAAAAATGTAGAATTAAAAATTACAATAGAGAGAATTCTTGGTCTCAATGTACTCAGTGTCTGTCTCAAGCAACTTGTGATAAGCACATGCATTGTTTGTAGATTTTTTTAAAATTACAGTTGTGTAGGTCTCTGGCTTCTTGACTGGTTGACATCACACATGTTTATGTTGATGTTATGTAATATGGTTGCAGTTACATAGTTGCAATCAAGTATATAATTAAAATCTCTCAGGTGTTTATCCAAAGTGTAGGTGAACTGTCCTCTAAAATACTTGATTAATCTTCCCTGTTGAAGACTGTGGCTGTATTTATAGTATATCTTTATGTATGCCTTTACTCAGTGCTGGCAGTTGACTTGTATATGTCTCTTGCTGCTTGGAGGACTTCCCTTTCTTCTGGAGCTACTACATGCCTTCTGCATGCTGTCAAATTGCCATTTGTAAAGTCTTCCTTATGGTGTGTTCTGGTGAAATCGTAGAATGATTAGTGATTGGAAGGCACCTTAATGATCACAGAATGGGTAAGGTTGCTCAGAGTTGGCTTCTGGGCTGCTAGTGTACATTGGCAGCTCATTTTGAGCTTTTTGGTCCAAAAACACCCTGAAGTTTTTTCCCCCCAGGGCTAGTCTTGATCCCTTCACCACCCAGGCTGTACTTGTGCTGAGGTTGCCTCGATCCAGGTGCAGGATCTTGCCCTTTGCCTGATTGAATTTCCTGAGGTTTGCACAAGCCCTCATCTCAAGCCTGTCAGGGACCCATCCCTTCCCTCCAGCTTGTCAGCTGCACCACACAGCTTGGTGTCAGCAGCAATGCTCTCAGTCATGCTGTCCATGTCACTGACCAAGATGTTAAAAATGCCCGTGTCAGTACCACCCCCTGAGGAACATCCACTCCTCACTGCTTTCTGTTGGATATTGAGCTGGTCAGTGCAACTCTCAGTGTTACCATCCAGCCAAATTTTATCTACTGAGAGGTCCATCCATTAAATCCACATCTCTCCACCTTAGAGAAGAGGATGTCATGCAGGACAGTGTCACCTGCTTTGCACAAGTCCATGAATATAGTGTCCTCTGCTCTTCTCTCATCCACTGCTGCTGTAACCCCATTGTAGAAGGCCACCAAATTTCTCAGGTATGATTTGCCTTTAGTGAAGCCATTAGTTAACTGTTGCCGATCACCTTATTAGTTTCCATGTGCCTTAGGATAGTGTCCAAGGGGAACTCCTCTATGATTTTGCCAGGCACTGAGGTAAGAAAATAGTTGTTTCATTTTTCTATATCAGACTTGAATGTCACTTTTGCAGGGTTGATTGTAGAGGTTCTGCGAGAAAGGCTACCTAAATTTTGTTACCGTGTCTCACTTGCTACAAAAGAACCTGCTTTGACATCCCCTTTGTTTACATTTTCCTGGCTTGTGGTTTTGGTATGAACGTCCAAGATTTTGCAGACCAAAACAGATTTCTTGCACAGGCTTTCAACTTTTTTTCATCTTCATACACTTTTAGTACTGCTAAATGAGCTCTTGCTTTTTGAGACTTTTCTTTCTTTTTAAATATTTCTATCCACGAAACAGTCTGAAATGATGGCAGACTTGTTTTTACTCAAAAACCATGTTTATGATTAAAATAAATTGTGCATGTCAGCTTTTGATCTTCTAAAATATAAAATATTGACATGCACTTCAAGTCAGCTACTTCACAAAGCAGATTTTTGCTTTCTAAATGCTCTTCTAGTTTTATCTGCTGAAACAACACGGAAAGGTAGTATAGTGTGCCATACTATGTTGAGATAATACTTTGGATATATTGCAGTGATTTATGCATAGACATAAATTTAGGCATAAATTCCAGTTTATATGTATTTTTTCTACTTTCTCTTCCTCCACCTATGTGGAGCCACCTTTGTGGCGTCCTTTTTCTTGTTCCTTGTGTATGTTTTCTTCTTCAGCTGAGGAAAACTTAGTTGAGAGGTAAGCTTTCACCTGTTGAACTGTACAGTATGTATATTCATGTTGTGATTGTATCCCTTCATAGCCTATTGTGTGTGCCTCTTCTGCCGTCAGAACCACATCAGAAACAGTATCATAACTTTCAAGATAAAACATAGGTAATTATTTTAATAAAAAATTATCGAACTTTTTTTTTTTTTTAAAGTTAAGAAACATGAATGTACATCATCTAGTCTGGTTCTTGGCTGTATCCTAAGAGAAGAAAAGAGGCGTTTATAGACTTTTATTACTGGTGGACATAAAAAGATCTTCCCAATGTGACTTTAGGCATAGATACACTAAGAGAAGCTGCAAACCATGACCACAGTTGCCAACTCTAAACCTCTACCTTGTACATTTTAAAAGAGCTGTGTCTGAACATGTCCTGTGTAGTCTGAAAGCATGTTCTATTTCTTCTTTCTTCAAATTATTTTTTAAAATTCAACCTTGAGAAATATTTTTTTCCCAAGTATTAGAAATAGTTTTTGTCAACAGCTTCTCAGATGAAAAAGTACAGGCAACACACAGCTGGGTCTGGGAGAAGCATTCTGGCTATGAGGCAATTTGCCTGAAAGATGCTTGTCCTTAAAAATGTCAACTCACTTATTGCCTGATCTTTCCTACTGAGAAATCCCTTTACATAAAAATACAAATTACTGATGTATGTGGGCTATAGTCATCAAGCGTTCTCTGCTCTCCCTCTTGGCAGCACTGTACATCCTTATGTTATTTATGGGTGCTAGGGACTGTATTCAGGCTGAAACGTTTCTGAAAGCCTCGGAGAACCTTGGGCCATAAAGGGTTAAACTTCTTAAATTGTGTTATTAATCCATGGCATGAGGGTCTGTGCCATGAAGGAAACCTCACTGATAAGGAGACGGCAGGATGAATTGATGTTTTCAGTTTAGCTGCAATAATTTTTCTGTTTTGCTCTGAAGTTCAGCCCCTTCGGCATCAGCTTTTAAGGGCTGGGTTACAGGTTTGCTGTCTGTTTGTGTGACAGGACTCTAGGTTGTAAGTGTTGTTGTTACCTCTCTGAGAATTACATGCTGACATCCGAAGTCAACTACATCTAGGAAAATGTGAAAATAGCATAGCAGAATAATAAAAACACGCATACTGTAGATATCTGAAAGGTTGAGCTCATGCCTTTGTTCTGTTATTTTTATTATACTTACCTCTAAATAGAAGGAATGCAGCAAAATATCTAGAATATGAGTAGGAGTCTGTTCAATTCCAAACCCACACAGTTTTCACTGCGTTTTTTCCTGAAGAGTTGGCTGTCCTACACTTAAAAAAAAAATTTGAGTGAAAATTGAAACAATCTGGTCAAAGTCTACGTGCGTTTGTGTAGGGGTGGAGGGAGTTAAGTTAGGGGAAAAGATCTCTTGATTTTAGACTATATGATTTCCTGATTTCTGGAGGAAGATTAGACATTGCTGTCTGTATGTTATCCTTCTCGTGTAGCAGTATGTCTGCAGGCCATTTTGTCACAAAGCACATTGTCATAGCATAGCAGCAAGAGTTCAGGTAACTGAAACAGATTGTCAGGCAGAAAATATAGTAAAATCAGATAGTTTGGAAAATAAAAATACTTGTCCTCTACATCTAGAAGTATCTCTCTAGTATGTCTTTAATCTATGTTTACAATCATGTATTGTGTCATGTGGACTTGACCCAGGGATTGACATGTTTTTCAAACCTTACAAAGAAATGCCAATGTCCTGACTTTCAGTTCTTAAACTAGCTTAAATGATCATCCAATATAAACTTCCTCATTCTTTCTTTCATTTGATTATTTTTATTTAGCAACTCTTAGAAAACTGGGGAGGTTCTGAGCTGTATTCTAGTGCTAAATTGGTTCTTGGTGTGAACTCCTAAGAAGTTCAAGTTTACAAAGCTGATAGAGCTAAACTCTTCCAGATGGTGACAGGCTGAAACCAAGAACAGGGAGTTATGGTTTGAAAGAGATTCAGATTGGACATTAGGTAAAAATACTGTTTGATAGGAGAGTAGTGCAATATTGCAACAGGTACCCAGAGAGATGGTGAGGACTTCATCCTTTGTGTTTGGACTTGGGTAAACAAAACCTTGTGTCAGTGATAGTTCAGCTCTAAGAGGGAAGTCAGCCTAGATAACTTTCAGAGGTTCTGATGTTTCTGTGATTCTCATAGTATGCAGTGAATATTTGTTTATATTTGTCCATTTGTTACATCAATGCCTAATAGATATTAGGTGGCTTGTAGTATAATAGAACCTTATTATATATTGCTATATTTTTGTCTACAGGGAAGAAGTCCCTCCCTTCAGTAATTTGCAGTCAAGATGTACTGGACAGCTGGTGATTACACCGCATCTTAAACTGCACTGAATGATATCTCAGCATATAAACCCAGCAGTTTATTGGAAGCATCTTTGGGGAAAAAAAACCAAACAAACCTGTGAGAAATCCATCTTCGGTGGTGGACAAAAGCACAGTAATTCCTTAGGAAAAATTGTTAATAAATACCACACCAATCCTGTCCGTATGAAATAAAGACCTCAAATCCTACAGATTTTTGTGTCTACACAAAAAATAGTTAGAGGAATGGCCTGCTGAGTTATCTGTTGTTATGGAATGATGATGGGTTGGTCTGTGCAGAGATTAAAGGAAGGATTGATACAATGAAGTTAACACAGCCATCTGCTGCAAAATTTGTTTCAAATGGAACGATGTGCAGCTTTTCTAGGAAGGAAGGTAACACTGCTTGAGAGGTGAACTGATGAGTACATGTTTGATTTATCTGTCTTTGCAGGGAGGACACGTACATGTTAGAGATATTTTGCAGGGCAGAAGATGCATTATTTAGACCTCACCTTGCTCTTAGGGCTTAGCGGGAAGACCAAGGTAATAGCCAAGCTAAAATTGGTGTTTGTTGTACTGCTTCTTGTTTTAACTCCTCTTTCACCTGTGCTAATTTTTCCTGTGCTTCTTAACAGGCTCTTATTGACTGGTGACATCATGTAGTTTAGGCATCTGAAGTTACTGTCCTGGACTGGTAGGCAGTTAAGGGCATGCCAGTCCAAGCTAAAATTGGGCTGCTGGGTTTTCAACATATTTAATGTGCTGTGCATTCACAGTTAGCACATATGTGCAATTTTATGTTTAAATTGAAGAATTTTAACAACACTTGGTAACATTCAGAGCACTGTTTCATACTGCAGTCACATCATTTTTTAAACCCTTGATTTACTCAGAAGTAAATTATTTATGTTGTTAAAAATGGAAAAATAAATTTGTGTCAGTTTTACTAACAGCTGAGCAAGTCCCATTTTTTTGAATATAATATAACAAAGAGGGTAAAAAATCCTTTTGAAGACTGATGTGTGAAACAAGAATTTCCCAACTTTTTTAAAGTTACTGAAAATCGAACCTGTTTGTTCAAAGGTGGCCTAAGAACAAAAAACTTCATCTCGTCAGTTTAAAAGGTCAGCAAATATCTGCTTCCTTATTCAAGAAGTAAATATTCAATATGTAAAAACTTGATAGAGTATTATTTGTAGATGCCTCAGGGAAAAGATCTGAAGGGAAGGTTTGTTGGTCTCACTGGTATACAGAGTGTATCAATTGCTGGTGAGTGAAGCTACATTGTTTAATTTAGAAAGCGTGTTTCTATTCTGTTAACTCAATTTTTGAGTAAGAATGTCACTGTTTCCCTCTCTATTTAGCAGTACAAGAGAGACATTCTGAAAACAACAAAAAATCGTTACATAGGAAGAGGGGCTTTCCAAAGAACGAGTCAAACCTTAACTTCCATCTTTTGAATAGACCTTAAAATAATAGCATAAAAATCTTTGACTACTGTGGCTTGATTGTTATCCCTTTCTTTTCCTGATGTGTTTCAAACAGAAATGAATGTTGAATGTCACTTGCCATGTTGAGAACATGCTTAAATGAGTACACATAAACAATAGGACAAGAGTTTAAAAAATATTGAAACAGCACCTTATGATAACTACATTTATAAATATTAATAACTACTTCCTTTTAATCCAAGGAAGATGCTATTTTTTGATTCCAAAGTTTGCATTCAAATTCTTATGAAACGATGATCAACCAGCTCTGTGATCGTTTGAAAATACATGAAACTTTAAATTAGAATAATCTGTATTTTTGTTCTTTCTCTGGATATTGGTGGGGGAATGGGAACAAATGACAGGTGAATTGAGTGGACACTATTGAAAGGACTAGATCTTGTTTTTTTTCTGAGAATTAAGTTCCTTTTTATTCTTTCATCCCTGCCTTCTCATGCCCAGTTTTTTTCTGGTTTGTTTTTTTTTTTTTTTTTTTTTTGTGTGTGGTTTTTTTTTTTTCATATTTATCAAGTTCAGTTACATTTGATGTAAAACAAGTCATAGCAAAGAAAACTTAGTTCTTTTTTTTTTTCAAAGAGGCCAAAATCTGGGTAGAACAAGGGGCCAAGTAACCTTACTGAATGTAGGCTGCCTTGGACTTCAGGCTTTTAGTTTGGAGAGAATTCATATGGGATTCAAACATTTCCAGAGGCTTAAGCATAGAAAAATTTGTGTCAGAATTCATAAGTTATTGTGAGACAAATATGTTGGAAATCAAACTTTATTATAACTGAGTTAAATGGATGCAAATCATTGGGCATCCTTGGATTTAGTTTTGCCTTCTAATTTTTCTCAGCAGACCCTAAAGAAGCTTGTTAGTAGGTTCTCTAGTTGCATGTAAATTCTTAAATACTGATAGAATATATATATATAATATATATACTGATAGTCCTTTCATCACAGCTCTGCACTGCTGGGGGATAGTGCTGCTGTTGTACCAACACAGCATGTTTACTCAGCTTACAGGATTGGCTCAATGGATACTACAGTGATGTCAAGATGAAATATAACTTCTTGCAGGTTTTGATAGCTCTTTTGAGCTTTCCTGTGATACCTGCAGTGTTGGAAAGTTTAATTCTGAAATCAATTTAGACTGATTAGAGAGCAGTCTTACAGAAAGAGTAGTCTTGGAAATTAAATGATCTAAAAGTTCTGTTAAAGATCTAAGTTAGTGATCTCTTCTAGGCAATATTCTCAGTTTTTACCGTCTTTTAGACTTCCTCTTTTCCCCCGTCTACTCCCCAGTATATTTCGTATCTGCACTCTTATGTTTGCTGAGTTTGGATTCCTTGTGTTATGCATGATGTCAAGGATTTCTGGGTAGTGTTTAAGTAATTTACAGGGCTACCAAGTGCAAATGAGGTCTGGTGCTCTCACCCCAAGAAGGCTCTGGGTAGCAGTTTTGTGGGGAAAGGTAGATAAATGGCCATTGGATTAGGAAATCTTACTGTAAGTGAACAGTACATTGGTAACTGTTGTCCCTGCTTTTGGGTAATTATCAACTGATAATGTTAAATACAAAAAGAAACCAAAAAGCCTTTGAATACATCCATTGAAGTAAATTGCTGTGATGAGTGGAGGAAGTTTTTTTATTTTTTTTTGATGGAATTTCTGTTCAGGAAAAAAACATGATGCACACCTGTTCTTCTTGTGGTATGTATGTATTTGCTCTGTGTCTTCAATTATGTGCCACTTTGTAGTACAGCCAGGTAAGCAAGCTACTATTGCTACAAAGACAAATTTCAGCTAGCAGCTCTAGAAACAGTGGCATGATTTGGAAGTCGTTATTTGTCTTAGTAGATATTTGTTTTCTTCTGACAGGGGAAAAATCTTTCCACCACTTCACCTGTATTTATTTTCACATTTCTGTTTCTTTGTGTGCAGACTTGCTTATGTCACACAGTTTCATATCTTCTACACTCTGCTTTCTGAAACTACATTGATGTGTCTCAGCTGTCTTTTCTTCTGCCAAATCCCTAACTAATGACAAAATGATGCTTTAAAAATTAATCAGACTGTTTCTGGGGAATGAAAGAGTGATCTGCATGTAATCACTTTCTGCATAGGGAAGAAAAACAGTCAAACACACAAATTAATAGTACATAAAAAAGCTTAAGACTTAGAAGTGTGTACACTGCTGTATTTTGTGAAAAATTCCTGCAGCTCCTCAATTTTATTTTTCAACCCATTTTTAAAATGTATTACTACAAGTGAATCAAATGTGACTCATAAATGTGAAGGCATATTGGATGTAGTTGTGTTAGGGTGTTCAAAAATGTCTTCAAATTCAAATACTGAATTTCAAAGTGTTTATAAAGCTGTGTAGCACCATGGTTTTCAGAGTAAAATCTTCTCATTTTCCACTTTTCTTGGTCTTATTTAAAGATTTGAAAATTAATTCTATATTTTTATTTTTTACCAGCAAGTACCAGCTTGCTACGGGTAGGAAATAAATGACTAATTTGTCTTGTGTTATTTTTCCAACTGAATATATGTTGCAATTTTTTCAGGTGGTATGATGGCTGTGCTGACCCCTTTTCTTAATAAAAATAATAAAGTCTTTATTTCACTGGAACTGACCAAGAAAAGAGCCTGAAAGAGTTAAGAAAATATGATGAATTTTATGTTTTTCCACATATAAAACCAACCAGTGGAATGGTTTTATATATGGATTTGAGTGAACTTATGGATCACTTGAAACAGTAGATTATCTTGTCTATATTATGTGGAAATCAGTTGTATTTTCCCTGAAGAATGCCTGTACCTTACAGATTTCTCAGTAAAATCTGGCAGAACTTTTTGCATACTGATTAAATGTGAAAATGGGCTAATTTTGCATGCTTTTTCAATGATATTTTGTGCAATCTCTCTGGAGGCCTTTTTAAAATAGGTTTCATGTAATTACGATGTATCAACAGAAATCAATCCATACATATGAAAATTATAAAGTGATCCCTTGTCCCCAAAAGCAAGAAAGTGAAAATCAGTTCAATGAACCTGAGAGCTGCATGAAGACATTTCAGTGACAACTTCTTATCCATCAATGATATTCTCTGTAGGAGTAATTAACTAAAGGGGATGGTTGTTGAACGATGCTTATTCAGGCAGCTTGACATCTACAGCCTAAAACTATCAAATCTGTCTCTCAGTATCCTAAGTAGTCTCCTTTCTCCTATTGGACAAGATTCAGAAAAGTGCAGCCTTGACTTTTGCTAAGATATTTAGGATGTCTCCAAGATCAGTTAGACTTGGCAATAAGGTAGCAGGTGCAGATATTTTGCATATGGTGTGGCATGGTGTATTTCAGTTGTAAATTGATTAAAGTTTTTTCTATTTGTGAGGTTGCTTCTTAAAAGGTTGGAAAATCTTTCTGGTTGAAAGCAGCAAACAGGAATGATTTTCCAGAATTTTCTGATCTAAACTGATCAGTATGTCTAAAAACATGCAGCAAGTTACCATGCTTTAGTAGGATAAATTGGTTCATGTTTCACATATATTGGGCACTTTATGATATAGCAGTAGAATATCAATTTGAAACAGTTGGTCACATTATTTGTGCTTATAGTCGTAAATCTGAGCAAAAACTAGATACTCTGAAGTTATCTTCAATTTGAGCATTTTGTTTTTATGATACTAATATGCATGAATGCTTATGAAAAAAGAGTGTGCAGCTGAATGGGTGTGCTCTTGCTCATCATACACTAAACTTAATTTGCTTGGTCTTTGTCTCATGAATGTGGAGGGAATCTGAACTAGAGTTCTAATAATTTCTGATTGCATCCATTTCTTTTCTCTCTCTCCAGTTAAAAATGGAATTACAATTTGTGTGACCTGCTTGGGATAATTGTGAAGCAGAAGCTGTGTTGTCATGACATGAGAAATCAGTTGAGTAAGCAATGACCAATGCAATTAGAATAGGTAACTTAATTTGGAAAGTAGGGAACAAGATGAGAAAAAACTACAAAAATACAGGTCTAGGTTAGATGTGTAGCATTTTGGAGCATTTTGTTTTGTCTTTATGGAGAGGGGATTGTAGAAGAAGAATTCTGCAACAAAGCCAGAGATTCGGATTACCAAATTAGTTTAATTCAAAAACCTTTACAACTCTATCTGAGGAGCATAACTGAAGAGTATCAGTTATGTTTTTAGTTCCAGCTTTTTGCTAAGAGGATGCAATTTATTCCCATAGACAAGCATAAATATTACAAAATATTGCATTTCATGCCATGTACAATGTAGTTTTAAACTCAGAAAAAGTATGCTAAAAAACATACAAGGAAATGTTGTGCACAGTTTTAGTCCAGAATGAATCTTGTGTTTTAATCTTGACTGTGTTTTTCCAAGAAGAACAAATTTGATTTAAATTGAGTTGGAAAACGCTGCACTTTTACCCTGGTTAGAGTTTGAAGTTGTAAAACTTTGCTGTGATTTGACTTTACATCTTAAGAATATAATTATATTTAAAGCAAGATTTTTTACTGAGTATATACATACTAATGTCCCTAATGCTTCCTGTAGCTGCCACAGATTTCCTGTTTCTGTCGGGATGAGGATAGTCACCTGCATTCCTTAAAGTAAATTAAGCAACAATAAAATAAATACTTGAACTTGGATGGAAGTGGTCATTTAGATATGATCTCAAAGCCTTGAGAAATAGTTGCCTGTGAACTTTTTAATTTGCCATACACTTCCAGTGTTAGGTTGTTTTGTGTTTGTTTTTCCGTCAACTGTTTGCACATGCATGCTTCTTGCATAGCTCCCTGAATGTCAGCCAGCACTTGAGGGCACTTGAGATTGTGTATCTGCAAAAGGAATCTGTTTCCTGGGGAACCTAAAGTTTTTTCTTCTTTTACTTTTACAGTTCTTTTTGTTGCAAGCCCATCGATTCTTTCAGAGCTGTAGAAATACTTAGATACCGATTTTAGGAGACACAAGTAACATGTGAGTGAGTTCTTACTAGTCAGTGCATATGTTACTGTAGCTGCAAGAAACAGCCCTTGGAAGAAATGAATTTTCAGAGCTTCTCCCCAGCATCAGATGAGTGAATAGGATTTTTGGAATGAAAACTAGGGAAAAAAAACATAGTGGAATTTACTGACTGAAATAATGCATGAAGAAGTGTACCCATTTATATATTTTTTTTTAACCTGAGAATAAGATACTCTATAAAATGTACAAACTGAGATTGACCTTTGAAAAAGTAGAAGACAATTAGGGCAGAGCTGTAAAACTGTTGACATCTGGTTCTTTATGCAACATCTGTATCTGGAACCACTTACATACTATGTTCTAATTTACTTGTGATAGAGCAGGAAATCATGTTTGTACAGCTCACTGCACAAATACATTGAAGTAGTGAATACCTAGTAGGTTTAAAGTGTTAGGTCCATGCTAGATGTTTCACTGGTAAAGAAAGCAATTCCCTTTTTTTTTTTTTTTCTTTTTTTTTTTGTAATGAACAGAAGATGAGCAGAATTGTCTCTAGAGGAAGAGCAGTATCATGAACCTCAGTACTTAACTAAACCAAAACTGGAAACACACAGAGAGGAATATAGATGTGTGTAAAGTTTAGGGCTGTCACTCTGGGGTTGAGCTGGGACTGAATAATTAAGGAGGCCAACATGAAAACATAGAATCATAGAATGTTAAGAGGTTAGAAGGGGCCTTAAAGATCATCTAGTCCCACCCTGCTGCCATGGGCAGGGACACCTCCCTCTAGACCAAGTTGTTCAAGGCCTTATCCACTTTGGCCTTGAACACTGCCAGACCTTGGGGCATCCGCAGCCTTCCTGGGCAACCTGTGGGTTGTCTAACCATCCTCACAGTGAAAAGTGTCTTTCTAATATCACACTTAAGTTTCGGCCCTTTCAATGTGTACCGATTGCTCCTTATCCTATCACTACAGTTCCTGATGAAGAATTCCTCTCCAGCTTTCCTGTAGGTCCCTTTGAGATACTGAAAGGTTGCTGTGAGGTCTCCATGCAACCTTCTCTTTTCCAGTCTGTTTTGTTGCAAATTTTGAATTGTATCTGGTGACTAAGGGAGGGGAAAAATACTGGAAAAAGAGAAGAGATAATGACATAGTTTATGAAGTTGAGTGCCATTTCTTTTGTGTTTGTATTTATCCCCACACCTGTTGCTAGATTGCTTTGTGGAGCAAGTCAAGTAACTTAAGTAATCCTGCCCTGTTGCTTTCTGTCTGCTCAGTCCATGAGATCTGGCTTGCTAGTGTCAGATCCTGCAGCTGCTACTTTAAGAAGTGCTTCATTTTGAACGAACTAAACATGTAACAAATACAGACTTATTTTGGGTGTAGGGAAGGAGCAGAAGGGAAGAAAGTGTTGTGGCTTTATCTTCTCAATTACCCTCCATCACCCTTCATCTCTATAACTATATATATATTTATATAACTATATAGAAAAGTGTTTTCCCTTAGTGTTCATGCTGTGGCTCTAACCACATGCCTTCCTTATATTTTGTGACACAGAGGGTGTGCCACCTTCACTTCTTGGTCTGCATTTGCTACGTATAATGGGAAGTACTTTGGAAGGCACACAAACGTGAAAGATCAAACTGGGCACAGGCAGCTACTTTTGGCTTACTCTGCCTTGGACTAAATTCCTAGCCAACGTATCATACAAAAGTAATTGATTTTTTTTTCAATTTATTTAATTGAAAATTTAAAAAATATTATTAAAAAAATGATCAGGTCTTCAAATAAGTTACTCCATACTGTATCCAAACAGTAAAGGGAAAACAAACCATTTAATTGCAGGCACAGATTGATGGAGGCATCACAAGTAATATTATTATAAGTGTAGACTCAGTAATATGGTCCTGCAGAGCAGATGGAGTTTTCATAGACAGCCTTAATTTTGGCACTTTGAATTTTAGAATGTCTGGATTTGCAAACTTAAACATCTTTTTGTGAATATGCAGGTGTATATACTGTTACACTGATTCAGAAGCATAGAAAGAGAATGGAAGTTATTTGTACCAATGTCCATGTGCTTTATGGATTTGAAAAACTGAAATGCTTCTTACAGTTTGCCAGTTGATCTAATAATCCAGAGAAGTATGTGTAATGTTTTTGTTTTCATCCCACAGCTGCTCATATCATCACATTCAGTGATGAAATATTCTATGTTTAGAAAATACCTGTAAATGCTTCACATTTAGAGAAATTCTGAGATAGCGTTATAGTTAAATATTTTTGCCAAACTGGTTTTGGGTAAGTAGTTAAGGTGATCAGACTTTCTGTTTCTCTTTTACTGGGTCATTTGTTGAACAGTGTAGCAGAAGAAAATGAGTGCCAGAAAAAAGACTTTTTGAATAAAAGTCTAAAGAACAGTGTGGTTCTTACGAATTTGAGGTACAAACACTATTTGTACATTAGTGAGATTCATACTCAGAAACAGTTCTAATTTGTGCTTAGGTTCTCTAATAAAAAAAGTATATTGCAGGCATTTGGTTTAAGAGCACTAGTATATTAAATGAATGTATTTTATATAAAATTTTCTCACAGTATATGGTATATTTCTATTTTTCCATCTAATGCTAATGAGCAGCATAGTAAATTGAATCCAGCCTCATAGTCTTAGGTCGAGTCCATCCATCACTCATTCCAGTGACTTGGAGCTACATGGTGCAACTAACTTTACATCTTCTAGGCAATTAGATGTGTCAGCTGTCCATTCTGCAGGCTTTGGAAGTTTCTTTAATATGGATCCCCTGAGGCAAGTACTTTCTGTACTAGGAATAAAGTTTAAAAAATTGCCTGCCTCATGAAGGACGTTACATGTGGATGCTATTACTGACATTCTTCTACTTAGAACATCTGCAGTAGGAATTCTGTTTCCTTTTTCCTCACTTGCCTTCACTTATTTTTGCTTAAGGGAGGAACATAGGAAATGGATTGAAATGACCATTGCATTTATAGCTCTGGTGTTGAACAATTAAAATGTTTATTTTGGGTTTTTAAATTTTATAAAATGATACTTGGTTTTACTTCTGGTCTCCACGCTGCACCAGTTTGTCTCTTGGACATAAGTTTTTCAGTACATCAAAAATCTTATGAGCCAGAATACCTGTTTGTTTACCCCAGTACACTGGTCTCCAGCAGTAGTAGTTAGGAGAAGCTCATTAAGGAGGCATCTCATGCCTGGCCTCCTCTTATGAGCTTATTTCTCATGCTGCCCCCCCGCAAGTCCCTATTAGAGATTTTAGAGTGCATATCCATTGTTATTTCAGGATCAGCTTTGGACCTGTGGTCCATTTATTTGTGTAATGTGTTTTTGATTGTGTTGATGCTTCTGCTTCCACACTTTTTTTGTATAAATTCCAGAAAATCCCTGTATGATCTGTAAAAAAAGGAGCTTAGAAGTTTTTTGTAAGTTTTCTGTGCTCTCTGTGAAAGGAACCTGAGGCATTTCTTGCTAGAGTGGTATTCCAGTTAGAGGGAAAGGGTTGTCAATATTTGTCAGATGGACTATTCTGAGAGCTGCGTGTCCTTTTTCTCCCATTTTCTCAGATATGTATGTTACACTGCATTCTGGGAATACACCAGAAGGTTTTGGAACTATGGGCCTGAATAAAGTGAATACCAATGCAGCCAAATCAGTTGGTCTGGTATGTCACAACTATGCCCTGAACCCTGTTTCATGAGTTCCATGCAGGTATTCAAGAGTCACATGTACAGTTTTAATGTGTGGAAAAGTGCAGTCATCTTCTGCCTTGTGATGGACGTTACTGGTAAGGTGTGAGGATGGTCATATGTGTCTGAGGAGTAGATAAGGCTGCTTAGGTTGATTTAGTATGAACTTAGCTAGACAGTTAATGGAGCATGGTTAAATTATCTTAGCCACATTTGATGCTATAACTGTGTCTTTTCAGCTCATCTCAATTACAAAGTAAAACATGTTGTTTAAGCCATAATGTAAGCACCTACCACTTGTTTATCCATCAATCAAAATTCATCATGACTTGGGTTCTTTGGTGCTTAATCAAATACTGCAAAAATACTAGATTTTTTCAGTGTTTTAGTTTTCCAGGAAGCTTGAAAAAACTCAATACATGTGATGCCTCACTGCGATAATGTGAATCAGAAGCCTCCTGTATATTCACCATAATTGTTGTTTCTGAACAGATTATGAAAAGTCTCCTTACATTTTTGGCTAGGTGGGGGTGTCATGCAGGAAAATGACAGTTTCCAATTTGATATTTGTCATGCCTTTTATTTTCTTGAGATTTGTTCTTCCTTTTATTTTGTATTTCTCCCAGCTGTAAATTAAATGTTTCTTCAAATTTTGGTGTTTCCTTATGTGTCTTTAAGGCATCCTAATTCAGAAGATGATGTAGACTAGATATGTATATAGATATATAGATATAACTGAACATATACACTAGCGAACATAATTGCATTAAAATTAGGTTTCTTAATGTAGCTAAAGAATAGAGGCTGAATTGTTCAGGAACAAAAGTTTCTGGATGGAACAATAATCTGCGGTGTTTTTTGTATCTTGATGTATTTCAAGTTTGCATTATTTTTGCAACTCAATTGATCTGCTGTAAAAAAAGGAGTGACTTGGACAATTACAGCTTTTTCAGATGAGGAAATAAGGGGAATGTCTATGCTGCAGTAATGTAGAGATTTGCCTTCTGAAGGCCAGTGAGGATGTATGCTACTCACCAGGTGGTAGGATGACTGTACACTCCAAGTGGCATTGGACAGGCTATCAAGATTTTAATGTGTTTTTCTTTCCCCTAATCTCCCCAAAAAGGCCACCGATTAGTTTTTACATCTGTCTTAGACTGAATACTCTGTGACATGTGCTGTACAGATATGGTTCCACAGCTGAAAAAGACAATCTGGCAGGTTGTTTTGGTTTTCAGCTGTTTGACTACTTGCTATGTATGTAAAAATAGTAAGTGGAAACAGAACATAGGAATTTTCATTATCCTGAAATAAAAGTCCCTATTAAAACACTGTTTTTAAGAAAAACAACAACAAAAAATTATTTTACCGATTGATAGAGTGGTATTTTTTCTTTCATGGTGTAGATTACGTTCTTTCTTTGTATATTTAATGTGGAATTAGTGTCATATGATGACCTTTCAGCTTTTGAATCACTACTTGCTTGAAACATGATTGTTCCTGAGAAGTTTGGCTATGTAGCAACAAGGCATTTCAATATGAAATTACTGTATTTTTTTGTTGTTTTTTTGGCTGTTGCACATTAGTGGGATCAAAACTCATACTATTTTATATTGAATCTCTTTAAAAATATTTTGATATCTGATTTTTTTTCTCTTCTCTCCTTTGGTAAAGAAAATTTATTTCACATACTGTGTTTTATGAAACTCCTTAGGAAGTTTCCTTAACTGTCTTCTAAAGATTGCACTTAAACGATGAAGGGAATGTACATACACTTGGTTTTTTTTATGTCTGGATAATGTGTTTCAAAGTGTGTCTAAAACCTGTAAAAATTTTAAAACATAAGCCTTTCTTCCCTGAGTCTTTGATCTCTGTGTTTTGACATACTGCTGTAGCTAGAGCTGACCTTACATATGGACTGTGATGTCAAATGTGGCGTGAAAGTGCTGACATTAAGTTGCTATTACTTTCAATATTTTGTCTCTGTTGTGAATATTTTACTCTTTGACACTTTCACATAAGTGACGGAGTCATTACATCACTCTGTGCCTGGTATTTGTTCATGTTTGGAAAGGACAATTATATTTCAGTCTTTCTTCAGTTGTGTACTTGAGATCAATGGGCAAAGCTTACAGGAGCATTACTTGTAATAGTACTAATAATTAGCTATTAAAAATTATTTCAGTTCAGGATAAGAATAGGTGATTAATAAAGTGTGTAGAAACAACTAGTGCTATGAGGGCAAAGTTTATATGTGGAATATGGGTGTTTTAAAGATGTATATTTAATCATTCTTACAGGAATACAATTAATTTGTTATGGTGCATATCAGGGAAAAAAAAACCTCTTTGAATTTTAGTTCATATCAGTTCTGAAATCATAAAAGGGAAGGACTGATGCTTTAGCCTTACTATAAACAAGTGACATTTCTGTTTAGATTTTGGAATGCTGACATGTATCTTTGTGAGACCCTGTCTCTCTTTGTCATAGGTCATGTACTTGACTCCTTGCATTCACGCCTCTTTCAGTGACGCACATTTAGTGTTAATGTAAATTCAACTGAGGGCTAATGTCACCATTTCTGCTTGTTTCACATGGTGTATTGCTAAGCAACATGTGTACAAACAACAGTCTTGGCTTTCATTTTATCTGTTTCCTCTCCCCCTTCAGCCCCCCACTTCACTAAATAGTGACACAAATTTGAAAGGTATGTATTAGCTTGTCAGGCAAAACAGTAGTTTTAGTTCATAGTCTGTGAAAAATGAAAGATGCAGTAGATAGTGAGGATTTTTGATATTGGATGCTCTTCAGTTTCACTACTTAAATATTGATCACATTCCCAACAATTACATTATTTTCCTTGCAATCACCTTTTTTTTTTTTTCTTTTCTTCTGGGAGCAATGACTCGTTAGGATATTTTTACACATCTTCAGGCATATTCACTGAGGAAAATAGTTTTGAAATACTGTTGTTCTCTTGTATGCACCTGTTATATTGTACTTGTACAAGGTATGGGAAAATTTTAGATGTGTCTCTTTTTGATTTTGCTGAAGACATTTTATTGCACTGTCTGGAGTCCTGAAGTGTAAATGGTAGAACATGACACAAATGTGTGTGAATGTGTATGTGTATGTGTGTATATATATATATATAAAGAAAGAGACAGGATTTCCTATAACTAGAGTTTGTGTATGACATTTTTCATCCATGTACAGCAAATTAGATTCTGGTGAGAGAATTGAGGAGGAGAACCTCAATAGTCAACTGAATTGAAAAACAACTCATACTCAACAGAATTGAGAAAAAATGGAAGTAAAGGGCACGTTTTCTTGCCTGAGCTATCACTAAAGGCAAAACTCAGGAAGGGGATATATTCAAAGATATTTTTTTCAATTTCCTCTTTATTTTCTGGGCAATAACTTTATTTTTCAGTATTATTTTACTTACATAGTGAAAAGAGTGTCTGAGATTGCCCCCCACTGTGTGGACTTCCCTGCTTATGTTTTGCTAGGTTTTTATGTGGTGGTGTGTTCTGACTACCTTGTCTTGTTTTTCCTGATTTTCTAGAAGGAACCATTTGTGAATTTCCGAATATGAGCTATCATTGCTTGTCCTGCTAGATTTAGACTAGGAGCAGTTGAGTAGATTGTTTACTAATGGCTTGCTTTGTAACTACGCTGGATTTTAAATCTGATACTCAAAATCTGAACTGCTTTCTCAGATTTTGCCATTAAAATTATCTTACCGAACTTAAATCTTGTACATAGATGATATTATCATTTGCATGTAACATACAGCTAAAGGTGATCAGTAGTAAATTTATTTGATTTACAGTTTCTACTTTTATTGGAAGATGGTAGCCTTATTCCTATTTTGCCTTAGCTTTTTTCCATTTTTGAGGGGAAAAAGAATGTCTTTCCCAGAATGTTTGATTATACAAAGGTGAACTCCATTATTCTTCTCATTTGATATTCATCAATTTGCATGTCAATGTTTTCAGTGGAGACTAAATTATGCTAATTTCACAGCTTCTTAGCAGATTCCTTAATCATGGAGATATTTGTATGTTTAAAAAGAAACAAGGTAAACTGCCAACATTGCTTCATAAAATTACGCTACAGGTCAATCTGAAAATCATGACTGCTGCAGGGGCCTTGTCTCCATAGGGGCTAGAGCTAGCTGTCACTGAAGTTGGAGGTAACTGTTAAGATTTATCTTCTGGGTTGATTGATTTCTCTGTCTTTTAGCAAGCCAACAGGTCTTCCAATCTTTTTTGTATATGTTCTTCAAAAATACATTTTTACACATAGTAAATATAGTTAGCTTCTTTACATTCAGGTGTGGTTAGATTGATAAGGACCTCAATGCTTTTGTCTCTTGTAATGTAAGGCTACAATAAGCTAAAATATATTAAAATAGTAGTACAGTTAACAGGTTTGCTGACCTGGTAGCACTGTTAGCAGGTCCACTGTAGGGTTGGGTGGATATATAAGATACACCTAAAATACACTGGGCTCTTCTGCATAGTGGTGGGGGGAAGTAAGTTTCAGAAAACAATTTGGAGTACCTCTGTTAGGATTTTTCCTAATGGCCTGTGTTACCTCTAATATAGTCACCCTCCTGGACAGCTGGTGGTGGTGAGATTGGGACTATATGGGAATGAACTGGGAATATATTTAAATATATTGAGAATTTTTTCAATAATATTAGATCACAGAGCAGTTCAGTTTGAACTGCTTGCAGAATATTATTTCTACCACTTACTGGATATCATTTGTGCCGCATTATCATTGTATTTAAACTTGATTAATATGTCTTCTGACTTCATTTTCTTATACTGTATGGTAAATGCTGAATAATTATGTCTGTAAATTCATGCAGTTTAGAGCTTATTCATTGCATTTCACAGTCAAATTTTACAATTGTCATCCAAATGTCCTCATTTAAATGAGTTATGCATCTCATGAGGCTGTCCCAATAAGAAAAATTTGAATAGAATGTATGTTGTCTTGTCATTATGATCTCTCTGAAAAGATTTTTCTTTTCAGCTGTTTCAGTGTTAACCCAATTCTCCATAGTAATTCCAGTAACATTGTTGTTTCAAAGGAATAAAACATTAATTATATGCCTTTTCTTTAAAATGTACACCAACCTTAAAACTATCTATAATATGTTTTAAGCACTGTTATTATTGTAATAATACTAGTTGAACCTTGACTATAGTCTGATGTCTGGAAATTAGTATTTTGGTGTCCCTTAAATGGTTTGTTGCAAAAAGACAATACGAAGGAAGACTGATACCATGCAATCTCTTAGAGCTAAATTAATATTTAAAAATCACATTTCTTAAATAGTTTCTTAACAGGAATAATTTGGTAACCTTCAGTAAGTAGATTTGATGAGGTGACTGTCCTTTTCCAGACCAGATTTCAAATAAGAATAAGTAAAATCAATATGTTAAAAAAAATGTATTCAGCAAAAATAAATGCAGTTTGCAACATACACTGTTTCAGACCATTTCTATGAACAGACTAAGATAGATTTTTATTCTCTAATCATATGTTTAGGGGGTCGGCTTTTTAGCAGATTTTTAGCTTTCCAGATGCTCAAACAATGCACTCTTAAGTACAGTATCTGTAGATTATCCCCAGAATGCTGGAGATTAGCTATTTTAAGATTTGAATTGTGACTAAAAGCTGAGAAAAAGCAACAGCAGTTGCAGTTGCAAATGTGTTGTCTCCATTAGCTCATTTAAAATGCATGTATCAGGGAAAGAGACAAAGTAGGCTGTGTCTGCATGTAACACTGTTACTTCATTAATATTTTACATACATATGTGTGTCTATAAATAAAACCTTTATGTGAATTCTGTCAACAGCAAAGAGTGTCCGAATGAGAGGCCGGTTTTGTTTGTTTATTTCACTAGGAGGGCAGTACAAGTTACTATCACTAAGGACTGATTAGCAAATTTTGGACAATAATGAACATAGTTTTATTTTAAGTAGAGCTTCTTTCTGTGTGTTTAGATACTCAGAATTTTACCATTTTGGCAGATAGGTTATTTCACTGCCAGTTGGGACAGTACTTTTAATTTGCCTTAATTTAGTAATTGTAACTCTTACAAAAATATCTTTTGATTGAATACTTTGTAACGTGAAATTTTTAATCCGTAAAATTAAGGATAAAATATGTTTAAAATAATTTGTTTTAAATGTTTTCCTTATTAACAAACTGTACTTGCTGGATCTATATTTTGTTGGGTTACCTGATTTAGCCAACTTAAGGCAAATCAAGTTTGAAGCTCTGCTTCTTAAAATATTTAGGTTGAAGAAATATTTGTTAATTAAATGGTTTTCTGATGAAAATCATTTGCCTCCAAACAAGTAAGCTGCACAGATACTTTAATGAGAAATCAATAAAGGGTTGTAGTAAGTTCTCTACACAGAGTAAAGCCAACCCATATAATTTTTAATGGCTTATGTCTGAGTTGCTAAAACTCTGAAGTCATATAGAGCTTAATTTCAGTTACAGGAGCTATAGCTCCTATATCTATACTCCAGTTGAACATGTTACCAAATACTTTTTTTTTTTTTTTTAAATGAGGAATGGCAAGCCATTCAGTAATGGTTTCATTTTCCGACTTAGTTTGGTGTAATAAATATTATATCTCTGTGCATCTCTCTTCCCTGATACATAGTAAAAAAGAGACTCGATATGTTATTTTAGCCTTTCTGAATTCAAGTAGACTTTGAGCAGGTTCCTGCAGACCCTGATGGCTCCAGTACTTTTCAAATTGATGGAGGACAGCTGAAGAGCAGGGTTGCAGGCAGAAAAGAACCCAGTATATGTAAACCCAAAACTGCTGAGCGGCATTGTTATTACCCTGCTCTGATGACAAAGACAACACGAGAAATTGCTTTATTTGTTTTAACCAATAATGTTATTTCAGAACCATTACGATTGTTTGTTAGCATTATTGACGGTGTTTGGTGTACATTCCTTTATTTTCTTTTCCTGATGGTTAGATTTTCATGTCTGACAGTCATAGAACAGCCCAGGTTGGAAGGGATCTTGAGAGATCATCTGGCCCAACATTTGGTGGGAAAGGCAGCCTAGGTGACATTTTCTAGCATCCTCTCCAATCACATCTCAAAAACCTCCAATGACGTGGACTCATGTACTTGGGGAGGTTGTAGTGGGTTGATGCTGGCCTGATGCCAGGCACCCACCAAAGCCTGGCATCACTCACTTACCTCCACAAACTGGACAGAGGAGAGAAAATTTAATGAAAGGTTCATGAGTTAAGGTCTGGGAGAGAGGTCACTCATCAAATACCATCATGAGTGAAACAGGCTTAATTTTGAGATATGCATTAAATTTATTCCACTAACAAAATCAGAGCAGGATACTGAGAAGTAAAAGAAACCCTTAAAAACACCTTCCCTCACCTCTCCCTCCTTTCCAGTTCTACCTTTTGCCCCAGCACAGTGCATGGTGGCAGAAAATGGGGTTTTTGGTCTGTTCATCACTGGAGGCTTCTGCTGCTCAGGGAGAGGACCCCCCTGCTGCACTGTGGGGTCCATAGGAGACAGTTTTCCATGAACTTCTCTGCTGTAAGTCCATCTAATAAGCAATAGCTCCATGTGAACTGCTGCAACGCGAGCCCATCCCATGGGCAGCAGTCCCCCTCAAACTGCTATGGCATGGGCCGCTCTTCCATAGGATGCAGTCCTTGAAGGACAGGCTGCTCCAGCGTGAGAGCAGGGCCCCTATATCCATGGGTCTCCCATGGGGTTTAACAGCCTCCTCCCAAGCATCCACCTGCTCCAGCATGGGGCTCCTCCTCCACAGGCTGCAGGTTGATCCTTGCATCAATGTGGACCTCCTTGGGAACAGCCAGCTTCACCATGGTCTGCACCATGTGCTGCAGAAGAATCTCTGCTCCTTCCCACTGATCTTGGTGCTGCATGTTCTGCTCACATATTCTCACTCTTCTCTGACTGGAATTAAAACTGTGCAAAGTTTGTTATGGTTTCTTCTTAAATGTGTTATCACAGAGGATTTGCCACCATCTTGTATTGGCACAGCCTTGGCCAGGGGTGTGTCCATCTGCAGAGCCATCAAGGATTGGCTCTGCTGGACATGACGGAAGCTTCTGGCAGTTTCTCACAGAAGCCACCACTGTAGCCCCCCAATTACAAAAACCAGGCCATGCAAACCCAACACATTTGACTGCTCTCACTGTAGAGAGCACTTATATTGAGGTGGAACATTTCCTTATGCAGCTCCTACCTGTTGCCCTTATTTTTCTGCGTAGCTCCTTGTGAAGAGGCAAGTTTCTGTCCTCATTGTACCTACCCTTTAAGTACTCAAATATGAGTATGAAATGGTTAGTAATGTTAAATTTTTGCCTCTGTTGGAGATTTTTCACCTGAGTATCTGGGACACTGCAAAATATAAATTAAAAAAGTAAATCTCCAAGCAAAAAGAATATGAAAATTAAGACATTTTTTGCACTTCTTCCAAATTTAAGGTTATGTACTATCAGCATGCTGAAAACTAAGTTTCACTGTTTGTTGAGCAGTCCAGCTGCAGTTACTGGAAACAATGGTACAGATACATCAGATTTGTATTGTCAATCTATAAGCTAAGTGTCTTATTACCAGCTGTATTTCACATGCAGTACTGACCACGAGTTAAATGCACAGAGGAGTTGGAGGCAGTGAAGGGTTATCGGTGGAGCACTGATAACCATCTAAAGAGTTAAAAAAAAAAAAAAAAAAGATTGTGCCATTTTTTCCGTACGTCTCATTCTCTAATGTGAAAACATTTTTTTGCTCTCTGTTGTTTGCTTAGAATAACACTGTAAGCACTGCTGGGACTAGACCACCATTCTTGTTGCAGATACCTCACTTGAAATGCACATGGATTGATTAGACTGCTGAAGTGCCCTGAGCGCTGACTCCCAGCTGTGCTTGTTGTTCTGATTGCTGCTCGTGGTGTGTGCTGGGAACTTTGCTCATGGAGAACTGGCAGGCATTTGCTATAACCCCGCTCGATACTAATTGTGTAATAAAACTGCTAATAGAGAAAAATGGGCTTAATATTCTCAGGTATAAAGGCCCTTCTGAAGGAAAAGGAAAAACCTGAAATTACCTCAAAATTCAGTGTGGAGATGTTCAATTTTCATATACTGTCTATATATAAATGCTAGTTGTATAACTAATAGCACAAACTAGATAGTTTACTGAATCCTGTTGTCACTGCTGAATTTCTCCTCAATTTTGCCTATCAAGGCTAATTTTTTGAAAGATCTTGTGAGGGTTTTTTTATTTTTATTGGGCTGATCTTACTTGCATTCTTGTTTACTGAGGAATACCGAAGGCAACATGACAGCAGCTTCTGAAGGAGGAGCATTAGTTATTTTTAATATTAATCGTTGCTATGAAATTGGAAATTACAGAAGGAATCCTATTATAGATTATCATATTTTATTATTAAGGTACAAACTATGTTGCTGGTATTTAAGATGGGCATGTGACTGTCAGTGATACCAGATCATCACATTGTGAGACTTAAGAGGCCAAAAGACTGTAGTAAAGCCATTGTGTTTGTTGTTGGAGTTACTGAATTTGATCTGCTGGTGACTGAGCTCTTCATCTTGAATGTAATGAATACTTAGCACTAAACAACTATGTATTATTTATTCAACTCTTTCATCCAGAAAACTAGATCATTTTCTGTGCGGATGGGAAAAGAGTGACGGTGAGTATAATCCATGAGCTAGATACTAGTAGAAACAGAGTCAAGGAATAAATATCCTTAAATATACAAAGAATTGGATTCACTGAGTTTTCAGCACTAGTTCACAGTAATTGATCACAAGTATGTACTTGTATAAGTACGGGTTCTGACAATAGATTGATGTGAGATGTGAGTGAAGAAAGCCAAGACTAGTCCTTTATTTTATGGTATGTTTTTTTATGTTTGTAGATACGGTTTAGTTCCAGTTAAGAATTTTCTGGCTTCTTATATTTTTTTAGTACAGACATATTTCAGATTTTGCCCTATGAAGAGAGAAATATTATGCAAACTAAACAGGTATTTTTCTTTTAGAAAATCTAGCTATTGGCTAGAGTCAGTCCTTTGACATATGAAAGATTTCTCACCAACACTGGGTTGAATTTTTCACTTAAATAAGCTTCTCAGTGTTATTACTGAATAAATAGTAAACTTGCAATCTAAAATCTGGTAACTATTCCTTGACTTTATTTTTACAACATTGAAGTTGAAGTGTTTAAAAATTAGTATTATGTTCAAGAACTGTTTAGCCAACCCTCTTGCTAGCAAATGGCTGGCAGTAATAGTTCTGCTTTCTTCATTAGCTTTTAAGGGAATTAGATGTCAAATAAAGTTAGTAACAAGAATGAAGCCCTAGTTTTCTCCTATAATGATCATGTATGACTTAAAATTCTTGTATGGGTTTGAGGCTAGCAGCAATTCAATAAAATTGCTTGCAGTTTCCTGATTAGTAGATGAAATTTTGGAGATCCCTATTTAGTACTGTCTTTAGTAGGCCTAAAACTGCGGAATGAAAGACGGCTCTTATTTCACTAAAGCTTTGCTGTCGTACCTTTCAACTTTCGAGCCTGCCAGTGTGTGTGATAGAAGGCATCAAAATGTGTGAAAAATGACCCAAATGCAGAACTGTTATTTGCAGTTATCAATACAAACTGTTATTGTGCCATAATTGACAGATGGTTTTGCACTCTAATATCTGTTTTTAAGGATATTTTTACACAGATTTAGACAGAGTTGTGTTGCGGGTTGTAGGGGTTTTGTGTGTTTCTGTGTGTGGGTTTTGTTTTGTTTTGTTTTTTTGCTAGGGGAAGGTTTGGGTTTTTTTGTTGGTTTTTTTTTTCCCCTAACACAGCAGACACAAACCCCAGGAATTAATGGTGCTCAGCAAGAAGGAATTGCACTGTAAAAAAACTAGGGACACACAGTAACAAATTGGAATTTGTTATTTGAGCTGGGGAGCACTATGGTGAAAACACACTCTGAACCCCCCTGAAAGTGCGAGTGAATAGCTGTTGGATGTTCTAGTTTGAAATATATATTTTTCGTTCTGTAAAACTCTGTAAGATCTGAAATTTATTTTCCTGCAGAGAGAAAAAATACTTGAGAATTTATAAAACTGGATAAAATAAAAACTGTTTTGTTTCTAGTTCCTTGGCAAGCACATTTGGCTAAAGTAGTGACAAAGTCTACTGTTAAAGTGACTTCACCCAGTTCTTCTCTCCTGTCACTTGGAGTGAACTAATGGTAATTGTTGCTCTGTTTGAACACTGGCATTAAAATTAATGTGTTCTTAGAAAGTTCTTATTTTCATACAGGTCACATCTTGTTTTCCTTAGGTGTACAATTTCAAAACTAGTGTCAGGACCAAACATAGATTTCTCCAGTTTGGTGTAATTTCTACTTGAATTTTCTTGGAACATGAAACTGTATACTTTAAAACTAAATTAAATTTTTCTTGATTGAAAATCAACAGTTTACAGTTCCTTGCTTGAGGACAGCAGTAGACAGATGTTTGTAATATAGAAAAGAATTGCAGTTAATAGGAAGGTGGATGTTAGCTTTGCTGGCCTGTTATGAATATTGCTAAGTTTCAGTGGAGGGTGTTGTTTTTTGGGGAACTGTATAAAAACCCACATGATTTGCGATTGTGTTCTATTACAGAGAGTTTTGTAACTTTCATTGTGCTTCTTGGATAGATTAATAGATGATATTTCTGGGTCATGTCTTAACTGTTTATGCATAAGAAGATAATGTGAGCAGTAGAACAATGCTTCTGCAACACCATAAAATTTCCATAGATCCTTTACTGGTGTTAATTACAGCAGAATTCTCCTATAAGAATAATTAAGGTGACTGACTTGAAACATCTTCAACCTTGCTATCAGCAAGGTTTTCTTCTAATGATTACTTCTGCAAAGTAGAGATGCAGGAAGCTGTGTTGGCTGTGGAAGCTGGGGTATTGCTGTCACTCTTGGGCAAAATGGTGATGGAATTAAAAAACCTACTGATAGTCTGAGGACCTACCTCAATCTGGAGCTTGGTGTTTCCACCTGAAATGTTTTTTGTTTTTTCGTTTGTGGAGAACAGAAGAAAGTTGATCTTAAGAGACATTTAAGTGAGGTAAAATGATAGGGTCCAGGTCAGGGAGGCAACTGTTTGAAAGAAATCTGAGAGGAGAAGCAGAAAGGAAGAGTCGTGTAAGATGAGAGTAAGATGGTAAGGAATGTTAAGCTAGTGTACAACTACAGGAAGGTCAAACAAATGAGCTGTGAAATGTTTAATTTTTGTCTGTTGAAACAAGCCATATTAGCTATTGTGGAAAAGAAAAGACAGAGCCCACAAAGACACCCCAGAAGAAGAGGGAGATAAGAGGCATGAAGGCAGACCATTTGGGAATACTGACTTGGCACCATTTCTTCATACTGCGCGTGCTCACAACTCTTTTTCCCTAACGTGGCCTTATTGTATAATTGCTGGTCCAAAGTTGTTTATATGCAGATATCTCCTCAGGCCCTTCTGTGTGTCAACAGAGTAATTTCTGGTATTTGAAAGTCCAGAAAACTATTTTCTGACTACACCTATCCATCTGTCCATATTCTAAGTCTGAAGCTTTGCTTACTCCCGTTGGTTTTTAGGGGTTTTCTTCAGCCTTTGCTGAAGGTAAATGTTTGTGTATATTGGTGATAACTGCATGGAATGTGTTTATAGCAGCCACTTCAGGCACTATTTGAAATTGTTAGATGCGTTTCCTGAAATTAAGTAGAAAACTGTCACCCAGTATGTTTAGTGGTTTTTTTGTACACACGTGCATATATATATATATATATGTTTTTTCTCTTCATGTTTTTTATTGCCTTTAACCCATTGAAGATATAATGCTTGGAGCTGTCACAGGAGGTTGCTTTGTCTCCTGTCTGTTGCTATAAATATTTCTGTCATAATCTTAACAACAATCTGTAATGATATGAAATTTGCCAGTTTGCAAAAGTATTCTCAGAGCTACATTTATGGGCTAACAATGACTTGGGTATTAAAAGAATAAAGAATGAGCCCCAGAAACAGCTTGTTTGTGATCTAGTATCACTTCCTACCCTTGCATGCATGGATTTTTTTATACTGTGGGTTGGGTTTTTTTTCCTTCTCTGTTTTGTATACCTTCTGGGGAACTACTGGAACCTTTGTACAGGGATTAAAAAAGCGATAAAAGCAAGTGTCAAATCTGTTGGTCCTTTATGTAACCCAGAGTTTTATATGATGAACAGCAACACCTAGCCTTTAGGCATGAATGTTCAGCTGCTGAGAGCTTCAGCATTAGGTACTAATGTGGGCATTCATACCCACTGCCCCTTGGTGTAGTAATTCCCTGTAATTTATTTACTTTATCAAAGACACCAACCCTAATCTGACAGCATTTGCAATCTGCCAAAGTGTAAAACTGTCACAAGATGCATTTACATATATAGCAGAATCTGCATAGCTGTACAGGAGGTGAAAATAAGTCGATATAAACCTGTGTCAGTGAAGATGGGATTTTGTGCACAAAATCTGGCAAAACGATTTATCAAATTTTGAGCTGTCCTTCGTGCCAAATGAGAAATGGAAAATTTTATGAGGGAAATAAATGACAAAATTTTGTATCAGTTTATTATAGGACAAAGTGCAAATGGTAAACTAGCCACTCAAGTATTCAAAGCTCACAGTACATGGATATTAATCACTTCCTAGAATATGTTGCTAATTTATAATTCTCTTTCAGAGGGTAGCTATTTTTTGTGGTGACCATGCTTTCCTTCAAAGCTTTGACTTTATTTTAAGGTTTGATATCTTGATATAATTGTTGAAATGCTCAAAGAAGATAAAAATAAAACAAGTGAGAAATCCCAAACAATTTTATGGAACATGAGGGTCAGACAAATGACGTTGATTTTTGTTTTGTTCTGCCTTTTTATTTTTTTTTCTTTTATGTATGTTAAATTTTGCGAGTTTTTGGTCGTTTTTCTTTTTTTCTATTTCCTAATATCTTCTCTAAAGATAAAATTTGGATTTCTGTCACAATCACAGATAAATGAGTGTACTAATGACACATGTACTTCAAAATAAAGATTAGTACTATAAGCTGTTTGTGCTTACTTACCTGTACGTTTCTTTGGTAAAATAATATATTGGGACAAAAAAGTTGAGGGCATCTGAAGAGTGCCCCTTTCTGCAAAGTTAAAGAACAACTTCCATGATGTACCAAATCACAGACAGTTTGTTACCTTTCCAGCTGTTTGTTATTTACTCCACATGGATCAGCAAAGACAGAAGAGCCATGCTCTGGATTTTATTGTTCCTTCTCTCTGCTTGCATTTGGGAAGATGCTACCCTTTAATATTAGTTTATATCCTCCTGAAATATTCCAGCGATACTCACAATATGGGATGGCGTCATAAGGATAACTGAAATGTAAACCTCAGGAAAATAAGAAATGAAACATTTTTTAATGTGTGTGTATATATATATACACACACACACACACACACACATACATGGTCTATACTGTCATTGGAATATAGTGTAGAAACTTTGACAGAGCAGCTGGTGGGTCAAGGCACATGGCAGCCCAGTCCTGGGCGATCCCAGAGGCGAGGCAGATTGCTCAACACGTGATAGAAGCCATGTGGAGGCATGCTGTTCTGGTGAACTATGTTATTACATCTGCAAGGAGCAGCTCTGTCTAGTTGCTAATGGATTGGTAATGAACTAATAAGAATGAAAATGTTGGGGAAGATAGAAGTAGCCTGAAACTGCAGTTTTGACAATGCAAGGCGAGGAACAGGTTGCCTATCACAGATGTAAAATTGTTAAAATTGTGCAATAAAATGCTTCAGATATTGAAATACAAGGCATGTCTGTGAATCCTCTGTCTGGTAACATTAGCAAGTATAAAATGAATGTTGCACTGTGGGACTATAAATACGCATCTATTGTGCTAAATTATCCTGGATGGAGGAGTAACATGTGGAATTGCATAGCATCACATAGCTTTTAAAACGCAAACTTGTGAAAATTGTAACTAATAGAATCATCATTAGTTTCTAAAATTACTATTCCTATTAAAAGATGTTGAATTCACTGACTTTTTTTTGTCAAAATGTAGCTGTTTTTGCTAGATAAAATTGTGAGTTGTTGCAGAAAGTAGAGTGTCAGGAAACTGAAACTTTGGAAAACAGGAGATGAAGCATTAACTACCATGCTGACATAGGAAGGTCAAATCCTTAATTTACCCACAGTTAGCTTTACTTAGAAGGTGGAAATAAATGTGCTTTATATTGTAATGAGAATTCATGTAGATTTGTTCCAGACTCACTAATTAAGTACCACTTGAAATTAATGATTGTTTTATGCTGAAAGCATATTTATATTTTTTCTTTTTGTTGTGGCAAGGGATAGTCCAACATGAATATTTATTATAACTTTTCAAGTTATTTAACATTTTTACACAGTGCTTCTTTATTAGTGCTTCTTTTAGCAGTTTGTTTTTCCCATATCAGTTTTAGAGCAGGAATGCAAGATGAGATTTTTATTATGACAGTAAAATTGAGCAAAAAAGTTTATTTCTTTTCCGCCCTGAGAAAACAATGTGAAATTATGTGCTTGTTTTTTTTGTTTGCTTTGATTTGTTTTAATGTTTATAGATTGCATACATAATTTTTTTAGTAGTTGTCAGACCATGTGCCTTGAAAGCATCTGGGTTCTTTTGTTATATAGCTAGATAACACATAATGTATTCACACCTTCAAGTTAGTATCTAACCTTTCAACTTGCAATACTTTCCATTGCAAGAGACATTTAATGACATATGCATTACTCATGGGGCTTTTGAATGTATATTCTTCAGATGTATGCTATCTTTGCATAAAAGCACTCAGAAATTGCTTCTGATTTTTCAATAACAGATATCTGAGAAGTGGGATGATTGATTAATCGTAAAACATTCCTGTTTAATGGCCACCTTAAACTTAAACCTGAAAATTTAAGTAAGTTCTAGATTTGGTATTGTAATATACTTATTAATATACTATAGTTTTTTCCAAGTCTGAGGAAGAAAAAAAGATATATTTTGATCTCTGCCCATTACTTCGGAATAAAGATCTTTCTGATACTTCTAGGCACTTGATTTTGTGAGAGTACTAGGTTAAAATTTGTAAGCAAGGAATACAGATGAAGACCTTACAGGAGAAGTAGTCAGTATAATGCATAATTTATCTTGGACTGTGCTTTTAAAAACAAGAAGATAATACTTCATTACTTGTCAGACCATTGAGAGGCGACTTTGGTAAGTGAAGGAAATAAGAGTTTTTCTTTTCCTCATCCAGAGTATTTACATTGTGTTGCCTGTGTCAACTTTAAAATCTTGTCCTTTGACAGTCCATGTTTTCTGCTGTTGGCTAGTAGAACTGACTTTATTCTTCCAAGCTGTTTTGTACTGTTGTGAGACTTAATATCTGTCTTACAGGTGAGATATATAACCTATATCGTTGACACAAAAAAGAAGTAATAAATGCTTTCCCCAGCTACCAATACAAATAGAAATGTTAAAGTGAAATGATGACTTACAGTGAAACCTAGTATTATCCAAATATGTCTTCGTCTTGGCAAAATGAATCTTAAAAAGATGGTAGATTTTTATTTTAAACTTCTGCTGCACTGATTTTGGACCAGGTGGTCCAACAGGTAATTCAAATTGTTTGTCCGTTCCATCATGCTTAGTGTTCTCTTTTTGTATCTCAGTCATGCTTTTAAAAGCTGATAAGTGCCAAGCAGCATAAGTCCCTGGGGAGACTTACATATATTATAGAAGGTTATGATGTGAGGCTGTGGACATTATAAACTTGGACCATGAGCTCTTGTATGGCTTTAGATTTGAAAGACTTTCTTTAGTGTAATAACATAAAAAAAAGGTGATCTGACTGTCCAAATATTTATCATTGTGTGTAAACATAACGTCAGTGAGTCTTTATGGTGGGCACTAGGTGTGTGGGACAGGTGAGAAAAGACTGGACTACCAAGATGTGTACTGACTGATGCTGTGGTCTCTCAGGCAGCTGGTGGATGAGTCATCAGCAAATGTTCTGCCCAGGTAACACAAGTGCTTTCCCAAATGAGCTTTAACCCTTCTCCTTCCCCCAGTCTCTGATGAGTTGTGAGAGTGCTGGTCCATTTCGGTTACAAAGATGTGGCAAGCGGGAGACATCAGAAAGTGCCATCAGTGTGGTGTTTTTATACAGCAGAGAGAGAATAACTGGAGTATTATCCAGTATTCTGTGGCTCAAGAACCCTGACCTTCCCTTTCTCTCAAGCTTAAGCTGCAGGCTGCAGCCTATCTCCTAGGCAGGACTCTGCTGCTGCTCCATCCTTCTGCTCTTAAGGAAACTTATTTGAACTTTCTGGCTTGGACTTCTTGACATTTATATTTCTCTTCAATGTAAATTTTTATGTTGATGCATCAAGTAAGACCTAAAGTGTTGGCGTACCAGAAAGATGTCAGTGTCTTGGGGAGGTTGGACTGTGCATTGTGTTCTGGTTTGCAGTGGTTTGCCAAAGGGAAATACTAATCCTATGCTAATGGGAGAGAGATTTCATCTCTCTCTTCATGTTTGCAAATACTAAGCCTAAATTTATTTATTTTGGGTATACAAGCATGCATTCATATGTAAATACTTACATATATGTGTGTATGTGTATATAACAATGTTAAAACTTTAGTCATCCACAAGAGAGAGCTGGGGAGAACGATGTTAAAACTTACTGCATATATTCCACTGGGAATGATTGCTGTTGGAAAGTCTGAAGGGTAAAATCACGTAGTTAATCAGCTAACATTCTTATTAAATTCTTTTCACTTTCCCTGTAACTCTTTTTGTCTGATGGTACTTAAATTATTAGATGTAGTATCAGTGAACTCTGCTCTGCAATGGCACACTGATGGTGTTAGCTGCTGGATAGATGGTCACTTGTTGCTGTGGTGACCCTGTTCTGAGGAGCAGGAGAAAGAACGGAGAAGACTTTGTACAACCATGGTTTCTGGTTTCCTTGTGATGCTGACTATGTACAAATGCCAGTGCAAAGGATGAATATTCCTTAAACTACCGTGGATGTTCCAGAGATCATATTAATTTAAAAGAGAAATGGGAGATTTGACTTTCTAGAAGTTCAAACTCGATTTTGGTTTTCGTTTCTTAGACTGAAATGCAACATTGCTTTGCCTTTTGTTTGCTTCAAGGCTGGAGTTCCCATGGGGAGGAATTTCTGGTAGTAAGTGATTAGGTATTGTGTCAGGTAGCTTTAGCAGGCCAAGAAATACATTGTTTATTCAGAGGGCAATCAGAAGTTATGTGATGTTACTGCAGCCTCTTTAGCTTGAGGTGCTTAAAATCCAAAGTATTAACTGAATTCCCATAGAGAAGTGTAAACTCCTCAAAGGTTGATAGCCCTTATTGTTTTTCAAGCTGTGACAAAATGCTGCTTGTTGTTTCTGTGCACTGGTATTACTAAGCATGTCTGCATTCATTGTGGTGTAAATACAGGATGTGGTTGTGCTACTGTAGCCTCTTTCTTTAAGTTTGGTTTGACTTTTTTCAAAGGTATGACTAAGATGGTGTTAATGTGGAAAACTGCCTTTTAAAAAATAAACAGTGGATCATTCTTTTAACAATGTGTACACTTCTCAAGTATAAGGTTAAGACCTGATTCTGCAAATACATGTGACTAAATGCAGTGATGCAGCTCTGTCAGCTCTCAGTCCCAATGAATTTGCTTCATATTAGTTTACTCTGAGTCTCTTTAGATTACAGTTGATAAGCATGTGGGGGAGTTGTCAGTAGACTTGATGGAGATGAAAAATATGAGGTTATGAAAATAAGTAGGAATAAATTATTTTAAAATACTAAATAAATGTATGTTGCAGAATTTCAAATTATTAAAATTATAATCAAATTAAAAGAAACTATAAATTCATGAAATTTGTATAAGCAGATTTAATCATTCTCATATGAAGAATGCAGAAAGCATTAATCAGAATTTTGTAACAGTTGCCCATGGGCAACTGTATGGGAAATTGCAATATCCAGCCCAATGAAAAAGCCATACTGTCACACTGGAAGAGAAGAAAACTTAAAGCAGGAAGTAATGACAATTTGAATGACATTTGAAATACCACAGAAGGGATGGATATCAGTGGTAGCAATGGAGCTTTATTGGAAATAAGTACTTAAGCCTGGTAGAGATAGCACTCTGTTGTAATGGCTGAAGGCTTTCCAAAGTATGAGGAAAGACTTATGTAGTTTCACTTTTAAAAAAGGACAGGAAACTATGGTCTCTGACTTCTGTGGTAGGAAGCGATAGCATTTTTGTGCATGCATTAACTGATATATTTGGAAACCTCATGCCAGCCCTTCATTGGGGCTTAAACAACTAAGTGGCTGTTCAACTAAGTACAACTGAGAACATCTGCTCTGAATTTTTGTTAGTTATGTTAATCCAGTTTTCAGTGAAAAGAGGCTTGGGACCTGTGGGCAGAGAGAAATATTAGCAAAGGGAGTGGCAGTAAGTTTGTCAACCTGTGTAAAAAAAGGGAGCAAGACAAGTAGTTACTGCTTGCACAGCACTAGAAACTGTTTGAAGTCCTACATCATCACAACTGCAGCACTTATTTTTCTTTACTTCTTTCTGCCAGTAGCTCATTTGCCAGCACTGATTAGTCAGTCCAGTTTGGGATTCCAGTTCACCTGTGAGATGGCACCTCAGAAATTAATCACCTGTGTACAAAAAACTCACTTGAACATTACTATTAACAGGAGTAGCTTGTTATAAAAATACCTAAACAAAAATTTCATTTAGTATGTAGATAGTGAAACAATAGAGAGAATATAATAGACATATTTTATATATATTATATACTACCATAATGCACTGATGCTAAGTATATAGAAAAAGGTTACAAAAGTTCTCAGGTCAATAAGAATTTCTGGGCTGATGAAAATAGAATTAATGAGTTCGGTTTTATATTTATTTTAATCGTTAAGAACTTTCTGGAGGAAAGCTGCATTACTTGAAGTATTTATCATACATATTAAAGTATTTGCACATTAGCAAAAGTTAATGCTTTCTACATTATTTCTTTGTCATAAGCCAGTAAAAACCATGAAAATTTAGCTCTGGGAGATTTCAGCAGATTTCAGCTTTAATATTGGCATGGTTCAAAAGATTTTACATTGCTTCAGCAGCTTATTCTTTATGCCTACTTCTAAGAGGATAAAACTGATTAACAGATTAGTAATAATTTAGTATTTTGGTAAGATTAATAGCAGTGTGGATGTCTTGGGGTTTTGGTTTTTTTTTTCCTTCTTAAACTTCAAATATGGTTCTAGGACTGGCAAGGATCTCCTGTGTTACCATCTGCCGTTGCAGGCAGTCGTATCATTTAACTTGTGCCATTAATTTGTCAAATTTGACTTTTAAGAAGATTTGGGTTTCTTCCTCTGGGGCATTACTTGGAAAAACTGTCTGAAAGATAAATTTCTCTGGAGCTATGGATTTCTTTTTAAATATGCAGCCTCATTCTCTTCCTAGTCACCTGATAGTCAGTTTTGTTACCTGTATCTTGGGTTTGCTTCATACTTTCCTTCTGTTCTAGATTGATACCTCTAGAAACTTGTCTTATTTTCTTTTTCAAGTTTATTGAGACAGATTAACCAAACAAGACTTTGTCTCACCCCATAAGATACATCATGTGTTTCCTAATTCTGTTAATTTTATCTTATTCCCAAATAATTTATTTGATATTTTATTTATTTATTGTCAGTGGCGTTTAGGAATTAAGCATCATACCTACATTGAATTCTACCAGTGCTTTTTACTAAAGCATGAACAGATCACTCTACTTATAGTCAAAGGTACATATTTTTGTTTGTAGACGCACATCTCCATTCTGGTACTTAGCTTCTGTAAGTGTTGTTAAGTGCAACACTACTTCATGGTAACTTTGTGAGTTAACAAAGTTAATGTAGGGCCATGTATCCTCACATAGCATATCTTAAGAGAGGTGTTTCTTTTAATGCCTTTTATTTCAGTAAAAATCTTCTTTGTTAATTGACTTATAAAATCTGTTTCAAAACATTCTTTTGTGATTCAATTTCTGTTGAAGGTGAGGTCAGCTGGCCATTGTTTAACAGTAAGTTTTTGCTGGATATGAGGCAGAATGCTGATGTCTAATTTATTAAGGGATTGTGAACACAGAAGTTGTTTCTAAAGGAGTTTATGATGTGTTCAAAAGAGGCTTAAAGAGGTTAGTCAAGATGACCTGACTCTTTTTTGAGTTACCAGTCTAAATCAGAATTTTATAACTTCTCTTTGTCCTGGTAGTGTTTCTGCAATGTACTGGTAACACAGGGGGTATGTGAGATGACAGCAAGAATCTAGTGAAGCCTAGCTTTCCACTGCATTTCACAAATTATACAAATTACGAAAATTAAAAAACCTTAATGGTAGAGATAAAAATTGTCAGAAGTCAGGGTACAGGTGCTGGAAGTCTTTGGGTTTAGTCCATAAGTATGTCTGTCCCGGTTTCTAGCCTAGCATTTATTTGCTTTCGGGCAGTCAGTAGCACCACTAGATTGTCTTGTACTTTTATGTCTCACTCATTTCTAGGATATTTGCTACACCTTGTAGCTGCTAGTAGCCATACAAAAAATACCACTGCCTAGTCAAGTCTGGTGTGCTAGGATTTTATCACTGTTAAAAAACAAAGTGTGTCTTATTGCTGAAAGGGTAGATTAGCTCGTATGGTAGGTAGTGGTGTGTAAAGGAAATCAATAATATTTTAAAAAGAGTAAGCATGGCATAAATGAAACAGCTAAATAAAAGCATCAAACTTAAAAGTCTTTGAATTTGAACTATCAGTGGCCTTTGATATAATGTAATAGTGAGTAGAAATGTGAAATACATGCCTTTTTACATTCTCAGTCCTTGCAAAGAACCCTAGTTGAATGACAGAGTCTGAAATGTTTCTTTCTGCTCTTCTTTAGGGGTAGGAGAGGAGTAGTTGGTGAATATGAGATTAAGATCTTTCTTCATTGCAATTCTGAGATCAGTATTCAAGGAATTTTGTGCCCTGTTCTCCTCTTACCACACTCATTCGCTAGCATTGACCAAACTTAATGTCCCTGTTATTTAAATTCATCTTCAATATTCCTTTCTTCCTCTTACCACAGTTGTGGAGGTTAAACAATCAGAATCAATTAGTGAAAATAATCTTTGTAGCAAGTTTGCTGTTTTTTAATTAGAGAAAAAGCTCTTTGAGCTGATTACCTTCTCAAGCCACTGTAAAGAGATGCGTTCACTGTATGCTTGTGTGAAGACATAAACTCACCTTTTTTAGAAAAGAACAATTCATTGTTTAAATATATTTTATATTTAAAAATATAAATTTTAAAGTTTTAATTTTAATTAAAAATGAAAAGAATTTAAAATTTAAAAAATTTTAAAAGAATTTAAACTTTTAAAATGTTCTCATTTAATTTCAGTGATCATTTTGCTGTATACATTTTTTATTTATTTCAAAATCTCAAGGGAATACATTCATGTAAAATAATGCTGATACATGGCGAGTTACTTAGCCATTGCGGTTGACAGGCGTAGGACCCTGTGGTTTAGTGGCTTTTTATATCTTTGTGCAGGCACAGACTTTGGAGGAAGGAGAAGGGGGAAGGGCAAGGTACATTTGTTTCCTCATGATTATGTTTTTTATTCAGAAAGAGTTGATATGTTTTGTTTTTTTACTAATTTGCTTCTTGCTATTTTGAAATTTTCTTCAGGACTCTGTTTCAGAGATGACTGCTGCATTTGAAATATGGGATTGAGTTTCTCTTTGAAATGCCATTCTGTTTAGAAAGAACACCTACCATTTAAGTAAAATTATAGTGCTCTGAAAGCAAAAAAATAGTCTTTTGTCACTTTGGTATATTTATGCATATTTCATTTTAAACAAAAAAGGATTTTTTTCAGCCTGGCAGAAGTAATCATTGGCAACTTTTTTTTTTTTTACTTTTTAAAGTACCAGTATGAAGATTTCTCTTTCTGTTTCATAATTAATCTTAACAGCATAGATCTTTCTTTTTTTTTCTTTTTTTTTTTTTCTTTTTTTTTTTTAACTTCAGCTTTTTCACAAATACAACCACTTCTGTTCAGAATTGGATCATTCCATTGTTTTGGTTGTGTGGGCTTTTGGGTGAAGTTAAATGCTTTTCTCTTGGATCCAACTATAGTTCAGGGGAAGGGAGGAGGAGGCTGATGTGATGTGGGGAAGTTGGCATGGGCTCTTTGGTTGTTATACCGAGTAGGCAGACTAGGTATGAGTGATTTGCCCAGCGTTTTTTTTTTCATGAGACAACCACTGCAAAGTGGTCACTTCCCTCCACTTACATGGTTGTGAAATCTTAAGAACAAAAAAGAGACTGGACTGTATTTAGGATGAGATTTAGCAAAATGTGGGTAGGTTTGCAAATTGGAAACATTCTGAGTAATGGTGAGATATGACAGATGCATTATTGCACTAAAGAACTAAAGAACATTAAACATTTTGTCTTCTTCCCTTTACAAGTAAATGAAAATATACAGTTGTAAAGAATATTTCTAGATTGTTTCTAGACTACTCAAACCTTGCATATCTGTATTTTCAGCTGTTTCATTGTAAGTATTCATACTGTAAGTCTTCAGTTATTACAGCTTTCTCTGTAATGTGCCTTTTTCTATTTTTTTTTTTTTGGCATGTTGAGGGAGATTATCTGCACAGACTTCCGTAGGCTGTAAACAGAACTTCTTGCTGCAACCAGGTTTGTGGCTGTGGGCTGAGATGTTCTTGGTCTCTAATCAGATCAGTCCAAAGAGGGACCAGTGGGCGGGAAGGGAGGGAATGGTCAGAAAAGAGGAAGCACAATGTACATGTGCATGTAATTTAAATATGCACCTGCCCGTGGTGCCATGTCTGTGCATGCAAAATTGTTTCTGGCCCTGGAAATTTGGTCTATGTTCAGATTTGGCTTTGCATAACAATACAGGCGTTTTATTTTTACTTCTTTTTGCTAGTTGTTAATTTTTGTTCATTTTACTGGGTTTTGAGTGTGAATAACAAAAACCCTTTCTCCTCCATGCATAATTGTCAATGGTAGAAATGATGATGCTGGTGAATCTTTTGGTGTGGAAAATGTGATTGAATATACATAGAACCTTTGCTTGTATGCATCCATTAAATGGACAGATTTGACTTTTTAGCTTTCTTATTACATTTTAGGTTTTAGTGTGGTACAGGTTACAAATACTTAGCATAGCAATAAGAAATGAATGTAAACCAAATTAATCTAGTTCTTAAAACTCAATTTTCACTTAGATACATAAGAGCAATTACCAGATGCTTTTAAAAATCATGGCCTCAGTTGTTATTTTACCATTCTGAAAATTCCAGAAAGTCAAACTGGTATGTCAGTGCATCATATACAGTTTCAAGTGCTCATTTACCTTATTGGAGCATAGTAATTAGTGACCAATGTATGCTTCTAATGGTGCATTGCATAGAGTGAATCAAAGGTGACATAACCCATGAAGCATTCTTCAGTGACTGCTTTAGGGTTTTGAAACATCATTTGTTGTTACTGAAGCCATACATATTGGCAGTTCAACTCAGCATGCTGGATCACTGCAGTCAGATCAGTGCTTATTTGAAATGTTTATAGCTTTGTTCTCACGCAGTTCTGCACTTGCTGGTTTTAAAGGCAAAAAATAGTTGAGGCGAAATTACCTGCTGATAGTATGTAATTAGTTGAATAAAAGTATTTGTTGGTGTGAGGGGAAAAAAAGGAGAATCCATTCACGAAGCAGAAATATCACCTCTACAGTACTTTGGTAAATATTGCAAGGACAATGCTCCCTCAAATTTTCTTTATGCAGGTATGGAGGATCTGATACAATGAAACAGATCTGTTTGTCATAATTACACATCCATCCATTATTTCATGGTTTGGTCATGCATAGTAAGAACACTGCCACTTACAGAGAATCAAAACAGTTGAACAAGTCATGGGAAACTACTTAGATCTATACTTCTAAATGATAATTAAAATGTTTTTATGATAACAGTGACCCCTTCAGTGATTGAGCAGAGAGTAAAGTATTTGAGCTGGTTGGCATGAAGGGTGTTAGCTAGCATGTGACAGTAGGTGTTTGTGTATGTAGCACCTTGAGTGGTCAGTATTGGGTATGGGAAACACTGGTGGGTTTCACACATAAAGAGTATCGAGTAGAAGCACCCAGCTGCAGCTGGGCTGGCTTGGTTTGGACTCTGGCATATTTTCAGAATCTGTGGGCCAGGAGTCTCCTTGTGAGGGGCACTGAGAATTCTTGGCTTGCTGCCACACAAGTAAAATGCATGTAGTCAGAACTAAATGGATTAACCAGCCACTGTTTTTGAATAAAAAAAGGCATTACTTTTTTTTTTTTTTTTTTTTTTTTTTTTTTTTTTTTTTTTTAAATTTGTCACTTTACTTGTTGCCCCTTCTGCAGGGGCGGGGGAAAAATGTGAAAGTTCAGACAATGAAACTCAGAATGTTTTTTTTTGTCTTGCCAGGAAAGCTATGTCTCAACTATGAGAAGAAAATTCAAGCAGCCTAACTGAGTTACTAGATTTTAAAATGGTGGTGAATGAGGCTAGCTGTGTTGGTCCCTCTGTTTTCCTTTTATCAAAAGTTAGTCTCCTAATGTTTTTACTCACATTTGTAGGGTCATGTAGCTTACAGGACGTAGAGGTGTCTGCCCCCTTTTGACTATGAATGTTACTGCCCATCTTCCTGCTTCTGCTCTATTCCAAAAGACTAAGGTGGCCCATGAACACCTAATTTTGTATATTCTTTTTCAGTATATGAGATCTTGATCACTCAGCTGCTGGCAATACAATCCCCTGCTCCCTGCAGACTTCTAGTTGCTAGGATCTTTGTATATTAAGTGTCTGTCTTTTCACCCTGGCTGGCTGGGTGCCAAATGGCTGAGACTTCAAGCAAATAAGATTATTTTACAATGACTCGTTTGTTTTCAGAACTTAGAAGGGTTTCTTTATATGTTAAATGAAGGTCTAAAAAGTTTTCTTACTTTGCGACAGCTGCTTTTTCCCTGGCAGGAACAGAATTTTGACTTTGCTTGTAGTACTCTTCAAATATTGTGATTAATGCCAAAGACTTCAATATAAAAGGCAGGAAGACATAATTTCCTTGCTCTAAGCAATATATTTTTAATATGGTGTTCTGTATGAAAATACCCTGTGAACCAGAAGATTCAAGGAGCTGATTCACCTTTTTGTTCTCAGTAAATGTCTTCTCTTCATTATTTATAAGTTAACTGTTCTGATTTTAAGTAAGAAAAAAAAAAATCTTTATTTTATGGCCTTGTTTAAGCGATTGTTAGGAAGACAACTATAAAAGAAGAAAAAAATAAGCTTTCTTAAAAAGTTCTAGCGTCAATTGTGGAACACAGTTCTGCAACTGAAAATTTTAACACTGCTCAATGAATGAAAAGTGCATTAAAAAAAGACTTATTTTAAACAGAGTTTTCAGGAAGACAAGAGCCAGTTGAAATTAAATATTCAGAGACATCAGTAAGTCAATAACTTTTCACAAAGACATTTACAATTTTTTAGCAGCAGAACTTCTATCTCGTCAAAAGCAATAGGGAGGAACTTAAATTTCAAAATCAGAGGGCAAGAGCCGTGAGAAAAGTTCCAGTCCCTTGTTGTGCCTGAGAACAATACTGTGAAATATAGTCTCTACTGTAGCAGAAGAGGTGAAATTTAATGAGTGTGAAATTCTGTACTGGAAAAATTAAATACTTAAGTAGGGCAGTATGGAAGTGGATATTTGAACAACCAAACCCATGCAGGAGTTTAGGGTTGACAGTGTGTTCATGTGTTAGATACATGATTTCAAAGATGCACATCCCAGACACATTAAACTCTAAGACAGCTTTTGTCTTGATGTTTAAAAATATTCTTGAGGCAGATAGGTCTGACTGAAATTAAACTGTCAAATAATCTGTCAGTACTAGTTGGATGGGGGTGGACATATATTCACCCACGCTGAGATGCAAATACTTCCCTTGTGAAATGTGGCAGCTATTTAGGAGCTCTACACGACCGTTCAGGATAAAAAATGGGGAAGTATTTATCCAGTTGAACTTACAGTGGGAATTTTAGATAATCAGAAAGGAAAGTCATGGGACTGTGATTTGCAGAAAGGAACATTAAACTGTAGGAATGTACATTACATAGTTTTCTTACTTTGCACTGAAAGTTGGGGTTTTTCTCATGTCTTCCAGGAGACTTGTAGGTATAGACTTTCAAAGACCCAAAAGGTTTTCTTCCTATTTCAAGTCAGAATCAGCTCTGTCTGCATCTTTCTTTGTCCAGCCTGTTCTGGGAACATCCAGTGATGGAGGTATCACAAGCTCCCTCCAAAAGACATTGCTGGTGTTTAAACTACCCTTTCTTTTCTCTTAATACTGAACTTTTATTCACTTTATATACACTTGTTACTGCCTATCTAGAGGCAGAAGTAAGGACTGTCAAAGTTTTCCTTCTGTCTATCTTATTTCACCTAGTCATTGGTTAGCTCTTTAAATCTTGCCTTTTGTAGCACATTCTGCAAATTTTTTTCTGCTGCTGTCCTTGGACTGTCTTTGGACACACAGAACTAGACTGTTACATTTGAGGTGTTGTCAATGCCAAAATAAGCATCAGGATAATTTTGGATACCTGTTGTTTTAAATACCTCTTTCAATGTCCTGAGACTGAAAGAAAAAGATGTTCTGAGAAGGGTCCCCAGAAATCTGTTACCCTTCTCCAATTTAGACTGACAGTGAGTGTTGTTGCAGAACATGACGTTATGGTAATTTGTTCTAATAGTTTCTTGGATAAGAAAGCCATAGGAGTTGTCTGAATTAACTCCTTTTTAAATAGAGTGTCTCTGTTAGAAACAAAACTCCCATCATGTGAAAATAGCACAGCCATATTTGATTTTCAGTGAGCACGTGTTTTAGATACATAAATTAAGCAAGAAAAGGAGTTGGACCAGCAAAATAATTGTTGTGTAATCTAATTCTACATAACCTCAGCTGCTAGAAATTGGAACGTGCAGTTTCTTCGTCTGCTAGGCAGATGAATCAATAGAAAATCAGATTTCACTTTCTAGTACTGATGCTTATCAAAAATTATCAAATACTGACCTGCCTTTAGAAGTTAAACAGTTTAATCCCCTGCTGCCATGGACAGGAGAGTATGTCTTTCAGTTCCTTAATTATTCTATTAGTCCTCCCTGAATCCTTTTGCCAGTGGCCCAGATTTTTGAATTTTAAATGCTAAGTATGCCAAAAGCAGAGTTAGTAAATCCATATGCTTTCGATATTCTCCAATTTATGGCAAAAACTGTTCACTAGTAGTACATGTTCATCTAATGATCTACTACACTGGCTAAATTTCATTGTTGCTTTTCAGAATAGAGTCCCTTTTACATCAGAGCAGTTTATATTCCATGTTTCCACATGTCTCAGATAATATTTTGCAAAGTCTGAATCTGTGTCGCAATCTATGCTTGCATTTTCCTCATTACATAACCAAGTTATCTAGTTCTGCCATAAGTCAAGGTAGTTAAATAGTAATACTGTCCTTCTTGTTTTCATTTGCTCTATTATTTTGAGAAGCCTCTGTGTCCCTTAATCAAGAGCAGCAAATAAATTTTTTTCACCTTGATTACTCCAGAACCCAACCACTGACTTTTCAGCTATTTCACTTTTGCTTTTTTCAACTTGACAATCTGTGTGCAGCTTTTGTGAGTCCTCTTCAGCATCCATATCAACTGATGTTAGAGGTATTTAATCATAAATATTCAATAATATCTTTTCCCCAAATGGGAAAGTGGTTGATAAATATTTGTGGGTGATAGAATTGCTAAAGTTCTTCTTGTACTTAAAATATTAGCAAAACTTTTAGTGTGTTTTAAGTGTTCTGGCAGTGATATTTCCACATTACTTTGGGCTTCTTCCTTTGTTTTCTACAACTCTAAAATTTCTATTTATATCTGTTGCTATCAAGTTTCTGTTTTCAACGTTTTAATTCTATATGTATGAGGGACGTACTTTAAAAGCACCTTTTTGTGACCTGGCAATTTCTTTGTTTAATGCAGTTATTTTTTTGAAAGCAATAAAAAAAAGAACATTAACTATCCTTAAGGTTTATTCAGATACTTACCTTTAAATAGGTTTCTTCATTTTGTGTGTTTCTAGATTCACAGAAGGCTTAGACATATGTTGAATCTTTATGCCTCTTTGTGCTGTGTTCCTGCAGTAAATACATGCAGTTAAAGGAAGCACTGGATGTGAATAGTCCCATTACTGAGACAGAAACTTCGCTGTGATCTGCATGTGATCCCATTCTCATTTCAGTGGTTTCCATTTCTTTACACACAGTGTCCTAGTATCATGATTAGGAGTGCATTCAAAAAGTTGTACACTCCACCTTTGAAACTTTAAGGTAGCAAGGCTTGGAACCCAAATGGCCTCTTTCCAGGTGATTCACTTTCTAGAAGCCTATATATAGCTTTTGTATTACTATATAAAAGCTGCCATTTTTTGTCATGTTGAAAAAAAGAAAAAATCATGTTGTTTTCCAATCCCTAAACAGGTGTTTGGCAAGGGAAATCCTTTTGGATGTTGTAGACAATGAAACCCAAACTTCCTATGACATGGATTACTCAGAGCTACAAAGCAATGCTAAATCTGCATAAAACAATAAATTACAGGTACTATTTCCTAATGTGTTTTACTAGCTGTTATGGACAGCTTCCTCTTAGTGTTTTGGAAAGGGGAATTAGTGTGTATAACATGGCACTATGAGATGTTTATTCTAAGTTAATCATCTGATGCCCAATACAGACCTGGTTCTAGGTATGTATGTTCATGCTAGGCTGGTGTCCAGCGTGAGTGCTCTCAGCCTTTTCTTTTGCTAGAATTCCCTCCTGATTATATTTCTTACAGAATTAGGGAGCCCAGTCAGCCCTAATTGGGATGTTGCTTGGTGGTGTCACTTTATGCTATGTTAAAAATGATCCTAGTTATTAATAAATCTAAGTTTTATCCTTTATTAATAAGGATTCTAGTTAGTAATAAATGGAAGTAAAACTGACAACTGAGTAAGGTGCAAACTAATTAAAAATGGAACAAATATGATTGTTAAACATTTGTGTTTCTATACAGTATGAGAACCCTTGACAAATATTTTTAAATGACTCAGTGTATTTCCTGAAATATGGAATTAATATTGGTAGTGGATGAAAGAGTAACTAATTTTCAGATTTTCTCATAATATTTTACTTAAAATATGAGGGAATTCTGCTTTTTCAGGAGTAAACCACTTGGGAATACTTCATTTAAAATGGTACTCTTGATCAGAGATATGTTGTTTTCTGTATCTGTGCAAAACAAAAATTATTTTTAAGCAAGTATGTAGACTAGCATCTATCTTGAAGGAAATGAATTTGATTTTGAAAGGAAAGCAGAAGTATAAGTGAGAGTGATCTGTAGGTCTCTTACCTTCATTAGATCTTTTGAGATCTCTTACCTTAGATGAAACAGAAGCTTTGACTGCATGTAAGCAACTTGTGTTGTGCAATCTATAAAAAGAGCAAAGACACTTGTTCTACATCTGTGTAGTCTATTGAGTGAGGTACTGGACTGGCACCTGAGTCTCCTGAACTGATGTAATGCATCAATGATGCTGAAACGCATTTGGTGGTAGACTCTCACAAAAATTGGGAGTTGGGGGCTTTGTTTTGGTTTTGTTACTTTATTAATAATGTGTGGAATTTGCTCTTGAATTGGTTTCCTTTCATCTTTCTTAAATTAGGAATCTGTTTTCCCAGACGTAGTATATGGCATAGAACTAGTAAGACTACAGCTTCAGAAGCAGTCAATACTTGTGAGCAAGGTGCTCTTTTGATGTTTTTATGTTAAAGGAACTTGAAAAAACCCCTTGATTTTGTTAGTGATTCATCATCCTTTTTCTGCCTGTTTGCTGAAGGGCATGAAAGTTTCTGCTCCATTTCTCAACCTCCTTGGTGAGAAATGCAATCTGTTCGTGAAGTATCTACATAAACGGATGCCTGTCAACAATCTGGCACTTGTTGTCACGTTCTTCTCCTAAACATTTCACAGGAAACCCCATAATTCTGCACTGGGGTGGACAGTGTTGAGCTGCACAGAGAATGTGTACAGGAACTGTGGGAGCCTTTCTGCTGAGGTCCCCCTGTTGTTGTAGAGAAATGTGGCATTAATGGATCAGCATAGATCTCAAACTCTCAGCATGAAACATCCAAGAAGACAGAAACTCTTAAGTGGTGTCCCTCAGAGCTTCTACCTGTGAAATTTTTCAATTCAATAATGCAGCATATGCAGATGCGGTAGATGTGATACTATTTTTGCCACCAACAAGATGCAAAGGCCAGTATATATTCTAAGTCTCATTGTGATTTAATTACTATTACTTTTCTAAATGTTTCTACTGAGTTAACTTCTTAGTCTATGTGATAGTCAGCACAAGTGGGCTTTGATTTGCATGGCTATTAACTTTTAGAATTTTTACGTGACAAAATTGAGTGTTTTCTCAATTTCTGCCTTATTGAACTCATTCTTTCTTTACAGCTTCTTGACTCTGCATCATCTTCATTGCATTGGAAGTTGTAATAGCATATTCATAAAATGCTGAGGAAATAATAGTAAAAAAGATTAGTCTTAGAGAAGACACATTATATTTGAGAGACAAAGGCTATTTTAAATTAAGGTAATTTTTGTGTGGTGTTAATGAAAATCAACTTCCAGCATATAATCAACGTATTTTTGGGAACCCATTGTGTGTGGTAATTCAGAATAAAGTAACTTCCACGGAAGTTTCAATGAAAAATAAATCCAATATTTTTGATGGAAATGGAGATAGTTGTATTTGTATCTTGCGACAGAATAAATAGAGTTACACTAATTATGCTAAAGTTCTCTTTGTTTGAGAGAAAAGTGTTATTTTTTTAGATTTTACATGTTCAATTGCCATGGTGGGTTGACCCCAGCCAGCAGCCACTTGCCAGGCACAATTCAGGAACAATGAGAGAAGAGTCAGGTCTGGTTGCCCTGAGCTGGAAGTTCTTAAATTCTGCATGGAAGTAGCATGAGTAATGTGGTGTATACTCAGTATTTTTGGCAAGGAGCAATTTGAGTAACAGAAGGCAAACCAACATACAGTGGCAGGAAGCATAGGTAGCAAGAGAACCTGTTTGTTTGAAGAAATGCAAGTGAAACAACTCCTGCCCTGCATGGCCACAGGAAACAACCTGTAATAAAAAAGGCTAATGAATAGGTTGTTCAGAGTTCAGGCTCTGTCCAAAAAAAGCCATGTTTCTTTCACTATGGGCATATTTTTTTCTTTATCATGGATAGTTCTATGAAGGAGCTCAGCCATGTTTTAACTTTGTGGATCTTCATTGTTCCACAGCCAGTCCAAGTCAGTGTGTGTGGGCAACATACTCTCTTCCTGATGTAAGAGCAGTGAAGGAATCTGATTTTTGCAGCAGATCACTGCTGCAAATATAGCAAAATATTTGTATGCACGTATTTGTTATCTAAAATATTGTTTACATTATAAAGCAGCCAGTGAGAAGTTTGTTGCTTTCTGATAGCCCATTTGGAAGCTGCTTACTAACTGCTATTTGGCAGCAACAAGTCCTTTATAAAACATGTATGTACATCGAGCATTGTAGTAAAATGTAAAAGGAATAATGGACACTGTAAATAAGGAATGATGCTGCCCACAGTAAAGCATTAAGAAGCTTAACTGATGTTAGGAATGTACCAAATGGTGATAGTTCTCTGAGGTTATATCTAAAATACAGATTTATAAATAAACTGGAATTAGTATACAGGCTCAATCATTGGCCCGAAGTCACATAAACTTTTCAGTTGTTTAATTGCATGCTTCCTGATACAGTTTGAACTGTGCCAAATCACATTCTCTCAGATGATGCCCGGACAGTTTGGGCCATAGCAGTTGTAAGAGACTTTAAAATAAGGAGTGGCAATGTCATCTCCCTACTTCTGGGGAAAAAGGTCATCTGTGTGGCAGTGAGCCATTTCAGTGCCACTTAGCTGTGGATCCAGAGAATGGTTCCTAGCTGGTATAGTCCACATATTTTTAGTAACTTGTCTGTTTCACTTAGCAGTTAGATTGGAAGCAAACTTTCTAGTACATTTTTTAGGAATGCAAAGTCAAAAAGGGAGCAAAGACCTATATTGCTGTTCCCATTCACCACTTAAACCCTTGTAAATGTGGCTCTTGGCTATCCTTAAGGGTCATGAGACAATCAAAGTCTTTCCTGTGTCTCTTCTAAGTGTATTTTCCTTGCTATGGTCATCTCTTCCTTGCCTTTCTTCAGTTACCCCTTTGCCTTTCCAAATCAAGATGCTTGTTCATCTATACTTTATCTGTTTTTCTGAACCTGTGACAAATGGGTTTGACCTGAGCCTGTCTTGGGTAGTACTGCAACAGAGGCAGCATCAAATTGATTGGTATTGCTCCTTATATTTTCTCACCCTTTTCCTTCCTGTGTAACTGAAGGCTGATTGCCTGGGAAGAATGAAAAAGAAGGAAAGAAAGGAAAGGAAATAGCTTGTTGCCTGTCCTTGCTGTTTGTCTGCCTGGCAAGTGCAAATGCAGTTACTGGAAAGGTCTAGGGTGAGTCACCGTTTCTGAGATGTCTTAAGCACAGAATATGAGATCCTGGATTGAGGTGGAGATGCCACCGCTGCTGGAACAATACCTCCTATTTGTATTCAGATGTTGCTACATATATTCTATATAGCCCTAGTGTAAACTTTTATTTAAAATCCAGTATTTGTGTTACTTTGTAGTAACTGCAGTGGTGTTTATGTGGAGAAAATCTTTGAATGCTAACTGATGTTTCTTACAAAAAAACCATGAAGTTTTGTGGTATTTTCTGTGTGTATAAGACTAATATTTTCATGATAGCATTGGTAAATAGAACCTTTTAAAAATCTCTTGAGTTTTGCAAGTAGGTTAATTGTGACTGCTACAACTAAGTGAAAATTTAGGCAGTCCTCTTGATTAAACATTGGCTTTTCAGTGTCATGATTTTGCTGTGTTCTGACCTATAGAGAAAGGAAATTCTGACTTCTAAAAATAAAATGCACTGTTATTTTAAGAATATAAAAGAAAAATGTTTCAGTTTGGTTAATGTTTCAAAAGTTTTGTAGTTTTATATCTTTATACTAAACCTGTGGTATTGATGTAAGACTATTTACTTATTTATTTATGCACATGTTAGGGTCAGGTCAGCAGTCTTGTTTAGGTTAGGTTAAGGTTACTTGTGTTTTAGCCAGTTAAGTTAACAAACATTCGATGTGACTCAGCTTCTCCACATGCTGTGAAGACATTGTTTAGCCCACAGCCCTTATGTGTGCTGGATCAATATTTGTGTGCTGTAAAACACTTCCTGGTTTTATCCAAGTTCTTGTTGCAGGTGCTGTTATGGTAATTACTAAGGGCTTCTAAAAATCTAACTAATCTAGAAGAATGAAACCAGTCATCACTAAAAAAGACAAATTTAACTTTAAGGAGAAGTTCAATGATGACTGAATAAATTTAAAAAAAATCAACTCTCATGATTTCCTAAAGTAAAGCAACAGAAACTAACCCTTACAGAAGATGTGCAAAATTGTAGTAACATACAAAAAGACAAGAAGATGACTTTTTTTTCTTTTTCACTCTTAGCAGTGAGAATCCGTCTGCCTGTATGTTGCAATTTTAATATGTCTAAAGAAGTATTTTTGCAAAATTATCACAGCAACAGACCTTTTTGACTATTAGACAGCATTACTATTTGCAATGGAACAGCATCAGTTTTTAGAGTATATATTTTCCAGTTCTTCCAGGTTAACTTCTTCAGGTAGAAGAAATTATTTCTCATTTGGTTTTCATTTGACATAGTTACTATGCTAATCTTTCAAATATATAATTATTAAAACAACTGGTGAAGAGTTGTCTCACCTTAGAGAGTCTTATCTATCTTTGAAGTTAATTTCCTTTCCAAATTGTGGTTTACCCGAAAAGAAGGAGGCTGAGTAGGTTGTCCATTTAGGTAACTGTGTATATGATTTGTTATTATTAATTAATTTTTGAAAGCTTCACAATTCAGTTTGGAAATATGTTAGCATTTAGATATATCAAGTCTTGTAAAGTTTCATTCTCTAATAATAAAACTGTTCGATTGTCACAATAAACAGAGTTTAAATATAACTATTCTTTTGTCAGCTTCTCTTTGATCCTTGTTTTGAGAACAACTGTTAATAACAGCTTGGCTATGGATGTACATGGTTCAGCTCATGTTTGCATGTGGAGGAACCAGTGCCATTGAACTTACTGACTGATGCAATGAGTAGTGGATTAATGAATTATTGAATACTTAAAATTAGATGTTTAGTTATTGAAATTTGAGTCTGCATATTTTTTTGTAGTATCATTTGAAGGTTTTTTAATTGAAAATCCAGAATTTGCATAATCACTTGGCTTCTATACGGTTATTGGTAAAATATTGTGGTGGATTTTCTTGAGATGTTTACCGTGCCTAAGGGTAAAAACACTTTAGTGCTTGCTTCTGATTTGTATCTGCTGTGTAAAGATTAGTGCTGAAGCTCCTTAAAACCCTGTGTTTTGTGGATGGTCTGCTGCCAAAGTGCCTACAATCTGGGCAATAACAAATTATTGCTTGACATCCTGATCAGCAATCTTTTTTATCTGAAAACATAATTTTATTTTTTATTTCTTTAAAGTCGTATGGGTAGATAATCGTGATGTAGCACACAATTTCAGTGGGCTTATTACAGGTGACTTCAGATGCTAGTAACACTTCCTCTTTTAACCCTAAAAGCTACTACAGTATTATATAAGACATGTTCTATATGAATGTTTAGATGGCATTTTTTAATGCTCAGCGTTTGGAATAGGGGTCTGTATTTGCCTGTTGCAGTTCCACTTGTTAGTAAGTTTATTTTATTTTTCACCTATATCAACTCATATTTTGTTTCTCCTTATTGGTGGAAAGGATTGGTTAAAACAAAGGGAGAGAACTCATTTTAGAGTGCTTCCCTTTACATTTTCTAAAACCAAGACAGAAAGGTATCTAAAAAATAATCAAGATAGGATAGACTTGAGTTGAATTAGAAATTTTGCTAAATTTTAGATCTGGAACCTAGAGTTGCTGGTAAGTGATCATGTTGAAAAGCTGATATTCTTATTTCTAAAAAGGGGGAGGCAGGACACATTTGAAATACACAGCTAGACTGTGGCAGTTAAGCAAGTTATTATGCTGTAAAGGTAATTTATCCTGTTTCAATTGTAAAGAAAAGCACCTTTGAACCACACTGAAGGGCCATTGAAATGATTCATTTTACTTCACACTTGGAGTAGGCAAACGAGGTGTTTATGGACAGCTTTGATGTCTTAATGGCTACTGATGACTTGTTAAGCAGCCAGAAATACATCCTGTGTCTGAACCCCTTGTAAGCAAGTCTTCCACTCTTACAGATTCTTACAGATATACTGTATTTCCTCTCCATGGCAATTGGAATGACCATTTAACTCTGGTAATTCCACTTTAGGCAGCTGTTATACTGAAACAAGGCCTTCTATTAGTATTGGGGAATTTAGCTGCAATACCATAGTTTCCCTATTTCGTTCAGTGTTTAGCAAAACTGAGTTCTGTTTATGGTGGTGTAATACCAAGCATCCTGGCTTCTTTTTGTTTACTTTGGTCTGTGCATATCTGCATTATTGTTGGCAGGAATAAGCTTAGCTGAGGGAATTTTTGTCACTGTTGCTACAGTTGGTCCTTATACAATGTTTGAAGAATCTCACCATCAAAGTGATGTTTTGACGTGAGAGTAGTGTATCTGGGGAAAACTAATTCAAACAGAAGATATTTCTTGTATGTATTTTATCAAAAAATGCTGCGACTGAATTTACTTTTTTCTCCAGAATATAATAACTTTTACCTCATGATGCATGTATTTCTGCATACATACATAGTGTGTGTAATATTACAAATATTTTTTTTTTAGGTAGGAAAAGTGAGTTATTTGAAAAGAGCAAATGGAATGGGAATATATAGAGAGCAAACAATTTAAATCATAATGAATTTAGAGGGAAATGCCTGTGGTATTTCTGAAATCCAGTGAAATGAGAAAAATCTTGCAGTTTTTGAAAAGGATCAGCAGTTCCCATTTTGAAGAATAATATTTCACTGCCTCTAGAAGAGAAAATTCTTAGGAATGCCACTGTGTTTGTGTATAACCTCAAAACATACCAGTTTATTTCTCTGGCTGTACTTGTCACTGTGTTTTTTTCATTGCATGTTGCCAAAACATAGAGTAGTGCATTGATGTAAAACTGAGTGGATTCTTTTGTAACATAGAAAGGGCTTCTTGGTTGTGTTTTCAGAACAAAATCTTAGTTCTTTAGGCTGGGAGGATGAAAAAAAGCACTAATTTTTTTTTTTATGCAGAAAACAAAACAAAACAAAAAAAAAAGAAGGAAAAAGTTACCTAGATAATAATTCCCAGGGTATAACCTCAGAATTTTTAAAAACCTTTTTTAGTTTAAATGGGAGTTAATCTGATTTTGAAGCTCCAATTTCTCTGCATTGAAACAAATGATTATGATTAAATTTTGAAATATTGTTTTGAAACATTGTTTTATGTGCCTGGTAATTTCAGTCTCAAAAAAATAGATATTTCATCTTGAGTTATCATTTAAGCATTGCATCTTAGGCAGAGTTGAAATATATTTCTTTTGGCTTCAAAGCATCTTTTGGGCAGACATCTGGGGAGAGATCATGGAATAACATAACATATAATATAATATAGACTAGAAGGGCACTCCAAAGGACATCTAGTCTAAACACCTGCTTCAGGTCTAATTAAAACATTGTACCCCGGAACCTGTATGAGGAAAAAGTTACCAGTAGTAGCTGCAGGATGTATTTACTTCTCTCTCGTTTCCTAGTGGATACTGCATTGTTCACAGGAAGCGAAAGGCAAATGAGCTTACTTGCCTGGGGAAAAAGTATTTCCAGAATATAGTGATAAATATTTTCATAGATGAAAAAATGTATATCACATATATCCTATGTGATAACTATTTGATTTCAGAAGTGGTCCAGTCTGCCCTCAAAATTTCATTATACATTAATTGTGTTTTACAGTTTTATATTTTACAGTAATGTGTTTTACAGCATAGTAAATTCTCCTGGGTTTGTATTTGCAGTTTCCCGAATGTGGTTTTTATGGAATGTACGACAAAATCTTGCTCTTCCGCCATGACCCTACCTCTGAAAACATTCTCCAGTTGGTGAAATCAGCTGCAGATATCCAAGAAGGAGACCTAGTTGAAGTTGTCTTATCAGGTAACTAGAAAACAATGAAAATTACTGTCATTCTTTTGCAAATGAAAATATTCAGAGCAGTTTTCTCCCAGTTAGATTTTGACCCAGCATAGGTGAGAGCCCATACCACCAAAATTTCCTTTTTCTTGATTCCTTTCTCAGATGTATATAGGCATATTATGCCTTTTAATTTTTTTTTCTGTTGCCCTGTGTATTTTGTAACAACCTCTTTCATCCATATTACTAGTTAAGCAACAGGTTAATGTTAATAAGCTTTTTGCTTTATGTATAGTGCTATGAAAATGGCCACTGGAAATAGAGTAATTGCTTTTTCAAAGCCCTGCATAATTATGCTTGCCAAGACTGCTCTGACTCTTCACATGATTTATTTTTTTTTTTTAATTATGAGAGGAAGGAGACACCTCTGTTATGTGACTTAACTATAGAGGAAGTCTGATTTTGTCAATAGGACTTGACAAAAGCTTAGATGTAAGAAGATATGAGCTATGTGACTAGGAATGGTGCAAAGTTTGCATGGGTGTGCAGTAGAGTGAATGCTGGAACTGTAAAGATGTAAAGGTGTTATTTGGCAAGAAAAACTTGTAAGGTGGTTGAAGGGCTGAATTTTTGCAGTTGGAACACGCAGTTAGAGCATTTGGAAAGATGCTTAAAAGTACAGAGACATGTATGCCATGTGAAAGTAAAAATTGCAACTGTAGAAGAGTGTAGGATTAGTGAAAGGAAAGGCCAAGTCCTAATGGGTGCTGAAAAGAATGTAAGTAAGAGTTAGGTCATATAATCTAAGCCAACTGAGCTTTTAAACATAGTTTTCTTGTATAGGACCCTATTCTGTATTCTTTGATTAGAATAGGAAAAAGTGAAATAGGAAGTAATGCATGTCATTCTTATAAGTTATCATTAATCTTTTCCATATCAGGAAACAAGTTTTTCACTTTCAAAAAGATACCAGTAATCTGAACTTAATATTTCCCACAGAACATAGTCACTCCACATCAGTAATTTTGATGCAGTGAAAAAAGTTAACAAGGACTTTAGTGCTTTATTTGATATATTGTTTATATGCTTCTGAAGTATAGATCACATACCTTCTAGCTTACCAAAATTAGGCAAGTAGCTGTTTAAATCTTTAGGAGCAAAAACTTCTAGTATGTCATGGCCTGACTGATGGCACTATTACAGATGAAAACGTTCAGTTAGATGTCTCAAATTAAACACGTTTCCTCAATAAACACTTGAAAGCATTAGTAACCTCCCCCAAATGAGCTTAAACTAAATGCAGCAATTAAATTTTGCAGACAATATCTGTATCATTGAAAGGGGGGGAAAGTATTCCCAGTTCTTCAACACTGAAAATGAGAAAGAACTGTACAAACAATCTGTGATGTTTAGGGAATTATTCAAACTAATACAGGCAGTTTTTTATTAAAAAATACTTAGACATAATTTAAAATTATTATGGATTTTGGCAATAGTGCATATCCAAGTAGCTATAGATGGGTTATCTCCTTTTTAATTAAAGGACAAAGTCCATCTTAACGCAGGGCCATAAGAGGTCTTTTTCAGGATGTTTAATAATACGCATTGAAAATTTATTTTGAAGGGATTAAAAAAACCTTCTGAAAAGAGAAGAGGTTGCCTTTAAGCACTACAGTGTATGATATTGAGTGCTTGAGTGGTGGAAGGACAAATGAAATACAATATGTGTTCAAATGCATATGTTGAACTGATTGAAGTGTTTTATTTCTAGCCTTCATTATAGAGAACTAAGCAGAATATACATTCTAAAGTTCTGTAAATTCGAAGTATATTATAGTAATTGTTTTTGAATGTCATGTCAAAAAGAGGCAGTAGAACATATTGTTACTGCTATGGCTTTGCTGCTGAAAACTCCTCGTGCTCAGGGTCAGCATTCCCTGAGGCACTGGTATCTGATGTCAAAAGCTGTACTGATTGACTGCATTCATTTTTTATTGTTCAGGTCAATACTGGTCAGAGTAGAGAAAGCTGAACTGTCGGTCCTCATATTCAGGGTTATGCAATCAGTACAATGCGTTTTCTATTTTTCATTGTAGTTTACTTAAAACTTTATTTAAAAAGCTGGACTACCCGTGGTTTTTTTTTTTTTTTCCTACTTCACTTATGTTCTTGGCAGATTAATAATTAGTAAATATGATTGTTTTCTGGTTTGGAGCTTATATTACAAGTTCTTGAAAGAGCTGAAAATTATCTACAAAAACTTCTAGGGGAGAGGTGTTGCTCACTGTAGCTAAAGCACCTTAGTCCATTTTAGTGAAGAAAATTGTACCTGCAGATGTCATGCAATATAACTGAAACAGTTTGTGTTAGAGCAGAAGATTTCTGGTGAGACACAAGAAATACTGAGCTCATATTGCAGCACCTGCTGTGCTTTTGTATTCCTAATGAACATTGTTACTTGCATTTTGCATTGATGGAATACAATGTAGTATTTTAATGGACTGCAAGAACCATGTAATGTGCTGAACAAATGTTGTGTGTCTCTCTGCTGACTCGTCCAGAGGGGATAAGTACAGGCTCTGTACTTATGAATTGTGGTTCAGTGCTAATATAGATTTTGGTGTTTTGGAACTGAAAAGTCAAATATTATTATAAGAATGGAAGCAGAAATGTATGTTGAGTGTATGAGATTTGGTTAGCTGCACACTAAAAGAGGAAAAGGGAGCTTTAATGATGAATGTGGTAGCCCTAATAAATATGGGTTTAGTTTTACTTCTATTATTTTCTTCCTTTTATTTTATTTTTTTTTTTTTTAGTATCTGTTTGAACACTTTATTTGTGGGATTCTGAGAGTATAGGAATATGGGAACACTTGAGAAATGTATTAGAACCAAGAATTTGTATGTTGAATGTATTTGTTTTATTAGGCTGCACTTCTGGGCATTTATTGAATGGTATCACTAATACTCTTCTGGCAGTAGCATATAACTCACCATATTTCTGTTTTCTTAGCTGTATATTTTCTATTTAGTTTTTTCTTCAAAATATGGGAAAGTTCATCTTGTCTTCAGATGCACAAAGGAGGAAAATTCTTTACTACTTCTGTGGAAATCTCTGCTATTGTGTTCATTGAATCCAACATATACTTAGTTCTATGGCATTTTCAGACCGAAAAGGATATGAATCTTTGGAGAAAGGATTTTATCAAAGTACATTTGTAGGAAGGATTCCTTTTATTAGAATATCGTCAAAAGTTAATAGGCAGCCAAAAATCAGGAAGCAAGGTACAGAAGATGGCTGGAAATCAGTAGTCAGTCATTCATAAACACTGAAAGGAATAGAAACCAGAAGTTGCATCTTTTTAGAGCTTTCTCTCTCTCTCTCTAAAATGTAGTCTTACTGTTTGCTCAGGAAAAGGAAACATATTTATTTAAAATGAGTTTAAGTTGAAAAATATCCTTCCGTCTTGATGTGATCAAGTAGTATTTGCTGAAATCTTCAACTGGACCTCTGAAAAGTTAGCTTTCATGTTCTACTCATGACATATAGGATGCAAACATTAATGACCAGAGTAGCATAAGTTGAAATTCACAATAAATTTGAACAGAATGGATTATTTTTGCTGTGATAAACTCTCTTCTTCAGGTTAATGCCTAGGTTTTTGCAGATCTTCAGTGTTGTTTTGACTAGCTTATAAAAATAATTTATTTCAACTGCAATTTGTTGATGTCGATGAATTGATATTAATGATAGGTGCTGTCCTTCATACCCTTCTCTTTGCAGAGAAGTTAAATAGTTAACAAGTTTTTACTTAAAGTTGTTGCATGAGGTCTAGAAAGATCTACTAGGTGAGTTAGCCCCTTTCTGAAATGAATGATGTGTTGAAAATATTATTTAAAGCTGTCTGTAGATGCAATTGCCACCCTTCATCTGTGTATGTCTGTGACTTTTTTCAGAATAATGGTATTTGTTGTTTTTCCCTTAAATGGAGGCACAGACTATAGAACAAGCTTGACAGACGACAATTGCTGTGGTTCTGTACATCTGTATTATCTTTTTGAGGACTTCAAGGAAGCAATTGCTTCAGATGTCTTTAAACTTGTTTTTATCAGCATAGTTTGTCCTCTTCTGTACCTTGTTTATGAAGTTTATTTAAAACTGCTGTGTAAATTTGCCAAATCTATTCATGATTTAGAGGGGAAAAATTGTGTATTTACTGTTTTAATATGGGTTTGTTTAAAAAAATTCTATCTTGGTTTTGCTGGGCAAGGTTGAGATGTAAGAGGTTTTCGTCTGCTGCAGACAGTGAAACGTTAGCATCTTGTGTGAATTAGTGGAATGTACTTCATCTGCTTGCTGTGAGCAGTTGTGCTCAACTTGGCAGGATTCCTGAAGCAAGAAAGTTAAATAGCAGCTATTTTACGTTCTCTTGCTGAGCTGATGAGGGCAGGAATTGATCCACTGCTATTGTTAAGAAGCTGTTTCTGTTGTAATATCACGTAGATGGTAGATCACCTGGTTGTTAGATGTGGACCTTTTATTTTGATTCAGTACAGTTTATACTGCCTATGATAAAATATACTGGGCTGAATAAAAGCTGTGGATAGCTATACAATTACAGTAAATGCCATTTATCAACAGGTAACTGGATTGTAGTGTTAGTTCAACTTGAGATGAAACACTCAGATGTTATATGTCTGAACATCATGTTATAGTACTTACATAGTTGGTCACAGTGTGATTTTGCTTTGTTGTGATTGAAGAGCCATCCTTCTCTTGGTGCCTTCATGGCTATGTTAACATGCTCTTTTTTGGTGTCTTGAGAAATACGAAATATTTATTCTGTCTAAGATGAAATCTGTAAGAATTATTCTTCCTGTATGTCCTTACAATTTTCTCTAGCTGTTATTTTTCTTATTTCTATAGAGATAAGGCTCATTCGTGATTAGGTTAAAGTTGATTGATTTTGTATCCCTCACTGTTCATTAGTCTAACATTGTTCTTGGGTCATGAATTTCAGATAAATAATTGTGTTTGAAGTTTTCAGGACTGAAAGATTCTTTCCTATTTTGTTTATGTTTGCCTCGTTGTCTGTTTTCCGTATGTAACTGTGTTAATTGTTACTTTCTGGACAGTGCCTATATATGAGGGGTAACTGTTCCACTGCTACCTAATAGAGCCATCCTAACATCCAACCTTATACATCTCAAATTGATTTTTTGAGAGAATACACTTTTGGTTTGTGTGCTCTTCAATGAAATTGTTGGTTCATTTGAGATATTTCACTTGGTTTTCCAGATTTAATGCAAACACTTTCAGTCCAAATGCTCATAAAGAAACTATGTTTTCACGAGAGAACAGGGTAGATGCTGAAATGGATAAATAAGTGTTTATGACTTAGGAAGCAAAGGGTAGAAGTGCATGCACTTTTTGCAGGGGAGGCAGGTTACCAGCAAGGTACTTAAGTCTGTTCTCTTAAATACATTCATGAATGATCTGGAAAGCATTACTAGTAAAGTGTCAGGTGTAGCAAATGGACAGAAAATGACTTGTAATGTCATTGCCCTTGTGTCATCTATCTTTGTCACCTTCTCTGCTTCAGAGAATGCTGATGTTGCTTTGAGAACTTTTTCAAAGACAGGATTCCATGCTTAGTAGATTTTTTTGTCTGATCCAGTAATTCTTATGTTTTTGTAATCCTATCACATGATTTCACTGAAAAGAGACATATTTCATGTTATACCAATTTAACAGGCCTCACCTCAGTAAGTTGTACAGCCAGCTTTCCAAGAAAGATGGAATTGAAGCTGATTAGCTAGATTAATTGCAGTTAATGCATTAAAAAATACCTCCAACTTCCAAAGCAGACCAAATAAAATCTTGATTTTATATGTATATGATATTTATTTTAACACCTCTGGGGTTAAAAACAACCCCTTATTCTTCTTAAGTATTCTTAATACAGTGAGGCAATTGTAAAATAGGTTTTAGATACTATAATTTTGACTGAGTTTAATACAATCCACTTAGTAACAGTAACTCAGTGTGTTATTCAAGATTTATACTTCATCCCCCATGTCAGCTGGTCCTTTCTCCAAAGACTTGAGGTGATGAATGAAACTTGAAATCTGCAATATGTTCTCCAGTATTTTTATGGATATTTGTGTGGTCATATAGACTTAAAATGCAATGCTATCATCTGATTATCATTAGGAATCAATATGGAAGGCTTATAATTAAAAATACATTAATGGAAAAAAGTACATGCTAATAAAAACCGTATTTTTATCAAAGGATATATCATATCTGTTTACTGTTTTACAATTTATTTACTGTTTAGTCTGTCTTTACATCTCTGGTATGTGAAACTTGGGTGTAGCTATAAGTTATTTCACAGGATGTGTCTTTAGTAGTACTTCAGCTTTTCTGAAAGATATAGTGGCAAAGCTCAAATTTATTTTTGTGTACTTCACCACTAAAAATCTTCAAGCATATACCTTCAATATGTGTATTTATTTATTTAAAATTTATATTTGTAGCTGCAGTTGTAATATTTTCCTTCTGCACCCTAATGGATTGTCTTTTGCCCACCCAGGGGTGTGTGCACTTCACTTTGGAGACCACTGCTAGAGGTTCAGTTGAAGTTGTATATTAGGAAAAAAAATTCATCTCTGTATGAATTTTTTTTTTTTGACTATTAGGGTAAGAAAACTTCAATTAAGTTTTTTTTTTTCTCCTTTTCACAGTTCTTCATATTCTGCCAGTTGTTTTTGCTACTAACACAGATTTTAATTACAAAAGCATCACCATTCAAAGAATTCTGTTTTCCTCACCAGATGCCGTCCCCTTTGATCAAATAATTCCCCAGTTTATTCTCACTAGCTACAAATTTATTGGGGAGCAAGCCTTGCTTCAGTCTAAGCAGAAAACTCTGATTTGTTATACAGGGTTTTGTTTGGTTGAGTTAATAGTTTCTTTGACCAGTACATGCTTGATGAAACATTTGTATCAGTGTGTTTGCTAAATGATAGTAGTGGTCTTTGAATAGAGAGTAGCTATAAATGATTCAGCACATTGAAAAATAAAGGGTAACCCACTTGGAACAACTTGTCCATCAGACAGCTTATATACATGATCAACAGTGTATTCTACACTGCTCACGTGTATGTCAGAAAAAAAAATCTACTGTTTGGAGAATCTCTCTGCTTTTTTAGTCTTTCTGAAGTTGTCTCAATAACTCTGTGCTTCAGTAGGCTTCAAATTAAATATGACTTATGTAGAAAATGTATCTTTCAATATCATTATTGAACTCATTGAATTTATTTCCATTGGCTGACTGCTAGCTTTGATTTTGAGAGAGCAAATAGAAATGCACACTCTCACAGTAATTTCCAATAAATTATGTTTGCGACCCTTTGTGGTAAGATACACATCTTCTTTTAGGAAGTGCTTGAGGTTTGTAGCTATAAGAAGTCTGAACACAAACATGCAAACCTCCTTCCCTTGGGGAATGTAACAATTTGAAATAGTAACTAAGGAGAGTGATACTCAGGAGCTGCCACAGATTGCAGTCTGCTGGGTTTTATATCTCGATGGTAGTGTGACTTAAGTCTGGAGATACTGACATTCCAGCTGAAATCTGGCTCACTCTGGCATTTTAAAGAGTCCCCAAGAATGTTTCTGTTAGCATAGTTAGGATGTGACTTGATGCCAAGAAGAAGTTTGGAGAGCTTTCTTGCTTCTTAGGACATGAAGACTCCTATCACTGTAGTTTGGTAGTGCAGAAGGTTATTCTGTAGCAGTTACGTTTGTTTCCTGGTTTGTTGGTGTGGGGTTTTTTTTTGGTTTTTTTTTTTTTTTTTGCTTCCTCCTCTTCTTGAGTCCAGTAAACTCTTACTCATTTCCTCTCCAAACAAAACAATTCCAGTCTTTTAATCTCTCCTTGTATGTCTCTTCCATGCCTCTAGTGGTTTTCCTCATCTGTCACAGCTGTTCACAGCAACTGAACACAGAATGTCATGTGGGGAATATTAGTATCACCATTTCCTAGTGTTAATTTCTAATTATTTATGTCCATGGGTGAAATACTGGGTAAGCATGTTGTGAGTAGAACAATTCTGTTGTCTTTAGTGAGCAACTAAACATTTTGCTTACGTAATTTTGGCCTTCTGATCCACCTGGCCAGGCAGTGGAGATGTTTCTAGGATGAGTCATTGTTGAATTTTTGTAAACAATTTTTAAAAAATCAATCACAATTCAGAACAATAATTTATTTCTTCCAGGTTGTGTCATCTTGTGCATTTCTTTAGCATTTTTAATTTCTCTTCTCCCTTTTCTAGTGTTATCCTAGAAAGATTCAAGTGGGGCTGAGAAAACTGAATGGTTATATACAGTAATGCTTCTGTTTCCTTATCTCTGATGGTCTCATCAAAGATCTGAGACCTTAAGAAAGCATTATTAATCAGACAGACACTAAAGCATATTCCAGAAGTGGTTTTACCAGGGTTTGTTGTTTCATCACCTTCCAGAGGCTTCAGGTGAGGCTGTTGGGCATGTAGTTCCCTAGGGTCCTCTTTCTCACCCTTCTTGAAGGTGGAAGTGATGTTTTCTTTCCTCCAGAATTCAGGTATTTCTCCCAATCATCATGAGCATTCAAAGATTGTGGAGAGTGGCCTCACAAGGACATCAGCTGGTTTTCTCAGTACTGCTGGGTACATCCCATCAGGGCCTGTGGACATCTGATAAAACTATGCAAAAAAAACCCCCAAAACAACTCACCTGTATTTGTTCTGTAATGATATATATTTATGAATTCTTAGGGTAATTCTAAAAGATATCTAGGCTTTTGCAGATAGTTAACAGCATTGTTTGTTAAAAATAATTTAATGTATGCAGAGGTGGTTCCTTCATTCCTTACTGAATTCAACATAAGATTGTACTTTTAATGCCATTATGCTTTTAGCCAGTAGCATTTATTCACCATATAACAAAAAAAAAAATCTTAACCTTTTATGAAAGAAACTTGTACGAATTAAATATATTTACAAAGGCTATTAGTTCTTTTTGAGCACCTCTTCTTTTTGAGTTTTTTTCAGAATCCTTGGAAAAGAACTGTGAAGTACATTAAGAAAAAAAGTCAGAGGAAATAAAGATGTAAAGGACTCATAGCATTTTCTTTAAGATACTAATTTAGATCAGTCAGAGCATAGAAATGGAGCAAGTGCTGCTTTTTCATTTGGGGCTGCTCCTTAGTGCCAGTAATCAGAATCAATTTTGATCACTGCATCAATAGGTGCAGTAAACCTGCAGAGTATTTAATATTTTTTTCCTATGCTAAATTGATACCTTTGCAGTGTTTTGTGATTAACTAGGCCTGAAGCTGTGAAGTAAGGTATTGCTGTTTTTTCCACTTGGGTGAAAACTGGCTAAACTCATAATGAAAGAATTGAGTGATGGGATTTCAAATTAACTTAAACCTGGTGAACTGTAGAGTTTTTAGATATGAAGCTGTGAAATCACTCACAAATAAACAGAAATACATCAAAACTGAACTTTATAAATTCAGAGTGTACAGATGAATCAAGCACATTGACTCATAAATGTTAATCTTTTATTGTCACGCTGCTTAAAATTCTGAGCTAGCACTGGAAAAATGCTTGCAAATGGTTTATTGTCACCTTCAGTTTATTACTTAAACCTTGCGTTGCTGATGACACAGAGTGAACAACAGCCCATAGTGAATCTGGATACTGGGATTTAAGAGGGAAGGAGATGAGAGCCTTACTTGGATGCCTCCCATGCTGGCTCATTTGCTCCCTTCCCAGCCTTATATTTGCCAGCTTCCCACTACTCCTCTCAGTAAGGAGGTAGCTGCTGGCCAAGAAAGGCTGGGCGCAAAGTCTTGTTTGTTCATCCTGTGCCACCACTTGCATCTAGCAACCTTGGGCATCATTGATCAAAATGCATGGAGGTTCTCTGCCCTCCATATCTCTCTGATCTCTGGGATCTTCCCATTTCCAGCATCTTCCCTCTATGCAGGGTTTTCACCCTCGCCCTTCCAGCCCTCCTTCTTTCTGACATTACTGGTTATTTTTGGGGACCTTTCTTTCCCTTCTCCTTGGCTTTCTGGACAGCCAAGCTCATGTTTCCAAATTAAATAGTCCAGATGCAGCAGCACAACGTGTTATCAGCCTTGTAGCAGATGATTCGCTTTCCTGCATCTCTCCTCGAAGGATTGAGGACATGCAGCTTTTGGTTTGGGTATTATAAAAAAATTGCAGCTAGCCTGTACCAGTTGCATTTAGCAAGTAGCAGGCTTCTGCTCAAGAGTTCCAAATGCAGTTCTCAAATTGTATCTCTCCCTCTGTCCCCACCTCCTACCTGAATGTCAACTTAGCATTCCTAATTAGAACTAGTTTTACCTAAAGCATTGAGATGAAGCAATAATAGGTAAAGAAAACAAAATGAAATTTATTGTATTAGAAGGATTTTCCCTGTATGTAAAATTTAGAGTGCTAAAATGCTCACATTCATATCCAGAAAGCTTAATGGATTCAAATTTTCCCTATGGAAGTTTCTGTACTTCAAAGCAGAAAAAGTAAAGAAACAGAATTATTATAAATGTGCACATGTATAGATTTTAGGAAGCGATTATTTCTTGTCAGTATTAAGGTCCTGATAATTTGAGTTTAGTTTTTAATCAGATTTTAGGATGGAGATCAGATACGGAGTCTTTGACGTGTATGAACTGCCAGAATTCTGCTGACTTAAATGAAACTCTGGAAACTCAAACTGTATTTGACCACCAGGATTGGAACATTGAAAATAAAAAAATGGTTTCCTTTCTGTTAGTCCAGCTGAGCTGTATACTCAGTCATTAATTGTTACTGTTTAACCAGTGCTTGAAGTTTAGTAGTGTATAGTTGTGAGTTATATTAATTTTTTAAGTGATGGATGCCAGCACTTCTTTTGGGTAAGGACTCAAGTTACAGATGCCTGTGGGAACACATTACCCTTAAGTACGTTCCAAATGGGAGAAGATAGCTGCAAGATACTGCTAGTCTCGTGATTAGTGGTTTCTTCTGCCATGAGAGGCATGGATGCAAGATGACAGTGCCCCATTATGTGAAGCTCTGTTACTCATGATAGCAGGATTTCACCTCTGCTTATAGTTCAAAGTGCTTTTGGACTTGGAACACAAAATGACAAAGTAAATCTTTTGCCTCTTTCTGAAAGCAAGACCTTGCCGTCTCTATTTGCAATGTCTTCATGTTTTACTTTCCACCAGTGCTGAATGATAGGTCTGCTGCTGAGCCCAGAACAAGGAGTACTAGCCATTAACAACCAAGTCATTGATAGACCTGATGAAATAGTCTTGTCAAAACTGTTGCAGTTTCCTTGTCTGTGTTTTGGTGATACTAGGAAAGCTTACATAGATGATGACAAGGTAGTCTGAGAGTTAACAGTATAACAGTGTCATATTAAGAACATAATATTGCAAACTTTTCTGCAGAGTAATTAAGTTTTTTAGGATGTGCTTATAGCTCCCCTTTTTTGACAGCACAATTTTACATACAGCCACAAAATTTTCTTCACCCCATCAGTACTCTGTCAAAGCAAAAGGGTAGCTTGATTACAGAAGGTTTTTGTTACCAAGAAAGGCCTCAATTTAATTTGGAAAAAATATACATATCTTTCTCTTCATCAGCAGGGCTTTAGGGTTTTTTTCTCAGTGAATACCAGGAATATTCTGAAAGTTAAAGCTTTGAATGTTAATGGCTGTATGAAAGGCTTCCTAGACATGTAATTTTAAAAAGTTGATTGACTAGGTGGTAGGAAGAAGTTTAAAAGGAAGACCTAATTTATAAATCACTTCCTAAGGCAAAACTACTCATGGGAGATTTTGATTTCAGGTTTGCTTCTAAAAAGAAAATTATATATACTTCTCACAGTCCCCAGTTTTTTCAAGCTATTTTAAAATAATACATTTTTAATCCATTATCTAAATTATTAAACTAATTGAAGTTAACTGAGTTACTGATTTTTATTAGGCTATTTGTGGTTTTGGGGCACTGTACATACTATTTGTAAAACTACCTAGTAAATCAATGTTGAACTCCTTTCCAGTCTTCCAATTGAGTACACATCATTGATGCAAAATAGAAGTTAAATACAGGCATAGCATTAGGTTATTCAGTGCAATTGCCATGAACTTAGATATGTGAATCCTTTGCTAGGCTGAGATTTAGACTATTTTTATTATACATATCCCTTGTTTTAACAGTGGTTTGGTTGTTACTTGTATGCTTCTAGAAGCAACCTCAGGAAAGTCTATTTTTATAAACAAAAAGTTTGCATCTCTAAAGTTCACGTATGCGTTATCAAAATTCATAGATATCATGTCTTGAGGGTGTTAACAGTAGGGTCTTCCTTGTCTTCTCCTAGAAGAGAAGTGCATGATCACTGAGTATCTTGTGGCCATTAGCTTCTTGATTTTGTATTTGCATGTGCAAATTTAAGCTAGAGACAGAACAGCAAAGAAGAGTACATTGCAGATCTGTTGGAAGCTGGTAGGGTGTAGTGTTCCGATTTTGGTATGTATCCTTGAAAAGGCTCCTACATACATACTTACATACATACATACATACATATCTTTTCCATGATCATTTCATTTGCAAAGAATCAGAGATGTTAATCCCAATATTCTTCATAAAGCTGTTGGTAAATATGCTATGCAAAATCCATGAACGAAAGTCTGGAACAGAAGAGCTGAGGCTTGAAACTCTAGATGGAAAGTCTGAAGGAGACAAAGAGAGATGGGAAGGCTTGGTGAAGTGTTTATAGCCAAGCTGCTGAGGAGATGTCGTAGCATGTTTTAGTGTGTTGTGTCATTGGAGTTTCCAAAATGCTGAAGACCCTGTCTTCACATATACATCACAATTTCATACACCAGGCAAGAGAAGAGGAAATGAATTATCAAGGGTCAGTATGATTTGCATCTATAATTTGATCTCATCCAGCTGCTGACCTATCACAGCTCAGTTGGTACCCATATGTGGTAGGACCATAGAGGTGTCTGCTGACTGACTGTGACAGCTTTTCCTCCTGTGTGTGCATGCTGGTGATAATAGAGGCCCCGAAAAACAAATCCTTTTTGAACTTCACAGATCAGTGATTGACTGGGAAGGTGTTGTCTGAATTCCTATCTTCAATATGAAATTAAATAGGGAAATTAATATGCCTGTATTTTGTTCTCTTTGTATAAGTGAAGTGTACAAATGTGTATTTGCATTTTAATAGCATCAAAATATATTTTAAAGCTTTGAGCGCTTGACCCTTCCAACATATTCTTTGATTTGGTTGGAAGTGCAGAAAAACATCTGGCAATATGCACAAAAAGATGGTTCACTCTGAGTCCTAAAGCAAAATCACAAGAAATCTGTTCAACATCTAAAATGTGTTCTGAATGGAGAGTGTTAAGAAGATGGAGCCAGGTTCTTTTTGGTGGTGCCAAGCAATAGGAGAAGAGGTGATGGGCAAAAACCAATGTACAGGAAATTCCACCTGAATATAAGGAAGAACTTCTTTACTGTGCAGTGACCAAACACTGGAACAGATTGCACAGAGAGGCTGTGTGGAGTCTCCCACACCAGAGATATTAAAGAACCATCTGGAGCAATCCTGTGCTGTGTGCTCTCAGATGACACTGCTTGAGCAGGGAAGTTGGACCAGAAAGAGTTGGAAGTTGGACCCTCTGTGGTGACTTCCAAACCTGACCCATTCTGTGATGAGTTGTTTTCTAGTACACCAAAGAGAGCATTGTCATTATAGGGTGAGCATTGTCTTAACAGTTAATTTTACCACTGTAGTATGGAAAAAGTAGAAAAATAATATATTCAAACAAGTGTTTGAAAGCCCTTGAGTGAAAAATACACCTAACCTATCATTTTTAGATAAATACAAAACTATTTAATTTAGTTTCAGGATGTTTTTAGTATGTTGGACTGTTTTATGAAGTCCTAGTGTTATGAATTAAGTAAACTTTTGTAATATGGCTTTTTATGAAATAATCTTGAGAGAAGAAAGGGAAATTCTGAAATAGACAAACTGTTGAATGATCTGGATTTTCAAAAACTTCACTGTTTTTGAAAAGTGAAGTTTGATGTTATTGGAATAATTGGATGCTACTTTTGTGATGGTATTCTAAATACTTTTGTTAATAGATCTCAAGACTGGTTGAGACTAGAAACTTACTTTTCAGTGGACAATTTTGGAAAAGGGTAGCAGTTTTTTTGCAGAGAAGCAACTGAGACCAGGGCATAAGTCTTTATTGATACCCTCCTCTATTAAATTAAAAATATTTTCTTGATTGGTATGCAGATTTTTGGTTCTCTTTTCTTTACTAGATGAGGAATAAGCCAGGGTATTTGGATCTTCTTGGAATTCCTGTGAATTGAACCATTAAAAGACAGGATGGGGGTGGGGCGGGGGGGGAGAGGGTTGTTTTGATTTTGGATGTGGGGTTTTTTTCTTTCTTTCTGTCAGTTGCAAATCAGGAATGTATTTCTGTTGAAAGACAAAGTATTTCTCTCAAGTGGCTGCATACCTATTGCATTCATCCTGATACCTGTGAAGAGTAAGCACACTAATAACTTGTTTAAATGGCAGTCTGAATGAGATCAAATGTTTGCATATGTGATTAGTATTTAACAACATTTGACAGATATTTCTTTAGGCTATTTGATACATGTTTAAGATATTTAATAAGAAAAAGAGAATATTTCATTTGTCTGTTTTTGAAAGTGTGGTGGTACTCGTTGTCTCTGTATTATAAATAGTTTTAAAACATTTTAGTTGGTTATTTTAATAGTTTGCACTAGTGCTTTTAACTAGCCCCTCTAACTTTTTCAGCTGTTACACTAGTTGCAGGCTCATGTCACTTTGTGACATGTGACAAGGTTTTGGTACTTCAAGAAATAAATGCACAGCCATCTTCCAGGCTGCCCTGCAAGGACATTTTCTTTACTGGAATTTGGGTATATCGTCACATGTTTTGTTTTTAAGCTCTAATATATGTTTTTAACTTGTGTGATCAGTTCACCAATACCAACATAGGCTGCTGAATTAATTATACCAAACGATCAGCAGAAACAGACTCTTTTAGCTACTCTTTCATTTACTCGTCAAAAAAATATTGCAGTATTTCTTTACTGGATGTGTTCAGTTTATTTTATGTACGTACACCTTCAAGGTGTAGTGAATCAGATCTGTAAAAGAGTATTTTGAAAAATTTCTGATGTTTGATTGAACTCTGACAATTTTGGTAAATCTTGATATGTTATTATATTCCTGTGTTTGATTGGAAAAATATTGTCAGAGACATCATTGCTGCAGGTTTGTAAATGCAGCTTTATGCTTTTTCAAATGGTCATTGTAGTATGAAGGTATATCATCACTCTTTTTATCTTCAAAATATTATGTGGTGAACAATTCCAAATTCAAGGTTCATCATCATAGTGGCCAAAAGGAGTTTCTCTTTGTTCTGTGATGAAGTACCTAATAAGTGAAGAGCAGTAGTTATGTTACTAATTCTATTCATTTTTGTGTGTTCTTACTGTTACAGCTTCTGCTACATTTGAAGACTTTCAAATCCGGCCCCATGCTCTGTTTGTTCATTCATATCGGGCTCCAGCCTTTTGTGACCATTGTGGAGAGATGCTGTGGGGGCTGGTGCGTCAGGGGCTCAAATGTGAAGGTAAGCGGCAGTGAGATGTGATTTTTCAGTCTAAAGAAGAGACTTTTCCATTCTACTTCTGTTTGTTGTGTCTAATGCTGCTTTTAAATTGGTTGGAGACAGTAAGAACAGCCAAAGTAATTAAGTGATTGAAGAACTTACCTTTTGACTGCTCTAAGGCGTCTTAAATATGGCTCTGTAATCTTGAGTGTAAAAAATTTGGTTGATATGTATTTTTAAGAAAAGGCTGCGTGTCTCACTCTTCCCTTACGATTCTTGATGAACCTGTGTCTCATTTTGTATCACAGTTATTCAGATTACTTAAGTGAAGTTACTGTCAATCCATGTGAGGTTGTAATAGCCATATTTTCTCATTTTGCCACACCTGTTTGACTTCTGGTAGTCTGAATCCCATAGAATATACCATTTGCAGTGAGACTTCCTTGCCTCCCAAGTGCTGGTCATAAAAAAATTCCTGCACTTTGAAGCCATAGATTTTGAAAAATCAGAGAAAAACCACTGGTTGTAGATCTATCTATTCGGAGCTGATAACATTATCTCTCTAAAAATTTGCTAGAATACAAGAGGAGACTAAAGGGAAAAGAATAATCAAGATTAAGGCTAATGTTTTTGAATTTGTTGTTTTTGAAAAAATCCAAGATTATTTGCTTTTTTGAGTAGCAAACTGTAATTGGGTGGTTTTAAATTTCTCTTTTCAGGATGTGGTCTAAACTACCATAAGAGATGTGCATTTAAAATTCCTAACAACTGCAGCGGTGTACGGAAAAGACGCCTGTCAAACGTATCCCTAACAGGACTCAGCACCATTCGAACAGTTTCTGCAGAGCCCTCACCCAGCGCGACGGAGGAGGCCCTTCTGGTATGGGATTCCCTAGCTGTAGAGGCCATGGGAGGAGCTAAGAAATGATGACATGTCATGCAATAGAATCTGGTTTTGCCTGTTACAGACTACAGAGGAGGGTGGTATGTAAATTATAAAGTAAGAGAAGTCATCTTGACGTAAAAGGGAGGTCACCAGCTTAAGGTATGTGGGTTTAAGGTATGTGTCACTTCTGATACTCCCAGGAGTCTCCTCCTTTGTCAAGAATTAGGTTATTGTTAAGATCTGAAACTGCCATCCATGCCAATATAAGTAGTTGGATCTTGGACAATCTCTTCTGGAGATTGATTCTGAATGTTTAATTTCTTCTGTATCAGACCATTATTTCCCTTGGCTTATTAAATAGGATTCACCTCATTAGAACACTGTGACCCAGACACCACAGCATTAAACTGAGTATTTGTCACAGTCAAGTCTGTAGTTAATTAGTTGAAGCCTGCATATTTAGCATATTTCTGGGTGTTCAGAGGAAAGTAGGAGAAATCTCCATTAGATCCTTAAATGGCTCTTTGTGGTGAATGTATGTATATATATGTCTGTATATATATGTGGAGATGTATATATACAGGCATAAATACATTCACCACAAAGATGTACAGTATACACAAAAGCACGTGGTATATATGGTATACTTGTATATTCATTAATATATTACTTTTCTGAAATGAAAGCAACTCCTCTGAGAACAAAATGTTGATTGGAGTAAATGACAATGATAACTATTTTTTATTTTTGCATGTTTGTTCTTTATAGCACTTGTGGTCATAATATACTTGGATAGTTAAGATTTTTACACAGTGTATAAATGAATCCACTCCTAAGTGAAGGTTTTGAAAACCTTAAGGTTTAAGAGAGGAAAGAATTTATAAGTACACACAACAATTATCATGTTTTCCTCTCAATTAGAGTATTAAACTTATTAAACTTGACATACTAAAAGGACACTACTGCAAAATTATGTAGACATGGTGTTAGATGCAGTACCATCTACGAACCATAATTATGTACTTATGCTACTGATTATCATTAGTCTAAAGCTACTTGGAAATTAAGGTTAACATTATGAATCTGTATTTTTTAATTGAAAAGCTGCATAAATGAGTAAGGTGCTTAAGTTCTGCAAACTACAGCAACAAATGTTTATAGATTAATCATAATTCTCAGCAGGTTGTTTCAGAAATTACTTAGGCCAAGACAGAAAATTTTGAGGAAGGCTGGCCCTCATTCTGATCTCTTTTTTTTTTTTTCTTTAAATTTTGGTTAAAAAAATTGTGTGAGTGAGTATCCTGGTATATCCTCTATAAATATTCACTGCACTGTACAGTTAAAATGTATCAAAATTTTTTCAGTTTGAAAACATTTTAAATTATATGACTGTGTTGTTTGCTGACACATTTTTAGATAATAATTTTTGTAAAAATACCTATTTTGCAAAGCTATATATTTCAAAATACTTGAAAGCATTAAAATGGCCAGTAAAGAAATGCAGTAAGTGTCATCTATACTGCAGGCTCTACTTCTCTGAGAAGTGGTAAACATTGGTGTCACTGTGTTAATGATTCAGAACATCACACATGCGCGCACACACGCATGCCTGCACAAAGAAAGTATATTTACAGTAGGTACAGGGATGGGCCTAGAGAAAGCAAATAGTTTTCTTATCTGACTTTTATTTCATGAAATCATGGTATCTTTTACCAGGTTTTCAGAAATGCTCTCACACATGGCTTCTATATGTCTTTCGTTCTGTTTAGTTTTTCTTCCTTTGCGTGTATTTTCATTCCTGCCCTTCCACCCTGCTTTTTTTTTTAAGTGGCATAATTTGTCAGTTCTCATGTACCAGATCTGTCCTTTGGACTCAATTCTTCTGTAGTGCTTGTGAGTTAAGTTTTATGACAGTTTATATGGTGATGCCAATCAAACCATGCACTTTGGAATGTCTTTCATTTTTCTACAGTCAGTGTGAGTATACTGAAAAACATCAACCTTGTTCTTAAAAGTGTATCATTGATTACTAGTATTGATGTGTTACTTGAGTTACTGCTAACAAAATATAATCTCTGTTATATCTATCCGTTCTTCAAATAGGACTAAAATAAATGTATTTTTACCCCAATTACCATGTAGAGTCAGAGCAGAATAATTCCTGGAGATCTTTGATAGATGTAATTATCAAACTGAGTTGTTTCTTCTTTTATTGTTGAGGTTTGTGTGCACCTGATAAGAGAGACAGAATGTTAGCCTGCCTTCTGGAAAAATGACACAAAGTGAATAAGTTATGCCCTGTGTTATGAAATTTTGTAATTTAAAAATCTTTGGGGCAGGATAATGTGGAATCATAGAAAATGTACCTATAATTATCCTTGCATAGGAAACCACCAAGCACAGAAACCGTTTCAGTTCAGGTATAAATGTTTTCATTAGCCAAAAAGCATTTCATTTGAGCTGAAAATTGAATGGGGATTGTATTTGAGTACAGCTTTAAAAATCTACCTTCAAAGAATAAAATCTTTTAATTCTTAGTAGTGTAAAACTCATCAACAGAAATGCTAAAAACAAAGTAGAACTAGGTTTTTACATGTCTCAGGTCAAATGCAGTTCTTAAGCATTTATTCTATAAAAAAGAATGAGTGTATATGATCCCACATTCATGCTTGCTTCTAAAATAACATTATTTTCTGTCTTTTTCTCGCCCTTATTTCTTTTTTCTGTTTTTTTCTTCTTTCCAACTACCTGTCAGTCTCCTGTCAGCCCTGGCTATGAGGTATGTACTGAATTTACTTCCTACCATGCTATCAGCAACATCCTCTTTTATGATTATCAGTATGAATTTGAAGGTGTGCAGGAATTAAATCAGATTAGTAAAGTCCAGATTTCAAAGTTAAGGTCAAAATTCTTACACTAAACAGTAAAATTAGTGAACATTAAAATATTTCAATACAAAAGTGACTTTTTCATTTCTTAGGCATGAAAGAGGTCATTTATTAGACTAAAGCCCTAATTTATACTGGTAGTAGCACATGGAGAAAAAAAAATTAACTTCACTTTCAGGACTTGGGAATTTGCTGGAGTAATGTAGAAAATAAACATTTTGTTTTTAAGCTGAACAAATGTCACATTCAAGTGCTCACCAGCAATAAACCTCTGATACCATACTACCTTTGGGGTAGCTCTTTCTCTCAGACTATGGCTGAATTAAAAAAAAATTCCAAACTGTCTAGGATTCTATATTTCTGTGGAAATAGCCATGAACAGTGTACAAATAAGTTACAGCTCTATATAAAGAGAGTGTCAAGTTAAGTAAAAAAAAAAAAAAAATTTAAGTGGGTGATTCATGTCAAAGGTTGTTCTCTTTGACTTTCGCTATGGATTTTCTAAGGAAGTTTGGTTTGTGTTTAAAGTTTCAAAAGCTTATGAAACTAAGATGAAACTTTGAAACTTTCCCTTGCAGCATGTATTTGGGATGCAACCAGAAAAGAGCAGGCTTTGCAAATGTTAGAAATACAACATTTTAGAAATACGACATAGTTAGTCTGAGGAATATTTTGTTATGCTAAAATGAAGTTTTCAATAGCCAAATATCTATTTCTTTGAAAGAAACAATTTTATTTCCTATAATTATAGAATGGTGTGGGTTGGAAGGGACCTTAAATATCATATGGTTCCAACACCCTACAATGGTTAGGGTCATCTTCCACTAGACCAGTTGCCCAAAGCCCCACTGAACATTTCCAGGGATGAGGTTCCTCTTTCTTTCTAAAACACACACATTATTACTGTGTGGCCCAAAATTCCAGCTCCACAGAATATCCATGAAGAAATATAAACATGTATATGTAAACCACAATTTTTGTAATATCTAAGATAATTGTATTCTAAATATGGTGCTGTCTGATAAATGATGAATCCACCAATCTGGGTGATGCTGGGTTACCCTAAAGTAGCAGCAATTAAAGGTAGGCATGGAAAAAAATGGTATTTGGAGGAAAAACAAATCGTATTTTTCTTATGAAAAGAAAATGTGTTAGCTATCTATGGTTTTGCTTCAAAATATATTTATATGACACAATAGAATTTTATTTCTATTTTTTAATATATGTTTCCATTATAATGGGAAGTTTTATTTGTTTTCTAGAAGTAATGAATATAGTAAGGTCATTTTCTAAACACACTTGAAGTGATTTCTTGGAAAAAGTCTATCAAAGCTTTGCTTTTAAAATAGAAATTATGTGTCTTGTGGGGCATAGGTAAGCAGAATGTTACATATTATCTTTGCTCTTTGATGAAGAATCAGGAATTACAGTTATTTTTTGCTAAATAATTTAAAATTTAAAATGTAAATAGTTTTAGTTGAAAAGACTATGTATTACTGACACAATACAAAGCACCAGGTGTTGCTTGCCTCTGTAAATTTGTTATAAGCAGAGCTGGCTTGAGGCTTTTTAGCTATATATAGAAGAGTGATTTGCAGAACTAGGGCAGTAGATGCTCTGGAATTGTCTTGCGTCCTAGGTGGCCATTTTCTCCTTCCCTCACACCCAACACTTAATATAGATGCCCTTTTGTCTCAGCCCACTGAAATAAGGAGTCCTTGTTTCCAGTGACTCAGAAATAGCCACTCTAAGAAGCCTTTGTTTTCCACACTCCTACAGAGGATGCATCTCCTTTTCCCGTTCCAGTCCTTACAGAGTCTTGAATGCCTCCCCAGCTCACTGAACTGGAAAAAAAGGCCCTTGAGGGAGGGAATAAAGAAGAGCTGGGGTGTTGCAGCTGAGAGCATCTTGGTGCCTTAAATCATTTCTAATTACAAGTCCTTTTATAATGGCTGAAGTAGAGTTCATTAGACCGAAGATCCTCAAAGGCAAAATTAATATTTTCTTTTGAAGGCACTTGAGTTAACTGTGAATTAATACCATTCTGTTGTGTTTTTTATTCTTGTCGCCCTCAAGTTACCTTTCCATGCTCCAATGATACACAGATACATTCCTCTCTCTCTGAATGGGAGCTTACTTTCAGTGTGCCCATATGTTTAATAAAAACCCCTGTGCTGTTTTGGATAGTGCTCCTGGAGTTTGCTCCAAAATCTGGAGTTTATTTAAAAATAATAGAAGGTGAAATAGAGGCTTTGAGTAATTAAACCAATCCTAAGTAATGTTCACGTTGATCTAGTGCCAGATCCACCAGGTGAATATAGGGTCATGCACTAAACAGAACTAAGAACTGAGAACTCAGACACTGAAAGTTGAATATTTAAATAGGAATTTAGGTTAATTACACAATATTTTATGTTTTTTTTAAAGTTTTCTTGCCTTTTTAGTATAACTTAAAATAGTTTAACATCATAAAGGTCAAAATCAAGAAGTATTTCAAATGTAGTTCTCTTTATTCTTAAAGTGTTGCATATCTATGATATTCAAAGTTCAGGTGAATCCCATGTTAAATCATTTTAGGATACAGAAGGTAAGTTTGGACTGGCTTACCTTACACACTGCTGTGCCATAAAATAATAGTAGTCCCAGTACTACCTGCCATGCAGTAAATGCTGTAGAAATGAATTTGTTTTAACTATGTGCAAACTATATGCAAACTATATTAGTGCTTTTCTCATCTAATTTACCCCAATATAATTGTTTCAGGGGTTTATTACAATTAGATTGATGCCTTGGGAAGATATAGAAGATGACCAAGCCAATAATTTCAAGCTAAAAGATGTGTATTTAGGAAACCGTTAAGTATTGCGTCAATTGTGCACCTAATATTTTCTAAATATCTAGGAAGATAGGTAGAACAGAAAATGCTAAAGAGCTTAGGATGTACATATTCTGAAATGTCATATGTGCTGTGTCTGCTGATGTTTTTGAATGCAACTGTTAGAGATCCTAGAGGTTTTATGGGTATTTCATTCTTCAGCTTGGAAGAGGAGGTTTTGTCATCAGGTAGTTGCCACTTGTTCTTAAATCACCTATTTGTTTTCAGCTTATGACCCTACATCTAAGTCACCGTGGCTTGGATTAGTAGAAGCTGTATGACTGTAGCAGTAGGAATTGTTTAGGAGTGTGTGGTACATCTAGGGAAAATTAGGAGCTAATTCTTGCAGTTTCTAAGTACTAGCAGAAGGGTTTGTGCATATTGAAAATTGCCAAATGCTGCAGCACACGTTTTACTTCTTTGTAATATCTCAGAGACGTCATTCATGATCATTTGGGTTATTGTGAATTGGTACTAGATCCCAAAATGTTATTTTGAGGAATAATGGCAGTCAGTGCAGCCTTTTATCTCCACTTATATGGCCCAGGTGTGTTCAGTGGTGCTTTCCCTCCCTTCTAATACACAGTCTTGTTTTTCTGTATTGGTAGCATAGTCCTGCCCCCAAACTCACTTCAGGCCTCACCAAGTAGGTTTGTCTAGATCTCCTCTGTCCAGAGCCAAAACTTTCCAAACCAGTGTCTGTGGTTAACCATAGAGACATTGGGTGGGGGGGGGGAGGGTAAAAAAGGGGCAAGATTCATTAAGAATGGTGCAAAGACTGTCTGAAGGGTTCTGTATTGATTTATAATTTGGCTATGATACATTTGTGTCATCATGTGGGCCTTTTCCCCCCTTTTTATTTGTTCTGTTTAGCAGACGCTGAATAACGAAACTGCCAGGTCTGGCTTCTGATGTGGGCATTCTGATACTGCCAGATACTTCCATGAAAATAACTTATTAATTAATATACTTAAAATTATGAAGTACATGATACAAGAACAAACTAATCCTGATACTTTTGAATGAACTTGTGTCTGTAAGATGCTGGAAAAAAAAGCTTTGTGCTATGTAAGTCTTACTATGGCTGCTGGTACTAGCAAATCCAAAAAGAAGGGATTTTGTTTTGGGAATTCCCTGGTTCTGAGGAGTCAGCATAGTCCCACAATGCCTGCTGAAAACCAGTAATCTTCTCTTGCTACTTTCCAAAATAAGGCAGGTTAAAGACAGAGCATTCAAACCACTGTCTGCTGCTATTGATGTCTGAGTAGAAGAACAGCATACATAATAATTTCCATCTGTGGGTAGTTTAATATTAACAGCTTGTACTGAAGTCAGTTCTTTGATGTGTTTACACATGGGAAAGTGAAATGTTTTTCAGACCATAGCTATCTAACTGTGGTGCTTGTAGGATTAAATCATACACTTGACTTAAAGAGAGGAGTGCAAGAAGCCTTGAAAGACAACAGAATTGATTGCAGTCTAAGTGTGGTATTTCAGTATATTTAACTGAAGATTTGTTTCTTTGAATTCACTTAATTACAGTCACATAGTTTAATTTGTAAAAGAAAGTCAACATTTGCATTGCATTAAAAACAGAGTTCCTGTGGTTACATAGATTTCTAGCACCTCATTTGACAGTAGCTTCCTGTGAAGAAATTGTGTATGAACATATTAAGGCTTTATCCTCTGTCTTTAATATAGGAAGGAAATGCATGTTTCAACAAGTCTGCTTCAACACTAAAAATGTAACTTCATGCAAACATTTATTGCTGTTTGGTTTTTTTAAAATAGACATCACTTTTCTCTGTTGTCCAAGTAAATAAAAACCCCTAGGTTGTGATAGTTTATTCTTTTGTTAAGGCAAACATTTCAAAATTATGGGAATACTTTTGTTATTTCTGATTTAATATCTCAGTGTAAACTAAAGGAATAATATTGCAACACTTCTTAGATATTGAGCCTGCAAAAGGTTAGCACTTATTTGTATAAGTTTTGAAAAAAAATATATTTAGGAGAGTATAGGTTGTGTAGCCTGTTCTCTTCTGAGTGAAGGTTACTGACTTGAGCATGTTCCTGCAAGCATGATTGCCAAAATGGAAGTAGTTGCTTTCTGACTCTTATAGAACGTGAAGCTTTTTGGTCAAGTTTTTTCAGAAGACCTGGGACATTTTTAGTGGGACTGTCAAAACCTTTTAAAAGATATAAGCAGTCTCTTTTATGTTTTAGACTAGCCCATGCAGCTGGATTGTAGATCTGGTCCTTTGTTCCCAAGAGGCCACCTCTGTGTCCAAGCAGTCAGCTTTTATTGCTTCCCATTAGTCCCTTCAGCATCTCCCTACAGTTTGATTTCTGTGCCTGGAAGGAATAGATGTGAATGCTACAAGACAGTCAAACTCATCCAGGTAATAAGAACTGCTGCATCCATTGGTGGGGAATCAGTTTTTATTTCAGTTTCTTAATTGCATTTTGCAGTGTATTTAGACAAGGTAGAAAAGACAGGAAAGGTCTGCTGAGCTATTTTTACCTTTGGGGGACTGTCTTCTTCCTGCAATGACTGTACAATGATTTCATGCTTCTGGCTAATATAGACAAATTGTTGTGCCTTCTAGTAGCTTTCAACAAAGCTCACCAGAACTCACATGGGGGGCTTCAGTTTATTCCAAAAATTCAAAGAAATTGAAGCAAGAAGAAGAAGCAAGGCATCAGTTAAATAAAAGTCATGAGGAATGCCTCATGCTGGGGAAAAAATTGACATATCTTCCTTCTTGGAATTAAGAAAGCAAACTTTTTTTTTTTCCCCTCCTCTTTTTTTTTCCTCCTCAAAATAAGAGTCAACAAACTGGACTCTATTACATATTCTCACAGTTAAAACATAATTGAAATATCTGGATGTGATCAGTGTCATGGCTTAGTAGGACAGTTAAGTATCTGCATATATTCCTTGATGTTTATTGTTTCTTGGAAGATCATACTCTTGAGCTGTTAAAGTGTAGTTTACCTTGCTGGGATGATTCTTCTAAAGGACTGTTTAGTATTTGGAGCTGTGCAGGCTGTTAGTTTCCATGGTGTAATCTGGTTAAGCAATCATTTCCTGGGAAGTTTCCAGACTTGCTGAGTCAGTAGTCTGGCTGGCTATCAGGAAAAACTCATTTATCTTTCTAACAAACCAGGCACGCCAGCTGAAGGAGAAGGTGCTTTGTGGAGGAGATTCTTGCTTTTCAGTGAAAATAGGATAGTTCTGGTTTCCTGTGTTTTCAGTGGCTTAAAATTGTGGCGTCTACTGGGAGCGCTGGAACTTACAGTCGAGGGATCTTGACAGGACTTTTGGACGATATTGGGAGGAGAAGCTTATCTGACAAGAGGGAGGAGGTACTCCTAATCGGTCAGTCATCAGAGGGTGTGGAAGATGCTCCAGCTGCTGCTGCCATGAGTTATCTGTCACCAGCTTCCCTTCCCCTGCTACCTTTGAGCAGGACCCAGGGGGCACATTGCCTCTGGCTGGACGAGTCAGGGAGTGGAGTCAGGCATATGAGGCCTGGGCATGCTGGAGTGAGACCAGATCCATGAATTCTGATGTCTTCTCTAGAGTGGGAGAAGGTGAAACTCAGCTTTACCTCTTGACCTGAAGGCACTGTAAGTTGAGAACTGCTGGTGCCTTATGTGGTGTGCTACGCTGCTGGCATGTAGCAGCCCAGCACTTGTGGAATGGCAAAGAAAAGCTGAAATACTTTTCTCTATAAATTGGACTTGAAGACTGACATCTTACAGCAGGTTTTCCAGTGTTTTATCTTTTGTTTAGTATCCATTACTGCTTGAGCTGCAGAAAACACTTACGAATTACTAACAAAAACTTAGTTAATTGTCTGTTCAGGAACACAACTTGGCAGCCATGTGAAATGAGACTTGAAGTAAATATTTCAGAAATTATAACTGTTTATTGATTAATATAAATTTTGAGGGAAAAAAAAACGCTACCAAGCAATACGACGAAAGCTTTATTAATGGTAACTCTTTGATCAAGGCTGATGGTATGATGAGTAACTGTTTCAGAGTTACCTCAGAAACAATCAACTCAATCTAGAGCATCTAGAATTCACTTTTTGTTCAACCTGACATTTTCTCAAAGACATGCACTAGCACATTAAAAGTGAAAAATTTGCCATCAATCTGAGCAAAAAAATACAGCAAATAATTTGTCCCACATTTGGACTGTACCACACCTGAGATTTGATCAGACATCTAGGTCAGAACCAAAGCTGTAGGGAAGACTGTCTCTCTCTGTTAATCATAACTGCCCAAGATTAGTCTCAGTACATTTCTGCAACACTGCTGAAGTTTCTAAAACCTGAAAGGCATTTTGGTGAGGAAAATGGCCAAACCAGCTTTCTAAAATCTTTTAAGCATGAAGTCACCTAGGTATAAGTAATTTGGACTTTGCTTTTAGAAGTATTTAGCAGGCTGCTAAAATAATTTCTGATTAGGCAATAATTTGGAAAATGAAGGCAAAGAGTGATCATAGAAAATAGGTTTGATGTAGATGATATTAGCCAGGATTCTAAGACAGATATTTAGATATATTTGGAGATCACTTTTGGATCACTTTTTATGTTTGGATCACTTTTACTACAGACAAGAGTAAGACTGTCAAGAAATAGCTCTAGTGATAAGAATGGTAAACTGAAATATTAGTTTGTTACAGTGACATAATGAAAGCAAGCACTAGAACTGTTTCCCTTACATATTTTCACTCCTTTTCAGTTAAACTTCATTTTAAGAGACTAGCATTAAAATGTCCACCAAATGTTGAGATTCAAGAAAGAGAGGGCAAAGTATTATGACTAATGGCATTGCAAGTAGTGATAAAAATTAAGATGAACCCTTTAGGAATTATTTTATTCAAAAAGAAAATATTTACATTAAATTGTAGTGTGCCACAATCAAAACTCTTCTTGTGGGCACTGAAGAGTAAACTCAGGGTTAGGTCTCTGGTCATCAGGTAGGGTTGAGGCTGTAACTTGTAAGGCACTGAACTAGGACTATGAAGTAGCATCAGTCTGGACCAAAATTGTTTCTACTCTGCACGGGCATAAAACTGAGACAACTGCATCTCTGTTTCTCAGTGCTCCTTGTGAGCTTTGCCCTGTCCTCAAACACTGAGGGCTGTGATTTCCATGTGCCTCGCACTAGCTGAGCAATGCAGTTTGTGCAGAACATGTGGCTCATTCTTCTGCCTTCCATTTTACAGGCCTGTTCATGTTGACTTCGTAAGATTTAGTGCAACCTGTCTTAGAAATATTAGGCAAATTTTATTAGTAGTTAGCAACTATTAAATAAATTTTAATATTAAATTGAGACTAATTAATGTTTGGGGTTTTTTAATATGCATAAGTGCTTTGCAGCACATGAAGATTTAAACCTCAGGAAGTAATAAACCTGTCATACAGAGAATGTACTCAGACTTTTTCCAGTTTTATTTGTGATAAAGAAAAGACTTACTTTACTTTCTTTTTAATGTAAAGTGTAAGGCTTTCTTACACTTCTTTCCATCTAGTTTCTTTGTGGTGACCATAGGTACCTGGCTCATACAATGTATTTTGCATATTTTTACTTTATTTGAAAGCACTGCATTAGTAGAGTGGATCTTTATGCCTCTTGGAAAAGACACCTAATTCTACAGTATAATCGAAGAATTTATCTTCATGGCAAGAAATCTATGTGAACTTTGTGAGGAAGAAAATTTTTTTTCCCCCATGGCAAATACACTGTGAAGGCAAAGCCTGGAACTAATTCCTTAGGTGGTTCTGCCATTAAAATGACTTTTCAATTCCTCTTTACTCCAAAAGTATATACACACACATATATACATATATATATATACACATATATATAAAATAGGTATTTAAAGGGGTGTGTATATGTATATATGTGCACACCCCTTTAAATACCCGCTGTGATCTATTTTGCATAATCTAAATGTGGTAAGGTTAGCAATAGCAAAAATTATAAATAAAGGGGATAGAAAATACTAATAGTTTTTCTATCATTAACCTACATGCACATAGAATAACATAATATTTTTCTTAATGTTTATGCAAAAAATACAGCCTTTAAAAGTTACTTTTGATGTAAAACAAAATAAGAAGTAAAAATGGTTTTTAGCAGAAGATAAAATGCTTTTCTGAGAAATTTTAATGTGCATTTTAATTTTGATTAATTTTTTTAAGTAAAAACCTATTTCAGTCACAATGTGAAGTACATGACAGTAGTGTTGGCAAAGGTGTTGTTCAGTACCATTCAAATTTTTCAAAAGCAGTCTGAGAGCGGCATTATGCATGTTTTATTAGTGTTTAAAGGCACATAACTTTTTATGACATATGACAGTGTTGCTGAAGTGAGAGAATATATGAATATGATATTCTTTTAAAAATGAATACAAAACTCCTTTTTATGTATTTTACAGCAAAAGACACCATCAGAATCCTACACTGGGCGAGAGAAGAGGTCGAATTCACAGTCCTACATTGGACGACCTATTCAACTAGACAAGATTTTACTGTCAAAGGTTAAAGTGCCTCATACTTTTGTCATCCACTCCTACACACGTCCAACAGTTTGCCAGTACTGCAAGAAGCTTCTCAAGGGGCTTTTTAGACAGGGTTTGCAGTGCAAAGGTAAGTAAATGTCCTTCAGGAACATAAAAGCTAAGCATAATAAAATTAATAAATTAGTGTTTGAGAGGTTACTATGTAGCCTTATTCATGATTTCCTCACCAAACTGTCTACATGTAGGCACATGTACAATTACACTGGATTAAGCTGCAGTCAAAATTACAGTAATTGGTGTTCTGTAGGAGCTGGCTGCGCAGCTGTTCATTCTTACCCTTTGGTGTATGTGCAGTAGCTCACATTTTTCATTCAGGTGTAAATGATCTTGTATTTGGCATAGGTGAACCTGTGCTTACAGGAGAATAGTTAACATAATGGACTATATTCTTATCTTCATTGTTTCCAATCTACAAAGTCCCGTGTGTGAATTGAAGCATATGCCTGAGCCTCAGCAGCTCAGTGTTTTGGGGAAGTTGTAATGGAAGTAAAGTAAGACGGGGTTATATGAGAATTTAAACCCACATTTTTTCAGTGTGACTAATGTGCTCTCAAGTCTCATGGCATTGTATACCTTAGTAGGTGCTGGAGTGAGTCAGGCTCCTTGGATCATAGCCTAGATTGCTGGCTTACCTTAGTGAACCTTAGCCTGTAAATACAAAGCATTGTGCATGCTGTGGGGTTGGAATGTTGGCTAATGGAGGCTTAAAATCACCTTCCTTCTATTTCTATCAATAATAACTATCATAAAATTAATCAGTATACTTTCTGTTACTTCTTTAAACCCTGCAGAAATTCAAAGTTGCATTCATTTAGTGTAAGGTGTGATTTTGATACAATTTAACTAAAGCAAAATATCTATCAAAGCATCACCTGTGTCAGTTAATTTTGAATCCTGGTGACCTAAGCAAATATTAACCTAATTAAAAAAAAAAAAATTAAAATTTATCTGTATTTTGGCACTGCTGTACCTCTAGTTGGTTTTTGGATCAATCTTAAATAATTACAAGGATACAGACAACCTTATTATATTTTTTCCTTCCTGACTCTTTGGTTTTCCTGGCGTGCTAATAAATTACAGCTCTTAGTTTAAGTAAAATGTGTTTATAAGCCAAAAGAAAACAATTCATGTGACATAGCAATGAAGTGCTACTTAAACATATGAAAGAAGTAAAAAATATTGGAAAATAGGGAAAGGACTGAAGGGACCCACAGTTGCAAGCTGTCTAGAAGTTGCCTTGAGATGTAAAAAACAAATATTTTCTCACCTAAAATTGTTGGCTAGGGTTCTCCTGTTTCAATTTTCAGTCATCAGTATTTCCTATGTAGTCAGTCTCTTAAACTGCAGCTGATACACTGCAGCCCATTCTGCTTCTTTCACTGGAAAAGCAGCTCTGGCTTTGGAGCCAAGCACTTGTCTCCTCATCACTCCCCTAGATGAGCTGAGCACCACTTTGGCTGCTGTAGTGCTGCTCCACCCAGCTACCCTTGGAAAGGCTGTTTTTCCCCTCAGACACGTGCTTCTGGCATCTTCATCCTGTACCTTCCACTGACAGGCAGCATAGAGCCAGGCTAGTGCACACTCTCTGAACATATGACTTGTTTTAATGAAATGATAGGGCTTTAGATATATAGATATAGGCTATATAGATATAGGCTGCATAGCAAGAAAAAATATAATTGTGTCACAGAAAAAGAAATAATTTGGATGTATCCCTTTTTTACTTATCAGACTGTAGATTCAACTGTCACAAACGCTGTGCTCCTAAAGTGCCAAATAACTGCCTTGGGGAAGTTGCCATTAATGGAGGTAAGTTGCATTAGCAATTGTTCCTGTCATTGTTTAAACCATCAGTTAAATAAAACAGAAATGTAAGACTGTGACGTGTACAAACACACATTTTTCCATTGCTTGGGAGTGGCCTTTCCTCTGCAGTATTTCTGTTGTATGTTGAAGATGAGGTGCGGGAGGAATGCTGCAAGTAGCTCATACACCATCAGTTCGGAGTGTGTTTTCTTCCAGGTAGGTAGCATTGGCAGACAGGCTAAGCTCTGCCACAGAGGTGAGGTCAGCAGCAAAATGGCCCTGTGATAACACCTGGTAAATGCAGAGTGCCAGAGGAAAGCCAAAAGCCACATGCGAGAAGTTGGGACTCATCTGTCAGCTAGAAGCACAAAATTATCTTTTAATGTGAGGGAAGAAAAAAGTGGTTATGGTTACTGATGACATAAAACTAATACCAGTTGCCACAAATCAAATCTTGACTATCTGCTGATTTTCCCATGCATGTGCTGCTGGTTTTGTGTTAAGTATAAGAGTGTATGGGTAGACTTGACAGGAAGGAAGGAGGGAAAAAGGAGTGGTGGTAGATGAGTTGTTGATCGCCTTGAAAATGTGACTTTCCTGTGTGGTAAGGGAATGGGAAGTGTGGTGAAGTGCTCCGTTTCTAATGCATATTACTGTTTTGTCAGCCTAAACTTCTTTTGAGGTTAATAAAGTATTACCTTACGACACATTCTTTTTCCTTTAAATCGGTGGTCTACCTTGTTGAAGGCATATCAAGAAATTCCAAAATTAGCAACGTTAACTAATATTTTTTGCAGTATTTCTCATAGTAGAGTTACTGTATCTCTATGAAGTTTTTGCGTTTAATAGGAAAATTACTGCAGATGCTAAGTATTCCACTTGAAATGTGACAAGGTGCGTGATTTCTGGAAAATAGATGATGTCTCCCTACTGAATGTCTCTTCTGATGCACCTCTCACTGGACTCTTGGAGTCACTATTATTTTTTTTTTTTTAATCCTCACCATTTATACCTCACTTAACCATTAACCATCCCACAACATAACTATTTCTTCAGGAGTACAAGTAATGTTGCCGGGGGACATTAGTGGTTTGATTTTCAAAAACTGAAACATACACCATGAGATGTTAATTCCATTGATAGAAGTGTAGAGTTTTCCCTGAGATTTGCAGTCAGAGAAAGTAACTAAATCTGCTTATAAATGATAATTTTTTTCCTGCACAGTTGCAGTTTTAGAGAGGAGTGATTGATCTAAGGTGCTGTGAAAAGGCAGGAAGGAACATAAACTTTGTTTCTGCACAACTGAACTAAATGCACAAAATTTACATTTGTTTCTGAATTGCTCCTCCAAATTCCCTCTTTCCATCTGAGGCAGCTGTATTTCATCCCTCCAACACACCTCCTCTGCCCTCTCCCCACCTTTGCTTCACAAGCAACATGCTGCTTTTGTTTGGACTTTCCTCCTGACATGTGAATCTGATGCTGGGCTAATTGGAAGGGATAGTTTGTCTCAGGAAAGCTTGTGCAGAGTCACTTGGGGTGAGAACACATATCCTGGGCTTACTCCAAGTATGTCCCTTGAAAATTGCAATCTTAAAATTTATAGAACTTGGCTTTTATACACCAAATACTATTCTTAGTCTGGTATGCATCAAATCCTCATAGAACTCTGAATTGTGTGTCCTGAATGATTGATAGAGGGTCCCTGGGATTATCAAAGGCAATTTTATCTGGTATCTCATTTGTATTCTCACAGTAATTTGGTTCACATTATTTTCAAACTTAATAAACAAAATACAGTATCTGTCATTTTGTCCATCTGCTGTGTGATGTGTCTTCCCTAAAATAGTCAGTGAAAGAAGAGCTGAAGCAATGAAATTCCAAGTATGGTGTCATTAGTAAATGCATTATATACTAAATGTAAGGAGTTATTTTTAACTGATTGTAGGTTTATTAAAAATAGAGATTTTAAAAATGTTGTAGGAATAGTAAAGAGAGAGCTTTGCACTGTGAAGTATCATTCATGACTGAATGACTGGTTCTGCTAGAGTTGAAGTATGTGGCTCTTAATCACACATCAGTAATTTATATCCAAATATCTTAAGACTGCTGTACATGAAAACAAACTTTTCAGGTGTGCACTTCTAATTTCAGTGAAATGCCATCAATTCCAAACATTTTGCTGTCAGACAATTCAATGTGCTTTTTCTTGTGTTACATTGCCTACACTGGCTTCAAGAACCTTCCTCCATACAATTAGGCAAAAGTTGCTAGGAGAAATTGTTTGATGTGTTCCATGTGATTTTAACCTTATTTCAAATTTTTGAAACACTGCAACATCCCAGAAAAACTAATGCTGTCCTTACCCTCTGAGTGGACTAATGGTTTTATGTTCCAGGTAAATCCATTCACAAGCAACAATGCAACAAAAAGTTGTTTCTTACTCTGATCTTGTTTAGGCTTATCTAATTTGGAAACTGGAAAGTTTAATATAATTTAAATATAAGCTGGATGATGCTATTAATGCTATGCCATAGTCAAATCAGTTAAACCCTAAGTCTTTGATTTTGTTTAATATTTCTTTTGTAATGGCAGGGAGCATCGTTTCAGTGGTATTGATTATTGTGCTGCTTTGTGCAGGCTTCACAGAAAGCAGCGTTCCTGTGCAAAGGAATATATAGTTTACATTATAAGAAATTGTCTACTTTACATTGTCTAGGTGCAGGCAACAGACTTCCAAAGAGACCTTGAGTTTCTTAGAAGCTTAAAATGTGCCAGGATGTTGTAGCTGGAGTATTGCATGTTTTTAGATAATAACTTGAGAAATGATATTCCAGACCTTCTTAGTCCTGGGGCTGAGTCTGATGTGGTCATGGAAGAAGGGAGTGATGACAACGACAGTGAAAGAAACAGTGGCTTTATCGATGACATGGAAGAATCTATGGCTCATGATTCAGAGATGTCAATGACAGGATGCCATAGTGACAATGGAGAAATGCAGGATGCTGATCTGGATCACGATGAATCGAACAGGATGATCAGGTGAGCTGGGGAGTGCGTGTACCTTCCATCTTCCTTTGTATTTATTTGTATGTATCATGCTAGGGCTCAAGGGGGCCCTACATTGTCACTATTCTCACTCATTTAGAATGGGGAATGCTGGTGAAATGTTTGAAAGTGCAGTGAGAATGCTTCACTGGTTATATATATGCATTAGCAATTTGAGAGAAGCTGTATTGTCAAGTTGAAGCAGCATTTGAAAACTTACACAGAAGTAGTTCTTACACGTCTGTTCCCATATGAAGATGATGTGAAACTATTTGTGTATAAGCACTAGTAAAATATTTATTTATTTATTGTTTACTTATCACTCAAGGCATTCTTTCCCTGGTTTAAGAGTGCAATGCCTGGTCATTTAAATAAATAAACAAAATCAGTAAGTGGCTGATGTATAATCAAATCTAGATTAATTGTTTGTATTTTTAGATGCCTTTATCAAAAGGAAAAGTTTGACAAACTTAAAGTAGTAACTTGAAGCAAGTTACAAAATAGATGAGTGCTTTGAAATGACTGTTTGGGAAGGAAAACAGGAACTGAGTTGTGCAACATACCTCAGAAGTGAATTAAGAGAAGAAGCATTATTCATTTATTGGAGCTGTCTGAATAGTATGGAAAAAGTAGGGATTATTCATTGCCAGGGAACCTAAAATGAACTAAGGTAATTTTAGCTGTAATATCCTTGATGCAAGGGATCTATACCTTTAAGGGATCTATACCTTATAAAACATTTTTCTTTCAGAGGTCTGTTTGACCTGCAATTTTGTCTTTTATTTTACTTGTTGGGAGCCTCTCTCAGTAATATGTTCCCCTTATTTCTGTGTTACTGTCATATGCCTGTTGCATTAATAGAAAGCACTCCATTTCAACAATATGCAATTTTACTTCATGCAGCAAACTACTGTCATATTTATCTGCATAGCTACAATGTCTATGATTATGTGTAGACACCTTGTATCGTTGGAATATGAGCCTGTGCTTAGGTCACAAAATCAATGTCACAGAACATTTTAAATTTCCAAGTTTTATTAAGCAGACAGCATTGCAAGTTTTCAGAATAAAAATACCCAATTTTACAAATAAAACATTTGTAGCTAGGGTACATGTTTTGCTTACGTAAGGGGCATTCCTGTATTTCCAGTAATACCTCTCTGCAGTTATTTCTTAAGGGTAGTTTCCATATCCATGGGTATTTTTTAAGTGATCTATAAAAGACAAATAAAAAGAAAACCTTTCTCAGTACAAACAAGAATAGCTAAATAGAAACTGCAGATGGTTAAATCATATTTAGGCAGAAAAGAGATGTTAACTATGTGTTGCATATTTAATTAAACTTTTAGACAGCACTTTCTGCATTTTGAAGGGAAACTATCAATTCATAAAACTTATTTCCAGAATGCGTTACAGTGAAGCAGGGCCATCTGCAGACATCTACAGTCACAACAGCTTTGGGAATTTAACATATTATTCTTTCCCTAAACACTACCAACCCTTTTTTGTTGGAGTTGTTGCACCAATAGCTTTGCTAGCAGGGCATAATACAAGAGCAGTGTTGTGCTCTGTTTTCACATACAATGCAGCGTCACTGTTTAAATTTCTGCCAGGAATAACCAAATAATTACGTTTACGACTGAACAGATTGAGTCCCTATTCCATTACACAGAATCTGCTTTAGGAGTTGTTAACTGCTAACAGCAAGGATGGTGGGCTAGGTTGCTTCTGGTTACTACCAGATTTTATCTGATGGCATTTTGTCAGGCATGCTGTCACATCCCCATGGCTTCCCAGCTTACTGGGTGTTGGCTGCATGCTAGAAAGTTGTAGTGTGCATACCGAAAAGGCAATAGGGTTTCACCTTAAGTCTTTGAGGGTAGAGTAACTTACATCTCTTTCTCCGAGAGGTTCCAGCAGATCCTCTGCTGTGCCTGGCCCAGGGTGTGTGCAGCTGGGCAGCCGACACGTTTTCTACTCTGTAAACTGTCATCACTCCATTGTGTGTTTGAGCCCAAGCAAGATCACAAGACAGTGATCTGATGGACAGTGTCTACGTAGGTTATGAGAGATTCAAGATCAAGCACTGCTCTGAATCCTACATTGCACAAACTTGAGCAATGGCTGCCACAGCCTAGCTAAGGCCCTAGTCATTTGCCTATTTTCTTAGCTCATCTTCAGAAATATTTTTGGAAATGTGTGTAAGCCTTCAGAAGGTTTCTGACATTCCCTTCGTGTAGCATTACAGTCTTTGTAATCTTGAGATCCTTGGAATGACAAAACAAAATAGTGTACAAACCAGGTCTGCCAACAATGATAAATATGGATAATTTCTGTGTGTGTGTATACGTGTATTCTGATTTTAAAGACTTTTTTTTTCTTTTTGTCCAAAGTTATCTTCTTTTTAAAAGCCTTTAATGATTTATTCTTAAGCCCTTCAACCAGCAACAATATTCCATTAATGAGAGTGGTACAGTCTGTGAAGCACACAAAAAGGAGAAGTAGCACAGTAATGAAGGAGGGTTGGATGGTTCACTATACAAGCAAGGACACGCTGGTAAGAATTGTTACAAAAGACCTGTCTTCCAGTACATGTTATAGGACAGTATAGAATCAAATTCTAACAATAGTCTAGTAATTTACAGTCACTGTAAGGGATTTTTTTGCAATTTTTATGATTCCTAAAGTCACAATTCTTATCATAATTAAGACTGGCACTGCTTGTAAGAACAGGAGACAGTTAAAACATGCAAAAACCATCTGATTATATCTGTTGCATTATCATAGGCAGCCAAATGTAAAATCATTCTTAAGGAAGTGAAACATAACATTAAGGGGTTCTGTAAAGGAGCTGTACTTTCCAGCTGCACTCTCCCCAGTACCTTACTGCCAGTTGAATTGAGACTTCTGTAAAGTAGATTTAGTGTAGAAAAAGGCTATTTTCATTCCAACCTGCTAAAACATGAATAAAGCCTTCAGTATGTGACCTTCAAAAGTGAACTGGGGTGTTTAAGGGGTACAAAAGGAAATTTCAATTGGTTTAGGATCATATATATCAGCAAATTGTGCTGAATGTAATGCAGACATCAGAATGACATTTTAAATTTTTAAAACTTGTACAATTTTAACAGAGCTATTCCTGATATAACAGGGCATAATAAGAGGTCTGTAAGTTCTAAATTAAATTATAAACTCTTCATTAAAATCTTGTAATTGGGTTTTTATTGTTCACAGTGCATCTCTCCAAACTAAAAAAACATTTTCCAGTGGTGCTTTTGTGAAATGAACATTTCATTAATTTACTTGTTTTTCATTGCAGAGAAAGCGACACTACTGGAGGCTGGACAGCAAATGCATTACACTTTTTCAAAATGATACTGGAAGCAAATATTACAAAGTATGGAATGTTTTTCAACCTCTTTTTATACCATCAGAATATAAGGACTACACTGCTAAATTGATGCTTACTAAAACTGCAACAGTATTATAACTTCTATCTAGGTTTTTTTGTATTATTATTTTTTCATTATTTAAGCTGTGTATGTGTGTTCTGGTTTTCACAAACAAGTCTCTGATCAGAAAGGTGTCAGCTAACAAGGACCCATAAAATGAGTGGTGTGGAAATGAAAAGTTTTTTTTTATATATGAGAAGTCAACAAGGTTTTATTTTCTAATGGAGTTCTCTTGATACATGGACGGCCCTGCTTTTTTTCTGAAGAAACCTCACTACTCTCTTTGATAAGTTCAGTTGAATAATTAAAGTTCTATTTAGTCTTGGAGAGAAACATTTACTATTTTACCATCAACAGTCATTTGTGTCACAGAGTTTCAGGTTACAAGAGCCTTTTTGTTTGTACAAGAAGCACGTGGTAAAAGGCAACAACTGGTATCATAAACTAATCAAATAAAGCTCATGCTGTAGTTTTATATGTTGATAATCTTTATACAGAAAGTAAAATATTTTTTTCATTTTAGGAAATCCCATTGTCTGAAATTTTATCTCTGGAACCTGCAAAAACTTTCACTTTGCTGCCTCAAGGAGCCAATCCTCATTGTTTTGAAATAAGCACAGCAAATATAGTCTACTATGTTGGAGAAAACATAGACAACCTCTCAAGTGTTCCACTGAATAACAGCGTTATCAGCGGTGGTGTGGGCGTTGATGTGGCACGAATGTGGGAGGTGGCAATACAGCACGCCCTGATGCCTGTCATCCCTAAAGGGGCATCGACTGGGTCAGGACCCAGCCTGCACAGTAAGTCTACTCATTTCCTCCCTTTCTGATAAGGAGAATCACATCTCAAATGACATTGCTCAGTCTCCTGCACACATTGAAAGGATGTATTGCATGGCTGGTAAAGGCTATTCTGTCGTGGCTAGTCACTTGTCTTCCATATTATTTTAAACCACAGTTTCTCATCCGTGTGTTTTCAGTTTATAGATATCAATGTATCTGCATTGATACACAAGATGCAGATATTTTAGTAAGCAAATAGTTATGAAATTAGTAAGGCTTCTAATTCAAGTTTGTGTTGCTGGTGTGATAAATAGCCTCCTTGTGCAGAGGGATGAAATTTTCTGAGCTCCAGTTCAGAACTGAAAATATTTTTCCCATCCTGACTAATTTATGTTTCTAGCTGTCTGCAGAAGCAGTTCTTCACTTTTTGGGTCAATGCAGCACAGGTGATATTGACCCCTTTCATCATATTTGGCTGTACAGCTGCCTCATACATTGTCCCACGCTGAGATGAAAAGAGCTCAAGTGTGAGGAACAGCTATTCTAAGCACAAGGCATGTGTGTTATCCAGGAACCAAAAGGACTGAATATATCTTAGCTTCCAATTTACATACCTTTGTGTAATTCTCTAGCAAAGGTGACAGTTTATGTAAACCAAATATGAGACCTGTTTAAATCTGTCTTGGGTACTGATAATAAAGTAGCACAAAGCAAACAATTCCCCACTACTAGCCATGTGCTGCTGTGGTTGCTCTGTACTTTTGTTCAGCCTAGTCAGTGTAAAGAGAATTTGGATATGTCTACATAATTTGGATTAGACCTTTTGTTGCAGTATACATCCACTTTAGCACTTGACATCTGGATGCTATTAATGCAGCACAAAATGCTAATGAGACCACAAGCCCTTCAGAAACCAAGTAATACAACAGGCTGTGGCATTGCATCTCCAGGCACAACTGCTCACATATCAGATTAGATCAGCAATGTCTTTTGCTTTCTCAACTGGGATCTTGTATAAAACAGTGTCAAATTCTGGATGTCATTTCCATCAGACTAGTTGCCTAGTGCCCCTGGTTTGAGTCCAGTGTAGCTAAGCAAGTCATCTAAAATACTGGACTGGACATGACAGCTGTCTTGTCTCCCTCTTGGGAAGTTTGAAAATCTTCTTTACAAGTTAGTAATTATCTTTGGGTTATATGTGCAAAAATTATTATTAAATATAATAATTAAATTTATTATATGTGCGTAAATTATTAGAACAGTTTCTTGTAGACAATGAGAATGATGGTAACCTTCTTTCTTTTGCTCGAAGTCTAAGACTTGTCTGTGTCTTTGTCCATGATTTTATTCATGTAAACACAGCAGTACCTGTATTTGAAAACAAATTGGCAGTGATTAAAAACCTCTCCATAACTGAAAAATTCTATGCCAAAAGCAGTCTTCCTAAGGAAAGGGAATAAGCAATGTGAGGCAGAAGTTACTCATGTTACTTACTGCAACTAGGATTAATGCTGATGGGTAGTAGCAAGTGTCTTCAGTGTGTAATACAGGCCTTATAGTAGGGGACACTGGTTTGGAAATTTTTACTTAAACAAATGGAAAATCAGCATGAATGGGATTCTACACAGAATTAGGAGACAGAAGTGACAGTGCTCCAAAGAAACATGCTTTCCTTCCCAAAGTATTGTCTTTGTGTAATACAGTTAACAGTAGCATATTCTGAATTTCCCCTCAGTAAGTTTGCAGTTCAAATGCTTTTGACATGCTTATAACATCCTAAGCTCTGAATTGATAGAAGTTTGATCTGGTGTTTGTTGTATTAAAAAGCAGTTTCAAGGTTTTGTTTCTACTATGTCTGTTTTAATTTTTAAGTTTTAATAATGTCTGTTAAGCCAGTTAATATGTGTATTACTTGTAACAGTATGCAGTCTAATTTGAATGTGTATTTGCCTTCATCTGAATAGCATCAAATATATTGTAGGTGACTAAATAAAATCATTATTAAATCCACTTAATAAATCCAGTTTAGTTGCAGTTGTTGCTTGGGTGAGATACAAAGCCTCAAAATAGAAAGGGGAAAAGCAATAAGAAGCTTATAAATGGGAATTATGAGACTTCACTATTGAAAAATTATTAATGAATTGTATAATTCTGTTTTTTCCCTACACTGCAAAACTATTGTTCAATGCATGTGTTTGTGGCCTGGTATAATTTTATATTAGCTGGTAGACAAACAAGCTGACCTAATTGGTCCAATTTCTAGAGCTGTCAGTAGATGCTGATGTAATATGAATGTCATTTCCTATTACTACATGTTTGAACTAAAAGCACAGCAATCTAAAGTATATTTTGCTTTCTTCCCCAGGGGATATATCCATCAGTATTTCTGTGTCAAACTGCCAAGTCCAAGAAAACGTGGTGAGTGTTCTCTAGATGCTGGTGCTAGACATGCTATGATTAAGCTGGCAAAGTCATTGATCTGCTTTTGAAGAGGAGTGTTAGGGGAATTCCTATCAGCCATTTCTCACTTACTTTGAAGAAATTAACAAACAATTAGCTTTTTTAACTTTTGACAAAAAGCATCTTCATGGCACCTTTTCTCAAGATGCAAGAATTACGTATGGGTAATTTCACAGGCTCTAACTGTGGATCTGTGTAGGATGTTAATTACCAAATGGAAAAACGAGTTGTAGAAATTACTAGTTCATGGAATTTATCAACTGAACTTTGTAAAAATGACCGCAAACTTTGATAAATATACCATTTCCTGTCATATCTGAGAGATCAGATCTTCTCTGTTGTCCAAGATGAAACTCTATCCAAAGGAAGAGTTGCATATATCATAAGACACACATAGAGAATTATGGGCTTCTTTTACTCTAGGACAGTTAGTTATAGGTCATGTGGTCCAGTTAAGCAGTCACACTGCTTGCTTTCTATCTCATGGCAGATGGAAAAAATAGATACTCCCTGCAGCCAGCTAAAGCTTTGGGACAGCTCTGGTAGTTGTCAGGAAAAGATTGCAAAAAGATTGCCTACTAAAGGATGTGTCTATTTGTTTCCAACAAAAAGTAAGACCACCTTTACTATGAAGTAGACACTCTTACTCTTTGTTGTATATGCTGCTGGTTAAATATCAGGAAAATAAAACTGAGCTGCAAGATTTGATGTTTGTTTGAGTCTCCCAAATGAAGCTGCTAACAGCTTGTGCTTTAGCCTGTGTTACTGCACTGAGAAATAGCGAGACATGAGACTGCCTCTCTGGCACAAATGGAATATTACTCCCCTCTCAGTGAACCTGTTGAAGATTTATCAGCTTTTACAGCAGTTAGTTACTGTGGCTTGTAAGAAAACACACCTGAATTTTTTGGCACACAACATACTTTAAAATGTACTGTACTAAAAGAATGCTACTTCCCACTAGAAAAAGCAAATGAAATACAAAATTTTCTTTCCATATCCTTAGGGCTTTTAATATCTGTTGTTTATATAAACAGGATATTAGCACTGTATACCAGATCTTCCCGGATGAAGTATTGGGATCAGGACAGTTTGGAATTGTTTATGGAGGTAAGGCTTTGGTGTGTTGTACAATTGTGCTTAAGATAAAAATTTTCTTGAATGGGGAAGGTATTTGGACTCTGAAATGTTTCATTGCAGAAATTAGTTGTTGTTTCATTTAAGCCGTATACATTCAACAAAATATATGTTTGTGTTTAGTGTTGATGAAGTCATTTTGTAGATGGAAGTTTTCTGCCCAGTAGTGGGTCAGTGTATATCAATTGCTTCATATTCTCTGTAAGTTCCAATAAAGCAAGCCTTGAAGTGCAGGAAGCTGTTCTTTTTGAGAACTGTAATGGATGAAAAAAATATTATTTTCCCTACTGTGTTTCTTTACATATTCCAGTGAGGCATTTTTTAATTGTTTCTTCAGTAGCTTGTTAGAATTGTTTCTCTATTTATTTTGTATTAATTTTTCCTCCATCTTTTCTCCTTTTCTCAGCAGTGTTTTGGGGGTGTATTTAGGTATAACTGTTGTTTGAGACAGTGTGGAGTGAAAACTAACAAAAAATTTCTCACTGGGGTATCTCTGACTCTCTGATGATAAACTTGGGACAGGCTCTAACATGCCTAAAAGCTATCACATATTTCATTATTTGCTAGTGTGGAGCTACCAGTGAAGGACTAAGTCCACAACCAGCCAGTTGCACAGAATGCAGCTGCAGTTTGCATATATATGAGAAAATTAACTTTGCATCTGTACTGCTGAAGTGTAGAGCTAACTGTCTCTTGTGTTTGTTTCTTACATGTTTGAACGGCTTTGTCAGGTGATAGTAAGAAAAGTTCTGTTGTCTCAAGGTAGAAAGAGGTGAAATGACAGAAGACTTTTAATGTCCTATCTGCAAACCAGCTCTGAGAATTATTTGGCTGTGGCCATTTCTACAACCCATGAAAAGGGAACACTTCATAATTAATCATGTTAATTGATGGAGAATTTTTGTTTTATTAATGCAGGAAAGCATCGCAAAACTGGAAGAGATGTTGCCATTAAAATAATTGATAAACTAAGATTTCCAACTAAACAGGAAAGTCAACTTCGTAATGAAGTTGCCATTTTACAGGTACTTTTCTGTTCTTTTTTACTGTATTAGCTCCACTATTTATTTCTGTAAAGACTGGATAATAATAAAATTATTTTAATTTATCGTCACTAGTGTTTTTGCAAAAATATTCTTTTTTTTTGCTTTTTTTTTCATAAAAATCCAAAACCAAATATATCAGCAATGTCACACTAGGAGGTAAAATTTCTGCAGTTTTAAGCACCAGGCACAATAAGGAAAACGTATGTTAAACTAATTTGAAATTCATACATTCTCTTGTACTGCCCCTAGAAATTTTGTCCCTGTTGCCTACAGGTTAGGCACACAGTTTAAATTATGAAATACTGCAAGATTGTCTGGTTTAGATGGGGGTCTGAAGTCTGGATATGTAATGGTAAAAGCTACTGATCATATTGAGAAAGTGCTGTATTTATCTTTAATAGAATCTTCATCATCCTGGGGTTGTAAATCTGGAGTGTATGTTTGAGACGCCAGAAAGAGTCTTTGTTGTTATGGAAAAACTCCATGGAGACATGCTGGAGATGATCTTGTCAAGTGAAAAGGGCAGATTGCCAGAGAGAATAACTAAGTTTTTAATTACTCAGGTAAGAAATTAATTATAGACCTAGAAGGATATTTGAGGTCAATTATTATCATTGTTTCTTTTGCTTTCCTTTTGACATAATTTACCTGTCTGGTTTATGAAAATCTGAGTAAAACAGGAGTGGTAAAACAGCATTCTTTACATTACTGTATGTAATCTGATAGACAGTAAACCACTAAGAGGACTTAAGACACATGTAGAGCTGTTTGCTGCTGGATGGAGGTAACATCAAGCTACAGTTTCTCATATCATGGAAGAATTAAGCACAAGAAAGGAAAGCACTAAAAGCAAAGTGTTGAAGAACTACAAAAAGAAATTTGAACCTCTTGAACTGCCCGATATCAAACCACCGCTGTTCATGCTATACACTGTTAAACCTATTTTCTGTGCTCAGATTGGATCTCAGTGCTACTGTGTCTGAGTCTGGATTCCATTATTGCTTCTATTAACAATTTGATATGGGATTTGACCTTCCTGTTGTTATATTCCTGTAATATTATCATACTGCTTCTTTGGCTGCCCAAAATACTGTTTTAAATTTAGATACACACATGGGTAGTGAGCCACCTCACAGTCAGAGAAGCCCATGTTTCAGCAGTCAGGAAAAAAGAAGGTAGCAGGAGTAGCAGTATTATGGTGTTTATTGTTATAAATTCCTTATTTGGGGTAGGACTTAACAGGTTTCCTAGTTTCCAGGCTTTAATGGGCAAAACTGCCACCGGTTTTAGTATTTGTTTTCTTCTGTTCACAGGTTCATTCACTGCTCTAATACAGTGGCAAATTCTGGCAACCTCTGACCAAACACAAGGAACTGAGTTAAAGCCACACAAAAAGGATGGATATCTGTTACACTGCCACTATATTTATGTGCATGTAACAGAACAGAAATACATACAACACTCTCCATTCTATCTCTCATCAAGAAAATACTTCAGTTAGGTCCTATAATATTTCTGTGAAATGTTTCTAGTTGAATCTAGATATGAAAGATCATTCTGCAAATGTTACTTAATTCAAAGATTTCATGCACAAAAAAGTAATCAAATAGTTAGAGCCCAGTTTTTAAAAGATGTTTATAATTTAAACTCTTGGAGAGGGAAAAATCACATTCGAAGCAGTGAAACATCAAGAAAACTTGAGGCACAGGATTTTGGTTTTTGTTGGGTTTTTCTTTTTCATTGTTGACATTATTGTAAAAGGTACATTCTTGTTGGATTGTTTTTCTTCACACCAATCCTTTTTTCTCTGGTCACTGATACTGTTCAAACAATATAAAACAAACAACCATAATTTGATTTGTTTATTCACAGATCCTTGTTGCTTTAAGACATCTTCATTTCAAAAATATTGTTCATTGTGACCTCAAACCAGAAAATGTGTTATTGGCATCAGCTGATCCTTTCCCACAGGCAAGTAAAAAATGCCCTTTCTTAAGATAAATTGCTCTAATTAATAATGTTAGCAATGTATGTAAACAAGAAAATGATTAGTGACCTGTCTGCACAGAATTTTTAGGTAAGAAAAAGTTGATCACTTATTCAAACCACTTCATAAAGAAGTTATGTTTGAAAATCCTTGCCTCTTGTCATTTGTCTAAAATACTGAACTAGATTTTCAAATGTGACATAGCTACTTGTGTGATCATTTCTAATTTGCTCACCATTACAGCACAAATTACTTGGCTGGTTGATTTGCTCCAGAAAGAGAGTTATTTTTCTGAAAGTTCGGGTAGGGCTTGTGAAGAACAGGAGCTTCTTCTTTTATTGTATGAATTTAAATGCCATGTAGATCACAAGATATTTATATATACATTCTGACTGGTTATATTTCTCATTAAAAGGTATTTTTATCATCTTCTGTTACCTTCAGTCTACAGAGTTCATTGACAATCTCCCTCAATCGCCCATATTCAAAGTGGGTACTATTGATAATTTCAAATAATATCAATATCAATAATTAGAAGGGAAGGTTCTGTGCTGAGTTGTTTTACGTGAGGTTTTTCAAGCCGCTTAATCTGTTATTTTGTAGAACTCAGACAAGGAAGTTTGCAGAGAGGGAGAATATAAATAAAATAAAAGTGGAAGTTTAAGAACTCAATTTTTACAAGTTGCTTGTTTTAGGAAGAAGCCATAGGTAAAACAGTTTTTCTGTTTGCTGTGTTCTTATGCTATGAATGAATAAGTATTACTATATATTAGTACTTTCAGAAACCTGAGCTGTTAAGCCTATCCACAACTGTGTTTTATTCATGGAATGAAGGAATGAAGGAACAGATACTACGGGCTGGTATTCCAGTCTACTGTTTCAGTGAAATAATCATATTGTTCTCAAAGAGGAGTTTAAAAAAAAGTACTCTTGAAGGAACAGTAGAGATGAATCTTGCAACTAATTGATGATAAAACTTCTTCAACTATGTATTTGATGATAAAAATAATGTATGTCTTACTGCAGCATTTTTCATTAAACAGGTAAAACTTTGTGATTTTGGCTTTGCCCGAATCATTGGAGAGAAATCTTTTAGGCGTTCAGTTGTAGGAACACCAGCCTACCTTGCTCCAGAGGTTCTGAGAAACAAAGGCTATAACAGATCTCTGGATATGTGGTCAGTGGGTGTCATCATTTATGTGAGCCTCAGTGGTACCTTTCCATTCAATGAAGATGAAGACATACATGACCAAATCCAGAACGCTGCTTTCATGTATCCACCTAATCCGTGGAAGGAAATTTCTCTTGAAGGTAATACCTGTTTGTGGCTGTTCTTGTATAAGTGCTAAAAAGAGAGATGTATTTTGCTTTTATATTTTTTTCCTATACATAACAGAATTAAAAAAAAAAAATCCAGTAATGCAATGTGTCTGTTTTCTGCTATCAGCTGCTTTAGACATTTCCTACAGAGCATGTATATGCTGCATATGGCATAATCTTCTAGCATGGGATCTCTCCAGGAGGTGTTGAAGGAGCCACATAACCACCTACAGATGAGATTGCTATAGAATCCTGTGGGGAGCTTAAGCTGCTGTAATTGGTCTTGTATATATTTATTTATGTACCTCATCATTCAGCTCTATTGCATCTGCAGTCTGCTTCTTGTTCTACTTGTTCCAGTAATTGAGTTTGGTTTCAATAGGATGCTGTACTCTGATATCTTTGTGTGGAGAAGATAAAAGCGAACCATTCCTTAGATGAGATTTCAGGAACAGTGTGAGAAAATGTCATACAAGAGACCTTATGCAGGCAGAAAAGGCTTGGAGGTAACTCTGAGACCTTTGAAACTTGAGTTCTAGTCAATGACATCAAAGACTCTAGATAAAAAACAAAAGAACAGTGTGACTAGTTCACTAGGAACATCTTTAAAGAAGGTAAATTAGTTCTGTTAAAAATGTGTCTAAACACAGCTAAGTAGGGCATTTAAGAAAGTAGGTACTTCTGGTTTCACTAACATTTTCACGTACATAACATTTTCAGGCAACTTGATTTTCTTCGTTTTTTTTTTTTTTTTCAGTCCACAATTCTGCAGGATTAAAGCAGAAGTTTTAAAGTTTCTTAAAGCAAAGAAACATTATAAGCATCAGATTCTCATATCCTTTTCTGAATTGTAGTATGTGCCAAACTGAATTACAATACTAGCATTTATAATTTCTGGTATTTACAGTACAGTTTTTCTGGTTTTCAGGTGATATGTTTAACATACCTGTTAAGCATAGTTTAGAGCGGTGTGCTTAATGTTTACTGTAATATATATTACAGCCATGTGAGATTCTTTTCTGAAAATGCTCTGAGAGCATTGTTTGTTATTTTATCTCAGTGGCAGATGAAGTTTGAAATCTGTTGGAGAAAAAAAAAAAAGCTATAAATCTGCACAATTACACACTGAAGTTCTCCTGAACCTCCACACACTTTGATATGTAAGCTGACAGAATCTGTTGGCAGCAATGCTTTATCTGTCGCAAGGGATAAGCAAACAGCAATCAACACAGGGGAAGCTGCAAGAAATTGTCTCCCACAAGTTTCTACTGTGGTAGACAGAGGATCAATTTTTGCACTCAGAGGTGAAGATTCAGTAGAGCACCTACAGAAAACTCACCTACTTGGGTGTTACCTCTCCGTTTGTAGAATCACAGCCTTCATTGAGTTGATGGATACATGGATGGAAGCATGAGGAAGGGAGAGAAACACACTCTAACAAATAACTAAATCAAAATCTGCTTATACATTGTGATTTTATGATATTGCTAGGTGATGAACCACTCTATTGTGCTAAATGAAAACCTGGAAGATACCTGAAGAGATTCCATTACATCTAACACAGGGAGTTGAAGTTGGATCTCTGTCCAAGTATTACTTGATAAGGCTGATTTTTAGAGCTCAAATTTTAACTCAAACTCCATATTACTTAGGGAAAATAACATTCTTCTGCACAGCTTGTCAGAGGGTAGGAGCTGTCCCTGTGGACCTGCTGGCTCCATCCAGTTTCTGTTACCTCTGACAGTGCAGTATGGTTAAAATGCAAACCTGTCCTGGTGTCCTGACACATCTAGTCTGGATTACAGTTCTGAACAGTGCCGTGTTCATTAATGCCGCAAGTGATTGAATCACTTAGGGGAGAAACAGATTATTTTAAAGGTTTTATGAAGGAACTTCTTCATGCCTATTGCAAAGTTTGGTGCTAAGGAAAGGCTAACAGCAGTTAAACCTTTTGTGTCTTGTCCGTGATTATTACTGTGACTCAGAGAGCCAAATGTCTAAAACTTCTTGAAATTGTAGCTATTCCAGTGCTCTCTTCAGACCACTGCTCATGTAAAAAGTTTAAGAATAGCTCAGCTTAATTATTGCCATCTTCTAGTTTTATTGTAATCAGGGAGGAAGAAGCATGTATTTCTTAGAATTTAATAGATAGTGCAGCAATTAGAGTGAATTAGTCTGTGTTTAGCACCACTTTGGTTTTAGTGCACACTACATGCTTTTCTTGATACTTGCTAAACAGCAGCATATTAATTTGTGAGCTGGAAGGTAGAGGGTAGGAAAACTTTATAAGAAAAAAAGTGAGATTGACCAGGTGTAAACAATGTGTCTAGAAAAGTAACAGCAGTGGTAAAATAGTCTAAATATTCCCATCACATGATACTTAGTCAATTACTGGTCTTTAAGTAAAAGCGGCTTTTAAAATTTTAAATTGCACTGATGAAGTGATAAATTCATAAAAACACGTGACCCATAACAGCTTAAACTGCATGGTAACATAAATAATATACTTAAAGTCTAACAGATTCAGAGGAAAAGCACACAGAAATAAGTTGTATTTTGGAGGAGAAGTGTGTCATATTGTGCAATATTATGGTCTGTGTTAGTTTATTTTCTTGATAATTACTTTTTCTGTAGCATTTTCTAGCAATTCTTAAAATAAAAATCTGCGGTCACAAGCCAAGATAAAATACATAACCTACTTGAGGATAATATTTTTTGAGTGCTTAATGTTTTTAAGCCATCATCAACAGTTATCTTCTCTGCCAGTGAAGGACAGTCATTCACTGAGTCCTCTCTTTCCATAATGCATCTGTCTGATGTCATAACTCCTGGATTAATTTCATCAGCTCTTCCTGATGAGCAATTTAGCTTTTTTGTCCTTCCTTTTCCCATAAAAATGTAACTTATGAAAACTAAGACCTTTCAGTCTTGTAGGTCTCTGATTTCTCCATAGGGAATTCTGTTTTTTACCTAAGTGGCTGCATTTTTCCATATTTTTCCAGTAACTTCACTCTTTTGAAAGAACACATCCCAAAACCTGAGTCTGTTTTTGGATGTCTAGGATTGTAACACATTATTGGAGATAGGTGGTTTTTGTGGTGGGTGTTTGGTGTGTTTTAGAAAAACAGTTTTTGTCAGAGCTGTTCAGCATTTCATTGCCCAGTCTATTTCTGCTCTATCCTCAATGTTTGTCAAGCCAGGCTACATTTCTAAATTCACTGAATTGCTGTATGACAATTTGAACTTAATTCAGTCTCCATTGTGGCATTTTGCTAGACACTGATATAGAGGAATCTACTTGAAGAATTCTTACCTATTTTATAGCTTTAAATTTTGCGTGTCTCAAACATGGAACTTGTTTTCAACAGCTTTACTGTTTGTTTCCAGCTTTGACCTTCCAGTCTACCAAATTTGCATAATCTCAAGAGATGTATTTTGACTTAGTTACATGTTACAAGAAGTAAATACTGCTCAGTTTAAAGATAGAACTCCATGATGGATTTTGTCGGTCTACCTGTTAGTATGTTCTATGTACTATGTCTTCACTGTGGTGGCTATTCTTTTGAACTGTATGGTCCTAAAATGTGCTGTATCAAGATTGGATTTGTTCATAGTGTTTCATTCTGCTCTTGCATTTTCGTAAAACATTGTATTTATAATTCTTTTTTTCATCAGCTACCACCAGCACAGCTATTACTACTAGCCTGATGAGCTGTGTGATGTGCACATCGTTGATTAGGTGCTTCACATTACTTAATATTATTAAAAATATTTGGGAAGAAACAGTGCAGTTCCTATCATGCATTAAATTTGGTCATGGTGTCCCTGCTACAATGCTTTGTAGTCATAAATAAATGCCACAGCTGCCTTTGAGCCAGTATTTATTTATACTTCTTACAACATGTGAATAGAAACTGAGTGTTTCACACGTTAATGAGAAAGTCACATGAGTGAGTGAGCATTAAGTACAAGGAGGTCAATGCATGTTATAGCTCAAAGATGCTCTCTGCCTCTGTAAATGTTTAGCTAGCTGTTGAAATGGAGGTCTTGGCTCTACTTACACGTTTGCTAGGATAAATTAGTATTAGGAAACCTCTCTTGTAGGGTACAGCTTAGAATTGCCAAGGATTTCTTTTGAGAGTACAGCTGAATCTATGTCCCTGGAAATCTCAGCCAGCTGAAGATCATTTTATGCTAAAATAACTGCATGTACCCTAGAGGCTTTGTCAACAAAGCTGTATTGACTAGCAAGCAGGAAAGGCATTTGTGTGTATGAAAAAATTATAATAGTGATGACCTCTAATCAATTAACCTATTAGAAAAATCCAGGGCCTAGGAAGTCCAATGGACCTCCCATATTAGTGGCAGCCCCTTAAATTTATACAAATGATGGCAGTAAGAGTAGGTAGCATTCTAGGTGCATTAAAAATTCTTAATCAATTATAAATTTATCATTAATTTAGGACTGCTTTTTTAATATATATCCTTAAGGTGATTTCTTGTTTATAACTTACATAAAAAAGTTTAAATTGGTAGGGAAGGACTAAATGAATGATATGTTTGTAATAGAGTTTTCATTTATTTTGTAAACTTTAGCATTTATGTGCCGGTCACATCCTAATTGAGTTAAAGCAATCAGTCCCGTGAAAAGTAATTATCATGTTAATTTGATACTTAGAGTGAAAATTATGACTTTGTCTGTTCTACTATTAATTATTGCCATAATAATTAACTTGCATAAGCAGCATAGAGTCATGAACCTCCTTACTGTGAAGGTTCTTTCCACTGAATTGAAACTAAAGAGCCATCTTTCCTAAAATCAAAGGGATACAGAGCTTTCTAAAGTTTGCATTTGAATTTTTCTGCTGGGGATTCTGCTGAATGATCACCTATCTAAAAGGCCAGTCCTCATTCTACTGGAGTAGTTGGCTAGTTTATTCCCTTTAACAAAGTCTCCAGCTCCTGGAACTTTGTAAGTCTTCACCCAACTGCTTACACTATCGAGGAAGGTAAATAGGAGCCCATAAAAGAGTTAGAAAAGGCACTTCCATAATCCTCTCAGAACTTTCACTCAGGTTGCCTTCTTGGTGATAACCTGGTTCATTCCCATAGATTATGTGTAGACCATAGGTGATCTTTCTTAATGCTCTAAATTTATTTAATTATTGATTTTACAGAGGAATACTGTAAAATTTTACGAAGCTCCTAAAATGTCTGATAAGGGTTACTTTAAAACCTAATTTTAAAAAAAAGAATGAAAATGCGTAAAATTACTTAAAAATACTGTGTAGTTACTACCCTCTCGTCAAAACCACTTTATCTTCCTAGACAGGATATTTAGTTTTGTAACAGATGCACAAGTTTAGACCCCTGAAGTTGTACATCTAAAATAAATGTTAATGCCTTCCAAATTTTTATCTTCAGTGTTTTTAAGCAGTACAACTCAAAACTTAATCATCAAACAATTGCATGTGTTTTTTTTAAATTTAGAAATTGAGTAAATAGGAATCTTATTGTTTATTCATTTTACATGAGTTGAAGCCAGACTAAGCTCTGTAATACAGTGGCTATTAGAACACTGTCAGAACAGGATGGGGTTTTTGTGAGTTTAAACAGAGAGAAAAATCGTGAACTTTCCACGTGTCTCTTAAGCATTTTAATTCCAGCACACACAATGTCATTATTAAACTTCCTAGATTCTTCTTTGCTTTATACTACACTGCTCTTTTGTTGCCCTGCCTGTATCTATCACTTGCATCTTGGCTTCTGTTACTCAGACAGAACTTTTACATGTTCAAGAAGTGGCATTTCCTGAATTGCATGATTTCCTGGTAAAAAGTAGCAAAGACTCTTTGCTGTGGAAACTCGTGTTTTCATTCTTCACCTAAATTTGAAAACTTTGAATAATAAAACAAATGAAATTGTATCAGATAGTTTGAGTTTCTACTTCATGTGTACTTCTAGTAGTCGTGTTGCATTTGTGCTTATTTATTTATTTGTGGTTATTTCTTAAGAGACAAGGGGTAGGCAAAACTTCCCTGGCAAAAAGGACCCTAGATAAAAAAACTAAAAACAAACAGCAAAACTAGTTACAGAGACAGCAGTATTCCAGAGGTGAAACAAGCAAACTATCTGTGTCAACTGTTCTCGATTGCTCAACACTGACAATTGTAACCATCCAGGGAAACTGCCTTTTCACTCTCATCATAGTTTTCTTTGTCTTTTTTGTGCACCTTCTCTAGTGATTTTTTTCTAGACCAGTGCCTTTCTGGTCTGTTCAACAAGCCATTGGCAATTTCCCCCAAGAATACAAAGAAGTATGTTATTGCATGTAATACATCCTTGTCCTGAAGTGAAAAAAGGGGCAAAGGGGCCCCCTCATCCTGTTGTAACTTGAGGGAGGTTGAATAGCTAAATATGATTTCATCACTTGTAAGGCTCACAGTCATATCTGCTTCCAGTGGGTTGCACAGAAGGGATGTAATAGAGACATTATCAACCCTCAGTGGCAGGAAGAACATTCAGTAGGTACTTGACAGTTACTGAGGCACATGCTGGGATATGTGCACCTACATCGCAGCAGTTACCAGGACAATTAACCCTTTCATCAAGTTCATGACCTATTTTCCAAACTGAGATTCATAGTAAATGATTGAAAAATGAACTCTGAAGATGATACACACCCAAATACCACTGAAAATAATAAAGAAATGCTAGCATTACTAAATTCACGTTCAGCACCGGCCTATGTATCAAAAGATGGACTGAGGTCTTACTGTAATTCCGCTAAATTTAAGGGTAAGTCGACAGTGTTGCAGAAGATGCTGATGCTTGCTGATACCCAGATATACTACAGTGGGTTAGGGACTCTGTTTTCCTCTTTGAAACATCAGATAAAATCAATGGTCACTTTTTCATAGGTGATATCAAAACCGTCATGTATGACTGATATTTATGATATTTCCAATCTCCCTCCATAGCTTGGAAGTTGAGAATGTCTCTTATGAATAAAGAGGAAGAAGATTTATCCCACTATTTTAGAAAACAGAGGAGTTTTAAGAATGATGCCTTCTGTCAGTAATGGTCCTACTGGATATCCACTGACTTTCTTATCTCACATATAGTTCATGAGTATTTTGAGAGGGAACAAAATAAACATGAGTTAGAGAATTTAGCATTAACTGTACTTGATGCTAAAAGAGACATGAGATAAGAATCTGTTTGTCCACAACAGAAAAGTAAAATTAGGACCATCTGTTCCAGGAAAAGAATGGCTCAGAGCCTCTGGCAATACTTTCTTTGTCAAAAGTCCTGAGATTTATTTTCTATCATTCCCATGATTGCTTTGATTTCCAAGACAGTGTTCATCACCAGGAAGTCAGGGCTGCTTTAGTGATAGTCTCCTATTGCTAAGAATAAGTTTATCTGTCAAACTAACTGCATAAATTCAGATAGACTGCCATGTGCATTCCCATTTTCCTGGACATTGTTTTCATTGTGCTCTGCCACAGGGCAGAAACACATGTAAAGCCCTAGATGGCAAATTGAGCCTGCAGAGAGGAAGTCTCTGTTAAAAAAGAAAGCTTTTCCATATTGTTATACCAAATACAACCTCACAGATAATTGGTTTAAAGAATTCTGTCCCATCTCGTACTCATAAAACAGACAAGATGATTATTCAGCTCCTTTAATACCCAGCTGGCAACAATATCCATCTGACGTGTTTCAGACCCAGTGCCCCTCAGTGATGCTGTGTGTCTGTGTTACTTTCAAGACCATCTTTCCCTGTCACTGTGATATAAACAGAGAAATAAAGATGTAAACCAGCATACTTTGGACATGCCAAGGGATAACGTGACGAAATGGAAAAATTGTAGGACTGTTATCATTCCTTGTGGCTAGTCAGGTATCCTGGAATAACAGTAACTTTCCACCGGAACATGTGCTGAACATTTAGCACCACCTAATGGGATTTAACTTTTCATAATAGCCTCATTTTTTTTATTTTTTAAAGTTTTTCTGTAATTGCATTCAAAGCTCACCAGTCTCATTCCAGAGATTTTTCCAAATGGGCCACTCGTTGCAGTTCCATGCAATGGTCATTGGCTCATGGGCCTCATCCCTTCAGGTACCACATCAGACGTAGGGTGAAAGAGTTGGGTTTGTTCAGCCTGGAGAAGTTTCCGGGGAGACCATATAGCACCTTGAACTATCTAAAGGAGGCTACAGGAGAGCTGAAGAGAGACCTTTTACAAGGGCCTGCCGTGATAGGACATAGGGTAATTGTTTGTAACTGAAAGAGGGTAGGTTTAGGTTGGTTATTAGGAAGGGGTCGGATATTAGGAAGAAATTCTTGACTGTGAGGGTGATGATACAGTGGGACAGGTTGCTCAAAAAAGTCGTGGATGCCCCATCTGTGGAAGTGTTCAAGATCAAGTTGGACAGGGCTTTGAGCAATCCAGTCTAGTAGACGGTATCCCTGCCCATGGCAGGAGAGTTGAATCTTTGAGGATCTTTCTGACCTATACCATTCTGTGATTCTATGAACATCAGTGAATCATTGACTCCAAAACCATAGAAATAATGAAATTTGTAAAAGAAGCCCTCTCACTTCTCTGAAACTGCCAACTGTTGATCAGCAGGTAGAAGCAATATTCAGTTCAAACGAATAGTATCGCAAGACTTGGTGACTTACAAAAACTGATTGCTCCACTTAGGGACTGGGAAGGTGCTGCTGTCAGCTAAAAGTGACACTGAAAGTCTCAGAAAAATATATACATGTATATAGTTTCCTGTGGTACCTGAAGAATGCAGTCCTTGGGAGGAAAATGTTAAAGCTGGAAGATTTGGCAGTGAGGGAGTATTTTCACTCAAAGTGACCTCGCACCTTGCTGCTAAAACGTCAGTGTAGGAAACCTCCATTTATTATGCCTAATGTTGCTCATCCTCTGCCTCTTTTGAGAAGTAGAATTCCCATGTAGAGATAATGCAGTCTCACAGACAGGCTTGAGCCTTGTGCTGGGAGGGAGATGAGAGAAGTGCAGGCTTGAGACAAACTGTGGGTGCACACAGCCCTCTGATGTATTGGGGCAGGCAGTCCCCCCCTCGTGCCAGGAGGAACTGAGCCTAACGGGGCCGGTGACCCCGTGTCTGTGCCGCCCGGCGGTGTCGTGGAATGAACCTGCTCCTTGCATTTCAGCTGGTGGTCGTCTTGGTTGGTTATGTTTCAAATCACAAAACTGTAGACCTCATTTACGTGAGGTTTTTTTTCTTTTGAGCAGGATCCAAGTGAGGATTATTTTCAGGCAACTGTTCAGTAAAACGGTTTCCCATTAGGAAGGGTTGCATGGGTGCCTTCAGGTACATAAGCATTGACTGCAATTTGTAAAAAGCTGGAGTAAGAAGGGATAACTGCCCTCTTTTTACAGCCACCATGTTTATGTAGCTCTCTGTTTGCATGTACTAGTTGAAACAAATACATTTAAACTAACATTTTCCAATATTATTTCTTTTCAGCTATTGATCTCATAAATAATTTGTTGCAAGTGAAAATGAGAAAGCGCTACAGTGTGGACAAAACATTAAGCCACCCATGGTTACAGGTATTTCTATGCATTCCAAGTTTTTACTTTTGCATTTAGACTCTAAACATATAACAAATCTTCATGTTTAAGCACAGTAGAATCTAAGAAAAACTACAAACCTGAAGATGTTTTTAGATCCTTACAACCTCATGTTCGTTCACTGATTTACCTATGGTTTCTCATTAATTTCTGAAGTATTAGATTCCAATAATAGTCTCATGCTTTCAAAATACATTGCAAAAATGTTTTGTCGTATTTGTCTACTGAGAAAATTATGTATATAAAAAAATTCTGTGTAGTCACTTGACTTATTTCATTGTTTGGAGTTTACTCTGATTCACTTCTTATTAAAATTCAATGGGCTTCCACTTTACAGTCATCACAAAAACTAATGAAATTGTGTGGTTGCCAGGAAAATACATTAACCACTGAATAGATTCAGCTGAATTCTTCAACTAAAAACTGAGATGTAAGGAATTTTTAAGATGCTAGCAGTGTCTGTCTTGTGTTCACCATATGATTTGGTATTTTTTTTTTTTTATCCTGGCAGCAGCCAAATCACTGCAAGTTCAAGGCCTAACACAGAGCAGTGGGGAGCCAGGGCCTGTCCCAGCATCCCCAGCAGGGAGCAGGGAAGCCTGGGGACAGCCCAGGCCAGGGCATTGGGTCCCTCCCTAGAGATGAGCACAGTCTGAGGCCAGACAGATGCATCAGCCTGTTGGATCTCCCAAGGAAGCTTTGTTTGCATCTAGGAAAATAATCATGGCATAGACATGGCATAGACCAGATGCATAATCCCCAATCCCAAAGGAATCTTTATCAAACCAGAAAATTGAGTCCTACTTCCATATCCTACAGCTGATACTGTGTCTCAAAGTAGATGATGATCTTCTGGTAGGAGGAAAAGGGCTGTAACCACCCATGCTGCACCCTGAGGACATACATCAGGGACGTATATCTGGAGCTTGCTTTCTTCCTTTCAGATTTCCTGTCCCTCACTAGTTTTTTCCTCCAAGACTGCTCTTCTCCCTGGCAATCATTGCAGAATGCATTTGCTTGAGTCTTTGGGGACCAGAAGTGTCTGGGCTAAGGTCTGCAGCAAGGATGCTGGCTGTCTCATGAGACAGGACAGGGTGCTTCTCCTCTATATCCACTTTTATGGCTTGTGTAGTAGTGAGTGGAGGTGAACTAAGAGGGGGCAGTTCAGCAGCAGCTCTAGCACCAGGGATGGGGTGACTCCTCTGTCTAGAAGAGTCCTAGCTTGCAGGCTATGGAAAGATAACAGTGGTTGTTTTGAAACAGGGCAGTGTTTCAGGGCAGTGAGACTTAGTGGTGTTCTCTGAGAGGATGACTCTTAAGAAATGGGCCAAAGTATATGAGATACTAAGGATGAAAGCTTTATGCATTTACTGTGTTTGGGCTTTCTGGTGCTCTGGCTGTGTGGTTAGGACTGTGTCTTAGGCTGAGACAAGATGAAGGAGAAAAAAGAAAACTGGATACAGGATCATGAGGAGAGATTAGTCTGCATGAGGCTAGGATAGGCTCTATAACTACAGCTTCATGCATGCTTTGAGTGGGAATAAGAAAGGAAATTATTAATTTATATATTTTGGACAGACAAGAGGCTGCAGTGCATGATGGTCTAAACAGCATGAGACTCAAGCTAACTTCCAGCCTGACATTTGACTGTCAACATGGAGTTCCAAACTCCCTTAATGTTTAGATGTATTTGTTTCTTTGAGCAAACCAGTAATTGCCCAAGTTTGGAAAAAGAATTTTTTCTAGCCCAAACTGAATTTATGCTATGTGTCATTATACTGAGATGCAGACTCAGCTGAATTGACTGATACAGATCATTAGAATGTACGTGTATGATTGAAAATGTTTCTTCTTCCTTACTCATCTTGTGACTAGAGTGAGGAATTGCTTTACCACCATGCCTCAGGTAGGTATTATGGCAATCTATACATATCCGTACATTTTGCAAAACAACCCGTAACATCTCAATGCTATATTTATGACAATTTAATAAAATCAATTTATCAAAAAATCCTCTAGAGATGAAATGTATATCTTTAGGCAGATTTCACATTTATAAGATTTTTCCATTCTAGACATAACCCTTAGATAGCTGAGTTAATAGCACTTTGAGTGTTAATAATAGCAGAAGGGAATATAATTTTAGGAAATCTGAAACAAATATTGTTATTCTTTTTTAGGACTACCAAACCTGGTTAGATTTAAGGGAACTGGAATGTAAAATGGGGGAACGTTACATCACCCATGAAAGTGATGACTCCCGGTGGGAACAGTATTCAGAAGAACATGGATTGCAGTATCCAGCACACCTTATCAGTCCAAGTGCTAACCATAACGAAAACACCAAGCTAGAAGAAACAGAAATGAAAGCCCTCAGTGAGCGTGTCAGCATCCTTTAAGTTGCATCCCCTATAATCTGTCAAAACACTGTGGAATTAATAAATACATACGGTCAGGTTTAACGTTTGCCTTGCAGAACTGCCATTATTTTCTGTCAGATGGGAACAAAGCTGTTATGCTGTTACACTGTTGATATATCTGAGTTGCCAAGACAAATCAACAGAAACATTTTTGTGTGACCAACTGTGTTGTATTTACAAAAGTTCCCAGAAACACTAAACTTGTTATTGTGAATGATTCATGTTGTATTTAATGTATTAAAACCTGTCTCCACGGTGCCTTTGCAAACTAGTGTTTTTCTTACTTGAGCCTCATTTTGGTAAGAGAGAACTTCCCCGTGAAGATCTCGGGGTTTTTTTGTGCATCGTTAGTATTGTAATTGTAAGCAAACTCTTGAAGAGTAGATTATAACTGCTGTTCTGTGAACAACTTCTACCATTTGGATAAAAGCTTTATTTAGTGTTCTAAAAATAGAAAAAGCAAAAAATAATGATTTGCATAGAATTGTACAGTTTGAAATCAGATAACCTGTGTATGTGTGTTTGTGTATATAGATACACATGCACACAGTATAACTTGCTCTTAAGCCTAAATGCCTTAGAAAAATATAAACTGCAGCATGTCAGTTGTATTTCCCCTTTTCTTAAAATATTCTTCTCTATTATGAGTATTCTCTAATATGTACATTCAGAAGCTAAATAATGTGTTGACTTTGTGTATGTTTTCAATAAAAGTCTTGTTAAAATAGGTTCATTGATAAAGTTTTCTGTTTAAAGTAATCCTGGAGTGGCATCAGAAGTATGTAGAATAAACTAATTCGTTATTATGAAGACAGTGTGGAGGTAGGTGGGAGAATGCTGCTGAATAACCTTTGTACCTATCACACATATTTTATAAGAACCTAATTGGACTGATTTTGTTCAGTCAGCTTTGAAACACACTGAGAGAGTGGGGAAGTTGAGGATGCATGAAAAGAATATTAGTTTTTTGAGAAATGTGCTGCTTCTGCTTTTCCACTGAGTTCCACTGAACTGATGAGGTGTTGCAGATCTTTCTTGCTTGCTATTCTTCCTCTGAAAACTCTAAAGATACTAATTGTCATTTCTAACAATTACTTAGACTACCAATGCTAAGCCATTTAGTTTCAACAGTGAGAGACATTCTGGCTGCTCTGTAAAAGCACGTGACAGAGTAACTCACTGAAAAGCTGAAATTTATTCTACGCCGTGGTCTATCTCAGAAAAAAACCAGTTAATGTGTAGGTGTTGAAGACTGAGGTTAAAAATGTAAAGATATTCTCGATGAGAGGCAGAAGTATGCAAAGATAAGATCTAATAGCCACATATGGTAAAGCTCCACTGCTCAAATATTGGCTTTATGTTAGAGCCATGAGCTCTTCAGTAGATAAATCCATGCTTTCATTGAAGAAGAACTTTGTCCTCAGAAAATTTTTGCCAGATAGATAACATCGCTAAAACCAGATGAATTTTTCCTTGGTATTTTGCCCCTCTGCTGGATAGTTTGTATGTACTATAGAGGAAATGAGGAAGAGGCACCTCTATTCAAACAGAAAAAAATTATATTCTAGAAAATCTAAAAGTATTGTGAAAATTGATTTATGATTCTCTTCTTCTTCCTCCCCACCTTCTTTCCCTACTCCCACTTGCAAAAAATCCAAAACCTTTTTCCACTTAAAGTCTCTCATAATCATGGCCTTCTGACATGTTCTGAAGCAGCTCTTGTTGGGCGTGGTCAAATGTGTCGACTATTCTGCCATGCTGTATTTTCTGTCATATCTGTATTTTCTGTCACCATGTTCCTACAAGACTAAAAATTGGCTAATCATTGGCCATTGTTTACTTTTCTTTCAGCCTTAAACTTAATCATCAATTGACTGTGAAGTAAGCATAAAAATAGACTTGGGCTGATTATCAAATTTTCTGTCAGTAAATGTATGTGCTTGAGTATATTTAAAAGTAAGTCCACTCACAGGTGCACTGGTTGACTCATGGATATAGAAAGATTATATATATTCCATTCTATGAGGACTCCAGGGGTCAAGTGAAATAACTTTTCTAAAGGCAAATTAGGAGAATTAACAGAGTCATATAGACTTTGTTCAGATGCTGATATCATGACTGCTCATAAGGAGCCCGGACATCACTGAAGTGCCTTAATTTTGTTGTGTTGTTCCCTTGGTATTAACCAGTAACAGATTTGGAGCTTTGCTTTCATATTGATCAGTTTATGTGAGTTGAGATTTTATTAGTGGCTTGGTTTCATTTACAATTAGTATGTTAACTCTTGTGCAAAGGTAGTTTCAACGACACAGATAAATTCTCAGAAATATCAAATAGCATACTGGCACTCTGTTCTTAAGCATGTTGTGTAGAAATTAAGTGAGACAGTTGTGTAGAAATTAAGTGAGAAAGCAAACCACTGTAACTTTCAACAGCGTGTCTAAGGATCTGGGTGACAAAATAAAAACTGCAACTTTCAGTGAAGGAAGAAGAACATTGAGTTCTACTGAACCCCAATATCTGCTGATTTCTTTCATAACAATGCTTAGCATGCCCATGAGTTTGCTCAGCACAGACATTTGTTAAACTTCAATCTCATGGAGCACTTTCAATAAACTCTTTGCTAATTGATCAGAGAGAAAAGTATAAATACATTTCTGTCCTGAGAAACTTTCTGACTAGCTACTAAACATGATTTCCAAGGAAATCCATGTTTCCTAGGGGCACATTTCACTTATTTTCCTCTCCATGCCTGTTTTGTTTTTGTGGGGGTGTTTGAGCACTGAAGCTTGCTTCATCACTCTAAGAAACTTGTGCAAACATTCATTGCTTTTCAAAAAATAATCTACCATTAGCCAATATAATACATTAAAATTTTCCCTATTGCTGTTCAAAAATATTACACTGTGTAATTTGAACTGTTTGCATTTCAGCCAGACAGATGAATTCACTGATTCCTAACTCTTAGCCTAAATGGAAACTTGCTCTTCCAGACACATCAGCATCAAAGTGTACTGAAGCAAATCTGGGGTTGTGTTGTCCTGTATAATTTTTTTTTTTGTGTATGTGTGTGTGTGTGTGGGTTTTTGTTTTTTTTTTTCCTCAGGAAAAAGGAATGGTAAAGCTACTCTGTGGTAGTATTTCCATGGCCTTTACCATTTTCCATTAGGCTAACAGTTCCTGCACATGGATCATGGAAACAAAACCAACAGTGGTTTTGCTGCATGTGTTGACCTGAGGACCTGTTGGTGGTATTTCCTTTTCTGCTACACCATATCCTATGCACATCAAGCTCATGTGTGTACAGGTGGTCATACATCTGAAGACATGGGGTTTTTTTTTGTCAAAACTTAGCTGTGGTGTGCAGAGAAGTATCCAACACATACTTGGAAGTCGAAGTTTCTGATTTATGTTAAGTTGCGATTTTCACTCCTACAATCCTTGGTAATTCAGAAACAGTTTATCCAGTGTCTTGTCCAGTTTAACTAAACAAAGGTGACCAAAAGCATGCACTTGTGCAATTTGTACAGCTCAAGTGTCATGTAGCTGCTTAGCCATATGTCACCATCCACCCATCCACATGCTCACGTCATAGGATGGAAGGGAATTCCCGTCAGTATGCCTTTTTCTCCCTTTGTCTCAAATATGTATCAGACCTCCTCATTCTCAACAGGATCTCTTCAAAAGCAGTTGGATATTCTACTTTTCGTGTTTTTCATCCTCCCTTCTCCTACCCTTCTACACCTCACTCCTGAAAAGCCTTCCTAGAGTCTCATCTCTCCAATATTAGAAAATAGCAATATGGTTAGAAAATAGCATGTTCTCATGTCAAGGCAATAGCTATCTGTATTTTGTCTTAATAACACTCTTTTTTGTTTGAGAGATTGTTTTACATTTTTGGATAAACCAACATCTCTTCTGCACACCTGGATTTATCCTGGAGAATAAAGTCATAGACGTGATAGGGAAAAATGCTAACAAGCTGATACAGATACTTGGCATTTTAATAAGGGAAAAGGAAAAGGAAAAAAAAACCTACTAGGCAAATTTTAAGAATTAATTACTAGACAGGTTATACTATGGATATACTACTTCAGTCCATAAGACTGGGTGAAAGATCAGAGTTGGGTAATTAGGGATTATGTTGCAGTATTATTCAGCTAGATGTACCAAAATATTGGCATCCTGGAAAAGCTCTACTTCATGCAGATACTCCAGAGGTGAGACCTGTAGTTGTTTAGCACCCCAAACTTAGCTAAACTTAGCACTTTCAAGGAGAATGTGAAATGTATTAAACAAAGAAAGTCAGACACATACTGCGCTGGCCACCTTCTGCCTCACCAGACCTGTGGCATCTGAACTAAAATCTCTCAGTCCTGGGGTTTGCCATGCATATGCCAGGTGGGAAAGAACTCAACCAAATTAAATGTAACCCAGAGGAGCTCTCTTGGTAGATCAAGCGCTTTCCAGTGGTGACAAATTTGACGTGGGTGGTATGCAATTTCACCTTGCTTTTTGCTTACCTTGTTTCTAGCAACTGGAGTGAGTCAATGCTGAAATTGGAGTCTGCTGGGTGGGCTAATATTTGTCTGTGCTTCTTGATGGATCATTGCTTTATTTTGGTGAAGAACAGGGAGCACCCATAAGAAGCGTAAATTATTTTGCTGCCTTACTAAGCACATCTACAAACTTGAACATCAGCTGTTCACAAATAAGAATTTAATAGAAGTCTACTTCAGTTGCAGGTTGAAAACTTGGTCTTTTGAAAGGTTCCATGAAATGAAATGTTTTGCATGGGCATCCAAGCACTAAGGCCCTAAACTAAGGAAATCTATCTCTTCTGTGAGTCTGGAGACCCTGAGGCCTCACTCTGCAGAAGTCTGTCAGGAAGGGTGCCAGCCAGGGGAGCTACAAGGAAAACAGGGATGATGAAAATGTGCCTTTAAAGCAAATGCCAAAATCTGTAAGCATGTGTGTGCTGCCAAAGTTTGACAAAAATTGGCAGATTCTGTTAAAGTATTTCTATCAAGACAAACTATTTTTCAATATAAATTTATGATACATTTGTCAACTATAATTTAAATAGTTTTCTGTATAACTTCCAAAATGAACAATGACATTGCTAATGACCTCTGACACTTTTAATGAGGACTGTTTTTTCAGAGAGTCTTAATAACTACCCTGTGAAAAGTAAGTAGATGTTATGTTCTTCTGTTGACTTAGGCATATAAAAACGAGTTATTTGAGCAGTTAGGTCACTGAATTTAATACATGGAAACTTAACTGACATATTCTTAAAAAAATAAAAATTGACTTGAGGGACCTGGCTCACATTTACCAAGTAAACAGCTGCAGCAATTTAAGATGTTACTGTCTCAGCCTCCAGCTGTTTGTTACTGGCCTTATAACAGAGCAAAAATAGAATATTTCAACTCCTCTGGCTGACACTCAGAAGAATCTAAGCACAGTTTTTATCTTAATGTTTAAGTTAATTTGTCCAATTGTGATTTAGAGCTGTGATGCTTCATTCTGCCAGCTCTGGCATCTGGAAAAGGGGCAGGAAGGAGCGTGAGGGCATTCTGTTGCTGTAGCTGAGTTTGCCAGAAGTCACAGGTCAGAGTGCTTAATGGTATTTCTCAAAAGTGAATTATGCTTGCAAGCATGAATCCCTGAGGGTTTCTAGGAGTTTCAGGCTTCCTGATTTCTTCTGAGATTGGATTTAAGGCCTTCAGAGACTAATTAGGCACCGTTGAGGTTTTTAAGCTTACCACTTCTGCTCATGGCATTGTATCTCTATGCTCACCACAGATGATTACTAGGTGTTATGAATAGGAATCTTAATAAAAACAATAATTAAGGTCATTTTAAAAGCCCATGCTCATGCAAAATGTATGTATCCACAGGCTTTACTTTGTCATCTGCCAAATGGAAGTACAATCAAGGATATGCATGGCATTAAGTGGTGAAAAGTTAGAGTAGGCATTTGGCTCACAGCTCCAGACTGGAAAACCTCTAATAGGCAAAATGAGACCTACTAGTAAAACATAATGACTGTAGTTTTTCTTAGGGAAATAAGGAGATCTAAATAAGGAGCTCTTTTAATGTTCCTGGGTTGAACTTGACTTCGGAAGTTTTGCACATCAACATTCCAGCTGGAAAATGGGCCAGTTCAAGATTAACTGCTTTCACTCTGATAATGGCCTTTTCATATTCATTGTAGTCTGAAAACAGCCTCTCTTGGCTAAAAAATGCAGATGTGTGTATATGCATATACACTAATATTAAATTTGGAAGAGTTCCTATTAAACAAACAGTCATCAGAAAGTATTTATTTAAAGCTCAAATATCCCTTCTCATTCTCAGAGCTCAGTAAAACATGAAGGAAAAATTCCATAGACTTGCTTTCAAGATCACTACATTTCAGGAAATTCAGAGAAAGTTTTAGGATTAGGAAGCTGAATGCATACATAGAAATTGGGAAGAGCACAAAGCAAAACTTCTAGGTATCCAGTATACTTGTTCCTCTTTTTGCAACAACTGAGATGCACAATATTTTTACATATTCTGAAAATTTATGACTATTAGCCCCTTACCTGTGAAAAAGAATGCAACAGTTTGAGCTTCACAGCTGGGGTAACATAGGTTTGCGTGCACGAACTGGCTTGCTCTAAACAAGCTCACATTAATAAAAATTCAGTCTCAGTACAAGAGTGCCTACACAGACAGATTACCCTGACATATCTTAGTCTTCTTATGGATTATTGGCACTTGGAAAATGCAATGTTCAAAAATATGCAGGAATGTGCAGTATTCTCAGTCACTCTTCATTATGTTTCTATATTTAACTACATTTGTAGATGGCAAACTGACAAAGAAAGTAAATGAATGACTTAGGCACAGAGAGCAGTAACCTTGAACCCACAGCCAATAAAAGGCAGGCATGCTAAGTGATGTATTCTCACATTTCCAGTTAAATGTATCCAGAGACCCTTAGATGAGATGTTCTGTGGGAGGCAAAGGGTGTACTGTATCCATAAAAATGTGCATTATAATCCATTTACAAAAAATCTCTTTGTCACACATTTTAAATACTCGTAAAAACACAGACTCCCTGTAACTACAACCACGGTTCCTCAGAGGTCACAGTGTCCATAGGCTGACTGGTGACGGAAGGCACAGCCCATGAAGTCCTAATGACAGGCACTAGTTAGTCATGGCAGATCCATGGATTTCCAGCCTTGTTTAGCACAAATCTCAGCACATTGCTAACAAAGTACTGTGACAAAGTAGAATATAGTTTCATAGTATGTTAGATTCAGCTTCACCTGTGCATATCCTGTCTCTGAGCAAAATATGGATCTGGAGGTAGTAAAGAATGCACACACAAAGAGACTTGTCTGTCACTGGTTGGTGGCAGCAGTAAAATCCTTCACAGTGCTGTATGAAAAAGAAGCATTGTTACATGACATAATTTACTCTTTTGATCAAGAGGACAGAGGTGTCAGCGACTGGACTAGAAATATAATTTCTTCTGTGTCTTGTTTCCCAGCCTTCCAGTCAAAACTGACCTTGTTTGTCCCTGGAAGCATCTTGTGACTGGGCTCCAGTTCCCAGGGCCAGGGGCACTCCCTGCCCTTCCTTTAAAAGCCTCAGGGCTTTGCCCTTGCTCAAGCCCTTGCAGTGCCTTTTCCATCTCACAGACCCACTGTTTCCACATTTACTGTAGATCTGCTACACACATTTGCTTGTGAGGAGGCTCGGGCAGTTTTTGGATTGAAGGAAGGAGACTCTCTTCCAGCTCTTCCTCTCTTGTAGCAGACAGTATATGAAGATAATAACTTCATGACTCTGGGAAAGAGAACAAAGTGTAGGCAAGGTACTGCAGAGGATGCAGGACTAGTATTATAAATGCTGCAATATTCTGCATGCTTAATAACTCTCCTATCACACGTATTTAAAATCTTGATTCACATACTCCTTGTCTAATTTGTTTTGAGCAGACCTATTCATGTATTCATAGCCTTAAGGGTGACGATATTAATTTATTACTCTCAGTAATCCTCTCTCAATATTTGTGCTCTTTTGTTGGCTAAGCTGAGGCTTTTACCAGTAAAATTATATTGGCACAGCTTCTAAAGTAGATATATTTATATGAGCACAAAAGTATCTTATAACTATGGTGGTTAAATCCCTACTCATACAAAAAGAGATATACAAGTACGACTAGATCCAGACAATAGTCTTACTTGAACTAAATTCTCATAAGTAGCCTAACTTTACTGTTCAGACAAAGTCTTATCCTCCTCTTTCAAGTTGCTTTGCCAAGTAGCTGTCATCGTTTTATGGTGCAAACAACCATGCATTTGCCTGACACTACCAAAGCAATCTCTTTTGAGCCAAGTGGGTAATATCACAATTCTAGATTGAACTCAAACCAGTGATCAAAGACAAAAATGCCAGGGCATTGCCAAATTTCTGAGCCATCCAGTAACCATTAGCTTGCGTTGTCTGATTTGCATGATAATTGTAAAGCAAGAGGCTGTGTGATTTTACTCCATTACCAATAAAATTTCATATTTTGGGGTTTTGAGGCATGGGTTTTAATTTTTTTTTGTGTGGTTTTTGTTTTATTTCGGGTTTTTTTTTTTTTTTTTTTTTTTTTTTGTTTTTGTTTTTGTTTTGTTTTTTTTTTGTTTTGTTTTGTTTTGTTTTGTTTGTTTTGTTTTTTAGTATTAAACGTATTAACAAGTTCTTATTCCCAGCCCACTGGGAATAGACTTTAACTTTTAAACGGTAATGCTCAGTAAGGAGCCATCCTCAGAGAAGAAAAGAGCGGTGATGTTCCCCGGACTCCCCGCAGCCCGTGCGTGCCTCGCCACCTCCTGGCCGGCCCCGGCACCTGCGGCGGGCGGCTCCGACCGCGGAGCGCTCTGCTCCCGCAGAGCCCGCCCTCCCCAGGCACAGGGGAAGGATGGAAATGCCAGCCCACCGGGATGCTTTTAGTGTGAAAGCGCAGTAAGTCACGTTAAGGGGGGTACTGAGTCTCCTTCTGTCTGATGTCAGAATGTTTTGGGGTTTCCGCTGCTCCTAATTATTCTGTGTGTCAGAACAATAAGGTTCCCCCTGCTTTCCATTTCTATAAAAAAAATAAATCTGTAAGTTCTTTTTAAATATAGAAGCAATGCCAACAGCTAGAAATGGATATAGTACTTCTGGCAGCTTCTAGTCAGCAGAGGTCACAGAGCAATACTGTCAGGCCACTTCCAACTAAATTATAAAATAATGCTGCATAGGAAGACGGCTGTATGTCCCACTTTCAGTTCAAAAGCATTAATCCATAAGACAGTAGCAAGATACATTCGTTGAAATAATTAGTGGTTTAATTGATAACTAATATTGGGCAAAGAGGGGTTATGAAGTAAAAAGCTTAGCTTGCATTAAAAAAAAATCTTGAAACAATTTGAATACTAATAAGATCCTGAAAGTTCCTTAGAAAAGTTGGGCAGAGAAAAAAATGTATTCACGAGTAAAAATTATTCTGGTTTAATTCCGTACAGAGAAGGCAAACACAATATTTTTCTCTCTAGCTCAAAGTCATTTTTCTTTGAAATAAAGAAGCATATTTGGAAAGGCAAGTTAAAAACCACAGCTAAACTGAAATGAGATACACTTGTGAATATAAAAAGAAAGGTAGGATATTCAAATACCTACAAGTTGATGGAAGCTGATTATTGCGCTTAGACCTATATTACCTAGTTACTTTTTACTTCTTGATATTCTTCCTGTTCGGTCCCACATCTGTTTCACTTTCAAACTCTCCAGTATCTGGCATCTAATAGACATTGAAAATTCGACAGTTTACTTTGTTATTTACCTTTCTGATTGTAATGGCTGCCTAAGTATGTTTTGAAGTCTTCAGCTGTTTTTTGCACAACTAGATACCCAACTGTATCAATTACATTAACATGTAGCTCACATCTGTCTATCATTAGAGTTCCTCAAGTAAAAATTCTGTCACTTACATAATTTGACCTTTCCCAGTAGATGTGCAGTTCACTTCTCCATTCCCTTGCAAATTGTTCTGCTGTAATCTCCACACTACTTGTGGTAAGATTTTCCCTATTTCTTTCGCTACCATTTCAGCTTGTCTCCACCTTAGGTATCACATGGTAATATAAATAGTCTCTTCTTCTGGAAAACCTGCCAGCATGATTTTCATGGGACTGCTCCCAAAACTGGCCATGGTTGGGTTCCTTCATACATTTATTGAATAAGACCTACTTCCAGCAAAGCCTTTCTGCTGGAGAGTCGTTACACTTGTCGGGGGAAACCAGTCACAGTCTGGAAGTGGCCAGTTTGGTACTGGATTACCTTTGCATGTCCTTCTTCTCTTTGGCTGGGGAGATTGAGAGGATGGCAACAGGATGGAAGCATGGAACAACATGGGCCAATAGGTGGCAAATTAAAATGCAAGACTGCTTTCCTCCAGTCAAAAAGGCAGAGGTTTTGGCTGATTAAACTTGGAGTATGATAACACTGTTCAAGTACAGGATAGAATAAGTTTAGTGCTGGCTTCTGAGCATAGAAATGTGAAAAAATCCCATATATTGCATCAAAATGGAATCTGTAACAGTGAAGTCCTTACACGGAATACATGTTCATTCCTGCTTGTAAGTGGAGGTTACCCACACATTCAGGAGGCTGCAAATGTTTCTGCAAAGGTAGCTAACCTGTCATCCTACAGAAATTTGTGTATCAAATCAAAGGACAGTAAAAGCCAAATTCACCTTCACTAAGAAATTTTCCAATTTACAGACACTGTATCACAAGTTACCTACTGTGTGGTTCTGAACTTTATAGCATATAAACCCTTTTGCAAACTTTATTTTATCTGTCTTTACAGAAGTCATGTGAAGCTCAAACTGCCATCACTCCTGCTACATATTCTTTCTGTTTGTTAAAAGCATTGAGATGCATCTCAGTTAAGCATCTTTTTTCACAGTAACAGCCTAGTCTGGCAGAACCAGAACAGAAAAGAACTAGAGAAAACAAATTTACAGTATATTTGCCACAATCCAACCGTACTAACCCTTCTGTATCAGTGAAAGAAATTACTGACTAAATTCAGGAAAACAGTTTTCCCCAGTGTAGTATCATGGAATTAGATCAATTACTTGTATATTTCACATATTCTGCTGTGATGTCTTAGTATTTCTGAGTTCAACCACACTTTATTTCTGAAAAGTGAGCTCTTGTAAGGCTCTGGACACAGTACTCAAACATTACTAGTCCTGCTCGAAATCTGAAGACATATTTCTTATTGACTTAGGCATGCCATCAGCCTCTTCCAGTGTACGGTTCCTTTGTTTGTCAAATATTCTTAACCCACTCTGAATTGCACTATTGCTTCCCCAAATGTGGTGGCTTAGGACCTGCACTGGTATGCAGACTCATTGCTTTCTGTCAGCATCGTCTCACTTGATGTTATATTGTTTGACACTTACGAAAGAAATAAATGAAAGCCACTTGAGCAGGAAAAAAAATCTTTTCCAAAAGCACAGAGTCTATATCCTGAAAGTTCTGTTCTAAAATATGCTGTTGTTTAATAAAAGCTTGTTTCCTATTTGAATTTTCCTTAGGAAATAAGGAAACAGACATTAGCAGACAAAGCTATCTAAGTTACTTTGTTTACCTCTCTTCAGGGCTATTGCATTAAAATAGAAAGTGTAAGAAATTTGTGGGGGCAAGGATTAGCTTAGCAAATTGCTACCAGGAGATGGCACCATTAACAAAATAATTTGAGTGCTGCATATAAGTTCCTCTCGACCACCGCTGTGTCTGAATGCTTTGGCAGTTTCAGGTGTTGTCTGAGTGTGATCCTGCATATCATTTATCCAGGCAATCCTCACATGCCAGCGATCCAGGCATGGTGAAAGGGTACTGCATGCTGCATCACTGGTGGCTTTTTGCTCCTGTTGGCAGATCAGGACTTACCAAGTGCAGGAAGAGGTTAGGAGATAACTGGGCAACATTTTCCTATCTGATAAGTATATATTGATTTGGAAATAGGATCAAGGCTGAACGCAAAGTCAGAGAAGGGCTGATGTGAAGTAGACAAACTCCAATCACAGCTGCAAGAGCCAAATGCAAATATTTAAGCACTTCTTCCCAGAGGCTGAAGGTATGACATTCTTTGTCATCCTTCCAACGTCTCTAAAGGATAAGATTAAATGATTTTATATTTACAAGCCTGCAGGGAATCCAACTTAAAATGACAAGAATTTAAGGCTCTGAGACCTTACCCTACCATGCTCTGAGAGCATCCCTGTGGTCGAATTGGTTCTGTGAAAGGTGAAGGAAAGATTTTGGTTGATGACAACAATGTCAGAATTTCACCTGTTAACTGCAGACAAACTGGAGCTTTGCACTCACACAGCTTGCAGGATCGAATCTCCAGCGTGACAGGAAGCAAAATATTTGCCATGTGTTTCATTTCAGTTTTAAGCACTTCAGGTTTTGAATCCTCTTGGTTAAGTAATTGATGTTTGAATGCCCTGTCTCCTGCTTGGTATTTTAAAATAAACCTTGCTACATCACAGATTATGAATCAAAACAGCTGCTGAAGCTGAAAGTGTACTTAAGCAGCAAGATGGCTCTTTGTGAATCATAGTAACTAGTCTTACATATATTACTTCAGCATCCAGGGAGCTAAATTTCATGTGCTTTGGTTTATAAAATTCATTATATAGATCTGGTGTTTACACTTTTTTTTTTCATGTCTCCCCCATCACTTCCTGCCAAAAAAACAATGAACTAAAAAAATGCCTTGTTATCAATGTCTGTTGTCAAACTTGTGTTTCTCATATGCCACAGCATATGAGATTATGAATAAATCTTTTGTCTTCTGCAAATACAACCAGAAGCCACCAGAAATCAATTTTTACAATCATTCCAGTAAGCTGTTTGCAAGACAGTTGAACTCTGTCATAGAAGCTCCTCCAGGCATGGTTAAAACATCTACCTTATCACTTGTTCATTGGTTGCATGGTGAACTTTTAGATGAATAAAGAAAAGAAAATGAGGGCTCAAAACTTGACTTTCTAATGGGGTTAGGTGAGGAGCTGTGTGTACGTTTCACTGTAGAGAAGCCAGGGCATGAAAACATGCAGGGGTAATCAATTTCTCTGCATTAAAAAATGTGATGAAATTGCTGTTTTAAGACTGGATACAATTTTCTTGAAGCATGCAAGCACCTATGTAAAATCTAGGCACAAAACCTTCACTCCTCTACTAGAACAGAAAGGGAGGTGATTCTCCCCTTCTCCTCAGCCCTGGTGAGGCCATGTCTGCAGTACTGTGTCCAGTTCTGGGCTCCCCTAATCAAGAAAAACATGGAGCTGCTGGAAAGAGTCCAGCAGAGGCTACAAAAGCTTTTAAGGGACTAGAGCATCTCTGTTATGAGGAAAGGCTGAGAGGGCTGGGCCTGTTCAGCCTGAAGCAGAGAATGCCAAGAAAAGGTCTTATCAATGTGTAGGAATATCTTCAGAGCAGGTGTCAAAAGAATGGGGGCAGACCCTTTTCAGTGGTGCCCAGCAACAGAGCAAGGCACAATAGCACAAGCTGGAACACAGGAAGTTCTGTCTGAACATGAGGAAAAACTTCTTTACACTGAGGGTGACAGAGCACTGGAATAGATTGTCCAGAGATGCTGTGGAGCCTACTTCACTGGACGTATTCAAATCTGCCTGGAGGTGGTCCTGTTCTGTGTGAATCTGCTCTAGCAGGAGGATTGGACTAGATGACCTCCAGAGCTTCCTTTCAGCCCCAACCATGCAATGATTCTGTGAAATCAGAAATTATAGAAGCCATTGCTCAGAAGAAACAAAATCAATCAGAAGGTACAAGGAGCATAATAATTGAAAACAAACACAAGGCACTGAAAACAAATTAATGTAGATATCATCAGGAGACCAGGGGGAAAAATTACAGTATAGTTATATTTTATTCATCAAAGAAACAGCCTAAATGAAGTAGAAGTACTGTAAATGATGTCAAAAATTAAAGAACTGGGGCAAAATTCAACAGCTGTAAGCAAATGGAATTATGAACAAAGATGCTCTCAACTTTTTGTTCTCTACAGTGAAAAGGGAAATAAAAATTTGATTATGGTCTTTGTAATCAACCGGAACTCAGAATGCATTTTCCATCCTAGCCAAAAGCAGCACATGGAATGGTCTCTAGGTGCTTGGAGTCATTAATAAACATTATTGTAATAATCAGTCTTTCTACTACACAATGACGAGCTTCAACAGCACTTGTCTTTCCTAACTTACAGTCTTACTGCTGTAGCTTGTTCTCTGAGCTTCAGCAAACCCTCTAAACTACAGGTTCTGAGAAGCTCTAATAAGCTGTGTCCTCTAAAAAGCTGTATTTAGTGCAAAATATACCTTACTGCACACATTCATGGCAAAAGGCAATGGAGTCTGAGCTTCCTGTACATGCACTGGGGTTTATCTGCATTTCTGCTTGCAGTTTAATATATAGGGAATAATGCTCGAAGACATTTGAGAAAATATGGGGATTTTTTGCCTTGCCTATCACTTTTAGCAGAATTAGTCTTTGATTATTACCTCAATTTAAATTAATAAGGGAGGGTACAGAGTTGAAAGCAGGACCAGTTTTAGTTCTTCATTTCTACTGGCCATTCATCTGAATGTCATGAGGGAATCCAGCCACTGAATGCCTGCATGTTTGGAGTGTCTGGAACTGATGGGAAGCCTGAGCACTGCCCTTTAACCTTCTGGCCTCTTGGCTTACTCTTAAATTCCCCAGAAAAGCTGAACCTTGCTGTTCAACTTCCTATCCCAGCAGTAAATTCAAACTCCATTGTTACCTAAAGTCCTAAAATTGCTCTGAAAAGTGAGCTCTCTGCTTTACAATTTAACTCTTCAAGCACCAAATCAATGATGTGATCACTTCCACTGTAGCAAAAGTTTTGTCCTCCTTTTTTAAAATCAGATTTTTTTTCTTAATACAGTGGAGGAGATTATAAAGTCCTAGAAAAAGAACAAATATCCTAAATGTAATGCCTTTTTAAAATCTCTCCCTATTTATGAAAATCTTGGAAATTCATCTGTCTTCAGGAAGATGGGGAAAGGCTCTATTATCTTCCCTCAGCAGAATGCCTCCAAGCCTCTCATTCCACCTGCTGCAGTTTGCAAACAAACTGCTATCAAGTAGGGATTCCACTTCTGGAGCAACTAGAGCTTATAGTTTTAAGTCTTGTGTCTGCAGTCCCTAGAATAAAAGTAGAAGAGTGAAAGTAGGGAAACACAACTCAGACTTGAAAACAAGGTGGATTTTGCAATTTCATGTGATTATGTTTACCTTCTGGAAACTATACATTGATAGATTCAGATATTGCGTGCATTTTCCCAAGGAGAATATGGAATTAATAAAACACTCCATCAAAGCAAAAAATAATTATAACTAGATAAGTCAAATTGAATATTGCATACTAAAAAAGCTTAAAGGGTTGTGGAACAACTAGGGCAACTTTGCTGTGAAAAGACTTCATTGTGTTAGCCTGAGTTAAGATGGAACAGAGAGGCAGTAGTGTCCAGAAAGTGAAAAAGCAAGGAGGTAGATTCTCAATGAGAAATCCAGAAAAGAACAGGACAAAAGAACAAGGACGAGGTTTATAGAGACAACTGTATTTTTTTCACTCCAGAAAAAATGATATATACATATAGCTACTCTAACTTATTCTACATGATAGATGTAGAATCTCACCCTAGTTATCTTACCTATCAAGTGCAAAACTTTTTCACTGGATATTGTCGAAAGAACTTCAAGCCCCCAGTCCTCCCCTGCCCCCATCCGCATTGAGAGGCTGGAAGTGGTTTGGTACAGTACCTATGGAACAATTCTTTTCCCTGAACTTCAGGCATTAACTTCCGCTGGATTCATTTTTCTGTCCTCATGTTTCTGATTAGATGAGAGAAAGAAAAAGAGAAATATTCCACATAATGGAATAGAACTGCACTTCTACTGACCCTGATCTTCAGGCCTGACAAAGAAATCAGCTGTGTCCTCAATCATCCCCCAAGCCGAAAGCACTTGCATCCAAGAGCTTCAATGTGAAGAATCAGCTAACGAACAAAGAGGCAAACAAACAAAACATTTATTGGTTTTCAGTGGACTATTTTTCAATTAGTTCTTAGTCTCTTTAGTCCTGGCCAAAACCTGGTTTGGAGACCAATATAACAGTCATGAAAGGCTCACCAACAGTACTGCAAGTTTTACCTGAAAGCCATTGAGGCACACTTTGATTCCAGGCTTTACACAGACATACTTTGAGGCACATTTCCTTGTACTCCACATATTTACCAACAAGCCTAATAAGCTCAGTTTCTCTCTAATTTTAGTGAATTGTCACATTTACTAGTTCTGCTCCTTGCTTATATTTTGATGTAAACTTTAATATAGATTGCAAAACTTTAGGTCCATCTGTCCATACAAGGTTACAAAACCCTGTGATTCTTAACAGAGCTGCCTAAAAATAACAGAACTGGGGTAATGTTGAAACTCTTTCCTCTCTCCTTCCTGCCCAATTCACTGAGAGAAACTGATGACTATTTTGAAAAGCAGATCACCAACATCTAGAACTCTGGAATCACAGGTGGGGTTCAAATCTCAGTGGGGTTCACTCAACTCTTCATCCTTCCAAAGTACCTAATGTAAGTAAACATGGGGCATCAGGATGAAACCTTGAAAGAGGAGCACCTGGCAGCACTAAGTTAAAATATCCTAAGAGTTCAGTCATAGGCAAGTACTCTGCTGATGGTCCTGGGAAAAATTTCCCTTCCAAATTTCACAGTCTTGAAAAAGGCCTCATCTCCCTTGTATAAATGTATATATATATGTATATAAATGTCTGTATAAATGTAGCTCTTGAAAGCTGTAAATAAAAGTGATCAAATATTTGACGTCCAAACAGTTTTTTATGCAAAATTTTGTTTTCAAGTGTCAAGAGTACCCTTCCAGAATAAAAAGTCAAATTACAAACAAAAAACTGACCAAAACAAGTAAACAAAAATTTTATGAGAGTTTAACAAACTTACGTTTTTCAGACAAATTAAAAGAAAAAAAATCAGTTTTCTTATCCAAGAAAAAATGTTGAGGTCTAAAACCCTACAGTTTTTGACAAGCAGTATTTCATGTTAGTTTTAAGTTTGGTTAGATTTTCTCTGATTGCTTTAATCAAAGTAGGCAAGCCAATTCATTAAAAGGGGCAAGATCATAAAAGGCATATATTGTACATCTGATAAATATCTCAAGTATACAAAAATTGAATATTAGGAAAAAACTCTTCACTGAAAGCATGGCCAAGCATTGTAATAGGCTAACCAGGGAAGTGGTGGAATTACAATCCCTGGAAATGTCCAAAAAACCTGTATATGTGTCAGTAAAGGACTCGGTTTTGTGGTACACTTGGCAGTGTTAGTGGTTGGACTTGATGATCTTGGACATCTTTTCTACCCTTAAAGGTTCTATGACATAATCTTTCATAGTTATTTGAAATGGGGATGACAAGACACACCTTTCTAGCCAGTGTTGTAGCGGGACAATAAAATTCCATTTTTTCCCGAAGTTTACCAATAAGATAAAATTAGAGGTGAGAAAAAGAAAAACCTTTGATGATATCAGATCCAAGTTAACAGAAATGTTGACCTTTTATAAATAGTTCAGATACACTAAGATCTGAATAGCTTCCAGAAAAGTCACACCTTGTTTTTACAAGGTTCTACAGCTGTGTTTTTTTTCAAAGTACAAAGAAAAGCATAGAAAAGAAAAATCAAACCACTGCGATAATAATTCTTCTAAAACTGGATTAAAATCACTAGAACAATCAAACAAATTGTAATTGAATTAGTGTTTACCAATAATTTTGTATCTTGATATATTGTATTGTATATACATTGATATATTGTATCTTGAATTTCATTTCTATTCTCGACCTAGAGACCTCTCTCATTTTCTTTTTTCCTACGTTTTGTTCATACCAAATATTTCTTGCTTTTTCAGGTTTTTTATCCCCACAGTGTGAGGCCTAAAAGGTCCTTCTGAACCACAAAGGAACAATGTGTGCATCACTTCCACATAATTTAATTGACGAAATTAAAATGAATATTTAGAATTTAAAACCAAATTCTACCTAAGATACATCTAGGAGTATAAGTGATGTAGGGTTCTGGGAAAGGAAGGCAAGGTGAGGTAAGGCAAGTGGAGGAAGGCATGGAAAATAAGACAAGGCAAAAATATTCATTCACAACTTTAATGGTCTGAATGTCCACCTTTTCTTCTTCTATTATAATATTGATAATAAATAATAGATGTGCTATTATTTATTATTGATATTGTATTAATATTATATTATATTATCGCCTTTTACTCCACCAGTTAAGGATCAAAATAATACGTTAGTCTCAAGGCAGCTGGTCAGCAGAAAAAGATTTTTTTTTCTGGGAGAGTTTGAAACCTATATAATAATTAACCTCATATAATAATTTTAAGTTCCCTCTCCACATTGTCTTTACATTTGAAACACCTTGTATGCAGCTATTCTGTGATAGAGGTTATGGTCTGATTCCCACTAGTTTATGGTATGTCCTTTACTCCAGAAATTTTATAGAGACTGGAGAAATCCATGCAATGCATAACAAACAACCACCTTTCTCACTCTCATATCAGTGCAATTTGTTTTTACCACTTTACCCTAGGAATTAAAAGTGAAGTAAACTAAAAAACCTCATTACAAGACAGAATTTTGATAACCACAGTCATTAGCATATCCGAGTTTGTTCTGTGTATTAGCGCCACCGATGCTAGGCTGACGAGTGGCAAAGAGCACCTGTCAAAACAAAAGAGCTTCACGCCTCACAAGTTTAAGCCCCAGGTAAGAAACTCGGCCTTGTGGACAGGCTGAAAAGAAGATGTTGCAACCTGAAACGAAATAGACTTGTAAGAGAGAAAATGAGATCCCTCTGGGTGCCAATAGTCCTCTGTTTGCCATGATTAAATCCTCTTTGTTTCATTAGATACATCAGTGGAGAAACAAACAGCGAGATCAAGATAAAGAGCTTGCAACACATCTTTCTCTCTTTCCCTCTCCATCAAAATTGCCACCTTTTTCCTTGGACAGGCTTAAAAGAACTGCCTTGCTCAAATAAAATTGATGAGACCTCTGAGCAGGTGTACAAGACAGCTTTTGGCTTTAAAAAAGTGCCAAGCACTTATGTCAATGACCTGATCAAATGATAAGCGTGCTGGCTTCCTTTGCTCTCTAATTAATTTTCTCTCTTGAAGAGAATACCTAACATTGCGTGATGCTTAAGGTAAGTCTTTAAGTCTTAACATCAACTGAAAGTCAATGAAAAAATGCTTTTCTAGGAAAATAAACCAATGTAGAGTATATGCACCTCACCAGACTTACAAGAGTATTGTAATTTTCCAGCTTGGACCAAATGTTTATTTTAGCAATTGTTTTAAGTATTGTTAAAACAACATAGAGTTTCATTGTTAATGCCACACAGAGTTTCTTTGTCTAAACAAAGCAAAGATGCTGGCAGCATAGTGGCTACATAAAGCTGGCAGGAACTGGAGTCAGACAGACATACATTTTAATTATCTCTTTGAATCAGTAACTTCATTCAGAGATATATATTACCATGTACTGTATTGTAAAGCAATTACAAATAACTGTGCAAGTTCTTCACAAACACTGATTTCTCCCTGTAGAAGTAGTATAGTCCAGTGAGGGGGTGACCAGATCAAGTAATGAATATACACTGAAATAATAAACAGCCCTTTGCACTTTATTTTAATTGAGGTGGAAGGAGATAGCAGCAATACTGTTCAATGGTAGTATACATCCCATAATGCTGAAGTGCAAAGGTGAACACTAAAAACGAATGCTCCTTTAACAGTGGTTGATCATGAAAGAATAGAGTTAACAAGCATTTTGTACTGAGGGACATTATCCTTTTGTTTCATAAAGTTAAAACAGTTTGCAAAGCTTTCTCCTCCTTAACCTGTTTATATTCTACAAATGATATGGATGTACTACTTCTGTTAGAAAAAAATATATACAGGATAGACATCACTGCCAAATTAGTGTAGAACTAATTGCTGTAACAGTTTGTGTTATTGAAGTTAAACTGATACTCAGCTTAGGTATCCTCAATGAGGTGAGATAAGGGTTCACTCAGGTGCAGATACACAATACAGTTGAAAAAAAGAGAAGCTAAGCTAGTCTGATAATTACACTTTTTTTTGTTGATGACTTCCTCTCAATGGAAGAATAGGATTCCACAAACGAAGTATGCCTTACTGTGTTTATTTACCCACACACACAGACACACACCCCCACAAGCACCTGGGTATAAACAGTTCTTGCTTTGGGACTATAGAGCCTTTTCTTGCTTTGGCCTCAGCCTATGGTTACTGTTTGCTGACTCTAAGGATCTTAGGTCATTAAATATTGTTTGTAGAAACATCACCAACAACAGAAGAGCATGCTGCAGAGTTAAAAGAAATACGCAAATGGAAGAATAAGAAAGGAAAGACAGGTTCAAAACTTAAATGATGAAAACTAAGAGGAAAATTGTCAGTGGACTAAGCTGAGCAAACTTTTGGTCTTTCATTACTTTAAATGTCCAAGTCTGAAATCGCAGGTTTATATTTCATGACAGATAATTTTTTTTATCAAGATTCTCTTGTGCCCTCAACACAGTATAATAATCTTAAACTTCAAAAACCCGCCTATAGTTATGATTTTTAAACTAATATAACATGAAGGACAAGGTTGTGGTGATCCTCCTTTTTTATATAATTTCTCTGATTTACTGGAAGAGCTACTGCTGAAATAAGAGTTTCACTGAGATCAAAAGTAGGGCATTCATGCTAAATCCATTGGGATATGGCACTTTATTTTCCTTGGTATGTTTTGTGGTCTACCAAAGGACTAGAGATTCAACAGTTTGTGGCATCAAATATTTGGAATTTCAGCTTTGGATTTCAGTTCTTTTGCAACCCTGAACTGGACTAATCTTAGACAGTTCAAGTTGTACCCTTACAGTGATTTAGATAGCAGACAACTACTTACGACCAGCGTCCAGCAGTATCACTGCTGTGTTGAGATGTAAAGATAAGAGTGCTGAGGCAAAATATATACAGCATAATTATGTATTTTCTTTATTATTGGAAGGTTTTAAAAAGTTTTAGAGGGAAAGATTAGTTGTTATGAATTTTTAAACTGGAAATACTAATCACACAGAAGAGTTTTGATTCTGCTGTTGCCATAGTCAGTCACACTCAGAATTCACACTTGATCTCTTTGTAAAGGCACAAAATAAGAAAAATTTAGATTCTCTCTCCTTACAGCACACATCTTACCCCCCTAGTGCTGTCCTGCCATAGACACTCCCAAGACATTAGCTAAAAAGTATAAAATACTTCAGTGGTCATAATAAACTAATTGTAACTTTTTCAGTTAGGGAAACTGGTTTTAATATGGCAGCCAACACCAAACTACTCGGATGAGAATCTGATGGATTGTTTTGTTCTCACAGGATGATCCAACAAACTGGTGTATCCATTTCTTTTGCATGATCCTGAATGGTCAAGGAAGCTTCATTGTTCGTTTTACAATTCCTGTTTGTTTTACTGTATCTACTGTAGGGATAATACATTATAGAAACAAGCACTTCTATTTCACCACGAAGATGTTGGTATTAATACTTACCAGAGAAGACAAAGCTTATGTAAAACATGGCATGAGAAAGAGAAATACTAAAACATATTTTTAAAAATGAAAAGAGTATCAATCACTTTAAAGTAGAAAAGGACCTCAATATTTGCATTAGTAACAAGAAAAAGTTATGGGTTTCTTTCTTTGGTTTTTTTTGGGCTTTTTTTCCTTTGAGAAGAAAGATGCAGAAAAGGGCAGTATATTAGCAAAATATTGTACCTTGGAACATCAGTCATTTTCTACTCAATAATACTGAAAGGGTCTAATTTATAAGTTTTTCCATTTCTCTGTTATGCTGGTTTGTAAGTTCTGACATTGCTACTGGTATGTTAATGAGAAGCTAGTGTTCCATTAAGAGTAAACCATATGCTCTACCGCATACTGTGAAAGAGAAAGCATATAATGTGACTGTTGCCTTAGTAACACATTAATTCATTTTGTCAGTGTTGGCACAGATCATTTCATTTATAAGAAAACAAGTATAATAGTTTACCACATCTATAATATTTACAGTGTTTCTGTTACAAAACAGTGACAAAATGAGTTTAAAAAATAGAGTTGGGATAGTATTATTAAAATATGGAATTTGTGGTAAAAATGTTCCCATACAAATTAAAAATAAGATTGGTGTAAATTTCTTTTCACATTATAGCACCAAACTGTTTGGTTTTTTGCATATTTGTATTCCACTAATAATATGCATAAAAATATAGTCCATGAAAAGCCACAAGTACATTAGCAGTTTTTAATGAATGCTAAACAAAATATTTCATACAACAGTTCTGTTAAGTTACAACCATTAAAACCTAATTGTATGTTAGTGTGTTACTCATAACAAAGCTAAACATTTATCTCTTTTATCTGGTCTTCCAGATGTTTCTTAGAATTTTAACACCGCTAAAATGCTGTAATTAAAGTATCCTCTTCCCTTAAGTGATCATACCTTACATTTTATTCATTTAAGACATAAGTACATATGAATATATGTGTGTGTGTGTAGACATAAGTGATACTTTATGTGAATAGAGGGACTGCAAATATTTGATAAGGAAAAAAAATGCAGAAGAAGGAAAGGTAACTCCTCCTAGGCCTAGGTCTCAGCCCTGCTTCTTGTTCTTAGATCATTGTACATCTCTAAATGTATGTTTTTAACAGCAAAGCTTTTACATCTGGAATGCACACTGAGAAACATACTAAAATAAGCAGCATTATATTTTAGATGCCACTGTCATGAAAAAATTATTTTTCTGGTGCAACTACTCTCTGTTGCACATCCCAAAGAAACAGCTAATAAGTCATCATCAATGTTTACAGCTCTTTAATTACTTGGACTAACATATCCTGGAATTCAATTTCTTGTCACAGTAGAGCTATTACTTTTTTTAGACAATTATCTTTCTCAAAAATAAAGAAGAAATAATTCTAGAAATGTGTATGCACCATACCTAGCAAACCTGTAATGCTGTGGGGTTTATTTTAAAGAGGATTTAATTAAACACAATTATGGAACTTTCTAAAGTATCTCACGAATTATCAAATCTTACTAAGTCTTCTGAACAACTTTGAAAAAGTTAAAAGGAAAAGCTTACGGTAATATAATGAGCAATAATTTTCCTCTGGAATGCAATCATGGAAAAGAATCAGAGTCATAGAAGACAACGTTGGAATACTGTATCTAATTTTGACCTACTTGATATTTTATTTTATTTATTGAAGAATAAAAATAAATCATTTAAGTCTGAAATAAGACTTCTTTTAACTGAAGACACTTTAGCCGTTAAAATGTATTTATCACCTGTACAACTAAATTCCATTTCTAGACTAAGATCTTAGTATTTTTTTTAGATTATTATTGTGCAATTCAAAGATTAATGAATATGATTGCTCATATAGTATGGTTCTCAAATAATACAGGTAGTATATCTAATAATCTCCAGATATAGCAAATAAACCAACCATAATTATAAAGAGATAATAGAGGAGCTAAAATATCTTGCTAGATGCAACACTACAAGCCCAGTTCTGCATTATTGGTAGCTTTTTCCAGATGTCTGCTAACATCCAGCATGTGGTTAAGTTGGTTGAGGAAATCAAATGTTAGATTTTCTTAGCTTCTAAAATAAAATTACGTGCTGAAAGATAGATGTTGTACTAATATAAGACCACATGGTAACACTGAACACTTCATATTTCTAAAGACCATATCTAATAAGGAAAAACAAGAAAGAGAAAAGCTTGTGAGCATGAGGGTTGCAGAACTTTTATGGAAGCTATGCAGCACATTTGGTGCAAGGACTGTGAAGCGTACTCAAATTTTCTTTCACCTCATGATCAGATATTCACCAGTATGACAGGAGAATCAAATCAATAATCTCTTCATGTATATATAGAAAGTGTGAAAAAAAGAAAGAGTGGTGACTTACAGAATAAATAAATAAATTCTTTGCCTATTGTAGAGGGAAATATCAATTACTTTCCAAAATTCTCAGGACTCTGAACTTTTGGAATACTTTGGCTCTGACTGACTTCTGACTATTTAAGATAGCAAAGAAAACTCAATATACCTAATTCAATGTTGAATTTATCATGTTTTTCTTTTGACCTAAGTATTGAAGATATTTTTCATTATCAAACAGAATGGTGTGTCCTCCCTTTAGATGATTTTGCATGTTTCACAACTGTTATGGAGAAATAAGATGATTAAGTATGATTAGAAACATACGTACTAAACACATATTATATATACTAAACAACTACCATAAGCTTTCTCTGTAGAAGTCATTATGTTAATGTATATGAAAGCTTAAATCAATGAATGAAAATTTTCTAGCTACACCATATCACCACTAATGCAAAGTTTCAATATTGATTACTGTTTCATAAAAATCATAGTTATGGGACTTTCTGTAGCAGTTATTATTGTCATTCTCTTTGTACAAGCCAAACCGACTAACCCAGAACATTTATACAAATGGTTCCAAAGATAAAGACTATTTTTCAAACATGGCTACTGAAGTTTAGAACATAAATATGTATTAGCACATCATTGAGGAAACCTATTCTCAAGAAATGTGTTTTTCTGAGCATGCATTTTTTTAACATGCAAAGAAGTCCAGTTGTGTCTTTATCAAATCAAATGTTAGACTCTTACCTGAACTCAGACCTGGGGTAAACTTTGCCCTGATTTCTTCAACAGCACGGACATGAAAGATCTCTTCCATTTCTGCTGGACATCTCACACTACTTGCCAGTCCTTTAAAGGCAAGTTAAGGACAATTTTAGTGTCCTACTTCTCTGAAGGAAGCATGTGGCTGTGTAAGTAGATGGAGCAATGCCTTATGCTGAGTTGCTGGTGCTAAATCAGCGTTTAAATCCATTTAAAAATATTGGATACTTTTGAAAATCTATGTCAGAATTTTAATTTTATGTTTCTCATTTAGTCAGTAGCAAGCAGAATTTTGACCTGTGAAACACAGAGCAAATTCATATTCATGCCAAAAGGTTAATATGCAAGTGCATGTTTAAGTGGTGGCGCCAAGGTGTTTTCTCCAAAATGACAGTCTGCCCCTTAGACACAGCCACTGCTAACCAAGGCATCTACTTACTTTAGACTGCATGTTCCCTGATAATCTTTTTTCAAGCATTCTGGACCTGACACTGTGTATAATGCTATACACTTACTCTACATGTGTATAAAAGACCTGGGCTAATGTTTCAGCGTTCCTGACGGAGCACAAAGAACAGCCAAAAAAACCAAAGAAAAACCAAGTTTTGTATTGGGTTCTCAGGGGATACAAAATCTAGTTCTTCTCTAGTAACTGACCTGAGTGCTGACAAATACCATTTGACAGCTGAAGTTCAAACAAATTATTTAAAATTCTTTAAAACTAAGGTACAAGCTATTACACTAGTCAATAATCATTGTCTTAATTGTTGGACGTGCGTCAAGCAGCAGTCACAGTCACAAAACTCAGGTGGCTTCCTGCAGCGTTGGCCTCACTATAATATGCCATTTCACTTATGGAGCACATTGTGAACAAACAGTGGTGTTCTGCTGTCTTGACACTGTCCCTGCATGCTGGAGGGACAGGACAACCAGCTATAGCAGCTACTGTAAGAAGAGACTCTTTTCCTTAAAAGCAACTCATTTATTTTCAATCTGCCTCTACCACTGCTTTTGTCCAGAGCTCATTAACTAGATAAACACAGCTTATGAAAAACAATTAGTAAAGTACTGGGAAGCTGTCAGAAAGGATAAAAAATCTTAAGTACAACATATAATATTAGAATGTTTAAAAGTTATCGTCCTCTAGTCAGTGGCAAAATGTTTAGTTTGTGACAACCTTGCAATATGTCCACGATAGCATGTAAACACAGTAGAGCTAGTTGTATCTGGCACACGAGCAGTCTAACTTGCTTCTGACAGCCAGATCACCAGAAGCTTATTTAGATTTAGGGGGTGGTGGTGATGAGTCTTTGCCAGTTGTAGAAATAGTAGCCTAACAACTTGTAATACATATAATTACTCTCCATATCCCCTGGTCAGCATATCTTCTGATATGTAAATTAGATGGAGCAAGCAGATGTATAACCTAGGAAGCATTCCAGATTCATCTTGATAAAAGTATGGTATTCATACTGGGCAGGGTTCCTTTGTCTGTAACAATGATACACCAAAAATACATGCAATGTAAAAATAAAGCTATTGATCATTTCCAGGGGTACAGTCTACATGGAATATTTTTATTCCACCTGCCATATCTAATAAGGAGTATTATTTGTCAGCATCACAGTAAGGTAAATATGTGACAAAAACACAGGAAGAGATGATAGAACCTGCAAATATCTTATAAAGAAATTTCTACAACTTGTGAATTTACCTAAAAATGAGAAACTAGGGAAAGATGAAGATGAAAGTGGTAAAATTCATGGCTAAAGGAGCTACTTTTATGTGCATTTGAAAGATTTAGAGCTCTCTATCTCCCTTCCTACCTGCCTGCCTATTACAATTGTCTCCTGCACAAACATTGAATCTTAGAATGGTTTGGGTTGAAAGGGACCTTAAAGATCATCCAGTTCCACCTATCTCAATGTCCCAAGTCCTGATGCTAGATAACACAGAGAGTCCTAAAGAGAATTATTTTTATTTCTTAGGGAAAGGAACAGCCATGAGGAACTTAAACCACCTTTCTTTCTTCTTTTTAATCAATACTAAGGCTTAAAGACTTACTGAGCCTTTCTGGTATTTTAGCTAACTTCTAAAATAGTGAAAGTTAACACACACGATCTGTGTTATCACTTGTACTTACAATAGTACGGGCACAGTTTTAGGGGTTTGGGTCTTTTTTTTGTTTTGGGGTTTTATTTTGTTTTGGTTTTTTTGTTTTTTGCTTTGCCTCTCATGACAGAGCTTATGGTTTTGAAGCAAACTAGTTTTCTGGACATATTTAGATTTAGGAACACTTGAGTATAGTAAATCCTATATTTTAGGAAACATCATGATTTGGCATATTGTCACACAGGAAAAAATAAAACCTTTTTCTTAAGATTAACTTGTTGACACAGCTAAGATATCTTTATAAGACGTGATTTTCACTGTTTAATGATGCATTTGAAATAATGTAGCAAGCAAATCAAATCTGTACTCAATGTGACTGTTGAGTGCTGTTATTCTCTAGGTATATTATCAGAGCATTGGAAAAGAAGAGTATTTCTTTGCTAACTGGTGGAAAACAATGGGATTTTTGTTCTTGGCAAGATTCCCCAAAGAGAATTGAATTGCAAGGTATGACCTTTTCTTTATCTATTTATTCTATCATATTAGAGTGTATTATTGTAATGGGGTTAAGGCTATCATAAATTTGAAATTATTTTTCAATACAGATATTTTGTATCAAATCAACTACTACAAAACCATTCCACGAACTCATTGCTGGAATATTTCTGGATGAACTCAGGCTACCTTGTTTTAATCTTAGCAAATTCAAAGCATTTTATATTGTTTTAAATTACATGTCTAATTCTCATTGGGAAAAATATTAAACAAGGATAGAGTAACCTGATTGTTTTTTCTTAGTTTCTATTAGGGCATGCAGTGTTTGGTTAGAATGTTTCTAATGCAAGCCTAAAATATGTATGTATTTATTGACCTGATCCGTTCTACTGAATGTCCAAGTGAGTTGTGGGAACTGACACAGAAAATTACATTTTTTCTTATCAGGCAATCAAGTGGGTAATGGCATATTTTCCTCACCTTTTCAGCTTCTAGAATTCATAGTTTTCTTAACTACTGACAATTCTGAGCTGTTGCCTTCATTCTGTGCATCTTCAGACTAACCAGGAAAGATTACCTTGACCTTCTCTTAGAAATATTTCTAGACCTGCCTTGAATAAGATGTCAAATAGAGGGACCCTTCTGAGGACAATTTTCAATTGAGTGAGCAAACTAAATAGTATGCAGTGCATATTTATAAGCTGGAGAGTTTTCTACTGTTCCTATAAGCTTTACAAATGAAATTTTCAAATATTTATTTATATTAGGTTGATGAAATCCTGGTGATGAAGAATGGGCACTCTGTAAGAACAAATTATAAGTGCTTTCAATGCACAGGTGATGAAGTAGTATAAAATTTGGTAATTTTGTCACAACCTAAAGAGCAATGATCTAGAATACATGGGAAATTTATTAGATAAAGAAATAACTAATAGGCTCTAATATATATAAATAATTTTGTAGTTAAAATTTTGAGGAAAGCACTTTCAGTTCAATTTACTAGTCTGACCTTTATATAAATATATTCATATTTCAAAAAATGTTTTAATATTTATATTATGGACAATTTTTCTGATTTCTGTATTTTCAGCATTGCTTTCTCTTTGATTTGTTGGCCTCATCTCTATTTTTCAAATTGCTATCTAAATAAATTAAGGTTTCCTATCATATCTTTCTTGTGAACAGCATTTTAAATCCATGGGGACTGAGAGTTGCATCAGGTCAGTATTGCTATTTCTTCCCTTAAAACTTCAGGCTTGACAAGCCAAACAGAAATTAACGAAAACTTTCTAAGCACAGAAGTTTGATCTCTAAAATTTCTGTTTGCTTATTTTCTGTTATGATCTCAACATTAGTTAGCTGAACTACCGTGCTGGTGATTGAAAACAGTAATATCAAAGGAAAAACTGCTTGCATTTTTTGAGATAGTCACCAGAGGGCATTTATGGACTAAGTCAAGATAAATTTCTGCATTCACTGTGGGAATGCTGAGAAGTGTTCTGAATGACACCATATTGCTATCAAAACTAAATCACTATTTTTATAAATGGAAAGCTTTGATTTAAAATGAGATATTATTACAAAGAGGAAAAAAAGAGAGATGACCAATATAATTCTTGGCTTCTCTAAAATTATTTGACTGTGTTATAGATGTCGGATAGCATGAATATTCACACTACCATGGAAAAAATGTAACAGGAAAAAAATGTAACAGGGGAAAAAAGGTAGTAAACATTGTTTTCTTTCTTTCATCATTTCACAAATATGTAGTTGGAGAAAGAAGATAGTTCTTTCCAAGACTACTACAATGGAATAAAAGTAGAGCATTGTTGTTTTTTTAAGAGATAGTTTCATCTTTTATGTTTGAAGACATGCTAATTATTATTAAATAGCTGCCTTTCAGTGATATAATAATAAATAGTCTAATAAAAGTGTGGCAACTTTGAGGAAATAGTTAGGGATCAGATATTAAAAGCTGTTGTGATGTTCAAAATGTACGGGCAGGTCCAGAATATGAATTTGCTTGAATCATGATAAATTTATTATTAACCAATTTTTATTATCAGCTTCTGTGAATATGTAAAACTCTGTATTTCATGTATGGCTATATTTCATGATGAAATAATATCTTTAGAAGTACCTTCTTTATCAAGAAGAATGTGTTTTTGGCCCAGTTCTCCCAAAACAGAGATCTTGTCAGTATGAATTTTAAAAAATAGAACTGAAATCCTTAAGAGACATGCATTAGACAGGAAGCCATATAAAAGTAAACCTCAGCTTTGATAGTGTAATTAAATACCGTGGAAACTCAAGTCTTATTTTTCAATAGAGAAGAAATTTCAGTAGGAAAGAAAATGCAGGGTGAAAAATACTTGCAAAATTAAGAGAAACGTCCTAAAGATCAGTTAAAGAAAAAATGTTCTCTTTTTGTGGATATGTGCACTCTCCTGAGTTAAAAGTTAGTAGGATTCAGTGAACATTATTTTAGAAAACTGTTTTAAATTTCATATTGTTGTTTTAACTTTATCACCCAACTTTTTTTCTGAAGAGATCACAGGTGTTGGTAAAAATAAATTTGAGTCTGAAACCTTTTGGAGAGAATTGCCCTATATTTAGTAACAAACAAGTCATGCTTTTTTGGTAACATGGGTATAGTGCATGCTCTTTCTTTTCCACACTTTTTTTTCCCTTTGAGAAAGGCTATACCTTGTTTATACATTGCTTATTTCAAAGCAGCATTTTCATATGTATTTGTAAGCCAATGCTTTCAGATTGTAACTCAGAGCAAGTTTAAGTTATTTCCATGCCCTCCATTTATTTGTATGGTACAATCATACTAGGGTAGTCCATGCCACTGCACCATGTTTTCAGTCATCTTTCATCTCTTGAGAGTGAATACAAATATTCCTCCAAAGGTTCTACATTGACTAAAAATTTTTAACTTAAACAGTGTAAATCAGATATTTCCAAGTCAAAAAAAAAAAAAAAAAAAAGCTCAAAATAAATATATTGACTGTATGACTGTATTCTATGTAATAGAAATGTTCTATGTAATAGAAATGCAAAATAACCAAAATCGTATAGTTGAAATACTCTAATTGCAGCTGGAACCTTCATTCGTATGTCTCAGAGAAGTTTAGAGTTAACTCATTTAATGGCTCAAAGTTCAGGAGAATCCTCCTGCTGCAGCATTGGAGGAATAGCTCCAAATAAAGGGTTACTGCTGGCAAAGCTTGCTCTTCTATGTCACCCTGAAGGTTCACGTGTTTTCAATTACGTTCTCAGTGGCAAAAGGGGACGTGAGTGGCTACCTTGGTGGTTTACTCCAAGTTAACTATAGACCAGATCATCAACAGTCCTGCATTTAAGCCAGAATAATGAATTACATGGTAAAAGAATACCTGCTGTATTGCACAAAACAACCAATTCACTGACTGTTACAATGACATTACTGGCAGCAAAAAAGAGACAGGATTTCTGAAGTGTCTTCTTGATCACCATGCATTTCAGTGGTAAAGATTTCAACTATATTTAATTTACTCTTATTAAAAGTATCCTCCAGAAGCCTGGGTATTTAATATTGTAACTATATTCCACAGATAAATAAATTAAAATTAAAAAGACATGTTAAAGTTGATCTCTTCTTTCTTTGGCTACATAATCTTTCAAAGCTGTGAATTGTATAGTAGTCTCTTACCTAGTTCTCTGAAAGCAGTGTGACCCCTCATGGAAATCTGCATTATCCATGCTAACTGGTTTGGAGTAATTTAGGAATACTGTAGATTTATCTACATCTATATTCATATATATATATGTATATGCATATATATATATGTCCATGCATGGAAACATTGCCTCTATGTAAATATATACTGACAATTGTCAATTTGCATTTTTGCCTTCTTCATTGTATATATCCAAGAGGCCAAATATTTACAGACCTAAGAAATAGCTGGGAAAATATTTTTTCAGAATTTTAATAACAGTTATGATTCTTTATAAATGACCTAATTTTTATAAAGTTATCATAGTCCTAGAATACTTGTGCCACGAGGAGCTAATCACACTCCTAAAGGACCTTGAACACATGCAGTCTTCAGAGATATCACTTCATGAACAAAATTCAGGTATCATCAATGTCAGAGGAGAAACTTGGTGAATAATTAGTTTCTTTGTGATATAAAAAAGCTTTTAACCAGGCTACGGTGTTCAGAAAGAAAAGGCAGAGTCTGGAGTTTGCCATGGAAAAGAAATACGACTACAATCAGGAAGAAGAGACTGAGAAGACAAAATTTCACACTCTGGAAAAAAATGGGAGTGATCTAATGAGAATTATATGGAAGACAACAGAAAAAGAGAATGTAGAGGAAAGAAAAAAAAGAACCAATGACCTCTAAGACTTGAGAAAACAAGGCTAGTGAGACACAAGGACAGTGCAGAATTTTTTCAAGCCACTGCATTTCAAAGTAATCGTCACACTAATTTTCACATGGAAATGTAACATATTATGTAAACAATCTAAGGTTATCTTAACTAGTGATTAACCTAGCTGGACAGACATAAGAGGAAAATGAATAAAAGTGATGCAGGATTATTAAAAGAGGCACAAGAATGACTTGGACTGAAAACAAATTGTTAAGCTAACAGATTACCCTTTTCTCCTGGGATTTGAGCAGGATCTGATGCTACTTAGCATTTTCATTAATAACACAGACAAAAAGAAAAAATTGTTTTGAAATTTTCTAATGACAGAAGAGAGAGATTCATAATCAAAATGTTCCACAGGACGGCATCAAGATACGAAGGAGTGAAATTAGAGAAATGTGAGGAAACATATATGATAAATCATTGTCTTGAAAAACCAGAGGAAGAGAAACACTTATTACATTTAATTGATTCGTGTTCATTGCCAAGGGGTAGATAAAAAAGACAAAGACAAACCTCTACTTCACCAATTTTGGATTAATCAAGTATTTCCAGAAAAGCCATGTACCTGCTAATGCACAAGAAACTGGTAGGATAATTTTACTATCATATATAGCTGTGGTCATCTGCAGTCACTGGAGATAAGCTCATACTGAAGCTGGCGACCAGAACTACTGGAATGATTGGAGGTGGATTTTACAGGAGGGGATAATGGAGATTGCCTATAGAGAGATGAAGCATAGAGATGTCCCAAACAGTTCAGGAACATGTGTGAATATCGAGAACATCCTGCCTGCAGTGCAGGCAAGCTGCTTAACCAGCTTTAAGGGCTTGATAAATGTGCACATATATATGCTTGTCTTTGTGGTGGCATTGTGACGGATAAAGTGATGCTGAAGCTCCTTTCCAGGAACGGCAGCAGAACTGAATATAAACTTTGGGATGAACTGAGAAAGAGCCTGTATAGGCCTATAGGTGAAAATTGTTGGTTCTTTTTGTGTTTACTAGATGTGCAACTGCATGGAATTACACAGCCTGGCTAAAGCATACAGTGTTCAGATACAAAATAACCCTTTTTCTCATCTAAACTCTTCACTTAGGGGAAACTGTATACTGTAAGTCATGGCATTTGTTTCTAGTCAGACGCTCTAATCCCCATGATTATGGCATTCCACCACCACCATTAGAGATTTATGGTGGAATAAGAGAAATTTTACTGTAAGAAGTGCTAAATGCAGATTTTTATTTATATTGATTGAAATAAATATTTTAAAAATATTTTTTTAAATAATAGTGAAGAAACATGAACATGAAGAATTTTTGGATGCTGTAATTTATGACTTCATAGCTGACAGATTGGCTGACAAAGACTGATGATGCTATGGATAATAGATCTGTTCCCATCTGTGGGGAGAGAAACACTTTGAATGGCAGCTTTGGAACCTTTCTGCTAGACAAAGGTAGCAGCAGAATGCTAGAAATATCTGAGGTTGAAGTGGGGAGATGAGCAATTGAAAGCTTTAAGAGGGTTTATTGTCCTTCGAGATAAGGAAAATAACTATATTTTTTTTCTTCCCCCCGTCTATGAAAAATGAATATAAATTGAATCTAAAGAATTTTGAGTGCACTGATCTGTTTCACAGGGATTCTCACCCAGTGGGTCAAAATGAGAGCAATATATCCATGAGCGAATTCAAACTCACAAACTTTTTTCAGCAAAGCACTGAATACCTGTAACTAATTGCATGAGTTAAAAGGTATTATTGACAATTAGATCACTGTTTATGAGTACAGGGCCTCTGAAGATTGTCATCAAGCACTTACGTTATTGTTCTGTATTCTCTTGCAGAAGTTGCAGTGATGCTTGAGAAGATATACCAGGCAGTCTGACTGTTGCTGCTGAGATGAACGTCTCCTGTAAATGGGCATTTGTGGACGCCAGTTTCTCAAACATGCATCCATGGTTGCTGGAACTTCTCTACCGTCACTCTGAGTGTGGCATTCAACTGACCTAACATCTGCTCTGTAATCAGCTGTCCAGCCACCCTTTTGCTGTCATCTGTATTCTTTTTCATAGCAGTGGAGAAAGGAAGAAACCCTATTGCCTCTAGGTAGCTTCTGTGTTTCTCTGCTAGACATTGCCACTCATCAGGGGAGTTGGTCAGTGAAACAGAGCTTTGCATTCCACATCCCAATACATGTACTTCAATAGCCACCAAGGAGTTAATGCAGCACGTTGTGGTTTGGACAGTGGGCATACATATTAGCTTCTCTTTCATCTCTTCTACTTTGGCAAACAATCAGCAAAGAAGCTAGGTAGCTGTGGACTGCAACAACACAACACACAATATGACAGTACCTGCCCTTATGCTATACAAAACATGTGCTTTCCCTTGTCTGAGCATCTGTTTTCCAATGCATAAAGAATGGTTAAAAATATTTGTCTGGTACGAATTACTCTAATGTGAGCAAACTCTCTAGCTCCCACTCTCCATATAGCTCATTAGGATTTTAAAGTACTCATGAGTGCAAATATGGGTAGAGAAGGACATATTTCTCAAGTTTCTGAAAATAACTAAATAATGAATAATGAAAGTTCATTATTTTGAAAATGTCATTATTTCCTTCTGAATCAATTGCAGATTAGAAAATAGGGTTTTTTGCTGTTGTTGAAAACAAATAATACCTTTTTCATGAGTATTTTGCCCAGTTCTAATGTTTCAGAAGCAGTGTTGGATGCTTAAAGCATTTGTCATATAAAATAACACTGCTTCAACTTTTAAGCCTGAAATGATAATAATTAATACTTTCTATTGGTACTTTATATTCATTGCAAGTACCAGTAACATCAGTGACATTGTTAAAAGTTCCTCATCTGAATGCTGCTGAGATAGATGAAATGCATGATTTTGGATAATAATGCCGTATCATTTAAACCTGGATTTACTTGCCACCATTTTTCCTGGCTTCTACACCAAATGGTGCTTTGTCGAGATTATTTTGGGACCCAAAATGTTAACTATTCATTGGAACGCACTGTACAAACTTAGAAACATGATGAATAGTATTTTAGGCATAAGCATTTTAAACATATCTGTTCTGTGTTTAAATGTCAGAACAAAGCATATTACAGGAAAAACACCTACAAATGCAAAAATGCAATAAAGCCACAAAATATGGGTTAAAAATTTCCATATTTGATCTGGGTAGCAAATTATAGAGAGAGCAAAAACCCCCTACGCATAACCAAAGCTGCCAATTCTGGATCTTTCAAAAAGCAAGGGCAGGATACCAAGTACATGATTCTGCCTTGTGCCAAGCAAGCATCTATGAAAATGTCACCTTTATGCAAGTGAAACACAAAACGAGTAGAATTTGCCCTTAAATGTGAGGGGGAAAGTGTTCTGAAAATAAACAAATTGCTTTTTACTGCTAATTAAAACATGAATCAATAAATATTTTCAAAGTTAAATAATACTGTTCCTCTCAAGCTGAGCACCAATCTGCTGGGCTCCAGCCAGGAGAGAATCTTTTCTAGCATAGTTACAAACAACTGATGAGTGGAGCTGAAAACAGAAACATGAATACAACTTTCACAGTAATTCAAACAAAACTGCATGGCTTTTAACATATCATTTAAAGGTTCTTTACTCTTTCCACCTTTTTGTATAGTGGTCAGCACATTGCTGGTGAGATAATGACCTACAACGAGCAGTCAGATTATGGGAATTAAGATGTCAGTTTCAAAATAAACACCAGTTGGTTCAACAAAGCCTGCAGCTAGGATTATGTCAGGACTAGGAAGACATTTAAAACCCAATTGAAACAGACTTACTGTTTCTGAACAGAAAACATGCTGTAGCATCCTGTTTTACTGTAGACTTACAAAACTGCTGTTGCTGACTCCCTGAAGCTGATTTCTTGGCTAGGAAGGTGGTCAAGACAAAGTCTTTGGATGCGGAATCTGATCAGATTCTCATTTCTTGTCCTCTTGTACTTGATATCCTTGGTTTTCCCACAAAAGTTCTCCACAGGTGAGTCTATGACCCCAGAAAGAAATCCCCAGCTAGTATCATCTACTCTTGTTGCTTTGCATGTTGATTATGGGATAACATTCCCAGCAGAGAAGTGTAGCATGGACAACAAGGGCCACTTGAATTTTAGAAATGTAGCTACTAAGATTTTAGAATTAACCCATGATGCTCCCTGACTTCTCAGGAGTTAAACCATGATACATTTGTTATTTACATGAGATTTTGGCTTAGTTTGAGAGTACTGAAAATTCTATGAAAAAAAGTTTGTACTGAACATGATTAAACAACTCTACAGCAAATTTCTTTTTTCTCTCTCCTGCACTTATTTTGAACATAAGAAACAAATTAAAATCTCCCAACCCTCCTATTCCCAACTAAATTTTTAAAAGAATGAAAAAAGTCTCTATACCTGAATTGGGGGAAGTTTTAAGGAACACTACATACCAGTTATACACCATTAAAAAAAAAAAAAGGCAGTTTATGCTATCCTGTAAGCAGCACTGTAATATTAAGAAGGCAAATATTTCTTATCTTTCTATTCTGGGATATATTTGCTAAAGCACTAATCAAATAAATGTGTATCACCTGTAAAACTGTGATGTGATATCCCTAGAAACTGCCAGTTGCCATAGATGTTGTAGCCAAAACCCCGAGTAAGCTGTTTCAATGTAAATGGAGATTCCTTGAGTTGTAGGTCCTGAGTTTTTGTGGTTGGCCTAAAGTGTTAGGTCTTACAAAAATATACACACTCGACCCCTTTATGCCTCTAAACCCCAAAAGGTAGTTGTATACCAGCTATTCTGGATGAATTTATCACAATGTATTTTATGTCCATTAGAGCTTAGACTAAACAACCTCAAGTAATGGACACAGCATATTAAATTTCCATGAAAAGTATTCAACAGAACATTCTGACCAAATTATACCTCATACAGTCTTCTGAGTCATGGCTGATATTATTTGAAATATCTGGATTTTATAACAAGCCTTTTGATTTAGGACTACCTACAGTACATGAAACTTTAGTCAATCAGCTGGAGATATTTCTAAGTCTTATTACCAGGCGTGGAATGAAGGTTTCAATCCTATTCAGCAATACTGGACAGATTTCTGGCAAGTACAGGAGAAAGAACATTCTTACCACAGACTCTTCTGGCCAAGGATTTACCTATGGCTATGTCTGACCTCTGCATTCAAAAAGAATGTTCTGGATTCTTACTCTGCATCCCAGCCTTCCGCTCAGTCACTCTGTCTTGGCTGTCTCAGTTTTGCTTGTCTACAGCTCTGCTACTCCTTTGTGGGTAGCGTGGGGGTATATATATGTATATTGCATATATATTTTGAAGCACTTGGATGGTGGGTTTTGCAGCATTTGGATGATGAGTGCTAAAAAATACTGAGCAGTATGTGAAGTCAGGTGGTAGGGAAATATCAAGAACAGTAAGTGGTAGCAATAGTAGTGTCGGTGGTGGTGGGGTGATGGCACAGCACAGGCTTAGGGGCCCTGGGCCAACTCGTGCTTCTGAGTGTGTTTCTGGAGGCAGCATAACCTCTGCTTTGGTGTGGTTGTCAACACAGGACAGGGGACAGCCATACAGGAGCACTCTGGGAGGTATAATGGATGGGACAGCATGTGTCCTGCCAAAATATTTGAAAGTCCACTTTGTGGTGATCTGAATGTGATTAGGTAAGGTTGAAATTCAAATATTCTCTTGGTTAGTGAACCAAAAGATTATGCTTGCTTTCACACTGCAGTAATTTACATTGTCTTTGTGACAGGATGCAAAAAAAAGTTGCATTATGCAAGCAAAAATAAAGAACAGTTTAATTTATAGCAAATAAGATTGTTAAATCCTGCATTAATGAAAATTTCAGAGTTGCTGTGTAGCAGTTGCGTGACAGTAGGAGTAGGCTGAAGATGATAACTTTAAGAATACAGATATATTATTAGAAAGAGCATTACTCTGCTCACAGCTGCATCACTTCAAACATACTTAATGGTGCACTTTACTGTCTTCTTTGTTTAAGCATAGGGCAATGGCATATAGGTAAATAAGCCTACCTCTCACACTCCTTTTTTCTTTGCTGCTAAATGTGCTACATGCATGCTTGGACTGGAACACAAGGCATTGCCTCACTTCCTAATGCACAGGGAATACTTTACAATTCCTAAATGACTGTTGCTTGCTTGATATTATTACTTTACCTTTCAACCCTCTATTTTCTTTTACATGTTACTCGTTTTTACTCCTTTAAAACAGGGACAAAATGAGTAATGTGATGGATTAAATGAAGGCTGGAAAAGGAAGACCAGACTAATTTTTCTGCTTTTTAGAATATTCACTATGAAACTTTAAACAAGTAAAATCAAAGAAACAGTCCTTATGAACTCACAGGAAAATGGTGTAAACAAACATAAAAGGAAGATTTCAAAACATTTATTCTACTATAGTAGATCATATTTGTTCTTCATACAGACACACATATATTCTATACTGAGATATAGAATAATAGCCTTGAGGTTTTAAAAAGAAGTTATAAAAAGGAAATCAAAGTGTTGTAATGCTAAAACTGTTATTTTTGCCCCTTTATGCATGTATCATGATCATGGTTCTTTACTTGAGCCTATCTATTTTTGTACAGTGTCTGCCTCTTTTGATGAATGATTAGTTATTCAAAATTTACTAGTTATTCAAAGTGTGATCTCCTTTTATTTAGTATTCACCACAGATTTGTTTTTCTGTATTTTGATATGCTTACTGCAGCATCCGAATGCTATAAAAATTTAATTAATTTGTCTCCACAAAGTTCTGTGAAGATAGATGGTGTTAGTATCCCTGCTCTGTAAGTGACAACCTGGGTATGAAGAAATTATTGGTTTAACTGAAAAAGATATGGCTACTCTGGAAGAAATTGAACAGGATCATTGAGTGAATGGTTGCATCATTATCCATTTATATCAAAGTATTAATTGCGACATTTAGGAAATAGAGCATATTTAGTTGCTTTGATTCATTAACTGAGAAAACAAACATCTCATGTCTAGAACAGTTTCTAACTTAAAAAAAGAGAACTTTTATGTCAAAAAGAAGACTTCTGAATCTCTGGAATTTCTGGTATCAAACATCAACAGAGTAGCTACTCTTTATGTCAACCAACCCTGGTCCATATTTGAAATTATTAACATCATAACTACTTTTTAACTGCAGAAAAGTGAGGCTCTCTGGACATCTGTTTTTAACCCTGATTGTAGAACATAATGATCAATTGACTCTGCCTTTGTCTCACTGCTTTCTTTGTTCTTGCTTTTTCCTGGTCATGCCCAATCCACTTCTCCCTTCAGCCCTGCATCTGCAATTATATGGTATCATCATATGGATCCTATTACCATCATTAAATGTGTTGCTCAAGATTCTGTTGCTTCCTCTGGTTTTTTTTGGCTATATTTCTGCATATTTTGAGCAAATGTTTACTTTGGTCAGGCTGTACCCACCTCTGCCCACACTGCCTGCCAACCAAAAGGGACAATATGTAGAGATCTGGAAGGCCAGGTTCTTTTCTCAGATTGGAGATGGACTGCCCAGAGAGAAGAATTCTGATTATGTGCGAACTCAGATTTTTTTCACAGTCTTTTAACAGTGAGAAGATTAAACAAATTTCAATAGATACATTAAATGTACATGAGGTGCTATGTACTGGAACATCTGAACAAACGAACTACAGTGATTCAGTGATTTTTGAATATAAACCAAATTCTGTAGGGGTGTGTTTGTCTTGTGGTGGTTTTTTCCATCTACTAGTTTTAGAAACAGCAGCTCTAATTTTTTTTTTTTTTAATATATATATCTAAGTGTGTATATATGCACGCAAAAATACTTAAATATAATTAGCTTGAATTGAAATACTGGAATGTCAGATTTCAGGTAGAAATCCGGGTAGGGTTCAAGTAAGTTTGAGAAATTTTGGCAAAGCTATAACATGCTGAAAAAGTCGTTCTTTTAATGGAAAAGAATTGAACGACTTTGTTTCTGGCAGTAGTACCTGGGACAATGAATCATAGAACTTAAGCCACTACATGGAAATTCCAGGACTGAAATTTTCTGAGAATTCCCAGTCATCTTTTTTTGTATGCTTGAGTAGCCCTTCTCCTCGCAAAAATTAACAATGGACCTGCAGATATTATTTTTAAGGCATGGGCTTGTTTATAACATTGGAAACTTCACTGTCTTGCATCACATGATACCAGTCTATCTATATCCCATCTTCAATGCCAACATTTTCTGATAAATTCTTTTGAAATTATAAACACATTTTAATTAACATTTCCTGCACATTATTTTGCAACAGATTTTAAAAGAAAATATTTTACTTGTAATTTTCTATCTTCATTTCTATTTCTTTAATGACAATTACACATTTTATTTAAAATATTTATCTGTCAAACCAAACACCTTCCTGTCTATTGACTTGATTGATATCTTTGTTGTTAAGGCTTAAAGATTCCAGGGATGAAGAAATATTTAAGAAAATTAACAGATTAATGTGTTTGCCAAGAAATGTTCACATTACACTTTTCCAAGAAAATTAGCAGGGTAGTGGGCATCTAGAAATCATCTGTCTAAGAAAAAAAAAGGTACCAAATGAAACATTTTCTTCATGCCCATTTTCCATTGAGGTGCTCCTACCTATAAAAGAGTTTTCAAAGAAACTCTTCATTTTTTAATTTAAAAATACTTTTCAAATTAATCTCTTTACCTCTCTTGATATCTTTTGACAACCTCCTAATCTCTTCAAAATGTTGGTTAAAAAGTGCACCACTAAATCAGCCTGTCATCAATTTTGTCTCTCACCACAGTGACTCAAAGAGTTGCATCAGCTAGATCACTTAAAGAAACCACAACTTTTTAAAAGAACATCTGCTGCTGTAATTTATAATGTATAACATAATCTGACATCCAAATTTGACAGAGTTTGGTAATGTCTTCCAATAATGGGTTGTGAGAGATTCTGTCCTGGGATGCTGCAAACAAAGAGGCAATAAATTATTAAGAGATGCAGCAACCAACCTAATAAGAAAAATAAAAATAATCATCTCTTCTTTGAATACTGACAAATATGATGCCATGCAGACTTCTTTTTAAACAGCCTGTTTTAATTTTAAGTATGTGCCGGTTTCTCAGGACATAATTTCCTGAGATTAGTGAATATGAATGAAAGTGCTAAGTGCTGACAATTTGAATTCTCACTTCTTTTAACACTCAAGTGCTAAATATTGCCCAAACTTTTGCTAAAATGTTAAGTATCTATCTTTTTTTTCACTGGTAAATTACCATTGATTTGAAGATCTGACAGCTACAGCCATAGTATAGTAGGGAGAACAGTTAGTGTATAGAAGAGGTAAATTCCAAATCATGATGAGAAAAAAACACCCAATTTTCATGAGGAAGCAGAGATTTCTGAGAGCAAGAGAGTAAGGCAATGTGGGCTCAGTCTAGGCAGAAGCATCCCAAGAGCGGAAGTAGGGTGGGTAGTGAGCAGTAGTTTCTGCAGAAACTATAGCATTTCTAGGGACAAATTCTCACCAAAAGTCTGTCATTAAATCAGTTAGTTTTGTAACTAAAATTCATTGAATTGTTTCATATCTACATGCTGGGTATGCAGGTACTGTAAGAAGGTGAAATTGGGATGGGAAGCCTATAGGAGATCTGCAGAGATAAAGTGGATTAGATAAACATTAGTTGCATTTAGAGAACTGCTATTAGTACCATCTGGCAATGAAAATATTGGTTGCTATCACGCAATTGCACTGGAACATGGGTATCTTTTTTTGCTAGCTTCCTGTAAGTGGTCTGCTATGAAAAGTCGCTTTCGATGCACATGAACAATAATGAAAAGGAGGAAAGGGACTGGTGGAAAGCAGGTTCATATTTTTTAATGGAAAAGTTATCCACTCAGCAACAAAGGTGGTGAAGTTCCCAGTTTGAAAGTACTTTACAATCAGAGGCCTCATCAAGAGAGTCATTTTCAAAAAAGCACCACACTCCCTCATTGCAAATGAATAAAAAGCTGAGAAAACAAGCAGAGAATAAAGCTACTCTCAGCCTGGGGTTGGCTCCGTAGTGCGGCCTAAATCAATCCCCGTCCTTTTTTATGCAGAGTGCACTTACATGCTGATGTGATGGCACAGATTTGTACAAGAGGTCCCAGGTTTGGTAACTTAAAAGAGGCTTAAACAGTTCTTAAAATACTTTAAAGGAGAAGGCATGTTGTCTGCAGTAAATACAAATGTATACTGCAATTATAAAACAGCATTTCTTCCCATTAGAAATAAAATATTATTTCTGTTTTTTATGTTGTATTGATTTTAAAGAAATTATATTCTCTTATAAAATCTCCAGATCGTTACTCATTTTTATCTTTGCAGTATAAGACACTGCTGAAATAAACGGTGTCTTACCAATGTGAGCTATGCAGCAGATTGCACAACCTTCATTTTCCAGGACTTTGTACCCTTAGTACACACTGTCAATAATCCAGTACTATGATTACATTAAATTAAAATTATATAAAAATATTTTGTGTGAAACTAGAAAGTTTTGGTTCCTTTCATTTGCCTACTCTCGCCTCAGTCTTTTAGGGCTTCCAGCACTTCACCAACACACTTTTTTTTTAAATGACAGTTTAGTGTCTCTTATATTTAAATGTCTCCAAAATTATGCTTGAAGAAAAATACAAAATATTGCAAAGACTGTAACAAATGGAAAAAGTGTCATCACAACGATATGAGTCTACTTTAATTTGCATTTCTGCACATCATTTTAAAAGAAAGTTATCTTTTCAAAACACAAAATAGATGGCCAATGCCCTAACTAACCATGAAGTGGGTACTACACTGGTGAATACCATGAATTATCAATCTGCATCTCATGTAATGGGGCCTGACTGGTAAGCTTATAGGAATAAAAAGCAGTTGTACTAGGTGGGATGTGAAACTGAGTGTGTCATATTACATCAATATCCTGAAATTTTCCATCTAAACAGGATGTGGAAAACTGGCTTATCAATTAACAGATAGGAAGTCTATTGAAATATTTTAAAGGATCCTAAAAGATCCGTCATTTAAAATTTCCATCTTTTAAATGTGGCAGTACAGTACCACAACATGACACTCCTACATCATGATTTTGGTGATGTATAAAACAGATAATGACAAACATCAGCTGCACTGCATGTGTTCCTCATGATGTTCGTAAACCTTAGTTTAGGAATGCACATATTCAGGAACTGGCAGAAACTGTGTAAACTAGCAGAGATTAATGTACCACAAAATAGAATAAACTTTGTTTTCTGCTCATGTATTCCTGCTACTAGAACTAAAAGATGAATATATTTTTTGAAATAGTCTGCTATCTGCTTGGAAGTTACAGCAGATCCCCATAGCTAGATCAGAAAATATATTCATATTCTAAGAGCGAATTTTGGTGAATCTAATTTGTGGTTATAAATTACCAGATTAAGTAATAGTATCATTTTTATGTTCAGCATTACCAGGAAAAACAAAGAAAAACCCCACAAAAAGCCCCTTTACTATAAAATCTACCATTTATTTGCCATTTATCTACCTGATTTCAGCAAAGACCAAATCACCAAATTTAAATGCCATATTTGGAACTCTTTAAGGACTTCATGTTCACAGATGTCATTATGAGGACTGTAAATTTCAATCCTAATTTGTACCTCTATGAATCTGTCTACTCTATTGAAACACGGTAATTTAGGAAAGAATGAAGAACAGGCAGTGAAGATCTCTTGCTTGAATGTCATTACTCCATGCTTCACTTACATGGCCCATTTTGAAGATCATGCGGCCTTTTTATACTTGCTGGATATCCATTCCTTAGACCTCATTTGCTTGGGTGGTTCAAGCTGTCAAGTGCTCAGAGTGTGTGGCAGCAATTTTGCAAATTCCCTGAAGCGCTTAGCCCCTATTTCATCTTTTATACAGATGACTATTCCTGCTTACCTACAAAGGCTTTCTACTCAAGAGGAGATTTTTTTTCACTCACACTATTTAAAATCCAACCATCTCAATTGACTCTAACTTAAGATAATGCAATTAGCAGAATCTGATTATTTGCATAATTTCCGATGTGTGTTGTAGTACAGAATATTTATGGTAGCAAAAATAATATCATAATTGTGCTAATAAAACAATATTTTATACTTTTATATTCAAAATTGCAACTCTAAAAGAATTATATATGTATGGGCATAAAAGGATATCCATTTGAAATTTTCTTATAGAAGCTATTGCTGAAATCCCACAACACATTTTTAAAACTTTTTCAGACAAAAGGTCTATTAAAAAAGCCTCAAATATTTCTAAGTTAGTACTAAACAAGTGTCTGATCTGGGTCATACTGCAGGACACACAAATGAATTAAAGGAGTGCAACTGGAATTTCACCTTCCTCTGAAATGTCAGATATGGATTATTGAGGGGTCAGTGACTCAATTTCAATTCTTGAATCACTGAATTTTGGTAGAAAATTTCAGAGTTTAAATTGCCAAGATTAACAAGACATCATTCCTTTACAAAAACAAGGGCTCTATGTCCATCTCTGGAATATACCTATTCCCAGTCAATGCTTCATATGACCTACTTGTGATATGCTCCTTGTGATACACCTGTCAAGATTCTCTAAAGTCTTGGCATAGGTGCCTACAAAAGACTGAGATTTGCAGCTCATGCTCTCATTCATGACTGACTCTCAAATCATCCTTTTCTGTTTTGTCTCACTGTTATCTCTACAGGCCAAAATATTTCTGATGTATTATGTTATAATGGTTAGTATATTTAACCACCAGAAGCTAGAGAATATAGGTTCTGGGCTCCTATATTTCAACCTTCATCTGGCAACAAAGCAGTCTTAGGAGGGACATAATTTAGTCCTCACTACTTCAGGTTAGGGCACTGAGCTGCAAAGAATTCAGAGATAAAGACAAAGGAACACATTAATTCTCAGACCTGTGACGAATATTTCCTACTAGAACAGTCTGAGTAACCCAGTCCTAACCTGAATATTTTTTCAGACACACATGCTTTTTCATCATTATTGTACTGGGTTTTGGGAACGTTGTTCTAGCCTCCTACTATGTAAGAATTTTGTAGGAGGATTGGTAACCATTCTTCTGGGATAATTCCAAATTTACTCTGTTCCCCATATAAAAGGATGAAGTTCATCACTGGGTGAGAAATCATAATAGGTTTCTCCAACTCATTAATTTGTATTGATTTCTGTGAGCTTATATGAGCATGTTTTCAGAGAAAAACTTGTTTCCAGAGAAAAACATGTTTCTTTTTCAGTATTTCAGTATGAAATCTTATATTCTGTCTAGTGTCTCCAAAGAACAGTTATCTTTTAAGAGAGCCTTAATAAATGAGTGGGGCAACATTTACAAAGTACCATTTGTTCATTCTGCAGCAATCCTCACACTGTCTGTTAAATGAAATTGGCCTTCACTTCTGTTTCTGAATGTGATGAATGGCATCATTCAATAATATATGTTTGTCGAGTTGCAATCTTGTGCAGTGTTAAGTGAGGTTCAGCCTGCATATAAAATATATTCTCTAGTAAAAAAAAAATAAATCAAAAAACCAAAAAACCCCAAAAAACAAAACAAACAAGATAGGAAATAACAGGGAAAAACTTTGATGCCACTATACATGCTATCAGAATTACAGAGATGACATCAGTCACTGGGAATATTGTTTCACATTGAGTTTGCTGTGCACAAACTGGTAGGGTGAATTGTACCTTGGGATTTAAATTTAAAAAATATATCCTTACACATGCAAAATTCTTTTGTTACTCATAAAAATAGACCTGTTAAGGCATGAGTGGAAAGGCAAATATTATATACTTACATGTTCTAAATAAAAAGATTCAGGGCACACACACAAATACCTGCTTCTGGATGAGGAACCTGTTCTCTTCACATTTCCAGAAGAGATGTGAAATTGTAATTTCTAATGTAACAGCAATTTTGTAGGGTTTTTTCTTTCCTAGAAAAAGAAAACTGACAGGCCATATACTATCCAGCAATTCCATGTTGAATCTAATTTTTCAAAAATATTTAAATAAGGTTGTGGTCTTCCTTAGTGAGTAATGGGAATCCATCAATACCAATCACAACTGTTTAAAGCACATGCATTGTAAAGCATAAAAATTTAAAAAAGACAATTAATGGCATATTGAAAGGATCAAGTTTTATTTGTGCTAAGCCTACTCTCTCAGGAGCATTTTCTATTAACATTGCTTTCTACAAGTGATAGAAGTTTTAACCTTGGTGTAGCAGATAAGCCATTGATCTGTCAGCAGACTTTTCCCTACCTCCCACAGTATGGCGCTTCAAAAGTTTGTTTGGAAATGAAACCAAATTCTATGTTTCCTCTACAGATGGTTGACCTCTTTCAGTTAGTGGCTGCATTACTCATTTAAACAATTATACAGGTCAGAATGGTGTAATCTAAATTATTTAGTCTCTGAGTGTTTTTCAGACACCACTGACAGTCCGAGAGGATCCAGCTGCTGGTTGTACCTGGATTTGAACTCCAGAAGATAACAGAGCTTTGGTTAAGAGTTTTAGTCACCCTACATCGTTTCATCTTCGAAAACACATACCAAAAGCAAACTGCTCCTAAGGGACTGCAACTGCACAGGTATCAAAACATGGCAATAGCAAGCCTAACATTTCCCAGACCAAATGTTCAAAATAGTTTCTACTTTATTTGAATAAAAATACCTGGATGCTCCTCCAGCATGCAAATCTTAAAAATACCTTTTCTTGTTTGTCCCCCACAGGGAGCAATTCAAATCTACCAAACAGACTAGCAAAATATTATGATAACCTTTTCTATCCTAATTTGTACTGGAGGCTGTGTGTGTGCTAGGATCAACATTAATTACTGTATAACATTTCAGCTGTGTAGTTCATAGAAATGTCAGGGAGTTAGCTAAAGGGGATGTGGGGTCCTGATATCAGCGGGGGGTAAGTGGCCTCAACCATTGTGCAGCATGTGGATGATGGGAATTTACAAAAATAGAATCCATAACTGAGGTGTTAAAGCTAACTAACCCCAATAAAAAGTTCTTTTTCACCAAGAAAACCATCACATAGATAAAGTGTTCGCAAGCAATTACTTGCATTTTCTAATAAAATCCAAGTTAATAAAGTCTGGAATCCAACAGTTAGCAAAACAGACTGTAATAATGATTCTACATAATAATTGATCTACTTTGTTAAAGCTAATATATCAGTTTGAATTAATGCATTTTAAATTCAGATTCCTTTTGCAGCTTGAATCCAAACTAATTACAGGTTTTAAATTGTCACTAGTAGGAGCTCAGCCAAGGCATATTTCCTCTCTTCTTTAGTTGCACCCTGAGAATTCATGAATCAATTTTTTTCTGGGTCATGACTTCGCCCCGCCAGGAGCAGAGAAAACCCTTCAGTGTGAAGAAAATTTAATGGCAGAGATCCCAGTACAGGCAGAATTTGCACGCAAATGGCTAGGAAGTAAATGGCAGGGGAACTTTCCAATGTATGAGAAAGAAACCTTAAAATCATTTGTAGTAATCCAAACGGCAGTGAATTAAATAAATAGTTTTAAGCACAGCAGTATCTATGTCTGTCTTGGCAATTTAGGATTGTTGGATGATTTAAGAGAGGGCTGCTTTTGCAAGCCTTTTTTTTAAACAGTAGAGGTCACCTTAGTACAAGTCTCTTCTAAAAAAACAGCCCACAACAACAATAAAAAACCCTTTTCTACCCTGATAAATTATGCACTTTGAAGTACTCACAACTTCTTTCCAATGTTTTATATAAACTTAAAAACCCGAAGATTTTATTGTCAGTTTAATTTCATTATATTTTGCTATAGGGATTATTCAATATGAAAAGAGGATTTTTTTCTAAGCACATTTACAGTTTTAATCAGTGATCTACACATACAATTCATTCAAATATCTGAAAATTGGTTTGTGTTTTAAGCTTTACAATTATATAAAGATCTGTCAGGACTACATATTTTTTTGTCTTTTATATTTACCATTGGGAAAAATGTGACAAAGTAATTTGTTTCTTGGGAGGAGATACTCAGACATAAATTGCATCTATCAAAATTCACTCATCTTCATTAAAAAAAAAAAAAGGCATTCAGAAGCCTGACAAATCAACAAAAGATTTGGTAAATTAGCATAAAATATATCCAGCTTAATACAAATTGACAAAGCTCTTTCTACAGTATTTGTTTTCATGGCATGGCTACCTTTTATCAGCCTTGTACCTAACATCACCTTGGAAACTGCTTTGTGAAAAAGCTTTGCCAGACACTGAGAATGAAAGCAGGAAATTATTTGTTAACTACTTAGAAGATTCTATACAGAGTGAAGGAATTTTTATAATAATTTAAGAGCAATCAGAAGTACATGCTTTGTAAAAGAAAATCTGGCTGTTTAAAGAGATTAAAGGAATCCTGAAAAATGGCACACAATATCTTCTTGCCGTACATACAAATACATTCTTAAATACTAAAGTAGTATTTTGTTTACACTGCCAGTATTACCAGATTTAAATGGTGTAAACTGTTTTGGCAATCTTCTCTACCAGATAAGGTTATTTAAAGAATGCACGTTAAAAATCCTACTTAATATCTCGAGATTATTATCTTTATACATTATCGCTTCAGAAATGAAATGTCTGGGACATTCTTAAATGCTATTTTACTTCTAAATCACTCTATTAGATTTCCTGCTTGAGTGATTTGCGAAGAAAACATTACATATATATTTTTTTCTGATTACCAAACCACATTAGACACAAAAGTCTACTTGAAACTAGTTTACAGTTTAAAAACAGGTCTAATAACAGGTGAATGCTGAAAAATATGCAAACAAAATGGCAGACATGAATGACTTCATTTAAGGCATAATTGCTTCTCATCAACGTAAGAAATCATGCAGAAACAGTCCCTGTTTCAGCCAGCCAGGGAGAGACTGGAGAAATCACTCAGGCATGGATTCTAAATGGAAGGTCCACTCCTGGGTCTCAGCCAGGGAACTGCTCCACACACAGATCCAAGCCTAGGGACAATAGTCCTTAGAATCACAGTTCATCATAACAGATAATTATACAGCGAGTAAAACAATAAGGTATTTTGGCCTTTCAATAGATAGACTAATTGTGGACTAGGGAGTTCTGCCTGGGAGGCATAAAACACACCCCTCTGTGAGTCATTTTATTGTGGTGAGGAGTGGCATGAATTTTGTGGAAAGGGATTTTAGGAACTGGTGAGTTCCATATGTTGTTTTTTGCTGTATGTCTCAGGCACATAGCCAGAGTTTCCACGCACACAGCTAGAAGCTTTTTTTTTTTTTTAATTCTTCCCACTTGCCCATTTAAATGTTTTAAGGAACATTATATTTTTTTTCTCCCAGCAAAGTCAGTAACCGCAATTATTTTCCTCTTTTAAGCATAATAACATTTCAACTTGGATAAGGTGGAAAGAACTATATTGGTCTTTTCAAAGGGAAAATATGTTAAGATTACATATTTTATATATGGTTTTCATATCAATGAATTCATAACACTGGGTTAAAATATTCCCTGAAACTATTGTGTACCATTTGTTTTCTGGATTGTTTGTAGAGACAAAAAACGAAGAAGGAAATACATGTAGTTCAAGACAGAGCAGCTTTTGAATCTTTTTAAATGTGTCATTCTGTTTTATGCTCAGCCAGTTCTTTTTCTTTTCCTTAAAAAGATGACAAGCAAGCAAACTCTTTTCTAGCAAATAAAAGTGTTAGTTCTTGGATGCCATGCAAAGAGTGCAAATGCATAAGAAGGCTGACCTCCTGCACTAGGAAACAAGTACTCTATCTCTGCAATTTGTGCAGCCCCACTGCCAGCCAATTAACTCGAAGTTGAGTTTTGACTCAAACTCATGACCCTTCAATCCCCACAGTCATGTGTTACATCTGGTATCATTGAATTAGTCCTTCCATTTTGGCTTGCTTTTTTTTTTTAAACCGTCCACTTTCTTTCTGCCAATTTTTTTTCTAACCACTAATGATGATTCAAGAAGCTTTCTACAGTATCTGCATATTTGTTTGTTTTTGAGTAGAGCTCCCTTGGAAAAAATCTGGCATACATTTTTTTTTTTTCTAAGAATACCATTCAATTCTGCATTTCATGATACCCTTTTTTCCTGTTCTGTACTATAATGGTGACCATTACATCATGTACCCTGAGGGCTGTGCTTAAAAAGAGAAAGGATGGTGAAATTAGCAAAAATAAAAGGAACTCCCTGACTTGAATTCACAAACTGTGCTTGTTTTTGTTAAACAGAACAAAATCTGCGGTGACGGTAGCAAGTTCAATAACGTGTAGCGCATACGTTTTTCTCTGAGCTAGAAAGCACCTTCCTTAAGAAACGCTTTTAAAATATTCAATGTAAACTACTGAAGATACTCATATTAAGTAGTACTCCCAAGGCTGTGAGTACATTTCTTGATTTATTTTTAGGGTTTTTTTAATGGAATACAATTTATTATCTGGAACCTGTTTGCCTCCCAATTATTTGTAAAATTTTGTTTTAAAAATTCTAATGAAATGAAAAGGAGCAGTTGATCTATTCACTTTTTCAGAAGTCAGACCTGAAGGATTAGAGAGTAGAAAGTACATTTAGACATTTTTATTCAGTGTTGCTTTTCTAAGAATCTCTCTTATGCTAGCAAACTACAGTGAACAGTAGCTGCGGTCGGTAAATACAGATAATTCCAATGGTGAGCGAGTAATCAGTCTTTAAGGGCTTAATACATTCTTTTTTTTTCCCTCATCATGTCTATACTGGATTTTCTCACTCAGCTATTGTATGTGCACTGCTTCATCCTTATGTCAGTATATCTCTGTGTAAGTCTTCGGCTTGCCTTTTGAAACTAGTTGAACGTATCATCCCTCATGTGTGTATATGCACACGTGTGTGTGTGTTTATATGTATGTGTGTGTAAGTGGATCCAAAATAAACTGAAAAAAAATTATACCCATGTCAACAAAAAACTACGTTAGTGTGGTAAAAGCAGTCATATTTCAAATGCTTTTGTGCACATAAAAAATTTTTGTGATTACTGTACGAAAGCACAATAACATCATTGTATCATATACAGCGAGTTTTATAACCATCACTGAAAAATAAATGCATTATTATTGAATGATGTGATATTTAAATATAAAAGCAGTTGAGTGCCCTATCAGTTTCCTCTTAATATTTTGCTGGTACGAATGTTTTTCTGACTTCTAAATCACACATTTGCTAAAATGAGCTCTGCTAGATATCAGTTTGAACACAGGCACAATGTGTCTCAGTCAGATTCATAAAACAGATAGCTGAACTAGAGTTTGACTTTTGACATCAACAATCTGACTTCAATATTTCTCCACAAAAAGAGACTTCTGACTCTCGTCGCTGTTTCAGTGTGATGGATAGCTTTTCAGCTGCTGACAGCAGTGAATGTAATAAATGTAATCATCCACACTGGGGGCTGAATATTTCTATTTTTTAAGTTTTCTGTCTTGTGCATTACGAATGACAAAGTAACACCTGCACTATTACAGTCCCTCCTTTCCTACAAAACTGAAATACAAAAATATTATTGTAAGTTGTCTATGTATTAGTACTTCAGTGCTAAATAAGATTTTAATTACCTACATTTGTGTTTTTTTTCTCTAAGAAACACTTGCAGAAACAGAGCTTAATTTTAGCTCTGTTTGACTTCTCTGATCATCTGGGTTTTCATTGTCATTGCTTCATAATAATTTAATGTCATATATAATGACATAAAACCAGAGAAAACCACAGAAGCTGCCAATCTGAACTGATCTAAGTGTTCACTAGTATAAGCATAGAAAAGCCTGATTTGTTTGTGCCAACAACATTCAGCGTGGTCTGTAACTGGGCTAGTGTTCCTTTGCTATTTAATTTTCAAATAGTCTTTCAGTGTACAGTGTAGCTGCTTAATCAGAGTGTTTTATCTACCACAATTACCAAAATGAGTGAATGTATATATTGGCAATACATAAAAAAAGTATTAAATTTATGTTTACCATTTTGTCAGCTAAACATTTTACCATCCTGTTTTTTCCACTCGCTTCATCTATAAGCAACTATTATTATGTTTGCTACTGAAAGTGTAGAGCTGAAACACATGCCTAATTCAAAATTAGTTCTAAACTTTCATTAAAAAGCTTTGCAGAGAAATATCTTTTGTTAATGAAAAACTTATTTGGAAGCATATAAAGCCACAGTTTGCATTTTCTCCAGTCTCTGAAAGCAGTGACTTATTTTACTTTACATCTAATTAAAAGTTTATGGAGATGCAATGGATTTTTGTGCAAATTAGAATTAATTAGAGTTATTAAGAAGCCATGAAAAGAAGGATTTGAGAAATAGTGAGAAATATTATTTAAACCCTAATGGAATTCAGCGAAACCCACAGGTCTATTACAGGTCCCTGATTTGCCAGGATCACTGCAGGGAATCTAACATTAATAAGCACACTGGTAATTAAATCATTTGTTACTTTGTCTGTAATGTTGTAATGTTTCACTGATACTCTGTCAGAGCTCTTTGTGCAGATCAGAGCTAATCAAAGGTAATCAATTTTCAGCATTTGAAAAATCTGTAAATGATTATACATTCATCAGATCATTTAGTGGAGTGCAAGGAAAGTGCAATGCAATTAATCTTCCTGCATGAGGAGGAATTGCCACCACAGAATTCAACAGTTATAATTAATTTCATTGTCTTGCTGTGAATTTTGATTGCTTTTCTTTGGACTGTATAGTACAAATGATGATTCATTGCAAAGTATTTGCAAAGCAAACACACCAGTGTGCTATGCAAATTAAAGTAGCTGTATAACAGATAGGTTTCAAACTTCCTATTTACTCAGGGTTGTTGAGTACTAATTTGCCAAATAATTGCTTGTTAACTTTATACACTCTTCCTCTGAATATTGAGATTGGTAACCAATATAAATAGAAAGCACATGCTGTTTGATATCTCATGGTAGGTGTTTGAAATACTAGTTAGCACTTAAACTTGTACTCAACTAGAAAAAACACAATTTACAACATGTTTTTCTAAAATGATTCATTCTACTTTCTTTCATATTTTATTTTGGGTTTTTTCAGTGTGAAGTTCACTGAAAGACAAAGAAGGAATTTTATGGCTTTACCACAAACAGCCATATAAGCTTAAATCAGAACATTTTTAGCCATTATTGTTTTAATACTAATTTTCCTCCATTTGCATTACTAAATAGCAAGTAACTTTCTCAGGATATTATCAAATTATAGTAGGCAGTATGGACACTTCTAGAAAATTTGTCTAGGTGCCAAATACCAGTGTCAAACCCAAATGTTGCGCTCAAGGTTCCCATACCAAACTTGAGCCTACTTGAAGGAGCTGGAGTGCTGAGCAGACACATTAGCTGCTGTAAATTCAGCTATAAGTCTGAAGTTTAATTTTAGACTTCAGTACAAAACTAGAGGCTACAATCAATGATTTGCATGATTTGCTCATTGTTAGTAAAATATTAACAGAGAGATGTTCAGATCTGAGAAATGCCAAAATTTTATTCTAAAAGTGCCAATTGATTTCAAAAGGTGTTGAATTGAGCTTTGCAAACAGAAATGTAGGAAGGAGTAAGGATTTATGGAGAGTGGTAAGAATGTATAGCTGCAAGCTATGTATTTAATATGCCTGTTGATTTTGAAGTAATTTCAATTTTATTTTAAAAGCTGTAATACTTAATGAATATTGGGAATTATCAGCAGATATCTGGTTAGTTGTTACAGCATTATATGTTCAGCACTGCTTCATTTATAACCAGATGGGAGTTTTTCATTGAAAAAGGTAAAACACTACAATACTGCATTATTTTGCTCTGTACAAAGGAGCTTTGGTAATAGTAATGTATAGAATATGTACGTATGTCTATGCATGTATATATGATTATGCAGCATATATACAATAAATATTCTTCGAAAGCCAAATCTTCCATTGCTGTCTTTATGACAACATCATGAATAACACATGATTTATTTAAATTTAAACACATGATATTAGAAAAAAGAGAGACATTTCAAAGAGAACGTGAAGATGGAATGACAGTCTCCTTTCAATAATAAATAGTAAAATTTAAACATTGTACAGCTAATTAGTGTAAGATACTAACAGAAGACAGAATGAGAGATGTTCAGAATTGAGAAGTGCCAAAATGCGGAGCTGTAAATCCTGATTGTCTAAGTGCTTCTGAGAGCCCTGGAAAATTCTTAGAATGAATGTACACAGAAGTTTGAGCCATTCAAACTCATCTCTTCATTTCAACCTACTTGGCCATGACTGAGTCAATAAACTGAGTCTGACTCAATGTTTGCAGTCCACAGCTGAAATTACAGACAAATAAATCCAGATATGAAGTAAATACCATTTTCAGAATTTGATGCTGATCAGGAAAAGATTCTGATACTTATAATCTGTTCTGATAGCTCTTCACAACTCGTGAAGATTTTTTTACCTATTGCATCTTGTATCTCTATTGAATTTCCTTGTATAAAGGAAAACTGAAACAAATACAAATTTTGAAATTTAGAGAACAGTGCAATGCACATATACAAGGAGTCCATGCTGTTACTGTTTCCAGAAATGTCTATTTTTTATGTTATCAATAGTTTCATCACCTACAAAACATTGATGCGCACATCTCAAAAGAAAAAACTCTTCTTGATCAATATTTAGTTTATAGCGGATTTATATCTTTCAGTGAAAATTCCAAAGACTGCAAATTTGTACTGGGAGTCTTAGAAAAATAACCCTTTCCATGTTACAATGAAAATATTTTCTGGCATTTGAATGGTTTGGGCCATCCTCACAAGAGCATTCAACATAAACTTGTTCATGACAACTGCAGGAAGAAACTACTGAGAACAAAATATTTATGTGCGTATCAACAAGAATTTTCATTTGTATCTGAAAAAAGGCTGAGAGGTTAAGATGAAAGGCACATTTTTCAACTTGTTGAGTTTGTTTACCTTACAGTCACAAAATCTTTCATATTTTACTAGGGATGAATCAAGGGCAATCAGCATGATATTATTCAATTTGGACTGGAGGTCAATGGACCTTGTATTTCTTTATTCTACATTTGTTCCAGGCCATGATCTTCTTGCAACAAAGGGCCTGAAAAATATGAGTTCCTCAGGTAAAATGAGGAAAAAGTAATTATAAAATGTAATGTCTCCCACACCCACACATGCATATTCTACATTCTTGTATATAGGTATATATAGGTACAGATGCTTTTTTCCTCATTTTCTCAAAAGAGATATCCTGCTTCTTCATTAAAATTCCTCATTTTCTCTGACTGTATGGAAGACTTCAAATAGTTCAGATCTACACACAATGAAGAGACTTGTCAATTTATTATGGCTTTAAGGACATCCCCAAAACGTACACGGACCTCTGATTGGCCCTATTCAGTTCACTTTTCTTTGTCATCATAACCTCTGTAAACATCATGGAAACCTGCAGCCATGTCCTCATTCTACGCTCCAAGCAGTTTAGCTTGTCTGAATTGCACTATGTTCACTTTTTGTAAGTAAAGTATCCCATATTTAAGTTAATTTTTTTTATTATTTTGCCTTTTCTTTTACTCCTTTCAATGATCTTTTATTGTCTAAAGTCTAGATTTCTGCCGAGTTTGTGAACTGCACTTGTCAGAGTATTGCCCACAACTCTGGGTTCTTTTGTTGAAGCTGTAGAAATAAAATGAATAGTATAAAAGCTTGATGGCATCTGTGGATAGGAAACTCATTAAAAGCCTCAGCCTTCTGTTTTATTTCCAACCACATTGCCCTGTGGGATTTCAAGGTCTTGCAGGATGAAACCAGCAGGACTCATTACTTCTAAAACAATGTTTAGAGTTCTATTGGTGGTGGAATGTTCTGCCAGTCAGGTAAAAAACCTAGGCCTTTATCCTTCCTGGGACAATACCAGGCAGCTCAGAAACTGCTTGGAAAAGTCATGCCTTTGAATGCAACTGCAGGTGTTGCTCCTCAAAGACTGTTGGTACCCTCCTATGCACCCTTCAAAGGAATAATAGAAAATTCACTTTGGGATTCAAATGGAGTCTAAGAAAATTTGAAATAATAGGAACAAACTTTTGAGACTTCCTACATTTTTCCCACGAACCTATGGACCATGACTAATACCCTGAGGGCAAAAAAACATCCTTTTTCCCTCTTACACAGGCATAGAATTCATGGTGTCAGATAAATAAGCTTCATGACCTTACCTTGTTTAAGGCTACCCTTCAATTACTAGCAAAGACTAGTCACCACAGTGAGAAAAGAGTGTGGCATTCTGATTGCTCACATTAATTAGAAATGGTGCAAAATTTATATCATAGAAGAATAGTAAAAAAATTTATCAACTGTCTTCACAAAACAAATTAAAAACATTTAGCCAAAAGTAACTAGTATTTGAACAAAATGATGGCTCACATTTTCTGTGTGATTAGATAAAATTATGAGAATAATTTTAATGTATGATAGAAAAAAGTAAGGACCTCACAAGTGTGAAAGTGATTCAGCCCCCTAAAGTAGTTTCACAGCCATGTTCAGTAGAATTCCTTTTAGAGATTTTCCAAATAATTTATACATGATATCTGAAAATTTCAATAATTTTGTAAAAATGTCTAATGCAGTAATAATTAATAAATTTTGTACACTGGAAAATAAGCTTATTCATTAAAAAGTATAACTCTTGACCGCATATTGAAATGCTATTTTAAAATTCACTGCTGCAGTTATATAAAACAATGTGAATTATCTAAAATGGAAAGAATTACACACGCAAAACTTAACTGATAGGTATCTTATAAACTTTAAAATCTGAGCAGACGTCTTAAAGAAAAATTGTTTCAGGCACAAACTTTATAGATTATCAAGTTACATAAAGATCAAATTCATGTAGATCATGAAGCAGCAAGATAGGATGACACTTGGAAGGGCAGAAGAGAGCTGAACAGCAGAGTATCTATCTTGTGTCTAAGAATTAGATTCCTTCAAGAATAAGAGTAATGTCAAATAGCTACTTTACCAACATAGGAATGTAGAGATTTTCTTTTTTGAACACGTTTCCCAGCAATAGAATTATTAACACACAGTCTAATGAATAAATGCCAGTATTTAAACATTTAATATCTCAGGAATTGAAAAGAAAGATATTATTTTTTTTCATCAGCTTCCAAGATGACTTTGCCAAAAAACCACCAGTGGTAAAGCAGTGTCTCTTTTTGCTTTTATTTTCTTTTTCTGAACCTGTGTCAACTCCAGGCATTCTCCTATAGTATCTCACTATTTTGAATTTCTAAGGCATTCTTTTTCTATAAAAAACATCAGTAAAAGTTCAATCTGTAAAATGAAAACTTCTTTCCTTATGATTTAGAGTTGCACACTCTTAATACAAGGGGGTCTAAATGGGTCATATCCTGTGAGGTTTATTTACTCAGAATATGAAGTTCTTTCTTTTGCCTATATTTACATGAGTAATAGGAAACCATAGCATTATTTCTGGTGGTAAAAGAGGGGACTGAAGACTATTGGGTGAAAACAAATGATGGCCCTCAAAAGAAGATACAGTTGGGAGCTTTGTGTAATTGTTTCTGCATTACTGCTCCCACAGGACCAGCTGAAGAGATTGCCAGTCCCAGCCAACCCCCAACTGTTTGTTGCCATCCTCTTGCCAGAGAACACTGCTTTGCCAGATCCACTGGTTAAATTACTTGTGTGATCACTCCCTAATTTATTTCAAAGTGACTTGGTTAGCAAAGCAGGCAAGCAGAAACAATCTATTATTTCAATGGTTTATGCTGGCTCATTTTAATTTTAATAGCCTAGAAAGCAATCTCAACAGCAGCTCAGCCAGGAAAACTAAGGATGGCAACTACTGAAAGCAGTCTGGGGTTAGTGAACTTCAGCAACTGAAAGAGAAAAGATGCTCACAACATGCAGATTGAAGCAAGGTCCAGAAAAATATTTGGGCACCTCTGCACTTAAAACAGCTGGATCACCCTACTGCTTTAAATGGGCTACTAATAAACTATTACTTCTGACAATTATGTTATTTTTGGAAAATATATATCAGAGGATGATATTTATTTAATGTAATTTTATATATGAAAATTAAGCATCTTGTTTGCATAGATTTTCTAAGCTTTTCCTGTAGTCAATGGAAGAATCACCTCCAGAAGGGTAATTCCCCAGCTATCTGAGAAAGGTGTCAGCTGCCTTGTGGAGGTGTCCACCACAAAGGATAGTCACCCCTTAGGCTGGAATATGCAGCCATCTCCTAGGCTGCTGAAGGTAGGCAAACTGAACTGTACCCTCCTATCTGTATCTCACCTAGTGGGCCTGACAACCACAGCAGTGTTATTTCTGGAAAAACATTCTTAAATGGGACAAACATCTTTACCAACATCATCACAACCTTACCATCCATTTTGGAAAAACAATTATTAAGTATCTACTGCTCATTTAGTAGTCGAAGTCAGTATTTCATAAATATTGCAAATATACATATTATATATATATATAAATGTTACTGCCATCACTTATTACTTTAACTTCATTTATGTTGGTAGTTTCCCTGGTTTCAAATGAACTTTTAGATTGTAATTAGCTTTTCTAATAATGTACACTGTCATGCAAAACCCATAAATTTCTTGAGATTACCATCATAGATGTATGTAAATTAGCTACATATATGTCTTTATATAGTCACATGAAAGCAGAAATTTTTAGACATATAGAAATGGTATGAAATGCCATAGTAAAAAAATTTTAGTCTCAGTTTGAAATCTGCTGTCCATGTTTATTTAAAAATAACTTGCCAGAAAAGATTCTAACTTTCTGTGGCCTTTAGTACTCTTCATTAATACTCAGCAAACAAAAGTTTAAAGATTCTTTATCATCTCAGAAACTCCTTTCACAATTTTAAATCAACCTAAACTTATAAAATACAATTCTTCTAAGTGCTTTAGTCACTTGCAGCTCAAATCCAGTAAGTTTGCCAGTTACTTGTCAAGTATTCAGGTGAAGGTGAATTGAAAGCTTTTTTTATGGAAAATTTCATAACAACAGATTAAAACTGAACAAGGGTGACCTCATGAAATCATCCCTCCTTTGGCAGTATTCATTTGATTTCACAAAATGACAGAATCAGAGAATGGGTTGGAAGAGACCACAGTGGGTCATCTGTTCCAACCTCCCTGCTCAAGCAGGGACATCCTAGAGCACATGGCACAGGATTGCATCCAGGTGGATCTCACATATCTTCACTGTGGGAGATTATATGCCCTCTGTGAAATCTCTTCCAGAGTTCAGCCACTCGCACAGTATAGAAGTTCGTCCTTACATTCACATGGAGCTTCCTGTGCATCTGTTTCTACCTGTTGCCTCTTGCTTGGCACCACCAAGAAGAGCCTGGCCCCATCCTCCTGACACCCTCCCTTCATATACTGATGTTTATAATGTCTCTTCTTGAGGGTGAACAGGCCCAGCTCCTTCAGCCTATTCTCATATGAGAAATTTTTCAGTATTTGAATTATCTTTGTAGCCTCCACTGGACCCACTCCAGGAGCTCTTTGTCTCACTTGCACTGATGAGCCCAGAACTGGACACAGCACTCCAGATGTGGCCTCAACAGGGCTGAATAGAGGGGCTGAACCACCTCTTTTGACTGGCTGACAATGCTCTCTCAATGCACCTCAGGATACCACTGTTTTCTTGCCCCACCAGGGCACACTGTTGGCTTGTGGACATTTTGTTGTGCACCAGGACCTCCAGGTCCTTCTCTGCAGAGCTGTTTTCTAGCAGCTCAGCCCCAGCCTGTACTGGTCCCTGGGGTTGTTCCTCCCCAGGTACAGGATCCTGCACTTCAGTGAATTTCAGAATGTTCCTGTCTGCCCGTCTCTCCAGCCTGTTGAGATTCTTCTGCAGGGTGGCACAGCCCTCTGGGGTATCGGCCACTCCTCCCTGGTTGGTGCCAGCAGAGAACTTGCTGAGGGGGAATCTGCATCTTCATCCAAGTCATTGATGAATAAGGTAAGCAATATTGAGCCGAGTACTGACCATTGATTTGACACTTTCTAAATTATTTCTTGCACATTCTCCAGGATAAGGGGTAAGAGCTGTGCAGAGGGAGATAACTTTTCTGGCAGTGGTTATTTACACACTAGTAGAAATATCATATCCATTTACCAGTGGTGTTATCGTATCCAGTGTTAAAGGCAGAATGACACTTCATTGTTCCATCAGAAAAATTACCAGACTGAAGCAGGGGGTTGATAAGTAACCACAAGAGTAAAGACAAAAAGCTGAAGTGCCTTAGAGGCTAATTACCATACTGCAAATGTGTACAGTCAGAACAAAAGGATGATCCTTTATTCTGTGAGTGTATTTTAAACAGAAATTGGAAGCAGATAAATGCACATGCCAAAAATGAAAACAACAACAAAGCAGTGAGATTGGTTGGTTCTTACACTAACAAGTGGGAATTATTTTTCTTTCTGACAGGCTTAATCAAGATTTGAAATTGCATTTTATAACAACATTTTTCATCATTCATCAAATAAATACTTGTATCAATACATGATGTAGGATATAATTCTAAAACCTTTCTTGTGCTTTATGAACCTGGAATCTGTGGAAGCTGCCATATGGGGGAAAACCATTAGTGAGGAACAGAGTTACATTAAAAATTCACAAAATACAGAGTGTTTTAGAACATGAAACATAGATGGAGTTCAGTTACTGAAAATATATATCTCTGTGGTGCAGTCTCATTCTAAATGGATGCTGATCCTTGCTCCAGGCTGCAAGTTTTCTGCAGTCAGGACTTGCTTTTACATAATCATTTTGTCTTATCTGTAAGCATCCCTCACTCGGACAACTTGAGAGGCATTAAGGGTGAGTGCAGATGAACGAGTTACCCTCTGAACTTATGTTTCTCATACTCTGCAAGAACTGCCTGCAACACACTTTTATGCTGCATTGTACCACTCAGAAAGAATACAAATATGGAGTGGATGACAGGAAAATAGTTCGTAACACCTTACATTGCTGATAAGATGTTTTTCATCTTTCCATAGCTGAGGTTTCCTGCTATCTCCTTCTTAAGGCCAGTTACTCCTACTCTGTTGTGGTTTCCTGGTTGCATAGTGAAAAGTAAATGTTTTTTCTTGCTTATAATGAATAAAAATTTGCATCAAGTTGATCAACAGGACTTGGGGTTTTTATGCCTCTGCAGTCCTGAAATACCTTGCAATGATCTTTCTCAACTAATAAATCCAGTGTTGCGTATATGCATATATATAGAGAGAACTTTTAAAATAATGATTCAATGTTATCCCTATACTGTAAAATTATAAAAAGTTACTTTGCTGAGTTACTCCTGCCCAGATAGAAAAATTAAAAATCACAGTTCCGTTAAAAATTAGAACAAAAAGAGAGCATGTTGGAAAGCATTAAATCATGCCACTTAGTGGATTGCTACACACAATTAAACAATTCAGGTCACAAGTGCTCATGACTATCTTGTTGACAGTAAGCTACCACACAATAATTTATGGAATGTTTTCCATCCTCTCCAACCAGCTATAAAAAATTACTTCCATCCTTGATCATCTCCTATCAAACTTATGCCATGCAATATGCCTATGTTTGAAATAAATTAATTTCATTAATATGTTGAGCTTCAATACATGTTCCTTAATATCCTGAGAGGGTCAGAGCTGGCCCTGCATCAGTTTCTTCAAAGGTGTTGCAGTCACGCACACCAACCCTATTCTTTCACTTGTTTCCTAAGTTACTGATACTTTCTCCTTGCTGGAGTCACTGACTTGCTGTGTTTTTACTGACAAGGGTTAAACTGACTCAACTCTCTTAACAGAGGTAGCAAGTCATGTTTGATACCTCACAGGTAATGCTGTAAATTGGTTTAAGCAATAGTGAGGTGTAAAACTTCCAGAGTGGAAAGAAAATCTGGTTTCAAGTGTCAGCAAACCTTTCTTTTTATTCATAACTAAATGTATACACTTTTATTGCACTGGCGCTGCTACATTATAGGAATAACTTTTTTTATTCCTTGTTTACCTCAGGAGTAGGGGAAATCATTGTCTGATTCTATGATTTTGAGGAAAATAGCAATAAAAATCAAATCTGTGCTAAATTAGTTTTCGTATATAGCAGCAAATATAGACTTGTCTGATGGGGAATTTTGGCATTTTTGAATGTCCTGGAAAGAAGTATATGTCTTTTTCAGTCATTTTTTAAAAAGCAGAACTGAACTTTGAGTGTTTCTTCTTCTTGTCACATTTATTAATCATTAAAGTTTCTGACATGTTTTCTTATTATTGTTTAATAGTAATGTCAGTGTTAAACCATAATATAGGTGTATACATCTGTTGTTTACTCTGAGATGACTAACTACCATATATAAAAATTCATATTAAAAATAAGTGATAACATACCAATGAAATAATGATTTTTAAAAGCCCTCTGCTTTTGAAATACTTTAATATATTTAAATAAGAAAAGAAATCACAGTTCCATATCCTACCACCGACACAGAGAAATAAACAAAATCGAGTTGGAGAACAGACCTGCATAACATACGGCTCAAGGACTTCATGCAGCCTGCAAAGCATCTTTTCTAGCATGCCAGCTATTTAACAGCAATGTGTACTGTTAGAAATAGCAGGGTGTGCATCCTGGCTGGGCTTTTAACCAACCCTGTGGCTCAAAGCAGTGGATGGAATGTGTATCTCCTGGCCAGGCATGTGGGTGGGTGGACATTATTTGTAGAAAGGGAAAGGCAAGAGACACTGGACAGTCATGGCAAAAAGGTAAACTCAGTGATGGCAAGGGGCGTTCTTCACTGTAGCACAGAATGGACCTCATCTTAGCACCACAGATTCCAGTTGTTTACATACCTGGTTCAGTAATTTCACCCATCCTTGCCTCCATAATGCAACATCTGGATTGGGTCTAGCAAACTCTCGAGGCAAATGAATTCTTGTGTCTGCATGATAAAATTTTAGACCATCAAGGAAGAATATATTTGATACCATGTAAGTATGGCATGCCTAAGTTTAATGTAAAATTTCAGGACACATAAAATCCCCTGCACCCACTACTTGCTAATAACTTTTTTTGTCATCTTTGTTTTTATTATTACATATGACATTTTACTGAATTATTCATTTTTTTTAATAGTTGTGGTATTCTAGAAAAAAAAATTAAACTTTTTGGAATCGTAGTAGTACTTCAAAAAGCAGATGAACTGTATGAGCAGGTATACTCTTTCCCAAATGTGGCCATCTCAGGGTGCTGAGGAATTAGATTTCCATCTCAAAGGCAGTTATCTTGATATAAGAGATTACTGCTGCCAAAAGAAAAAAAGCAGTATTTTCCTGTCCTCTCATACTTCTCTCCCTCTTTCTGCCACTTTTAGTGGTTGTGAGCAGTTAAATATCATGTCTCACAGAAATTGAGCCCAAGAACATGAATATACCTCTGAAGGTGGCTCCTTGGGAGTGCTCCTGAAAGCATTCTCTGTTGGAAATCTCAGACAGCAGCTTTCTCACACAGAAGTTTCTCTCTCCATAGCCCTGAATGCCACATTTTCAGGAAGGACATAAAATCAGCTGGGTAAGTGAAAGAGAGCAATGCACCTCATGTATCCTTAGTGTAAGCAAATGACATATGCTTTCTTCCTTCCATTACAGCATTTCTGTCTTCCATAAACATTTTCAACCATATTGTCTGCTTCAGCTGTCATGAGTAAATGCTTGTATTTGCACTTGACCACAAAATTTAATTGTGAATTACTCTACACACATGAAAATGGCAAATGCTTAAACTGGGAGGTTGGACCACATTCGTTTCTCAGCCATCCTTTTTTTGACTGCACAGGTCAGGTGAAGACCCCAGTGAGGCCTGGAGGGACAAAACTTGCTACAAGAACATGAGCTTTCTGGTCTGCAGTGAGATATCAGGAAGCACACATCTTGACACTATGATGTGTTTCTCAAGACATTCAAGTTACAGTATGCTAATAATAAAAAAGTCTCCTCACTAACAAAGTTAATTAGAATAATCAAAACTGTTTTTAGACTAAGTCTGAGGCTGGTTATAATATTAACAAAATATGTGATCCTTCGGGGTGAGATATGGGTAGAACACAGAATTGCTGAAATTAAGCAAGAAACTTATGTATAACAACTATAATTGTTATATGTTCTGCATGTGACAGAAAAATTATGAATAAAAATCCAAATTAGCTCTTTCCATTCTTCAGCATTGAAATAAAAAGCCTAGAGTGACAGAACTTGGTATTTCTCTGCCAATGTAACTTTACATAGGTTTTTTTGTTTTCTTTCTCACACTCGATTTTTCTCTTGGTGGTGTTTCATTAACTCACTGTTATCTTGACTGATAATGAAAGCACCAGAAAATAAAAACACTTTTCAATTCCTTCCTTTTCCCTTATATTGCATTGTAATCCCACTCTGAAGTGCTTTTTAATGAGATATTTCACAAGAACAAAATATAATTACAGATACATTCATATATCCTAAAACTGCCAGTACAACGTAGCACTGATATTCTATTTGCATTTTAGATTGTTTAAAAATGTCTCAACAGTTACCTTGTAAAACTTCATACCATATGTGTTATTAGTCTAACACTGTTCTCTCATTGAACTAAGACAAGTAGATATTGTCAGATACTAGACTGGTGAAAAAAACTTCAGCGATTATGAGCTGAGCGTTTTTTATAAGCTGTTTTTCCAAGCAAAATTTGTGCTGATATATCTCTAAGAATTTAAAAATTATACGTCGGATTCAGAAAAGACTATATCGTGTTCTAATGTGCACAGGAGAAGTCTGTCTTTTTATCTTATTTGCATATATCTCATAAGCATGCCTAGAAAATATCACTTATTTACATTCATCTTGTTACTTCTGTATAAAGGGTGCAGACTCCAAAAGGACATGTTTCTCCAGTGTAACAGGATGTATTTGTTTATTTCTGCACAGTGTTTGTGCCACTGCAGTTAAATTTGCAGCCCACATTTTGAGGATATACCACTCAATTTGAAGTTATGATGTTGATTTTCTTATCCATGTTTTTCCCCTCGAAGCAAGATGAAAAATGTTCCAGCAAAAGCATAAGAAAGCTATTTTAAGATCTTTGAAGAAAAATTAATATGTTGCGATGATGATATTTCATCTTAATCTGGCATCGCCCAGACTTGTCTCTTTCAAGGAAGGGAGGACATCTGGAAATGAGTGAAAGCCACAATAAAATAAATTCTTTTACTGAAACTGAAATATGATGGCATAGTTGTTTCTTGACAGTTATATATTCAATGAGTAGGAATAAGTGGTATGATAAAGGTGCATGATTTATTGTTATATGAAATTACATGAGCTGCACAATATTGAAAATTTACAGGGAACTGAACTGATATTTTAGAAATAAAAATATTAAATACTCATAGATATTCATAGCCTCTAAGTAGCTAGGGAGAAATTCAGAGGACAGGGATAACACTGTAAACTAATATGTTTTCTTTGGTGTGATTCTGGTTCTCATATATAATGCCTAGAATATATGAAGGGAAGAAACAATTTTGGTTTGATATTTGAATTTCATAATCTCTTCCTCTCAATGCAAAACATGAGTCTGACTTAATTTCCACTAATTTGGGAAATGCAATTAGTATAAATAAATATATACATATATATAAAATCTTATGTGAAACACATTTATAATTCTGGACTCCAGTATTCAGAAAAGGTAAATTTGAAGTGGCAAGGAGCAAGGAGACACTAGTAGGAGGAACTAGGTTGGTGAGCTAATCTTTTCTAAAGAGCATTGAAAGACCTTGCTGATTTGTCTAACCAAGCAAAGTAAAAGTTAAAAAGAAAATAATTTTTATCTGTAAATTCTTCAGCCAGGTATGAGGGGAAAGAATGAACTATTTAAATGATGTTGGCAAAAGAGCAATCAGATATAAAACAGCTCTAAGTAAATTCAGGCTAGAAATAAATAGTATTTATAAACCTTATTGTGTTGGGTTTGCATGGCCAGGTTTTGGTAACAGTGGGAGCTACAAAGGTGGTTTCTGTGAGCTGACAGTAGCTTCCCCCATGTCCAGCAGAGCCAATGTCAGGTGGCTCCAGGATGGACTTACTGCTCACCAAGGCTAAGTCAGTCAGGAATGGTGATAACACCTCTGTGATAACATATTTAAGAAGGAAAGATAAAAAAGTTATTGTGCAGATGTAATTGCTGCCAGAGAAAAGCAGAGTGACAATACGTGAGAGGAACAGCTCTGCAGACACCAAAGTCAGCAGAAAAGGAGGGACAGTAGGTGCTCCAGGCAACCATGGTGAAAACCATGGTGGAGCAGCTGTGCCCCTGCAGCCTGTGGAGGACCATGTGGATGCAGAGACCCACCTGCAGCCCATGGAGGAGAACCAAACTGGAGCAGAGGGATGCCCAAGAGAACTCTTGCCCATGGGATGGACTCAGAGTGAAGAAGTTCCCGGAGGACTGTCACCTATGGGAGGAACCCCAAACTGGAGCAGGGGAAGGACTCCTCTTCCTGAGCAGCAGCAGGAACAATGAGTGACCAACTGACCATAACCCCCATTCCCCATCTCCCTGCACTACTGGTGGAGGAGGAAGAGCTTGGGAAGAAGGGAGGGATGAGGGAGAGGTATATTTTTAGATTTATTTTACTTTTCATTATCCTGTTCTGATTTTGTCAGTAGTAAAATTCAACTGATATCCCTAAGCTAAGTTTGTTTTGTCCATGACAGTATTTGGTGACTGATCTCTCTCCCTCACATATCTCAAACTATGAACCTTTGTTACACTTTTTCTTCCCCATCCATCTGAGAAGGTGAATGATAGAGTGGCTTTGGTGGATGCCTGGCATTCAGCCAGGGTCAACCCACTACACTTACTGAATTGATGTTCTGAAAATCTCACGATGTCATGACAAAATAACATGAAAAATAGGAATTAATCATTTAAAAGAAATCTTAAATGCTTCCAATGTGAATTCCGTGCACCAGTCTTTTTCTACAATGATTGAAGACATCTTTTTAGGAGTGTTGTTTAACATGGCTCTCAATCACCTATGCAGAGTTTTGGATGTCAAAATGAAACATCCTTCTGCAGCTTTTACAATCTTTCATGATTCCAAATTATTTTAATCTGTCCTACATCTTCCAAAATCAGGTTCCTATTTTCCTTAAAAGCCAACTGTTAGAATATAACACTTTTTTGGCAATAATACAGATAAGATCTGTTGTCTGCATAAAATATTAACTAATCATAAATTAACATCAGATAAAATATTCTGCTACTTAATATTGGAAAAGTGACACCCCAATCAATATAAACAGCTGAGATACAATTCAAGCTGCATCTACTTGTATGTGGTAGCAGTCACCCATGCCTGTTGCCTAAGAACTAGTTATTGCAAAGGCTTATTCTAAGGACACTTCACCCACCTAACCACTTCCCCATAGGTCTCCTCTTTATCAATGTTGCAAATTCTTCAGAAAAAGATTTTTTTGGAATCCCAATATCACTTTCGTGTCCAAAATGCGTTGGAAAGTAAGGAAGTCTTGGTTTGAGTAACACCATCTAAAACCCAAGCCATAAAAAAGACCAGATTGAAGAACTGGTGTTAGACATTCACTGCCATGGCCTCTCTCTTGGACCTTAAGAAATAGAGGGAGGAGAACCCCCAGAACAGATCACTGACCATATGGCTATGAAAATTTGCTGAATATTTTCTCAGTTTAGTCCTCGAAACACTCCAAAGTATCTGGTCTTGACATGCCTGTCTCATTGGCTGACAGGGGTAAATGAAACCATGCAAACGTTAACTAGCCCAGTTTCTCATTATACCTATGAGCTGGTTTACTCTGAGTCAGTTAATACTAACCCTAATTCATTTTGATCTGAGCTACTTTTAAAAGTAAACTATATGTCATTCATTGTTGCTAAACCTTTTTTCATTCAACATTTCACAGAAACTTCTTGCCTTTATTCTTAAATATATTATCTTGATAATATCTCCAGCACATTATAAATTAAACACTCAAGCTGTTTCTCTGCATTTCCATCATTATCTTTATCTCTTCATCCTTAAATGTATACTATGCCACTAGAAGTAGAAGCCCAACAAATGCTCTCTTTGTATCAAACATCAAGCATAAGCACACAGTCATTGAAGCAGAATATCTGCTCAATCCAATCAGAGGGAGACAAAATACATTTTAACCCTAATCAAAAATTTAAAGTGGAAATCATGCAATTTTCAGGAACAGAATCAAACCCCAGATATTTGTCTTTGATCAGGAAACATGTAATTAAATTATTTGCTTTGAAATTACTTCATTTTTTGTAACCATTTTTTCATTTTTTTTGTATTTGTTTAATTTTACTACTAACAGATTGTCTTATGGAAACCATTTTATGTTCATGTCTTTCCAATTGGTTAAATTCCTCAAAAGCTTAGAGATCCACTGTAGGTATAGGCTAAAATATAGGACTCTGGCAGAGAATTGGTATGTTATATGGAAAATAAAAATCTTTCATTACCCCAAAAAATTCAGGTCAAATATTTCTGATTGTCTAAGGCTGAAATGGGAATGCATAAATAAACAGTTCAATACAAAATTTCAAATTGAAACCTACTGAAATGTTGATAGTACCTCTTTTTATTCTAATACTGATTTTTTTACATTTCCATTACTATAGGAATTCAATTACAAGTTCTACAATCCATATACCTGTGAATGCAGGATTTGGGGTACATGTTTCTAAATGTTTATGCAGGCATTTTATGGCTGTTGCTGGACAGGCCTCTTAATATTTTGATAATTTCTCACATATTTCTATCAGAATTTTGATAATCCTTTGCTATCTATGCTAGTGTGTTATTATACTCAGATATATTCAAGGTTTCAATGTAGCTCTAGTTCCCCTCTGTAGTTTCAACTCATAGATTTCTCTACCTTCATGCCCTACGAGCCTTGCAAATTCTCCTCGTAAGTGCCTTGTAAGTCTCCTCAATACCAGTCCAAGCTAATCCTTCTCCCATGCCTTCATTCCATTTCCTGTCATCTCTGAGAGCAGATTCATGAACAGGAGCACCAGCTTTGTGTCACAAATGAAATGCAAATATTCTGCCACTTTCCTACAGCAGACTTCTGAATGATGCAATAGATCTCAGTGTTGAGAAGATTTTCATTAATAAGAAGAGAAAAATCTGTTGTTTTATTTGACAGCCATTGATTACACAATCCATTTGACCTCCATATAAAGTATATCTTTGCCTGAATAACTATAACCAGTTACTAACTCCTTGATATTTCCTCTATTTCAAGTGGTGCATTCTTTCTCGACAAAAAGGCAATCAATGTTGTGCAAGGTGGTGAAAAGTGAAAAGAGGGCTGTTCCTTACTGAAAAAGACAAGTTATTTTAAATTGCAAGGAAAACATAATTACAGATAATTACCACAGATTACATTTTCTACATACATGCACTAATTAAATCACCTATTAGATGATTATATTTTTTATAGATTTTTTTATTTTGTATTTGGCATTACATATGATAAATCAAATACACAGTAAATGAAAAATGACAGCATCTATCAAAATTACCCTCAGAATCATTTAATTCTTGATAAATATGATAAGAAAATTCCCAGAGTCTCGAGAGAGAAAAGCAATAGTCTTTATCTACCTCCAGTCAACCATGAAGTTAACTTAATAAGAAGATTTAGTTCCAAATATATTTTATTATTCATTACTATGACCTCATGGCTGATAGAAAACAGTTCATATCACTCCCATGTTATTCTAGGTCAGGTTTTCGTAATTGTACAAAACATGTACGAAAGGCTAAAAAATAGAGAAGGAAACAATACAGTTTTTACTTATCACCTATGGGATCACTATTGCTTATTTAAACAAGATAAAAGCCATAGAAACTGAATTTAGAGTGTATTCCATTGCAGACTAAATTAGCAAATCCACAGGGAACACAGCCTTGTACCTTAATTTCAAGGTTTGTACCCAGGGATGGAGGATAGATAATGCTTCATACGTTCCCTTCTCAGCTTTTACTAAATTCACTGGCATGTAATGGCTAAAATGAAGCATTCCAAACTATCAGAAGCCTCTTGAGATAAACATTCTCCTCACATATCAACATCCCATCACAGGTGCACATTTTAGTTATCTCCTTTGACTAGCTTGGAGATCAGCTTGTTGATTTAAAACAAAGGTACTTCTGCAGGCAACTTGGGAAAGAAAAGTAATTAATTCTCCCCATCTATCAACACTTTATTCTTAAAACAACAATTCTTAAAACTTAAAGAAATAACCACCTTCTCTTCTCCTCTTCCGTCACGACGCTTCAAAACTTCCCTAATATTGTAAATTGTTTTGACTGAATCTGCAAAATTGTCAGTATCACTCTGGGACTTTCTACCTTAAGTTCCTTTCTACATGCTTATTGTAATAGTGTTTTTCAGGATCAAGATGGTTTTGGATTAAATCCCTAATTTCTCACTTCCGAAAGCAACAGTAATGATCTCTCCTATCTGGCTAATGACAATTTAGCACTGTCACCATGTGAGATATTGTATCCTTGTTGTCCTGTTTCTGCCAAAAATTTTATCATAATAAATGCAATAGAATAGGAGGCTTCTTTTTATGTTGGCGTACCTAACAGCTGTCTATGTTGATCGTAGAACTGATTCTTCAAAGTCTCCAACTTTTTCACAAACAGCAATCTAGTTTCAATTAAAAAAATTGTTTTTAGTTTTGCAGAGATACTGGCTATAATAGTAACTGAAAGTCCTGCTAAATCCCACGTTTTGAATTTTTTGATCATGAATTCCCTGGGGCTCCTAGGTCTAGATGCTGAGTTACTTTGGACATACACATAGTGTAGCTTAGTGAAATAAGAAACAGGCATATGTATCACCAGGAGTTGGAGACTGAAAGTTTTGCAGTTAAATTGCAAGTGTGCTTCTTCTGTCATTTCTCCTAAGAAGTTGTTTCCTGTCTGCATAGTACTGGGTCACAAAATTTGGATCTGAACACAAGTCTGTATGGCGGTACAAATTCTAGCATTCAAAGAAATCCAACCAGTTACCCCTGGGGTAGAAGGGATAAGGACAGACAATCCTGTGTCAGCTTGTAGCAGCAACTCTTCTCATTTGTTGTAACACCTGCAATTTAACTGGATGAGATTGTGGCAGCTCTATTTCCTACCTTACTGAGCCCTAAACAAACACTTCTGCCTCTGGCACAAGTCTAGCACAGAGACCACATGATTACTTTGTTTGTCTGAAGGTGATGAGGCAAAAGGATGGCAGAGAAGAGATCCTGTCTGCATTAGTGGTGTGGAAGCCAAGAAAAAAGCATTACAGCAAACAGCAGCTTTACCTTATTGTGGATTACCACTGGTAGTCACTGCTGGTAATAGAGTCTCTAATGTCTCCTACTCCATAACTTCTTTCAGTCCTAATAATGCCAGACATTTCTTTCACCGGAGAATTTCAAGCCCAGTATCACTCACCTTGTATTTCAACTCAACACATTCCTATTTCATCCCCAGCATAGACTAAGATCTCAGTATGACTATAAGCTTTATTTTACACACAGCTATGACTGTGTCAACCTAGTCCCAGAATACCATTATTGAATATCATCACAATTTGTTTCTCCAGATTCCTTCCATAAGGACTACACAGGGGGAAAAAAACCCTCCTCTCACTAGCAGGCATAATTAATTTTGTGTTTGTTTTTAAAATAATCAGCTAATTAGTGGTGTGACACAGTTCATTTGTGACTTTAAAAATATTTATGATTCTTTATGATTTGATTCTATGCTTTGGAGGAAAATAACTTCACAGTGTTTAGAGTGTAAAGCATTGCCAATTTTCTTAAAAATATTTGGACTGCTGGACTAAACCTGCCTTAATAACTGGCACTCCATGATCCAGATCAGTCTTGGGCATAGGAAGAGTCAGAGAATACAGTTACCCTAAGAGCATCTTCTTCTTCTGGATATGCTTGGTAAGTTTGAAAAACATTAAATCATGTTTTGGGATTTCTCTATCTCTTTGCACCTCTGCCACAGTAAGTGATAGGGAAGAAACCAAATCTGGGCTGTGAAAACGAAACTTCAGATAAAGTCATCAAAGTGCAGGTGCTTTAGCATTATTTCTAATATTAGATAATATTTACCACCAAAATAATCCTCCTATATACCCATATCATAGCAACATATAAAAATATTTTAAAAAATGGACATCCTTAACATTTTCTTTCTACAGACATAAGTACTTAATCCAGCATGAATGGTGACATAAACTTTGTGTCCTTGTAAAGCTACTCCTCAAAAAGATGACTACCACTTTCGAATAAAATGAAATAATCCAAACCAAAAACCCCTACTGTCATTATAATACCTGCAGAGTGATACCACTAACAGACCTGGCTGTTTGTTTCTAAGGAAGAACAGCTGTGCAACAGACTGTCTGAACAGTTCCTATTACAGAATGCAACATGGATCACTGACACAAAGGAAGCACTACACCAGCTGGCTTTCTGTCTTAGAGCATTTCTATTCCTAGATGATTTACCTGTTCTCAGCCCTGTCACCTCAACACTTCTACTACCCAATTAAAAAATGATGTTGCTAGATTCTCTCTGCTATAAATTAGATATGTTTTTGTTCAGATCAAACTGGTTACTTTTTTTTTAAGTTTTGAAATACATGACTTATTTTTAAACTTATAAAAGCTGCTTGATTATTTATTTGTGGTCTATTTTGTTCTCTTGTAGAGTTTAGATATGAAAAATTCTTTTCAAATGTATTCATATGCAGTGATCTACATTTCCTAATCATAATCATGTCAGCAAAAGTGGAGCTGCTCTTAGGATAACATTTTAGTCTAGAAAATGATTTCCCTTTAAAATGGATTCAATGGACATGATATAAAAAGAAGATGCAAAATTACACACAACAGTTTGCATAATCAAAACAGATATGTTTTATATTCAGGCAAGATTTCTTTTTGCTACATTAAATGGAAGAAAATAGACCTTTTGGAATTCTGCAAGTGTGCTATGGCTATAAATGCAGTAGCAGTGGAATTCCAGTAGGATTATGAAGAGGATGTACAGAACTTAAAAAAAGAAATCAACCAAGATAAAGAAGAACAGTATGAAAGGATAAATGTTGTTTTTTTAAAAAAAAACCTAACAATAGTCCATTTATTTCAAATAGGAACTGTATTTTCTTCTTTATAACTAAAGTTAAATTTATGAAAGCTTGAAATATGGAGGTGCTTTCTTTTGTGTAGGAAATTTACTGGTCCTCTTTTAAATAAATGCAGTTCAAATGGTATGTAATGAGTGTAGAGCTTCATTCAGTAAATAATATCCAGGGTATATTCATATCTACATTCAGAACAAAACTTGCACATGTTATGGAATAAGGTTTGAAGGGCTCTGTAGGTGTCTCCTAGAGACACTGCTGCTCTGGAGCAGACAGATTTCAAATTACCATTTCTCTTCCCTAATGAACAATAATCTTGATCCAACACATGAAAATAACATTTCACAAATGGCTACAGAAAGTACTAGATTTTTTTTTTTTCAAGGATGATATAAGGATAAGTTTGTGATAATCAGCTGAAGGTTATAGAATGAAAAATAAACCACTTAATATTTAATTAGGGTAGGATTAATCAGTGTTAAAACTAGCCACAACATTTTTTGTATCCCATAAATTTTTACAAGATTTCAGTTATTTTTCTTCTCATGCCATAGGAACAACAACATAGAACATAGAACTTTCCTTATGAGAAGGAAGAAAGGGAATAGCTGATAACCTTCATGTCAGGCAATTCAACTGTTATATAGAGGGCCCAGCCTGGGGTTCCTTATCTACTTTTCTTCCAGTGCTTGGCCAGCCTGTAGAAATTTTATGTCTCTTAAAAAAAATGTACTAGGATTCCATTGAACCTGGTAATTAATGGAGGAGTAAATGATGGCAGGGAAAGAAGAAAATGGATACAAAGCTTAGCAACCAAACATTGACCATGTGGCTGGAAAGTGACACTGTTCCTGAGAAACAAGTTTTCCTGACTACCCTGCATATTTTACATATTCTTTTCAGTGTCACAGTCAAAAACCCAATTTCCCTTGGATGAGGATGACATTGACTTTCACTTCTCAGCAAAAGTAACTGGGACAACAGAGGAAATTTTGATTTAATAGGAACTTTTCCTCCTAAGTGACATCTTTGTATAGGTGGAAATTATTTCTGCCAGTGCACTCATAAGTCAATTTTCCAGCATTGATTTAATAATGAGAAGTAGCACACTGTCTAAAAGTAAATGTTTAATGTATATATCTATCATCTGTGCACAAATGCTTTCACTCATAAGTCATAGGAAGAGTAATCATTAGAGGATAATCACAAAGGCTCAAAGGCTGTATTAACACGTCCTCCTTACCACAGCTGAAAAGAACTGTTGCTCTGACCTGAAGGGGATCAATTATTTTAAATGCATACAGGTTTTATTTATGAAGCCACCAAGAAAAACCAACTTACTTCTGTTATTCACTAATTGCTTAAAGATATAGGTTTTTTGTTGTTTTTTTTTTATTTCTTCCAAATACCACTGATTAAGAATTTACACAAGGTATCTGACCTCGATTGCAATGATTACTGCCTGCTTTACTGTGTTTACTGCATTTAAATTCCCAGTGTTTTGTGAGATAAAAAAGTGTGATTGTTCATACAAATGAAGAGCTAGTAGATTTTTAGATGAATGATAAAAATTCTAAAAATTATTTAGATGGCTTGAATCCTACTGATTTCAAGGAGCTGAAATTTATCTTTTGAGGGTATGTGTCAGGAGTGATGGGCAGGATTCATCTCACTTAACTTTAAACTGTCTAAGCAATTTGTCAGCACTCCCTCTACAGAAATGCAGGGCTACAAATCTCTAGAGTACAATTCATTCTTTCCTCATGCAGGATCTAAGCCAGATGAATGAATTATTCTTTGGAATAATTTTATTCTCCACTGATTACAGAAAAAACCCTAAATGGCTGGCATAAAATGTGCATTGAACACAGTCAAATGGAAGTGAAAAGAAATTTATCTCGTGGATACCATGGAAGTTTTAGGACACTAATGTCCACTCCAAATTAACAAGGCAGATTTTCAGTCGTTGTAACTTTCTTTCACTGTAAAAAGTCATACTGGCAAGGAGAGTGAACCACAGAAGTGGAACATACTTTTCCTCCTCTTAGAAACCAAATAAGAAGGAATTATCATAATAAGACTTATAAGAGTTATGATTGTCTAGGTCTTCCCGTGTGAGTTTAGCCACCTTGTGACTCAAATTTCTAAACTGCCCAAGCTGTGTTGGAGCAGCCTACATTCCTCTTTGTTTGCAGTGGGAGTTAATTTCTTAGATATGAATATTTCAAGTAATTGAAACCCTTTAATTCTCATGTTATTTTAAGATCTTTCCCTCAAGGTTTTTAGCCCTGGACAACCATTAGCAGACATATGTAAAATAAGTACTTTTTGTTTCAGTCCTTTTTTAATGGCTGGGTGTTTGCAAAATTAAAAAGATATCATTACAGTAGATAATGACTGTTGTAACTGCTTGTAGTCTCAACACAGATTTCTAATGGGAAAAATATGTCTTACCCTCACTTGCCTCAAGCATACAATCATAATTGGATAGGGAAATCAGACATACAGTGCAACAATTCAGGGAGTAAATTGAGGACTTCTGTTTCCACACCTCACATACCTGGCAGTCTACTACTTCAAAGAAACTTGAAAAAATAAGGAATGGCATTGGCAACGACATCTACCGATTACTGAAGGGCATATGTAGATTCAGAAAGAAGGGTTTTCTTTCCAACGAAAAAAAAAGAGATTTATATTTTTTTACAGTTGCACACTGTGATGTGACTGATTGGTTGTTGCAGAGCTAATAAAAAGATGACTACTTGCAGCTGATAGCACATCCTATTTCCATCTAATTTGATGGTTTTCTGCTGGGCTGATGGGAACCTAATCACAAAACATTGAAGATTCAGCTATTTCAAAGCCTGGTTGCAATTTCTACTGTTTTCTGACTACTTAGCCCTACTTCTTAGAAACCTAACCTTTTACTACTAGTTTTGAAGTTAGTCATTGAAGTGTACACTAACATTATCATACATAAATTTCACTCTCTCCAACCAGACATATGAGAATAAATAGTATCTTTTTATGCCAGAGATATTTATAATTTTTCATACTTGTTATTGATGCCTAATTATTTACTCTAGGTAATGCACTATTAATAAAAAAATAAGACAGTCTCTACCTTAGAAGACTTTGAAATACTGGCTTAAGGTAAAAAAAATCAAAGAAAGTGAGGGCAGTTGTTGTGCAAGGGCAGAATTGTCACAGACCATTTCCATGAAGAATTTGTACATTAAAATCTTATTTTTTAACTTATTAATACAGAACCTGTGACTGGCTTCTGCAAGTCCAAGGTAGTCGCAATTTTAAAATACAGTGTGTTAAACTAACATTTCCACTTGGAAATGCAGTGGTCCCAAAGTTTCTGGAAGCTAAATATAGACAGATATTCCTCATTTAATTGCACAAATACAACAGACATCAGAAAACCCTAATGGCTTCCTATATAGTTGCTGTTAGGTGCTAGTGAGGACCTAATAAAAAAGCCAAATCAATGCTCTTTAAATTACTCCTTATATGACAACCGAAATATGGACAGGAAACTTAATGCATAAATATTTCTAAATAATTTTTTTCTTCTGGACATAAAACCAGGCAGCATAGCTTTCTGTCAAGCCATAGGAATCATTAGATCTATATGCAGTCTCAGTGTGCCAAAGCTGAGCATGTGATTGTGTTCCTGAGCTGGTCTTACATTAGTTGAGTGCCTTTTCACTTTCTCAGCTTAAGCCTTCACCGATAAAAGTTATCTTCATTACTTCACAGCCACTGAGATTTAACACAGACCTTCTTTGCAGTTACATCAATACATATATAGTAGAATATTCATGGTATTCATATAACAATAAAAATAATTAATAAGCTATTATACTTCAGCAGCCAATGAATATGTAGTTCAGAAAGTTAAGATAATTTGAATGAACTCTTGTAAACATTTCTTTCAAAACTAGTCACACATTTGAACTAGCCTACCAAACATCAGACTTTTAAAAGAGTCTTTTAAGTGGATTAAAGTTAAATCCATTAAAAAATATGTAAGAAATTAAGAGAAAACATGATTACCTTGAAACTGCAAACAGGAATAATACTTGTATTAATGGATTAGTGTTTTTTTTTTTCTTTGACATTAGTTAGGTCATTTTTTGTGTCAGTTTTGGTGGCAGAGAGCCTATGGGTGTGGCTTCTGTATGAAGCTTCGAGAGGCTTTCCCTATATTTGAGAGAGCCAATGCCAGCCAGCTCCAAGACAGACCTGACACTGTCCAAGGCTGAGCCCATCAGCCATGGTGGTAGTGCTTCTGGAGTAACATAGTTAAGAAAGGGGAGAAAAAACTGTGCAACATCTGCACATCAGAAGACACAAGTGAGAATATGTAAGGAACTCTGCAGACACCCAGATCACTGGGAGGAGGAGAGGCAGGAGGCTGTCCAGCCGCTAGACCAGAGATTCCTCTTCAGTCCACGGTGAAGACCATGGGGAAGTAGGCTGTCCCCCTGCAGCACGTGGAGGACCACAGTGAAGCAGGATTTTGCCTGCAACCCCTGAAGGACCATGCCTCAGAGCATGTGGATATGCTTGGAGGAGACTGTGACCCCATGGGAAGCTCAAGGTGGAGCAGGCTCCTGGCAGGACCTGTGACCTCACAGGGAGAGGGCCCCACACTGGAGCAGGTTCGCTGGCTGGACTTGTGACCCCATGCGGGACCCACACTGGAGCAGCTTGTTCGTGAAAGACTGAACTACATGGAAGGGACACACACTGGAGCAGTTTGAAAAGAACTGTAGTCTATGATAAAGATTCGTATTGGAAAAGTTCATGGAGGATGGTGTTCCATGGTAGAAATCCCATGCTGGAACAGGGGCAGAGTGTGAGGAGTCTTCCCACTGAGGAAGGAGTGGCAAAGATGCTTGATGAAATGACCAAAGCCCTCATTCCCTCTGCCTCTGCACCACTGGGCAGGAGGAGGTAGAGAAAACTGGGAGTGAGGTTGAACCCAGGAAGAAAGGAAGGCTATAGAGAAAGTGTTTTAAGAGCTACTTTTATTTCTGGTTATCCTACTCTGGTATTACCTACTCTGATTGGTAATAAATTAGAATAATTTCCCCAGTCTGAGCCCATTTTGACTATAACTGGTGAGCAACCTCTCCCAGCCCTTGTCTCAAAGGAGCCTTCCATTATATGTTCTTTTCCATGTCCAGCTGAGGAGAGTGATAGAGCACATTTGTTGGGCATCTGGAGTCCAGTCAGAATCAACCTACCATTGTTGTGGTTATTTTCTTATATATAAATTTTCACATCTTAGAATAGAAGAGGAAGTCATCAGAGCTGGTGAAAGGTCTGCAAGTCATGTCCTGTGAGGACCAGCTGAAGGCTTTGGGCTTGTCTAATCTGGAGAAAAGGAAGCTGTGAGGTGTGATTCCCCTCAGTGACAGGATGTGTGGAAAGGGTTCAAAACTGTGCCAGGGGAGATTCAGATTAGACATTAGGAAGCATTTCTTTACCAAGAGAGTGATCAAACACTGGAACAGGCTTGCTGGAGAGGTGGTCAATGCCCCTGTGTTCAAGATGCCCTGTCAGAGTTGAAAAGGCATCTGGACAATGCCCTTAATAATAGCCCTGAGCTGGTCAAGCAGTTGTACTAGATGATCACTGGAGGCCCTTTCCAACTGAAACATTCTGTTCTGTTCCTAAGACTATACCAGAGAATTTTACAGTAGCATCCCTCATAGGTTGCTTAAATAAATAGTAGAAAATACCAACATGCTTTTGCATATTTTAAGAAGTCTTTATTTCCCTCTTTCTTTATAATCTATAATGTAACTTCAGAGAGATTATGAACAGCCGGACTTTACAACTCCCTACAAATGACTTCTGAAAACCTGTTTTAGTCTGTCCTACTGCAATTGTTGACTAAATTGAATAAAACACCTTGGAGAATGCATTGTTTCTGCTTACTGTGAATTGTATAATTTCCTTTAATAGGCACAATTTCCTTACTTAAACCTTGAAAATATTTCAATGGCTTTTTTTCTGTGAATATGTAGAATTTGAGCATGGAAACCAGTGCAGCTTTCTTAATAATTCTTGGCCTTTCTCTTTGCTATTTGAAAGGTCAAACATATTTTTACTCAACATAAACTACAGGTAATCAAAACCAAGAAACTCAAAATCATTCATATTCTTCACTCTTTAATATACCGTGTTACTGCCTCAGCACGGGAAACAATTATTTTTGCCTAATTGGATTTGCTCAGCCTTAATGGTTTCTTTACGGAATTTACTCATTTCCAAAAGAGCCGCAGCAAGAGACATAAATGGGCATGGTTTTAATTTACTCATAAGTACTAAAGAGATGTAGAGAGAGAGGATGTCAAAACGGTGTTTCAGCGATATCAAGTAAGAGATTTTCCAGAAATTTAATGGAAAATTATTAACATCCAAACATGCAAGAGTACTCTAACTTATTTGCATGTGTGTAGTACATGTAGCATATAAGAGGTATCAAGCTAGTACCAAAACTGTAAAATGCTTTTCTGTAAACAGAATACAGTGGTAATAGGGATGATTCATATTATTACCAGTATAGTTTTTGCTATAGTCAAAATAAGGAATTCCCTTATTTTGACTTATTTCTCCTGAAATATTCCATTGAATTTGACTATAAACAAACAAGTTAACACACTATGAAATAACACATTTCTTGGATAGTTCTTTTTATGGCCTTGAGTATGGAAACTGCAGCCTGAAGTTATTTTAGAAAATGTTACTACAGTTTTACAACATATATTTTAATGCTCTAAAGGTTACCTACAATTCCATCCATGATGATTCATCCATAAATCCCATATCAGCATGTCAAATACCAAGGGTAATCTGTATTGTTACTATGTGGTTAGCTCAATCTATCAAGGAATTATGAGCATGGATAGTGTTCTAAAGTGAGAAGATGACCGGACTGTGGCAGACCATCCTCAAGCCACATAGACTTGTAATTTTTATGCAGTCATAGCTATAACAAGAAAAGAGGAAGTGTTTCTGCATTTCCACATCTATGCATATGACCCAGCAAGAATCTGACCACAGTGTCAGGACAAGATATTAAAATTAACTACACCTCTTTGCACCCAGCTTTGCACAACTGCTCTCTTGCATGAATAGTCCTGTTTGTGTCTCCACTCTGGGACTGCAATGTGTTCTGCAGTCATTGGCTTCTTCAAGAAACAGAATGAAATGGCTGGGTGAAGCAAAGTTTTATAAAAATAAGTTGATCAAAAACACTTACAGAACCAATTGAAAAGGCTATGGTGAAAGGCAGAAGTCAGGAAGAGTTAAAAGTTGGGGTTTTGGTAGAAAGGGAAGCATATCTAACCCATCTCTGGAGAAATTAGGTGGAAACAAATACAGTAAATCCCACAGAAAGGAAAACCTTGAACAGTTGAAAACAAACCATTTAAGAGAGAGTTCACAGAGTATGAACAGACTAGGAAATCATGCTGGTAAGAGTAGAAGAGTGCAAGAACACATGTGTGCTGAGAGGAACCCAGCCTGCTCTGGAGAAATTAAACATCTGACATTATTAATATTTAGACAAGCCCACAAGTGGATAGGGAGAATGTGACAGCCTAGAGCATAGAGTCTTGTAATGGATGTTATAGTACAGTACTTTTATATTTCTATAGGGCATTTTTTCCCATTTCAATGCCTTGATTTCCCCATCTCTAATACACAAAAGAGAATCCTAGTCTTCTTCCAAGTAGTGTTAATAAAATACCCGGAAAGGCAGTTAATGTTAATATTAATATTGCTGCTGTATGGGGACAGGTTCTGTTCTAGAATCTGTAAGAGCGTCTCATATGTATCACCTTTGCTGTCAGTGAAATTCTAACAGCATAGCTCCAAACATAGAGAGTTTGTTGATAATAACTGTTAATTGGTTAGGTGTAATTTTTAAAAAGGGATATTTCTGCAGAAGTGAAAGGAGAAACTACAGTTTAATTATATGGCTGGATCTATGTAATGGCGTGCCAATAACACTCGCTCCAGCCGCATACTCTTGTCACTGTCCCTACACTGGCTTGCATGCTTGCCTAACCACTTGGTGAGGCAATTAAATTTGCTAACCCAGCAGAAAACTAATCTGGGGTGGGAAGGCAGGGGGAGGAAATAGGGGGAACATTACTATCCTTTTCAGTGGTAACAAGCTGTTAGATTGGCTCAAATGCATCATATAACCACACCATGATTTTTATGCTTGGCAAAGTATTTAGGTTCTTGTTCATCAGAGCAATTAAAAGTATGTCTCAATTGAGGTGTAGGAGCAGTCTCACTCATATTCAGTAGAGCATTTACCTTCACACCTAGGTTTTTTATCTGGCTGGCATTGTTCATTTACTTGAAATTGACCAGCACTGAATTAGAATTAACAGAGTTTGAGACTTCATTCTGTGGTTCCGTATTGGGAGATATTCAAAATCTTTGCTTATTTGTAGTCAATTTAGCCATATGCCATCTTCTAATTCCTCAGAAGTCCATTGTAAAAACTTATCCTTGTCATTCACACCTATAGCATGCTGGTTTTGTGGTGTTTGAGAAGTAAGGTGTCTCTGAGAAGGGTATGAGGCATACGGCCTTTTGATTGGTATGCATTAGGCAATTTTACATGCAAACTTATTTTGATATCCATGTAGTTAGAGGGGCTTTATTCTCTTTCTGTGTGTTAAAAAGCCATAACAATGAAAATTAAACGAATATAAAACTTTACAGAGGAATCACTCAATTTTGTAAGTGAAACAGCTTTTAGCATAAAAAGCCTGGATCTTCAAAATGATTGAGTAAGATTTTCCCTGTTTATTTTGCAGATGGGTTTTCCGAGGTAGAAAAATGTAATTATAGGAAAAGCAGTAAAATGTGAGCTGGTTGAGGCATAAAGTGCAGCACTTAGAATAAGACAATCGCCTAAATTCCCTGATTGACAGATGGATGTCACATTAGATGAAAATGATAACAGATTTAGTGGACTGAAGACTAACTTCCTCTTGACAGTGCCCTGACCCTTAACCTACAACCTGACTCCTGTTAGCTTCACTAACACAGGGTAATTGTCACAGGTGCAGGATAAAAGAAACCCCTACAGCAGCTACCAGTGGTCAGAGGCTTATTTCTTTTGATGAGCAGAAATGCACTGTTGAGATATAGTCAAGAAGTCCTGACCTCCGATGACCTTTCAGGGCATTAAAATTTACCCCTGGGAAAAGGAAACTATATAAAAGGAAAATGCTCTGTTCTGACTAATGCAAAGCAATATTTTAACAGTGTAATAATTAAGTTGACAAACAAAGCTGAATGATGTAAAGTAATTTATATTCATCAACACAAAAGCATGTTTCTCACACAATTGTAACAGGATTTCAACAAAGACCAGTATTATACACTCAATAGAGTTCATGGGTTTTATAATTATGAGTAAATTCTTTACCATGTCATACTTGTGTACTACTCCAAAATAATTCTGTTGTATTTATATGCTAATAACAGCCTTTCAATAGAAGCCAGTTCTTTGAATTGTATTTAAATTTTAGGAAGGTAGAGGACTGTAGCAGTATTTATAAATGACATGCTGACAACTGTTAGACTTTACAAAAGTTTATAGCTCCTTCTGTTAGAAAATAGAGTACATTTTATTCTTATTTTTTTCAGCAATATGAATGGGGAGTTCAGAAAACACAGAGCAACACAATAAGCTATGCAAATACATTTTATAATAGAAGAAAGACTATTACAGAAGAAAACAAAATGACCGTGTCTCCCATTAGACTGAAGTCAATGCAGTAACCTGTCCATGTTGGGGCTTTTCTGCATAGAATAATTAATATTACATAGGGGAAAAAGAAAAAGAGTAATGATTGCACATCTTGCTAAAGTGAAAGTCTATGCATTAAGGAAGCCTGCCTGTGTTTTCAAAATATTTCATCTTAGAAAATGAAACAAAACAACCACAATCAACTTCTTAAACACCTGACAACAATGAATTGCTGT